>OX352752.1:5002500-7502500 GCA_947095525.1 Trisateles emortualis
TGTTCAAGACGTAATAAAAACTGAATTCGCCACAATGCTACAGCAAATTAACCGTACTATTCTAAATGTCATTAACAAAGAACTTGAGCCTATTAAGCGGGATGTCAGGGAACTGTCGGAATCAATGAACTTCCATACTAAAGAGTTTGAAGAGTACCAGAGAGAACAGAAAGCGTTAAAAACCTCAGTTATTGATTTAAAGAAGGAAAATACTGAACTTAAGGACACTGTGACGAATTTAAACTACCGAGTTAATTATTTAGAGCAACAAACTCGTTTGAACAACTTGGAACTGCAATGTTTACCCGAAAACAAGCAAGAGAACCTATATACCATCGTCAAGAAGCTGGGATCAGTAGTTGGATGTAATCTGAGTGACAACGACATTGTTCACTGTACCCGTATAGCCAAAATTCAAACAATAAATGCCCGTCCTCGCTCCGTGGTCATTCAGCTCACCTCACCAAGATTCCGTGACCGTCTTATGGCCTCCATTCTGGAATACAATAAAAGTCGAAGCAACTCAGAGAAACTGAACAGTGCTGACCTCGGGATAGCAGGTAATAAGTGTCCAGTATTTGTAGTTGAGCATTTGTCACCCTCTAATAAAGCACTACATGCTGCCACTAGACTAAAAGCCAAAAATATGGGGTACAAATTCGTCTGGGTAAGAAACGGCAGGATTTTTGTTAGAAAGACTGAAGACGCCGCTCATATTTTAATTAAGAACCAAGAATCTCTAAACAAGCTGATATGAGCGAATTATGTTGATTTCTCTTTATATTATTATAAGCATGTAATAGCATTAATGTCATAAAAATTCGATAGTTTACAATTATATTATCAGAATATTCGAGGTTCAAGAACTAAAACGCATACGATATATCGCAATATATGTTGTAATAACTATGACATAGTAATAATTTCTGAGACCTGGCTTAATCATACCCTGCAAAGCAGCGAGTTGTTCGACGACAGATACGTGGTCTACAGAAGGGACAGGGAAAGTTCTGGTCTACGCAGTAACAAAGACGGTGGGGGGGTCTTAATAGCTGTTAAAAAAAACATCAATTCCAAGCGTGCAATGCAACTAGAAAGCGATTGTGAAGATCTTTGGGTAATCATAAACCTACCCCTAACACGAGCTGTACGTCGAATAGCTCTCTGTGCAGTGTACTTACCACCACCTGTGCGCATCTCTAACTTAGATCTATTTTTGGATAGTTGCAATGCAGCTTTTGAACAACTTAACGATTCTAATGTATGTATAATGGGTGACTTGAACTTATGTAGCATTGATTGGAGAATGGTTAGTGATAATACAATAAATAAATTCAAATTACCTAATACCTGTGAAGCATTGTTGGATTTTGTGAATGTTAATAGACTTAATCAATTTAATAATATAGTTAATTCTTCGGGTCGGATACTTGATCTTGTATTGTGTACCCATACATTGTGCAACGTAACTCACTGTGCTTATCCAATTAGTAATGTTGATCAACATCATCCACCGCTGGAAATTGAGATTTCTCTGAATGAAGAAGCTAAACTACCATATAATATAACTGATGGGAGACCAAACTTTCGTAAAGCTAGCTATCTATCTATACGTAAATATGTAAATGATATTAACTGGGAGGAATTATTTAAAGGGCACCATGTCGATGAGATGGTAAAGATATTTTATGACGTTATTAATAAAGGTATACAAACCTTTATACCTGCTCATGTACCGAAAAAAAAAAATATCCGCCATGGTTTAATCGTCATCTTATCAAACTATTAAATCTTAAAAATAAAATCAGAATCCGTTACAAAATTTATAAAAATCCGCTCGACAAAATTGAATTTAAAATAATAAGTAAACGCTGTGAAAATCATGCAATTACCTGCTACAATGCCTATTTAAAACAATTGGAGCAGGACCTTGTAGATAACCCTAAGTTATTTTGGACCTACATCAAAAATAAGAGAGGCGGGTCAAGCTCCTATCCTATGACAATGACAAATGGCACAACTGCATCATCTGATGGTACTGAAATATGTGAGTTCTTTGCATCACATTTTTCTTCTGTCTATAGCCCGGCTCAGGATAGTAGCAACTTCCACAACTCTTCTTATTTAAGCAACCTACAAAACTTTAGCTTGTGTATATCTAGTCTGCATATTACCCATGAGGCCCTATATAAAAAGTTAAAAAGTCTAGACTGTAACAAAGGCGCTGGACCGGATGGATTGCCACCGATCTTTATACGTGAATGCGCAGCTGAGTTAGTTATTCCACTGTCCCTTATTTACAATAGATCTTTAGCTACTGGTGTATTTCCATCAACATGGAAGATAGCAAAGGTTGTTCCCATTTTGAAATCGAGTAGTGGTGATATTATTTCGAATTACCGACCGATATCAATATTATCCACACTTGCTAAGATTTTTGAGTCACTGCTTTGTCCATTCATTCAGGATCACTTAAAATTATATTTAAGCGACGATCAACATGGATTTGTTAAATCTAGATCCACAAGTACAAATCTTGTGCCTTTTACGGAACTCTTAACAGAAGCAATTGATACGGGACATCAAGCTAATGTCATATATACAGACTTTAGTAAAGCTTTTGACAAAATATCACATTCACTACTCATTCAAAAGTTACAAGCATACGGTAATGCTGGGCCATTGCTCTTATGGTTGAGTTCTTATCTCTTGGACAGATATTTCTTTGTGGTGGTGAATGGTTTTCAGTCAGCATTGCGGTTGGTGACTTCCGGGGTACCACAAGGGTCACATCTTGGCCCAGTGTTATTTAATTATTTCATTAACGACATTGCATATTGTTTCCATCACTCAAGTACGTTTATGTATGCCGATGATATAAAATTCGTTAAAATTGTGAAGTGCAAGAACGACGCCCTTAAGTTACAGTACGACTTAGATAGACTTGTTCTTTGGTGTGAGACTAATGCAATGCAGTTAAATACCGCAAAATGTTACCATATAAAATTTTCTAGAAAACATAATTTAATAGAACATGATTATTTTATAAATCGAGATAAAATAAAGGAATTAGAAACAATAAGGGATTTGGGTGTGCTGTTTGATAGAAAGTTAACTTTTTTACCCCACATAGACAGCATAATAAAAAAATCATCCAAAATGTTAGGTTTTGTCTTAAGAAACTCAAAACAATTCAAGTGTAGTAAAACTAAAATTATACTTTATAATAGCCTAGTACGTAGTATATTGGAATACTGTAGTGTGATCTGGAGGCCACACTATGCTACTCACACATTGCGCCTGGAGCGGATTCAAAAGCGCTTTCTATGGCACCTTGCTTTTTTTAGTGGCATAGCTAAGAAGACACGCTCCTACTTAAACAGGCTAAAACACTTCAAAATGATGCCACTGGATAAACGTAGAAGCCTAAATGACGCAATATTTGCATGCAAGGTGGTGACTCATCAAATCGACTGTCCACAGATACTGAGTCTATTCAGTTTTCGTGCGCCTTCAAGGATCCCTCGCGGCCCAATAACACCACTATATCCGCCTCCAAGAAGAACAGTTTTAGGCACCAATTCCCCTTACGCAAGGTTTTGCAAGGTCATCAATACTTGTAGCGATCAAATTGACTTACACTCTGATCCCTTAACTAAACTAAAGGCAAATATTAGTAAACATCTTCTCGATTTGGTATAACATTTTTATTTTTATTTAATTTAATTATTTAGTCAAAGTTCGGAGATACTCTTTTTTCAGCGTCGCATGATGCCAAATAATACCGCAATTTGATTAGTTGTTCATACATGTTTCATTTTAATTTTGTTCTACATTATTGTTCTCTCTGTACAGTTAGATAGATATATGTCTCATTCTCATCTAACTAACCATATTATATATGGGAAAGTTGTAGTTTCTGTATACTTATACCATTAATAGCTATAGTAAGCATCATAGATATATTCCAATTCTGTACTTTTTCATATGCATGCAGAGTTTACCTGTAAGTGATTGTTACACTTTTGCTACATTTTATATTTGATGTAACCATTGTTATAATACCCCCGTGTAAACAATTGTTGGTGAACCAATAAAATAAAAATAAAAAAATAAAAAATAAAAATAGTCCTAAGGAGCTGTATGGTGTATACCTTGTTGGTTGTCCTAAATAAATAAAATAAATATTTAACTATGCCAAATCTCACACTTATATATTCTCGAAATATTCGTGGAAAAAAATCCGAAGTTTCCGCTTCACGTATTATAAGGATATTTTCTTTATCCACGTTTATTTTGTAACACAGACTTTAACATTCCTTTTATGTGTATTCAACTTTGCCCTTGCAACAAACTCATTGAAGCCTAACAAATAAGGTATCGTTTAATACCGCTATATTATATACAAACACAAAGGGAAGATCTTTAGGCTACGGTTGCCGCCGTCAGCTACGTCCCTATGTTTGATATTGTGATTTTATTTAATAATTCCTACTATTATAATATAAATAATTCAATCTGTCTGTTTGCTGCTTCAGGACTAAACGGCTATTAATTAAATTTGGCTAGGTTATAGATGGTATTCTGGGGAAGGAAATGGTGTCTATTGCGATAGCCGACATTCCCTCGGGCGAAAACGCGGAAAACATTTAGTAATATATATTTTTAAAAGACTGCTTGTAGGCTTAGTTGTGACTTCGCCAATTACAGAGTTGTGAGTTCAATCATATCGTAAAAAAAAACATGCGGGGCATTCTTTGAGGACTGCTGATAGAAGTGAAAACTTACTAAATTGTGAATTGTATCGTCGTAGATTATTATCTTTGAATATGGAAATCGTTCGGTGACGATGACGCGAGTTCCATGATTTTTTTACATTTTTGAATATGGATACCGTTCGGTGACGATGACGCGAGTTCCATGTTTTTTGTTCACCCAAAAACTGCACAACGCGCTTAAACAAGATTTCACTTCAAAAAATGTGTAATCCATTTATCTACAAGAACTTTAAATAGGGATTATACCCTAGAGTGGGCGACGGTTTAATGTTAAAAAAGTGCTCCTTGCAGCACTTGACGATGCCCAAACTAAGGAGGCAGTCAACCCTTGATAATCCAGTATGTACACGGTTAGGCACACAGCAATTATTTCAAAAAGGATAATCAGATATTATAAAGTTAGAAGCTATTCTATAAAAAAATAAAACATGCGGGCAGTCTTTAGGGACTACCGATAGAAGTGAAAACTAAGTAACATGTGAATTGTATCGTCGAGCTATTACGAGTAGATTATTATTTTTGGTTTGTCTTATGGAAAGCGTTCGGTGACGATGAAGCGAGTTCCATGATTTTTGTTCACTCAAAAAGTGCATAAAAAGTTTTCGCTTAAAAAACAGTTTTTTTCTGATCTAAAGAATTCAAATCAGTTTATATGCTCATGGCTGAATGCTGAAACGTCACGTTTCTGAACGAACATAATTGGATCTAGGTCGTAAACTTCCTTACGGTAGTTACTATGATCCTTTAGCAGGTGCAAGTAGGAAATCTTGAAGATTTTTGATAACTTACGGTATTTGATTTCGTTGGTATGTGTCAATAAAATCTCTGCTGTGTTCTTCAAAAACATAGTAACAAAATGTACTCAGAATTCATTGTGCCTAAAATATTTTTTTGAACAAAATGACACATTACATTTTGTTACCATGTTTTTGACATAAAATTAATTTAGACGAACACAGCAGAGTTTTTGTAGACATAATTTAGGAGAACACAACACAAAATCAAATATCGAAGATATATTTTTATAAAAAACTCAGTATATATTGTGCCATAAATTTGATCTTAATTTACACACGCTGGCCATGCTGGCATGCGGGTCGGTGAATCAGACTATAAACTCCACAAAGTGAAATTCACATTGTTCATGATTTATGACCTTTATAAGTGTTACTTTGTAACCTAAATGAATTAATGAAGTTTGAGTTTGGTACTGCCACCTGGCATCGAACTCGCACCTCTAACTTGCAAGTCAGTTACTTTCCCACTCGGCCACCACCGCTTTTCGGAAATAAATTATTATTTTGGTACGATTTTGCACAAACTTATGAATTGATTGAATTAAATTGAAATTTCTAAAAATTCGAAAATTGCAACTTCGTTAAACACTGAACGGTATGCCTATGTAACCAAATATAAACTATCGCTTGCTTGCTATCCAAGCTTGTCACTTTGGGTCACGTTTAACGATAACATTTTGATTTTAATGCAACTGGCCTTTATCAGTTCGTGTACTGGCATTTATTAATAGGTTTGTTTGCAGTATGTGTTGTGTAATCTTAGGGACAAATCGAAGCAGAGTTAGAAGATTATAGGTTTAAGATCGTTTATTACTACTTGTATGGCAAACAAGCATGCGGCCCGCCTGATGGTAAGTGGTTACCGTAGCCTATGGACGCTTGCAATATCAGAAGTATCACTTGCGTGTTGCCGACCCATTTTTTTACACCAGGGCTTTAAGATATGGTATTGTATAATAGGAAAACGTTTCTTTCAAAACGCGAGACATCTGGGCATCATACACCTTTACTTTGAAAAAGCCGATACTATAATGTTAAAGTGAAATAAATATATTTGCTAAACAAAAAATGTTTAATAAAGAACCTAGCCTAAGTAGAAATACGTAAACCAACGCCGACCCGCCACCGCTGAGATTTGCGAGGCAATTTTCAAGCTGACATTGTTCTACTCACTTTCTTGTTTTTTGTGGTGTAAAGTACCACAGTATGTAAATGAGTATTACGCCAAGAAAATGTAAATTCAATCTCATTTATATAATGTTTTTATGTCGAATTGAGTTCTGTTTTTAATGGACATTTACTTCTTCAGAATTTGCGATAAATATATTTCTATTGTCTAGGCGAGACACAAGACTCAAACGCGCACTCGTGGCTTGCCTGATGTTTATTCGCGCAAGAATCTTCGAGTATAGGAAATAGTTATGTATTAATATTATTAAGGGAATATAATTAAAGGTATGTATTGATACTGGACCATTTAAACAAAATTATTTAACAAATATAATGACTGAGTAACATAGGCCATATTTTATTAAAAAAGAAATGAGAATGCCTTCGAAAACGAACAATAAATACCTATCCAAAAGTAGCAAGTATGTAGTTCTGTGTTTGCATTGTAAAAACCGAATTGAATCTTTGAAATTAGAAAAAGATTAAGAAAGTTCAAGCAGTCAGTGACTTTAAATTCCTCACATAAGGTTGCATTTTTCATTTTTAAGTTTACATAACTGCTTAGAAGTGTGCCAAACTGGCAAATGTCCAGGTGTCGTCCAGAATAATGTTAGACATTACGTTCCTACTAGTAATACGGTTTAGAATATTTAAACTTCTTATATCATATGGTTGAAAATGTGGCTCACCGCATTTGCCCGGATTTTATTTAGATCAGATTTAATGTATTTCAAGTTACTGAGTAAAGAGTCTAAGCATATTTTTATTTTTAAATAGACATCTCCCGCACTAGAGAACAAGCTCTGTGTCGCGGGGGACTTTACAAACATACAATTAATCGACACAAATTACACTCAGACTCAGAACAATTCTTTGTGGGTCACACAAAGTTTTGTCCTGTGTGGGAATCGAACCCACAACTTCGTGCACAGCAGGCGTATACTGCGGCCACTAGATCTGGCAATCCTTCATGATCAGAAACAGATCAGGCTTAGGATAAACAGTTTTATGTAGGTACTTTCAGAGGCAGGGGGGTGTAAATACCACTAATTACGAAACTTCAGGCATCTGTTTTGAATTTCTTGACAGAAAAATCTAATGAGAAAAACATTTAGTTGGACCTCGAAATCCAATCCAGGAATTAGCAGTCAGATTCAACAATTCAAGAGACGGCCAGCTAAAAAGACACATAATAAAAAATAGCAGAAGAACAAAGCTACATAGTATCCCCATTGCATTCGAGAAACAAATAAAGAAACAATTTATCCAAATGGAAAACTAAAGCTCCGCATTTGATTCTAACAAAAAGAGTTCGAATACGAGTTAGCGAGCGGGAAGCTAGCAAATATTTGGACAAAAAGAGAATTTAACTGATTGAATTTTAAGTATGCAGCATATGTTGCAATCCTTTTATAGTTAACTGAACCCGCAGCTCCATTTAGCAATATATAATACCTTTCAACCCATAAACGTCCCACTGCTGGGCACGGGTCTCCTTCAAACAGAGGGATCTTAGCCTACTATACGACGCTGGCCAGACGGGTTGGTATAGGGTTTTGTTTCGAATTTTCCCTCTCTTGCGGTGAATAACACTTACTCCCTTAGTCGACTCTTACGACACCCTCGGGATGGAAGGGGTGGTGACATTTGTATTCTTAATCCGTCACCACACGGACAATATACATATATACATAATATTATAATAATATTTTCGGGACAACTCACACATCGCTATTTGATCCCAAACTAGGCAGAGCCTGTACTATGGTAACCAGATAACTGATAAACATACTTATATATTTCTAAATACATACATATTATAGATAAATTACACCCAGACACAGAACAAACATTCGTGCTCATCACACATATTTTAATTCAAATTATAAACTACACCGGACTTTTTTATTTTTATATTACTTGGGTGGCAAACAAGCATACGGGCGGCCTGATGTTAAGCAGTTACCGTAGCCTATAGGCGCTTGCAATACCAGAGGTATCACTTTCGTATTGCCAACCCATTGTTTTACACTTGGACTTCAAGGTGGTCCCTGGGATAGGAAAACGCATCCCTAAATGAGCGCTGGAGACCTATACTCACACACAGGAACTCAACTACACCACTGTGTGCAGTTATTTGGCTGCGGTCTTCTGTAAGGTGGAGGTCCTTCCCCAGTCGGGCTTGCGCGCTAGTTTGTTGCCCTACCTCTCTTATAACTATATAAACTAGACTTAGTATCCTATACCCTTATCGGGACACCGGATATTACATATTTTATAAATAGGTACATTTTAATTTATTAAAAGATTGGAATTCCAAACAATATTTATTAACGAAAAGGATGTCAGGGTTAGGTGGGACAATAAATTAGGACCCAATTATTATCATAAGCACCTGATTAATGGTGTCTTGAGTATAAATCATGTACCGTACGATTACTTCCCAACTCAGCTGCCACCACTATTAGGTTGAGTGGTGAATGGCGAGGTAACCATTAAAGCTAAAGAGTTTGTTTGTTTGGTTGAACGCGCTAATCTCAGAAAGTACTGAATCGATTAGAAAAAACTTCTTGTTTTGTTGAATAGTGCATTTATCCAGGAAGGCTATATAACATCACGCTATAATCAATAGGAGCGGAGCAGTAGTGAGATATGTTGCAAAATCGGGGAAAATATTCCTAATTACCACGCGGACTAAGTCGCGGGCGACCCCTAAGTAGTTAGTTATATAAAAAAGATTACCATCAGTGATTTTATCCAAGCTAAAACATATTAAAATAGATTGTATAGAATCCAAACAAGTTACTATCAGATTGTTATCACTACGGACTGCGAAATCAATGAACAGAGTATTCGTTGTTCGCTCGTTTGTGATAGGCTAACGGTTTTGTAATAGTCTCCGAGGCTTTGTTCGCTTTTACTTTAGTAATATCTGTTTAGATTGAGAGTTAAGGAAAATGCTATGATGTTGTGATACTTGTTTTATCGGATTAAATAGTAGGTGTCGAAATAATGCCGAAATTACTGAGTGATAGGTTCAATGGCCATTTATCATAGCGTATCTTTCGCTTTCTACACAGGAGAAATGTGATAAATATAAATTAAGTTTAAAAACTAAAACCAGACTACTTAAAAATTGTCCTCTGAAAAGTATACCAGGGGACTATCAAGACGCTTATAATGATTCCTCATTTGTAAAGTTATGATAAGTAGTTTAGAAGTTATGTGGGAACAGACGAACATACATATATACAAACATTCATACAGGCTTAAACCATAACCCTCCTTTTGGCTTCGCCGTAGTTGGATAATAAACGCTTGTTCCGAGTCTGGGTGTAATAATTAGTTAGCATTTTTTTTGTTTAATTTATATGTTTATATGAAGTCCACTGTGATAGTAACATGGATTATTCCATATTGGGACAAGTCTTTAATAAAATGAAAGAAATAAGGACCTTGTTTGTCAGTAACAGTCCCCTTTACATAATTTAACTTCTAACCCTACGGAAAAGGTGAAATTCTTTTTGAAAGGCTGTCAAGACATTTGATTTGAAAAGTCTTATTCTGTAGAAGATCTTTAAAAACTCAACCTCTCACTATACTTGTCACATTTTTTAATTACTCCAAACAAACAATAGCCCCTATAACTCACAACGTAGAACACACAAAAACCAGTATTAAAACCTCTTCGACACGACCTATAAAACTCCCGAACATTTTATTTACACCCGTTGCGTCGCTTGAAAATAAACATCGTGAATTTTTGCCAGTACAGGCATTAACGTGTTAACGGTAGGATGACGCGCTCGGTAATAATTTATGAATATTCACAGGGGATTATCATTGGAATAATTCAAATTTTACCGTTATTCTGAGTTTTGGTGCGGTGTAATTTGCAGGAGTTAGCGGTTTGTGTGTTTGCAATGTTGGGACTTGGGTGGTCAAAGTAAAAGATGTTAGTTCGTATAATGTCTAAGGTTTAATGCATAATCTTACATACTACGATACAATGTATACTTAAGGGAATGAGTGATGGGGGGCGATGCGTCACTCACTACATGTTTACTGGGCTAAGACATACCTTTTTCTAAAGAAGTAAGGCGAATGCAGTACATTAAAATAGACTGAATGTAAGGAATTATTCTTTTTAGATGAAAAATAAAATACGGGTAAGAATGTGTGAGAGAGATAAAGTGAACGTGCAACCAGCAGTTGTCTCTTTCTAGAATTATGATTGACCCACGTCATATATTACACGTCATATTATGTACCTACTATAATCGATCACTGTGCCAAAACTCATCCAGATCCATTTAGTAGCTTTTGCATGAAAGAGTAATCTCTAATCTCAAGATCTACTAGCCATCTGCGCGGGAGATATTATAGTGCACAAGTGTGTGCACAAAGACAAGTGTACTCTTTATTTCCTTCCGATGGGACGGCAATCCGACACGACCGAAAAGAGATCAGGCGTAGGACCAACGGTTTTACGTGCTTTCCAAGACACGGGGGTGTAAACATCGCCAATTTCCAAACTCCGGGCCCGGGAATCGAACCCAGGACCTCGTGATCAGCAGTCATACACATCATCCACTGAGCCACCGAGGCAGGAGAATACTAGTGGAAGTTGTCAGCACGTACCCACTTAGATTTTACGCATGTTTTGGTACCATTTTCTAAATACCCGCTATGTTCTTATGACTTGTAAAATAACATAAGATTTTATCTGATTTCCATTTTCCGGATTGACAGTCGGATGGGTCTTGCAGGTGTTGACTTAGACTGAAGACACCTTAATATTTATAGGGACCCTTAGTTTTTTGTCTCTACCAAATTGGGACTCAAGTATTGGCTATAGTGAGATTCAATATAGTATTTCTATTTGCTGATATACTGTCTACATTTTGTCAAACAGAATAAAACATAAGTATTAAATGTAGGATTACGTTTATCTTTGTTTTTCACCGACTTCAAAAACGAAAAGGTTATCAATTCGTGTTTTTTTATAGCTGTTGCACGGGGCTCCGCCCGCGTGGATGTCGGTTATCGCAGTAAAAAGTAGCCTATGTGTTATTCCAGACCATAATCTATCTCTGTGCCAAATTTCATCCTGATCTGTTCAGTAGTTTTTACGTGAAAGAGTAACAAACATCCATTCTTACAAACTTTCACATTTATAATATTAGTAAGGATAGTTAGGGCGCGTTCCCACCTTGTCGTGACGACAAATAATCGTGTAGTTTTAAGTGTCGTGGCTTATATGTTTAAATGGAGGTGTTCACATATAGAACGACACGATTTACTGTCGTCTATAACATTTTATGCAGTGACGACAGATTGTCATGACAATGGGAATGGCTAGCACGACAGTCGTTAAACGATAAAAAATTGTTACGACTAAATCGTGACGGCAAATCTATCGTAGCCACGATAAAAATATGTTCTCATCGTTTACTCGTGTTTTCCTTTCCCCCTCGCACTCGCGCGCTCCTCACGCCTGTACTCGGTTTGCTTTGTGCGTGTCAGAACTATCGTCGCGTTCCAATGGGAACTATCGTCGCTAAACGATAAAAAATATTGACGACAAACAATGGTTATAATGGGAACAGCTAGAGACGACAGTTGTCCGACGATAAATTAACCGTCACAACATAGTGGGAACGCGCCCTAAGGATGTTTGATTAGTAAGGATAGTACTGCAGAACTTCGTCATTTATGAACCGATTTGAAAAAATCTTTTTTGTCTGAGAGGACATACTACTAATTCTTCATGGATCTCATCATCGGAACTTTGTTTTTATAAAAATGGGACCAAACTGGATTTGGTCCCATTTTCCAAACAACAAAAAACAAAGTTCCGATGAAGGGATCTATGAAAATTTGAGGGAACTTCTTAAAAATAATAGGCATACATATAGCAATTTCAATATTTTTAACAACAAATCAAACATTTACATTCAGAAAGTGTAATTTGGTAAAGTAAAACTGATGAAGAAGACCACAGATGGACATCTGAACTTTTCAATAATAAGTATTTTACGGATGGCGATTAGATAATACTAGCTGTTGCCCGCGGCTCCGCCCGCGTGGATGTCGGTTATCGCTGCAAAAGTAGCCTATGTGTTATTCCAGACCATATCTCAGTGCCAAATTTCATCCAGATCCGTTTAGTAGTTTTTACGTGAAAGAGTAACAAACAAACATCCATCCATCCACTTTATTACTCACAAACTTTCACATTTATAATATTAGTAAGGATAACTAAGATTTTTTGGCAACTATTACTAAGCCAATGAAATTAGTACAATTGAACTGAACTGATGATGAAGCCGGAAGGTATACAACGGAACCCCACTGTACCATAACTGTGTGAAATTATATCTGTATCATAAATGTAATTGGTTGTACAATAAAGTGTTTTCTATCTATCTAAAGCTGTTTGTTTGTAAGTTTTGGTGTCCCCCTTTCACGTATTTGTGCAAAGAACGTTGAAATCCACTTAAAACTGCCCAATGGAGTGTGATGCTGTGGCAGTAGGGTAACCAAGTTTTAAAGAGAAGTAGGTTATTTTAGTTTTTAGTGCATTGTTTTTGTCATTGGACTTTTTAATACTGGCAATACTGGCACAGTAACAAATAGTGTACGACCTGCCTAATGGCAGGACTGCCTTGGTGGTCCAGTGGTCGCAGTATGCGCCTGTTGTGCACGAGGTTGTGGGTTCGATTCCAACACAGGACAAAACTTTGTGTGGCCCACAAAGAGTTGTTCTGAGTCTGGGTGTAATTTGTGTCCGTTAATTGTATGTTTGTAAAGTCCCCCGCGATACAGAGCTTGTTCTCTAGTGCGGGAGTTGTCTTTTTATAAAAGAAAGAAAAAAGAAAAAGAAAGAATGTCTAAGTTTAAAAAACATGTCTAAGTTTAAAAAACGCTTGTCAGAACTCAGTTTTCAAGCGACGTTTGAGGCAGATTCTGCCAAGGATGCTTTTGATGAGTTCTATGATATTTTTATTTTGCTGTACGAACATACATATATACAAACATTCATACAGGCTTAAACCATAACCCTCCTTTTGGCTTCGCCGTAGTTGGATAATAAACGCTTGTTCCGAGTCTGGGTGTAATAATTAGTTAGCATTTTTTTTGTTTAATTTATATGTTTATATGAAGTCCACTGTGATAGTAACATGGATTATTCCATATTGGGACAAGTCTTTAATAAAATGAAAGAAATAAGGACCTTGTTTGTCAGTAACAGTCCCCTTTACATAATTTAACTTCTAACCCTACGGAAAAGGTGAAATTCTTTTTGAAAGGCTGTCAAGACATTTGATTTGAAAAGTCTTATTCTGTAGAAGATCTTTAAAAACTCAACCTCTCACTATACTTGTCACATTTTTTAATTACTCCAAACAAACAATAGCCCCTATAACTCACAACGTAGAACACACAAAAACCAGTATTAAAACCTCTTCGACACGACCTATAAAACTCCCGAACATTTTATTTACACCCGTTGCGTCGCTTGAAAATAAACATCGTGAATTTTTGCCAGTACAGGCATTAACGTGTTAACGGTAGGATGACGCGCTCGGTAATAATTTATGAATATTCACAGGGGATTATCATTGGAATAATTCAAATTTTACCGTTATTCTGAGTTTTGGTGCGGTGTAATTTGCAGGAGTTAGCGGTTTGTGTGTTTGCAATGTTGGGACTTGGGTGGTCAAAGTAAAAGATGTTAGTTCGTATAATGTCTAAGGTTTAATGCATAATCTTACATACTACGATACAATGTATACTTAAGGGAATGAGTGATGGGGGGCGATGCGTCACTCACTACATGTTTACTGGGCTAAGACATACCTTTTTCTAAAGAAGTAAGGCGAATGCAGTACATTAAAATAGACTGAATGTAAGGAATTATTCTTTTTAGATGAAAAATAAAATACGGGTAAGAATGTGTGAGAGAGATAAAGTGAACGTGCAACCAGCAGTTGTCTCTTTCTAGAATTATGATTGACCCACGTCATATATTACACGTCATATTATGTACCTACTATAATCGATCACTGTGCCAAAACTCATCCAGATCCATTTAGTAGCTTTTGCATGAAAGAGTAATCTCTAATCTCAAGATCTACTAGCCATCTGCGCGGGAGATATTATAGTGCACAAGTGTGTGCACAAAGACAAGTGTACTCTTTATTTCCTTCCGATGGGACGGCAATCCGACACGACCGAAAAGAGATCAGGCGTAGGACCAACGGTTTTACGTGCTTTCCAAGACACGGGGGTGTAAACATCGCCAATTTCCAAACTCCGGGCCCGGGAATCGAACCCAGGACCTCGTGATCAGCAGTCATACACATCATCCACTGAGCCACCGAGGCAGGAGAATACTAGTGGAAGTTGTCAGCACGTACCCACTTAGATTTTACGCATGTTTTGGTACCATTTTCTAAATACCCGCTATGTTCTTATGACTTGTAAAATAACATAAGATTTTATCTGATTTCCATTTTCCGGATTGACAGTCGGATGGGTCTTGCAGGTGTTGACTTAGACTGAAGACACCTTAATATTTATAGGGACCCTTAGTTTTTTGTCTCTACCAAATTGGGACTCAAGTATTGGCTATAGTGAGATTCAATATAGTATTTCTATTTGCTGATATACTGTCTACATTTTGTCAAACAGAATAAAACATAAGTATTAAATGTAGGATTACGTTTATCTTTGTTTTTCACCGACTTCAAAAACGAAAAGGTTATCAATTCGTGTTTTTTTATAGCTGTTGCACGGGGCTCCGCCCGCGTGGATGTCGGTTATCGCAGTAAAAAGTAGCCTATGTGTTATTCCAGACCATAATCTATCTCTGTGCCAAATTTCATCCTGATCTGTTCAGTAGTTTTTACGTGAAAGAGTAACAAACATCCATTCTTACAAACTTTCACATTTATAATATTAGTAAGGATAGTTAGGGCGCGTTCCCACCTTGTCGTGACGACAAATAATCGTGTAGTTTTAAGTGTCGTGGCTTATATGTTTAAATGGAGGTGTTCACATATAGAACGACACGATTTACTGTCGTCTATAACATTTTATGCAGTGACGACAGATTGTCATGACAATGGGAATGGCTAGCACGACAGTCGTTAAACGATAAAAAATTGTTACGACTAAATCGTGACGGCAAATCTATCGTAGCCACGATAAAAATATGTTCTCATCGTTTACTCGTGTTTTCCTTTCCCCCTCGCACTCGCGCGCTCCTCACGCCTGTACTCGGTTTGCTTTGTGCGTGTCAGAACTATCGTCGCGTTCCAATGGGAACTATCGTCGCTAAACGATAAAAAATATTGACGACAAACAATGGTTATAATGGGAACAGCTAGAGACGACAGTTGTCCGACGATAAATTAACCGTCACAACATAGTGGGAACGCGCCCTAAGGATGTTTGATTAGTAAGGATAGTACTGCAGAACTTCGTCATTTATGAACCGATTTGAAAAAATCTTTTTTGTCTGAGAGGACATACTACTAATTCTTCATGGATCTCATCATCGGAACTTTGTTTTTATAAAAATGGGACCAAACTGGATTTGGTCCCATTTTCCAAACAACAAAAAACAAAGTTCCGATGAAGGGATCTATGAAAATTTGAGGGAACTTCTTAAAAATAATAGGCATACATATAGCAATTTCAATATTTTTAACAACAAATCAAACATTTACATTCAGAAAGTGTAATTTGGTAAAGTAAAACTGATGAAGAAGACCACAGATGGACATCTGAACTTTTCAATAATAAGTATTTTACGGATGGCGATTAGATAATACTAGCTGTTGCCCGCGGCTCCGCCCGCGTGGATGTCGGTTATCGCTGCAAAAGTAGCCTATGTGTTATTCCAGACCATATCTCAGTGCCAAATTTCATCCAGATCCGTTTAGTAGTTTTTACGTGAAAGAGTAACAAACAAACATCCATCCATCCACTTTATTACTCACAAACTTTCACATTTATAATATTAGTAAGGATAACTAAGATTTTTTGGCAACTATTACTAAGCCAATGAAATTAGTACAATTGAACTGAACTGATGATGAAGCCGGAAGGTATACAACGGAACCCCACTGTACCATAACTGTGTGAAATTATATCTGTATCATAAATGTAATTGGTTGTACAATAAAGTGTTTTCTATCTATCTAAAGCTGTTTGTTTGTAAGTTTTGGTGTCCCCCTTTCACGTATTTGTGCAAAGAACGTTGAAATCCACTTAAAACTGCCCAATGGAGTGTGATGCTGTGGCAGTAGGGTAACCAAGTTTTAAAGAGAAGTAGGTTATTTTAGTTTTTAGTGCATTGTTTTTGTCATTGGACTTTTTAATACTGGCAATACTGGCACAGTAACAAATAGTGTACGACCTGCCTAATGGCAGGACTGCCTTGGTGGTCCAGTGGTCGCAGTATGCGCCTGTTGTGCACGAGGTTGTGGGTTCGATTCCAACACAGGACAAAACTTTGTGTGGCCCACAAAGAGTTGTTCTGAGTCTGGGTGTAATTTGTGTCCGTTAATTGTATGTTTGTAAAGTCCCCCGCGATACAGAGCTTGTTCTCTAGTGCGGGAGTTGTCTTTTTATAAAAGAAAGAAAAAAGAAAAAGAAAGAATGTCTAAGTTTAAAAAACATGTCTAAGTTTAAAAAACGCTTGTCAGAACTCAGTTTTCAAGCGACGTTTGAGGCAGATTCTGCCAAGGATGCTTTTGATGAGTTCTATGATATTTTTATTTTGCTTTACGATATGTGTTTTCCTTTAAAAAAGGTTAAAATATCCATACACAAAAGACCAAAATGGGTATCTAAAGGTATTAAACTATGTAGTAAAATAAAAAGAGATCTATTATGGAAATACAGACTGTCACCAACTTCATCTAATAAAATAAACTTTAAAAGATATTCAGCAAGATATAAAAAAATTGTTAAACTTACTCAGAAATCTCAAAATGATTATCTTATAAAGGTGGCCAAAAATAAAGCTAAAGCCTCATGGAATATAATAAATAAGTGCCCGCACAACAGTCCTAACGAAACTATTTCAAAATTAACGACTTAGCGAATGTATTTAATGACTATTTTACTGACAATAATGAAATGAATAATAATGACGTTACTTATACTAATGTGAAATATGACAAAAGCAATTAAATTTTTTTGAGTCCAACTGTACCGTTTGATATTCATAAAATAATAGCTTCTCTCAAAAACACCTGAAGTGTTGGATATGATAATGTATCCACTAAGGTTGTTAAATATGTTGCAATGATAATTTCACCTGTCATTAGTCATATTATCAATCTATGTATGGACCAGGGAGTGTTGTTAAACTATTGTTTAAGAAAGGGAATACACATGAAATTAATAATTACCGTCCTGTAGCATTGAAAATTAATTAATTTCGAAGGTTTTTGAAAATGTTATATACTGTAGACTTTATGACTACTTTGAAAAGAACGAAGTATTCACAGATAGACAGTATGGGTTTAGGAAAAATAAAACAATAAATATGGCAGTATACGATTTCCCTTATAATGTTACAACTGCTGTTGATAAAAGGAAAAGAACAATAGCTTTGTACATGGACATGAGTAAAGCGTTTGATCATGTAAATCATACAATTCTTTTGCAAAAACTTTTTACCTATGGAGTTAGAGGTAACGCACATAAATTAATGCAATCGTATTTAAATAACAGAACACAAGTCACAGTTATTAACAGAATTTGTTCTAAAACACTTACAGACACAGTATACATGTCAAAATCAAAGTTAATAACTCAAGGGGTTCCTCAAGGGAGTGTGTTAGGACCATTATTATTTCTAATTTATATAAATGACTTACCTAATGTATCTGATTATTCAATGACACTTTTTGCGGACGATAGTACATTATTATTTATTAGTGATAGAAATGCAAATTTGGAAATTGACATTATTAATAATCTGACGAACATAAATGACTGGTTAATACTTAATGTGGGCTCAGCAGTAATGAGTATTTAGATAATATCACGTAGTTACTTCCACGTACTCCCCACCAATATGTATCGGAGATATTGCCGATACATCATTTATTATTGTATAAATACACGTACATTTATGTTAATAAATAACTTATATTGTGTGGAATTCATGGCTCTCATTTATCCACCTCTATACGTTCACATTGGTGACCCCGACCCTGACTAGCAACGGACCTGGTTTCTGCATGCCGGCTAAGAAGATTGAAGAACATCATCAACGAGATATCCAGTGATCGCACATTTCAATTGGCTTCCCACAAGCGGGTCCCAATTGGAATTTCAAGAGGCAATATTCACGGTTATTATCGCCGGCACGTAACGTCAAGAAAATGGCAACATGTCCTAAGCAGAACGCAGCCGGTACGAACTACGTACCAGTTGCACAACACCAGATCGCTCCGCCAGTTGAAGACAGAGCGTTGATAGAAACGCTCTCCATACAGTCTCGTATATCAGACTTCTGGTCGGCGTACCCTACGTTATGGTTCGCCCATTTTGAAGCAGTGATGGCCCCGCAGAAAAAAGGTGACGATGCGCAATTCCAAGCGGCCGTTGCCCGACTCGGCTTAGATGCGTTGCAGCAAATAAGCGATATAATCGCGGCTCCGCCTGAGTCTGACAAATACAAGGCGTTAAAAACACGTCTCATTAGCGCCTACGAAGAGTCAGAGGCTCGCAAGCTTCAGAAATTGATGGAAGAAATGGAACTCGGCGATCAAAAGCCATCTCAATTATTACGCAAGAAGCGTGAATTAGCCGGAAGCAAGATTCCCGACGATACGCTACGCATAATGTGGACAAAACTTTTGCCACCGTCAGCACGAGCCGTTTTGAGCGTCGCCGACCCAAAGGACTTAGATAGTCTATCAAAAATTGCTGACAAGATAATTGAAAACGTCATGCCGCAAAACCAGATCGCACAAGTTTCAAGTAGCAATGACATGAGCTATCTTCGCGCGAAATTAGACAGTATGGCTATGGAGATAGCAGAATTAAAGAGAGGCCAAGGACGAATAGGAAGATCACCGCACCGCGAAAAGTCACGTTCAAGGTCAAGATCAAATTCCCGGAAAGCAGCATGGATATGCCGTCCACATATGAAGTATGGCGTAAATGCGTTTAGATGTTGGAACGAACAAAAATGCGCATTCCGAAAGCCGTCGGAAAACTAACATTGACTCCGACTGTGACAGTACTCGGCGTCAATAATACCCCAAACTGTCGACTATGTGTTACCGACTTAAGCAGTGGTACACAATTTTTAATAGACACGGGGGCAGAGGTATCGGTGCTGGCAGCGAAGAATCGAAAAGTCGCAAATAACTCAAGCGCGTACACATTATACGCTGCAAATGGAACATCTATACGTACTTACGGCGAAAAAACAATGCATCTCAACTTGGGACTACGTCGCGTCTTCAAGTGGACATTTATAGTAGCTGATGTACGACGTTCCATCATAGGAGCAGACTTCCTACAAAATTATAAGCTACTCATCGATTTACACGCGAGGAAATTAATTGATAAGGTCACTGAATTATGTGTTATTACCAAGGTTACGCAAGATGCCGATGCGACAATTCGCACGATCGACCGTAATAACACGTATTATGACATCTTGCAAAAATACAGTGAGTTGACTAAACCGCGTAATAATAGCATTCCGACGCATACAATTCAGCACAGAATAATAACAACAAACATGAACCCTATTCACGAAAAAGTACGCCCATTGAATCCAGAAAAATACAAAGCCGCCAAACGTGAATTTGAGAAGATGATGGAAGATGGAATATGTCGACCGTCCAGCAGTCCTTGGGCATCTCCCTTACATGTGGTAAAGAAGAAAAACGGTGAACTTAGGCCTTGTGGCGACTACCGTCGTTTAAACGCTATTACGGTTCCCGATCGTCATCCGATTTCCCGGATGCAGGATTTCGCCTACATAATGAAGGACAAACACATGGACATTTTATAAGTTATTAAATGAGTTGATTGATAAATTTGTGCCCAGACGCCCTCAACGCATGTCACACTCTAAGCCTCCTTGGCACACTCAACCGCTTAGAAGGCTATTAAATGAGAAACGTAAATACCATAAGTTGTGGAAGACATATGGTAACCCTTTAGATTACGACAGTTTTAAATTCCTTCGAAAAAAAGTAGCCAAATTGGAAAATGAGTGTTATAAAAATTATATGATTTTTTCTGAATCTAAAATTAAAACACATCCAAAATTTTTCTGGACATACATTAAGTCAATCTATTCTAATAGTGGTCTTCCACAGCTTATGTATTATAAGGGGATGTCTGCTACTGATGGTCATCAAATCTGTAATTTATTTAATGAACACTTTCATTCGGTCTTCGTTGGGTCCAATAATGATACTTCTATCGATTTACTGAATCTACCACAAACTACTGATGCTGTACTTGATTTGAATACAATTTTCTTTAGTAGAGAAGTCGTACATAAGTACCTTAAATCAATTGATATAAATAAAGGTGCGGGACCTGATGGTATTCATCCTTTGTTAATCAAAAGATGTGCATCTGCATTAGCAATACCTATAACAATACTTTTTGAAAAATCACTAAGGCAAGGCTGTGTCCCCACCATTTGGAAGCGCGCGTTGGTTACCCCGATCCCGAAAGGACCAATTAGTCAGGATATAGAAAAGTATCGTCCTATATCTAAACTTTGCCAATTTGGTAAAATTTTGGAAAAGATAGTCACGGATCAAATATCAAATACTGTTCGGCGTCATATTATACCTAATCAACACGGTTTCTTTAAGGCTCGTAGTGTCGATACCAATCTGTTATCCTTTACAGAAATTATTTTAGAAGCTATGGATAGTAATGCCCAAGTAGACGCCATATATACCGACTTTGCCAAAGCTTTTGACAAAATTTGTCATAATACTCTGCTTTTAAAACTTTGGCGGTTGGGAATACGTGGAGATCTTTTCCGATGGATAAGATCCTATGTAGAAAATCGTTCCCAAGCGGTGGCGTCGGGTGGTTACATTTCACAATATAAATGCATCAGTTCAGGAGTCCCACAGGGATCCCATCTCGGGCCCCTGTTATTTATTTTATATGTGAACGATATCACTAATAATATGTCTAATTCCAATCAATTACTATATGCAGATGATACAAAAATCTTTCGCGTTGTAAGAAACATAGACGATTGCAAATTATTACAAAATGATCTTCAAGTTTTTGAATCATTCTGTTCCTCTAATAGCTTTTTTTTAAACACTGAAAAATGTTCTGTTATTACTTTTTCCAGGAAAAATACCATTCACAATTTTACTTATAGACTTTGCAACAAGGACCTTACGCGGGTCACGGAAATACGTGACCTTGGCGTTATAATGGACTCTAAGCTTTCTTTTGTCCCTCATATTGATAAAATGATAAATAAAGCTTATAAGCAATTAGGTTTTATATTGCGTATCTGTAAACCATTTCGTCAAATATTAACTTATAAAATATTATACAATTGTTATGTACGTAGCCGCTTAGAGTTTGCAAGCACTGTTTGGCATCCATTTTTTAACAATCATACTGATAAAATAGAGAGGGTTCAAAGAAAGTTTATGAGGGCTCTCTGCTACCGAACTGGTCATTTGTATTTGGATTATGAGACTTCTTTGAAAAAATATAATATTTCTCAATTGAGTCACCGTCGTGATTTAGCTGATGTTACAATCCTTTATAAAATAATAAATAGCCATTTTGATGTCCCTACACTGTTGCATGCAATTTCATTCAGAGTTCCACGGGGTCGTGAACGAGTTTGTCGAAAAAAGCAGTTATTTTGTGTCCCTAGTAGTAGAACTTGTTACGCTTACAATAGTTTTATCAGAAGGTCTTGTAGATTGTATAATAATGAGCTTGTTGATGTTGACATTTTTAGTGAAAGCTTAAAATGTTTTAAGAAAAAATCTTTAAGTTATATTTCTGGGCTAGATTAGTAACTCTTATTTATATTTAATGGTATCCTTTTTTATTTTTCTTATTTCTAAATATGTTTAAATGTATCTATAAACTTTACCTAATGGTTTATGTTATTGTTAAATATGGAGAAGCTCTTTTAAATTATATTTATGTATAACATACAGGAAACTATAGGTCTACTTTATATAAAAATTCTAACTTTAAGTTTACTTATTTTCTTTAAATATGTATGACTGTTTGTTTCTATAAATAAATAAATAAAAATAAACAAAACAGTATTTACGAAACTGGACATTCGTCGGGCATTTCACGTCATAGATATCCATCCAGATGACATCCCAAAAACCGCCATCATAACGCCTTTTGGACTTTTTGAATTTATGAAGATGACATTCGGTCTACGCAATGCTGCGCAAACGTTTCAGCGATTTATGAATATGGTGCTAAAAGGTCTGGACTTCGTATATAGCTTCATCGACGACATTCTCATATGCAGCGATGAAAATAGTCATAAACAAGACCTGGAAGAAGTATTTAGAAGACTTCAAGAACATGGCATTACACTAAATATAAAAAAATGCGAATTCGCCAAATCCGAGTTAGATTTTCTCGGATATCGCATAAATGAAGACGGTATACGACCATTACAAGACAAAATAGATATTATCTCAAGCTATCCCAAGCCGAAGACTATACAAGAGCTCAGGCGATTTCTCGGGATAGTAAACTTCTATCGTGCTAACATGCCTCACGCAGCTGAACACCAAAGGGAACTCAACCTGTATTTACACGGTGCTAAGAAGAACGACAAAAGACTCGTTCCATGGACAGAGGAAGGGAATAGGGCATTTGAAAAATGTAAACAAAGCATCCAAAGGGCTGTCACACTTTTTCATCCCTCAATGACGTCACCTCTGGCACTTATGACGGACAGTTCAAATACGTGTGCGGGTGCTGTAGTACAACAGAAGATCGATGGGCAATGGCAACCACTTGGTTTCTTTTCCAAGGCTTTAAGCACGGCTCAACGAAACTACAGCACTTACGATCGTGAATTATTGGCAATATATATGTCTATCAAACATTTTCGCCACATGATAGAAGGAAGAGAATTTACAGTCTATACCGACCATAAACCGCTAACATTCGCACTTAGCAAAGCCTCATCCAACAATGACACGCCTAGAAGACTACGACATCTAGATTTTATCTCGCAGTTCTGCTCGGAGATTAAGCACATCCCGGGCGAACAAAACGCTGTAGCAGATGCACTATCGAGAATCGAGGAAATTAGCTTCCCTAGCTTTATTAACTATGGGGAATTAGCCACTGAACAACAACAAAGCAAAGAATTAGCTGAATTATTGCAGAATAAAAAGCTACACTTTAAACGGTACACAATACCTAATAGCGACTTACAAGTCGTATGCGAGACGTCTACAGGAAAACTTCGACCCTATTTACCACTGCAGTTCCGATACCCAGCATTCACAGCAGTACATGGTCTCAGTCATCCGGGGATACGAAGCACAAGAAAGATGATGTCTGAAAAATTCTTCTGGCCTACCATGAATAAAGAAGTTGGAACATGGGCAAAGACATGCATAGATTGTCAAAGGACAAAAATTAATCGTCACACTGTCTCTCCACTCAACGAGTTTCCAAGAACAGAGAGATTTGAGCACATTCACTTAGACATAGTAATACTACCTATATCACAAGAGTATCGCTACTGTGTTACCATCATCGATCGGAAGACAAAATGGCCCGAAGCAATACCCGTAGCAAACATCACCGCTGAAACCATATGCACGGCACTAATAAGTGGTTGGATTGCGAGATTTGGTTGTCCATTAACGATAACAACCGACCAAGGAAGGCAATTTGAATCAGATTTATTCCATCAGCTGACAAAGCGTCTCGGAATAAATAAAATTCGTACTACGCCGTATCATCCGCAAGCGAACGGGCAAGTTGAAAGATGGCACAGATGTCTAAAAACAGCATTAACTTCATGCGAAAATAGCTCGAACTGGGTAGCTAACTTACCAATGGTTCTACTGGGATTACGCACTGCAATTAGCGAGAAAAGTGGAATAAGTGCAGCACAAAGGACGTACGGAACAACCTTGCGATTGACAGCTGATTTTTTCGCTGACACAATCAAAACATCGCAGTCCGACGCCGTATACGTCACACAGCTATCGAATGCTATGCGCGCCCTACAAAGCGAGACAGCTACGAGACATAATACGAATAGAAAATGTTACGTGCACAAGGAGTTAGAAAAATGTGATTATGTTTTTCTTAGAAGAGACATGATGAAAAAGTCACTGTGTGCTCCTTACGAAGGTCCTTACAAAGTTCTGCGACGTGAAGGAAAATGCTACACTATCCAGCTTCCGGACCGAACCGTCGTCGTGTCCATAGATCGTCTAAAACCAGCATTTATTCTACAAACTACAGAGGACAAAGTGCAGAAAAATAAAACAAAACAAACATCGGTTACATCACCCGCAGCCAATGCACCTGATAATAAAGCAGCGTTTGCAGAAAGAAGCTCGCGACTAGTAACTCGATCCGGTCGCATTGTAAAACCGACCGTGAGATTTGCGTTCTAAGCAAACTGTTTGTTTACATTATTATAATAATATGTTTAATTGTTTATACCTAGTAAATTAATTAATTGTTTTATTTTGTTATATACATTTTTACACTAGGATACTTTACTATTTTAAGGTTTTTACAAACGGTATACATCCATTGATAGTTTAAAATTTTACAATGTATTTAGTTTAATATTATTAAATATAATGTTTCCTTTTTTTTCAAAAGGGGGAGTGATGTGGGCTCAGCAGTAATGAGTATTTAGATAATATCACGTAGTTACTTCCACGTACTCCCCACCAATATGTATCGGAGATATTGCCGATACATCATTTATTATTGTATAAATACACGTACATTTATGTTAATAAATAACTTATATTGTGTGGAACTTATGGCTCTCATTTATCCACCTCTATACGTTCACACTTAATAATCTCAAAATAAACTTGACAAAAACACATGTAATGGACTTCAAACACAGGGACAATAAGCAATCGATTAGCATTCAATTTTCTAACATAAAAATTGCCGAAGCAGAGGTGACACGTTTCTTAGGACTTACAATCGATTCAAAACTAAAATGGAAATCGCATATTGATATTATCTGTAAACGATTATATCAATTTTCTTACGCTTTAAATAAACTATCTAACGTAGCAAGTCTATCGTCAGTTATAACTGCATATTATGGGCATGTGGAATCGATTTTAAGATACGGAATAATATTCTGGGGAAACTCAACTGACAAATTGTGGGTACTAATAGCTCAAAAACGTTGTATACGATCTATTCTAGGATTAAAAAAGAGAGAATCATGCAGAGAAAAATTTAAAGATTTAGGCATTATGACAGTTCCGTCTCTCTACATCTTAGAGGTAGCAGTATTTGTAAGATCTAATGCAAAACTCTTTACTGCTTTCCCTACTGGAAGTCGTCGTGAGGGCAATTTACGATCTCAACCTTGCAATACCACACTACTACGTTCCAGTATATTCTGTATGGCGCCTCTAATATATAATAAAATACCTCAGCATATTAAGTCAGCAACATGTATAAATATATTTAAAAATAAACTACGATCATATTTGGTTAGCAAAGCTTACTACTCTATTGATGAGTTTATGAAGGATAAGAAGGATAGAGTTATTTAATTTTGTAAATTGTCGATGTTTTAAAATTTTTATTTTAATGTAATTGAATAAATTATTTTTATGTATTTGCATGTCGTATGGCAGGATATGGAAGAACTTTTTATGTAATGTGTGACCTTTATATACCTATATTCGCAAAATAAATTGAAAAAAAAAAGAAGAATGTGAAGCAGTTACCGTAGCTTAAAGATTATTGCAATACCAGAAGCATTATCTGTGCATTGTTAACCCTTTTTCTTCGTTGCATTGCTACACGTCGCATCGCTTCGCGTTCGTTGTTCTGCCTCATATAACGTAGGCATACATCCCACCTAATAAAGGAAAACCTGGAATATCCCTTCAATAGAAAAACGTTACTTAAAAAGTCATCCTGGAAATCTGAACGCAATATATGCACCCTACATCATTGAGACTGCGCTAAGACTGTGTACACACAAGAGTTCGACTTCCACCTCAAATCCGAACCCATTAGAGATCATAAAAACATGCATTAACTTCAATACAAATAAAGTTATGTACGCATTCTATGTTACTACTGTCTTAAACAAAAATACAATCAATGGTGGTTTAAAGTAAGTATTACAATGTAACAATAAAAGTATTATTGTACTTTTATATGGTCACGTATTTTTACTGGAGTTGTGGTTTTATCTCGCCAAAAACACCGCGCAATTTATGCTCCTAACCGGGTGTCAATAAATTCGAAAGTAATTCCGTTTGTTTTTTGTATGTATGTTTGTTTGTTTGTATGTTTGTTTGTATGTTCGTTTGTATGTTTGTTTGTGTGTTTGTTTGTTGTTTTGTTTGTTTGTTTGTTTGTTTGTTGTTTTGTTTGTATATTTGTTACCTTAAATGGCTTAGCGGATTTTATTAAATATTGGCGAGGACATAATATATGTAGGTAGTATCTTGGAAAAGAACATGGAATACCTTCAATCGCGATATCTCTGACATTCACATGAACAAAGCTGCGGGCAATAGCTAGTAGTTTGTTACTGTAAATTAAGTTAAGTTCCCTAGTGCGGGATTTGGCTTTCTGAGAACAATACACTTTTTTGCACACGATAAAAGTTAGTACACATAGTATTATCGAAAATTTACACGGTACTTAACGCAACAACACAATTACTCTACTGTGTGGTCATTTGGCAGTGGTCTTCTGTAAGGTGGATAAAAAACTAATACAACCGGCAATCTTATCGCTTAGTCTTATTATATTTTTAACCGACGAAAAAATAGGAGGTTCTCAAGTCGACCTGTATATTTCTTTTTTTAAATTTAACTTATGACACATTGTTTTATTTTTCTTATTATTATTTATATTAGTAGAGTAAGAATTTTGTAAGTCTAATACACAGGTAGAGCAAAGAGGATTTATAACAAAATAATATTCAGCAAAGGAAGATTTGATTTGATTGATTTGATCGCTAGCAGTAATTTCTTTTAACCTTATTCAATTTAATATAAGAATCAACACTTGGAATTTAATTTCCTATCTAGAATATGAAATTATTATACAAACCCTCCACGTGGCGACATGTCGGACGCAACTCGATCGTGTGCATATCGCGCCGTCTGTCGCCAACTTGTGACGTCACTCGACTAGAAATACGTACGTTTGCTTAAAGAAAATGTCACTACGTATGACTAAGGGGCTTGTCATACTGTAATTTTTTTTCAATTTTTACTACTTGTGTGACAAACAACCATACGTCCCGCCAGATTGAAGCAGTTACCGTAGCCTAAGGACGCTTGCAATCAATTGCGTGTTGCCGATCCATTTTTTACATCAGAGCTTTAAGATGAAGTGTCCCTGGGATAATAAAACGTTTCCCTAAATGAGCACATAGGTAATACTTAATGCTACAAGCATTCTCTACCAGTCTACCGCAGCTGATGCAGAGATAAACGAAGTAGGTGATAGCTACGTTGTAAGTAATCATTAGACCAAAAGGCCATGAGGGTTTAGAGATGGGGTATCTCTGGAATAAGAAAAACGACAAAGATAAAAACGCATTCTAAAGAAACTAAACCTACAACTACACAGATAATCCTAGTGTATAATGTACTACAGGATGATAATAAGATACAACTATTTTTATTTTATTCCATAAAGAGCACTGAAAGATTTGTACTCATGCAAAAAATACCACTTCACAGCATTGTGCAATTGTGATCCCAGATAACACGTGCATTGAAAATAAATGCATACATTTGACTTAATATTCATAACTCCTGAATTCTAAGCTTATGCTGCAGAAACTTGTACTCGAATAGATTTCACCATTTCCTTTATAATAATACCACAATCCTACAGTTCCGTCTACGAACAAGTTTGCAAGCCTAAGCGTCGGCTACGAATTTCGTAGCGGTCGTAGATATCCGTAGCACCTCGTAGCATATCGTAGCACTGCTTTCTATAGATTATTATGCCATTGTTCTGAATCATAATAGTGGTATTATTTAAAATTAAACATTTAAAATTAAATTAAAGTACGAAAACCGTTTATTCGAACATATAAAATGATTTGGACGTCATAGATTTCATATTTTAATCCAATCCCATTTTATAATATAAATGCAACGCGTATCTTTTAATGCAGACTGCTTAGGCGGCAAAAATCATAAGGCTCACCTTATGGCTTACCATATGCTACGGTAAGGGCTTACCGTTACCGTAGCATATGGACGCTAACAATACCTGAAACATCTTGAGTTATATTTAAAGGATTTTATTCTTGGAATTAAAAAATCGTTTCTTAAAAACGCATATTTAAATTAACACTGGATGGAGCCCTATAGTATTCTAGTACAGGTACACAACTACACCGATGTGGGTAGTTTTTTTAACTGTGTCTTACCATAAATTAATTTGCTCTTACGGAAAATTATGGTGTCCTATCTTGTTTTTTATTCTTATACTACTTGGCAAACAATATGGCCCCTTGCAGTTACCGTAGCCTGTAGACGTTGGCAAATATAGGGATCACTTATGTATTGCCGACCCATTTTTTTACATCAGGGCTTTAAAATAGAGTATCATTATCATATCATACAATGTATAGTTATTTGGCTGTGGTCATATGAAAGTTGAAGGTCCTTCTACAGACAGGCTTGCCCACTAGTATGGTGCCCCGCCTCTCTTGCTACGGGCAAATAACTCTTATAATTCGTGTAATATTCTACTTTATATTACTTCAAACGTCTAATCTCTACATTAAATTTATACAAGTACCCACCTTAACGTTAAAATACTTTAAACTCATTAATCATTGTAATACATTTTTTTATTCGAATGTCATTAATCATGATTTATTTTGCAGAGAGTGCAAGCAAAAAATAACTTTAAGGACAAAAGTTTAGAACTGATATTAGAATGACTGGTGTTATTGATATTACGTTGTTGTTTATAGCAGCTCTCTGAAGGTAATATGACATGGTCACAAGAGTGAGTGGAAATTTAATGTTTGATAGTTTTAAGTAAAAAAAATATTTATATTTTAGATGGCAAGTAGCCTATGGATACGGACGCTTGCAATACCAGAGGTATTACTTTCGTGTTGTCAATCCATTTTTTAATATGAAAGCTTTTTAATGCAGTATCCTTGAGATAGAAAAACGTATCGTTGAAAAAATATCTCAAAACCTGTACTGTTCCCGCAACTACATCTTGTGTGTAGTTCTTTGATTGTAGTCTTTTTTAATGTGGAGTCTTTCCCTAGTCAGATTTTATCGCTTACATGATGTCCTATCTCACTTAAAATGTATTGTTTGATATTTTACTAGTGAAAGTCAGCGCTGCAGCATGAAAAAGCCGCAGCCCAAAGCTGAGATTGGGACATACTTGACATCGCACAGGATAACAAAATAATCTTTGAGTTCTGTTATTAATTGAATGTTTAATTGAATACCTATTTTGTATGTATTTATTTTTCCTCTGTAATGTTCCGTGCATGTATTGTTCGAATACAATTTTTTCTTTCTTTCTTTTTTTTTGTCTAAAGTACTGAAGCTATTCTATTTGATAAAGAAAAACGTTTACAATAAGAGTACTTACGTGTTTTTGATCTGTAGTATCATTTGAAGGTACCTTTGAGGTTTTATATAATTATTTCTTTCTAACGTACTTGAAGAGAAGCGGTGAAACGATGTCTTTGTTCAGAAAAAAGTTTGTTGTATCATTGTAGTAGGTACTAATGAAGGAATGTATTCTTTGTTTAACCATCAAAGTATATTTTTATTCACATAAGTATGTTAGATTTTAGAACTAATTGTTAGTAATATAAATCATCATCATCATCTCAGCCAAAAGACGTCCACTGCTGGACATAGGCCTCTCCCAAGGATTTACACAAGTCTCGATCCTAAGCCGACCTTGTCCATTGATTGCCCGCAACCTTTACCAGGGCTTCGGTCCACCTTGTTGGAGGCCTGCCTACGCTTCGTCTTCCAGTTCATGGTCGCCACTCTAGAACCTTTCTGCCCCAACGGTCATCAGAAAAATATAAATAAATTAAACAAATAAGTGATTCTGTTTTAATTATCTTACAAACAAAGGGCGGTTGCACACTACGACTCAGCGTTAATAACTAAATAGGAAAGTAGTTATAAGTTCGGTAGGTGACATAAACATACATTTATACGTATAAGTATACTAGGGGTCGCCCGCGACTTTGTCTGCGTGGTTATTTGGAATATTTTTCCCCGATTTTGCAACATATCTCACTACTGCTCCGCTCCTATTTATCATAGCGTGATTAATATCTTATAACCTACTTGGATAAATGCACTATTCAACAAAAAAAGATTTTTTCTAATCGAACCAGTACTTTCTGAGATTAGCGCGTTCAAACAAACAAACAAACTCTTCAGCTTTATAATATTAGTATCAATTATCTTGCTTACAATGAAGAAAGATATTGAAAGGAAATTTAAATGTCTTAGTAACAACTCTAAGCTTTAGGACATTTACACCGATAACGATATAGCTTGCATCGCGACCACAAAATATATCTCAAGACATACGTATATATATTTTTTTTATACTACCAAGGATGCAAACTCGTATACGGCCCGCCTGATGGTAAGCAGTTACCGTAGTCTAGGGATGCTTGCAATACAGGCAGGGGTATTCCGTAAGAGCAAAAACCGAACTGTTTTGACGTTTAGTCAATAGATTGTACCGTCACCGAGCAATCACATTTGTCAGTTTGCGATCACAACTGTCAGTTTGCGAACACAACTGTCAGTTTGCCGTCGCTGTTTCTTAGAGAATCAGCCGGCGCGGTAGTATCAGTCCTTTTGAAAACCTTATAACTTTATCTCTAAAAACAGTTCGTCTACCAAATACAATCAGGATAATAACAGGTAAAGCAAAATAAACATTATTATATACGTTGCCTGGAATGACCTGGATACCCAAATTCTTCAACATAATATTTATGTTATGTCCCATCAATCATCGTCATTCCGTGGAGCGGACAATCAGTATAACTGTATAAAAAGATATAAAGAAATGGGAACGAGGTAAAACATTATACTTCTGGGTAATAAATATGCCAGCAGGCTATTTATAGAAAGAAAATATGAACAGATCTTCGGTGCTCATATAAAGAAGCGTTTTCGTGTACCTACTATTTATTATTATTATTATTTACTAAGTAAAAGGTAAATGATATGCTTATGAGATACTTATATGTCCCACATAACTAGACAGGCAGTTTGTCTATGGGATCAGAATATAATAATATACTAGGGTGCCGCGTTAATGCGAGTGAAGCTCCAGAAATTGCAAAGCGTCCCAAACTGTTTACTACCAAGAATATAGATACCTATAGTGAGGTAGTCCACCTAGGGCACCTGTCTGGATAGCACTAAGACACAAGCCCTGTGTCGCGGGAGACTTCACAAAACGACAAGACAAGACATGCTTCTTTCGCTTCCTACATCCATGCTAAAGTAATAATAAATAATAATAATAATAACGTTTATTTATTCATAAGTGTTTTACAGGTTTTGTATACACTATCACTTAAACTAGGGTGGCCCCTGTGCTATAAGTGACAGGTCGAATTCGGTGTGGCCTACAAATTACTTATGGCAAATACATTTGTGTGACAAACCAGTTTTTTTAATATTTTAACATGCATAATCAAAAAATAATTAAAATTAAATTAGGTAGGTATACAATGCAAAGGATCAAGCATGTTACGCAATGGTGTAGCAAGCGGCCTAACGGTGTAATAGACGGACACTGTGACACCGTTAAGCGCATAGAGATCGAAGTCCGACACGAGGCGCCGATTCAGCGAATAGCCAAAATACTCATCGCGCTTTACGGATTTCGCAATCGATTAGCTTAGTTGTAATAATTAATAAATTTAAATATTAAGATCATTCTTGATACAACATCGATCAATTATCATCTTCTTAATTAATAAGTAATAATTGTAATAATTTTTAATTAATTAAATTTAATTTAAATTCAAATTGGGTTTCTTTGCATCCTCCGGCTACAGCCTTCGTAATTGGCGCAGTCGGTAGGATAGTCGAGTAAAGTCACAGTAGAATCAGTGAATCAAGACGTTCTTCGGCTATCTAGAACCTACACGTGCTGCAGCCTAGAGGAGTATCTAGCCATCGATACAGCAGAGAAATACAAAATCGTCAGATATATCAGAGGAACGAACATGTACCCGACAGGAAGTTACAGCCTCAGCATCAGGATAATACCATTGCTACTACTCCAGATGATTCGAGGACAAGAAGTAATGATTGATTCCTTAGAAAATGGTCCTGGCTTGCTCCCTTTCAATTTAGGAACGACCCGTATTATTTCTCATTATCACTCTTTTCTTAATTACGTAGACTTAAATAACATACAATCTTACATTAATACAGCTAAACTAAAATTATCTGAAATAAGATCTAAATTAAAAGATAGTACTTCTTCGTTATTTGAACCTCATATGGATTATCTTACTCTAAAGTTAAATAAAGTCTCTGTACAATTAGAAACATTTGCACATAATCGTATTAAAAGAGGACTTATTGATGGATTAGGTTCTGTAATTAAAAGTATATCAGGCAATCTAGATCAGAGCGACGCCATTAAATATAACAAAGCAATAAAAAATCTACAGGAAAATGAACATAAATTAGAATCTCAAATTAATTACCATGTAACTCTTACTAAAACATGGGTCTCAGAAACCGATCATTTATTGAATAATATAACACTAAATCAAATTAGGATAAGTAAAGCAGTTAATCAAATTATTAACGGTAAAGAACATAATATTATTCAACATGCCCATATGGCCCAATACTTGATAATTTTAACTGATAATATAGATACCTTATTCGAGGAATTGCGTAAATTAGAATATACTTTAGCTTTTATTCGTGCATCGAGCACACCACATTCGGTAATAAGTGTAGTAGAATTAAAAAAAATATTGGATAAATTAAGAATGTTATACCCAAATGGTGAAGTTCTTAACTTAGAATTTAGAGATTATTATGATATTATAAAGTTAGGATACTTTTACATAGAAAATCAAATAGTTATAGTGTTTAAGATGCCCCTCGTCTTTCCCCAAGTTTATAAATTCAATAAAATCCTTATACCATCCTTACCTTTTCTTGCGATATCGAAAACAGATTCTATGTACATAGAGGCAGAATGTCCGAAGGCAGACTCTCTGTATCTTTGTGAGGCAAAATTCAAGTACCACCTATATAATGATTCGGACTGCATTCGACACCTGATCACTGAACAAGAGATTCAGCCATCTTGTAAGACAACATCCGTCATTCTAACCACAGCGGCCGTAGAGCAACTCGACGAAAAGCACTATGCTATTAGTTTCCCTAAGGCGACCAAGGTGAAGATATCGTGCGGACAAGAAACTTATAGAATATTGAAAGGAAGTTTTCTCGCCGTCATTCCATATAACTGTTACATAAGAACGCCAAACTTCACCATAGCAAATTCAGATGACCATATCAAGGGATATGCCATAGAAATAGAAGCTTTACCTCCCATAGAAGAATTGGAACCCACAAGTTCAACACCTATCATATTGAATTCACTTAATTTGAAGAATCTACATGAAATTAACACAGAAATAAACTTACAAACACCGGTGACATTAAACGAAGATAGTATCGACAACAGCATTTATCATACCACAATTCCAATTTATATTATATTATCCGGTGCATGTGTACTTGCAATTACACTAATGTACCGTCGACGACGAGCACAACCTTTACGACATCGACATGATCAACCAATTGAGATGAAAGAATTTAAACCCACTGGTATCCACGAGGAAGTTCCAAAGATTGAATCAACACATCCACAAGATGTAAAGGTTGACGTCAACAATATTTCATCATCTCATCAAACTCAGATTTCGAAATAATTGCTGATCTTCGGGGGGAGATGTTACGCAATGGTGTAGCAAGCGGCCTAACGGTGTAATAGACGGACACTGTGACACCGTTAAGCGCATAGAGATCGAAGTCCGACACGAGGCGCCGAATTAGCGAATAGCCAAAATACTCATCGCGCTTTACGGATTTCGCAATCGATTAGCTTAGTTGTAATAATTAATAAATTTAAATATTAAGATCATTCTTGATACAACATCGATCAATTATCATCTTCTTAATTAATAAGTAATAATTGTAATAATTTTTAATTAATTAAATTTAATTTAAATTCAAATTGGGTTTCTTTGCATCCTCCGGCTACAGCCTTCGTAATTAGCACGTAGGTAAGCTTTTGTATGTGTATTGGAAGATATGTAGGTGTAAAGTAGAAACTCATCCACATAAAATTCTATAGTTTGTTGTTACAATGTACAAAAAGAAAATACAAAACTAAAGAAGAAACGAAACAACCGTACAAAACTAAAATGCAAGTAAAGTGGAATGGACAGCTATTTAATTAAGAGCTCCCAACATTATCGGGATTACACCGAGATTGCGGAACTAAATGGCTTATTTCTATCCGATAATAAGAAGAGATTTTTGTTAAGACCAGATAATTCCATGACACCGCATTTTATTAAGCTTTATAGTGAAAATCTTGGCTAATTGATAAGTAATACTTTGATTGGATTAAGTTGCAATTGGTTACTTGATAGTTTTTGAAAATGTATTTTAAATTCTCCTGGGTCTTCTTCATACATTTGGAGGGATATTAGCCTACTACACTACGCTGGCAAGACGGGTAAGACGGGTATTGTAATAAAAATACAAAAACCTATTTATTTAGGTCCCTACGCAAAAGTTTAAAACTTTATAATTTTATCATTATAACTCATATAAAAATAAATCGCTGAATGTGTTGCTAAGCGCAAATCTCGAAAACAGCTGAACTGATTCCGTTAATTCTTTTTTTGTTGTATTTGTTATAAAAAAGATTTTATGTAAGAAAAAAATAAGAAAGTTGCGCTGAAAATAGTTTGACCCGAGCGAAGTCGGGGTGGCTCGCTATTTAATTGAATAAAACAGTGATGTCAGATGATTTGTACAATGAAGCATCTTAAGATAGTCAATCAGGGCCGCCAGAGCCGCGCGTTTCGATTCTTGTAATTCCATAATTTTGTAAAAATAAAATTATTTTATTTTATGCAAACAGAACATATTATGCATGATTTTTGTTCATCTATAACCTGCCATATCCAATTTATTTCATAATAATATTTTATTAAAACAACTAAAACGTAGCCAATTATGTTGAAAGCTTTTGAGTCCTCATTTAGAGATGCGTTTTTAAGTAAAGTTTAATATCTCAGAGATATCCCATCTCAAACCTCATATTACAAATTCTCATATTAAATTTTTGGATCGGTAACATGAGAGTAATATAAGTACCATACAAATTCGCTTTATGCTGTCTGTTTGTCCGTGCACCGTACGTACGTTTAAATCATCTTAACTACTTAACGGATTTGGATGCGGTTTTACTATCATTAATTTTGGACGGAAAAAATTAAGACGAAAAGTTGTAACGACACTTTTTATTTTTTTTATTAATTTGGAGAATTCTCTAAACGGCCAATAATAATATGTCAAATTTGTGTAAGGTAGTTATGCGTTCCCAGACCCCACATCGTACCATATTAGTAAACTAAGAACGCATCACGCCACCAACGCCTAACGACAAACATGACCGATGTTCTCTGTAAGTCGTTACATAACTAATTACAATAAACTTAATGGTGACCAAATACATTAAGTTAATCACAGGAGGCTTCAGTTGCATCTCCCGTGAGGTCCCACACGGACAGCACACTAATGCAATGTCTTGCATTATAAATAACCATGCCGAATTAATATATTCATTCTTTTGTTATCCGTTGTAAAGACTGTATTAATAAACCTTTGTATTTCTTTAATTAAAAGTATATTTTTTTAAGAAAACTAAAGTGTTTATATTTGACTGGCGCAGCCGGGTCGGATTTTCTATAAAGTCGCGAAAAGTCGTTGTTCACGTCACACGCATCGGTCGTAGCATCTTACTTAACGCAAATAGACTAGAAATCCGCGAACCTATCAAACAAATTCGTCAAATAACGCACGGCAACAGCGAGCAGAAGAATCGGCATGGGATCGAGCGAATTAATGTGAGTAGACCCTTTATTCACTTCCGTTCCATTCCTGTCTATAGTTTGTATTATTGTGTTTTTCTTTGGACTAAAAATAGCCTACGAAAACCATCGCCTAAGTATAGTTCTACACAAATTGAGAACATACTTTAGTTAGGATAGTGATTCTACACGAATTGAGAATACACTATTATAGATTTATTTAAGTGATTTTTTTGTGTGTTTGTAACATATTTAATTATAAAAAAATGAGTCAAATCGCGCTTATCCCTAAAGAAATCCAAACGATAATTCCGCGATATGACGGAGACGAAAAATTATTAAATCTTTTCATATCCAAATGCGAATATGTTTTAAGAAGTTTTAGTGGAGAAAATAATCCCGCTCAACAAGCATACGTATACCACTGTATAACTAGTAGATTGATAGGCAAAGCCGCAATATTAGTTAGCGAACGTGAAAATATCACGACATGGGAACAATTACGAGAATTGTTTGTCCAACACTTCGGGAATCCTAGATCCGAGGCTTGCATAGCCATAGAGTTAGAAAATATTAAAATTAATCAAGGAGAGTCTTATATCGATTTTTGTCATCGAATACAAAATGTAAGAAGCTCTCTAATATCGAAAGTGAATTTATTAACTGATGAAGGTGTCAAGGCAGCTAAATATATTATATATAATAACACAGCACTTAATGTTTTCTTGTACAATTTGCCGGAAGATTTGCTAAGATTTGTAAGATTAAATAAGTGCAATAATTTAGAATCTGCACTTAGTATTGTTACGGAGGAAGTAAACTTCCTTACGCGCTACAATACAAATAAGCAGCATAGCAAGTCACAGCCTAGTAGTAGTAAGGTGTTGCAGAGTTCAGCGCCATCACCATTTAAATTAGGGCAACCAAACCCTCAGAATAAACCTTCGCATCAAGTTAACGTACCTTATGCGAATAATTTACATAAATCTAATAATTTTGCAGTAAATAGCAATCCGCGATTTACGGGACCGTCTCAACCTCAACCTCAAGGTTTTAGACCAAATTTTAACACATTTAATAAACCATTTGGTAACCAACAGCAACAATTTCCCAGAGTAATAAATAATTATAAACAGTCCGGATTCTTTAGGCAGAATCCTAACCATAACTTTCGTTTTGGTATAAATAATAAAACGCCACCGAAACAAAGTACGGATGTCTCGATGAGAACAGTCCATAATAACATGATGTATAGTGATAGTGACTATGCTTCGAATAGATATTATAATAAGCCTAATGAAAACATAAATTTTCGGGTAGAAGCCTCCACAGAAGAGCACCCGATATAGCTAAAATAAATATAAGTGATAGGTACGTTAAGATTACCTCATATACATTTACCAGAAATAAATGCATATTTTTTAATTGATACGGGAAGTACTCGTTCGTTTATGAGTCCTGAGAAAGCAAATAGGTATTTTGCTAAGTATAAAGTGTATAAACCTTTTGAAGTGCACAGTACACACAGTTGTAGCCAACATAATGAAGTTATGACTATTCCGTTAACTGAAACGTTTAAGACAAACTTATGTCATACATTTTATATATATAGTGTAGACAAAGCATATGATGGTCTTATAGGTATAGATTTATTAAAGGAATTAGAAGCTAGTATAGATATGAAAAGGCAAATTTTAAAAACAAAATATACCGATATCCCAATTTGGTATAATTATTTCCATAAGATAAAAATACCTTCAAGATCGGAAATGCGTGTTAAAATTCCGACAATGTTAGAAAATGGCACAGCTACATTCAATTTTACAGAGTTTTGCCCAGGCGTTCGTATGCCGGATGCCATAGTAACTTGTAAAGATTCGTTCGCGCAGACGATCATACAAAACGTTACTGATAAAGATATAACTATAACATTTGATAGACCTGTAGACGTAGTTAAGTTAGAAAATGAATTTTGCCAAGTAAATAATCTTAATGTTAATATTAATATTGAAAAAGAGTTGGAAAATAACCTCTCGAAAATTAGGTTAGAACATTTAAATAAGGAAGAAAAAACGTACATACAAAATTTATGTACGGAATATAAGGATATTTTCCATAGTGATAATATTCCTTTATCTTTCACAAACCAAGTAAAACATAGAATTAGAACTAAACACGAGGACCCTATATTTATTCGTCCATATAGGAATCCTATAAAAACTAATCAGGAAATACAGAAACAGGTGGAAAAATTATTAGAAAATGACGTCATTAAAGAGAGCCATTCTCCATGGAGTGCTCCAGTTCATTTAGTTAAGAAAAAAATAGACACATCAGGTAAACAGAAATACCGTATGGTGATTGATTATAGACGCTTAAATGAGATAACTATAGATGATAAATACCCCCTTCCGAACATAACGGATCTTTTCGATAGATTAGGTAAAGCTAAATATTTCTCTACGCTAGATTTAGCAAGTGGATACCATCAATTAGAGGTACAAAAAGAGGATCAGCAGAAAACTGCATTTTCAACCCAATCGGGACATTATGAATTCAAACGAATGCCCTTTGGTTTGAAGACAGCTCCAGCTACGTTCCAACGCGCAATGGACAACGTGCTGAGAGGATTGCAAGGCATACATTGCTTAGTATATCTAGATGATATAATTATATATTCCGTAAGCCTATCGGAACATTTAGAAAAATTAAGGTTAATATTTGATAGATTAAGGGAAACAAATTTGAAAGTTACTTTAGATAAGAGTGAATTTTTAAGAAAAGAAGTTCTGTATTTAGGACACACAATATCCGAAGATGGATTAAAGCCTAATAATGATAAAGTTAAAGCAGTATTGGAATTTCCATTACCTAAAACTCCAACCGAGATTAAGAGTTTTTTAGGATTAGTAGGATATTATAGAAAATTCATAAAAGACTTTTCTAAGGTTACTCAACCGTTAACTAATTGCTTAAAGAAAAAGAATATGGTTAATATAACTAAGGAATTTGTTGACGCATTTGAAAAATGTAAAGAAATTCTTACAAATGCGCCGATTTTACAATTTCCAGATTTTTCTAAACCATTTTTACTTACCACAGATGCATCAAATTATGCTCTTGGTGCAGTCTTATCGCAAGGTTCCATAGGTAGTGATAAGCCAATAGCCTTTGCGAGTAGAACTCTCAATGAAGCGGAAACTCGCTACAGTACTATAGAGAAAGAACTTTTAGCCATAGTTTGGGCTTGTAAGTATTTTAGACCTTATTTATACGGTAATAAGTTTAAAATTTTAAGCGATCACAGACCACTGGCTTGGTTACAATCATTTAAAGAACCAGGTAGTAGGTTAACAAGATGGAGTTTAAGATTAACAGAATACGATTACGAGATAGAGTATAAACCGGGTAAACAAAATAATAATGCAGACGCATTGTCGCGTATAAAATTAAACATTTTAGAAGACGAAAATATGTCAATGATAGTTAATACGCCTGAAAATGAACCAATTTTAATTTCATCATCTGATGATAGTAATCAATCGATTAGAAGTTTACAATCGAATTACCCTGTACGTTCAGTGAGTAGCGGTACTCTCACCGCATCGGAAAAACCCGACTCACCGGTGGAAACTATTCATTCTGAAGAGAATACAGATTCCTCAGATATTCCTATTTTAAAGGAAGCCATAGATACAAAACCGAATCAAATACTTGTATTCACGTGGAATAAGAACGAACTTAGCGTAAAAAATTTTTTTAGAGACAAGCAAAGAATATTAGAGGTGCACATGCCCACTAATAATCCAGATTTAGTTAAACAGTTTTTAAAAGAGTATATTCGTCCTAAAGTAACTCAGTTTATTTATTTTGAAGATGAAAAGCATCGCGAATTATTCTCTAATATAGTTACTAGTATTTTTAAGAAAGATTCAATTAAACTTCGCGAATGTACTGAAAGAGTTATTTATGTTGAAGATGAAAATGAACAGAGAGCAATTGTTTTAAAATATCATATCGGAAAAACTTGTCATAGAGGTATTAAAGAAACCGTAGCACATCTAAAACGTACCTATTATTGGACAAATTTAGATCAAATGGTAGGAAGCATCATAAATTCTTGTGCACTTTGTCAACGAATGAAATATGACAGAAAACCGTTAAAACCAGAGTTACAATTAACTCAGACACAAAGCAAGCCTTTCCAAGAAATTTTCATGGATATTTTCTCAATTGAAGGAAAATATTTTCTTACAATTATAGATGCATTTAGTAAGTTAGGACAAGCTTTCGAAGTACCAAATAGGTCAACGCCTGAAATAGTTAGGGCATTGATAAAATTCTTTTCTTTATATGGTACTCCAACTAGAATTAGTGCAGACCCAGGTAGTGAATTTAATAATAATTTACTAAAAGAAATGTTAACTTTTTATAAAGTAGAATTGCATATTGGGACTCCTCATAACCCAAACTCAATGGGCTTAGTGGAAAGATTTCACTCAACCATTTTAGAAATATATAGGTTAGCTAAATATGAAAGAAAGATAACAGACGCAGCTTCTGTAATGACATACGCCATTATGTCTTATAATGAATCGATACACTCAACAACTGGTCTTACACCGTTCGAAGTAGTGTTTGGTCATACAGATGCATCAAGTACTTTTAATGTTGATTTTAATAAAAGTTATACTCAACAACTAGTAGAGGAACATGTTAAAAGGACAAAATATTTATACAACTATTTAGCAGATAGAATGTTAGCATCAAAAATAAAAATTAAGGAAAAACGTGGAGGTGAAACGAAATTTAATATTAAAAAAGACGACAAAGTCTTTATTAAAGGAGTAAATAATAGAAGAAGTAAAGATAAACCGCGTTTTCAAGTCGCACAAATAGTAGACGACATAAATAGAAATACAGTTACAGTACAAACTCAGAATAGGAATACTAAAGTTCCACTAAAAGATATAAAACGTCCTTCACAGGTACGTCCTGCTGATAGTGACGCAAGTCCACGCCCTTCAACTTCAAAGGATTGAAGAAAATCCAGGTATCCTTCCTGTAAGGATAGGCACAGGACAAATTAGCCTCTATAACTGGCATATAATTAAGATTTTAGACTTAGAGTTAGTACACAGTAATTTAAATTATAATATAAATAAATATTACGATATTATGAACTATATGAATGATAAGTTAAATATATACATTTTAGATGGAAGTCTTTTAGATGCACAGTTGCAAACTGAATATATTATGAATATTACTTTAGATAGATTTAATCAAATAAGTCCAAGTATTAGAATTAAGAGAGGAATTATTAATCCACTTGGAACAATCATTAAAGCCATTACCGGAAACTTAGATAATAATGACGCTTTGAGATATGATGATTTAATAAGTAAGATTCAATCTAAACAGAATGCACTTTCACATAAAGTAACATTAATCTCTGAAATTGTAGAAACTTTTGTAAATGTTACAAACTCTACAAGAAATAATTTTATTATTTTAGATAAAACTATTACTCAAATTGAAGATATATTAAACAAAACGCAATTTCAAAGAAGTAAAGATATTGTTTTAAAAACATTCAATTTATTAACTCATAACTTTCAAGTTATTTTAACCAGGTTAGATGAGGTAGAAACAGCGATAGCATTTAGTAAAATCAATGTTTTACATCAATCAATTTTAGACTCGAGTGAACTGTTTAATACTTTAATAAATATTGAGAAAACAGATAAATTAGTTTTCCCAGTTACCTTAGATAATTTAATTAATATTGAGAATTGTATAGATATTAAGGCATATATGAAAGCCAAACGTATTACTTTTATAATGACAGTTCCTACAGTCCAGTTAGATGAATACAATTATTACAAACTGTATCCATTCCCTATGTATAACCCTCACCTAAACCTTACCTTTTTAATCATTCCTAAACATTCCCAAATCCTTACAAAAGGGTCGAAAATGTTACCGCTCTCTCAGCCCTGCAGAGAAGTCGCTGATGGAAAATTCCTATGCTATGAAGAGCATATATCTTATGAAGAAGAAGATAAATGCATCGAGGACCTGATGAAGTTTTCTACAAAAATAACTTCGTGTTCTCCCCTGTCTGTTAAAACAACCGACATCAAAATCAAGTTAATACAACCAGATTCTTGGATCATCTATACGGGTTTCCACACAATATTGACGGAAATCTGTGAAAATGACATGAGCCAACACAGTATCATGGGTACATACATCGTTACACTCACCAACGCTTGTGAAGTGAACATAGAAAAGCTCACTTTACGTAAACGTCGTGTCCAAACCGGAGAAGTTGCCTTCATAAGCACACCAAAGATACATCTACCAAAGATTGTCACACCACAAGATGTCTTCGGGAAGAAATCAATCAATTTGGACAACATCGATTTAGAAAACCTGCAGTTCCTGTCACATGTGTTAAGCAAAAGTGAAATTATAAAAAGTGAAAATGGGCAATTTGTGAATATACACAGTGTTAGTTTAGGAACTCTAATAATTTACGTTTTACTTATAATATTTTTCATTGTAACTATGTACCACTATAGATCTGCATATTTGTGTAAATTCTGCAGATATCAAAATCAACATCCTAAATTGTCTAAACCGGATGATGATTTTGAACTTAGGGAGGGAGGAGTTATGCGTTCCCAGACCCCACATCGTACCATATTAGTAAACTAAGAACGCATCACGCCACCAACGCCTAACGACAAACATGACCGATGTTCTCTGTAAGTCGTTACATAACTAATTACAATAAACTTAATGGTGACCAAATACATTAAGTTAATCACAGGAGGCTTCAGTTGCATCTCCCGTGAGGTCCCACACGGACAGCACACTAATGCAATGTCTTGCATTATAAATAACCATGCCGAATTAATATATTCATTCTTTTGTTATCCGTTGTAAAGACTGTATTAATAAACCTTTGTATTTCTTTAATTAAAAGTATATTTTTTTAAGAAAACTAAAGTGTTTATATTTGACTAGGTAGTTTTTGATCTAAGAGTAAAGTAAGTAAAAAATAATTTAAAGATCAAATTGTAGCTTCAAATTTAATGAATTATGGTTAAATTTTGACCACGGGCGATTACTAGTATAAGGGGTCTTAGGAAATTATTTCAAGTATTAATTTTGAGAATAAAATAAAATTGTGTAGATAATTCTGTAAAATACTTTTTTATTTTTATTGATAAAAAAACATAATAAAAAATGTATACCCGAATAATAATTTTCTTTATACCTCGAATAGAACTTGAAATAATTATTTTTATAATAAGGAACATCGTTCCTATCTGGTGTCCTACGACACCACTCGGTTTTTTTTCGAATGGTTTATAGAAATATATTTTATTCACAAATATTCAATTCACAAGTCAATGTTGCAATGCAACCCATGTGAGGTCTCCCGCCTCACGTGGGTTGCTAGTAAATAAATATAATAAAAAATGGCATTTGACATACTAACCTTGCAAAGACGAGGGTAAACGGTAAACGCAACAAAATATAAACATTAACGATTACCATCGTAAAGGGCAGTCGTCAAAAAATAATTTCATACACATTAAGAGTTATAAACTTAAACGAGCCCCTTAACAATTTTATGTTGACATTCAGCTAATGGCATCATAACTTTAATCTTGCAATGATAGAATAAAATATAATCGTAAAGTCACTTCACTTATCTTTGGTATAGAGCACGATTATTTTAATCTGTCTTTGAATGCAATCTATGGTAAGCAGTTACCGTAGCCTATGGACGGGGTAAAAGAAATGCGTTGTCGATCTAAAGTATTTTGTTTTTTTTTTGTACTACTTAGCTGCATTCAAGCATTCGGCTCGCCTGATGTTAAGCAGTTACTGTAGCCTATAGACATTACTTTTGTATTGCCGATCCATTTTTTTATACCAAGGCTTTCAGATGTAGTATCCCTGGGCTGGAAAAACGTTTATATAATGAAAAACCATTCCTTAATGAGTACTGGAGTACTCAATCATAGGAATACAACTACACCGCTGCTGTATGTAGTTATTTGGCTGTGGTTTCCTGTAAAACGGAGGTTCTTCCATAGCTGGCCTTGCTCGCTTTTATCCTCTCATAAAAAGAGCTTGAGCTTTTTTAAAAATTGATGTTCTTAAAAATAAATCTGTTCACATATACTATAAATCAGTTCCCATTGTAAGATACGGACCGTTTTCAAAAATAAATGCTTGAAAATGTGTTACAAAACTTCCGATTCACGATGTTGCTCGTTTACTTCTGGCGACGACGTTAAGCTGAATGAATACGTTGCGAAACACTGGCACTCTTCCAGACACTTTATAAGGCACTTATCGTCATTTTTCTCGACTACGTTAGCAGATCATTAAGTATCAACAATGGCTTTATGTATTGCACTTTATTTATAGTTCGGGTTCTCTATAAAGTACATTTATTTATACATCTGTTGTCAATCTGTGACGTTTTTCGTGTTAAACGATTGACGTCAACATTGTGGGTCTATCTTTGATATTCATAGGAATTCATATCATTACCACGGATAGATAGATAGTTTTTGAAGTAAAAACTTCTTAAGGCGCGTTGAGTACTTTTTGAATGCACAAAAATCATGGAACTCGCATCATCGTTACCGAACGCTTTCCATATTTAAAAATCATAATCTAATAGCTTGACGATACAATTCACAAGTTTTCACTTTTAACGGCAGTCACCAAAGACTGCCCCACATGTTTTTTTTAGACTATGCATATCAGAATTGTTTCCAATTTTTTCCATCCGCATAAAATTCTATTGTTTCCCGTAGTATCAGCTTGCATGCTATCATACTTGTATTTTACAAAAGATTGTAACTATCTGGCGATTAAAAATAGTGGCTTGAGTTTCTTGCTAGTTCTTCTCAAGGATCCACGTCAGCAAACTAGCCGTAGGAAAATTTTACTGACATCATCTTTCTGGCTCATAATTTATGACCTTCATAAGTGTTACTTTGTAACCTAAATGAAAAAAAATATTTTGAGTATGAGTTTTCTAATCTATTGTAAAACTGCATTCAAAAACACTTTAAACTTTATTACTTACTTGTAACTTTTCAGTAGTTTATAAGTAATTTTTAAGCTAGACAAAGCACTTAAATAGTTAAGCTATCGGAGTAAGACCAGTGATTAAACTGTTTACCAACTGAGCATTAACTAAGTTGGACAAACATTATCGTTAATTTACTTATATACCGCGTATCACACCGTACTGTAACTTACTAAGAGCTCGTCCTCTCGAAGACCCAAAGGTTTGTTCTTTATTTGGAACTCGGGGCAATATATTTTTTAACTTGAATTAAATTGCAGTTTTCTTCTTTTTCCAAATATTTTGTCATTTTTTTATACTACTTGGGTGGCAAACAAGCATACCGCCTGCCTGATGGCAAGCAGTTACCGTAGCCTATGGATGCTTGCAATGTTGTGCTCTGTGTTGCGGGCTACTTTACAAACATTCAATTAATGGATAGAAAATACACCCAGCACAACCGTCCCGTGTGTTCAATACACTGGGGATTGAACGCGAGGTAAGTTATTTAAGTAATACATATATTGGTCAGCAATTGCGTTTAAAAGCTCGTATAGAACGGCCTCTGTTAGAACTTCTACATAGTTTCGGTTCTAACTTCGAAGTCAAAGTCAAACTTATTTATTAATTTAGATCAAATACATGATACTTATGAACGTCATAAAAACAAATGTCAGCATACTTTTTTTCCTACGGCCAATTCGCTGACTAGGGTTGGGCCTCGAGAAGAATTGGCAAGAAACTCGGGCCACTCTTTTTAATTGCCAGAGTATAACATTATCAATTTGGTATGAGTTACAATTATAGTGTTAACAAAAAGGGACGGAACCCAATATACCATACAAAATTAAATTTAAGTAAAAATATTTTTAATAGGGCAACAATGAAGGGAAAAAAATGAACTTCTCTACTAAAACTTCGATCATCGAGTGTGACCGGAGATCTTGAGGTTCCGAAATAATTTCCTGAAGAGAAGTTTAAAATACATGTCCATAATTTGGATTGGCGGTACATAACGCCGTTGGTCCTACGCCCGGTCATGTCTGATGGCTATCAATCCAATCCGTCATGACTGAAGTGGAATAAAGAGTTAAAAAAAAACTAATTTATATATATCCCACGCTGAGGCTAGTCTCAGTAGAGATCAGCCACCGTGACCGAAATTTCGTTATAAAGAAAATATTTATTATTACACATAAAATTATTGTTACGAATGTACACAACGATGTAATATAAAGCCCAGAAATTCAATTTATTCAGAATATTAAGATCCCCATTTTTAATTAAAACAAAAAATATGTTTCTATTAACATTTAATTAAGCTTATTTATGAAGGGAAAAGCAGAATTTAAAGGTTAGACATTAATACGAAGGTTCTTTGGGGAAAATATTATTATACCTACGTTTGTTTCTTTATTTTTAAGGGCTAATTAAGGTCTATTGTTATCAGTTAATTAATTACCTACATATGAAAAATAGAAAGTCTTTTTTGTTGTTCTAATAACTTTGAGAAAACGTTTTTTTCAGAAACTCTTCCCTCAATGAGCATTGAAGACCTGCTTACGCACATGAAGACAACCATACCACGGTTTGTTTTTATTTGGTTGTGGGTTATTGTAAGATGTTGGTCCTTCCGCATTCAGGCTCGGTCGCTTATATACGAGTACTATCCTCTCTCTTTAAACTGATCAACCGGCACAGCAATGATGTAACAATGATTTATCACTGACCAGTTAAATATATACAAATTTACCAAATTGCATAAAAAACTAATGCGGAAGTTTGAATGGATGGATTGATGTTTTTTGCTTGATCACGCTAAAATAGTTGAACAGATTGAGATGATATTTATTATAGATAAGAAATATAGTTTGAAACACCACATGACTACTTTTTATATTAAAAATCAGTTGTCGTGGGAAATTGGCTGTCGCTGAAAATCAGCGTTATTATGTTAAAGCATAATAGCATTATGCTGAGCGGTGGCCATTTATTACACGCGTGTGACGTACACTAAACCAAAAGTATAGTTTGTTTTGGTTTCTTTTATCTATATAATTTTTTTTTTTCATTTAGCAATCTCACTCGTTGGGATAAAAAAAAAGTTTCGTTGAGTATGTTTTCCCAACGAGTAATACTGTTACACGTTTGAATGTTACTGGATGGGAATAAACCCTCTCATAGGATAGCATGCGCGAGAAAAACCGCGGGCGAAAGCTAGTAAGATCATATCTTCAAAATGCCTTTTAAAATAAATGTCTCAAAACATCACAAGATCACTACAAGATTTTCTAGCCTTACTATTCAATACAAATGTAAAATAACCCTTAAGTTTAGAACCATAAAGACAAAATTTCAATGTAAATTGTAGTCACGTAGAAAATAGAACTATTTGTCACTAAATAAAAGCTGGTCGTATGTCAGTTGTACTCGCAAGACCTATGGGCGTGTACGAGCCTTATAAAATATATTATATTGACTGCTACTGAATGGCATATACAAATTTCCTTACCAAAAAGCTATTTATTTAATTTACAAAAACAATACACATTTTACACTTTATACACAAAAATAAATTTTGTACTTACAAGGTAAGAAAGAAATACACAAAATAAAAATAAACAAAATAGGATCGAAAAGTAGTGTCAAAATATTCCTCAACATCAACGTCTACGTTGAAACAAAAACAGAGAACTCTTAGAGATATTTAGTCCTTACATCGATTTGGCTAATGGTAAACAATGTCACAGGAGATTTGAAAACTGTGTGAGATATTATAATCATCATCTCAGCCAAAAGACGTCCACTGCTGGACATAGGCCACCCCCAAGGATTTCCACAACTCTGGATCCTGAGCCGACCTTGTCCATCGGTTGCCCGCAACCTTTACCAGGTCGTCGGTCCACCTTGTTGGAGGCCTGCCCACGCTTCGTCTTCCAGTTCGTGGTCGCCACTCTAGAACCTTTCTGCCCCAACGGCCATCAGTTCTGCGAGCTATGTGCCCGGCCCATTGCCACTTAATGGAGGCAATTCTTAATGGATATTATAATAGTGCGTAATAATAATATCCTCCTAACCGAATTTCGACCACGGCGGCTAGTCTCTAGACAAGCCATCTGCGCAAGAGAGAGACTGAACTTGCAAATAAGGCACTTTCTACCAGTTAACCTTTATCTTAGAGTTTAGTCGAGTTCTTGGGTCAACATATTAGCGTTGCGATCCAGCGTGGCTTTGTAGCCAGTCTTTTGAGCACCTTTCCTCAGAACTGCGACCTCAATCAAATATTTTATTTATAGGTAAATAAATATAACTTTAAATACAATATCTGATTGTTTGTTAGTAGTTTAGGTTTAGCTACTTCTATTTTAACTATATGTCTTATGAAATGAAACGTTTAACTTTGGTAATTGTGATGCAGGGTTTAAGTTGTGTAACTTATCTGTGGCATTAAACTGTATAATTTATCTGTAAACATTGTGAGTGACCTTTAGTCTGACATTATACGCAGTCCCATGAACACGTGCGTGTTCCTTTCTGTTTCTCAGCCAGACATTTCAGTAATATAAAAGTAAACTAGTTAAACCGTTGAACGTAACACAAACTATAATTGTAATAAATCTACCCAGCTATAGGTTACTTAGTTGCCAGCCCATTCATTTTACATTTCAATCAAATACACAAATCCAGTACCAAGTAGGTACACAACGCGCAATAACCACTTAAGTTCATTAACCTTATTACCGCTTAACGCTTATAACGCTTAAGCGACCACAAGCGAAATTAACATCTAATTTCCAGCCAAGCGTTATGTTGCTACTTATTCATGGCACTTAAAACATTGATGAGGTAAATACAGAATTATGCTCAAGTGCTTATGGTCGATGCTTATAAGCAATTAAGCAATTTAAAAATAAAATTGTTGGTAAATTTTTTTATGTTTAAAAGTGTAGAAATATGAGTTTTTAAAGAGTTATGTTTACGTTATAGACTATAGCATGGGGTTCTTCAAGAAAGGAGTTATAAGGTTTTTAAAGGGTCGGCAACGCGTGAGTGACACCCCTGGTGCTGTAAACGTACGATCGAACCAACTGAATCATGACCCACTTGCCTGATAATTCGTTTAAATCTTTCAAACTTGTAAGATCTATCGCGTATAATGCACTTACGACGTTTTAGGTAGGTACTAATAAAATTATGTCAATACAGGTCGCAGACCTATGCAATTTTAACCTTTGTTATCATTACCATAAAACCACATTTCACACATATACAGTCATTGTTTGAATCTCGAGCTAGTTCTCGCTTATTTAACCTAAACTTTTTGATGATGGAAAAAATATATTTAAAAAATGGGGTGTTCTACAAGTGTGTCATATTATGTCAAGTTGTCAGTCAATGTGAAAAAATAGTTTTTTTTTAATAATGGCTAATTTAGAAGAACAAAGAGCTCGAATTGTAGTCTTAAGTGAGGAAGGCTATCGCATACGGGAAATATCACGCGAATTAAATATTTCTCGGAATACAGTGAGGACCTGGATCAGACGGCACGCCGGAGAGGGCATCCTCGAGGACAGACGACGTCATAACCACGGCGTTCGCCGACTCAACGAACAAAGAGTGGACATGCAACACCATTACGAAGAACATCCTTTTACTCCCACCCGATATTTTGCGGCACAACATGACGTCTGTCTACAAACTATTAGAAATTATTTGCACGGCACTGGACTGCATTACAGACATTATGCTGAGAAAGTAGCCTTAACGGATGATCATAAAACAGCGAGACGGAATTTTGCAAACGCTTATTTAGACTACGACTGGACTAACACTATATTTACAGACGAAAAAACATTTCGATCTTCTCAACACGGTCGCTTAACTTTGTGGCGTTACGATAACACGCGGTACACAGAAGATCACGTCGTGCCTAATCAGTTATCCGGTCGAATTTCAGCGAATATGTGGGCCTGGATGGGTATCGGAGGAGTAGGTGAGCTTGTCCATATTTCTTCTCGGCAAAACGCAATGAAGTATGTCGATCTATTAGAAGAATCTATGTTACCGACAGTGCGAACAGTTTACCCGCGTGAAGATGTGCCAGTATTTTCCTACGTTCATGACAACTACCGAGTGCATACTGCCAGGGTAGTCTCAAATTGGTTTGATCTGCATAATGATGAAGTTACTGTCATTCCATGGCCGAGTAGATCCCCAGACCTCAACCCAATAGAAAATTTGTGGGGTTTGATGGTCCAAATGTGGGATAACAGAAACGAGAGAACAAAGGAAGCAATTGAGCAACATTGTAACGAAATTTGGGATTACTTGAGAGAGAGCGACATTTGCAGTCGTCTAATAGGGTCAATGCGTGACCGATTACAAGCCGTCATCGATAACGAGGGTGCATACACTAGGTTTTAGATACTGAATCTTATAATTGAAATTAGTTCTGTTAAAGATTAAATAAAGCTTTTCTTCATTTCACAAATTTTATTACACTTTTTACTTATATAGCTTGAAAGACCAACAATGGCATGTTTCTGTCCTTAAAGGAATGACGTGATTGAAACCTGTTAATGAATTAATCTAAAGTTTGTGCTGGTACTTCACTTGGCCGTATTTGCCCAAACATGACTGCATTATTTTTGATTTTATATTCTAGAGAAATAAATGCGAGTAATAGTTGAGCAAATATAATACGGCCAAGTGAAGTGGCACCATTACTTAGTTGATACTGTCCGATTTATTTAACAGTGCACTCAGTAAATGTCAGTGTCTAATCAAATGATAACAAGTTCGTTACCAAGGAAATAAATCTTCAAGCTAATTTCGACCTACTTGCATTTAAGGGGTTTAGCAAAATGAGCTTATGGTGGGTCATGATTCAGTTGGTTCGATTGTACATAGGCTACGGTAACTGCTTACCATCAGGCTGCTTGCTTGTTTGGCACCTTGGTAGTATAAAAAAAAAACATTGAGGTAAGTTGTTACCGTAGCCTATGATAGCTTGCATGTAATGGTCCAGAAACGTTACCCTGCATCTTGTAACATCAGTTTATAGGTAACCATTTTTAGTGTTACCATGACTCTAACTCCCACATTTACCTTCCCCTACTTCACGATAGATAGCGGCCTGGTTCTACCTCAGGCACTGTCGATGTCCTTCAGTACCTATTACTTTTAACCATCCTTACTAATATTATAAATGTGAAAGTTTGTAAGAATGGATGGATGGATGGATGTTTGTTACTCTTTCACATAAAAACTCCTGAACGGATCGGGATGAAATGTGGCACAGAGATAGATTATGGTCTGGAATAACACATAGGCTACTTTTTGCAGCGATAACCGACATCCACGAGGGCGGAGCCGCGAGCAACAACTAGTATTGTATATTTTTTACTTGTCTGCAGCCATGAACAATAACAAAACAGCAGATTTTCTGAAAAATACCACATAAAAGTAACACACAGATGTTATTATAAAACAATCATCAATTTATCTTCTCCAGACTGCTCTATTATCTTCTTCTTTTTCTTCTTCATTTGTCTTCTATCTTCTATCGTTGAAATAGACTCCCACCAACTAAAGAATCAGGTCGTTTTGTGAACTCACGCGCAAGTGACGACAAAGCGTACTGATTCTAATGCCGGGGGTGAGTCAACTTATCTTCTTTCTTCAAGTTTCTTCTTGGATACTGAAAATTTAATACACTTAAGCAAATAAACAGAAGTACCTATTTTACCTCAACCATTCCTTCTGCTTGTGGCCGATCCAAAAAAAAAACACCAAGTTTTTATGATGGAGTCTTCAGTTTTATCCCTGGGATAGGAAAAAAATTCGTTAAAAACGCATCGTGCAACCTGCACTTACACTCAGGAACACAATTTCACCGCTGTGTGGTCTTCTATAAGGTGAGTTGAAGGTGGAGGTGCTTCTCCAGTTCCTCGGAGGTAATGATCAATTATATAGTGCCCTACCTCTCGTATATAATATATAATATTTATAACATATATTTGTCTGACCTTGCATTTAATTGTTCCGAGTTTGCTGCACCAGGTTAAAAATATACATTTAATATTATTATTGCGACTAGATACAGCCAGATGCTAGTAGCTGAAACTTTCCAAGTGGCTTAAAAAGGGCTACGTCGGCCAATGGACCGCAACAGACTGACGTTGATACGAGTAAAATAATTATTGACTTTGCAAAGTTACCTCTCTTTCTCTTTGTAATGTTTTACACTCTGTAAATGACGATTCAATAATAAAAAACATGTTATCTTGATTTATTACCAACGATCCTAAAATCAAAGTGTCGATTGGATCATGGGAAAATAATCACAACGAAAAGATTTAATGTCTGACACCATAAAACTTTACGACTCTATCATGAAGTAAAAATGGCCGACCGTTTTTATTTTGTTTTTTCTTTGTAACTATTTTTCCAGTACTAAATTCAAAAGTAATGCCCTTCTAAATGAATTTCACACATCAGTCTTCTGCACAGGAGATATTATAGTGCACAAGTGTATGCGCAAACACAGGTGTACTATTTATTCCGCCACGCTCATTAATCCTGTTAGCTATTGTAAATTGCTTGACAGAAAAACACATCATCTATTTTTGGTTCGACCTGGGAACCTGGGGTTCAAAGACTACGAGACATTAGTCGTTGAGTCGCAGGTTTGATCGAAAATACATCATAATATTAGGAGGTAGTTAAGAAATATTTTTTTTATATCCGTGCTAGGAAAATACTAGATTAATAGATAAGTTTTACTTAGGTCTTTTACTTGAGTATTTGACCTGATAAATCCAAAAACTGGCAAATTTTCGTGGTGTCATAAGCGAAAAATAAAATTTATTATAGCATAAATTGTATTTAATTCTCTTAAATAAATATATGGGTACACCAGCTGCGCAACTTAGCTGGCAAGATGCCATGAGAACAGCCCTGGTTACTAATCGACTCTGGCTTTTTAATATTTGAGGCATCGTAAAATAACGTAATCTCTTCTGGTTGCAGTTGTATTGTGGAATAATGGCACTTAAACGCAAACATCTGATAGGCCAGAACCTGAATTAAATACGTTTGAGAAATGTTAGGAAAATTTTGCTGACATCATCTTTCTGGCTTATTCATAATTTATGACCTTCATAAGTGTTACTTTGTAACCTAAATGAATAAATGAATTTTGAGTTTGAGTTTAGAAAAATAAAAGAACGGTATACCTAAAGACACTACGACTTTTTTTTAGATTTAAATTTGATGCAGTGAACAACTGAAATATAAATAAATAAATAAATGTAAACGTGACTTCGACTTCGTCCGCGTGGTAATTTGGAACGTATACATTTTCCCGGTTTTGCAACATATCTCACTACTGCTCTGCTCCTATTGATCTTAACGTGATGTTATATAGCCTTCCTGGATAAATGCACTATTCAACAAAAAAATATTTTTTCTAATCGAACCAGTACTTTCTGTGATTAGTGCGTTCAACCAAACAAACAAACTCTTCAGCTTTATAATATTATTAAGATACAGTCGCAAACTAAAAACTTTTTCAGACTTTGTATTTTTAGGAGGTAACCCCAAGTTTTAGATTAGAAGAACTTATTCTAAAGGCATGTACGATTTACTAAGCCGAATTAGACTAGCGTATGTGAAATAGGCTCTCCACCCCTCATTTAGGGATGCGTTTTGAAATAAACGTGTTCCTATCCCAGGGATACTCTCATCATAAAGCCCTGGTGTAAAAAAAAATCGGTTCGCAACACGCAAGTGATACCTCTGGTATTGCAAGCGTCCATAGGCTACGGTAACTACTTAACATCAGGTGGGCCGTATGCTCGCTTGCTACTCAAGTTGAATTAAAAAAAAATTATAAGGCCTACCTACACACTTTCAGCAGCAAGAAAGCGAGTGAATAGAGGTTAGAGAAGGCAAACAGTGCCACGTGAGCCATTATTATTAAATGTGTTACTATTACTATTACAATATAACTTACTATTAATTCAATCCCATTCATTAATGTTGTAGAAAGTGAGGTTAGGTTAGGTTTTTTCCAGCCTCTTATTCTATGCCACCTATTATTTTTATATTAGAAACAATAAAATTTGAAATAAACCTAATTACTGATTACATTATTTTACTAATGTTTTAACGCGAAAGTTTATATGTATTTATTATAGCTTACACATCAGAATAGCAACAAATATATTATTTAAAAAAAAACATTCACGATTCAAAGTGCATTAGTTGTAAATAATGCAGTGAGCAAATATTTTAATTCTTGTATGGAAAATAAATTTAGCTTATCAAGAATATTTATAGGAAAGGGAACACCCAAATATGAACAAACCTATTTGTTAACATTATGCCCGCAACCTCTTATCTAACAAAATGGTACTTTCACAAATGTCACTTTACTGACAAACTGAAATTGGACTCTGTAAAGCTCCGTACTCACATACTATTCCGTAGGAGCAAAAATCGAGCCGAGCCTTTTTGACGTTTAGTCTATAGATAGATTGTGCCGTTACCGAGCAATAACAACTGTCAGTTTGCGATCACAACTGTCAGTTTGCCATCGCTGTTTCTTAGAGAATCAGTCGGCCGGTCGAGTAAAACCTACGGCTCGGTTTTCGGACACATTCAGCATTACTCTATTGAGTGACTCGCGGCGTTCAGTAGATATTAATCGAATTGTTCGAGCCAAATGACCCTTAGCAAGTTTTGTGAGGATGGATGGATGGCATGGATGTTTGTTACTCTTTCACGTAAATACTACTGAGCGGATCTGGATGAAAATTGGCATATAGATAGCCTGGAATAGTGAATAGGCTAACTTTTTATCACGATAACCGACATACACGTCACAGGCAACTCTAGTTTCTAAATTAACACGTGTTTTACTTTCGGATTGGTACTTGACTTGCAGACACGGCCATACGCTCGAGTAAACCTCGACGGCTCCCTTCGAGTAGTTTCGAAGGAAATTGCATTTATTTAATTTCATCGAGCCGGCTCGACGCGAGTCTTCGAGTTGCATGCTTTCCACAAGTTGAGTTTTACTACTTCGAGTAAAACTATCGAGTATAACTGTATGTGTATACGGAGCATTATATGTATCTATATATTTTAAGGGAAAGCTACAAAACGACAAAATACAGGGTAGCTGGCCACAAAGTGTAAGATTTAAGTGACGTAACTAGCCAAGGACTAGACAAGATGTGATTGCCATCGGTTAATACATAACTTGATCTACCTTTATTTCTTATATTTATAACACCAAAACCTACCACTACTTTTGCTTTTTTAACTAACTTTCTTTTCCATCCAAAGGTTGCCTGCAAAAAATTGCTTTAGCGATAAGCCCGTCTATTATACATAAATGTGGGAAATAATATCATGGGAAATAGTATCATAAATGTAATTGGTGTACAATAAAAAGTTTTCTATCTATCTCTCTATCTAAATTTTTGTATTAGTCAGGGAATCAGGTATTGTGGTTGAATCGAACTTTGAATGGTTTACAAACAAAATATTGAGTTAAGTTAGGGGTGCAATTTCGTCGTATTCAACAATAAATAGGATTAGAATCAACAAATGTTAACATTTTTCTTTACAATATAGCTACCTAAAATCCGGTCAAGTTTCGCAGAGCTTACAATGAAATATTTTATTTTTTTGTACGATACATATATAAATAGTTGGGTCTTTTATTCAGTAAAAGATTGAATGAGGAAAAGAGAGACAAGAATAAGTTTAAAATATGTATAGATTTTTGATAAAAAATATTGTTCATGATTGAATTTGTCTTAAAAGTTAGGTTTATTGAGTGAGCTAGGTACTTTAAAATTGAGCTCAGAATAAGATTTAATTAAAAATATAGTATTGTTACGTCTCACTGCTGAGACCAATGTTACGAACTACCGCTGACACTAATTGTTATGTTCGATGACGACAACAATAGTTACTTGTCAGGATAAGGTTCGATTAAAATGCCAGGTTACGCGATAACGAGTATATTAGCACTTCAACACACAATGACACTTACAATACACCGTAAACACAATAACGCACTATAACAGTTCACTCACTAAACTCTTCACTATAACCACAGAATACTTAATAGTACAGGTACAGAAGGTTCACTTCGCTAAATCATTTAAACAAATATCAACTTTGCTCGCACACAATAGAGCGCAATTCAGCTCCCCAGCAGAAACTTACCTACTCGTTTATTCACCTACAAATTGGCTCTCTTTGTATTGCGTATTTCTGGACATTATGGTTGTCACTTAGAGATCAATTTTGATCTGAAGTACCTGTTAGGTTTAGGTAGGTACTTACTATACTTTTGTAAATGAGTGACTTTTTATATAAATCTGGACATGTGGACACATATTATATGTAGGTACTTAGTAGTAGCACAGAATACTTAATACTACAGGACGACATTATGATTATTAAATTATAAGAACGAGCACTGTGTGTCCACATCACAGGGCTGGTCAAACCACTAAAGATCAAATTATAATAATGGGTACTAGCTGTTGCCCGCGGCTCCGCCCATGATTATGTTTTTGATTAAATTAAAAATAGGTATTAGAGTTTGTCATTAGTTTGTTTGGAGCCATTTGTCCAGTTGAAATTTAAAACTATTGAGTGATAGGCGGCTATAATACCTATATTTTCCCAATTAAATATGTACCTACTTAATTGGTTGGACAAATAAATAATACGTCTCTACAAAAACTGTGCTGTATAGTCTACATATCAAAATCTTGCTACAAATAGGTACCTACAAATTGTTTTTTTCTTTAAAATATTTAAAAGCGAAAACGAATCGGTGACGAATTACGGCTTCGTGTGCGTGTCGTAGGTAAACTTACGTCGAACCGACGACGCCACCGGCGCGCGACACTCGACTAAATAATCCCCCTGGAAATGTTGCGGCCGGGTACTTGTAGATTCATACCTAAACAGCGGAGTGAACCAGGCCTGCTATAACACAAAACACTTCACTAAAGTCTTCCAATATCGTCCCGATATATCGCCTGTATCGCTGTCTTCTTCTCAGTGAAGACTCGTTGACTGCTCAACGAAGACTCTTCAACCAAGACTCCTCAACCAAGACTGACTGTCCGCCGCACGTCGGCCCCTTATTTATAACTCGCCACGGAATCGAGAATATACGCGAGGATCGTAGTAAGTTATAGTAACGTCTTTACGAAGAAACCCGTTACTCGAACGTTCATTCATGATGTAAACAAGTCACCGTGCTAAGTGCGATAAACCTTGCGCCTAAACGCTAAGGTTCATATTCGCACGTTCCGTTCGACCGCTATTCATCCTTTGTTCTCTTTATGATGTTTTTCTGTATTGTTCGAGAGTTCGAGACACTTTATGAATTGCTATTGTTTTCAGATAGCGGTAGTTTTTAGGGCCATCCTGTGCGTCGTAACAGTCTATATGTGTCACAAACCTGTTTACTAACATAACTTGTAATATTGTTACTTGATTACGAAAGAGACTGGATACCACAACACAGGGATCTAGTGTGAGTTCCAGTGTATTATATATCAGGTATACTCCTTTTCTGTTCAATAAATATACTATACTTTACTATTATTAGGTATATTATTATAGTAATCTGAAAAAAAAACAGTTAGATCCATAAGTTTAAATTATAATCACAGTTAGAAACATTTACCACAGCGCTACACAGGACAAAAAAATGGGTAAGTAACCCATAAATGCGTGTCCCGAGTCTGGATCTATGGGTCCGTTAATTGTATGTTTGAAAAGTACCCCGCGATACAGGGCTTGTTCCCTAGTGCGGGAGTTGTCTTAAAAACAAAGTAAGACTTTAAATTACTTACCTAAAATTACATATTTAAAAAACACGGGACGGATTCAATTTATAAAATCTTAAAATTAAAAACAAAACTCACCTTCAATGAATGATAAATTGGTCTTTATTTAGCTAGAACACAAATAATAAAACAGCTTATTATCATTTAAAATTGTACAATAGTTTATAGATCTAATAATACACACGAAACTTTTCACATATTTAAGAAAAATATACAAAAAATGAAATGATTACAATAGGCTTGCAGTATCGGTAAAGTTCGTGAATTAATATATAATTAACATTGGATGAAATGCTTGCAGCTTTTAGGCACCTTACTATGACGTTCTTATAGCGATTTGACAACCTTAATGCTTGGTAATAAAGTTGACATCTTAAATATATTAAGATCGAAAATAAATCTCTATAAGAATGTCATGGTACTGCTTTATTTCATTTTACTATTTTTATATTCGATGATGCAGCTTTTGGCTTTATTAAAATATTGTTGCGAAATATAAAAAAAATATATATTATAACTCGTATCGAGTGTATACCAGCCGGAGTATGAAACAGAATTCGAATATGGAACACAAATTCAAAATAAAATAAATATTATTTTATCATCGGTACTTCATATTTATTTAACAATGTTGTCAATAAAAAACATATACTGACTGTTTAAAATTACACACTGACAGACTTCAGCTACATAAAAGTACAGAATGACATTCAAATGAAAACCTTTATACAATATGCAAACATTTCCAGCAGTATAAAAATGTTTCCACCTTCGACTCTGGGAGTCAGGCGTTAGTCTTTGCAGTTATAATATACTAGATAAATACTAGCTGATTAAATAGGCTGATAGTTTGAAAGTCTATCTTTACTTTCATGTAGTATATGTGTCCTGCAGTATATTCACACTACGTCTGTTTGCATCGATACAAATGCCTCGTATCGATGCAGTGCACTAGTGTTTGAGATACAGGAGATTGCAAGATGCAAATAGTTGTAGTGTGTAATCGCTCTAAGAAATAAAACAATCTATATGTGTACGTGCCTAAGTCAAAAACAAATGAAAGAGGTTCTCTGTTCTATAATCAAAATTTTAAGTGACACTATAATCAAAATAATTGTGAATTCGTCGAGAAATGCTGTAATAATAATTCAATTTAGTTGATTCGTTTTAAAATTGGGTTTGGAATAAGTTTCAATGATTACGAATACTATTTTATAAAACCTTTTTTGTACCTTACTGTATGTAGTATAGACAAATGTAGCCAAAACCATTTTATCTCTAAAAGAAATTCCATTACACGGTTTCCCGAACAAATAATTTTACAAGGATATTGCTGAAACATTTTGCAGTTAGTATAATTTCCAAAAGAAAATCCACCAATGAAAAGTCCCCTTTCAAACCAAGTACAAAGACATTTTTTATAAATTATCTTAACAAAGAAAGGTAAAAGTGCCGGTTGTCGGCAATTCAAAATTTTAATGCGTTACGTGACTTTTGTATATCTTTAAAGTGACTTACATAAATTTATACTTATACTAATTAATAATAATAAATTTTAATTTATTATAATTTAGAATATTTCAGCTTTTTGATGTTACGTGATAAAATTACTATAAAGCGTTAGTTTTAATAATAATGTTCTTTTAGGAAAATATAAAAAATACTTTCGTTAGTTTTACCATTTTTATGGTTTGATATTTTTTCCTAAAAGAACAAAATTATTTTACATTATGATAACTATAAATTATATTAAATGTTATAGTCTATTATATTGAAAGACATAATATCAATTTGGGTAGGGTATTATTTAAGATTAGGAACTGAATAACCCTTAAGGGTTGCACTTCACACCCTAAATTCATATCATGTCTAGGCACTGTCAATAATGTTACTTAAACTATCTACAAATAATATAGATTCCAGTTCATATATTTTGTTTATATTTATTTTTTAATAAAAAAGGAAAATAGATCATCATAGTCGGAGTCAAATTCATTTATTTAATGTCCTCTTAGGCGAATTTTGGTCACGGCGCGGCGGCTAAGCACAACTTAGACTATCTCTATACGCGAAGAATATTATTCCGCTTGCGCTCTAGTGTGTACATCAAATGTTATGTAACTCTTTAGTAGTCCAATGAGCTGGCTATATTATAGCTGACAGAACCGAAAAAACATCAGGCGTAGGGCTATCGGTTTTATGTGCTTAGCATTTATTTCTTAAGAATAAATCATGGAACGATCACGGCAATAATATAAAAACGATACGATACGATATTAGCTGATTTTTAAAGAAACGTTTTTATAGTCCAGGAATAAAAAGATAGATACTCTATTATAAAGCTAAACTAAGCTAAACGAATTTCAAACTAAATTCGAAAATAAATACATATATAAGGAAACTGGACTAATCCCTGTTCTGATAACTAGGTCAGATACCTTACATTTTTGCTAATTAATATTGTATACGATACGGAACTACTTTCCGTAGAGCTAATATTGCCTATCGACCCCAGAGAAATTATCGAAATAGGTATTCTATTAAATAAAGAGGCCAAAGGTAGTATTGAATATTAAATCGGCTGTTCGGTAAGCGTGGTCACGTATTTGGTACCTTTTAAGCATCCCAATGTGGACTCTCAGGGCGTACTAGAAGATTTATTTATAAATCGGATACGTTCGTATCAGGAATAAGTTTGTATCTATTAGGTTGTTCCGCTATTTATACTGAGGCAAATAAATTTTATACAAATTACCTTCTTGCACAACATATTGGTACAATGGCGGACTTAATCGAAGTATAATATAAAAATGAATCGCTGAATGTGTTGCTACGCGCAAATCTCGAGGACAGCTGAACCGAATTCGACAATTCTTTTTTTGCTATGTTCGTTATTGTCAGGAGAAGGTTTTTATGTATAAAATAATAATAATAAAAGTTGATCTGAAAATTGGTTAACCTGGGCGAAGTCGGGGCGGGCCACTAGTGCTAAAATAAAATAAAATATCTAATTGAGGTTGCACTTTTGAAGAAAGGTGCCCAAAACACTGGCCACATTACTCTTAAAAATAAATATAATATTATACTTTTTGTATAATATTGGTTGTTGACTATGGCTCCGATCGCGTGAACGTCAATTATCGCGGTTAAAAGTCCTTTCCATGGATACCATCTATTGCTCCGTCAATTTTTTTGAGTTTTTGAAGCGTTTACACAACTTTAAACTTTTATATCTCTATTTAAATTATAAAGAGGTTAAGTTTGAGATTTTGTTGCAGGGGGTAATTTCTATATCTACTGAACCAATTTTGAATTTTTTTTTACCAGTGTCATAGGCTATATTTTATTGATAAAAACATTACAGGACCCTGGGAAATACCACCCGTATGAAGCCGGGGTGGGCGACTAGTATATAGATAAATAGAAGATTGTTTAAAAGTTAGTAAGTGCGGAAGTATCTTGTATAGCACGATTGTTAACGAATCTGTTATACTTTCCTTGTTCAGTCTTAATTTGAAAACTCATTTGTTATTATGGAAGCTGAGTTATGAAGTACAAAACTTTGTGTTTTCACTAATTTATCGAATAATTGAGATAGAATTGACTTTATAATATATATTAATTTTCTTTAGTATTTCTATTTACTGATGTATGAATCTGCAATAACTAATGCTGCAATGCCCGCATTAGCGAAAAGTCGAACAAATAACAAAAAAAAAATGGCGTGATAATCAATTCCTGCTAAGTCAAAACACTTAGCAGGAATTGATTATCACGCCATTTTTTTATTATTATTTGTTTAGTGGCCAACCTGGTGACAGAGTTATTTAGATCGTCCATAATTAGGCCTCTGTCGTGATATAATGACTGTTAACAAGCGGGTCCGACTATCAACGTGGGCGCGGAGACGCTCAGATAAAATACCAATCAACCGTCATCATCAATTACCTTTTACCGCGCCCTTGGTAGCCTACCCGAGTGCTATGACCACCTCGCAAAATATAATGCAATCGTCCAATGAAATAGAAATAGTCCTAAAAGTTCACAAGGTGATGATAATCTATTTTCCTTTTGAATTATCCAAGAAATTGACAGAACTCTTGTTGAAGAACTTAATAAACAAACCACAGTAATTTATCCTACACCTAACAAACCAGTATATTTGTACATCTATAAGTTATACCTAGATATAGAAAAGAATTTGATCGTGATTTACTTAATAAAGCGTTCATTGTGAGTGATATTATATTCTATATACATTTACATCTAACTAATGAAACTAGGTTATATATATTAATTGGTAATTTTACTGCTGTAATCTTCACAAAGGAAAATTGTCATTTGAAGGTAAAACACGTTTTTGCAAAGCTGTTATATTGCCCTAAAAAGAATAGAGTGTAATTAAACTAAACAATTCTTTAGAAAAAGATCATTTTGCTTTTATAAGCTTATGATTCAAATTGTGTAAGCAACACAGCAGTAAAATTCTTAATATAATTGGTATATATTTAAATAAAATTGTATAAATTAATGTTATTTTAATTTAAATTAATAACAAACAATGCCTAATTGAATTGTAGGTATACAATCTAGAATCAATTTGAAATTTAAATATGGGTACTAAAATAGATAGTAAGAAACAATTATTATTTATAAATGTTGAAGAAATTGTGAACAACTAAAGCAAGATATGAGAACAATTTAAGTTTGATATTTTGTTTTCCAACACTTAAAAGAAAAAGTTGAAATTGAAACGATAAACCATAAAAAACATTAAAAATAATATTATAGGTTCTGAGCTAAAACTCGTTTACGACTTGGGTACCGCTGTGTCCATAAAATAATTCAAATAAATACATTTTATATCCTCGGATCATTCAAATACCCTCGCCACTAAGGACCAATAACATCTCATCGGCAAACGCACCCCAATCACAATAAAATACGCAATAAAAACGTTTTTTTAACAAAGCAAATTAAAATTTAATACATTTCCAGTCGACTAGAGGATAAAGAATATAACATTATATTAAAACGCAGTGATGGATTTCGTATATTAATTACATTGTAAATCATTTCATTTCAGTCAGTAGCTATCATGCCATGAATATGTGAAACACTAATTTACTTCACCTTCCGTAGAATAATTAATTGTGTGAAAAACGAAAATAAACTGAGACAGATTTTGCATAATCCTATCCCATGAGTCTTTAAAATGTAAAACGATTTTTATGAGGCTTTTCATACTTTTTACTTGGTTTTTTTTTTGAAATTTTATTTATTTTAACATTTATTTTTATTTATAAGTAGGTATATGGTAAGAAAACATATATTTTTAACTAATAAATATACAAAAACTTTAGGTATTAGAATTTTTTGGAGCTTTTGTGATATTTCGAGAATGGCTCCTTGGGGTATGCTTCTGCCAACGTTTTCAATCTCAGATCAAATGACCTTAAGTTTTATATTGCTTTTAAGATTACTTTCAGATACGGTATCGTTTTCATCTAAAACAAAATAATAATTCCTTTGTAGAAATAAAAAATCTACTTGAAATTTCTAACAATACATTATATTTTAGAAACATGCATATATTAAGGAATTAGTTGCTTAGTTATTCTGCAAAGAAGCCATACTTCAGGATAGCTAAGTCAGGCTGAATATTTTAAATGAATCAGTATTATTTGATTTCGTTTAAACACTCGGGTCAAAGTTCAGTCGAGTCATGACTTTAAGGTAAAAGTACTTAGTAGATTAAAGAGTTACTGTACTTTATTTCAAGCCACTTTTAGTTTAATCTGTACGTCAAAGGTAATGAGGCAATTTCCCTTCACCAAAAAGTTATCGTAAGTACTTTAGTCGTTTGTTGTTTTTATTCATGTGTTTTATTCATATAAAGGTACTTTAATGTGTTCATGAAAATTAAGAAGCTATACACCTAATATTTTTATTGCATGAGTGAATGAATGAATATCACTTAAATGACCTTCACCTTTAGGGTGATATTCATTTATAAAAAACAAAATTATTGTATGGCTGCCGATTTCTGTGGATTTGTTTTAAACTTAAGTTATGTACTTATATTTAAAAAAAAATGATTTATTGAGCTGTTTCGGCCTTATTATATAAATGTGGCATAGAATGGGAACTTTATTATATTATCTCTCAATTTGTCATCAGTAATTTGACATTGGAAAAAAGAGGACAAAGCATGGCGTAACTGTTTACTCGCTACACCACATTTATTCATAAATTGGTAAGTAATATTTAATTTATAACTCATAGTTTAAAACATGTAGTTCTCCATCACTGTGTTTTAATTCTAAAAAAATATCATTAACATACTGAATAGATACTATTTGGTAAAGCGAAGAGTAACTAATTAGCAACATTAAATCATCACATAGAACTTAAGTCTTATTATCGACCTATTCTTGTTCAAACTTCACTTCGTTTATCTTATATCTTAATCATGATCGTCGATCGTTTCATCATATTCCCAACATCCGTTTATGTCACTGAACAGTAATTACTATTTGATATTATAAACGTTACTTATCGTTGAACTGTTCAGAGATTTCATATCTATTTAAAAAAAAAATGATTTAAAATATATCAAATTAAATAAACATTATTTTAGGCCAGTCACAAAAAAAAACTTTATAAGTACTAATTTACACAACACAAATTTTGCAAGGAAACTTTAGATTCTTACTCGTCGAGAATAACTGGAATGAAAATTGCCTTGCAATGAATGAAATTTGTATGGTGTAACTTTTCCAAAAACAAAAGATAAAATTAACTTAAAAATATATGGAACACGGTCGTAATCTTACATTTGGATACGGAGCGGTCAGCGCGCGACCGCCATGGTCAGGAGCACGGCTATAAATGCGAGTACTGTCACCGGCTGCGATGCGTATGCGCTGTTGCACTCATCTGAATCGCAGCAGAATGTGCGAGCGCCCCACCACTCTGCAAAGAAAAAATTAAAGGTATGCAAAAAAAGAGTTTTTTTAAGGGTCAAAATAAATTATAGAAAAAAATGTTTTAATTCTTTTTAAATATGTGTATATTATGTTAAATAAAAAATACAGTAAAAGTCGACACATTTCGCTGTAAATAACAAAAGGCTAACTAATAGCCGCGCTGGTCGATAGGTCAGCGAGTCCATAAATGGATTATCATTTTTTTAAAACACATCGAGAAACACCCATCTCTCTTATATCTTAGCAATCGTATCGGATTGCATAAGAAAACCTAATCTCTCACCGGTCGTCCTATTAAATTGAGAGTAACGCATCTAACACAGATATGCTCCCATTTAGGCACATTGGCTACTTTATATATTTGTAGCGTCATCTATCAGGCCAATAGAATAACGCTACAACAAGCAACGAAGTTCAACATAGAAAACACAGATGTCACTAATCCCAGAAACACGCAACCGCAGAACAAATGTTCGAGATGCTGAATCGCGCTATCGAAGTTTGCACAGACACTCAGTATATATACAACGCCCAACAACTAACCGTTGGGCCGCGGCCCGCCAGGCACGATCACCCAGCCTGGTCGGAGGATCCTCCCTTTTCGTTGGAGGTGTGTGACAGCCTCCACATTGGTGACCCCGACGTGATTGATAGGCAGTCATTCACCGCCACTACTAGCCGCCTGTTCATTACGGATCGCAAATCAAGGATACAATATCTGGTAGATACGGGTTCAGACCTGTGTGTATTTCCGCGTTCCGCTGTTCGGGAGCCCCGTAACAAAACTCGATACGAGCTATTTGCTGCCAATGGCACAATCATCTCAACATATGGCGACTTACCTCTCATGCTGGATTTGGGACTTCGCCGCAGCTTCACTTGGCGCTTCGTCGTAGCAGATGTAACGAAGCCTATCATCGGTGTTGACTTTTTAGGTCACTATAACCTGCTAGTCGATTGCCGCAACCAACGTCTGATTGATGGTATTACAGCGCTAACAGTTCCTGCACCACGTCAGACTACCGCAGAAGCATCGACAGCTGACTCATCAAGCGGTACAGTCAGGATCGACCTCCGGTCTTGGGGGGGAGTACTGTAGCGTCATCTATCAGGCCAATAGAATAACGCTACAACAAGCAACGAAGTTCAACATAGAAAACACAGATGTCACTAATCCCAGAAACACGCAACCGCAGAACAAATGTTCGAGATGCTGAATCGCGCTATCGAAGTTTGCACAGACACTCAGTATATATACAACGCCCAACAACTAACCGTTGGGCCGCGGCCCGCCAGGCACGATCACCCAGCCTGGTCGGAGGATCCTCCCTTTTCGTTGGAGGTGTGTGACAGCCTCCACATATTAATATTATAAAGCTGAAGAGTTTGTTTGTTTGTTTGGTTGAACGCGCAAATCTCAGAAATCACTGGTTCGATAAGAAAAAAACTTTTTTGGTCCAGGAAGGCTATAGGCTATACAACATCACGCTATGATCAATAGGAGCGGAGCAGTAGTGAGATATGAACCACGCGGACGAAGTCGCGGGCGACCCCTAGTCATTGATATAGGTCACCGCAACCGAAAACCGTTTGAAGCACTATTACTTAGTAATTGAAAATAGTAGTTCCAGTCCATCAGCGTCTCAAAGTACACTGAAGTCAGCCTGTCTAATGGCTGGAACTAACCACTGGATAGTTCGGACACATGCTCCATTTAGTTTGATTGCTTTCGTCTTGTGAACTGCTTCGAGAAGGATTTTACCCAAATTCCTAAAGTGAAACGAAGGAATATATTTTACAAAGAGCCTTTTAATCTGTATTATAGTTTTATTTCGAATCAATTGATGTGAGTGATTGGTTGATAAAATACAACGAGAAGAGTATACCTACTCCTTCTTGTACGCTTACAATTGCAACCATGGCAATTTAAATAAGTATCAAATTTAGAAGAAAGAAGGAAAGAGTACATGTATTATTTGAAAACAGGTATTTGTTTTTCATCATCTTAACCTATAAACGCCTACTATACTACGCTAGCCAGACGGGTGGGTATACCAACCCGTCTGGCTAGCGGCTAGCTAAAGAGAGGGAAAACTCGATACAAAACCCTATAGGGTTTTGTATCGAGTTTTCCCTCTCTTTCAGTGTATATTGTCGGCTTTGTTTTATTACCTAGCTACGAGCGATGACTCGCTGAGTAAAATTGGTTAACGTGGTTCAACTGAGTGATTAGATTAGAGTAGACCTATACAAGCCTGTGTCGTGATTTAACGACTGTTTACAGTCGAGCCAACTATATACGTGCCCTCCAAAGCCAGAGATGCTGCCCCCTTGGTAATTGTCATCGGGCTATGCCTATGACTGCAATATTTGTTAAATTAATATACACAATACACAAGATAAATACAGATAGTAGTTTCTTTTTATTTAAAAAAAAATATCGTATCATCGTTACGAAGAAGAAGAATATAACAATAACAGCTTCATAAACACGTCCCACGGCTGGGCACGGGTCTCCTCTCCTCTATCAAAAGAGCTGACACACGCAATCGCCTAATGCAGGTCGGTGGATTAAGGCATTTATGTTTAAATGAAGTGAATAATTCATTTCAATTAAATTGACAGATTGATTCAGTGTCAATCAATTATTACGCATGTTATTTGCCTTTACTCATGAGTGATCTGTATTTAATGCATATATTATTGACAGAATGATTGATGAACTTTTAATGTAGGTCACTTGACACTGAATTGTCAATTGAGGCCATCTTTTTAAAAGGATTTGCGTTGTGAGTAGCTAGAGGTAGGTAAATTTTTATTTGACTTTTTTTATACGATACTACTTGGGTGGCAAACAAGCATACGGCTCGGGATACTAAGCAGTTACCGTAGCCTTTGGACGCTTGCAATAACAGAGGTATCACTTGCGTGTTGCCATACCAATTTTGGCAAACAAGCATAAAGCCTTGCTTGTTTGCAACCCATGAAGTATAAAAAAAGTATAATAGATAAGGTATAAGTGTATAATATCTATTGGCAAACACAACACTAATCCTATTAATATTATAAATGCGAAAGTTCGTAAGAATGGATGGATGGATGTTTGTTACTCTTTCACGCAGGCGGAGCCGCGGGCAACAGCTAGTATTTTTATAAAGCAACTCGTGGCCCGCGCGACTTCGCCCGGGTTAAACTATTTTCAGCTCAACTTCCTTTTTTTACATAAGAACCTTCTCCTGACAATACTAGCGAAATCAGTTCAGCTGTTCTCGAGATATGCGCTTAGCAACACATTCAGCGATTCATTTTTTATATTATAGATATTTTTGTCCTGCCAAAATTATAATCATGAACGTTACTTTATGTTTTAATAACACTAATCCTACTAATATTATAAATGCGAAAGTTTGTAAGAATGGATGGATGGATTTTTGTTACTCTTTCACGTAAAAACTACTGAATGGATCTGGATGAAATTTAGCACAGAGATAGATTATGGTCTGGAATAACACATAGGCTACTTTTTGCAGCGATAACCGACATCCTTGCGGGCGTAGCCGCGGGCAACAGCTAGTGTATAATATTCGTATTTAATTTGGTTATAATAGTACTTTGTTATTGTGTGTTGTTTATCAGCATTCAGAGTATCAAGTTTTTATCGCGTGTTATTTATCTACTGTCATAAATCAATAAATGGAAGATACTATTATATAAATATTTTACTTATCATGTTAAATTACTAAAATATTTTAAATATTAAATTGTATATAACAAAAAGAAACTGTTTCCGCCCGGGATCGAACCGGGGGCCTTGTGCGTGTGAAGCACACGTGATAACCGCTACACTACGGAAACTTGATCAATCTAGTTGAATTTATTGACTAGTTAGTATTATGTACATAATCGACCAATCAGTCTTAAGCGTATAGTTGTCTTTTTTTTGTTTGGTCCAACGCCAATAACATTGTGATCCAGTGTGACCATGTGGCCAGTTTTTTGGGTACTATTCCTCAGAATTGCGACCTCAATCAGATTTTAAGAGAGGTAGGGCACCATACTAGCGAGCAAGCCCGACTGGGGAAGGACCTCCACCTTACAGAAGACCACAGCCAAATGACTACACACAGCGGTGTAGTTGTGTTCCTGTGTGTGAGTACAGGTCTCCAGCGCTAATTTAGGAATGCGTTTTGAAAGATACGTATTCCTATCCCAGGGTTACTTCCATCTTGGAGCCCTGGTGTAGAAAAATGGGTTGGCAACACGCAAGTGATACCTCTGGTAATGCAAGCGTCTATAGGCTACGGATACTTCTTAACATGAGGTGGGCCGTATGCGTGTTTGCCACCCAAGTAGTATAAAAAAAACCTTTAAATACAATATCTGATTGTTTGTATCAAGAAACGCATTCCAATGCCAGTGCTACTTCTATCTTGAGCCCTGGTGTAAAAACTGGGTTGGCAACACGCAAGTGATACCTCTGGTATTACAAGCGCACACGTTGCCGCCCGAGTGACATAAAAAAGTAGTTTAGTTAAATACCCCTTATTGTAATGACTTTTCTTGTAACTACCTTATGAAATGTATACTCTATTTAAGTCTTCTGCTGGACACAGGCTATGTTTAAAGAAAATTTTAATTTTGATTTATGGTCCAATCAGTATTTACGCCACGAATAAAGAAAACTGGTCTGTTGGTCTAGTGGTCGTAGGTTCAATTCCCATACGTGACTAAATTTTGTGTGATTCATAAATGTTTGTTCTGTATCTGGGTGTAGTAAATATGTGTTCGTAAATTGTAAGTTTGTAAAGTCCCCCGCGACACAGGGCTTGTTCCCTAGAGCTGGCGTTATCCATTTAAACAAGAATAATAAACTTCTACAGAATTTATAGCCTTTACCTTTATAGCCTTTAACTTATGTGATCGAATTATTAACATTAATAATATTATAAATGTGAAAGTTTGTGAGAATGGATGTGGAATGGAAATGGATGGATGGATGGATGTTTTATTTATTTATTTATTTAAAACTTCTTGCACAACATAATGGTACAATGGCGGACTTAATGCCAAAGGCATTCTCTACCAGTCAACCTTTGGGTGATGCAGAGACAAAACTAGGTAGGTGCATTCAGTAACAATTTAAGAAAACTAATTTAACTAAATATTTTTAGACAATAGATAGATAATTAATATATTATATGATAAATATATTCCAATAATCATAAAAATATAAATAACATCAGTATACATAAATATAATATAAACAATAAATAAATAATATCAAATTAATGAGAGTTTTAAGATGATTCTGATAAGAACTTGCTATAAAGCCGGTGTACTCTAGCCTTAAAAATGTCACGGTTTGTGGACATCCTGATTTCCAGAGGGAGCGCGTTTCACAGAAGAATAGATTGAACATTAAAGGAAGAATGTACAAGACTTGAGCTATGAAGAGGACAAAAAAGAAGAAGGTTGTTAGAAGAGCGAAGATGTCTGTCATGGCTTGAGCAGAGATATTGAAAGTGTGGAGTTAAATAAGAGGGAGCATTGGGAGAATTAAGAATTGAGTAAAGAGTGGTCAACGCATGCAGACTACGACGTTGACGTATATGTAGCCAATTCAGCTGAGTCCGATAAGTAGATACATGATCATACTTACGTAGATTAAAAACGAATCGAATGCAATTATTGAGAAGTCGGTCAAGTTTATTGAGTAAATCTGCATTCAGGTCGAGATAACACACATCGCCATAATCGATAATGGGAAAAATGAGAGTTTGCATCAACATTGTCTTAGTCTTGGCTGGAAGAAAGTTTTTTAATCGATAGAGTGACCGCAGGGCTCCTATGACCTACCGACTGACATTAGTTGTCTGTGGCAGCCAACTCAAAGTACCGTCAATCTGCAGCCCCAGATTCCTGACATCCTTACTAAAGGGAATTACAGTTCCGTTGTACTTCACTGGTGGGAGTGTGGTAAAATCAAGTCTACTCATGACTCGGTAGCCACCCATAATAATGGCTTGGCACTTTAATGGGTTAACTTCCAAGCCAAATCTACTACACCAAGTCTTCAAAGATTCCAGGTCACGGTTTACATCGTCAATAGCTACAGATAGAGACTCAACCCTTGATTGAACATAAAACTGCAGGTCATTAGCATACAGATGATACGTAGTTTGAAGATCATGGGTTACAAGATTGATAAACAATGAGAAAAGAAGTGGAGAGAGTATACCGCCTTGAGGGACACCAGCGTCAAGTTTGCACCAGCTCGATGCATTATCATCAAATTTGACTGACTGTTGACGCCCTCGAAGATATGAAGAAAACCAATCCAGCGCCTCAGGAGAGACCATAAGTTGTGAAAGGATAGATAACAGGATGTCGTGACTGACGGTGTTTAAGGCGTTCGAGAAATCTACCAAGACTAGAACAGTAGCCTTGGTGTCCTCCATACCCACCCTAACATCGCCAGTCACTTTAAGCAAGGCAGAGACAGTGCTATGTCCAGGTCTGAACCCAGATTGGAGAGGAGATAAAAGGTTGTTTCGATGAACAAACCCGGACCGACTAATGTCGTCACATCCCACAGCTTTGGATTTAATAGAAAGGATAATAACTTTGATCTCCCCCGGCGCTAGAGAAGAAAAAATAAAAGGCCCAATTTTGGGACGTGACAAACCACTAATATAGATAATGGTTTAAGTCTTGGTGGAAATATTTATAGCATCAGAAACAGCAAAATGTTTATTAATTAAGTTTAGGTCAATAGTTTTGGGTAGATCACTTTGACGTGATCTACCAATACCAATAGAATTGAGAAATCTCCATAAATTTGCAGGTGAAGATGAATCAATATTATTAAGAATGTATCGGCGTTTAGCATTACGTATCATCTGGTTACACCTGTTCCTGGCAGTTTTAAAAGCAATCCAGTTATCATCGATTCGTTCTTTCATAAATTTCCGAAAGGCGCGGTCCCTCCGTCTCATCATCATTCGAACCCCAGTCGTCATCCAAGGCGCTGGAGGACGCTTAAGCTTAATTCTTCTGACTGGAGCATGCTTGTCATATAATTTAGTTACAACTTCATTAAAGATATCGACCTTATCGTTGGCCGTAGAAGCCGCAACTAAGTGGTTCCAATCTATTGACGAAGCATCGACCTGTAGCTTATCAACGTCGATCCGACCAAAACAACGCGTATGCAAAATCTTAGGATGGGATTTAGGAGGTTTTAGGGTATAGGAAAGAAAAATGAGGTCATGATAGGAGAAACCTGGAGCAGAATGCTGACCGTGGGAAGAGACAAAGGAGGGAGTAGAGACGAGGATTAAATCTAGCCAAGTGTCCTCCCCATGTGGATTGTGATGAGTGGGTTGTAGGGGTAAGACGTGGAGGCTGGTAGATTCAACAATATGGAGAAGTTTCTGGGAGTGAGAGGAACGTTGGGATGCCAGGTCAGTATTAAAATCACCCATTATGATGTGATGGCTATACTCAGGCCCTAAAGATTCTAATACCGATTCCAAATCAGTGAAATAATCGACTAATGGAGGACAATAAACGACCCCAAGTAAAACTTTTACTCCCCTGACCCAAACCTCTAAAAATAAAAATTCAGCAGAAGCAGAATATAGAGGAGAAGATGAAGCGACAATTTTGTATGTAAAGCTACTGCGGTATCGTCTACTGAATGTATTATAAGGCTAAGCCGTTTTAATACAAAAAAACTGTGGCTCTAATTAACATTATACCTATTTCTGATCTTAATATAAGTAAAGTAATAGGCATTGCTCGAAGTATTGCTTCAATTAAATGGCAATGAGCCAGGCACATAGCTCGCAGAACTGATGGCCGTTGGAGCAGAAAGGTTCTAGAATGGCGACCACGAACTGCAAGTCGAAGCGTGGGCAGGCCTCCAACAAAGTGGACCGACAGGTACCTAGTGCTTTTTTAAGGTATGAGGGTGTACACTTCGCTATTTGTGAAACTTCGGGCAACATTGTGATTTTTTTACAGAAATGCCCAATATCCATTTTTTGACCGATCCGAAATCAAACCCGGGACCTCGTAATCAGAAGTCACACTCAACAACCAACGAGGCAGTATGGCCGCTCACAAAACAAGTCAAAATAAATTATCCTCTAAAGCCGGCAGTTAAAAGATAAATAATTAAATCCCCATAAATTTATAATTAATCCCCAAAGATCGTATTAACATAAAATAACATTTGTATCTGTAAATAATTGTAACAATCTGTTGATATAACATTTTGTTTGTAAGTAAACATAACCTGAATAAATATTTACAAAGGCTCTTTATTTACAGAAAAAAATATACATGTTTTTACACTAATCACATATATACATTTTACTACCTATATATTATATAATACTTATTATCTAAGGCGATTGACAAACGGAACAACTACACAGTACACATCGCGTGAATGCATTTTCTGTGTGTTCTACTACGCTACATACTAGCGAGCAAGCCCGACTGAAGAAGGTCCTCCTTACAGAAGACCACAGCCAAATAGCTACAAAGCGATGTAGTTGTGTTCCAGTATGTAAGTATAGGTCTCAAGCGCTCATTTAAGATATGCGTTTTGAAAAAAATGGTTAATATCAGGGATATGTAAAAAAAATGTCGATAACATGCAAATGATACCTCTGGAATTGCAAACGCCCATAAGCTGCGGTAATTGCTTAACATCAGGCAGGCCGTATGCTTGTTTGCCACCTAATAATAATAATAAAAAAGACGTGTGGCACTTAGGGGACTGCCGCGGTAAAGCTATTACATATTTTTTAGTATGTTTTTTTATCGAAACTAATAAAAAAATACTTTACAGAATTATCTAAATCATTTTATTTTATTCTCAACGATTCATAAAAATATATAATAATAAAAATGAATACTTGTAATAATTCCTTAAGACTCCTTATACTATAATCTTTTTCACATTAATATTCTCTTAGATCAAAACCTCGTTACACAAATTTGACATATTATTATTATTGGCCGTTTAGAGAATTCGTCATTAAAAAAAGTATCACCGCTGTGCCGGTCGGAGTGGAGGGGTGTTAGGTTTATTATTTTCGTTACGGAATTTCTGGATTCGGTCTTCACGCCCAAGGCCCGCGATAGAAGCTATGCAATAGCTTAAAAACTCTTCAACGTCACTGCCCGCGTTATTCTCGTATAAGGCTAACTATAAGCCAAAATTGTATGCAAAAGCACAACTTCTATGTTTGGAGAACAAGGCCTGGCATGAATGTGGTGGATTAAACTCTCTTAAGCTGCACTATTAAGTGACCAGTGTCTAGTTTATAATCCTACTAATATTATACATGCAAAAGTTTGGATGGATATATGGATGTTTGCAACTCAATCACGCCAAAACAGCTAAACGTATTTGGATAAAATGTGGCATAGATAGATTATAGTCTGGAATAGCACATAGGCTTATAATTTCGAGAAAAACTGTTACACTTGTCGTTTCCCATTTAGAATAACCCACCGTGGGCAACCGATGGACAAGGTCAGCTCAGGGCCGAATGATGTGGAAAACGTTGGGGGAGGCCTATGTTCAGCAGTGGACGTCTTATGGCTTTGATGGATGTACAATGTTTGCCGTCGAAACACTAATAATAATATATAATATTAACCAATATATGACCCACTACTGGGCACGGATCTCCTCTCCTAATGCGGGTTGGTGAATCAGACATGTCTTAAGAATTACTGCTAAGACATGTGGGTTTCCTAACAATGTTATACTTCACCGTTAGCAGCTGGCGAATCATTTGATTAGTATATAATAAACTCCACAAAGTGAAATTTACATTGGCACTGCCACCCGGGATCGAACTCGCACCTCTTGCTTATAAGTCGGTTACTTTTCCACTCGGCCACTACAGCTTTCTTTAATCGAAACAGATGAAGGTTAATATTACTACAAAAAGCTGTTAGACATGTTAACATTTAACTACAATAGGTTTTATATTTGAAGAACATCTTAGTACGCAATTTAATGACCTTTTTCAGTAACTTACACTTGTGGGAACTAGCACATATGGTGGAACGCCCTTGTGTATTTTATACATTGACAATATATTGATTTGTATACATTCTTAAAAAAGGGGTATCAGACGCATTTGATATATAAAAATATTAAATAGTAGGTATAATTATTATTATTTATTATAAGCCTGTACTGTCCCACTGCAGGGCAAAGGCCTCCCCACTCTCCTTCCACTTCTCTCTGTCTAAAGCCGCTGAGGACCAGTCATAATTATTTTTGTTTAATTTTTGTACCTATCTGACAAGCCCAAACTAAGAGATTGCATGTAGTATGGAAACCACACAAGTAACAATTAATATACTTTTATATTTCTAGATATATAGTCGTCCAGATCGTGTTCGGTCATGCAGCCAACTGCACATGACATATTGTAGTGCACAAATGTGTGCACAGGTGCACTGACTATTTCTTCACTCTCATAGTCCTTTGGGACGGCAATCCGAGAGACCAGGCGCAGGACCAACGGCTTTTCCTACTTTTCGGGGTACGGACGGTTGCTGTGTTTATTTTGGAAAATGTTTACCCATCTACGCATCGACTGCGGCAAACATGTTTAATTTGCAAATCTATCGTCCCCGCCTATAAGCCCGTCAAAAATAAGACACTGTACACAAACCTATTATAGAATACGGACACAGAACAAATAATTGTGCTCATCACACAAACATTAACAATGTCTTAGATGGAATTCGAACTGACGACTTTCAGCTCAATATTCAGGATCACTTACCACTAAACCAACGGTCTAGTCAAGTGTGTGCGAATGAGGGGAAAGTAATACACGCAGGTGAATGTAGGTAAAATATTAAGTACAACCAAAAATCTACTACGTATTTTTTTATATAATACCTCTAATTAACTACATTGTACAGATAACAAAGCACCATTCTATTGAATAAACTTAATTAGACCAGGTAAAATATAGCCCAATATTAAATGAAAGCTTGTAACAATATTTTATCAGAATAACGCGTGTATTTTGATTAATCCGATTATTTATAGAGGTAGATTATAATAGACTTCCATTTATTTATGTTATTATTTTATTATATAATAGCATCACGCCATTTACTTAAAAAATATAAGCAGAAATGTATCATACCAACTTTGCTTTAGGTACCTATAGAGAACTATCCTATAGTATACATATTGTTAATGCTATGTGGGTGGCAATCAAGCATACGGCCCGCCTGATGTTAGGCAGTTACCGTAGCCTATTATGGACGCTTGCAATACCAGAGGTATCACTTGCACGTTGCTGACCCAAAAGAAATACACCAGAGTTTTATGACTGAATATTCCTGGGATACGAAAACATTTAGTTACAAACGCATCCATAAACGAGCGCTAGAAAAAGACAGGTTGTCTTTGGTGCCCTTAAAAAATTGAGAAGGGAAGACGACATTGAGCTATTAAACAATAATTATGTGCATTAAAGGCACGCCTCTATTACAGCTTTCTAGACTTCATTCGACTGCCTTGGTGGTCCAGTGGCTGCAGTATGCGCTTGCTATGCACGAAGTTCTGGGTTCGATTTCCACACAGGACAAAAAATTGTGTGAATCAGAAAAAGTTGTTCTGAATCTGGGTGTTATTTGTGTCTGTTCATTGTATTTTTGTAAAATCCCTCGCGACACATCTTGTTTGATAAAGCGGGGGCTTTCTTTAAAAAAAAAATTGTTTTGCCTGTGAATCAATCAGGAAAAACGATTATTATGATTAGAATTTTGCAAGAATTAGCAGAACTTTTAACGTAAATTGGCATAAATACCGAAACCTTCACACGCGCACCTCTAACTTAGCACTCAAAACGACAAGCTTCACATAGAACTCTGAAGTGTCAGATACGTTTCTCGTCACGAATTAACGGGCGGGTAAACATTGACAAACAGTACTAAGTGCACACCGAAACGAACGAAACGTGACGTGTTTCGAAAGCGTCTTGAACACGACTTTTATTAGGCTTCTTCTCCATCTCTCCATCTCTCTTCACCATAGTATAAATAAGTAGTTAGTAAAGAAACTGAGCCAAAAATGTTTAGTTAAATACCTCAACGCCGATACAAAGTGTTGTTCTGTGTCTGGGTGTAATTTGTGTCCGTTAATTGTATGTTTGTAAAGTCCCCCGCGACACAGAGATTGTTCTCTAGTGTGGGAGTTGTCAATTAAAAAAAACTAAATTTCGATGCCTTTTATTGGTCCCACTTGGAAATTGAATCCGGAGTGCGGGAGTTGTCTTAAAAAAAAATGTACGTGCTGGCAACGGGGCTCGCCGCCTGTCGACGTTCAAACTGTCAACGGTTTATCACAATTTATATTGGTATATTTATTTCGGCATAATTTTATATAATGACAATAATTATATTATTGCGCAGTGATAACCATAAGCGTAACGAGAAGTTTGCGAGGTTTTGCGAGGCTCTAAGTATTTATTTGTCGGCTCTCAAGTAAATGTAAAGGAGATTCGCTACTACCTTATCCTTGTACTATGCTTTCTTTTAATTTTTTTTTCGCAAGCAATTTTCTTGCGGCTCTTTACAGTGAACATTTTGAGGGTTTTATAACTTATCCAACGATGTCGCGTTATGAAATTTGAAGTTTATGTAACGAGTAAGGATATAAAAAGTTAGGGTCATCATCTTAGAATGAATTGTTTGTTTTTGTTGGTGTTTTGATTATATGGCAGTGTTTGTATGTAAATATTTAGGTTGTCTGTTTATAATTTACACTTAAATATTTTTTTTATTATCTACAATTTGTAAAAAACTCTCAACTCATTTGTTCTTTTGAGGTAATCAAGTTCTTTAAACATATTAAAATTTAATAAAAGAGCCACCGACGCTAAGAGGCTCTTGAAGTGTCGAACCTGAAGAGCATTAGGCACTTATTGTTATAAAGTCTCCTGTTTCAGCAGCTGTAACCACCGTTTGCTTGATCCCTTATCCTATACCAGTGGGTAATTTATTATATTACTAGCTTCCGCCCGCGGCTTCGCCCGCGTGTACTTTCCCTCGGGAACAGAGTTTTTTCCGGGATTAAAAATAGCCTATGTGTTATTTCAGACTATAATCTATCTCTATGCCAAAGGGTGTAGCGGGATAGTCTTTGGAAAAGTGCCCCCAAAGCCTGGACTTCGTATCTACGACCAATCGATGCCTTATATAGGGCGTGTACAATGTATACAGTTTCAACCCCCTACTACCCCCCAATCGGCTACGACACCCAATTGTATCTAAAACTGTATTATTTTTTTTCACTGTATCTATGAAACTGACTGATCTCAAACTTTGTAAAAATATTGCTGTGACATAAAGTAATATTACAAAAAATAAACACCTCTTGACGACACGTACCTTCGAAAAAAATTAAGAATAAAAAATTGAAACACCCTAAAATGTGACTTTCTTTGGTGGTACAAACACAGTTTCTTTTTTCAAACATGCACTGACATTCAACCTACGAGATCCTCAAAATTCGCTAATCTATCAAAGGTGGAACACTGCTAAATAAATCAAAGACTGAATACGAATTTATTTTATAACTAGCAACTAAACATTTTTACTCATGTAATCGTACTTGAATTATTCTAAATAGGTTGCATAGCCCACGTACTTATTTTAAAATAATAAAAAGTAATTGCTGACCAATATATTTGATTGTAACCAAGATATATTGTTATTAACGAAGATAGTGATGAGGATTGAGGATTATTAAATGGATTATTTGTTTTAAGTAGGTATGGGTAATAAGATTAGATTTTTTTAATTTAGTCATTTTTTTTTTTTAGTTAAGAACCTATTTAGAATAATTCAAGTACGATTACATAAGTAAAAATGTTTAGTTGCTAGTTATAAAATAAATTCGTATTCAGTCTTTGATATATTTAGCAGTGTTCCACCTTTGATAGATTAGCGAATTTTGAGGATCTCGTAGGTTGAAGTCAGTGCATGTTTGAAAAAAGAAACTGTGTTTGTACCACCAAAGAAAGTCACATTACAGGGTGTTTCAATTTTTTATTCTTAATTTTTTTCGAAGGTACGTGTCGTCAAGAGCTGTTGATTTTTTGTAGTATTACTTTATGTCACAGCAATATTTGTACAAAGTTTGAGATCAGTCAGCTTCATAGATACAGTGACAAAAAATAATACAGTTTTAGATACAATTGGGTGTCGTAGCCGATTGGGGGGTAGTAGGGGGTTGAAACTGTATACATTGTACACGCCCTATATAAGGCATCGATTGGTCGTATATACGAAGTCCAGGCTTTGGGGGCACTTTTCCAAAGACTATCCCGCTACACCCTTTAATCCAGATCCGTTTAGTAGTTTTTGCGTAAAAGAGTAACAAACATCCATACATTCTTACAAACTTTGGCGTATATACATATAATATTAGTAAGGATAACTTATTATAGATCTCAATTTGAACTAGAACTTGCCTAGTGTTCGAAATTCGACCGTAATTGCTTTCTCCTACTCCTCTAACATCCGATGCGCGCATTGTGCTTAAAAAGGATGCAAAGTTTTTCTTCGCGTATTCATATAATTATATTATAGTTTTCATCATACATAAATTGCTATAAAATACATTATAGTACGATTCCAGGTGCTGAATATCTGGCTATTTAAGTCCCATTTAGTGTACATGCTTATTGGTAACGTAGTTACATTTCCATAGCACAATTTAATTAATGTTATTGATACTGCAGCCGCCCAATATCGTATACCAACATTTGCATACGATCCGCGACACTACTGAATGGGAACGAGCGAATTTACACGTTTTGTGTTGAACAAATTGACCTCATTTGGTCTTGTAATTGATAATATGTATCGTGGTACCATCGTCACATGCTCAAAATTGTTTTTATCGTAACATAGTTGGCTATAGTAACGGTTTATTATCAGCATTATCAGCAGGCGGTAAGTAAATCAGATAAATCATACTTAAAGATACAGTATATACCTATTCTTATTTACTTACTTACTACGTCACAATGCTTGTTTGCCTCTGTAGAATAGGTTGCTTCAAGAGAGTTGTTTTTTACAAGATCGGTAACACGCTATTAAAAGTCCTGTCCCTTTAGAGAAGTGGCATAAATAATAGTCGAATCGTATATAATAGAAAGCAATGTATGGGATTTGACATACGTTTATGACATACCAAAAGACTATAACATGGGGTTCTTCAAGAAAGGAGTTATAAGGTTTTTAAAGGGTCTGCATCGCGTGAGTGACACCCCTAGTGTTGCATACGTCCATAGGCCACGGGCACTGCTTACCACCAGACGGGCCGTATGCTTGTTTTCCACCTTTGTAGAATTTAATATTAGCCCAATGACTAATGTGGCTTGCTTACCATCAGGTGGGATGTATGCAAAAAAAACTGAAATTGTCTAACCTAACGAAGAACTTACTAAAAAAGACAAAAACAGCCCCAATTTAATCGAAAATCCAAATCCTAATTCCAAATAAATCTCTTTTAATTTCAAATTTCCTAATCTAACTAATTCGATATCAATAAAATAAGCTATAAAATAAAATGTACGTTAGTTGATAATAAAACAGGGGAGTTTAACTGTCGATCGTAGTAACCTTTATGGTAATGGTACGAAGGCGAAATTGCGGTTTTATAACATCCCCATACAACACAAACGACTGTACTTATGAAATGCTGTAATAAGTCACAATTCAGACATTGTTCAATTTTACCAATTAATTAAAAAAAATACTTTTTTGTTCTAATTATCGTAAAGAAAAGACTCGGCGGTAAGCAGTTTTCATTCGTACCTTAGGCATCATTTGCGTGTTCTCAATCCATACATTTTTATTACCAGTGCAGTTGTGTGACTGAGTAGTAAATGGTGAGGTAACCACTTTTCATTCTGACTGCATAGTTGATTCAGTGGCCTACTGAATCAACTATGCAGTCAGAATGAAATAACATTTTAATCTTCTGCCAAATTGTTTACTCCTAATAAAATTCTTGATGCATTGAAATCTTTGTTTATTTGCTATTGATCTTAACAGATTACTATATTGATGATAACAATGCTGTTAAAGAATCAATATTAATCTATTGCCGGTGGTCCAGTTGGCAGTTTGGCTGCAAGCCAATATGCTTTAGATTGAATTTCTAAGCCCGAAAATACTTCGTGTGACTTTCTATTGCGGATATTTTTTACGTGCCAATGTGTCCCTTGAGCATACACGGACTATTGTTGAAGAAATATTAAAAGATAGAATATATGCTATTTTTTACAGGAATGCTGTGGTGGTGCGGTGGACTGTTTTGGTTCGTCTTTATAGCGTAAACTAGCGACACGGCCTTTGCTTTGCTTCGATTTTTTATTTAATTTTTATATTATAATATGCATTTATATTATACATGTAAAGCTTTTGGAAGAAATAATTAATAACTAACTGCCGCCCGTGGCTTAGCCCACGCAGATTATTTTTTCGGGATAAAAGTAGCCTATGTGTTATCTATCTCTATGCCAAATTTAATTCATATCCGTTAAAAGAGTAACAAAAATACATTCTTAAAAAATTTTGCGTTTAAATATTAGTAGGATGATAGTGAAAACCACGTCAAAATCCGTAGTGTGGTTTAGAAGATCTAAGCGTACAGACAGAGAGAAATGGCTGATGATTGAGTTTAAATCTTCACTTTGAGAATTGCTTATTACAGTTGTCATAACTTGTTGCCTGAATTTGCCACTACTAAATTGATAAAATATTCATTGAAGCTTAACTTGTACTGGACGTTTTCGGAACTTGGTCGTTCTGGTAGGCCTTTGTACTTGTCATTGAAGCTTATCTTTACAATATCAATTAAAATTACATATTTAAGTCACATCTTTACAACACCAATTTTAATCATTGACGTATTTTTTTTATACTACCAAGGTGGCAAACAAGCATACGGCCTGCCTGATGGTAAGCAGTTACCGTAGCCTATGGACGTTTGCAACACCAGGGGTGTCACTCACGCGTTGCCGACCCTTTAAAAACCTTATAACTCTATATACTTAATTTCTCCTGACTGACTGATTGAATTTGCACTAAGGTTCTTAAATTACATAAGCGAGCACTAAGAAAAGATTTTTGGAAATTCGCTGGAAAAGCATTGAGGCACAACCTTTTTTTTTGTAAATACTGACAGCTTTACACTACCCATTTTATTGATAAACGTGATGTAGCAAGTGAATAGTTACGCCATGTTTTGTCCTCTTCTTTCGAATGTCAAATTACTGATGACCAAATTAGAGATTATAATATCACACCTTTTTGATTCCACGTTTATTAATAAGGCCGTCTTATTAATAAGCGTGGAATAAAATAGAATATAAATACACCACGTTTACCTTCCATAAACGTGGGGAGCAACTATGTATCAATATGTGGAATAACATTGCTCCATTAATTAGCATGAGACCACGGCCGGTGTAACCTAATCAAAACAAAAACTGGTATTCATACATCTCGTTTATAAATTAAACAAAAGCCCTTTTTTTTATACTACTTGGGTGGCAAACAAGCATACGGCCCACCTGATGTTAAGCAGTATCCGTAGCCTATAGACGCTTGCATTACCAGAGGTATCACTTGCGTGTTGCCAACCCATTTTTTTACACCAGGGCTTTAAGATGGAAGTAACCCTGGGATAGGAATACGTATCTTTCAAAACGCATTCCTAAATGAGCGCTGGAGACCTGTACTCACACACAGGAACACAACTACACCGCTGTGTGTAGTCATTTGGCTGTGGTCTTCTGTAAGGTGGAGGTGCTTCCCCAGTCGGGCTTGCTCGCTAGTATGGTGCCCTACCTCTCTTAAAAAGACATTAAAGATTTACCACAATTATAACTTTAACGGTACCATATCGCACCCCCCGCAGAATAAAGTCGTAAGCGCGGTTACCACCTTTTTAATGTTTTTGCATTTTCGTGATCTACAAGGTCAAATACACCTCTCAGATTTTTTTCAGATTTTTTTATATAATATTAATAATAATATTAACATAAATTCTTTATTCCTCGGATGAAAAAAATACGATCCTCCGTCGAACAAAATCGTAATAAATATTTACACTTTGGAAAAGTATGTTAAGAGCATGTAATACGACATGGCGGCTGTATACATCGAAATAAAATAAACCGTGTTAACTTGTAAGACGCGTTTACCACTTTATTCGCGGGAAGAAATTAACATAGGTTTTCGTTATAATCTAGTCTTTTAATTCTCACCATAACTACAAATTTTTTAATGTTTGGGGATGGTCGTACGTAAGGGTTGAAAAGAGAAAAAAAAAATTAATCGAGCGCGTCAGATTATCTATAGGTTTTCAAACAAGTCAATCCGGAAGAAAAATTGAGAAAATCGATTTTCGTTTTTTGTTTTTTTTTTACTACCAAGGTGGCAAACAAGCATACGGCCCGCCTGATGGTAAGCAGTTACCGTAGCCTATGGACGTTTGCAACACCAGGGGTGTCACTCACGCGTTGCCGACGTTTTAAAAACCTTATAACTCCTTTCTTGAAGAACCCCATGCTATAGTCTCTTGGGAAAACCTCGGCAGGGAGCTCATTCCACAGCGTAATCGTACGTGGTAAGAAATCCCTCTGGAATCTTCCGGTATGGCAAGTTTGAGGTGCAAGGATGTGTGGATGAACTCCCTGGCGGTCGCGAGAAGTGCGTTGATAAAATGTGGTCGTGGGCATCATCTCGAACAATTCCTCAGAACACAGCCCATTGTACAGGCGGTAGAACACACAAGGAGGCGAAGTCTCTCCTGAGACTTAGTGGATCAATACCGCCTGTGAGTTTGGAATCGTCAACAATCCTCACAGCGCGTCTTTGGATTGGATCGAAGGGTCCAAGCTGGTATCCAGGTGCCCCCGCCCAAAGGTGGCAGCTCCATGTGGGGCCGGCCGACTTGCGCTTTGTAGAGCAGCGTCTTTGGCACGCGGTGAAGTACCACTTTGCCCTGTTGAGCACACCTTGCTTTCTAGATGCCAGCTTAGCCTTGTCTTCCAAGTGATGTCGGAACTGTACGACGCAGGAGATGTCGACGCCAAGGATCCCAATGCTCTTGGATATTGTAAGGGCTGTGTCTTGGAATTGTGGAGCCATAGTGAATGGGGCTTTTTTAGCGGTGAACGCGCAAACTTGTGGCTTACTGGGGTTAAATTGGACTAAATTTAATCCCCGATCAGAGTTTCTGAAAAGAGTGCTAGTAATTTCAGACACAAATGCTGTCATCAAGTTCCTTACTAAGCAAGGAAAACCTCCTCAAACCATTTTAGAAGAGATGTCTTCTATTTACGGGGACTCTTGCCCTGGTAAAACCATGATTTAAAAGTGGCACAACCTCTTCAAGCACGGCAGAGATTCACTAGAAGACGACCTCAGTGCAGGGCGGCCTATTGAAGCGATCACAGTCCTGTAGCATATTTAAATCATTTTAAATATGCTACACGACAATCTTGGCATGTCAAAAGTGTGCGTAAGGTGGGTACCGTGAATGCTCACGCCACATCAGAAGCAGCGACAAGTTGCGTGTTGTCAAGAGTTTTTGGACCTCTGTGCTGAGAACAAAGAAGCCATTTTGGGCCGGATTGTGACTGGGGATAAATCTTGGGTTTACCATTATGAGCCTGAGTCTAAACAGGAGTCCATGCAGTGGCACAAAAAGGGTACACCACCTCCTAAGAAATTGCTGATTGGGACACTATGCAGCCCTCCACTTTCTTTACGTCACTCGCCAATTGTCAGATTAGTGGAATATACACTTTTTAGCGTGTAATTAACTCACCCTACCTTAATCTGACGCGCTCGAGAATAAATGATGATTATTTTTTTTACTAATCTGATCCTTTAGCCTTGACGGGCGGCCATATGGTGCTCATATTTGGTGGAGGTACATAACCGGGTACAAGGCATCCCCCTGTATATTAATCTGCCGCACTTTAGTAAATCCCGAAATCCCTTCATGGTCTCTCCTACTATAGCTACATTATTACTCTTGTAGAAAATGAGGCGCCATAAACCATAACACACAAAGTCTGCTTTATTTTATATTGAAAGAAAGCTGTCATAATACATTACTGAATGTTAATAACGAGCATCTTTTACCGAATAAAGTGACTATCGATTATTACGCTAATTGCGAGGACAACTTTTTGCCACGAATACAGTGGTAATAGATGATTACCAACAAGGTAATCATTTCAATTTATGGTATTATACGTTTTCCTTAATATTTAAGAGAATATTATTAATATTTATTTTGTTTTAAAGTAATTTAAACAGAAAAAAAATTAGCTTTCATTTGACATCTCAATCATTTTGATAGGACGTATAGTTGCTAAATTATTCACTAAAAACGGTTTTTTAATTTTCCTGAAAAGTTGATATTTTCATCTTACGCCTTTATTCGGTGGGGGGTGCGATATGTAACAAATGTTTGTAACCCTTGTTAAACTTTATGCCGTCTGTCAATTCCAGGTCATGATGGAGACATTTGTTTACAGTTTAGTGTTGCACGACGTTGATATATTGTTGTTTTTGGCATCGTATAAAGAGTATGTAGTAGAGAACCTACTTAATAGTTGCGAAAAACCGACAATTAATAAATACCTACAGCGTTTTTTACCCCGCAAGCCCTCTGTTAACGCATATTTTAGTAAGTAAAATAAAATACCATTTCATTATTAATATGAGATAGATATTATGGACAACGTCGGCTCAGGATCGAGAGCTGTGGAAATCTTTGGCCAATGTCCAGCAGTGGACGTCTTTTGGCTTCTTCTTTCTTCTTCTTATCGTTTGGTTAGTAGCTAACCTGGTGACGGAGTTATTTAGATCGCTCATATATCACCTCCGCGCCTTTAGTTGCTTAACCTATTGTCTTTTTGGTAGAGATGATAAAAGGTAGTACCTACTTTCATTGTCATCATATAAAATTGTATCGAAATAAATATACCAATACAAGTTGCGTTAGACCTATGAGATGTCGACAGTAAGCGCACCGGCAGGCGCCCTGTCTGCAAAGTTGCTAGCCCGTACTTATACGCTTAATTAATTAACGCTGACCTGAGTAGGTAGGTATTTCATTTGACATTTTAGTTTAGTTTCTTTACTATTTACTTATTTATACTATAGTTTTGGTTTGCTGTCTCTACAAATTTATGCTGTGGTGAACCCTCAAAGCTTAACAGTGGGACTTTGAAATCGTCGACTCATTTGTCAAGGAGGGTTAAACTAACATTACTTGATCAAAGGTCAGACCAATCGTTGAATAATTGGCGTTTTCATTTAGGTTTCAAAAACTACTGTTGTAGTAACATTTGCTAGCATCTGCCAAGAATCTACTAAATAAATAACAAATTTAAATGCTTCTGTGATCCAGTGGTCGTTGATCGCAATTGCAGATTACAAGGTTTCGAGCTCGATTCCCAGGTTGTGCATAATAAAAATATTAGTTTTTTAACAGAAAATATCATGAAATTCACAATAAATTCTCGATGTATGGAAATTGTTGGATTTTCCACCTTCGTATCTTTGAAGAAAAAGTAAATAAAAAGCACGTAAAGCCTGATCTCTTCCCGGTTGTATCGGATTACTGCCCCATTGGACTACAAGGGTAAGGTATTAAAGAGTGCACTCATGGTTGCTAATATCTCCCGTGCATCTGCACGGGACAAGCCATCTGGCTAGTCTCCGTCGAGATTAGTCGCCGTGACTGAAATTACTGATATTAATCCATTATCATTCATCATCATCATAATATCTAAAGACGTCCACTGCTGGACTTTGGGGGAAGTTATTATATAACTCTAGCTGTTACCCGCGGCTCCACCTGCGTGGAGGTCGTAATTTAATAAAAATAAATAAAATAAAAGTACTCTTTATTACATCAGCTATCTGCCAGTGAAAGTCTCGTCAAAATCGGATAAGCCGTTTCAGAGATTGCCGGAACAAACAGACAGACAGACAAAAATTTAAGAAAATGGTATTTTGGTATGTACCGTGTCTAATATACTATAATATACTACCGCCCGCGTGGATGTCGGTTATCGCTGTAAAAAGTAGGTATGTGTTATTCCAGACCATAATCTATCTCTGTGCCAAATTTCATCCAGATCCGTTCAGTAGTTTTTACGTGAAAGAGTAACAAACATCCATCCATCCATCTATCCATTCTTACAAACTTTCGCATTTATTATATTAGTAGGATCCATAATTATGCATTTAGTAAAAAGAGGTTATTTTAATATTACAAACAGACACTCAAATTTTATTTATTTATATAGATAATAAAAAGTCATTTTAAAATTCGCGCATTTGGATACGTGATATTTACATTAGGTACTATCTATCAAAAATACATCGACTTGAGTGAGCTCACGAACATGTTGCTTTGAAGCAATCCTGAGGGACATTACAAGATGCGCTTGCATCTGGCATCCAACAAATATCACTCTTGAAGCAAGAATGTCTTTGAATAGATTGAGTGAAAATGATCCGACTTGGTTTGCATTTATCTTCATTCTTTGGTACACTGTAGACTTGCTTTTAGATAAAGTAAAGAGACTAGGAGAGTACGTAAGAGTAACTAATATGGAGAAGGACTTATTTGGCACATACCAGCAAGCATCCTGACTGTAGGACCTTCAATTTACAGAAGATCCTTTTTTTTTAATAGACAACTCCCGCCCTTTACAAACATACAATTAATGGACACAAAGTACACCCACACTCAGGACAACCATTTGTAGATTACACGATTTTTTGTCCCGAGTGGGTATTGAACCCACAACATGCTGCGCAGTGGTAAATGGTAACACTTAAGACACTGAACCAACCGTGCAGTCAATCACTGCCAAATCTTTGTTTTTAAAAAGACAACTCTTTGTTAGAGTAATTCTTTGTGGGTCACACAAAGTTTCATCCTGTGTGGGAATCGAATCCACAACATCGTGCACAGCAGGCGCATACTGCGACTACTGGACCACCGAGGCAGTCATATAACAAACAACTACCCACTGTTGTGCAGTTTATCAATTCCACTCATCAAGCATCTTAATTATTTTTTTCTGTATCCTATTTAGGAGGCAAACAAGCTTATATAACCCACCTGCTGATAAGCAGTTAACGTAGCCTATGAATGCCTGATTTAATTGAACTTATAAAGATTTTAAAGGGTCGGCAACGCGTGATTGACTCCCCTGGTGTTACAAACGTCCATAGGCTACGGTAACTGCTTACCATCAGGCGGGCCGTATGCTTGTTTGCCACCTTGGTAGTATAAAAAAAAAAAAGTTTTGTGATGGAGTTTAGTAAAGTACCAGGAATAGAAATACGCTTCGTTAAAAACGTATCTCTAAATGAGCGTTGAAAACCTGTACTAACACACAGGAATACAACTACACCGCTGTGTATAGTTATTTGCCTGTGGTCTTTTGTAAGGTGGAGGTTCCTTCCCAGTGGGCTTGCTTGCTTAAAAATTGGGTCGGCAACACGTAAGTGATACCTCTGGTATTAGCGCGACCAGAGGCTACGTGCTTGACATCAGGCGGGCTGTAAACTTGTTTGCCACCGAAGTAGTATAAACATACGGAGCCGTCTTTCGGGACTGCCGATAGAAGTGAAAAGTAAGTACTCGTAACTTGTGAATTGTATTGTCATTATTATTTTTGAATATGGAAAGCGTTCGGTGACGATGACGCGAGTTAGCTGTAGGGATAGCTTCGGGAATATTCGCAGAAGTAATAAAATCCATTAATCTTTAAATATTTCATATATTTATACAGTTTTGCTTTACAATACCTGTTGCCTCTGTGACCATAATCGAATAATCGCCTTCAATAAAAACAAAACACGATCGACAATGTTCCCGCCTTATATTCTTTTTAAACAAATGCTGTAGCTGTTACTCAATGTTTGTGTTTATGTTATCATGATTTTTGTTCACACATAAAGTGCTTAATGCGCTTAAAGAAGTTTTAAAAACTTCTCGTCGTGGCACCTAATCCTAACAAGCCCAAACACAGTGCTATCGCTGCTATCATGTTTCGTTGCAGAGTAACTAGGCATCATCAGACCAACTCTATGGTACCATAGATCTATTTCTGTGGTACCATATTATTGCATTGCATATGAATTTGTAACTCGTAATATACCAAATTTTAGTTCAGGTAACTTTGCGAAGTACTTCAAATCTTGATTGTTTTGTTTATTAAGGTTCACCAACAATTGTTTACATTAATACTGAAACTAATACATAGCTTAAAACTAATAACAATGTAACAATCACTTATAGGTAAACACCGCTTGTATATTTAAATAATTTTAACAAAAAAAAACCGACTTCAGAACGGCAAGTTGTAAAATTTTCAAATATTTGTTTGTTACAATCGAATAAAATCGACTGAGCAACGGGCTGAACACAGGTCAAGTAGGTATTAAAAGCAATATTTAATCTGTGCAATCCGCGCGCAGTCCGTGTGGTGACGGATTAAGAATACAAATGTCACCACCCCTTTCATCCCGAGGGTGTCGTAAGAGCCGACTAAGGGAGTAAGTGTTATCCACCGTAAGAGAAGGAAAACTCGAAACAAAACCCTGTACCAATCCGTCTGGCCAGCGTGGTGTAGTAGGCTAATATCCCTCTAAATGTTTGGAGGAGGCCCGTGCCCAGCAGTGGGACATTTATGGGTTGATATGATGATGGGAATCCGCGCTCAATTCATTCACGTCATTATTTCTTATTAATACTTACTTGCTTAGCAACAATAACCGAAACTTATCTAATCGCCATCAGTAAAATATTTATTATTGAAAAGTTCAGATGGCCATCTGTGGTCTTCTTCATCAGTTTTACTTCACCAAATTACACTTTCTGAATGCAAATGATTGATTAGTTATTAAAAATATTGAAATTGCTATATGTGTGCCTATAATTTTTGAGGAGTTCCCTCAATTCCTCATGGATCCCATCATCAAAACTTTCTTTTGATGATAATGGGCCCAAACTGGAAGTATGTCCAGTCAGACAAAAAAATTTTTTCAAATCGGTCCATAAATGACGGAGTTATGCGGTAACAAACATTTAAAAAAAATACACTCGAATTGATAACCTCCTCTTTTTGAAGTCGGTTAAAAAGATATATAGATAAAGGAAGAAAAAAAAAACTAAGTGACTTATTCACAAACTAACTTGGATTACACAAGATCTGGTAAGCAGCGAAGTAGGATCTTATTTTTTGAGTCATATTTAGATCTATAACATCACTAAGACGTTTTGCAAATTTAATTGCAAGAATATACCTAAACAAACTAGAACATACATTGCGAGTTACAGAAAATCTTGTAAAAGTACAATAAAACGTTTTTAACATACTCTTATTCAACATTCGGGTACATTAGACAGCTAGTGTGCAATTTATCATACCTACTTCTTATAGTATTCCTTCACAAAAATGTTGAATTGTGATGTGAACAATGCATCGTTATAAAAAGATTCATCATTCTCTAGAACGAAACTGTTATCTATACTATATCATAAAGAGGTAAAATTTGTGAGGTTGTAGGGAGTATTTTTTTTTCTTTTTAAAACAACTCCCGCTCTAGAGAACAAGCTCTGTGTAGCGGGGGACTTTACAAACATACAATTAACGGACACAAATTACATCCAGACTCAGGACAACTCTTTACGGGTCACACAAAGATTTGTCCTGTGTGAGAATCGAACCCACAACCTCGTGCACAGCAGGCGCATACTGCGGCCACTGTAGCGGCTACAGTAGATGCAGAGATTTGGTGGTCACCAAGGCAGTCAAATCTCTGCATCTACTGAACTGATTTTGAAAATTCTTTTACTAATAGAAAGCCTGAAGTCAAACTGGGTCGGACATATCTGCCGTATGTCCGATGATCTGTGGGCAAAGACCACAACCAGGTGACAACCACAGAACATAAAAAGACGGCGCGGAAGGCTCAGTAACAGATGGCGGAAAGAGCTTGACTCCTACCGCGCTGACTGATAAGTGAGAGGTCTCGACCATGACCAATGAAAGAAGGAAAGGAGGCCTTTACCCTGCAGTGGGAGAGTAATGGCTAGTTATAATAAGAAAGAACATAAATTTTGTTCAGCAAAATAAATGTTCTTTCTTTCTTTTTTTATTCTTCTTTTATGTAAAATTGATAATATTAATGACTTCAAACTAAAATTAAAAAGACTACTAATAGACAAAACTTATTACAGTATTAAGGAATATTTAGAAGACAGAATTATATTATAACGTAACAAATATGGCTGATGTATTTAATAATTGGAACAACTCTCATGACTGCGCTGATGTATATTATTAATTTTAGATAATATTATTAATTTGTTATTATTTAATTATTGTGGAATTTTGAAACATTTGTATGCCTACAGGTGGAGTATGGAGGCACATTCAATATTTGTAACATCATTCACTCAATCAAATCTATCATTTATTTGCGAATATGGGTACCCATATTCGCAAATAAATGATTGATTTGATTTGATTTGATTCTTAATAATAATAATAGATAACCACGTTATTTGTGAGTATCAAATATTGACAAAAACATTACGGGACGCCGGGAAATACCACCCGTGTGAAGCAGTTGCAGGCGGTTAGTGTAATATAAAGATGTTTTTACATGTGTGTACGAGGTAATACGATACAGTGCGTGACGAGAATTTAAACTGCCGATTACGCTACGCTCACCAAAACTTGCCCGTATGAGTACATACGGCATCGCACCGTAACGACTATAGAAACGAGTAAACCCGAATAAGGAAGCACCTCTGCCCTTCTTCTGTAAGACCGAGGTCCTGCCCCAGGCCTTACAGAAGACAGTCAAATAACTACACATCGTAAGGTTACAGTGTAATATTGCGTAAAAGTTTTGTTTTTATTTTATACTACTTAGGTGGCAAACAAGCATACAGCCCGCCTGATGGTAACCAGTCACTGCAGACTATGGGCACTTGCAATATCATAGGTATCACTTGCGCGATAATACCAAGGTTTTATTATGGGATGTCCCTGGGATAGGAAAACGTTTTGTTAACACTTTGAAGGACAGTGAACGCCTATACACGTCATGACAATAAAACATCTATTGTGTCTACGTTACTGTTCGCGAAAGTGTTAACAATCAAATTGTTGTTCTGAGTCTAGGTGTAAATTGTATCCGTTAATTGTATGTTTGTAGAGTCCCTCGCGACACAGAGCTTGTTCCCTAGTGCGGGAGTTGTCTCTTCAAAAGAAAAAAAAAACTTAAAAAAACTTTAAAATGCATCCTTAAATCAACACAACTACACCTCTACTGTCTTGGTGGTCCAGTGACAGCAGTATACGCCTGCTGTGCACGTTGTGGGTATGATTCCCACACAGGACAAAACTTTGTGTGACCCATAAAGAGTTTTTCTGAGTTTGGGTGTAAGTTGTAATAGTTTATTTTTGATAATTTTAATTAATAATGCACATGTAACTAGAGGTGAAATTAATAATAATAATGAATTGTAATTATACTAATCTTATATCGAATAGATTAAGAATTATTTTAAGTAAACTGTAAAGTTCTTATAAGAAAAATTAATTCTTTAAGCCGATTTGTGTCCGTGAATTGTATATTTGTAAAGTCCCTCGCGACACAGGGCTTGTGCCGTAGTTTTATTTTTATTTATTTATTTAAAACTTCTGCACAACATAATGGTACAATGACGGACCTAATGCCAAAGTCATTCTCTACCAGAACATAGTGCGGGAGTTGTCTTAAAAAAATAATTAAGATAGCTTTGTTAATGAGAACGTCTATGTAATTAATTACTTCTTTAACTATACAATGTAGTCTTTCACAAAAAAAAATTAAAAAGCCTTTTATATTGAAATATTTTATTCTTATTTTATAATTACAACGGGCATAAAATAAATCTTGTTTTATCTTTTTTTAAAAAGCAATATCGCAGGGCAGACTAGCCTTATTTTCGTATAATAGATAGTCTCAGTTATAATTAAAAAGAAACTGTAATCTGTACAATTAATTGCTATTTAATTTTATACATTTTTATAAAGTCCAGTGCTTATCGAGGCACAAGAGTGTAAACAAAACCAATTCCCAAACTGCCAGCCATCTACTGTGATGTTTTTTACAGAAAAACTTAATGCCTAATAATAATAATAATACTTATTCGGCAACGCATGAGTGACACCCCTGGTGTTGCAAACGTCCATAGGAAACTGCTTACCATCAGGCGGGCCGTATACTTGTTTGCCACCTTGGTAGTATAAAAAAAAGCCTATTTTGGGCTCAACCAAGGAATCGAACCCGTCCCAGTCATACTTACCTACCGTATATACGGACAGGCTTGCCAGCCTGTCTAATCAGGTATGGTAATACAAATTGATTGCTTACACCGTCGACGTTGTTAGAGTTCGTATTTGCAATATTAATGTCGTGTTTCGGTTGTGTTCAGTTGGTGTGTATTTCATGTTTGCTAATAAACTGGCCTGTTGGTCTAGTGGTTAGTGACTCTGACTGCTAAACCAGGAGGTCGTTGGTTCGATTCCCACTCAAAACTTTTTGCGATAAATAAATGTTTGTCACAAGTCTTAGTGTAATTTGTGTCCGTGAATTGTATGTATGTTTGTATAGTCTTCCTGCGACATAGAGCTTGTTTTCTAGTACGAGAGTGGACTCTTAAATAATAAAAAATTGAGCAAGGGCGAACATTCTGCGAATAAACAAAGCGGTGATAGCCGTGTGGAGAAGTATCCCGAATTTCATTTTGTGGAATTTATTTAATACTAGCTGTTGTCCGCGTGGATGTTGATTATCGCGGTAAAAAGTACAATATGCTGTTACCCAAACACATGGAATTTCATTAAAATATTCTGTTTGGTAGAGAAACACACTAACAAAGTTACTTTCGCATTTATAATATTAGTATGGATATACTAATCAAATGATTTCCCGCTTTGCTATGGAGGGAAGTGGAAACTTTTCTTTCTAACTCCTCCTATTTACTTCTGATTAAATTCGTTGCGGGGTCCAAGACAGTAGGTTTAGTTGTCCACGGGACGTACTAGTGTCAAGTGTTGGTTACTCCGTTATTAATCCTGACTCACAGGAGTCACAGCGGTGGGCATGTGGGTGGGATTGTCCCGATTAATCAAATGATTTACCATTTGCAAACGGTGAAGTCAAACATGTTAGGAGGAAATCTACTAGTATAGGGCTTGCTCGCTAGTATAGTGCCGTACCTCTCTTAGAGACGACTGCCTCGGTGGTCCAGTGGCCGCAGTATGCGCCTGCTGTGCACGAGGTTGTGGGTTCGATTCCCACACAGGACAAAACTTTTTGTGACCCACAAAGAATTGTTCTGAGTCTGGGTGTAATTTGTGTCCGTTAATTGTATGTTTGTAAAGTCCCCCGCGACACAGAGCTTGTTCTCTAGTGCGGGAGTTGTCTTTTTTTTTAATAAAGAGAAATAAAAGAGAGACTTGAGACTTTATTTAAATAAAGCTTATCTCATTTCACCCAAACATGACTTACGATAATTTACTTACAATTTACAAAACGTCAAAACTGACACTTGATACAGTACGTAACTTGTCACTTTCCTAACGCGTAGCTTATTTACGTACGGAACAGGTGTATATTTACGTACGTAGCGTAGTCATGCAGTGACGTTATTTGACGTGTAAAGTCGTATCTAAGTGACAAGTAACACAGGTGGGTGGATTAAAATGATTCCTATGTTGTGTAAGGAAATCTATACTAATCTATATATATAAAGTTCTCGTGTCGTAGTGTTCAACTTTGAACTCCTCTGAAGCGGCTCGACCGATTTTCGTGAAATTTTGTGCACATTGGGTAGGTCTGAGAATCGGACAACATCTATTTTTCATCCCCCTAATTGTCAAGGGTGGTCCACCCCTGAATATTTTTTTTTATTTTTTAGACATTTTTTTTGTTTTAATGTTTTATGATTTAACATTAAAAAATACATACAACCCTTAATTTTCCCCCTCTATAATCAACCCCTATATTTTAGTAGCAAAACAACGTTTGCTGGGTCAGCTATTTATAATATAGAGGTTGTCTTAACTCTTATTATAAAGAAAGATTAGATTTTCGTTTGTTACGATTTAAATAAAAAACTACTAGGCCGATTTAAAAAATTCTTTTACCACTAGAAAGCTACATTATCAGCGGGTACCAAAGACCATATTTTATTGAAAAAAAATACGGGATCTCTACGAAAACTAAATAAATGTTCATCCGTGCGAAACTGGGACGTGCTGCTGATATTTTCAATAAAAAACGTTGAGAAGCAAAACAAAAAAAGCAAAATTATTAAGATATCTCTTAAAAAAAAAATTAAATTACAATATGTCTCTCATTGGAGACAAGCGATGGGAGACCCGTGCCCAGCAGTAGGACATATATGGGTTGTATTATTATTATAAGCAAACCTTAGGCTCTGCCTACCCCTCTGGGTAACAGCCGTGAGTCTATGTATTAATGTTTAAATGCTCAAAACTCCCGAAGAAAACCGCTTTGTATGGTAAGTTCTTATCTCAGGGTCTGTGCTAAAATATTAGGGTCAACAACACACGATTAATACCTCTGGCATTTCAAGCGTCCATAGGCTACTGTAGCTAAGCTACTATCAGGCGGACCGTATGCTTGTAGGTACCAAAGTAGTATAAGTAATAGAGGAATGGCACCATTCTACCGAGCAAGCCCAACTGGGGAAGGACCTCCACCTTACAGAAGACCACAGCCTAATAACTACACGCAGCGTTGTAGTTGTGTTCCTGAGTGTGAGTACAGGTCTCCAGAGCTCCTTTTCGTCGTGAAAGCAAATGCGTGAAATAAACGTTTTCCTAGCCCAGGAATACAAAAAAATGGGTTGGCAACACGCAAGTGATACCTTTGATATTGCAATCGTCCATATGCTACAGTAACTGCTTAATATCAGGCGGGCCGTATGCTTGTTTGCCACCCAAGTAGTATAAAAAAGTATAAAAATATACATCTGAATTATTGTCTAATAATATGCATGAAAATAAAAGCATTCGTTTTTTAAATGGGCCATATATCGTATTACCCTCAAAATAGCGTCAGCAAAATTTATTTGTCTGAAAGACCGCGGTATATTAGGGTGGGTTGCGCCAATTTCCAATTGTAAACAAGAAAGACCCCTGACTCCAAACTGTTTACACAGAATGACGGAGCAAATTAATGTGGTTGGTGTTTTTGGTAATAGATGGGGTCGTGAAATGTCAAGTTTTTTGTGTACTAATCTAGCATAGGGTCGCTACACACGTTGTTGTAAGCTTTTTAATACTAACTAGGTGACAAACAAGCATACGACCACCGCATGATAAGCAGTTACTGTGGCCTTTTGGCTACTTGACAGTTGTTATAATAAAATATAAAATGTATTGAATATGACAGCTTAAAGGTGAAAATATGTTTATTTTCATGAAAATAATTATAAATATATTTACTTTTGTAAAATTAATTTGCCATTTTTTATCAGTTGATTACAAGAACCGAAACGAGGGCGGTCATAATTGACGTCACAGTATACAAAACATTTCTGTTTTATGACGTCACTCCAACACTTAAAAAAGCGGTGGACAAACTCGAACTTAGGAGCAGGAGCTCGGATAGCACAATTGGTAGTGCGCTTCGGGCTGGAACCCGAGAGGCGCAGAATCAAATCCTGCTCTAGGCTCGACTTTTTCAACTTTGCTTCAGGTCACAGAAGACGCAAAAGGAGTACCTACAAGGTATCCCAAGGGTAACCCATAACGTACAGCCTTATAAACATTTTTTGAGTTAGCAACTTTAAGTGATAAAACTGGTATTAAAACTACTTCTTAGGCTACGGTTAATGCTTTCATCAGGCTGGCCGTATAATTGTTTATCAGGTTAGTCGAAAAACAAAATCACTTAGAGGTCCGCTTGTCGCTGGACGTCAAAAAAGTTTAAAAAAGGCTGATATGTAAAGTTTATATTAAAACCTCAAACTTTATTGCTATAATTAAAAATAATGACTTTTTTTTTACAACTTTTTAAGCTGGACTTTTTTATACTATTTAATTTAAAATTTGGCTCGCCTGTTGGACTAGTGGTTAGTGACTCTGACTGCTAAACCGAAGATTGTGGGTTCGATTCTCGCACGGGACGAACCTTTGTCTAATTCATAAATGTTAGCTTCAAATCTGGGTTTAATTTGTGTCTGTGTTTTTTTTTTCTTCTTTTCAAAAGACAACTCCCGCACTAGAGAACAAGCTCTGTGTCGCGGGGGACTTTACAAACATACAATAACGGACACAAATTACACCCAGACTCAGAACAATACTTCGTGGGTCACACAAAGTTTTGTCCTGTGTGGAAATCGAACCCACAACCTCGTGCACAGCAGGCGCATACTGCGGCCACTGGACCACCGAGGCAGTTCTCTATGAAATGATTGATATGTGAATTGTATGTCTGGAAAGTTCACCGCGACACAAAAAACTTGAAACAGACCCTATATCAACCCGTTTTGCCAGCGTGGTATAGTAGGCTAATATCCCTTCAAGTGTATGGAGTTGTTTATGGGTTGATATGATGAAAGGTTTCCAGCGCTTATTTAGGAATAGACTTTTAACGAATCGTTTTCCTATCCTAGAGATACTCCAACAATGCCAAGAATCGACGTTCATGCATGAAGAGGTTGATGAATGTACTCGTAGAGAGCGAAAGAAGTATATTTTGATCAAGCAATTAGCGTACCATAGTCTCTGCCTACCCCAGTGGGAGACGGGCGTTATAATATATATGTATGTAGGATACTACAACACAAAATCCTGGTGTTAATTTTATTAGGTTGGCAACACGCAAGTGATACCTCTAATATTGCAAGTGTCCATAGGCTACGATACCTTACCATTAGGCTGGCCAGCTTGTTTGCCACCTAAATCTATAATATAAAAAATAAATCACTGAATGCGTTGCTAAGCGCAAATCTCGAGAACAGCTGAACCGATTTCGCTAATTCTTTTTTTGCTATGTTCGTTATTGTCAGGAGAAGGTTCTTATGGAGAAAAGGAAATTAAGAAAGTTGAGCTGATAATAGTTTAATCCAGGCGAAGTCGGGGCGGGCCACTAGTAGTATTAAAAAATCTCGGTATTTCTCTCATCTCAACATAAGCCACTCTCTTTCTCTTTCTCTTCTCTTTTTTTATAAGACAACTCCCGCACTAGAGAACAAGCTCTGTGACGCGAGAGACTTTACAAACATACAATTAACGGACACAAATTACACCCATACTCAGAACAACTCTTTGTGGGTCACGCAAAGTTTTGTCCTGTGTGGGAATCGAACCCACAACCTCGTGCACAGCAGGTGCATACTGCGACCACTAGACCACCAAGGCAAGCCATTGTAAGTCCGTAATACCATATGATTAAAACAATGCTCTAAATTACATTACTGTTTTTAAAAAAGGTATCTTACCTTTTTCGCTGCATGTCGGCACACAATCACGTACGGTTGTCAACTCGCTCACATATTTCTGTAACAAAACAACACAATATAAAACAAACGCTAAAAGATATAATTAAGCGGTTCAGCACGTAAAAGAAAAATAAACTCTGTGATTTAAGTATTAAGACCCTTTTTTCAACGTCACGTTTCCCTATGAAAATGCAAATTTGGGAAAATAAGGTAAAAAAGTATTATGTTGTGTTTTACTGTGTTTTGGGAGTGAAATAGACTCGGGTGATAGATTGGAAAATACAAAATGTCTAATTTTTATTTTGAAATTAATTTTATAAAAATTTTTTACACTTTATCTTTATGCAAGCATCTATAGGCTACGGTAACTGCTTTACATCAGGCGGGCCGCAGGCTAAAAAAAAGGGTTGAATCGCGAATACAAAACTTACACTTTAAGTACTTAAATTATTTATCTATTTTCTTTATTTATATTACTTTTGCTAAACTTATAAAAGTTAAATTAATACTGTTAAGTTAACACTAGTGAGCAGGCCCGATTGGGGAAGGACCTCCACCTTACAGAAGACCACAGCCAAATAACTACACACAGCGGTGTAGTTGTGTTCCTGTGCGTGAGTACAGGTCTCCAGCGCTCATTTAGGCGTGCGTTTTGAAAGAAACGTATTCCTTTCCCAGGGTTACTTCCATCTTAAAGCCCTGGTGTCAAAAATGGGTTGGTAACACGCAAGTGATACCTCTGGTATTGCAAGCGTCCAAAGGCTACGGTTACTGCTTAACACCAGGTGGGCCGTATGCTTGTTTGCCACCCAAGTAGTATAAAAAAAATAAAAAATGTAGTTTTATTTTATTTAGAAGTGATTTAGTTGCGTAGTACACGTTACAGTACGCATTGCGTACCGGTTTTATTTACAGCTCTACGTGCGGTTTAGAGCTGACTTTCATTAGATAAAGGCATGTTAAGAAAGTTGGATCTAAGCCTTGTAAGTAACTCCACTCGTACTATATTTTGTAAAACTTCAACATTTTTCTAAACTATTTTGTGAATCAGATTTTTTTCGTTAGAATCTTATTTTTTTTAACAAAAATAAGAGTTATTTTTTCTTATATTTTTTAAACGAACAAGTCCACCTAGAGAACGACCACCACCTTGCAGAAGATTACAGCCAAATAACTACACACACTAGTGTAGTTCTGTGCCTGTGCGTGAGTACAGGTCCCTAATACTCATTTAAAGAACAGTTTTCTATTCGTCTCAAAACCCTGGTGTTTATGAGTTGAGATTATGAATATAAAAAACACATTTTCTTAAAATAGACTCAAGCCTTAATTTCAAGAAAATATATGAACCCGACTGTAAGTTTGTATACCGGGCTATTTAGCATTCTACAAAAGGAAACACTGCGAGAAAACCTGTGGCAATGAAAAGAATTTCACGTGTACGTGCTTAAAAAGTAAATAACACTAGAAATATTGTGAAGTGAAAGAACCTTTGGTAAAGCTGCATAGCAGAGTGTGAAAGAGCTCTGCTTAGGATGTTATTTAAAACATGTAGTTAGTACAATATACAACCGTTTTAATATTTATGGATATTGTTCGACATTGATATAATATGTGTTCCACTAGATAAGCAATAACCGCGAAAAGGTGATACCAAAAGAATGTAAGACCCCGCCGACTGATTCTCTAGGAAACAGCAATCGCAAACTGACAGTTGTGATTGCTCGGTGACGGCACACACGATTGCTAAACGTCAAAAAGGCTCTGTTTTCGCTCTTATGAAATACCGATTTTCAATCTCACAGCCAGATTTTGCTCCGTTTTCGCGGTCGCTCGGTTTTCGTTCTTATGGAATACCCCTGCCGGTCATATGCCCGAGCGACTTTTGTTTTTTATATATGTAACACCGAGCTTGTCGATGCAAATAATATCACTGTTTCTGTCATATTGAATTTATGGCGTCGTGCTAACGAACTAGAGTAAAAGAGACATTGAGGTAAACATATAGAGATGCAATTCCATACAGTTTATGTCAAAATATTGAAGTCAGCTTTTCACTCGCATCGACAAGCTCGGTGTTGCACACTCTATAAAAAAAAATCCCTTAATTTAATTAAATTTTTTGATCAGATGTAATTTAATTTTTGAAATAATTGTATTATTGAAATTGTAACATATTCAATTAGATTAATTACATTGAATGTTATAATTTTTAACCTACATATTATGGAGGTCAGCAGGAAAATTTTGTTAAAGTAGCTTTTTTGTTATTTTGTTTGTTTTTCATTTGACAATATAAATTTAATTATTTTCTTATTTAATATTTGATTTAACTAATTTAAAAATTGGTAATTTTTTTTTAATTATTTAAATCATTTTTTTAACTAATTTTAAATTTAATAAAAATGAAACAAATCTATTTTATATATATTTCATTTAAATTTAAATATATTTCATTCAATACAAAAACCTCCCATAAACACAGGGAAACCCAACGTGGTTTTAACTGACAACCCTGAACTAAGTGTTAGCTGCCAATATTTTTAATTAGTTTTTTTTATGATTTACAACAATAATTAATTGAAAACACATTTATCTCACATGTGAAAAGTAATTTCGTTTGCCTTGTTACACTTTTGCGAAACGTGCGTTTCGAAATCGCAAAATTTGAAACATGACAAAACAAAAGACAGTCGGACACATGCCCCGGGGCATGTGTTAGGTGGTAGTGTGTTTTCGCGGTTATTGCTTATCTATTGAAACATATAAATCTATGAAAAGAGATAGATATTATGTTTATTTTGAAATGTTTGGTGGTTTCAAAGTTACGTCGGCATTATAGAATAGCGGGAAGAGCAGGCAGGCTTCAATGTTTTGACATACATATATTGTATGCTACTTTTCCTCAGTGTTGTTGAAGATGTAGATGAAATAATGTAGGACAGCACATGCATACAATCATAGATTTATATGTTTCACTAGATAAGCAATAACCGCGAAAACACACTACCACCTAACACATGCCCCGGGGCATGTGTCCGACTGTCTTTTGTTTTGTCATGAGCATGGCGTTCGAATTGCGCGAAACAAGAAAATAAGTAAATGTATGGTGAAATTTTGCGATTTCGAAACGCACGTTTCGCAAAAGTGTAACAAGGCAAACGAAATTACTTTTCACATGTGAGATAAATGTGTTTTCAATTAATTATTGTTGTAAATCATAAAAAAAACTAATTAAAAATATTGGCGGCTAGCACATAGTTCAGGGTTGTCAGTTAAAACCACGTTCGGTTTCCCTGTGTTTATGGGAGGTTTTTGTATTGAATGAAATATATTTAAATTTAAATGAAATATATTTAAAATAGATTTGTTTCATTTCTATTAAATTTAAAATTAGTTAAAAAATGATTTAAATAATTAAAAAAAAAATTACCAATTTTTAAATTAGTTAAATCAAATATTAAATAAGAAAATAATTAAATTTATATTGTCAAATGAAAAACAAACAAAATAACAAAAAAGCTACTTTAAACAAAATTTTCCTGCTGACCTCCATAATATGTAGGTTGAAAATTATAACATTCAATGTAATTAATCTAATTGAATATGTTCCAATTTCAATAATACAATTATTTCAAAAATTAAATTACATCTGATCAAAAAATTTAATTAAATTAAGGGATTTTTTTTATAGAGTATGCAACACCGAGCTTGTCGATGCGAGTAAAAAGCTGACTTCAATATTTTGACATAAACTGTATGGGATTGCATCTCTATATGTTTACCTCAATGCATACAATACATATTTATTTGAAAATTATTTGTGTATAAAAACAATTGAAGAAAAACAAAAGAACAATATTGTGATCTTAAAATAAAAGGTCAAAATTCGGCCAGTATAAATAACACTAACAATAAGGTTGGTACCTATATAAACTCTTTTCATCATCCTCAGATAAATATCTCTGGACGATGCAAAAAGTTTTCATAGATAATTATCATTATTAAAATATAATTTTCAAAAAAAGAACAACTTCTCCGTTAAGAAACAAACCTTATTCTCGCGGGGGACTTATACCAACATTTATTTATACTTACAAACATACAATTCACAGGCACAATTAAAGTAGATACAGTCAGGTACACAAACTCTGAACTTTAATTAATAGTTGACACAAAGTTTTGTTTCGTGTGGGATTCGAAGTAATCGAACACTCGACGCGGTGTTAGAGGTGACCTGTCGTGAAAAACCGTCTCTTTGTTTAGGTTTAAGGTAAAAACACGATGTGATGACATTGCTTTTTAATTGGAAAACGAAAAAAAGACTATTGTGTTTATGTGAAAGCAGCTGGAAGTACCTGATACTTTGATCATGATAGATGATACTTTCTTTTTTCGTTTTTAAAAAGACAACTCCCGCACTAGAGAACAAGCTCTGTGTCGCGGGGGACTTTACAAACATACAATTAACGGACACAAATTACACCCAGACTCAGAACAATTCTTTGTAGGTCACACAAAGTTTTATCCTGTGTGGGAATCGAACCCACAACCTCGTGCACAGCAGGCGCATACTGCGGCAACTGGACCACCGAGGCAGTCAACTTTGAGAGGCCTATGTCCAACCGTGGACTGCGTTAGGCTGATGATTGAGTGTATGGTTGGTTCAGTGGCTTAAGTCATTCGACATTTATTACGCACACCACACGGGACAAAAAAATTGTGTGATCCATAAATGGTCGTTCCGAGTCTGGGTGTCCGTTAATTGTATGTTTGTAGAGTCCCCCAGGAAACAGGGCGGGATCCATAGTGCGGAAGTAGAAGAAGAATGATGATTATTTGAATGTAAGTTATGCTAAGAATGACTAGTCACCTTAAGTAACACCCGTTTACAAGCATGACTCACGGTCCAGTCATCATTTTAAATATAAAATTTTAATAGGAACGGTTTGCTGTCATTGTAAATTAATAAAAATAATAAACAAAACAAATTGCACTATACGCGGCCCGTAGGCGGAGCCGCGGGCAACAGCTAGTCCTTACTAATATTATAAATGAGAATGGATGGATGGATGGATAGATGGATGGATAGATGGATAGATGGATGGATGGACGGATGGATGTTTGTTACTCTTTCACGTAAAATAGATCTATTCTCTGAGCCAACATGTTGAGAGTATAAATAGCGCGCGCTGCTTTTAAAAACACCTTCTGCAATAAGTAACTTCTAAATCTATTTCTTTGGAACAAGCCGTGTCGTGAGGGGCTTAACAAACATACAATTCAAGGACAAAAATTACACCCAGACTCTAAACAAACATTTAACATTTTATAAATCACACAAAGTTTTATCCAGTATGGGAATCGAATCTACGGCCTTCGGCTTAGCAGTCAGTGTCTCTAACCACTAGACCAACGGGCCAATCTAATATTTAATTAATTGAACGACCTCAAATGTATTGAATGTTACAAACTAAGGTTCAACTGATTTGTTACCTTTGATTACACTCGACGATAGTTCTAGTAATTAATTGGTAAATGGATTGCGATAAACTTTTAGAAGTTTACTTGATTTCTTGATAGATGGATAGCCTCTGATTGAGAAAGCCTAAAACATAGTTTAGTTAGTGTGAAACTAGAGGTGTAATGTTTCTTTCTTACGTGCAAAAACTACAGTTTTTGTACTTCTCAGTTTTATATTTTGAAGACATCTCCCGCACTAGGGAATTAGGCCTGCGTTTCGAGGAACTTTACAAGTATACAATGCTGATACAAAGTGTATCTAGACTCATAAAAACTATCAAAATATTTGTGCCGTGCTGGGATCGAACCCTTAACAATCGGTGCACTGTTAGGGGTGAAGTAAGCTACCTCCCCTGTGAACCTTCACTCCACTTTCTCACTCACTCACTCACTCCACACACACGGCCAGCAGAAATTTATGTACTAGGTACGAGTATACCGTTATGCCCCGGCTTTCTACGGGTGGACATCAGTTAGTTTACATAGAGGTCCCTTAATCAAAAAAATATATATATTGCCTATAGGCTATTTTTTTTTCTTTACTCGCTGATAATGTAGCTTTCTATTGGTGAAAGAATGTTGAAATTAGTCAAGTAGTTTTTGAGTTAAATCTTAATAAACAGAAAATCAAATCTCTCCTCTATATAATCCTACTAATATTATAAACGTGAAAGTTTGTAAGTATGGATGGAAGGATGGATGTTTGTTACTCTTTCACGTAAAAACTACTGAACGGATCTGGATGAAATTTGGCACAGAGATAGATTATGGTCTGGAATAACACATAGGCTACTATTTACAGCGATAACCGACGTCCACGCGGGCGAAGCCGTGAGCAACAGCTAGTATTAGATAAGATAACAACACCCAGCGTCAGGGGGACGCTATCTTTAAGCTGAAGGTAAGTAGCAAGGTGACCTTAAACCTAAATTTCACACTTTAATGTCTGCTATCCACGGTCGATCTTAAAGATGACTCTAAAATCCTTCCTTGTCTTGTCTATTCACGATCCTAAACGATATATTAGTTCCTAAACTAACAAAGGCTATTGGGCAATATATATTCTTGTATAACAAGTCTGATGAAAAATCGAACGCTCTGTCTTGAAATATAAAAGATGTTCAAATTTAAAGTTTAAATTTGTTCATAAATAAAGATAATAAATGTTTGATAAAATATTTGAATTTGTTCATAAATGTACCTATGTAGGTATTATAAAAATTGTATGTTTGGTTTAGCCAGTTTATTTTTTATATTACTTAGTACGCCAACAACTACCAGTAACTTCTACCAAAATTTATTTTCTTTTTTTTAGTTCGGTTTTCTATAAAAAGCGTGTTTTTTAGTTTTTTAAACTATTATTTATTTTTTACTTTTTAGTAATATTATTTAATTTTATCAAATTAGTGTATTGTTATCGGTTCTCGATAAATCTACAACGGTTTGAACGAAATCTGGCCGTTTAAAGTGTGTCAAAATCGCGCCCAAAGAAGTCGGTTACAAACATACAAATATACAAACACACAGGTGAAGCTAATATAAAGCGTGTAAATAAAAAAAATGCACTCGGGAGTACAGAAGTATAAACAGTTGTTATAAGTTTTATAGCAATAAATCTTTTTATTTAGACGCGTTCGCGGTCTGCTATAATTATATGTACATGCATATATCGCCTCTTTGCTTTAATAACGTGAAAAAAGATTTTTCGGATATATGTCAAGCTGCGTCTTGTAACGGTGTCGCGAATCTAGAGACTATGCGTACCGTGCTAAAAGAAGGTTTCACTTCAAAAAAAAAGTACAACAAAACAAATACTTAAGCTTTTTATCTATCGTTACATTTATAAGTAACAAGAAGCTCTCATATAACGCACTCGAAGACCTCTCTTATATCGATTAGGCAGTAATAGGTGTCGATGTCAACAGTTTAGAGCAGGTGGAGTTAACGATGGTAATACGCAAACTGAATTTGATATTACACGATACCTGAATGTCATTACCTTCGTTAAATTTAAAAAGTGTGTGTAATAATTTAGTGAAAGGTTAAATTTGTCTTTGTTTTGTTTGAAATGTATGACGTAGAAAGAAACATGTAGATATATAATACGTTCGTTGACTTGGTAGGTAATTTACTTTTTTTTTTTTTTAATACTACCAAGGTAGCAAACAAGCATATGGCTCGCCTGATGGTAAGCAGTTACCGTAGCCTATGGACGTTTGCAACACCAGGGGTGTCACTCACGCGTTGCCGACTCTTTAAAAACCTTATAACTCCTTTCTTGAAGAACCCCATGCTATAAAACTCTTGGGAAAACCTCTGCAGGGAGCTCATTCCACAGCCTAATCGTACGTGGTAAGAAATTCCTCTGGAATCTTACGTTATGTCATGTTTATACTGTACTGACTTACTGTTCATACGGCAATGGAGATATACATATGTATATACAGTGCAGAAGATTAATATTTTCTTTATATCCCACTGTTGGGTACGGATCTCCTCTGCTTTAGTATAAGGGCTACCCAGCTCTCCCAAAAGAGGGAAAGAGACCTCGTAACCCTCCCGCCTAATGCGAGTTGGTGGATAAGACATATCAATAGAATTTCCACTAAGACATGTGGGTTCCTTACGACGCTTACCTTCACCGAAACAATATTTAAACATAGAATAAACATAATTTTAAAATTACTTAAAAAGCATTATGGCCTAGGGTTCTTCAATTCTTTCTTCTTCTTCTTTCTTTAAAAAAAGACAACTCCCGCACTAGAGAACAAGCTCTGTGTCGCGGGGGACTTTACAAACATACAATTAACGGACACAAATTACACCCAGACTCAGAACAATTCTTTGTGGGTCATACAAAGTTTTGTCTTGTGTGGGAATCGAACCCACAACCACGTGCACAGCAGGCGCATACTGCGGCCATTGGACCACCGAGGCAGTCAAAAAAGGCGTTATAAGGTTTTAAAGTGTCGGCAACGCGCTAGTAATACCCCTGGTGTTGCAAACGTCTATAGGCAGGCCGTTAATTTGTTTGCCCAATAATTAATTAGTAGTATCAAAAAGCCTGCTTTATAGTCCCGTAAAATCTGCCCAAACACTATAGAATAATATTAACCCTACTTTACCCAAAAATACACATAAGTACCTACTACTTAATTAATATTAATTATTATTGGTACTTTACTTAGAGTAACTGCGTACCAAAGTACCGGCGCGAACGGTACGCTCAGAATAAGTAGGTAATATCATGAACGTTTATTTTTATCATAAAACTTATTTTCGACATAGTCAGTAAGTTTTAGTGCGTAATAAAAGGGTGAGATGAAACTTGAAGGGCTCCGAAGATAATAATAATATGCCGGGATAACCTATATACAGCCATCTTTTGACTGCCTTGGTGGTCCAGTGGCCGCAGTATGCGCCTGCTGTGCACGAGGTTGTGGGTTCGATTCCCACACAGGACAAAACTTTGCGTGACCCACAAAGAGTTGTTCTGAGTCTGGGTGTAATTTGTCTCCGTTAATTGTATGTTTGTAAAGTCCCCCGCGACACAGAGCTTGTTATATAGTGCGGGAGTTGTCTTGTCTTTTTTTAAAGATCTGATCCTAAACTTGGTAGACTGACTTCAAGAGAGGTAGGGCACGATACTAGCAAGCAAGCTCGACTGGAGAAGTGGTGGTTTTATGTAAGGAAAAGTCAAATAATTGCATACAGCGGTATAGTTAAGGGAGGTAGGGCACGATTTTAACGAGATAGCCCGACTGGGGAAAGACGTCCACCTTACAGAAGACCACAGCGAAATAACTACACACAGCGTTGTTGTCGTGTTCTTGTGTGTTAATAAAGGTCTCTAGTGCTCATTTAGGGATGCGTTTTAAAAGAAACGGATTCCTATCCCAGGGATACTTCCATCTTAAAGCCCTGGTGTAAAAAATGGGTTAGCAACACGTAAGTTTTACCTCTGGTATTGCAAGCGTCCATAGGCTACGGTAACTGCTTAACATCAGGCGGGTCGTATGCCACCCAAGTAGTACAAGAAACATTTTTTGTTGTTGTGTGTGAGTACAGGTCTCTAGCACTCATTATATGAATGCGTTTTGAAAGAAACGTATTGTACAACTATGTGTAAGACGCCTGGTAAACAAATATTTATACATTTCATGGTATAGGCAAAACATGGTATAGTTAATAGGTTCGAAAACAATAATTATTTTGTCCCTTTTGTCAATTAATCAATCAGCCTATCGCAGTCTACTGCTGGACATAGGCCTCTCCTAACACGCACCACAGCACACGGTCTTCTGCCTTCCGCCTCCAGTGCGTCCCAGCGACCTTTTTAGGTCATCGGTCCACCTAGCTGGGGGCCGCCCTACCTTACACTTACCGAGTCCCTTTTGCAAATTATTTAAGGTGGTACCACACCCATATTTTAACGTGCCATATTTAAACTTTACAAATTATGCACTATACATGTACTCAGTTATACGCTGCCCTAGTGACGCTTTTTACAATTTTTATTACTTACTACTTAGAAAAAGCTACACAAAATATTTTTACTCCAATTATTCTTAATCTTCTAAAGGTGAGTATAGACTAGAGCATTTACTTGTAACAGAACAACGCCGCCGCTCTATGATATGTTCTAGTGTATCACCCTTCACGAACCAGACGTCGAGCACGCTCGCCGTTTTGTTACAACAATAATTGTACAAACCAACGAGCGTATTGGTGTAACATTCCGTCGAGCCTTTGCACGAGCGCGGGCGATGCGCATTTCAAGGAAGAATGAACTCGGTACAACGAAATAAATGCTCACTCGCTGTGAGCATTACGCCGAGCATTCGCAGGAACGTTATATTACATGGAAATGCTTTGGAAACTGAAGTTTTACCTATATTGTACCATTCGTAAGAACGTTACATTACACAGAAATGCTTGAGAAAACCAAAAATAGCAATGTATAGACAAAGTATTATAATGATCAGAATGTTTTTTTTTAAAGATGTATTTTCAATCTTAATTTGAAATTAATAATAATATATAAACTTTATTAAGTATTTTTATTAAAATTTGAAAATTAATCTCTATAAGGACTTGAAGGCCACAGTAAATAGAAATATCACGAACAATTCCTTGACTTTATAGATACATTATTCAAATAAATATAACAATTTATCATAATAAGACTGGCAATAAGAAAGTTCAGAAATACCTCTGAGGTTTAAAAAGCTATTGAGTGAGTACCTTTATAGAGGCACCTCATTATTCATCCTTACAAAAGGAAAAGGAAAGCTTATTATTATGTAAATAGGACCAAAAATATATCAATGACACAGATATCTTTGTACAAACGATAATGTACAATTGATTAGAAGATAAATTACCAATTTTCTGTAGTTTTTTTATACTACTTGGGTGACAAGCATATGACCCGCCTGATTTTAGGCAGTTACCGTAGCCTATGGAAGCTTGCAATACTAAAAATATCACTTGCGTGTTGCTAACCCATTTTTTACACTACGGCTCTAAGTTGAAAATTTCAAAACACACAGCCACACAACTACACCACTGTGTGTAGTTATTTGGCTGTGGTCTTCTGCAAGGTGGAGGTCCTAAAATATTAGTATAGATACACGATTACCATAATAAATTGGTCTTAAAAATAATTCTCAATATAACTATTGAGAATTATTATATTTTGGTAAGAATTTTCTTTTTTAGTTTTGTATTAACATACAAAACTAAAAAAGAAAAATCTTACCAAAATACGAAATGTCAAAAGTTAGGGCGAAAACACCAGTTATCGTTCCTAGTAAAACAAACTGTGGGGCAATAACTTCGCTTTGTCAATATGAACGGGTCATTGGGTCAACTACTTAAATGGCGCTTTATGATTGGATGTAGGTTATGTGATTGTCACCCTAAAGTTAGTTACGACGAGATAAAAATGATCTTTTGTTTATTTACTTTATTTGTAATTTTGTGAATATTTACTACACGTTATGAAATAGGTTTATTTTTTAAGGTTTCTTCTTCATTTGAAATCAGAAGTGTTTGTTCTATAAAATATGTCAGTGTTCAAATTTAACATTTTGTGTTCAAATGACATTTTCTTAATACGTTTTATACAGTTTATGTACTTCAAATTTTACCGATGTTGCCGTAACATAAATTAGCTTTGTTAAGTCATAGTCAAAGTCTAACTCATTTATTCATTTAGATCAAATACATTATACTTATGAACGTCATAAAAACAAATGCCAGCATACTTTTTTTCTACGGCCAATTCGCTGACTATGGTAGAGCCTCGAGAAGAATTGGCAAGAAACTCGGGTCACTCTTTTTAATCGCCAGAATATAACATTTAGAATTTGGTATAAGTTACAATATTAGTGGTAACGAAAAGGTACGGAAACCAATATACCATAGTTACTATCAAGAAAACTCTTCATAGTTTATAGAAAACATCAAAATTTACCTTACAAACTTAATATATATACGAAATAGGTAAACATACAGTGACCTAAATAGCAATGTTTAGTTTACACAATACAAACTAATTTCAGACATCCAGCAATCGCGAATTATTAATTTCGTACACATATGTGACGTATTTCGGTATATTTGGCATCTCAATAGAACGTAGTGTAGCGTAAACTGAGCGTTCCTGAGATGTTAAGCACAATACAGTGTATTATGTTGGTTTACATACCTTACTAACATACAATTGGAAGAACTGGCATTCCAGAGAATCCCAATATTACATTACATGGATCATGCAATGATGATCTCAATAATGCCAATATACTGGCAGTTAGCAACCATAACCTTATTACTTCAAAATGTACTTTATTAAAAAAATATTCATCACGTTTTTTTTTATTAGAGCTTTCTTAATTCTATTTTAACTTTCGCGCTAGGGAACCAGCATTGTATCACATGGGGCTTTACTAATATACAATTAACGGACACAGTACACACATATTCGGAACATCCATTCATGAGTCACAATATTTTTGTTGGGCGGGTTGTTGTCCCGCGTGGGGATCGATCCCCACGTGGGACAACAACCCGCCTCGCATTAGTAGATTGCGAGGTAATCACTCCAGTCAGTGAACTAACCGTACATTCATAAATCTCTTAGTCTTCCTTTTTTTAAAGACATCTCATTGTTTGTCCTGTGTGGGGATCAAATCTAGAACATCGATTTATAATACGAGCTTGCAGGTGCTATAACGACGTATCTTACAATATTGAAAATATTGATATATTTCATAACAGTCTCAATAAGTTTAAGTCATTGTTATGCAGTGATGCAGATTAGAGTGGAATGTGCAATACGATTTACGATTTTTTTTATTTGTTTGAATTTTGATTTAATTTTTTGTTCCTTTAAAATTTTGGTTTTTCATTTGTAATTCGGTAAACAAATTTTATATATTAATATTGATTTCTTATTATTTTTTTTTGTCGAATTCTAGAACACAAATTTCTACTTTTTTTTTTTAATGTACTTATCTGGAATAATGCTACCGATGCTTTGTATAAATAATATTGAAAACTTTACTGGTGTATGTTTTAAATATGTGTATTAATCTTAAGTTATCTTTAATACTGTTTGTTTTCTGTACCATAAATAAATAAACATGCTGCGCAACAAAACCACTAAAATTAACCACTTAACCCACAGATTTTTTGTATAATAAAATACTCTTTATTATATAAAAATTAATCCCTATTTCCCTCGGTCACGGCATCACGCGTGAACGGCTGGACCGATTTCAGTAATTCTTTGTTTGTTGTTTGTTATTGTCAGGAGAAGGTTCTTATGTAAAAAATAATAAGAAAGTTGCGCAGAAAATTAGAAAATTTTAAGGCGGTACAAAGTTCGCCGGCCGTCAGTTGTGATCGCAAAACTGACAGTTGTGATTGCTCGGTGACGGCACAATCTATTGACTAAACGTCAAAAAGGGCTCTTACGGAATACCAATTTTCAATCTGACAGCCAGATTTTATTAAATATTTTTAGCATTTTTGCTATGCAATTAGCTCAAATATACTTAAATATTAAAACAATGTGGAAAAAGATGGTAGTGCGCTGGGCCGGAACCCGAGAGGCGCAGGTTCGAGTCCTGCTCCGGGCTCGTCTTTTTCCACATTGCTTTAATATTTAAGTATATTTGAGCCAGATTTTGCTCGGTTTTTGCGGTGGCTCGGTTTTTGCTCTTACGGAATACCCCTGCTGGACAGCTAGTACCTATAAAATATTATTGTGATTTGTAGACCTGGAAATTTCGTCACAAGTTTAACTATCGTTCTTTAGACGTAAGAGTACAATTCAACAACAAATCCTAAAGTGCAATTCAATTACCGTAAGTTGAATTGCACTATTACATGTATAAAATATGTATGAAGTCGAGATAAATTATGTGATAAAACAAATGGGACACTTAAGAAGGTACTGAAGGTCGTTACTTAGGTACTCTCATGGGACAATGTTTCACAAGGGTCAAAGTATCTACCTCAGTAATATCTCCCTCATGAAATATTGCAATAACTCCTCGAGGTTGTATAGTATGTACCTGTTAATGTCAAAATAAATTTCCACTAAGCCAATGTTACATAATTACATAATACATAATTTTGCACTAAGTGACATCTTTATTCAAATGTATGTATCCACTTCTACTTTATACCTGTTATGTAAATAAAATATTGTTTTAAAATATATATCTTTATAATTATATAACATAATCCTACTAATATTATAAATGCGAAAGTTTGTAAGAATGGATGGATTGATGGATGTTTGTTACTCTTTCACGTAAAAACTACTGAACGGATCTGGATGAAATTTGGCACAGAGATAGATTATGGTCTGGAATAACACATAGGCTACTACTTTTTACAGCGATAACCGACATCCACGCGGGCGGAGCCGCGGGCAACAACTAGTATATAATATTTTCGGGACAACTCAAACATTGCTATCTGATTCCCAAACTAGGCAGAGCCAGCTAGTAATAATATATATATTTTGATTGGCCTTTTGATGTAGTTGTTATTAACCATGACTTTTTAGCTCGAGATCGTTGATGGAGCTCATAATCTCCACCCTGAAAAGTCAGGGTCACTCCAGCCCAAGACATATTATCGTTGATTGACGAACACAATTTTTGGATCCGTGTCTGGGTGTAATTTATCTAAGTATGTAATACGTTTGTATTTAGAAATATGTAAGTGCGTTTAGGCTGGTTGCTATGGTACAGAATCTACCTAGTTTCAGATTAGATAGCTGTGTAAGTGTTGTCCCTAGATATTATTAGTAACACATTAAGAAGATGCTATTTGCTATAGATTAATATAATTACCAACTTTGCCTATAATTTAATCTTAAAATAGCAATGCTTCTAAATAATAATAGTCAATACATTATTTAATACGAATGCACTTCCAATAATAATTTTGCCAATACGAATTAATAGCCCTGTGGCTATTACCTGATATTAGCACTTCCGATAACTGATTAATTTACCTCAGTTAAATTACCAGTTTCAACCGAATAAATGAATATATAATTATTGAATTTTAGCTTGCAGATTAATTTGTTCTAAAGCTATTCGAATATGGAAGGGGTATTTAACAAACTAAGTCCTTTCATAGCCAGATTATCTAGGATTTGTGCTCAGTAGAGTAGAATACGTAGTGCTCATTCAAATACCTACTATAACAATATAATTCATACTCTGCTGAAAAGCCTAGTTAGAATAATGATAGGAAACGTTCATTGAATATGCTAACTTTAATACTATCGCGTTGTATGACAAACATATTAGATACTGCGAATACGGTATTATTAAGTGGGGTAATTCTAGTGAGCAAACTCGACTGGGAAAGGACCCAAAAACACCAGGTTGACACCGGTTATATTATAGAATTTTCCTGGGATAGCAATACGTTTTCTTAAAATTGCATACCTAAATGAGTACTGAAGACCTGTACTCACGCACAGAAACTACACCGCTTCTAGTGTACAGTCACTTAGCTGTCTGCTGTAGGTAAGGTGGATCATCCCTAGTCGAGTTTGCTTGCTTGTATGGTGCCTTTCCGTACATTTTAAGTCATTTAATTTTTTTTTAAAGACAACTCCCGCACTTGAGAACAAGCTCTGTGTCGCGGGCGATTACAAACATACAATTAACGGACACAAATTACACCTAGACTCAGAACAATTCCTTGTGGCTCACACAAAGTTTTGTCCAGTGTGGGAATCGAACCCACAACCTCGTGCACAGCAGACGCATACTGCGGCCACTGGACCACCAAGGCAGTCAAATTTAAAATACTTTATTCTTGCAGCACCGAGATGCTTTTGGCTGTTGGCAAGACGACGACCGTTTTGACAATTTCCGTGTGTTATATTCGTAATCACGAACGCGTGCTGGTGTGAAGGTGACAGCTGCTCTCGTAAGGCAAAGGGGACACAGCTACTCCACGCTTAGTATAATGTCACTTAAATTAATATGCTTGAATTAAATTCTATAGAATATATATTTGGAGTAATATAAAATGCTTCATGGTCTAGTGATTTTTAGGATACAAAGATCTAATTCAAAATAGTTGTGGAAGATTAAACCAATGCAAAACCAGATTTACTTGCAATACCAGTTATAAGGTGGAGGTCCCTCCTCAGTCGGGCTTGCTAGCTAGTATAGAATCTCTCTTAGATATAAATGGATTCTTAAATACAGGCTATTTACATTTAATAATCCAAAATAAAATTAAATGGACTAGCTTTTAGCAACTTTAAGCATTGTTCGCTCCATAGCTCACTACGTGATTTTAATCTGTGTCACTGTAGGTCACAATAAGGTTTTTTATTATCACCATCATCATTAACTTATCGCTGTCTGCTGCTGGACGTAGGCTTCTCCAAGGGCACGCCACCTAGCACGATCTTTGGCTTTTCACATCCAGCTACTCCCAGTCGCTTTGCGAAGATCGTCGCTCCACCTCGCCTGAGGGTATCCTAATTACGTTTTTGATACTGGTGGTGAAATTAAGCCGATAACTATAAATCATATCAACCCATAAACTTCCCACTGCTGGGCACGGGTCTCCTCCATACACTTGGGAGGGATATTAGCCTACTATACCATGCTGGCCAGACCGGTTGGTATAGGATTTTGTTTCGAGTTTTCCTTCTCTTGCAGTGGATATTGTCTGCCTGACTCACTCCTTCAGTCGACTCTTACGACACCCTCGGGATGGAACATAGTGGTGACATTTTGTATTTTTAATCCGCCGCCACACGGAAAATAAACTATAAATATTCATAATTAATACACCCGATAACATTATTTATTCAACTGTAAAACCTATAACCTATTAATAATGTTGAATGCAGCGATAAATGGAGGTTGAATAAACAATTATTTTCATTCCCCACAACGAGATAAGCACAAACGGGATACAGAGTGCCGGATAGTGCATTCTCCTGTTCCGTTCAGAGTCGGAACGATTGCGATGCGGTCAACTAAAACTTTATTTAAAAGTCCGATTCTGTTTAATATAAGCTATTTACTTGAATATAAATGGCTTGATGTTTATCGAAGTTTTTTTTTTAGATCAAGTTTTTAAAGTTCATTTTTATGACAGGATTATTTCCGAGTGTGAAAGTTGGTTCATAATACCTATGCAGAATTTGAATGCAGATTTAGTGCTATTGGAAAACTAGCTTTAAGAGCCTTACTAGTGAGCAAGCCTGAAGAGGGGAATGACCACCACCTTACAGAAGACCACAGTTAAATAACTATACACAGCCATGGAGTTGTGTTCCTGTGTGTTAGTACAGGTCTCCAGCGCTCATTTAGGGGATGCGTTTTGAAAGAAACGTATTCCTTTCTCAAGGACGTTACTCCATCTTAAAGTTCTGGTGTATAAAAATGGGTTAGCAATTCGCAAGTGAAACCTCTGGTATTGCAAGCGTCCATAGGCCACGGTAACTGCTCAACATCGGGCCGTATGCTTATATGCCACCTAAGTAGTAAAAAAAACTGGCCTCGAAAATGCACTAGAAGAACACTAACTAACTAACTAGAAGAACACTGACGAAAATAGAATGATAACACAATAAGTTGCTTAGTTTCATCCTATTATAGTTTTTTAGAATGCATTTTAAAACGCAACGAGTTCAGAATCAAGTTGCTCCGCGGTATAAATTTACATTTATATATGCCATCGATAGTGAGGTCCTGTTTTCGATTCCGAGTCCAGGTCTAGGCAAACTGTAATTCAGTTTTTCTTTTAGAAAATTTTCAGTTAGGCTCAGACCTAACGTAGCTGGTGAAATGGGTACCTGTCCTTTCGTCAAAAAAAGTTTTTTATTTAATCTAAGTTAAAAGCCTACTCTGACAGCAAGAATACCGCACAATTATCTGACAGACACAGCCCAAAAACAAAGCAAAAACCAGCACCAAATTTCGTTAAACAAATAAACTGCAATCTCACCGTACTAATCTTTGTGAGCTGTATCTCACAAACAGGAGCTTTTTAGCGTAAACAAATTTTACTTGCAAATAATTCTACTTGTAAATAACGTTCCTGAATCTGAAATTACCTCCTGTGTTTTCTGGCTACTTATGTCTAAGCTTCTATGTAGAATTTTAAATGTTGTTTTTGAATGTAGATGTGTTTGAAAGGTTGCATAAACTAGGAAATGAATTACGAGACACAAAAAAGTCTATTCCGTACTTGCTTGTTCACAGCACTAGCGCAGACACGTCTGTGTTTTGTTTTACAAAAACTTGTAGATATTTACTGGACTTAATAATAAAAACACCAAAACATGAATTGGCAGGACTCCAACAAGGTCGACTGACGACCTGGTGAAGGTCGCAGGCAACCGATGGACAAGGTCAGCTCAGGACCGAATGATGTGGAAAACCTTGGGGAAGGACTATATCCAGCAGTGGACGTCTTATGACTGACATGGAACAGGAACGTGTGGCACATACACAAAACCCAACAGTCTGATCTGGGAAGTGAACCCGGGACCTAGTGATCAGCAGTCGCGCAAAACAACCACTAAGCTGGCAAAGCAGTTCTTTCAGTGTCGTTACACTGAAAGAACTGCTTTGCAAGCTTTCGATCCGTTGGTCGAAAGGGTTAAGAATATACGATTCATATAGGCATATATATGAGCACCGAGCTATGAGCGTCTTATATATATAGCTTGGTGCACTCGTTGTTCGGTAAACGATCAGTGGGTTAAGCTACAGTATAGATGGGTGACCGCATAGTGGTATTTCAACTGAGCAGTTTCGTTCAGAGGGCACGTTAAAAGTCTGTCCCGATTGTTAACAGTCGTTAGATCACAGCAGAGGCCTTAATAAGGGCGACCTAAATAACTCTGTCAAAAGATTGGCCACTAACCAAACGATAAGAAGAAGAATATATAACAAACAAAGCTCAAGTTAATTCTTCTATCTATCTCCCTTCTTCTATCTAAGATTACAACAGCTAACGGACACCAATTTCCTCCATTATCTTCCCACTAAATATTAATTACATTGCGCAAATATTCAACATCTTAACATACAAACAGATATTAATTATGAAGCGTACTCCTTCAAGTATAAATTGCGTAACACGAACGTTGCAGATGTAACAGTCGTATATTAAGAAATATATTGTTGCCCAACAACTGTTACCATAGAAATCTAAATCATGACACTGTAGAAAAAAAGACGTGTGGCACTCGGAGAATGCCGCGGTAAAGCTATTGCATATTTTTAGTATGATTTTTTGTCGAAACAAATAAAAAATTCTTTACAGAATTATCTAAATCATTTTATTTTATTCTCAATCATACATAAAAATATATAATTATAAAAATGAATACTTGTATTAATTCCTTAAGACTCCTTATACTATAATCTTTTTCACATTAATATTCTCTTAGATCAAAACCTCCTTATACAAATTTGACATATTATTATTATTATTGGCCGTTTAGAGAATTCGTCATTAAAAAAGTAACACCGCTATGCCGGTCGGAGTGAGGGGGTGTTAGGTTTATTATTTTCGTTACGGAATTTCTGGATTCAGTCTCCACGCCCAAGGCCCGCGATAGAAGCTATGCAATAGCTTAAAATTATAATAGCAACCCTAATTATGTTCCCCTGGTCTCCTCTCCGCTATGAAGAGAGAAAGAGGGTTTTTACGTAGGGTAGATCAGACATGCCTTTAAATTTGGTTCTTGGCTACCACCGCTCTAACTAATATAATAAATGTAAAAATATGTTTTTCAGTTTGTTTGTTTATCATTTTTATGACTAAAAGGCTGAATTGAATTTGGCAAGGATAAAGCCATCTTTATCCTTGCCAAATTCAATACTTTTTACCACAATAATCGACATCCACGCGGGCGAAGCTGCGGACATGAAGTTGTAACTGTATACTAGTATTTTTTTTTAAGGCTCTAGTAACTCTCGCACTAGGGACCAAGCCCTGTGTCGCGGGGGACTTTACAAACAGACAATTAACCAACACAATTATGATAGCTTACTTTTATTCTCTCCAAACATTAAAAAGCATGAAATATTTTTAAGTGACTTTCTTTAAGATCTTTACCAAATAGGTGAATCTATTTTCCTTAAAAGATAAAAGGCAAAAGGGAAAGAAATAACCGCAACTATTTAGTAAGGGCTTATTCTGAATCTCCAAAAGTACAAACCACAAAGGGTACAGAAAGTTCACGTAGGTTTTCAGTTGAGAAAACCATCAAAGGGATAAATAATAAGGATTACGGCATAAGGGTTTGTAGATATTCCTGTGATTTAATCTATACTAATATTATAAAGCTGAAGAGTTTGTTTGGTTGAAAGTACTGGTTCAATTAGAAAAAATCTTTTTTTGTTGAACAGTGCTTTTATCCAGGAAGGCTATAATGCTATATAACATCACGCTATGATCAATAGGACCGGAGAAGTAGTGAGATATGTTGCAAAATCGGGGAAAATGTTCCAAATTACCACGCGGACGAAGTAGCGGACGACCTCTAGTTCTATTGTGCATTTATCCAGGAAGGCTATAGGCTATATAACATCACGCTATGATCAGTAGGAGCGGAGCAGTAGTGAGATATGTTGCAAAATCGTGGCAAATATTCCAAATTACCACACGGACGAAGTCGCGGGCGACCCCTAGTTAATTCTATATTTGTAAAGACCTCCGCGACACTGGTCTTGTTCCTACTGGAGAAGTTGTCTTTTAAAAAGAGCAAAATATGCAATATCATAACACACAGCACTTAACCAACATGGCGGGGTAACCATACGTGAAATCACTGTTCTATTTTAAAACCCAAAATAAATCCAGCATGTATTTTAGATTTTCCTTCAATGGTTGCAATGACTTGTGAAGAGAGGCACTTGGCGTTAGTCAATAAAATTTAAATAAAATCCAATGCAATGAATATATGTAGGTGGCCCATTTATATTGCAGCCAATTTCAGCCACTTGTATTATATGGCTTCTAAGTTTTACTAATTTTACCGTATTTTTTATTTTACTTCAATAAATTTACTTGATGTACGGTAGGCAACTGAGATAGCTATACAGAGCCGCTATATGAAGAATAGTTTTTTAGTAAAACCAATGTATGAATTTGTGTAAAATATATTTTTACCCGACTACGGCGAAGCAAAAAGGAGGGTTATGATTTTGACCTGTATGTACGTTTGTATGTATGTATGTATGTATGTATGTATGTATGTTCATCTGTTCCCGCATAACTTCTAAACTATTTATTATAACTTGACAAATGAGGTATCGTTAGAAACGTCTTGATTGTCTGCTGGTTATAGGCTATGTGACGTCACAATAAAATCAATACGGCGTCCTCTGTGGGACCTGAAACCTAAAAATAAAAACTAAATTTCTTAAAAAAGTGCCGTGATGGGTATCAAATGATAGGATTTAATTTGCAGGTTTCGAATATGTAAATATTACTAGCTTTCGCCCGCTGGTGTGCCTGCATTGTTTGTTAGTCAGTTAGTTTAGGTCAAATCTTGCTTACAAGATATGAACCACTTTTCAATGTTTGATTGAGCTGAAATTTGGTATACCGACGGCACTTTAGTGACAATGTAATAATGTAATACCATGGAGCTGGTCTGATGATGCAGTCAGAAGGTGGGCAAATGACCTCGTCAAATAAACAAGATATCCGCGTCGTGTTTTTGGTGCAATGGATTTATCTTGACAAGTACTATATTCTTAGGTGGGTGTTCAGGATATAATGATGAAGTCGGAAGATGGCTATAGGAACTCAGCAACGAAACAAGATAACCGCGTCGTGTTTGGGTTCGTTACATATATCTTTACGAGTACTTTATACCTAGGTGGGTGTTCAGGACGAGGTGATGAAGTTGGGAAGTGGCTATAGGAACTCTTCAACGAAACAAGATAGCCACGTCGTGTTTGGGTTCGTTACATATATCTTTACGAGTACTTTATTCCTAGGTGGGTGTTCAGGACAAGGTGATGAAGTTGGAAAGTGGCTATAGGAACTCTTCAAAGAAACAAGATAGCCACGTCGTGTTTGGGTTCGTTACATATATCTTAACGAGTACTTTATACCTAGGTGGGTGTTCAGGACGTGGTGATGAAGTTGGGAAGTGGCTATAGGAACTCTTCAACGAAACAAGATATCCGTGTCGTGTTTAGGTGCAATAGATTTATCTTGACAAGTACTATATTCCTAGGTGGGTGCTCAGGATATAATGATGAAGACGGAAGATAGCCATAGGAACTCTTCAACGAAACAAGATAGCCGCGTCGTGTTTGGGTTCGTTACATATATCTTTTCGACTACTTTATACGAAGGTGGGTGTTCAGGACGTGGTGATGAAGTTGGGAAGTGGCTATAGGAACTCTTTAACGAAACAAGATAGCCGCGTCGTGTTTCAGTGCGATGGATTTATCGTGACAAGTACTATATTCTTAGGTAGATGTACAGAACGTGATGATAAAGTCGGAAGGTGGCCAAAGGAACTCTTCAACGAAACAAGATAGCCGCGTCGTGTTTGGGTTCGTTACATATATCTTTACGAGTACTTTATACCTAGGTGGGTGTTCAGGACGTGGTGATGAAGTTGGGAAGTGGCTATAGGAACTCTTCAACGAGACAAGATATCCGTGTCGTGTTGAGGTGCAATAGATTTATCTTGACAAGTACTATATTCCTAGGTGGGTGCTCAGGATATAATGATGAAGACGGAAGATAGCCATAGGAACTCTTCAACGAAACAAGATAGCCGCGTCGTGTTTGGGTTCGTTACATATATCTTTTCGACTACTTTATACGAAGGTGGGTGTTCAGGACGTGGTGATGAAGTTGGGAAGTGGCTATAGGAACTCTTCAACGAAACAAGATAGCCGCGTCGTTTTTCGGTGCGATAGATTTATCTTGATGAGCACTATATTCTTAGTTGGGTGTTTAGGACGTGATGATGAAGTTGAACGGTGGCCATAGGAACTTTCCAACGAAACAAGGTAGCCGCGTTGCGTTTTGGTGCGATGAATTTATCGTGACAAGTACTACATTCTTAGATGGGTATTCAGGACGTGATGATGAAGTCGGAAGGTGCCCATGAGAATTCTTCAACGAAACAAGGTAGCCGCGTTGCGTTTTGGTGCCATGAATTTATCTTGACTAGTACTATACTTCTAGTTAAGTGTTCAGGTTGTGATGATGAAAGTCGGAAGGTTGCCATAGGTACTTTTTAATTAAACAAGATACTCGTAGAAGCATCGTATTTGGGCTCATTAGATTTATCTTGACGGGATTACCCATCAAACCAAAACGGCTAATATGCTTCTAAGTTGTGACCTAGAAGCATATTAATACTTCTAAGTGGTGTTTAGGGTGTGATAATGAAGTCGAAAGCTGGCCATAGGAACTCTAACGAAACAAGATAGCCGCGTCATGTTTGTTGGATTTATCTTGACGAGAACTATATTTCTAGGTGGTGCTTAGGATGTGGTGTTGAAATTTAATATTTAATGCCCCTCATATGTAATGCAAACTGAATATATCCTAAAGCTGCATTGTATAATATTGTCTTAAAAATAAAACCCCAAAATAATTCAAATAAAATAAATTTTAAAAACTAAAACCCGACTACTTAAAAATCGTCCTCTGAAAAGTATGAAATAAATAATTTTTATATAGGTACAGAGGGTAGCCGTGGTTGTATGCCACCTTTTACATAACAATATAGCGATCCTTAGGGCAAGGTGGCATACGACCATGGCTACCCTCTGTACCTATATAAAAATTATTTATTTCATACTTTTCAGAGGACGATTTTTAAGTAGTCGGGTTTTAGTTTTTAAAATTTATTTTATTATTTGTAGGTTTAGTCTAATTGTACACTGTTACAAAATGCCACAGAAAGATTTACAATGGTTGTCTTAAAAAACTAATCTTTGTATAGCGGCCCTGTGCCACTAACTCCGTTGCCATGTGTACCTGCGCGTCGAATTATGGCCATCAGTACCATAGGCAAAGTAGGCACTCATCTAATATTATTTAGCTTTTTCGACTTATTTAGGCTAAATACAATATAGTTTATACCAATTTTTTATCCCGTGTGGGGACACGGGACAAAAAATTCTGAGTGTACTTTGAGTCTGGGTGTACTTTGTGTCCGTTAATTATACTTTTGTTAAGCCTCCCGCAACACAGGTATTGGCATCTAGTTAGGGAGAAGCCTTTAAAAAAATAAAAACATCAGGATATCATTAGGAGCTCATTAGATATCAATAGATTAGATAGGTCACACAAAGGTTTGTTCTGTGTGGGAATCCAACTCACAACCAACCACCAAGTCAGTCAGTTCTTTAATTACCTAATTTTGGCTTACGGATCAAAATCGCTTAGTTGAAATGTTGAGTAAGTACCTAATAGTATCTTGATAAATCTAAATCCTGACTTTTTTCACTAAATCCTTACTGTGCCCTAACAGAAACATAAAATTAATAGTTAGTATAATTATAAAATGACAAACAAATTATTATTTTTATTTTTTTTTTATAAAAAAAGACAACTCCCGCACTAGAGAACAAGCTCTGTGTCGCGGGGGACTTCACAAACATACAATTAACGGACACAAATTACTCCCAAACTCAGAACAACTCTTTATGGGTCACACAAAGTTTTGTCCTGTGTGGGAATCGAACCCACAACCTTGTGCACAGCAGGTGCAAACTGCGACCACTGGACCATCAAGGCAGTCAAATTATGACTGATTATTGAACAGAAAATACTTTGCGTTATAAAAAAAATAAGTACCTGAGCTTATTAGTTTTTTTTTTTTTTTTTTTAAAGACAACTCCCGCACTAGAGAACAAGCTCTGTGTCGCGGGGGACTTTACAAACATACAATTAATGGACACAAATTACACCCAGACTCAGAACAATTCTTTGTGGGTCACACAAAGTTTTATCCTGTGTGGGAATCGAACCCACAATCTCGTGCACAGCAGGCGCATACTGCAGCTACTGGACCACCGAGGCAGTCATATACCTCTAGAGATGATCAGGAAATCAACACACTTACATAAAATTTTATTATTCCAATGCTTATACGCTACTCTCCAACCGCTACAATACAATACAAACAAACAATATTTATTTACCAATATTACCCTATAATACCCTATTTATTTACTAAAATTACCCCCTGAATACCTCTAGAACGTACCCCTGGACAGTTCATGGGGAACCATTCAATTTTAGTGTTACGACTTTCACTTATACCCCACAATACAGGAAAATAAGTTCTGTAAGGACTATTCAAATAAGTTGGATAGTTCTTCTTGGAAAGACATTTCACATTAGTTTCTTTCTTTTTTTTTTCTTTTTTTTTAAAAAGACAACTCCCTCACTAGAGAACATGCTCTGTGTCGCGAGGCTTTACAAACATATAAATAACGGACACAAATTACACCCAGACTCAGAACAACTCTTTGTCGGTCACACAAAGTTTTGTCCTGTGCGGGAATCGAACCCACAACCTCGTGCACAGTAGGCGCATACTGCGATCACTGTACCACCAAGGCAGTTCTTAGTGTTCTTCTTCTTATCGTTTGATTAGTGGCCAAACTGGTGACAGAGTTATTTAAATTGCCCAGATAAGCCTCTGTCTTGATCTATTAACTGCCCGCTGTTAACAGCCGGAACCAACTTTTCGCGTACCCTCCAAAGCACAAAAATTCTTAGAGAAAATACCATAAGGCGATCACCAATCTATAGGATTACTGCCCCCTTGGTAGTATAACCCGCTGATCGTTTACCACACAGCTAGTTAGTCAATATTATCTTTTCGGACTCGTGATCACGCTAGGTAGTCACACCATGCGAAATAATATCCTTCTGACTGATTTCAGCCACGATGCCGCGACGCGGTGGCCTATTAAAAAGGAGAGTAGTGAACTACTACTAACGGGGTATAATACTTCAGTGCACGCAAAGTGTGCACGCAAAAGCAGGTGCAGTCCCTCTTTCCTCTACTTCCTTATAATCCGGTGGAATAGGATACGAACGAGATAACTAGACTCAGAACTGACGGCTATACATACCCTTAAGTGCCTCCAAAATTCCATGATAGCCATCGAAGGACTGATCACCACAGGCATAGCCTAACTTTGAAAACCATGCTGGTTAGTCCATAATTGGCAAAGGTATCAGTCTATTACCTATAAGATTATAATAATAAACACATCGACGCATGAAAGGCAAAAATTACCAAGCGACATATTGGCAACTTTACACCAGAGCTGTTTAAAGATATTTTTTTTAGAAAAAAAATCATTATAAATTGCCTATTAATCATAACGACATTATTCCAACGAATTTTAAATGTACTTTAAAGGCTTCATGGACTGACATTAAAAAACAAAATCATTTTTCAATAGTTTATGAAATAGTGTCGGTTAGTAATAATTTTATCAAAAACACAAACAGCTAAAAGTTACTTACCGACAACTAAATTTCATAAACAAATAAGTAAAATTAACTAAATCCCATTATTTTATGATTGTGTTCATAGTAAAATGAAGCATCCAGAAATAATGCACGTTTGTCATTTAGGTAAAATTATTTAAATAGAAAACAGAAACACTTTTCTGCCAGGCAATTTTAGTTATATTACAAATTAAATACAATTCGTTTAGGATTTTTTAGACCAAGTAACAATGAATTTAGGTTTCAGTACACAAAATCAAAGACTTTTATCTTTGATTTTGTCTTGATCTTTCAAGTCATATTGTAGATTATTTATTTATTGATATTGTTATACTTAATGATAGTTTAATACAATGTAAAAATGAACTAAAATAAAAAATGCATTTAAATTAATAAAGATATTTTTATTTATTTCAAACATTTTTGAAAACAGCCTTTTTTTAGCAGTCTTATATTAATATTGTCTTAATGAATCCAAATAGAATTACAAAGTAATGATAGTTTTTTTCAGAAATTCTTTTCAAGGAACTTTAGAACTATAAATCACATAATTCATAATTCACCTAGGTACCTTGCTCCCTGAAAAATAAATTTTATGTTATTAGATTCTAATAGTTACAATTGAGAGAATAAATAAGTATTTAGCTAAGCAGATACATTACCAAAGTTAAATCCCTGCTATCCACACCCGCGTTTGACATAGCTTGGTTAATTATGTTTTGTACTCGGGTATTGCGATTCATTATGTTACTAAAACAATAAATTTTAATCATTAACAATGAAATGTGTTAATATAAACATTCAGCCATAAAATACTAATAAGTAATTAAAAAACTTACCGATTACTCATCTCGAGCTACAAGTCGTCGTACGTACTACGCGACGATGTAGGTAAGTAGGTACCTACTATGTGTAGTGCGCGAGAGCACATGTGTCATCCATGCGACAGTTCGATGAACACTAATCGATATTTTATTGACCAACCGCCATTAAAAAACTTGTTACAACGCGTATAAACGACAATATAAAATAAATGAAACATGAATAAACACGTTTTTATACAAATTTCATATCAGAAATAGTTAATCAAATGACAAAAATAGTAAAAAAACGGCAGGTAAAATATTACCAAACGACTAAGTTATATTCATTTTAGGCAGGGCAAATATACTATATAAGGTTTCTAAATGCGTTACATTTAAGAAAAAAATACTAAATGAAAATAAGTCCATAATTACGGTAAGGTAAAAAGTCTTTAATAGTGAATAAAATAAAAAAATAACCAGGTAAAATTTCTTAAGCAACATTTATACCGTAGAAAGTAGAAGGCAAACAACACTTAATGTATAAACACGTTAATTTGAGTCAAAGCAGAAATAACTAAGTGTAAAAAGTTAAATTCGAATACCCTACCAAGTGAAAGTTATATAGAAATTGGTAAAATTTTTGTCACTTAGTCGCCGAAGTCAGTGAAAATGTGACTTTTTTTAAATTACTAAGTGACAACAAAAGTCATCCTAGCGGGACAAGAGTAGGATCAATCGACGCAGTTTTTTTTTCTGATTTCAGTGATATATATAACTCAATATCGCCCAAAATGTCGCTTGGTAATTTTTGCCTTTCAAGCGTCGACATGTAATACCTTTGCTGTCGACAAACCATAATAATAAATAAATAAATAAACTTTGTAAATTTATTCTCTCTTGCTTAAAAAAAAATAACGCAACCGTACGTCTAAAAATAAAAAAAAATACAAAAAAGGGAACTAAAACATCCGATTTAAGATGCGTTTTTCCTGTAATGTTGATATGCAAAAATGTTACTTAAATGACTACTATAAATATTGTACTAGATGGCCCTTAAGACATTGGTTTCCCGCTGTCATGATAACCTATCGATAAGGTATTCAGTAAACAGTTCCATTAGAATAGCTAATAAAGTCAGTGAGCTTATTGCTAATAAGCCCGCTGACTTTATTGGCTTGGCTTTTTGTTTTTGCTCTAAGACAGGCGAAGTTTAATGGAGATTAGTTGTGAATATTTAACACTAACGATATGCAAATATAATGCAAATGGCTTGCTCGCTGAGAAAAACAGAAGACTTTGATTTAAGATTAAATTTTAAAACTTCAGAGAGGTAGGGCACTATACTAGCGAGCAAGCCTGACTGGGGAAGGACTAACCAACATGCCAGTCGATGTAACTAAGATTTCAGTCAAGCAGCAAACACTTACATCTCAACCCATAAAGGTCCCACTGCTGGGCACGGGTCTCCTCCATTAATTTGGAGGGATATTAGCCTACTATACCACGCTGGCCAGACGGGTTGGTATAGGGTTTTGTTTCGAGTTTTCCCTCTTTTGCAATGGATATTGTCTGCCGGACTTACTCCCTTAGTCGACTTTTACGACACCCACGGGATGGAATGGGGTGGTGACATTAATACATACGTCACCACACGGACAGCAATTGGACTTATTACAAGAATATTTGGCAATTTGCTTACATAAAGTGTTATTGAAATTGTTTTTGCAAGTGTTATATTAGTTAGCTTAGACGTTATCGTATCATTTTCTTTTATTTATCCACTCGATTTTCCTGTTGTTTTTATTTTGTATGCAGTGTCAACAACATACTTGATAATTTCGAAGTTTTTTGTATGCCGTTACAGATAGTTTTCGCATATTTAAAAATGTTTTTCTCAACAATGATAGAAGACAGACAGGTACCACAGAAATAAAATACCTTCACCTTGTACACACTGTAGTTTAGTTATATTTCTGTGCGTGAGTACTGAACTTCAGTTCTTTGTAGAGGAATACGTGTTTTAAAAAACTGATCCCTATGCCAGGGTTACTCGTAACAGATACCGATGTCCTAGGAGTATTACAATTTGTCCATAGACAAGGTATATAGTATACAAACGGATCGTACGTTTATTTGTCATGACATTGTCAAACCAGTCTGTTAATGGTATGTTTGTAAAGTCTCCCGCGGCACAGGGCTTATTCCCTAGTGCGAGAGTTGTCTTATTCAAAACAAGTAACCTTTTGATAAGTTTAGAATTCATTCTTTCTTTTTAAATAGCGATATATGTATATAATGTAATATACATAGTATGCCTGAAACTTAAACATGCAAAAAACTGTTTTATTATACTTCTTAGGTGGCTCACAATCATACGGCCCGCCTAATGTTAAGCAGTTACCGTAGCCTATGAACGCTAACAATACTCCCTGCCGAGGTTTTCCCGAGAGACTATAGCATGGGGTTGTTCAAGAAAGGAGTTATAAGGTTTCTAAAGGGACGGCAACGCGCGAGTGATACCCCCGGTGTTGCAAGCGTCCATAGGCTACGGTAACTGCTTACCATCAGGCGGGCCGTATGCTTGTTTGCCACCTTGGTAGTATAAAAAATATACCATGGGTATTACTTGCGTGTTGTCTACCCAAAACCCAGGGTTTTATGATAGAATTTCCCTTGGGTATGAAAAAGTTTCACTAAAAACGCCTCATCCTATAAGCTCTGGAAACCTCTACACACAGTATCACAACTACACCGCTGTGTGTATTTGGCATCTTCTTCTGTATGGTGAAGGTCATTCCGCAGTCGGGCTTGCTCACAAGTATGGTGCCCTACCTCACTCTTTCTAAGTGTCAGATACATTTTGGCAGATCAAGATACTCATAAACTTACGCAAATATACAGAAGTATTCATAACTCCTTTTTACGCGTCTTTATGACAAGCTGGATTGTTATCTGCCTTCTCGAAAGTGTTTGCCAAATATAGTGAAATTCTGGTTGTGATTTTCTATGCATGAAGTTGATTTTATCATTTAATAGTTTTTATCTTTGAATAACGGATTCTCTAAATAATAATGTTTAAGTGTATGCTATTTAGGAGCATTTGAGGAGGATTTGAAGTAGGGCATCATACTAGCGAGCGAGCCCGACTGGGTAAGGACCTCCACCTTATAGAAGACCACAGCCCACCCAGCGGGGAAGTTTTTTTTAATATACTACCAGGGTAGCAAACAAGCATACGGCCCGCCTGATGGTAAGCAGTTGTGATCCTGACACAATATTTGACGTCGTTTTGGAAAACAAGAAATAAAATAAGTATGCTATTTTAATATTTTTGAGAAAATTAAGATGCAGTAATTATGCAACTTTTAAGTTCTATGTAACATATAAAAAAAAAAAATTCTACCAAGGTAGCAAACAAGCATACGGCCCGCCTGATGGTAAGCAGTTACCGTAGCCTATGGACGCTTGCAACACCAGGGGTGTCACTCACGCGTTGCCGACCCTTTAAAAACCTTATAACTCCTTTCTTAAAGAACCCCATGCTATAATTGTCATTCTGTGTGTGAGTACAGGTCTCCAGCGCTCATTTAGGGATGCGCTTTGAAAGAGGCGTTTTCCTATTACAGGCATACTCCATCTTTAAGTGCTGATGTAAAGAAGTAGGTCGGCAACACGCAAGTGATACCTCTGGTATTGCAATCGTCCATAGACTACAGTAACTGCTTAAACATCAGGCGGGCCGTATGCTTGTTTGCCACTTGCGTAGTATAAAAAAGCTACACTTTAGTTAAGTCTTTCTAAACTCTAAGTCGGCGTATTGTTGCCAAAATGTAATAATTTTTTGCGTCTCTCTTTTTTTACCCAAATTTGATATATACTTGGTATTGGGCAATCAGAGAGGGGGCTGGAAGGGATTGCTTGATTAGTTGATATTAATCGCGACGATCTACTTACAGAAACAATCCTAGCAAAAAAGGATTTATAAATATGGTTAACAGGAGTGCGTAAAATCCATTACTGCTTTTAAATATAGCCATTTAAGTTTAACGAGAGTCAATTAAATGTACGGATTAATACTGCCTCGCTAACGAAAAACAACGTAACTACATGATACAATTCTCGGGAAAACGCATCTTAATTAAGAAAACTTAAATGCGCTTTTCCTTTAGCTGTTTTCATATAGTTGTAGCGTCATTCTTTAGCAGGGCAGAATAAACGATTATAAAATTATGGTGCACGACAAAATAAAATATTTTTTATACCAAAACGGTGAGAAATAGGCGTTAGGCGCGCCTTATGGTAAGCAATTACCGCTATAGATACTTACAATACCAGGAGTATCACTTGGGTGTTACTAACCGAGAGGCCAAGGATAGTTTTCCCCTATTTATATTTAAACTTTCGCGTTACATGATATCCATATTAATTACTAGCTGTTGCCCGCGGCTCCGCCCGCGTGGATGTCGGTTATCGCTGTAAAAAGCCTAAAGCCTATGTGTTATTCCTGACCATAATCTATCTCTGTGCCAAATTTCATCCAGATCCGTTCAGTAGTTTTTACGTGACATCCATCCATGCATCCATTCTTACAAACTTTCACATTTATAATATTAGTAAGAATTATAAATGCGAAAGTAACTCTGATAGTTTGTTTTCTTTTCACGACCTAACAGCAGAAGGGATGTTAGTAAAGTTTGCAAAGGAGATAGATTATATCCTAGAGAAGAATATCGGGTACTTTTATCACGCTAACGAACATCCATGCGGATGGAGACGTGGGCATCAGCTGTTACAATACATAAACGACGCCCAGTCAGTGTAATGAGTAAAGCAAATTTAAAATAAATAAAATATCATATAGATTAGCTACCGAAGAAAAATACTGCATTTAAGAGTGACCACAGAACGATTTGGCATCGTGCCTTCTTACCGACAAATCGCGCGATAAAATTTAGTGTCTACAGACGGCGAATATTCATTCACATTCTAGTATTTTTGCTATCTTTATCTTTCTGCTAGTTCTCCTACGGATCTGATTACGGACCTCATTTCTGATTCGCGAATCAGAGGTCCGCAGAGATTGCAGAGATCCGTAGGAGAACTCCGTAGGAGAACGAAAGTAACCGACATAGCTCGAATAATTGCTTCCATTAAGTGGCAATGGGCTGGGCACATAGCTCGCAGAACTGATGGCCGTTGGGGCAGAAAGGTTCTAGAGTGGCGACCACGAACTGGAAGACGAAGCGTGGGCAGGCCTCCAACAAGGTGGACCGACGACCTGGTAAAGGTTGCGGGCAACCGATAGACAAGGTCTGCTCAGGATCGAGAGTTGTGGAAATCCTTAGGGGAAGGCTATGTCCAGCAGTGGACGTCTTTTGGCTGAGATGATGACATGATGATTCTGTTAGTTGTTGTGTATACCTTTGATCGTAGTTTGTATAATTTTATGCTGTACTATCAATATATCTAAATGCATCGATTGAGTACAGCATTGAGAAAAACAATATTTACTAAATAAGTAGTGCCATAATTAAAATATGGCCGTTTGTTAATTTTAATATAGGTAGATCATAATTATGATATATATTAAAATTGACAAGCGGCAAAATTTTAATTGTGGCTCTACTTATTTAACGTTACGCTCATAGCTAGGACGCTGTTCGGTAAACGATCAGCGGGCTAAGCTACCAAGGGCGCGGTAACCCTATAGATGGGTGACCGCATAGCGGTATTTCATCATCTGAGCGTCTCCCTGCTTCGGAGGGCACGTTAAAAGTCGATCCCGGCTGTTATCAGTCGTTAGATCACGACAGAGGCATGTGGTTGATCTACATAACTCTGTCACCAGGTTGGCCACTAACCAAACAATAAGAAAAAGAAGCGTCTTAACACTTAATCACATATACAGTTCTTTACACACAGAATATAACCTATAAACAAAACAAAAACAACACAACTTGTAAATTGTCGCCTTTTATAAAGAGCGGCTCACTTAACGAGCTGCAAGCTTCTTCAGAAAAAGTTTATCGAACAAAACAAGACATCTCCTTTGCTTTTATGTTTAAGTACGAAAATTGCGCTTTCTTTATTATAAGGGTTCATTGCAGTGAACACTAAACTGCAAAGTACTTACTGGACCGTTGAGGGATTGTTTTTTTTATTAATTAATTTTATTGTTCGTGTTGTGGGTTTAATACTTTAGAGTGAAATATTGTGGAAGGAATTTTTAGAAATGAGTAGCAATTCCTTGTAAAATCGCAGACATATTTTTGTGTGTGTATTTGTGCTTGTTTGTTAATGTGCTCTTTTTGTGTGTGTGTGTATTTGTGCTTATTTGCTTATATATTATGCTGAAACAAAGTGGATGTGGTTTTAAGTAATGTATTGATTAATAAATTCGTGTTAACATTTAGTGTTTTATTTTAATCGGTTGACAAATAAATAAAGGTGTAGTAAACTTAAATATTTACCATGAGCGTAAAGTCGCAAGGAAATTGTTTTTTTTTTACTAGCCCGTATTGTCCCACTGTTGAGCAAAGGCCTCTCCCATTGACTTCCATTCCCGCCTGTCCATTGCCTTATTCCACCAATCCTTCTCATATGCATCCAGGTCGTCACGCCAGCGTTTTCTAGGTCGGCCTCGGCGGCGATGCCCATCTTCAGGCATCCACTGTGTGACGATACGAGCCCATCTCTCAGGATGCATACGAGAAATGTGTTCCGCCCAGTCCCACTTAAGTTTGGCAGATTTGCTACCGACATCCTTGATACCGGTCTGCGAGCGTATGATGGTATTCCGCACTTTGTCACAGAGCTTGATGTTAAATATGCTGCGCTCCATTGCCGTCAAAATATCCAATGAATATTTAATTGACTTTTATCCATAGTAATATTTAATATGTTTGCCACTATTACACGAATAAACTGCTGAACAAATCTAATAAAATTTGACAAGAGCATAGATAGTATTTTCTTCTTCATCATCAATCTTTATAGTATAAGGTATCCTCCAACCAGTGGTGGATCTTGACCTGTGTCAAGATCCACCACTGATTTTCCGCCGTTCTTATCATTTAACCACCGAGCCAGTGGTCTGTCCGGCAATTGACTGCCTTGGTGGTCCAGTGGCCGCAGTATGCGCCTGCTGTGCACGAGGTTGTGGGTTCGATTTCCACACAGGACAAAACTTTGTGTCACCCGCAAAGAGTTGTTCTGAGTCTGGGTGTAATTTGTGTCCGTTAATTGTATGTTTGTAAAGTCCCCCGCGACACAGAGCTTGTTCTCTATTTGTCTTAAAAAAAAAAAAACTCCAAACCCAGGGTTATCCATAAAAAGACATTTCTTACAGAAAACGTTTCTTTAAAAATCGCATCCCTAAATAAGCACTACACAGCTATTGTGTATTTTACATAGCATGGGTACTGTGACGTTTAACATTTTACGTTGAAGATGAAAGAAAATGATTGAATCAATCTCTAACTAATTGGCTAATTGAATGATCAAGAGCCTAGAGTATCCAATCGATAGGTTTTAATTTAATCGGTTATCATTTTCATTGATAGTTATCTTCAAATGTCAAACGTCACAGTACCTACCCATGCTATGTCGAATATACTTTTTTTATACAAACAAGCATACGGTCGTAACCTATGGACGCTTGCAATACGAGAAGTATCACTTGCGTGTTGCCAACCCATATTTTAACACCAGGGTTTTATGATGGGAGTATCCCTGGAATAGGAATACATTTCTGTCAAAACGCATCCTTAAATGAGTGCTGGAGACCTGTACTCACACACAGGAATACAACTACACCACTGTGTGTATGTATTTGGCTGTGGTTCTCTGTAAGGTGGAGGTCCTTCCCCAGTCGGGCTTGCTCGCTAGTATGGTGCCCTACCTGTCTTGAAAATATACTATAATACATACTCCTTCCATTAAAAATACTGCAGAAATAGGCAACTGATTTTCTATAAAATTGTTCACACTGTAAATGTGTATTGTTGCATTGAGGCCACCTTATCTAGACACGTCTCAGTACACAGACACACTATAGAAAGTTTTCTTGTCGTTTATTCTCTTTTAAAAGCTTCTGTCGGAAATGTATCTGAGTAGTGAAGACTACGGGACTTATTATACGAGTAGGTGTAACTTTCTGAGATGGATTTTACAATTTTATTTATGACTAGCTGTTGCTCACGGCTCCGCCTGCGTGGATGTCGGTAATCGCTATAAAAAGTAGCCTATCTGTTATTACAGACCATAATCTATTTCTGTGCCAAATTTCATTCAGATCCGTTCAGTCGTTTTTACGTGAAAGAGTAACAAACATCCATCCATTCTCATGAACTTTCACATTTATAATATTAGTAAGGATAGTAAGGATTAGCGGCAGGTCCCGACTTCGCACGGATGGATATTGGAAGTTTTCGTAGCGATCCCGTATTTTTAAAATATAAAATATAGCCTATGTTACCCACTGATAATGTAGCATTCTAATGGTGTAAGATTTTTTAAAATCGGTTGTCAATGCAAACAATTATTCAAGTCTTACTCTTTATAATATTAGTATACACAGATATTTTGTTTAATATTGGTCTGTTATAGAAGAAATAAGAAATAGAGGGCATAAAGTCAATATCAACACTGGCGATCTGTCATACAGGTCTCCTAGTACAGATACCAGTCTCTCACTTAGACAACTTATGACCATTTTTTTTATGACCAGATTAAGTCTACTACTAATGTTATATTATTCTATGTGAGAGAGCAAGTAAATTAACTATTAAACTATTATTATTTTACTAAGCGTGCCTAAGAAAAAAAAACCGAAACAAATTGCAGCACAACATAGACAATAGACAACAATGTATATTGTGGTAGTTACACACGCATACACGTCCAAAGAAAAAGGATAATCTTCCGATCAGACTGGGTGACATGCCTAGCAATGCAGACGGCTCTTTGGGATTTGTATAATTATATAGAGTCCCTATAAAAGGTTTGATAGAGCTATTTAGACTCTTAAACAATTTTAAGAAGATTGCACGTATTTGAGTATAGTGTCACCTATTTCATTATTACTGATTGGCTTGTCAATATTGCTAATATTAAGTAGATCATAAAATCTCCTTGTATTTTTCAAAACAAAAGAAACAAACAATGTAACCTGAGGTCAACTGTTTTAGCACTAAGAATTAATTAAGCATTGAGTCCACCCTATGTACATAAATGTATTGTGAAAAAAGTTAAATAACTAAATGTGTCAACCCTAGATACACTTATTTCCAATGCATGGAAATAACTGTAATTAGGGTTGACACATTGCAATGCAATGCAGTAATCTATATGATATTTTTACCAAAGCCTCGACATAATAATATAATGGTGGCGGAACATGATAACATAAATGCAGACTAATATTAATAAAAGTAAATTAGCTTGTATCCTTGTATCACACGCAATCTAGCCTAGCCATGCACATTGATTGAAATTCCATTATTTTTCTTTGAGACAGCTAACTGTTTTTTAACGGTTTTTTTGTAAGTTTGTACGTATATATTTTCGGACTTCAATAAGCTACTTACATTCTCAAAAGTACACTTCATGTTTGTGTCCCTACTAATAGCAACCCATATATGTATGTCCCACTGCTGGGCACGGGTCTCCTCTCCTTTATCAAGAGAGAGAAAGGGTTTAGGCCTTAATTTACACACGCTGGCCTAATGCGGGATGTGAATCAGACATGTCTTTAGAATTACTTCTAAGCCATGTGGGTTTCCTGACAATGTTTTCCTTCGTCGTTAGCAGATGGCGAATCATTTTATTAGTACAATTAATATAAACTCCACAAAGTGGAATTCACATTGGTACTGGCACCCGGGATCGAACTCGCACATCTTGCGTACAAGTCGGTTACTTTCCTCACTCAGCCATCACTTTTGTGTCTTTATTAGGCTAATAAAATTGTATTAAATATAAATACTACTACTTAACTTATACCATTATATCTTTTTGACTAGGGGTCGCCCGCGACTTCATCCGCGTGGTAATTTAAAATATTTTCTCCGATTTTGCAACATATCTCACTACTGCTCCGCTCTTATTGATCATAGCGTGATGTTATATAGCTTATAACCTTCCTGGATAAATGTACTATTCAACAAAAAAATATTTTTCTAATCGAACCAGTACTTTTTGAGATTAGCGCGTTCAACCAAACAAACAAACTCTTTAGCTTTATAATATTAGTATAGATTATTCATTTTAAAGACAAATATATTTTATTTCGAATTGATAAAACAATAAACAACATAACATTCAATGACACACTCTATTCATTTCCACTCACTACGAAAACCGCCACTCAACGCTCCGAAGATAATCGGATTACGTTCATTGTACGCACTTTTAAATAAAAAATAACTTTTGAAACAAATTTAATGGAAAAGTGTTATAGCACTCAAAGGATTAGTTGAAATACAATTGAACTACAATTTGGGAGTACATATTTTTGAACTAAAATGCATAGGATTCACACACAAACAACTCGCATAATGCGAATGAAAGAATCTACATAGCTCTTAAATCCAAATATTTGTTTTATTTGTTTATTCTTATGAGCATTAACTGCCACTGCTCTGGGACCTGTCTTGTTATATTTATCACAGCAAAGGGGATGTCAGGTGACGTTAAGGGTACAATGGGGGAATAAGATACATGTTATTTTTATTCACTGATGCTTTTTAGTGACTCAAGGGTAGAAATTACAAAATAATTTGAAAATTTGAATAGTATGTTTATGGCTTTTTTTGGATAATTAAAACAATATTGTTTCGTATGTTGGCTTAGTTATTACTACGCAGAGCTATAGATCTACAAGGTAAAGCAATTTTGCCGAGGTCAGATCGTAGATGGGTAATCATTTAATTTTACTAAAAACACACCGAAATCCATCTTATGTATATAAAGGTCGTAAAGCCGATCGTCCTGTGCCTAATCTCTTTACAATCGTGTCAGATTGCCATCGTAATAAAAGACTGAAGGAATAGAGACCTGCAATTGCGCACACACCTGTGCATATGTGCCGCGCAGTTAGCTTTATCTCGAAATCGGTCTATAAAACTATTATTACCTACCTACGTAGTTTATGTTTTAATTGATATGCACAAATTACTTCCAGACTCGGATCAAACATTTATGAATCACACAAAGCTTTGTCCCGTGTGAGAATCGAACCTACGCCCTCCGGCTTAGCAGTCTGGGTAACTAACCACTAAACTAACTTGCCAGTCAAAATATAATCTGTATATATTAAAGGCAACCGTTACTGACTGACTGACTGTACTGATGTATCAACGCACAGCTCAAACCACTGAACAGAATGCGCTGAAATTAGGCACGCAGATATATTATGAGGAAGGCATCCGCTAAGAAAGGATTTTTAAAAATTCACCCTCTTTAGGGGTAAAATAGGGGTTGGAAGTTCGTATAAAAGCCCGGTAATTTCAATGTTAGGATCTTCAAATTTTGTGTTAAAGCTAACGATTAAACCGACATCTACGCGGGCGAAGCCGTGGGCAAAAGCTAGTTGGGTTATATATCAAGAGCATGATATTTAAAACTAGCAAAGAAATATTTATATTTATTAATCACAATATCAAAACTATATAATTAATCTAGCCTATGTACAAATAGTAAGTAGTTACTAGTAGTAAGTAGTACTTACGAAAAACTTAGTAATACCAAATAAGAAATTACTCTGTCTGCGGCTGGTCCCTTGTTAATGAGGGTCACGGGCTTTTCGTGGACAATTTGTCCCTATCCATAGTTGCTCTTACCCTCTAGTTAAATTTATAAGGAAAAGTAACCCAGTTAGCTTGATCAGTCTGTCTTACTAATTGTTTAACTAATGATTTATTTTCCATGTTTTGAATACTTAACAGAAGGTAGCGACGTTTTAAAAAAAAAAAAAAAAACGTTATATCTAAATAAGCTACTTAATATAATATCATCGTAAGGATAGACAAGTTTTGTCTATTCTTAGGATGGTGATATTTGAGGTGAGGTCAGAGGGTTTGGTCCTTAACTTAATTTAAGAAAGTTAGGGCACCTTACAAGTTAGCAATCTTGACCGGGGAAGGACCTCCACCGTACAGAAGACCACAGGCCAATAACTACACACAGCGGTGTTTCTGTGTGCGAGTACCGGTTTCTAGCGCTCATTTAGGGATGCATTTTTAACAAAACCCATTCCTATCCCAGAAATACTCAATCACAAAACTATGGCGTGCAATTTTTTGTATCGGCAAAATGCAAGTAATCTCTTTTTTACATCAGGGTATTAAGATGGAGTATCCCTGGGATAGGAAAACATTTCTTTCAAAACGCATCCCCAAATAAGCTCTGGAGACCTGTACTCACACAAAGGAATACAATTAAACCGCGCGCTGTGGGTTATTTCGCTGTGGTCTTTCGTAAGGTGGAGGTCTTTACCAGTGCCCTGCCTCTCTTAAAACTCATTGTCAGTTTACCAATTGTATGGACAGTTGTAGTACACATACACAAAGCACAGGCTGTTCTTAATTTAAAATCAAACCATAGGTACCTACGTAAAACAAAGGTGGAATATCAACTTCTACTTCTTCTTCTTATCGTTTGGTTAGTGGCCAACCTGGTGACAGAGTTATTAACATCGCCCATATTTAGGCCTCTGTCGTGATCTAACGACTGATAATAGTCGGGACCGACTTTTAACGTGCCCTCCGAAGCACGGAGACGCTCAGATGTAATACCACTATGCGGTCACCCATCTATAGGGTTACCACGCCCTTGGTAGCTTAACCCGCTGATCGTTTACCGAACAACGAGTGCACCTGGCTATGAGCTCCTTATAATCTTCTACTAATCCACCAACAAAATTCTAAGCACAGCCTACCAAAATCCAACTTGAAGTAAATTTCATAACATAATTAAACAAAATTTCAACTATATAACAATACAGAAAGTTTTAGGTATTGAACGAGGCGAAGATAGTGAAACTTCATAATCCGTTCATAGAGACATCTTAATAAACTTATCTTTGTGAAGCTTAAAGCGACGAGGTTTTAGTGAAAGCGGAGCACTGGACTTTGAGTTGATTTGGTCGTTTTAGGTCAAAGCTAGACAAAATATCTTACAGCATGTTGGATAACGTCACGACTTATTTGCAGTGTCTCTGCTTTTTCTTCACATGTTGCAATAGCTCTACACTTGCCATAGATCATGGCTGTACTGCAATAGTGCAGCTGTGGCATGACTATGGTAAGAGACTCATCCCATTTTAAATTAAAATTCTCTAGGGGCCTCTGCGTGTTGGATCTATGTCCCCGCGTAAGCCTTCCAAAGGCCCCCGGGTCTATTCTCGTGATAAAGAGAGACATAATAATATAAGAATATTATTCGGAACAAATCACACATCGCGATCGGATTCCAAACTAGGCAGAGCCTGTACTGGCAACTAGGCAACTGATAAACATATTTATATATTTCTAAATACATACATATTATAGATAAATTACACCCAGACACAGAACAAACAGAGATGTGGAAACATTTTATGAAGCTCATGAAGCGTTGTAAGCTGTTGTCCACGGCTGCATTCGAGGAAAAAAATCGTCTTAAGTATCCTGCAGTTCATTCACCTCGTGTACTGTAGGATATTTGAGACGATTTTTTTTCCCTAGATCCTACACATAAATTTATCCCACGGATATCTATCCCTATGTCGTAATTTCATTACAAATATCCATCTATATATTCAAACTTTTGCAATACTATTAAAGGGTCGGCAACGCGTGAGTGACACCCCTGGTGGTGCAAACGTCCATAGGCTACGGTAACTGCCTACCATCAGGCGAGCCGTATGCATGTTTACCACCTTGGTAGTATAAAAAAAAAATGATTTCAAGTTATACTTTCATACTAATAATAAATGCGAAAGTAACTCTGTTTTGTGTGTATGTACCTTTTGTGTGTATTTACCTTTTCACGACACACGTCTGAAAGGATCTTAATGAAATTTGGCAAAGAGATAGATGGTATCCTGGGGAAGGATGCCATCTAGTAGCGTAGCTTTTTATGGCGATGACGGACATGTACATATGGGAAATCCAATCATGATATTTTAATCCCCTTAGATAATTTTTTCAATAATTTTGTTATGCTGACTTACGATTATACATCTATACTAATATTATAAACTGAAAAATTTGTTTGTTTGTCTGGTTGAACGCGCTAATCTCAGAAAATACTGGTTCGATTATAAAAAATATTTTTTTGTTGAATAGTGCACTTATCCAGGAAGGATATAGTTTATATAACATCCCGCTATGATCAATGGGAGTGGAGCAGTAGTGAGATATGTTGCAAAGTCGGGGAAAATATTTGAAATTACCACGCGCACGAAGTTATAATCTTGTGTTATTATCTTTTACTAGCAGAAAATAAACCCAAAATAATATAAAGTCTCAAGCTACCTACCTAAGTATAATTACTTGTTCGCTAGCAATGAGACCTTATTCTCTAAAGCTCCGAAATCCAGCAAAGCCTGACGTCATTTCAAACCGGTTAGCGAACGATGCTCTCGCAAATGTCCCGATAACCGTCTTGCCCGGATATTGGACGGGCGCACTGTTGAACGATGGAGAAAACGAGGATTCTCTTTTAGATGAGACTCCAAAATTAATATATTTTACTTGAAAACCGTTGGTTTCTTACAAGCTTTTATTTAATTTGCAATATTTTATTTATCTAGTTTGTTTCGGTAACGTTACATTTTTAGATGCACTTATTTATTTATTTATAGGACAACTTACAAAATATATACTTTCGATAGGATCATTACAATGTTTTGAGTGGCTCAAGCAATAGTGCTGTTTCAATTACAAGTTGCCACGACATGCATTAAAGTTAACAAGGTATTTGAGCAAACAATGTTATTGAAATATATTTTAAGACACAACTAATTCCATACTTACACTTACCTTAGCTTAAGAAAACTTAGGTTTAATCTAGCCATGTTTCAGCCTATTGGAATAGTAATAAGATGCTCTTGAGCGCTCTTAGCTCAAGAGCATCTTATCACTATTCCAAAAGTTAATGATCACATTTTCAAAATTCCGTCATAAATGGGTTGAAAAGACAGATTAAAGTCTTTATTTACATTCAGTTGCTCACTATACTACAGTTGCCCAATACGCGTAGTAAGCCATAACATTTATTTAGTTTTCAACCAACTTCAAAAAGAGGAGGTTATCAATTCGTGTGTATTTTTTTTTTTTTTTTTTTTAATGTTTGTTACCGCATAACTCCGTCATTTATTGACCGATTTGAAAAATTCTTTTTTTGTCTGACTGGACATACTTCCAGTTTGGTCCCATTATCATCAAAAGAAAGTTCCGATGATGGGATCCACGAGGAATTGAGGGAACTCCTCAAAAGTTATAGGCACACATATAGCAATTTTAATATTTTTAACAACTAATCAATCATTTGCATTCAGAAAGTGTAATTTGGTGAAGTAAAACCGATGAAGAAGACCACAGATGGCCATCTGAACTTTTCAATAATAAGTATTTTACTGATGGCGATTAGATAAGTTTCGGTTATTGTTGCTAAGCAACTATTAATAAGAAATAATGACGTGAATGAATTGAGCGCGGATTGCACAGATTAAATATTGCTTTTAATACCTACTTGACCTGTGTTCAGCCCGACGCTCAGTCGATTTTATTCGATTGTAACAAACAAATATCTGAAAATTTTACAACTTGCCGTACTGAAGTCGGTTTTTTTTTTGTTAAAATTATTGCAGAAAAGGATTACACACAAGAATAATATTAAAAAAGTATTTAAACTAACTAAACCTAAATCTTCTTCTTTGTCCAACCCATATTCCCAGTTCACCTGGGGTCGGGTCTCCCTGTACATTTGCGCCAGAGAACTCTGTTCTAACTAAACCTAAATACGGAAAACTAATTAATTAAATAGAAGGGAATAGAATTTTTTAAACTGTCCTTTTTAACAGAGTTTTAAATTTTATTATCTGAAGCCGGATTTGTTTTGGATAAAATTATTGTTTTTATCTTTTAAAAGAATTTTGTATTGAATCAACAAAAATGTGGTGAGATACAGTATTTTATATAATCCACCAACAGATAAACAAAGCAGGTGAACATCAAAGGGTTGCTATTACAGCTAAATATACCGTTTGAACCTTCAAAGCAAGTGGTACGTTGGGAGTTAGTGGCAACCATTTTAATTTATATCACAAAGATAATTGCTCCACTTCAGAAGTACGCTGCGAAACTGTAGTATTTTTGTTGTAAAATTATTTTTAATTAAAGGCAAAGGAATTTACTCTCTCACTTCAATATTACGGAGACAATATCATGGACTATATAATTTTTGTTAGGTTTGGGGATCAAAAGAGTATTACTGACAACTCCCGTACTAGAGAACAAGCTCTGTGTCGCGGGGGACTTTACAAACATACAATTAACGGACACAAATTACACCCAGACTCAGAACAATTCTTTGTAGGTCACACAAAGTTTTATTCTGTGAGGGAATCGAACCCACGTGCACAGCAGGCGCATAGTGCGGCCACTGGACCACCGAGGCAGTCGAAATGGCTGGAGCGTGGATAAAGTGTGTCATACAACAAGCTAAGGTGTCCACTGGAGAGGTGCCACCATACAAACAAGTAAGCCCGACTGGGGAAGGAGATCCACCAAATCCAAATTCAAACAAAAAACCACAGCCAAATAACCACACTGTAGTTACTACAGTGTGGTTATTGGCTGTGGTTTTTTACTACTGTAGTAGGGTAGATAGGTAGTTATTTTCTTATACGTACCGGTCTTTAGTGCTTAGAGATGCGTTTTTAAAGAATCGTTTTTTATTCCAGGAATATTTTTTATATGTCTAGCTACACCAAACTGCCCACTATTGGCGTTTTAATTATTCCATCTTTACTGTCCATCCAAAGGATGCCTGTAAGAGATTGCTTTTAGCGATAAGGCCGCCCATTGTACATTCCCTTTTTTTTAAATGTTTATGTAAAAAAATATCTTTTTTGGTGTACAATAAAGATTTATCTATCTATCTATCTATACTGCATCACAAGACCCTGATGTTACAAATATTTGTATCGGCAACATAAAAATGAAGTCCTATGTTTTGCTAGCGTCTATAAGCTACGGTAACTTACCATCTGGCTGTATACTTGTTTACCACCAAAACTTAAACCATTAATTAAGTCGTGTAACCCAATGAAAAGCTTACGTTTCTACTTACACCATTAGATAAAAATCGAGATGCTAAATGCGTCGTCTTCAAAGAAACAATTACCGGCCAAAATTCTAAATAACAAAGTCTAAATGGCGACAAAAACATAGACATTATGTTCAGAAACATAAAACGATTACGAAATAATTGTTGTTTTGCGTAATTCAGTAATTTAAAGTTTTACTTACTGTTTGTATATTTAATACGTATATACAAAACTCGTATATACGTTTAATCTTTTGTGGTTTCTAAGTTCATGTTCGTGATAATTTGTTTCTGCGTTCATGAACAATGAGCATTATGATAATGGACTTAGGTACTTGCAATATAACCTTTTAGACAAGTTTTAATAATAATAATAGCAAATTATATCCTTCTAATAGATAGGGGTTTTCTTTTCTCCATCAAAAGAGCTACAAACTCTCAAAGTTCAGTCCAAGTTAAACTTATTAAATTATTTAGTTAAATCATATGCATGATACTTATGAACGTCATAAAAACCAACTGATGTCACTGTGTGTTCGTTGACAAGGGTAGCATTCAGCTCAGTAAAGAAGAGAAGTTAATATGGCGCCTGCTATGGACGTGTGTGGCATTGGCTGCAAGAACAATGAGCCTTTAGGGATAGGCACGCCTCGAACCAAAAGACTTCAGGCATCATCAAAAATTTACTGTTAATAAATATTTCGAATTCAAGATGCTTGATGAGCAGAACGGAAGCCTTATGGCCAAAGATCCAAAAGAGTTTAAGTACTCTACAAGCACAAGTAGGCAGACAAGATCTTATATCGTCTGCTGACAGAGTTAAATGGATCACCTTTATTTAGGCCTCTGTCATGATCTAACGACTGTTAACTGTCGGGACTAAGTTTTGACGTGTTCTCTCAATCACGAAACCCTCATACAAAATTCCACTATGCGGTCACCCATCTATAGAGTTACCGAACCCTTGGTAGTGAGTACACCTGGCTATAATGACTGAAAGTCAAATACGTAAGTTCCTGTGACAATATAGATTATATTCTACTCACAATACAATACTTCGCGTTCCCTCCACACTCTTCCAGCTTAGTCGCACTTCTATTATTACACGGTGTGATGGATCCAACACCGTCGCTGTACTGGCCGCACTTCCAGCACTTGATGGCCGTGGCTGCTGCGGCCAGGGTCAGCAGGAAGTACACTGTCACCAGCCGCGATGTGCTCATCATGGTCTGGAAACAAAACATATAATTAAAGTCATTTACATAAATAGTTATTAAAATTAAAGTAACCTAACCTAACCTACTTACAAACAATCAGATATTGTATTTAAAGGTATTAACCTATACATAAAATATCTGATTGAGATATTTTATTTATAGGTTGGCAGTTCTGAGGAAAGGTGCCCAAAGACTGGCCACATTTCTACGCTGGATTGCAAGGCTAATATGTTGACCCAAGTAAAGGCCAGCGTTAGGATCGTGCGATGACTCGACTCACGATACAATTTGTGGGCGATACGATTTTAGTCTTTCGGCTTAGGCGATAATGATTTGTTTTCTGTTAAAAAGATTCTGTTAAGCTAAGTCTTCGGATATCTTGAAATACGCAAAGAAAACAAAAAAGCAGGCAGTTTATTTTTCTTTTTCTTCAAACAATTTTAAAGCCGGATATCGACATTGCGAGGCTGCCTCGCCAAGAAGCTCATCTGGAGCTCGCATTGAGCAGGCAGTCAGTCAGGTAACGTTCTAATTGGCTCGCGACGTAAATGCGTCTCCACATCGCGAGGCCTCACGAAGAATGCCGCGATACATGATGCGTGCTTTCGATAACCGTCATAAGGATTTCACAAAAGGTGCCAATAGGTTAAAGTTTGCCCGAGTCTTGTTAAACATTTAAAAGACGTTGATCCTACGCCTGATCTCTCACCGGTCGTGTCAGATTGCCATCTGATCGGAGTGAGGGTGAGATAAAGAGTGCAGCCACGCAGATGGCTAGTCTTCGTCAAGACAAGTCACCATGATCGAAATTCAGTAAAGAAGACATGACTAAATTAGATTTAAATAAAACGATATATTAACGTAAGTTAAGCCACAGACAAAAGCATGAAAGTAACCACAATTTCGTCTTTCATAAATACCATAAGATTATTAAATTACGAACCCGAATCAACTAGTAACTTATTTATAATAAAGAAATATATATCCTTTTGTTCTCATAACACTATTAACTTGATGAAACTATTCGATGAAGGAAATGTTAGGAACATTATTACATATCGGCATCATTATTATTGGGCACCCCATTCTGCTATTACTCATGGATTACAAACGTGGACCACAACATTACTGATAAGTGCTTTTTAGATCCCAGTTTGAGGTCCAATCAAGTGGTTTAAGCAACCAAGGGCATTGTATACTACTTTAGTGGCAAACAAGCATACGGGCTGCCTGGTCTTAAGCAGTTACTGTAGCCTATGGACGCTTGCAATACCAGAGGTATCACACCATGGCTTTATGATGGGAGTATCTCTGGGATAGGAATACGTTTCTTTGAAAACGCATCTCTAAATAAGCGCTGGCGACCTGTACTCACACACAGCAACACAACTAAACAACTGCATGTAGTTATTTGGCTGTGGTCTTCTGTAAGGTCCTTCTCCAGTCGGACTTACTCGCTAGTATGGTGCCCTACCTCTCTGATGATCATCATTTATATTTGTAGAAATAGCAACCCATTTATCATATGTCCCACTAGTGGCCACATGTCTCCTCTCCTCTATCAAAAGAGAGCCTACAACCCGCAAAGCTAGCGTGTGTGGATTAAGACCTAAATCACTAATCTCTTGATAGAGGTGAGGAAACCTGTGCCCAGCAGTAAGACATAACATTATTATGATTTACCTAGCTGTTGTCGATGTCGTTGTTGTTGTGGATGTCGGTTATGGTCGTAAAAATGGCCTATGTGTTATTCCAGACCATAATCTATCTCTGTGCAAAATTTCATTCAGATCCATTTAGTAGTTATTACATGAAAGAGTAACAAACATCCATCCATCCATCCATACTTACAAATTTTCGCGTTAATAATATTAGTAGAATATAAACAATTTTTAGGTTCGGTGCTTCTGCAGCCTTTTAAATTAGTGTCTGCAGCCTGACACCATTGCCGTGTCAAAATTGTAGGGTAAAATTGTGTATTGCCATATGTCACGAAGATCCGTGTGACACGTGAATAATGTATTGCCCGATAAGACTGGTATTGCATGCATTAAGTGGTTGTTGAAAGCAATAATGTGTCACTAAATTATGTATTCTGTGGTATTTATTGAATTGTTATTAAATATGTATATTATAACTAAAGCTTTTATTTTAATAAGCTTTTGTAGAGTTTAACTCTAAAAATAGAGAAAATTAAAATTTATTTTTATTATTATTAGGAGTTGCCCACGACTTCGTGGTAATTTGAAATATTTTTCCCAATTTTAAAACATATCTCACTACTGCGCCGCTTCTTTTGATCATAGATAGCGTGATGTTATATAGCCTTCCTGGATAAATGCACTATTAAACAAAAAAGATTATATAGCCTTCCTGGATAAATGCACTATTAAACAAAAAATTATTAATTTTTCAAATCGAACCAGTACTTTCTGAGATTAGCGCGTTCAACCAAACAAACAAACTCTTCAGCTTTATAATATTAGCATAGATCATATTTTAGAATATTAGTGTAAAGAAGCTGAATTCTAATCTTACTTATGATCTGATTTTACAGCATTGTGACAACTTGTTATTCCATCTATCCCAGCCAAAAGACGTCTACTGCTGGACATACCTTTATTTCTCTATTTTTCATACATTACGGTAACATAATCATCAAAATCGTCACCAACTAATTCCGTCACAACAAAATCATTATACCAGAAAATGACAGGGATTATTTCAGTGGCAAACCTCAACATTTTACAGGTATTTTTAATTATTACAGCGGGTCGCACGACGTCGAGTGTCGTAGAGCACCCGCTAACAATGCCAGCCCTACAATGATCTCGACAAAACAAATGTTCGCTGAAACCTACGGCCGTTATTTGTTTCTCCTTTCAGTTTTCTCTGCTGCTTATATTAGCTGGTATCTTGTGTGGCTTTGAGAGTTTAAGGTGGAGTGTTCTTACTACTGATAAAAAGTAATTTATACTTCTTCTATATATAATTGTAATCCATATATGTCCAACTGCTGGGCACTGGTCTCCTCTCGTCAATCAAGAGAGAGAGAGGTTTTTAGACCTTAATTCACACACGCTGGTCTAATACGGGTTGGTGAATCAGACATGTTTAGAATTTCTTCTAAGACATGTGGGTTTCCTCACGATGTTTTCCTTCACCGTTAGCAGATGGCGAATCATTTGATTGGTACATATAAACTCCACAAAGTGAAATTTACATTGGTACTGCCACCCGGCATCGAACTCGCACCTCTTGTATGCAAGTCGGTTACTTTCCCACTCGGCCACCACCGCTTCTAATCCTTCTTTCTTAATTCTTTCTAATTCTACTGATATTATAAATGTGAAAGTTTTGAAGAATATAAATGTATGGATGTTTGTAACTCTTTAACGAAGACTAACTAACTACGGAACAGATCTGGATGAATTTGGTATAGAGATAGATTATAGTCTAGAAAAGCGAATAGGTTAGTTTTTATCGTGTTAACCGAGCTCCACGCGGGTAAAGTCGCAGGCAACAGCTAGTATATTTTAAATGTGAAAGTAAGTTTGTTACGCTTTAACGATTAAACGGCTGAACGTATCTTGCGTGCGTCTTTAAAATTTCTTCTAAACCCACATGTCTGGGTTTCCTCACGATGTTATCCTTCACCGTTAGGAGATGGTGAATCATTTGATTAACACATATAAACTCAAAAAGTGAAATTTACATTGGTACTGCCACCCGGGATTGTAATGATTATACGTTATATGATATTAAATGTCTGTATTTCTAAACGCACACTTTAACTGTTCTTATAAATTGACTTATAACTTTATAACATTATACTATATTACTCAATACCGAATATAACATCTACTAGGCCAGCACTTCAGAAGACAACATTCCAATCCTGATGCTCCGTAAGAACTGAACTAAAATCCAATACCATCTCTCTGAATATTATATTTTACAATACAAATCCGTTAATTGTCAATTGAGAAACTTATTTAAAGCATTATAGGAACAATTTGAGTCAAATCAATCTTTAAATTATTAAATTATAATTACAAAAATCTTATTTATTTAGAAATCATGACAGGAACGAACTCGCCACCTTTCGTGCAAGTCTGTTACTTTCCCACTCAGCCACCAACGCTTATCATCGGTTAAGAGGACATTATATTATTATTATTATTATAAGCCTGTACTGTCCCACTGCAGGGCAAAGGCCTCCCCACTCTCCTTCCACTTCTCTCTGTCTAAAACATTATATTCAATAAAGAAATTAATGGCAAACTAACTATAGAACTTGACTAATACCTTTAACAAACAACATTAATTAAAAGGTTCATCATCATCATCATCATCTCAGCCAAAAGACGTCCAGTGCTGGACATAGGCCTCCCCCAAGGATTTCCACAACTCTCGATCATGAGCCGACCTTGTCCATCGGTTGCCCGCAACCTTTACCAGGTCGTCGGTCCACCTTGTTGGAGGCCTGCCCACGCTTCGTCTTCCAGTTCGTGGTCGCCACTCTAGAACCTTTTAATTTTAATAAAAAGGTTATCAGAAGAAAATACTTCTCGTCCTATTTACCCACATTAAGTTAATTGAATGTTAGAAAAACAACTTCTTTGATGAATTATTTATTGTTAGTTACTTAAGAACTATGTTCGTGGATGTTGGGTCAGACACCGATGAAAAGTTGGGTAAATATTTTTGTTCGGTATGGAGATTAGGCTTTGGGTAACTGTGGTAAAAAGCGGTGGTGGCCGAGTGGTGAAGTAACTGACTTGCACCCAAGAAGTACTAGTTCCAATGTGAGTTTCACTTTGTGCAGTTTATAATAATATGTACTTATTAAATAATTCGCCATCTGCTAACAGTGAAGAAAAACATCGTGAGGAAACCCACATGTCTTAGAAGAAATTCTAAATACATGTCTGATTCACCAACTCGCAAAAGTCCAGCGTATGTGAATTAAGGCCTAACTCCTCTCTCTCTCTCGTGATAGGGAAAAAGAGACCCATGCCCAGCAGTAGGACATATATGGGTTGCTATTATTATGTATATAATTGTGGTTAATTTCAAGGTCTTAAGTATTTTTTTGCGAATTTTCAACCTAGCAGCCTAAAAGAGGTAGGACACCATATAAGTGAGCAAGCCCAACTGGGGTAGGACGTCCATTTTATAAAAGACCACAGCAAAGTGACTAAACAGAGTGGAGAAGTTGAGTTCTTGGGTGTGAGTACAGATCACCAGCTCTCATTTACCGATGCGTTAAAGAACCATTTTCCTATCCATCTTCATTTTCTTTTTACTACTTGGGTGGCAAACAAGCATACAGCCCGCCTGATGTTAAGCAGTTACTGTAGCCTATAGACGCTTGTAATACCAGAGGTATCACTTGTGTGTTACTGACCCATTTTTGACACCAGGGCATTAAGAAGTTTCGTTTCCCTAAGTGAGCGCTAGAGACGTGTAGACAGGAACACAAAAACAAGAATCTTCTTCAAATAAAAATGGATAAATGACAAATTGTTTCACGACAAAATACCTATTACACATGTCCTTGACAACTAATTGTAATTTGACAACCAACATCTATACCAGACTTGACCCTTGGCCACCAATACCAAACATTTGATCCAATGTCCAACATCCACATTAATAACTGGCCATTGATAAATTTGGGCGACAAAGCCTATAGGCAGCTGCTCAATACTGAAAGCAATCACTTTGCGAGCCGTTGCCTGGCTTAAAAAAACGGATCACGTGCTCAAAGTAGATTCAACTTAACCTCCGAGGCATAAGGTACAAATTTGGATATTGTCCAAACTGGCATCAAGCCAAAATCGAGTAATGAAAGCGATAGGCGGCGTGCAAAATTTTAATGCGTTGTCGAAACTTCATGAGGACTCCCTTTTGTTTTATAAAACAATATATCGGAACTATTTTATTTCTGCAAGTGTTTAATAACACACCTAGGGCAGCACCATGCAAAATTAATTGTTGAATGGACGTCTCCTTTCAGCGATTCAATTTCTATATTGATTTTGAAATCGTAAGATGGTAACTTTATTTTCTTGCTTGAAGGTTGTTATTTATAATTCATTTTTGAGTGAACAAAAATCATGAAACTCGCGTCATCTTCACTGAACGCTTTACATATTCAAATTTTTGAGTGAACAAAAATCATGGAACTCGCGTCATCCTCACTAAACGCTTTCCATATTCAAAAATAATATAATATAATATAATATATAATATTTTCGGGACAACTCACACATCGCTATCTGATCCCAAACTAGGCAGAGCCTGTACTATGGTAACCAGACAACTGATAAACATACTTATATATTTCTAAATACATACATATTATAGATAAATTACACCCAGACACAGAACAAACATTCGAGCTCATCACACAAAGATTTGTCCTGGGTGGGAATCGAACCCACGACCTCCGGCGTAGCAGTCAGAGTCACTAACCACTAGACCAACAGGCCAGTCGAATAATCTGATAACTCGCGTACGCTTGTTTTTCACTTAAATTTAAATAAGGTAGCGGTAGAACATAATATTGCAAACACACATTACAATTAGCACAAACTTCAACCAAAACACTTTTCTTTACCCGTATATTAAAACTTCTTCGTTAAAGTTGGCCACTGATGCCCACTAAAGTTGTCCCGAAAGCCCCTAAACATTGCGATTTTGCATAAACGTGAGCAATGGTGCGTCTAAAAGATAAACTTTTAATTAAATTACAAATAAAACACATATAATAAACAAATGACAGTGAAAACAACGGTCTGGGATCTGAGATATCCCCGAAATAATAATGTGGGTTGTTTTATGCAGACGTGCGGTTATTTAAGACAGAATTTACGTTAAATAATTACAAATATGTGTAATTTTTAACCCACAATCCGAAGAGAGGAGTGATAAAAGTTTAACCTGTCTATCTGTGTGTCTGTCCCTGACATCTTTCTTTCTGTCTTCTTAAAAAAGACAACTCCCGCACTAGAGAACAAGCACTGTGTCGCGGGGGACTTTACAAACAATCAATTAACGACACCAATTACACCCAGACCCAGAACAACTCTTTGTGGGCCACAAAAAGTTTTGTCCTGTGTGGGAATCGAACCCCAACCTCGTGCACAGCAGGCGCATACTGTGACCACTGGACCACCAAGGCAGTCAATCATCACATCGTAGCTCCCAGACGAATAAACCGATTTTGATGCGGATTTTTGCTACTGTAGTGTATTTTTTGTAAATGTTATTACGTACTAACTTTAATTAGGCGTAGGTATCTTTTTTATTTTTTACGATTATCAATTATCATAACGCTAAGTCGAATTGGAGAGTAACGCTTAGCACGGATAGATATTTATTTAGTTTCCTTAATTAAAAAAAAAAAAGAATATAGCCTATGTTACTCGCTTATAATGTAGGATTGGTTGCTATAAGAACATCATGCCTTTGAATTTTATACACAATCGAAATTTCACAATATGTTTTTTTTTTTTCAAATAATGTAATATTATTTTACGAGACTCGCTTTTTATAAGCAATTGTTATTTTCCTCGAACTTATACCTCCGTTAATCTTTTGAGATGAAATTTCGAGAATTATATTATTTAGAATATATTAGCTAATAATGTTATCTCTTTGTTGTAAAACAAAAGACCCTACCTCTCTTTTATTTTTCTTTTTTTTTAAGACAACTCCCGCACTAGAGAACAAGCTCTGTGTTGTGTGTAAAGTACACACAACACAGAGCTTGTTCTCTAGTGCAAACAAACAATTAAAGGACACAAATTACACCTAGACTCAGAACAATTCTTTGTGGGTCACACAAAGTTTTGTCCCTGTGTGAGTATCGAACCCACAACGGTGCACAGCAGGCGCATACTGCAGCCACTGAACTACCAAGGCAGTCAGTGCAAAATACAACTGTTTATACTACCACAAAAGATAATTTTAAATCCTAACAGAATAAATATGAAATATGTCCACAAAATGTACTTATACAAACAGATTCTTAGCACCTGATATCAAATGATTGCTTACTCTCGCGTTTGTACAAACACAAACAATAGGTTTTTGTTATACGTTTGTGTTATGGAACAAAATAAATATATATCTAACAATGTATTATTTCTTAAATCCTTACTAATATTATAAATGTGAAAGTTTGTGAGTATGGATGTTTGTTACTCTCTCACGCAAAAACTACTAAACGGATGTGGATGAAATTTGGTATGTAGATAAATTATAGTCTGGAATAGTATATAGGCTTTTTATCGCGATAACCGACATCCACGCGGGCGGAGCCGCGGGCTACAGCATTTTTGACAGATTTTAAGGTTCTTTTAATGAAACTGCAAATTTGGCAACCTTGCCAGAGTCAATCTATTGATGGGTGATCAATGCCTAAAACACAGCATTTCCTCCATGCTGTGAAGAGCAGCACAGCAGTGTGCGTTTGCGCTGCTGCTGAATCTGCGATGATTTTGGCTAGGTTAGGTCTCCAGCGCTCATTTAGGGACGCGTTTTAAAAGCAACGTTTTCCTATCCCAAGGATACCCCATCATAAAGCCCTGGTGTAAGAAAATGGGTCAGCAACGCGCAAGTGATGCCTCTGGTGTTGCAGGCGTCCATGGGCTACGGTAACTGCTTACCATTAGGCGGGCCATATTATGCTTGTTTGCCACCCAAGTAGTATAAGATTTTTCCTTGTAAAGATAAAATTACAAACTCTCAGACACAAAAATAGCACTGTCATGAAAATAATATTAAAAAATAGCAAAGAAATATTTTTACATCTTGTTTGCACCGTAAAAAGTGAAAATTTTAATAGATTTTTGTGTTTACCTAGCGAGAAACTTAAGTGGAGGACCACTAAAACACACTTTAATGCTGTTTTTACTAGAATGCAAGGTAAAATACGAGTAAAAACTTGAGCGTATAGAAGGAAAGCTTATGATATTTTTTTATACGGCCCGTTGTAAAATACGCCGGAAATTTAAAAGAAAGGAATTTTGAACATTTAAGGAATTCTAATTGACTTTAAAATATTATCATACAAGTGAATAGGCCTTACTATCGTAAGATCGCTGTAACAAATACAGAGTGCGAATGCGGAACGGACCCGCAAACAATGGCTCACCTCCTGTCCTGTCCTTTGTGCCCTAATACCTGCACCCTGAGTGACCTCTGCGCGGCAACTGATAACGCCGTAGAGGTGGCAAAATTCTGGGCTTGTGCAATTTAATTATTTATCGTACCATCGACACGAAGAAGAAGAAGACTATCGTAAGACTACCTTATAGAAGACCACAGGTTAATAGCAATACACAGTGTTGTAGTTGTGTGCCGATGTGTGATTACAGGTTTCCAGCGCTTATTTAGGGATACGTTTATAACGACATTCAATAATACTCAATCACAAAACCTTGACGTTTATTTATTTATTTATTTATTATACACTTTATTGTACACCATTTACAATAATTTTACAAAAACTTTTTATAAATAAGTCTGTACAATGGGCGGCCTTATCGCTAACAGCGATTTCTACCAGGCAACCTTTGGATGGATATGTGCGCAGGATTTAGCGGTAGTTGATGGCGTACTCAATATTTATAAATAATAATTTCTATATATAAAGTATAAATTATAAATATAAAATACATATAAATACATATTTATTACATACATATAATACATAATATTATACACGATATATACTAAGGAAAGAGTAACATTAAAATATTAAAGTGTAAGGTAATGATCCTTCACTTTGGCTTTGAAAATGGATATTGTTTGAGCTTGTCTTATTTCCACCGGTAGATTATTCCACAGGCGAGTTGCAGTCACAGTAAAGGATTTATCGTAAAATCCTGTGGAATGTGGTGGCATTTTTAATTCCAGATTTTCTGACGACCTTAAACATCTATTGTGCGTGTCATGAAGGAATTTGAAACGTTCCTTGAGATAGGATGGTGCTGTAGGATTAAATAATACATTATACAGTAATGAAAGGATATGAGCATTCCGGCGATGGCGTATTGATAACCACTTAAGCTGTGTTCTGAATTGTGAGACATGGTCATATTTACGTAAACCAAATATGAATCTTATACAGACATTTTGAAGACGCTCAAGTTTATCTAATTGGTTTTCGGCGAGATCTAGATAGCTGACATCTGCATAATCAAGTATTGGTAGTAGTAAAGTGTTTGCTAGCGCAGTTTTGGTGGCAGTCGGAAGGAAGTTCCTTAGCCGTCTGAGTGATCCGGCAGAAGCAAAAATTTTGCGACTTACTTCCTGTAACTGCGGGCCCCATGTGAAATTACGATCAATTAATACTCCTAAGTTCTTAATTTTGTCACTAATAGGGACCGTAATTCTATCAAAGACAATTGGCGGAAGCTGCAGCCAATCTATTCTGGATATTAGTCTAGAGCTCCCGACTACAGCCACCTGCGTTTTTGAAGGATTTACCTTCAACCCATAGGATTCACTCCAAGTGCCTATCTGTGCCAAACTCCTATTTAAATTTAAATGTACGTAAATTTACGACGTTATGTTTTTTAAGTAGGCAACACGTAAAATATGCCTGTGGTATTGCAAGCATCCATAGGCTACGATGACTACGTACCATCAGGTGGGTCGAATAGGGTACCATACATGCTAGCAAGTCAGAGTGAGGAAGGAGCTCCACCTTACAGAAGACCCCAGTCAAATAACTAGATGCAGATTTGTACATATTATTATAATGTGTGATTTTAACTGCCTCGTTTCGGCTAATTGAATCCCAGGTTCATTGCCTAAATGGAGAAAAAAAAAACAGGTTTTTTGTCCAGTAATTCGCATTTGCTGCCCGAATTTTGGAAACTGGCAGTGTTTACACCACCGTGTACCTCAAAGCACAGTCCTACGCCTAACCTCTCTCTGACGAATCAGAATACCGTTTCATTGGGCTATTAGAATAAGAAAATAAAGAGTGCACCTGTGTTTGTGCACAAACTTGTGCAGTATAATATCTTTTGCACAGATAGCTGGTCTCGGTTAGCCGCCGTTTCGCTTAAGAGAACATTATATGGTCGATATAACGACTACGCTTATTTTATTGGAAAAACTATTTAATATAGCTTCCCAAAGCTCTTTGTCATACATCTTCTTGATATATACTTGTGTTTACCACCTACAAAGGAAGAAATTTAATAATAAATGTATCATAATATACCTACGTATTTTTTCAGTCAAGAAATGTTTTGTTTGCGCCTACGTATAAGTTTTTTAGGAGTTCATTCGTGTCTATATACACATTTAAAATCTGTGGAATAATGACATGATACGATTTATCCCATGGTTTTATAAAACTCGTCCACCGAACACTCAACATTGTGCGACATTGTGTGTGAGGAAATCCGCAGACGAACCAAGATTATCGATATAGCTTTAATAGTAACAAAGTTGAAGAGGTAATGGGCAGGCCACATCACTCGATGAACCGACAACCGATGGGGAAGAAAGGTTTTCAAATGGCGACCACGTACAGGAAAATGCAGCGTTAGAAGACCTCCCACTAGATAGTCAGATGACATAATCAGTGCTGCAGAAAGTTCAAGATCATTTTGAAATGGATATGAGGGCGGCCTACGTCCAGCAGTGGACATAATCAGACCAATATGATGATGATGATAAATTCCCAAAACGGTAAAAACTTAGTTATTATTAAACTCAGTAATAAGAAAATAATCTTTGGTTAAATAAATAAAGAACATAAGTCCGTAGAAATAATCGAATCATTACTGTATTCCAAATCCTCTTACTTCGTATTAATATAAGCAACAATATATAAATCTAATATATTATTGGTGAATGTGACCCAAAGCAACGCTAATACAATTTATACTATGGTTGGAGCTTTGTTTTGACCAATAAAAGTTTTTTGGGAAAAGTAATCTTATGGAATTAGTAAGTTCCGTGTGGTGACGGATTAAGAATACAAATGTCACCAACCCTTCCATCCCGAGGGTGTCGTAAGAGTCGACTAAGGGAGTAAGTGTTATCCACCGCAAGAGAGAGAAAACTCGAAACAAAACCCTATACCAACCCGTTTGGCCAGCGTGGTATAGTAGGCTAATATCCCTTTAAATGTTTGGAGGAGACCCGTGCCCAGCAGTGGAATGTTTATGGGTTGAGATGTATGTATGTAATCTTATGAAAGAAGATAATAGGTTTAGGAGAGGAAGGAATAAACGCAAGCAAGCCCGACTGGGGGAGGACCTTATTGAAGATAGCCAAATAAATACACACAGCGAGCGGTGTAGTCGTATTTCTGTGTGTGACTACAGGTATCCAGCTCTCATTTAGGGATGCGTTTTTAACAAAACGTTTCTCTATCCTAAAGATCTTCATCACCTTGGTGTTAAATTTTTTGAATCGGCAAAACGCAATTATACCTCTGGTATTGAAAGCGTCTATAGGCTACAGTAACTTCTTACCGTCAGGCGGGCCGTATGCTTATTTGCCGCCTTAGTAATATAAAAATAATAGAAGACAATATTTTTTATAGCTTCTCGCTTCAATAGCGTTATTGAAGTTCGAATGAGACTTTGTCGATAAAGTTTGGCAAGTGTTAAGTTGGATAGGGTGGAAGTTTAACCTAACTCTCCATATTTGCGTTATCATCCATCGATTCAACTTGAATTGGACAGCCTTAATCTTATATTGCTAGTAATCTTGTCTTTGAGGGGACGTGATGTATCGACGTTGTTATATGCAGTATCAAAATTTAAACAGAAAGAAAAAAAATATTTAAAAAATAAAGAGAAAGACGTTTTTTAGTCAACTATTTTATTTTAATTCTTCTACTATTTACCACCTCACTTCATTATCAGATACTCGTAAATCTTTTATAACATTGTATTGTTGAGATTTTACTATAAGTGCAAATTTTTATAAGAATCGGTTTAAGGTAACGGCACCTAATTCCGAGGGGTTCTGAATTTGGCACCTAATTCCGAGGTATTTAAAAAAACAGCATTTATCTGCAATATACAAGCTGTTTTTTGCCAGAATATCTCTTATTTAGTAGATAATATATCAACATGTGGATATATTATCCAAGATAAGGTGTAAAGTATAAGATGTTTAAGATAATCGATAAGTTTCGCAACGATAGCCGGTCCAAACTCACTCTTCATACATTTGGCACCCTGTGCACGTAAATACCACGTTTTTCTAAATAGCGTTTTTCTTGTTATTTTAGTACTGTGTGTGTAATTCTTCGCATTTAATTAGTAGAAGGACTATATTTTTTATAAGTATTACTTTACTTTTTTGTATTTTACTAAATAAATAAAGGTGAAAAAACGTTTTGATAATACCGCGGAATTAGGTGCCATAAAAATTTGCCGGTTCCTTATTCCGATGTATACCACGGAATAAGGATTTTATAGACTTATTTTCATTTATGGTTTTCAGGATTGTTTTTAGGATTAGGCACTTCACACTTTAGATTCGCTAACTTAAGTAGTCATTAAATATAAGATCTGATTACGAGGTACACTTTTGCATCGCATTCACTAATTATAGCATATCAAAGGTGGTGTATTTAGGTATTTTGTTAATTCGTTGTATGAGTATTTCAAGACAAAAATCTAAGTTTATTAATAATTCAATGTAATTTTTAGTAAGTGCGATACATATTTAGGAAGATATTACAATTGTGCACTAATCTGTAAATAAATGATGCCAAAACGTTCTAGCTTTTAACTCTCGGAATTAGGAAACGTGATTTTTTAGTATGAAACCTAATTCCGATGTATAGTGCATCGGAATTAGGTTCTATAGGCACCTAATTCCGTGGTATAGACAAGTAAAATACAGGCTGTTCACAATTCACTGCAGCATATAGTTTTTTTTTCTTGGATGAAATTAAATTTAGGAAGTTTGTATTTTGGTTATTAATATTGTAAATTTCATTTTTTTTTTTCACTCTAATGGAACGTTCTAATTTGAGTTATTTTGTCTGTAAAATTCTTTTCATAGTGTTCTCGTAACAACACACGTAATAACTCGTTCTCGTCTGATGTTAAGCAGTTACCGTAGCATAGCAGACACTTGCAATACCAGAGGTATCACTTGCGTATTGCCGAACAATTTTTTACATCAGGGCTTAAAGATCCCTATGATAGGAAAACGTTTCTTTCAAAACTCAACCCTAAATGAGCACTGGAGACCTGTCCTCACACAAAGGAACACAACTACACCGCTGTGTGTAGTTATTTGGCTGTCGTGTTCTGTAAGGGGGAGGCTTTCCCCAGTCGGACTTTCTTGCTAGTATGGTGCCCTACCATAAATCCTGGCTTTCTCTTAATTTACAATAAATAAAATCAGTGATGATACTTTACAAATGTATATGGTAAAAATATTTTTTTCAAAACTCGACAAGATTAACATTCTAAAACTATCCAAGAGCAATGTTGTGTTATATCTACCTAATAGTACCTACTTATATTATAATACAAAACTATTCAATTTATTAAAAAAGAAAAACCTGTAAATACTGATAGTATGAGAATTTTCATAAACCTTGATATCCCAAATTCCTAATTTTAAAATACTGAAATAAATAAAACATTATAAACTTTTTTATAAACCTTATTCCCCATATTGAACACCATATATAACTTTTCTCTCGCTACATTTTATTACCTCGGAATTAGGAACCAAATACATCGGAATTAGGATCTTTACATCGGAATTAGGGGCTACGGACATTTTTCATATTTTATTTATTATTTAATACAAATCAAGGTCTAATAGCCAAATCTTTAGTCTATTCCGATAGTCAAATAAACAAAGCTTCTGATAAAAATAACAAAACCCCCAAAAAGATATAGTAAATGCTTAATTTTCGATGCTCTTTCGAGTTTTGGTGAAAATACCGCGGATCAAGGTGCCGTTACCTTAGAAGAAGAACTTGGAAATGCTGTCACAAGATTTAAAGCATATACTATAAAACCAAGACTAAGCAAAATAATCAGTACAAATAGGTGTATCCACTGGAAACGTGGCTAGAAGACTGAAAGCATTGTAACTCTGACAATGCTGCCAGTGTACAAGGTCGATACTTTATTAATTTTGTTCTGTATTACTTTGCGTTACAATGAAAAAACTGTAAACTAGTGTAATATGGAATAAGTTGTTGAAGAACAATATTTCACTTGCTTTCGTTGCTTAGATGTGAAAAACCCAAATCATAACTTTCTTCATATTGTTTGGAAACAGCCTTCGTAAGGAAAAGGGGGAGAATGACGTGAATGAACGAAATTTCCTGCCAAAGTCGGAAAAAATTAAAGTGTGCCTCAACGTCAGAGCTCAATATATGGCTTCCCCGCCATTTTCCTGTATTTTAACAAAACCTTAGCACTGGTAGTTTGATATTGACATTTTATCGTTTGGGCTCGAGTTATTCAAATATTATTTTTCGTTCTGCGATTCAAATGACACGCTAGCAGGCTTGTTTGCCAAATCACTGAGTGTGTGTTCCTACTGAGAGACCACATTTGAATTTGAGCTTTTAAATGCTTCAGCCTATAGTAAAAGTTATAATTTATTGTAAATTCAGCTTGTAGTTTTTTAAAGTAGCCACGCGAAGTTACAATCGATTAAAGGTGGTCCCTCAGACTTCACTGACAGGAATCTATACACCTAAACTATCGCGTTACATACGATAGATGATATAAAAATAATATACTAGTATATACTTCGGGTATTAATACGATCATGCTTAATTTAATTTTAGATCGCTTGGCGTTTCGACCTGGAAGCATCGGCCGTGGTCACAAGCTGACAAACCAATCTATCATTCACCTCTAACGCATAATCTAGTTGAAATTTACAATATGGTCCCTCAATGTTGACGCACACAATCACCAAATATCTGTAGTGTTCAGCTGAATAATGGTAGTAATTTTGTTTTGGATACAGGCCTTTTGTCGACTATTGAGTTTTAGTATTATTGTGTTAGAGAAACAATTTTTGGTCCTTTATTTTCACTATCGCCTGGACTTTATATGTTACTGTAATTGTGTAAATTCTTAGTCAGTAACATATAAATGTTAATAGAGAGATGTTAGGCAATCTGGGCTTACCAGTGAAGGCCAGAACGTTTTAAATCGTAATGAGTAAATTTATTTATATCTGTAAGGTACTGCCATCCGCACGGAAACACGCGCTTTAATGTGAAGTTGCAGAAAAAAACCGCCATACCAAGAGATAAACTAGCTTCCGCCCGCGGTTTTGCCTGCGCGTACAATCCCTCGGGCACAGAGTTTTTTTAGAAAAAGTAGCCTTTGTGTTATTTCAGACTATAAATTTATCTCTATGCCAAATTTAATTCAGATCCGTTTAGTAGCTTTTGCGTGAAAGAATAACAAACGTACATCCACACATCCATACATTCTAACAAACTTTCGTGTTTATGCTCGTAATATTAGTAGGATGATTAAGAGACGTAGGACATGATACAACTGAGCAAGCTCGAATGAGATAAGACCTCAATACAGCCGTGTAGATGTGTCTCTAATGCTTATTTTCGAATGCCTTTCTGAAAGAAATGTGTGTTATCCTGTCCTTTATTTTCGTATCCTAGGGATACTCGTAGCATAGGAAAATTTACATCAAATGTTACAAGTGTTTTGGTCGCAATGCTATACTATGTATAGCAAGCGTCGATAGGATGTCCATACCCAGTCGAGCTTGCTTGCATGATGCTTTAACTCTCTCAAATCCGCCATTTAGGTATCAATAAGGGCCTTACCACACCGAGACACGAAACGTCGCCCAGCTATGTATCAAAATAATTCATGTTGAAATTTACAGCAGTTAACTAACTCACTTGGCGACGGATTGGCAGCGTCGCGGTCAATATGAATAGTGATACATAGCTGACGACATCGCCATAGCGCATGGTGTCTCGATGAAGTAGAGCCCGAAATCGTCTACTTACATACAAGTAGTATTTACAAGGAAATTTTCCAATATTTCATTGTGTAAGAGTCTAAGAAAATTGACCAGTTAACCTACAAAAACCTAATCGACCTTTAATCTGAGTTAGCCATTATTGTTTGTTAGCGCTTTAATAGTTTATTTGTAGCAAGTTTACTGGGCCGTATAATGCGCTGAAGTAGTTGATTAATTGAGCAACATGGAAATAGGGTTGATAGGAGAGAGAGAGGGGGTAACTCCTTGGTACCTTATAGAAAATCGCATTTAAAATGAAATTAAGGCAGAGTTGATTTTTAACTGCCTTGTTAGTCTAGTGGTTGTGCTGCTGCTGATCACGGTCCCGGGTTCTATTCTCGAGTCAAGTCAAAAATAGATATGTACTTGGTTTTTCTGTTAATAAGTTCACAATAGACTAAATAACTTTCTCAACTCATTTAAACCTTTTTCAGGCGAACCTTTTCGTCTTCGTTCGTTTCGGGTCGCATGCTTGTTTGCCACCTTAGTAGAATAAAAAAAATATATAGTGTTATATAGGTACCTACTACTATATAGTTTGATCATCAAATATTTATCATCCATTTCTTTAAGTAACTTAATTTATGCCCCTACTTCTTTATCCCTCTGCATCACGCTATGATAGACTGGTAGATAATGCTTAGCTTAGCTTTTAACATTAATTCTGCCTATACAAACCATTGTATGCAGTTATAAATAAATAAGTTTGAATACAAGCTTTTATAGTGTTTTTTTTAAATTGATGGGTGTTTATGCATTAAATGTTCTAAAAGAGCCCAAACACATTAAGGCTATCTTGTTTCGTTAAAGAGTTACCATGGCCACCTTCGGACTGAATCATCAGACTAGCTTCATGGTACCATATTACTGCATTGTCACCGAGGTTACGCCGATATACCTAATTTTAACTCCAGCAATCACCGGGAAGTGTTTCAAATCTAGCTTAACAGATTTGACCCTAACATACAAACTAACTAAAATACACTTCAAGCCATATAAGAGCTTGTAAAAATAGAAATAAAAGTATCTATTACTAAGTATATCAACATCTACATTTAACCAAACAAAATTCTTACCGTAAACAAAACACAAACCAAGTTGACTGGCAATTACAAGCCACTATGCTAAAAAGAGGAAAATAAATCCGAACAGTTCATTAGTACTTCCCGTTTTGCCGGACAAAGTTTCGGTTCCCCTTCCCCTAGCAATTCTGGCGGTCAGACGAGCGCGAAATGCTGACGGCCACTGTCGAGTAGAAACTGGCCAGAGTGATCGAGTGAAATGAATAACAGTTTTGAAATTAATTTAATTTTGTTTAGTTGGATATGCTGTCGTTTTATATATTATGTAGTCTATACTAATATTATAAAGAGAAAAAGAGGCGCTCATATCCAGGTGCACTCGCTGTTCGGTAAACGATCAGCGGGTTAAGCTACCTTTTTTTTTTTTTTTTATACTACCAAGGTGGCAAACAAGCATACGGCCCGCCTGATGGTAAGCAGTTACCATAGCCTATGGACGTATGCAACACCAGGGGTGTCACCATTCAACCTAGGGCGCCTATAGATGGGTGACCGCATAGTGGTATTTCATCTGAGCGTCTCCGTGCTTCGGAGGGCACGTCAAAGTCGGTCCCGACTATTAACAGTCGTTAGATCACGACATAGGCCTAAATATGGGCGATCTTAAAAACTCTGTCACCAGGTTGGCCACTAACCAAACGATAAGAAGTTAAAGAAAAAATATTTCTTGATTGATTGACTATTAGCATGGGGTTCTTCAAGAAAGGAGTTATAAGGTTTTTAAAGAGTCGGCAACGCGCGAGTGACACCCTTGAAATTTTAAGCGCTCATAGGCTACGGTAACTGCTTACCATCAGGTGGGCCGTATGCTTATTTACCACCTTGGGAGTATAAAAAAAATGTTTGTAAAAATAAACTCAAAAACTACTGGACTGATTTTAACCATTCTTTTACTTGCTAGATAAATGTCCACCTATGCGAAGCAGGGACGTGTCGCTAGTACGTTATAATTTTTTACCTACTTTGAACTTGTGTCTGTATGCTTTTTTGACTCTTTATGCCCTACCTGCCTTATTAATAAACGTGGAATAGATTAGGTGTACTATTATTATTTAAAATCTCATTATGTCATCAGTAATTTGATATTCGAAGGAAGAGGACAGAACTTGATGGGTTGGCAAAGTTATGTTATTTTTTTATCGAGTTAGGTATTTTTATCGTTTTTAAGAATATCTAATACATTTTTCAGAGACATAACCATGACATCTCGATAGAGTTAATTTTTCATATTAATATCTAAGAATTTTTCAGAAGTCAACTTTACTACCTAACTTTATCGTTATCATTGTACAAAATAAGATGGAAACTAAATCGCTATAATGACATCATGGTATTGTTTCAATCACTGAAGTAACATTAAATTACTGATTTAGTTTAAGATTCTCCAAGGCGTTTCTACAAGAAGAATATTATTCTAAAACAATGTTCACAATCTGAAAAGTTGTTTAAAATTCAAAATTTTGAATGCAAATGTGTGATAATAGAACACAGCCAAACAAAGTTTAAAACAAGAATAAAACAAGTTGAATTTCGAAAACAAGAACAAACAACAAAAGAACAAAACAAATATCACAATAAACAAAAACAGTTACATTTGTTCGTTTTGTCTAAATAAAAAGGCACTATTTTTAACGTTTGCCGATGTCATGCCCATTCTCGTGCCGTTTCTCAAAGGGCCACTTAAGGCCTCTCGACGCCTTTACGACCTATCTACTGACATCAGTTGGGACTGACCGCTTTCTCATCTCGTAGAAACGCCTCGCCTGTTAGTAAGTTAGAAGTGTATGTCAGTTGCTAGATTTCCTACTACCTATTTGTATTCGCCAAAATATAATTTGAGAATAACTATTTGAGCCGGCAAACGTTGTTTTGCTATATAAAATTAAAACAGTAATATACTGTCTTGGTGGTTCAGTGGCCGCAGTATGCGCCTGCTGGGCACGGGGGTTCGATTCCCACACAGGACAAAACTTTGGGTGACCCACAAAGAGTTGTTCTGAGTATGGGTGCAATTTGTATCCATTAATTTTATTAGGTTAATAAGAACCTTTGAAAAAGAAACGATTTTCTATTCCAGGACCATATTCAAAACGCATCTCTAAATAATAAAGTAACCGTTATAGCTCGAAGGATTACCTCAATAATCAAATATTTTATAAGAATTATACTAGTAGCTTTCCGTATAAAACGAAGAATAAGCATTGCCATTCAACGTGGAAATGCTGCCAGTCTTCTGGGCACGTTTCCTTTAGAGGTCGATGTGGAGGAATTTCATGACGTCTATTAAGCGGCGTCTCCCCTTTTTTACATGTATTTTCTATTATAATTTCTCATTTTTTAATAAGTATAAATATAGTAATATTGTATATATATGTAGATGTATAATTTTCTAGCTAAATGACTCAAAGACTTTCTACTTTATAACCATCATTAGTTAACTTTCATCTGATCATAAGAGTCTCTTCCATTGTACACATTTGAGACAAAAACTCCAACAGTCCCTTATATATGGTAATAGACGATATAAATAATGATAATTGGTGAATAAATTGTGAGTAAGACGAGGATGACCCAATTAGATGTCTTTGAGTTGATGCGTACAGTTTGCGAAGCATTTAGCCTGTATATGTTATGTAATGACATTGGGAAAAGAGACTTTATGCAAATGTTTTTAGAGTTTATTTTATAGTGTCAAAAATGTCTTAAGTGTTTTTAAGATGATGTGTGACATAAGCACGAAAGACGTGTTTTATTTTTCAAATTAAGTATATTAGAGCAACATACAAATTAGTATGTGTGTAGAGCCTGGGAAAGGATTTGTACCACTGCGCGGCATGTTGTGAGTTCGATTTCCATACGGGACAAAAAATTGTGTGATCAAGAAATAGTTGTCCCGAGCCTGGACTGTACTTCGTGTCCGTTAATTGTATGTTTAATCCCCAGCAACACAGAGATTGTTCTCATGCTGGAGATGTATTTTTAAAAAGAAAAACATAATATATTTTAATTAAACAACTTCACTCTCAATTCCTGAACAACAGATCAGATAAAACCATTCTCCTTTTTAAATTAAGAATTCTAATCTAACAATTCAAAATCAGATTACAAGAGGAAAATTACAAGTGATTAAAGATACGCGATCAAACAAAATGGAATAAAAGAAAATTCACAATGTTTACACAACACGTACTTGACCAATTTTCCTCTTCAAATAATAGTAAATAAGAGCCTTTCATATTACACGGCTAAGTGAAACGATGTAATTTGATGCCCAGTTCTTTCAGTTCGGTTAAGACTAACCTTGACACGGATGGATGGATGTATAGAAGAAGAAGGAAAAAAAACATATATATTCGAACATACACAGAGCAAAAGGCGACAAATGAGAAGACAAAAATTATTCTGTGCGTTGTCAGAAAGGGATGGAGGATGTTTGTTACTCAATCATGCTAAAGCGGCTTAACGAATCGGGATAAAATTTGGCACAGATATAGATTATAGTCTGGAATACTAAAAAGGCTACTTTTTATCCCGGGAAAAATGCTGTTCCCGTGGAATTGTACGCGGGTGAATCCGCGAGTGAAAGCGATGTATATTTTAAAATATGTATAACTTTATCACAGATGGCATGTAAGTTCAATATTTGCTTCTTTTATTTTTAAAGACTAATTCTAATTATATTTTTTTTTAAATGACAACTCCCGCACTAGAAAACAAGCTCTGTGTCGCGGGGGACTTTACAAACATACAATAAACGGACACAAATTACACCCAGACTCAGAACAATTCTTTGTGGGTTACACAAAGTTTTGTCCTGTGTGGGCATCGAACCCTCAACCTCGTGCACAGCAGGCGCATACTGCGCCCACTGGACCATCGACGCAGTCATATAAATAAAGACTACCCCCGCATTAGGGTACAAGCCCTGTGTCGCGGGAGACTTTGCAAACATACAATTCACGGGCTCGAATAACCCAGGCTCGAAAAAAACGATGTATGGGAATCGAACCCACGACCTCTCGCTTAGCAGTCAGTTTAACCACTAGACTAACAGGCCAGTAAAATTACAGCCTTACTTTCTTTAGAAGAATTTGCCCTGCTTTAGTTACCAACATGCATTCAAGCGTTCCGTCGACCGTCATTTAATTAAATCTGGTCCCATATTACATTTGCACCGAGGGGCTGCTAAAGGGATTCATGAGATATATCGTCCACCCTTAAACGAAGGTTTTAATAAAACTCTTGACACATAAACGAGAAAAATCCAGCTCAAGTTTTTAAAGCTAAAAGTTTTCTTAACTTTTTGTGGCTTTACTGTTACGGGATAGAACAATGTCTTTAAACTTTTCTGGTCTCTTTTTAAAATATTCGACCCCTAAAATAATCGTTGGATATTTAATTTTGTTTTATTGTAGTTATTAATTTTGATATCTATACTAATATTATAAAGCTGAAGAGTTTGTTTGTTTGTTTGGTTGAACGCTAATCTCAGAAAGAACTTGTTCGATTAGAAAAAATCTTTTTTTGTTGAATAGTGCATTTCTCCAGGAAGGCTATAGGCTATATAACATCACGCTATGATGAATAGAAGCGGAGCAGTAGTGAGATATGTTGCAAAATCGGGGAAAATATTCCAAATTACCACGCGGACGAAGTCGCGAGCGACCCCTAGTATATAATAATTCTTCTGTGCGTGTATATGTCACTGAACTCCTCCTAAATGGTTTGGCTAATTTTGATGAAATTTTGTTTGTGTTCGGGTAGGGCCCTGGATGGTTTAGATTCACAATTGGATCCGGTAGGTGGCACTGTGGGTATGTCAGCTTTTCCAGGCAGGACGACGTCTGCCGGGTCCTCTAGTTTATTTATATAATAAAAAAAAATAAAGTGACGTAGGGCACCATACAAGTGAGCAAGCCAGACCGTGGAAGGGCCTCCACCTTACAGAAGAGCACACAAAAAAACTACATATGGTGGTGTGATTGTGTTCCTATTTGTGACTACAGGTCTAGTACTCATTTAGAGATGCATTGTCCTATCCCATTGATACCCAATCAGGAAAGAACAAAGCTTAAGGACGGTGAGACGCGAGTCATTCCCCAAATAATATAAGCTTACCATATTTAGTGAGTGTTCGAATTTTGAAAGAACTGATAAAATAGTGCGGAAAAATAATTTAAATTAGGTATTGCAAGCGTCTATACGGTAACTGCTTGCCATCAGGCGGGCCGTATGTTTGTTTGCCACCGAAGCAGTATATAAAAAGACCCAAAGGAAACTAGGTGATTTTAACCTGAAAGGTGGAAACATTACATCAATGGGTAGTGATTTTTTTAAATCGTTCAGTGATCTTTTTTCGTATCAATGAAAGGGTTTTACTTGATCAATCTAAAACGTTGCTTGAGTGTACTTTAAGATTATTTCCGAGACTATTGTTTGAGTGCCACAGTTCTACGATAACCTTTTTTTTAATTTAATGAGAGGGTTTTGTCGTTCAGCGACGATATCACCCTGTAAAGACAACCAGAAAAACTAATTACAACTTTTACCTTAATACTAGTTCATATAATAATTTAGATTTTTCAGATAATGGCTCAGTGAGAATGGAGTTACATATGCCAACATCAAAACTTTTACTAGGACCAAATATATTAAATCTAATATTTTCATTGCGGACACACTCCATTAATATATTATATGATAGACATCAACATCGTCCGTGTGGTGACGGATTAAGAATACAAATGTCACCACCCCTTTCCATCCCGAAGGGTGTCGTAAGAGTCGACTAAGGGAGTAAGTCAGGCAGACAATATCCACTGCTAGAGAGGGAAAACTCGAAACCAAACCCTATACCAACCCGTCTGGCCAGCGTGGTATAGTAGGCTAATATCCCTCCAATTGTATGGAGGAGACCCGTGCCCAGTAGTGGGACGTTTATGGGTTGAGATGATGATGATGATGAGACATCAACAATGACACCACAGTCATCACAATTAGGCGATGCAACCTTTTTTATAAGATATGTATGACAAGCTTAATAATAATTTTATATTATTACTAGCTTCCGCTCGCGGTTTCGCCCGCACGTACAATTCCTCGGCAACAGAGATTTTTTCCAGGATAAAACGTAGTCTATGTCATTGTGTTATTCAATGCTATAATCTACATATCTCTATGCCAAATTAAATCCAGGTCCGTTCCGTAGTTTTTGCGTGAAAGAGAAATAAATATACATCCATACATTCTTACAAACTTTCGTGTTTATAGTAAGTAGAATCAAACATTTATAAAAAGAAAGCAAAACCATTTTTTGCATTAAATACTTAATACAGAAAATAATTAGGTATAAATATATCCAAATGGATATCGGCACGATACAGGTTATTTTTTTAACCTAGCTAGGAATACAGTACCTCATCCAACAAGATACTGTAGACTACCTACTTAAGCTTAAATACCCTATGTTTGTTTATTGTACTACAATTACTATAATAATAATGTGTTTGTTGTAACCTTGAAGGTGCCTCAAAATAATAATGTATTTGTGTACAAATACATTATTATTATATACTTAAACTTAAATACCCTATGTTTGTTTTTTGCGCTCCGTATCAGAATGCCATACTACAATTACTATAATAATAATGTATTTGTTGTAACCTTAAAGGTGCCTCAAAATAATAATGTATTTGTTGTACAAATACATTATTATTTTGAGGCAAAAGGAACGGATTCAGCAAAGCTAAAGCGCGTAGCAGAAGCCACAGCACTGCTCAACGGTGGTTTTTATCCGATTTATCTATTATTTAGGCGATTGGCACACTGCAACACACCACGCTGCGGGGGTTTTATATGGGAATATCCCTGGGATAGGAATACGTTTATTTCAAAACGCATCCCTAAATGAGCGCTGAAGACCTGTACTCACACACAGGAACACAACTACACCGCTACGTGTAGTCTGTTGTCAGTTCTGTAAGGTGGATGTCCTTCCCCAGTCGGGCTTGCTCACTAATGTGGTGCCTTACCTCTCTTGAAGTGAAGTACTACGCGTGTTTTCAGTACAAAGAGAGACACTTTTAAGCAATATAAGAACATGCACTTCCATGCTACGGTGCGTGGTACGATGCAGTGTGCCAATCGCCTTAGCCAAGTAATATCAACATTATAAGACCACCGAGATCGCACTATCCATCTTTATGGCGATTAATAAATAAATTGAATTTGTTATTCCTAAAATGTCATATTTATTACCTAGCTTTTATGTCATTGTTCAAATCTATATTAAGGTCGAATATAAACCACTATAAAGACGTTATGGTACGGCCCTTGACCTCGTCAAGTATTTTCAAGTTCTGGGCAAAAAGCCAAATTCCCAATATAATATTTCATCCAATCATTAATCATCATTGTTGAAAAGAATAAAGATATCTTTGAAATATCAAAACATGGAAACCGGCAAGCGAATTCTATTTCTGTTACACTAAAGGGTTCTTTAGTCTCTGGGGAATGTTGCCAGTTACTTCATTTGTTCGTTTGATAAAAGCCGCCTTTTACATTTTGTTGGCGATTTTCATGCGATTCTGGATTTATATTTTTATTTGAGTGTGAGTGTTCGAATTTTGAACGAACAATGACGTGAAAATATTAGTGGAGTTTTATTTTTTAATATATCTTGCGTTGTTGCCTTATTTTTATTTTTAAAATTAAATTAAGTAGTTTATGAATTTATGACATACAGTAATTTTCTTTGAATTTTAAAAAGCCTAGGTACTGCAAGTCCCAGCTTCTTACATTTTCGAAGAAGCTGCATAAAATATTTTATTTTTATTAATAATACTCACTGATAATGTAGCTATCTATAGGTAAAATATTTTTAAAATCGGGCCAGTAGTTTTTGAGTTTATTCATTACAAACAAAATAGAAATCTTTTCTCTTCATAATATTGGTACGAGTATAGATAATGAAATCTTTTACAAGTCCTTTCAGGCGTTCTATCCAACCAATTTGAAATTTAAGGCACAGATTTGTCATCAAGCATTAGATATAATCTAACTGCTCCTTTATATGTCTGCCTCGGTGGTCCAGTGGCCGCAGTATGCGCCTGCTGTGCATGGGGTTCGATTCCCACACAGGACAAAACTTTGTGTGACCCACGAAGAATTGTTCTGAGTCTGGGTGTTATTTGTGTCCATTAATTTGTATGTTTGTAAAGTCCTCTGCGACACAGAGCTTGTTCTCTAGTGCGGGAGTTGTCTTTTTGAAAAAAAAAAAAAAAAAGAACACTAGAAAAAAAAAATGTACATGTCTATGATGATACATAACACATAAACAATATAAAACAAACTTCCATACTGATAGTAAAACTAACAAAAACATTAATAGTTACCCTTCTATCACGGAGCAAAGTTTACATATTTATATTACGTATGACTTTCGATACGAAGCTTGATGTTTAGATTTTTACAAGGTTTTATTTAACTTGCAATGTACTCGTATTATGTTAGAGAGAGAGAGAGAGAGATTTTTTTGTTAGAAACAAAAAATGAATGACCTCCCTTCATTGAACTATATGTATTAAATAATATGAATTGTCAACTAACACTAGTATGTAAGAAAATTGTTACTAACAAAATATGGAATATTTCGAATTAAATTATCATTATTATTATTAAGCAGTGTAGACCACTATGGGACCACCCATTGAAAACTAGCCCTAGTTTTCAATGGGTGGTCCCACAGAAATAGATCATTTCTGTGGGTGGTCCACATAATTATTGGTCCAAATCGAGTACTTAAATGAACTATACCCAAAGCTACATATACATATATGATTCTACTGTTGTGATACGTATTGTGTGATTAAAGATGTATATCGTGTATGTGTTAAATTTTTTTTTAATACTTGGGTGGCAAACAGGCTTGCGTTTCTATTTTCACATGTACATATAAAAAGTTCCATCTCCTAATAAACATTGCTGACGTGAGACCCTTTTCTAACACTAATATTGTTTTAACCGCCACGATTGGCAGATTGATGAACGCATTCACTTTATATTTTAACATCAATCTTTATTTGGCAGAATCTAAAACTTTTTCTATCAACTTGAGACCAAACTCGAACCGTTTCGATAAATTCGAATTTGGAATTCAAGACAGCGCCCTCTGGTGGCAGATCATCGCAGAGTAATCCATGAAACAATTTTAGCAAGGTACTCCGTAGGCAAATAGTTGTAACTCGAATTCAAATGACTTCCGTATCTGAATTTGATTGTAGGAGACTATGTATTTTTATTGCCGTATTATAATAATTATTTTAGTTTGGACTGTTTTAAGGATACGACAAACAATCAGTTTGTGGAATAAACTTTCTCTGAGAGACTATATAGAATGAGGTTTTTTAAGAAAGGAGTCAAAAGGTTTTTACGAGGTGTCAGCAACAATGCTTAGTAAATTAGTAATGCTCCTCGCAAGAGTTCATGGGCTACCAAAACGATTAAAATCCTCACCTAGTAGTAATCACATCTAAATCAATAACAGATTTGCGTGCCTATTAAAACTTGAAAGCATAAAAATCTTTTTGTACTATTTTGGTGGCAAACAAGCAGAGCTGTATGCTTTTTTGCCACCTATCGCCTGATGTTACCGTAATTGCCTAACACTGTAAGCTGTTACCATAGCCTATAGACGCTTGCAATACCTAGGCTATCACAAATACTGTCGACCGAATATTTTTTAAAACCGGGGTTTTGAGGTGGAGTACCCCTGGGATAGGAAAACACAATATGTAGATGTAGCAATATTGAATTCGTACAAAACTGATGAACTATTATAATAATTAATCCTACAAAACCAAACTAACCCAACACGGAAAATCAAAGTTCTGAAGTGTAAATTGCCTAAATCCATGTTTATCAGGGTAGGGTTAATACAGATAGAATAGTTAGCACGTTGTTCGCTTTACCCACCTTACCCCACGGCTTTAACCCACCTTACCCCAACGACATTATACGTCCATAATTGCCCCCTGTGGCGATCCTAAACGTGTCGATATCTTTGTAAGAATAGTAAATGGTATATTTTATTATTATAGTTATTGCGATTAAGGGGTTCGGAATCAATCAACAAGGTTAAACGATATAGGGCAAGGCCTATAGATAGATGAATGACTAAATATGTAGGAAAAAATGTGCTGACATACTTTTTTATTTTGACGTTTACACACAAAATTTGATCTAAATGAGGTTGAGTTGAGTTTGAACTAATATTTTTCGGCTAAGCATTTTTTTAACTGAAGATACACAAAAACTTTGCCCCTGTTAATCTAGCACCCCTGGTCAGATGGACCTATGACTTTAAGAAGGATGCTGGAATAGACTGGATGCTCAAGGCGAAAGAAAGGTGCTGCGGTGCGAAACTGACTTCGTGATCCAGTGGCCGCAGTTCGATTCCCACACAGAACAAACTTTGTGTGACCCACAAAGAATTGTTCTGAGCCTGGGTGTAATTTGTGTCCGTTAATTGTATGTTTGTAAAGTCCCCCGCGACACAGAGCTTGTTCTCTAGTGCGGGAGTGGTCTTTAAAAAAAAAATAATAAGAAAGGCTGAGATTTTGTCCAGCAGAGAACTAAAACGGTCCTTTTTTTCCAGCATCATAGAAATATTTGAATCCAATAAATACAATTTGTTTATTTTATTTCTGTACGCGGCTTTATTGTCAAAATCACACCATACAAATAAGGTCTTATTTTATATCGACAACGCGCTTCTATTCTGTAGTTTACGAGTACCTGCCAGTATTTGCTCTATTAAAAAAGAAAAACAAATAGAAATACGGGCTTCGTATGTGGAACTAACAAACCGCGGATAAACGAGCGAGTTGATGTATCTATCCTGTTTCTATTTTATACCTTTTGTGCAGGTATTTTAAAAATAACTTTGTTTAAAACAAGTGTGGCAAACAAGCGTACGGCCCGCCTCATGTCAAGCAATCACCGCAGCCTTTGGATGCCTGCAACACCAGAGGTATCACTTGCGTTACCAACCCATTTTTTTACACCAGGACTTTAAGATGGGAGTATCCCTGGGATAGAAATACGTTTCTTTCAAAACGCATCCCTAAATGAGAACTGAAGACCTGTACCGGCACACAAAAACCTTACTACACAGTTAACTAGACCTAATCATAACTAAACTTACCGTTAATAATTACTGTATTTTTACATACCTTAAAGACAGTTTTCAACTGCCGGCAATGTTTGTATATGGGACAATTATAATTAGGTATCTGAAAGTATTTCTGTAATGTGTAGGTGGACCGACGACCTAGGTTGCGGGCAAACGATAGATAATGGCGGTTAAGGATTAAGAGCAGTGGAAATCCTTGGGGGAGGCATATGTTCAGCAGTCTTTGACAGAGATGAGGATGATGATGATAATATAATTTTATGCATTTTATATGCTCATACATCAATTTACGTAATTTTAGGACGACTAGCTTTTTCTAACCGATTTACTCCTAAGTACTTTGTTCCAATAGGACAATGTTACTAGCTGCAATTACAGGACCAAAAGTGTGTAATTGTCTTTTTGCTCCAACTATTCTCAATTACGGGTCGACTCTTGAACTGTGCCCTACAAATGTAAGCTCGACTTCTATCACGATAATTAAACGAGAATGAATAAGGTAACAAGTACCTGGAAAGAGTTATTCAGCAGCATCGATACGCTGTTACCAAGTGAAGAACTATGTAGTGGTCGTCGAGTACGATTGCTGATAACGAGGTTGCGGGTTCGATTCCCGGTCGAAGTCAAATATAGATTTTACTTCGCCAGGTTTAACATTTTTTTTACTTTAAGGGTTGTATTTTTAACATGCAATCGAAACTCATATTTTTTTTCAGATTTCACTTCTGAGGGGTTAAATAATAATTTAAAGAAAAAAAAGAAAATTAAAGAGAGGTAGGGCACCATACTAAGAGAGGTAGGGCACCATACTAAGAGAGGTAGGGCACCATACTAGCGAGCAAGCCCGACTGGGGAAGGACCTCCACCTTACAGAAGACCACAGCCAAATGACTACACACAGCGGTGTAGTTGTGTTCCTGTGTGTGAGTACAGGTCTCCAGCGCTCATTTAGGAATGCGTTTTGAAAGATACGTATTTCTATCCCTGGGTTACTTCCATCTTAAAGCCCTGGTGTAAAAAAATGGGTCGGCAACACGCAAGTGATACCTCTGGTAATGCAAGCGTCTATAGGCTACGGATACTGCTTAACATCAGGTGGGCCGTATGCTTGTTTGCCACCCAAGTAGTATAAAAAAAAAAAAAAAAAAAAAAAATAGTACAATTCTAATATTAGATTTAATTATAATATAGGGCATTGTAACTTTAATCTCTAAAGTAACAATGAATACATATACCGTGGCCACATATGGGCAAAACCATAAAATATTATAGTGGGTTCAACATTTTTTATTGTTTGCCTTAATAATTCACGACACCTTAACACACAGAGAAATCCCCATAAAAACAATGGTTTTTAGGTTTATGGACAACCCTAATCAGTTATTAAAGGACTTGCAAGCACATACACAATAGGGTTACCCACATAAAATATAGAAGGTCTATACTGAGTGGTTGCAGGTGATGTAAAGTAAATACAGGGTATTAAAAAAATAAAAGCAGTTACAGTTCTGTTCTGCGTTCAAAATATACTATAATATAATATATAGTGTTCAAAACTTTAAAAAGGATAAACCGATTTCTGAACTAGAACCGGTAGCTGACCGGTCAAAACATGAATTTGACCGGTCAGCTACCGGCTAACCAGACAGAAAAAATATTGTTAGCTGGACGCCAGCAGTGCTACGCCATTTGAGAAGTTAATAAGCTTAAACAAAACCGCATTTTAAATTGCCCCCTACTTTTACTTTTACGTTACCACAGCCAAATACATAGGTTATACTTCAGTTAGTTCCGTGACAGCAAATCTTGGTGTTTTGGGTACTCATCGCGCGAGTGATGCCCCAAGTCTTAAAAGCGTGTAAGACCACGAGAAATGCTTTCCATAAGGCTTATGCTTATTATCCATATTGCTTATTTTATTCTTAGACAGTACAAAAAAGAAAAAAACCACGTTTATATAATGTATTATCTGTGAAAATCATAAAAAACAAACCGCTTTTAAAAAAAGAACGGTCGGTGTTTAACTTCCACTCTAAACTTTTCAGTTTATTTTTTGCGGCCAGTACATAAAAATTCTATTTTTAAAACACTACTTCAAACTTACTCTACCCAATTGAAAATGTTATCGACGTTCTTTTAATATTCGAAGTTTAAATTAATTCTTGTCGTATTTTTTTACGGGAAATTACAAGTAACATTATTCCATTACTTACTCTAGTTTACATTATGAGCATACTAGTTATAGAATAAACATTTAAAAAAGTAAAGAAAATGAAAATAAGTTTTGTGTTTTGTTTGGGTAACCCTGGAATAAAGAAAGTATTTTAATAACAGTTTCTTTTAAAATCGTGACCAATTGTTAGGTAAACACAGGCCAGCTGATTCTCTAAGAAAGCGATGGCAAACTGACAGTGACCGCAAAATTGACAGTTGTGATTGCTCGGTGACGGCATAATCTATTGACTAAACGTCAAAAAGGGCTCTTACGGAATACCGATTTTCAATCTGACAGTCAGATTTTGCTCGGTTTTTGCAGTGGCTCGGTTTTTGCTCTTAAGGAATACCCCTGCCGGTCTCTAGAAGCGCGATTTGAAAGCGCACGTCAGAATTTTCACCCATTCCCTCACTCTCATAGTACGACGGGACGGCAATCCGACACGACCGAAGAGAAATCAGGTGTAGCACCCATTGGTGCTACGCCTGATTTCTCTCCTTTACGACGCTTTCCAAATTCCGTGTATCTATTGAGAATTATTTTGACAAAAAAACATTTTTTTTTAAACCCGGATATCGAACCCGGGACCTGGTGTCACACTCACACATGCACTGAGCCGCCGAGGCAGTATAAGCTATAGAACACTATCGAGGTTCGCAATCATTGCCGTAGCTTAACATATAGGTACCTACCTACCTACCTACAACCAAAATGCCAAGTTCAAAGTAGCTCCTATATTAACAAGGATTACCTGTAAACTTAACCTCTGTTTACTCACCGGGAGCCTTAATCTAAAATTACCAATCAAGCTTAACGTAATCTTCTATTAAACGGATACAAACTCTTATCGGGTATAACAGCACTGGGTGTATAATTATGTAATAATAATAATAAATAATGAATTTATGGTTGGCTGAGTTGTCCCAAAATATTACAAAAAATATTATCAATACATTTTTGAAATGTGATTATTTGTTTAAATGTTATTATAACTATATATAAATCATATTTCCTATTCGATTGGATATATTAAGTTGAAAAATTAAACAGTGGATGAGTGGTGTGATCCGGGTTTACCCTAAATACTCTTCTCTGACTCTTCTACGCCCAAACATAATTATATATTATAATACTGACAAACCCTATTCCGACAGTAATAAATCCTACTAATATTTTAAATGTGAAAATTTGTGATAATGCATGTGTTTGTTACTCTTTCACGTAAAAACTACTGAACGGATCTGGATGAAATTTGGCACAGAGATAGATTATAGTTTAAAATAGCACATAGGCTACTTTTTATTTCGAAAACTGACATCCATGTGGGCGGAGCCGCGGGCAACAGCTAGTTAATAAATATTGCTGACAAAAACAAAATCTATTTATAATCCCAAAACGTTTCTTGATTTGCTAACCGATACGGGTGCAAATCCCATTGGACAAAAACTTGTAAGTCCCGTTTCAAATTCCGCAAGGCATTTGAAAACGGAATTAAATTGGTCTTGGCAATACATCAAAGGGATTGTCGTGATTAGTCTCTTTGAATAATAGCTTGATTGTAAAATTTATTGGATACTGACAATGTTTAGGATTTTATTTGGATGATTGAAGTTTCACTTTATATAAAAAAACTGCGGTGCAGTCTTTGGGAACTACCAACAAAAGTGAAAACTAAGTAACTTGTGAATTGTACCGTCAAGCTATTAGATTATTATTATATGGAAAGCGTTCGGTGACGTTGATGCGAGTTTCATGATTTTTGTTCACCCAAAAAGTGCTCAACGCACCTAAAGAAGTTTTCACTTCAAACAGTAAATAAGGGAGGGCACCATGCTAGTAAGTAAGCCAGATTGTGGAAGGACCTCCACCGTAAGGTGCTGTAGTTATTTGACTGCGGTCTTCTTGACTTTTCTTTACGGTCTTCTGCAAAGAAGACCATAGTCAAATAACTACAGTACCTTACGGTGGAGGTCCTTCCACAGTCTGGCTGACTTACTAGGATGGTGCCCTCTCTTATTTATTTATATTATTCAAATAACTACACGCAGCGTTATAGTTATGTTCCTGTGTGTGAGTTCAGGTTTCCAGAGCCCATTAAGGGATGCGCTTTTAACAAAACTTTTTCCTATCCCAAGGAAATTCCATAATTAAATGCTAATATCAATCTTTGCGTCGGCAACACGCAAGTGACACCTTGCTTGTTTGCCACTTAAGTAGTATAAAAAAACTAGTTGTTGCTCACGGCTTAGCCCGCGTGGAAATCGGTTATAACTATAAAAAATCCTTTCCCAGTCCTTCACCATCTACCTTCTTGTAAAATTTTCATTAAGATCCCTTCAGCAATTTACTTGTAAAATGGTAACAAAGAAACTAATAGAACTACTTTCACATTTCTAATGTCAGTTTGTATTAATTTAGATAGAAAAATATAAACGCAGTGTGGAAAATTGATACTTTTTAATTTGTAAATTGTACCTCGGGGCGGGTTTCCACCGGTGCAATTTACTAATTACAAAATATTAATATTCCACTGAAATTACCGAAAATTATAATGCTTGGAGAATCAGACATGTCTTCGTTTCCTTACGATGTTTTCCTTCATCATCATGCTTTCCTAGTTGTGGAACGATCTCGATGTATTTCTATTAAATGATCGCCCATCTATATACTGACTGCAGCTAGCTTGCTTAAATTCACGGATCTATCGATCAACGCAGCCATTTTTTAGCTACAGGCCCCTCATAATTATAAAAAAATAAAATAGCGTCACGAAAGTTTCGCCTTAGGTAGAAAAATAATACCTACGTTTCATGTCCCATGTAACTAATTGGAGGTGAGCTTACTGCTTTAAAACGCATCCACGGTAAAAAAAAGACTTAAGTGGAAGCGTGTTTGTTTTGCAATTTACATCTTAATCTTAACAGCTAAGGTTCAAAATTGCCCAGTGACAATTCTTAAGTTACGTCTACTAAGGATGCGATGTGGCAAGAACGAATCAAGGTTCAAAATCAAACAAAAAAAAATCAATAACACTGCCCAATCCGGGAATCTAACCCACTCACGATCGATTCTCAAACAAATTCGCAAGCTTATGCCCTGAAACCAACGCGGCAGCCTATTTCGTATCCTTTTTATGGTCTCCGACATTTAAAAACAATCTAATATTATATTATATCATCAAAGTATTTTTTTAGGGCTTGAGACGACTGTTTTTATCGCTCAAAATTTCACAATATTCTTTATAACCACTGTTTAACAATTTTTATGAATATTATATTACTTTGTAATGACTAGGTACTTAAATTACTGCTCTGTAATTATAATAACCCTATACATCCTTACTAATATTATAAATGTGAAAATTTGTAAGAATGGATGGATGGATGTATGTTTGTTACTCTTTCACGTAAAAACTACTCAACGGATCTGGATGAAATTTGGCACAGAGATAGATTATGGTCTGGAATAACACATAGGCTACTTTTTGTAGCGATAACCGACATACACGCGGGCGGAGCCGCGGGCAACAGCTAGTGGTATATATAGGCGCAACCTGAAAGTGGTTTGTACAGAGTCAGTAAGAGATTCAAGTTTAAACATTTCTAAACCATGTTATATTGTGTTCCAATACCTATATTTTATCGAGCTATATTTTAATTTTACATACGAGTATTATGCACAATACATTGAAATGGTTTGTACTCTGGTACAAGCAGACCTAGCGGCACTTACCGCTTTTTTAATTACCATATATTTAAACACTAGCTGTTGCCCGCGGCTCCACCCGCGTGGATGTTAGTTATCGCTGTAAAAAGTTGCCTATGTGTTATTCCAGTCCATAATCTATCTCTGTGCCATATTTCATATTTCAGCCAGATCCGTTCAGTAATTTTTACGTGAAAGAGTAAATATACTCATAAACTTTCACATTAATAATATTAGTAAGGATTTTTACAGCAATATGGAAAAAGTCGAGCCCAGGTTCCGGCCCAGCATACTACCAATAGTGGCATCCAAGCTTCTACTACTGAGTTCGAATTAATTGTCCACCTCTTGGATAGACGTCAGCTTACCATAATCATTCAGGAAAAACTACATAATGAAATCAGCTTATAACGTCACGAGTTTACGTTTTTTTATTCCTACTCTTCAAATAAAGGTAAATTTGGGGTTGTTTCGGTATTTTACCAAAAATAGCATTGTATAATCATAATTTCATAATAATATATACTATCTTGGTATAGTAGGCTAATATCCCTCCAAGTGTATGGAGGAGACCTATGCCCAGCATTGGGATGTTTATGGGTTGAGATGAGAGAGATACTATCTTGATACAACCCATGCGGCTGTGTGATCCCAAACTAGGGTGTATTAGGTAGTTTACCAGTTTTCCGGTGGTTGTCATGCACTATGGCTACCAGACAACTGGTAAACAGTAGTAACTTGTACGTTTAAAAAAATACAAAATAAAATGTATATAAATTTAAAAAAAATCTAACCTAACCTAACATCACATAAAAACGGCTTGACCGATTTGGCTGATTTTATTTACTCGATGCGTTCTTAATTATCAACACAAGGTTTGTATAAAATATATTTTTGAAAAATCCATATAAAATGTCACTAATTTGGATTATATTTTTGTATGAAAATATCCATAAAACCCGAAGCCGTTACACGTATACAGCGCTTAGAATCACACTCATTACAAAAAGTTTTACCACTAATTTCCTAGACATGTAATACAAAATTTCAATCAGAATTTTTGGACCTAACATTTTGAACTAACCCTAAACCAAAAAAAGAGCAAACATGCAGAAAAATTACACCTAGACAGCGCTTAGAATCGTACTCATTACAAAAAATATTGACCACTAATTTCCTAGACATGTAATACAAAATTTCAATCAGAATTTTTGACCTAACATTTTGAACTAACCCTAAACCAAAAAAAGAGAAAACATGCAGAAAAACTGGTGTCCAAACAAAATCTATTTCGGAAAGGGTAGGATGAATGAGGTGGCATTCCGGCAGCCTCGGGCCACCGTTGACGCAATCACTGAGAACTAAATCACGCTCCCAGCGTTCTAGTGCGGTGAATTTTTAAAGAACACCCTCTGTATGGTCCGTGAGGCGGTGTCAAAGAACGCTGGACGTATTTGCTAATGTACAGGTTGATGTTTTATTGTGGGATTGAAAGTTTTGACCTACTAGTTTAAGTAGCGGGCAGCAAAATGAAATTTTTGTAACAAAACGTTGTATAAAATGAAGATTTCACCTACATGTACGCGTAATAATTGTGTAAAATTTTCCCTGAATATTTTCTAAAATTTTCTTCTATACAATCCTGACCTGACAATAACGAACACAAATAAAAAGAATTATCTTATTTGGTGCAGTAGATCGGAAGTTATCCGCGTACATACATTTGGGGGTTTCATTTCTATTCATATAGATTTTTTTACATTTGAATTTCTTCTTTACGTTATTCATGAAATGAATTATGAATAGCATTTATTTTGATAATTTAAATTGTATGTCAAATAGTTCTAGACTTTTAGTATCGTAAAAATAGACTGAATAATTTATTTTATATATTAAATTATACTGACGGGCGCGAAAACTGCATCAAAGTACAAATTGACTTTAATTTAAAAAATATTTATCCATTATGCAAACGTAGGAAATACTGTCTACTGTCACACGCTGGTTACTTTGCCCAGTGAACAATAAAATTTCCATTGTGTCACCGGTGTATTTCAGCATGGCATTCAAAGTGTTAATTAATAAATAATTTATGTCAAATGTTGGCAACCATTATTTTGTTCGATTTTCCAGCTTTACATACAGCATTTAAAATTTGATTTATTATTGCGTGTGGGACGCAAATAGAAACCTATTACCTATATTTTTTGGAAATAAATCAATTAGGAGAGTAATAAAATGGCGAATTGGAGTGTAATAAAAATTTAGGCAAAACATTTAATTTTTTAATTACATTTTTTTGTCCAATATTGTAATATTTCAAAAGTATTCAATATTTTAGGTATTAGCTACTGCCCGCGGCTGTTCCCGCGTGGATGTCAGTTATTGCGATATCATTTACCCTTTCCCAAGACACGATCTATCTCCTTGCCAAATTTTATTAAGATCTGTCCAGCCATTTAGTTCTGAAATAGGTTACAAACAAACATACTTACATATATACTTTCGCATTTATGTATGGATTATAGTATTTTTTTATAATTAATAAATTAAAATGGCTACCGCATATTTGGCTGGCCTGTTGGTCTAGTGGTTAGTGACTAGTAGTAGTGGGTTCGATTCCCACATGGGACAAAACTCCAATCAGATAGAAAGAAAGAAAAGCAAGAAAAAATATTTATTTTGTCTTTACATCTTACTACAGTAATCTAAAAAATATACATAATGGTTACAAGACAAAACAGGACCTAGCTCAGCGATTAATTGCAACATCGCAGACGCTGCAGCGCTGATATTCTGCTTTAAATCAGCGCTGCAGCGTCTGCGAAAGATTGCAATGCCTACATATTTTTTATCGTAATAATATAAATACTATTCAGTAGAATACTTGTCTTTGTCGACGTACGCACTTTAGTAAAATATAAGATTCACAAGCGTTATTTTGTCCGCTCAAGTATGAACATGTTTGAACAGACACATTTTCCTAACGATTGTTTCCAAACGGAAAAATGTAACTATAGCTTTATTGAGTCGTATGAGAAATTGTGTAATAATTTATGACTGTATTATGTATCTCTGTTATATAGGTAATTGTCTGTCTCTTTTTCTCTTATTAACACTTTTTAGGACAGTTAACGCCTACAATGACTGCCTTGGTGCAGTTGCCGCAGTATGCGCCTGCTGTGCACGAGGTTGTGGGTTCGATTCCCACACAGGACAAAACTTTGTGTGACCCACAAAGAGTTGTTCTGAGTCTGGGTGTAATCTGTGTCCGTTAATTGTATGTTTGTAAAGTCCCCTGCGACACAAAGCTTGTTCTCTAATGCGGGAGGTTGTCTTTTCGTATAAAAAAGGAAAAAAAAAACGTTATGACAATAAAACATCTATTGTGTCTACATTAGTGTCCGCGAAAAGGTTAAGTTGTTAGTGTCCATGCAAGTTGGTGACTGAATTGTTCACATAGCTCATATTTAGGTCTCTGTCGTGATTTGTTGACTGTTAACAGTCGGGTATGCCTTTTAACGTGCCCTTCAAAACACGGAGACGCTCAAATGAAATACCATCATCTATAGGGTTACCGCGCTGCGCTCTTGCTAGCTTAACCCACTAATCGTTTACCGAATAAATTATAAAGAGTGGCCCGAGTTTCTTGCCAATTATTTTTGAGGTCCTACCCTAGTTAGCGAAATGGCCGTAGGAAAAAAGTATGTTGTACTAGCTGTTGCCCGCGGCTCCGCCCGCGTGGATGTCGGTTATCGCTGTAAAAAGCCTATGTGTTATTTCAGATCTATTTCTGTGCCAAATTTCATTCTGATCCGTTCAGTAGTTTTTATGTGAAAGAGTAACAAATGTCCATCCATCCATCCATACTTACAAACTTTCGCGTTTATAATATTAGTAGGATTTATGCTGGCATTTGTTTTTATGACATTCATAAGTTACATAAGTTTGATTTTGAACAGCGAGTGCACCTGGTCAACAATCTTGATCGATTTTCTTATTTGTCTCTATGTGGTGTCCTACCTTATTTTCTTTTTCGTATTCTTCAACACTTAAACAATTTCAGTTCCCCGATTAAAGCTAAGTGAGAAAGTAGCACAGTAGATCAGAAGGCTATCTGAACCATGACTGAATATTTCAGTGTCGCATGAAATGAGGCTTTCGAGCCCTTTTCACCTTCTCATCCATTTTTAATCAGGTTTTAACTTTGATAAGATTTAGTTTAGAAACTCCCGAACTTTATGTCTGTTCTTAATTTAAAATTCAACGGTTGTTTTACGGATATGTACCCAATGGAATTAATTTTAGACCTATAACTAAATATATTTATTTTATTTTTTATGCTTTATTTTATTTTACATATGTTTACTAATATAGTTATAAATGTGTACCAACAAATAATTGATGTAAATCTGATAAATAAATATAAATTAGTATTATAACAGAGTTTTACATATTAGGGGTTGTATAAGAACGTCCATAAAGCGATTTATTTTCGATCTAAATTAGAAATTTCAACAAAGACAATTTACAATATTTCTCACTTACATAATATTCATCCAAAGGTTGCCTGGTAGAAATCGCTCTTGGAGTACCCATTGTACAAACGTATTTACCTACATTATGTTTTTGTAGAAAGTAATAAAATTGGCGTAGAATAAAAAAAAAATAGACTTGGGTCTATTAAAGTTGACACCTAACGAATTTTAAATTGACATCGAACGGCCACAGATATTTTATTTGTCTCTCAATTTTATATTTTACTAGCTTTAAGTGACAGCATTTTGAATAAAGAATACAGATAAGAAAAAATGTGTACCTATTGTTTAAATAAAATTATAATGTTACTTATTATTCTTTTTTTAAAAGTTTTTTGTTTTAATAGCAAATGGCCTCGTTCGGACGAGCATTAAAAAAGCGTTGAATTGAAACAAATTAATTTCGTAGTATACATACATTATTCGCGCGTTAGCACTTTTAAAACGAGACGTTTTTTTATTAAGCTATGAGCGACTTAGGTATACACATATAAAATTAGGCAATGGTTGTTTAAAAAATGATACAATTATAGAAATTCATGAAGCGTAAAATTTCTAAGATATTAAATTTTCTCAATCAATCAGCTTATTTCAGTCCACTGCTGGACATAGGCCTCTCCTAATTTACGCAACAACACCCAGTCCACCTTCTTTAATTTTCTCGTTTAAAATAAATTAAACAACTTGAAATACTTGATAGCTTAACCTACTGATCGTTTACCTATCGTTTAAAAACGTAAGACGTTTTGTAACAATATCTCATTAACTACCTAAGAAGTATTAATTTCATTGAAAAATTAACTGGCCCACCAAGAAACAAGCCCTATGTCGGACACAAAGTATAGCCAGATTCCTAACAAACATTTATGGATCACACAATTTTTTGTCATGTATGGGAATCGGACCCATAACCCTCGGCGCGGTGTTAGTGGTGAGGTTCCACCTTCACTACTAGATCACACGTACAGTCAAAAATAAATATTATTAATATAATTATATTAATATTCATCAAATCATAAATCACAATTTTATAAAGCCATACAATAAACAGCGTAAATACAATTATAAAAAATTGTACAAAAAATCCTTTTTCAAAAATTTTCATCAGATTTTTATTTAATTTTTCTTCCAAAAACAAACGCAAAGATAAAAATTGAATTAGCACAGACTAAATTACCTGAAAGGACCACAGCCAATTATAAATTTAAAGTTTAAAAAACAACTAACAAAAAGTTTATATAACTTTCGAACTTACCGTAAAGTTCACAAACTTTCTTTAACACGAACCACGAATGTACTAATCACTGTATCTGTATGTAAAACTTGTTACATACGATTTCGTATACTTTTATATACTATATATCTGATATATATCTCGTATATACCTCAGACGTCCGAACGCTGCCACGAAAGACGCGAAACTGAAACGGCGAATGAACGTCCAATTTAGCTAGAACCTCGATGCTTTTGCATGCATGTCTGCAGTGCCCTTTGACGTTAACATACAGGGAGGCGAGGGAGCTCTTCTGTAACTGGCTGTGGCCCTTTGCGGGTTGAGGTAATTGAATTTCAATTTACGATAGTGGGTAAACAAAAGTTCGGGATTGTCTTTGCTATGGACATGCATTAATATAAAAGACGACTGCCTTGATGGTCCAGTGGTCGCAGTATGGGCCTGCTGTGCACGAGATTGTGAATTCGATTCCCACACAGGACAAAACTTTGTGTGACCCACAAAGAGTTTTTCTGACTGTGGGTGTAATTTGTGTTCGTTAATTGTATGTTTGTAACGTCCCTCGCGACACAGAGCTTGTGCTCTAGTGCGGGAGTTGTCTTAAAAAAAAAAGGTAAGTAACCATCTCTGTGAAAAATTGCGGAATACGCTATTAGACCAGTATCATAGATATTAGAGGCAAATCTAGGCACCTAAAGGAATTTTATATTGTGCTGTAGCCCCAAAAATTTTATTCCTTTTTCTAGGTTTTTTTTTTGTTAAGATTTTTTTTATTTAACTTGGATGGCAAGCGTAAGTCCCAACTGATAGTAAGCACTAACCTATAGACTAGCTATATTTCGTGTGTGTGAGTCAGATCCGAGTCGTTTTGATGTAAAATTTTACGACTAAGGTAACAAACAAGTAGTATGATCCACCTGATGGTAAGCAATTACCGTAACCTATGGTCGTTTGTTTTTATGTTATGGTTATAAACAAAAATTGACATAAAAAAAAATTATAAAAATTTCCTCATGTCCCGTAGATATTTTGATATTGTTTTGGTTTTTACTGATAAGTAGCTTTGTCTTTCAAGTTTTTATAAAGACTGTAAAGACGCCGATGATTTTTACTTCTTCTTCTTCTTAGCGTGTCGATGGCAATCTAAATTGTGTCAGCCCAGAACCTAGCTACGAGTTTTGCATTGTCAGTAGCGTTCATAAGCTCCTCTAAGGTGCAGGTATCAGGGCACGCGGGGCATGATATCAAGTGCCCCATGGTTTGTGGCTTAGCACCACATTTACACTCCAGGTTGGAATCGTCTATAAATCCCCACCTGAGCAGGTTTTCTTTGCTTCGACCAACCTGAGTCCGAAGTCGGTTTAAAGACTTCCAGGTCAGCCAAGGTGTCTCATGTCCAGGTGGGAGATTTTCGGAGGGTGGGACGAATGGGGTAGGTATAGAAGTTGTCTGCATCATCATGATTTTTACTTCTAGCACTATATACGTCAAGGTATATGTTTACAGGCTATTAGGTACTTTAATAGAGCTACCTCTATTAAAGTACCATTCTAGCAAGAAAGCCGGACTGGGGAAGAACTTCCACCTAACAGAGGACCACAGCCAAATAATTACACAAAGTGGTGTAGTTGTATTCCTAAGTGTGAGTACAGGTCTCCAGCAATCATTTAGAAATGCACCTTAAAAAATAAAAATAAATCCAATTCCAGGGATACTTCACCTAAAAGGCAACCTGGGGTAAAAATAAGTCGGCAACACACAAGTGATACCTCTGGTATTGCAGGTGTCTATAGGCTACTGTAACTGCTCAACATTAGACGGGCCGTATGCTTGCTAGTACCCAAGTATTATATTATAAAAAACAGTTCTCGGTATAAGAAAACGCTCCTCCCTATCTTGAAATATAAAATATAAAAGTTGTGTAAAATATAAAACGGTTAGGCCCTATCCTAAATTTTAAAAGCACGCTTTAACATTTAACCACTTAAAAAAAAATCCCAGTACAATTTACTGTAGTGTAAAATATTTGAAACTTATGGGTCAAGATTGCGTTGAAAATTTCGTAAATATGATTTTATCGACGTGCAACATGCACAAAGTCGAATTCACATCTGAATTTTCAATATAACTGCATTTTATTTAAACGTGAAATGTGGGTAGGCGGAAATTGCCTGTTGCGCCGATGATCGTTAAACAAAGAAGGTCACCCATATATTTAAAATATGCAAATTCTTTATTCAAAATTGGGCCATATTATGTTTTGTGTAATTTTGTATGCCGGTTATAATATAGCGTCGTAATATTGCATTTAATATTTTCTTATTTTTTTATTGTGACTAAGCTATAATATTATTGAAGTGAAAAATTCTTTCGCGCGTTGAAAAAATATTCATGGAACTCACGTCATCGGCACCGAACGCTTTTTTTATATACTACTTGGGTGGCAAACAAGCATACGACCCGACTGATGTTAAGCAGTTACCGTAGCCTATGGACGCTTGCAATTCGTGTTGCCAACCCATTTTTTTACACCAGGACTTCAAGATGGAAGTATCTCTGGGTTAGAAATACGTTTCTTTAAAAACGCATCCCCAAATGAGCGCTGTAGACCTGTATTCACACACAGGAACACAACTACACCACTGTATGTAGTTTTTTGGCTGTGGTCTTCTGTAAGGTAGAGGTCCTTCCCCAGTCGGGCTAGCTCGCTAGTATGGTGCCCTACCTCTATTTAATATTACCAGGGATTATTGAAGTGAAAACTTCTTTAGGGGTTAGCAGTTTTTGAGTGAACAAAAATCATGAAACTCGCGTCATCGTCACCAAACGCTTTCCATATTCTTAAATGAACAAAAATCATGAAACTCGCGTCATCGTCACCAAACGCTTTCCATATTCTTAAATGAACAAAAATCATGAAACTCGCGTCATTGTCCCCGAACTCTTCCATATTCAAAAAATATAATAATCTAATAGCTCGACGATATAAATTACTTAGTTTTCACTTCTATCGGCAGTCCACAAAGACCGCCCCGCAAGTTTTTTTTATAGCGACTAAGCTATAATATCAAAAGGAATTATTTTAAAGTCCTTATTTTCTAAGTTCCGAATATTTCCTGTACACGCGTTAGTTTCTTTTAAGTTGGCGACATATTGCTTTAAAGTTCTGACGGCTTTCGGATTAGTTCTGCTGCTGTTGTTCATGAAATAGTTTTTAAAATTGATTTTTATTTTCAACGCGTTCCGCTTTATTAATAAACGTGGTGTAGCGAGTGAATAGTTACGCCATGCTTTGTCCTCTTCTTTCGAATGTCAAATTACTGATGACAGAATGAGAGATTATATAAATTACACCTATTCTATTCCACGTTTATTAGCAAGGCCGCTTTTATGTTCAAATACAGTTTTAAAGTAATTATTGAATGATTTTTCTTTCCAACTAAGGTATACATATTATTTTGTTTTTTTTATAGACACTAGAGAACCAGCACTGAGTCACGGAAGAATTTACACACATACAATTAACGGACACAAATTACACCCAGACTCAGAACAACTCTTTGTGGGACACACAAAGTTTTGTCCTGTGTGGGAATCGAACCCACAACCTCGTGTACAGCAGGCTCATACTGTGGCCACTGGACCACCTAGGCAGTTAAAATGTACAGTTACCATAGTTTATGGACATTTCCCCATCATCATTTTTATGTTACCGACCGTAAAATTTTATGTTATTGGTAACCCGATAAAAAGCGCCTTTAATTGAGCACTTTGGTGACAGCTTTCGCAATAGAAAACAAGCCTTTTGTCGCGAAGTACTTTATAATTATTCTATTAACCGACAAAAGGTACATCCAGACACGGAAAAACCGGTATGGATTACTCAATTTCTTGAGTAAATTGTAAGTGACTTTTCTTTTCATTTAACAAGACAAGACTAATGAATAAGCTCTGTCTTATGGGGGACTTTACGAACATACAATTAACTAATACACCCAGATTCGAGACAACTGTTTACGGCTTACACAATTTTTTGCCCCGTATGGGATTTGAACCCACAGTACGTGCAGTGGTTAAAGGCGAGGTACCTGTAGCGTCATCTATCAGGCCAATAGAATAACGCGACAACAATCAACGTAGTTCCACATTGAAAAATACAGATGTGATGTAACAAACACTATCCCTAGAAACACGCAACCGCAGAACAAATGTTCGAGATGCTGAATCGCGCTATCGAAGTTTACACAAACACTCAGTATATATGTATGTTATAGGCAATGTGTATAATGCAGGCATTCTATATAATACCGCGGCAGCGGCGCCCGAATTGATTTGTATAATAAAATAGTAATCCTAGGTTAGGTTAGGTTCGTCGTCGTTCGTTAATGACCGCCATTACACGCTGCGGTCTAGCCAGCAGCTACTCCACGTGACTGCCCAGAGCACGCTCTGGGCAGTCACGTGGAGTCAAACCGACTTGGGCGCAAGTCTCACTCACACCGAGTTCGATCCCGGGTGGTAGTACCAATTTAAATTTTATTTTGTGGAATTTATATGCACTAATCAAAATATTTACCATCTGCTATCGGTGAAGAAAAAAATCGTGAGGAATCCCATATGTCTTAGAAGAAATCCGCATTAGGAAAGCGTGTGTGAATTAAGGCCTAAACTCTCTTTCTTCATAGAAGAGAGGAGACCTGTGCCTAGCAGTGGGACCTATATGGGCCACTATATTTTCAACTGAGCAATTAAACTAATTTAAAAGTTCTTTTCCCTCGTATCAACTGGCTTAGTTATATTGCTATGACTGTACACTTGAAATAGTCTAAATACTGAATTCCCGTTATTCTATTTTCATAATAAATTGAATAAACGGACTGATTTAATATCTGTCGAAACGTGAAATATTTTATTGTTTCACATAATTCAATCAAAATTTTGTTCGATGCAAAATCACTTGATTGCTATGCATTTGGTTTTTTATATTCTACTTGGGTGGCAAACTCGACCCGCCTGATGTTAAGCATTTACCGCAGCCTATGGACGCTTGCAATACTAGAGGTATCATTTGCGTATTGCCTACCCATTTTTTAGACGCTTTCAGCTGGAGTATCCCTGGGATAGGAAAACGTTTATTTAAAAATGTACCCCTAAATGAGTGCTGGAGACTCATACTCACACACAGGAATATAACTACACCGCTGTATGTAGTTACTTGGCTGTGGACTTCTGTAACGTAGTGGTCCTTCTTTAGTTAGGCTTGCTAGCTAGTATGGTGCCCTACCTCTCCTGTAATCAAGATAAGTCAAACTCATTTATTCATTTAGATCAAATACATTATACTTATGAACGTCATAAAAACAAATGCCTGCATACTTTTTTTCTACGGCTAATTCGCTGACTAATATTTTTTTCTCAACACTATATAGAGCTAGTTATCAAAATAGGTAATTCCATATTTTTCGATGAATAAAATGATATGTTAAATCTATACTAATATTATACAGCCGAAGAGTTTGTTTGTTTGGTTGAACGCGCTAATCTCAGAAACTGCTGGTTCGATTTGAAAAAATCTTTTTTGTTTAATAGTGCATTTATCTAGGCAGGCTATAGGCTATATAACATCACGCTTTGATCAATAGGAGCGGAGAAGTAGTGAGATATGTTGTAAAATCGGGAAAAATATTGCAAATTACCACGCGGACGAAGTCGCAGGCGACCCTTAGTATTATTATATCCATAATTTGATGTAGCAAATAGAGTAAACAGTAATCTTGAATATGGGCCCACACACTACATGTGTGGTTGATTTGAAGTGTCTACTCGCCACACGTCCACTCCGTGTGTGCCTCTAGAAGCCCACTACATCATTCCGTTCAAACATCTAATTTCCGTAGCTCCGTCAGCTCGTCTCGGGCCTCTCATTTATTTAATGCTTATAAACCTCCCCGGCAATGTTTCGCCAATGTTCTACAGGCAAGGTTTCTCAAACTTTTAGCGCCATGTACGTTACGACAAGTTGGCCCTCGAACACTTTCTTTTTTATAGACAACTCACGCACTAGGGAACAAGCCCTGTGTAGCGGAGGACTTTACAAACATACAATTAATGGACACAAATCACACCCAGACTGTACAATCATTTATGGATCACACAAAGTTCTGTCCCGTGTGGGCATCGAACCCACAAAGAAAACTCATAGAATGTTTATTTATTTCATAATCACAATATGGTATGCCTACATGATCTATCTATACTAATATTATCAAGAGGAAAGATTTGTATTTTTGTGTATTTGTTACTCTGTCACGCAAAACTACTGAACGGATCTGGATAAAATTTGGCACAGAGATAGATTATAGTCTAGAATAGCACATAGGCTACTTTTTATCGCGGTTACCGACATCCACGCGGCCGGAGTCACGGGCAACAGCTAGTGAATAAGTAAATTGACATACTTAAATTATAAAAATAATATAAGTTCAATATGAGTAAAAGCTTGGCCAACTTGGCCAAGCTTTATATTTATATTTTATTTATATTTTTTATAAAACCTAACTACCGAAGTACTTAAGAGGAATAAATGAATGACATTTCTATTATTTAGTCACTAAAGGTGTTTATTAGTATGTTTTTAGCGCAAATTGTTAATTGGCGGCGAAATATTGCTTAATTTATGCCTTATGCTTGTCATTTGCCAATCGGCTAAGCTGCGACCATTTAATGTAAATGTTGCTTGGATAAAATAATTCACCTTTAACCTATTCGCACATAAAATATGCGCTAAGTGGTAGTTTTTTTTCATACTACCAAGAAGGCAAATAAGCATACGGTCCGCCTGATGGTAAGCAGTTACCGTAGCCTATGGACGCTTGCAACACCAGGTGTATCACTCGCGTGTTGTCAACCCTTTAGATTTGCGAATAACAGACCGCTATAATATACAATACGTAAATTTTACTGCCACTCCCTACGAATAACCGGTGTGCCCATAGTGGTACTTCTTGAACCCCACTTTGAGAAACCCTGTTCTACAGTAATAAACTTCAATGCGCCTGTGTTTGCGGGCCTTTTACGTATAGTGCCAGAAAAGTTGAAGTAAGAATACGTTTTGAATGAAAAGTTTTAAATCTTTTGCTCTAGTTTTTTGGCTTGTGGTTTATTAAGTAATGTTTTATCTCACTTTAACGCTTAGAAAGTATAAAAAATATCTTTACTGTTTTGTAGAAGTTCTGTAGTTTTTTTTTCTTTTTTTTTTACATTTATTATAATTAGTATTATAATATTAAACACTAAAACTATATTTACAACAATTAAAAATAAATTCTAATTCATATTATTTTAAATTCTCTATCATACAGACAAAATACCATAACAATGCATATACTTAAACATGTACAACGGCGATCTTAACTCAATATCAATTCTCTACCCGCAAACCATAGAGTCGCAGAGGAAAAGAAAAGTAAGAGAGCTAATTAAGTCTACATCTGAATAAAAAAAATTGAGAACAGAAAAAAGGATTATTATCGAACTACTAGCTTGCGCCCGCGGCTTCGCTCGCATGTACAACCCCTAGGGAGCAGTGTTTTTACAGGATACTATTCCAGAATATAATAAATCTCTGTGCCAAATTTCAACCCGATTCCTTAAGCTGTTTTGGTGTAATTGAGTAACAAACATCCATCCATCCAAACTTTCATATTTATAACATAAGTACGATTTGGTAAAACCTTAACTCACGCACAGGAACACAACTATTATACCACTGTCTCCTGTAAGGTAGAGGTCCTTCTCCAGTTACGCTTGCTCGCTTGTACGGTGCCCTATCTCGGTTATGTAAATATAAAAAACTTTGCGGTAATGAAAATAATTGAGAAGTGTTTTTTCTCAAGCGTTAATGGTATGAGTTGAGGCAACATTCCCTCTTGGCCTTAAAATTTTCATAATGCATTAAAATGCTCTATTACACTCAAGGGACTTGACCGAAATTGTGGTGGTAACCGAAAATGGGACGCTGTAAAAAAAGTAGACGTGATAAACTCCACACTTATTCCGTTTATGAAAACCTACTACAACGTGAGTCGGTTAGTAAGTAGGTATATATAAGCACTCATAGCCAGGTGCACTTGCTGTTCGGTAATCGATCAGCTGGTTAAGCTACCAAAGGCGCGGTAACCCTATAGATGGGTGACCGCATAGTGGTATTTCATCTGAGCGTTTCCGTGCTTCGGATGGGCACGTTAAAAGTCAGTCCCGACTGATATCAGTCGTTAGATCACGACAGAGGCCTAAATATGGGCGATCTGAATAACTCTGTCACCAGGTTAGCCACTAACCAAACGATAAAAAGAAGAAGAAGAACTACTTCTTCTTCCTCTTCTTATCACATTACATTCACTGCTTGATACAGCCCTCCCCCAGGGATTTTCACAGCAATCCGTCCTGAGTATACTACTACTTAGAAAAAAAACGCTTTTTTTTTTCAAGAAAAATATACAAATTTCGCACTCTGTAACAAGTTTTTAGGCTGGCTGCACCATGACGTCGTTTAAGCAATATTTTTTACATCTTAATTTGAATTTAGAACAATTACTTACAACCTTGAAAACAATTACTTTATATAAAGATTTAAAAAAATCTGCTCCGAGATGTTTGTTCCAAGTCTGGGTGTACTTTGTGTTCGTTAGTTATGTTTTTACAGACTATATACTTATTCCCTATATCAAGATCGTCGTTTTAAAACAGTTTTCAAATTTGGAAACAGACAAACATACATAAAAATTACATATGAAAATTGCAAGTTAAATAAAAGCTTGTAACAAAAACAGAAAAAAGCTTGTAAGAAAAACAGAAAACATAATCTTACATTGGTATAACATATTAAACACAACTCAAACAAAAAACATTGTAACGCTATTCAGTCACGTCCGCAAAATCGAATACAATTGACACTAGAAAAGGGAGCAATACCGCATGTTACCAACTTAACTTTGCAGGCGGCAAAATAGGGAACTACATTATCTTTGATTATTTATCTTGTATAAGATCTGCATGAATGTACGAGGAAGGCGGCCATCAGAGAAGAGTGGCGGCGCGTTGTTAAGCTTGCCACTAACACCTGAAGTGATGACCACGACCACTCTGTCAAGAGTGATACCGATAGAGAAGAAGAAGATAAGATCTAATTTAACTGACTTATCTAATTTTGATTTGGCTGCATGGTTACCGCGCTTTCTAAATCATATATGGTTGTCCCGAGTTTTAATGTACTTTGTGTCCGGTAATTAAATGCCCAATGGTAAGCAGTTACCGTAGCCTATGGCCGGTTCCAATACCAAAGGTATTACTTGCGTATTGACGACCGAAAAAATTTAGCACCGGAGTTTTATAATGGAGAATCCCTGCGATAGAAAAACGTTAAAATCTCATCCCTAAATCAGCGCTGTATTCACACACGAGTACACAACTACTTAAGTAATCGACTTGCATGCAAGAGATGCGAGTTCGATCCCGGGCAGTACCAATGTGAATTTCACTTTGTGGAGGTCATATGTACTAATCAAATGATTCGCCATCTGCTAAAGGTGAAGGAAAACATCGTGAGGAAGCCCAGATGTCTTAGAAGAAATTCTAAAGACATGTCTGATTCACCAACCCGCATTAGGCCAGCGTGTGTGAATTAAGGCCTGAACCCTCTCTCTCTTGATAAAGGAGAGGAGATCCGTGCCCAGCAGTGGGATATATATGGGTTGCTATTATTATTACACAACTACACCGCTGTAGTCATTTGGCTGAAGTCCGGTGGAGATCCTTCACCAGTCGGGCTTACTTACTTGTATGGTGCCTTACCTGTCTTAAGCTAACTTAATACCTTACTAGTATAAAGAAGGTACACAGAACAAATAATTCCGTAAATAGCGACGCTAGCGCCACTCTCGGCTGCAAATATAACTTGGTTATACCATATGTGACGCATCTCATATAAACGCGATGTGAATATCTGTAAGTGTGTTAAGTTCCTTTCTGTTTTTCTAGTAGGGTTAGCTTTTATCGGCCCTTTTACAAAACTGGGACAAAGATAAAATTACAGTTATTGATATAAAATGTTTGTTTGTTTAATGTATTTTCGCCATTTTTAACCTAATAAATAATTTACAAAAGCTTAGTGATTTTTGTGAGAAGACTGTAGAAAAAGAATTACACACCGTGGTATTAGTTGTTTTTATTTATTTATTGCAGTATAAGAAACATACAGTACTATGATAACAATAGGAAATACACAATAATGTTAGCAATGTCACCAAACAAGTTTCTAACAGTTGAAGAACGTTTACGTTACGAAAAGGTTTTACGAAAGTACAAGTCTTCATTGCTCAAAAAATCATTTTCCTATCCCCGAAATATCATATAACAAAACTATCCACTACTAATTACGAAGAGAATTTTCTTCGCTGTTTCTTATCAAGTTATTAAAGCAGACTAGTTTATTTCGCATTTATAATATTAGCACAATTTCAAGCCTCAACGGAGAATGTTGTTGTTAATGAGTTGAACAGGGTATTATGTACATGCGATACGAGTACAGCCTTAAACTAATATGAAGCAGTAGAGTATTACCGCGGATTAGCATCTCTCTTGGTAGCCGGATTGTACCGAAATTTACTCTGAGATTAAGATGTTGAATTAATTATGTAGACCAATTGAAGCACTAAACTTTCACGAGAGGTAGGACACTATACTAACGAGCAAGCCCAGCTGGGCAAGGACTTGAAATATAACTACAGAATACCACAGCCAAATAACTAAGCGAAGTGGTGTAGTTCTATTCCTGTGTATGAGTACAGGTCTCCAGTGCTTATTTAGATATGCGTTTTGAAAGAAACATTTTCCTATCCCAGGGAGACCCTACCCTATAAAACGCTGTTGGAACTCGTGCTACGGTAAGTGTTGGTATTATTTTTCTAAACGTCATGTCACATACGTGAAATTTGCTACCTATGGAACTTATAAAAAAAAAACTTTTTCATAAAACAAAACGGTTTCACCGGGTTTCTTCAATAACATCTAAGAATCCTTACTAATATCACAGATAATATAATACTAGTACAGATACCCCATCCCATACAAAGAATTGGTTCCCTGCTAACTCGGGCTAACCGTGCGGCTAAATTTTTACTATTTATACGACACTAGATGTCTATATCCAACAGATTACGTGCATACACATAAAATCAACAGATGGCGACACTTTATAACCGAATTTATTTATGTTAAAGAAAATATATTCTTCCCAAAAAATAGTAGGCATCTACACCGACCATAAAGGGTAGGTATCGCTTATTGTCTCGGGCTCGGGCCACGTTTACTCGCTCAAGGTCACGCGCTTTACGTACGAAATATACACTTATTTTGACTGTTTGCTTCCGTATTTAACTAGCGCTCCGCCCCGGTTTCGCCCCGGGCTAAACAATTTTTTCCCGTATCTTAACAGAAGTTTACGGTATAGTGTTAAGTTTTTTGTTGATGGCTTTAATTACGTATACCTATAAAATAAAATGTTTTTTTTAATTATTCGTGAAACTATAATAAACATTTTTTTTGTTTTGTCAGTTCAAATTAACAAATAAGTATATTATACCTACCTAGCATCTATCAACTCAGTACCTACGAGATGAGTCGAATTAGAGTAATAATAATATTTTCTGACAATTCACATACCATCTGAAACCAGGCTTGGCACAGCACAACAAACAGAGCTCATCACACAAAGATTTGTCCTGAATGGTAATCGAACCCATGACTCCCCAACTTAGTAGTTAAGAGTCACTAACCACTAGACCAACAGGCCAATCAGGAGTAAGTATAGCATTCTGTGGTATTCGTCCAACAGTCCCATGGTACTGGGTTCGAATCCCAGATTCATGTCCAATTTTTGAAATTTGTTTTTTGTAGATGGTTTTAATATCAAATAATATTTGATAGAAAAAATATATATACCAGTATTATTTATTTTTAACCTAACTTTATATATTTTAATACCTAGTATGACCCAACAGTAAAATTTTAATTTATAAAAATCTAAAAATGCATACAGCGCCAGCGCCATTACTCACAAGTCACTCGCAAGTTTCAACTTCTTAGTAGTACAAAATACTGCCGCCAGGACTACGGCGACATTATTGAATTTTGAAAATATATAATTATAATTTTGTTTTATGAGCCCTCTATTTCATTTTCCTATGCTAGTAGGATTTCTTAAAATATGTACGTATATGTTTCAGGCTATATTTCTTCCAGGTTTGAATTTTACATAAACGTAAATAACAAATCGATATATGTAACTCCATCTATTGGTATTTATTCGTACTAATTTTGATTTGTTCCTGATGAGACCCCATGCTAATATCGTCACCTGTATGGTAAAGTTGCGAATGTGTATAATTACGAATTTTACAGGAGAGCAAAAATACTCGTTTTTCTTATTTTTGAAATGGCCCTCTTTAGTAAGCTGATGTCTTTTTAGTTTTTATTTCATGAAAATATAAACAGAAGATTGCTAAATAATTAGTAAACTATTATAACAGTGAATTAATCTAATAAATCACATTCGCAACTTTGAAACCTCTAAGAAAAATTACAGAAAAATGTTTTTCGCCCATAGTCAATTCACGTATGTGTCAGATTCGCAAGTATGAAATCAATTTCATTGAGTACAACAAAAATCAAATTTCAAACTTGCGAATAACGCAGAAATCGATTGTATTTTTTTAAATATTATTTTGATTTAAAATGGTAGTGTAGTACAATTTTATTAATTTTAATGATAAGAAATAAAAAAAACTATTTATTAAAGATAAAAAAGTAAAAAATGATGGAATCAAGTAAAGCTTAACATCAAAATTTTCATCTTCCTCTTCGCTATCCGGTTCGGGCAAACGGTCCACAACGGAATCGGATGTTGGTAAATTCTCATAGAATTCATGATAATAATTCATTCGTTACATAATTTTAGTAGATCTGTTTTTTTGGGCCTTAGAAATACCTAGGCAAACTGTCGTTGTAAACAGTTTTTAGTGTTATAGTGGCAATTTTGCCTCTCTTTGCTTTGAGCTTAATTCAATATAATTTTTAACGTTGTAGTCGCTTTTGATGAAAATAGATTTAGGATGTTCATTGCGGCAGCCTTTCTTAGGTTTGTTGGCTTCTGCTTCTACAAATTGTAATGATGCATCGTTAAAGGCTAAAAAGTCATCGTACAGTAACGCTTGATCATTGAAGGGCGCGGCTTCCTATTCGCTATTCTCATTATTTGAAAACATCCATCAAGCGTGTAAACGGGAGTATTTTTAGAATTCTATTCTGTTTTGGAATGAACGGAATCACATTCCATATGACTGTATCCTGATTTAAAAAATACGTAATCAATAATTTTAATAGTCGGGTGGTTAACAGCAAAACAAAGTAGCATACAACAAAAGTAAAAGGTCTTTTGCTGTCCGCCGCAATTTTCGGACATCATCCTGACATGGGCTATGTCAGAGTGACAATTAATATATTTATAAACACATGTTCCAAATTTGAAATTGGAACATGTGTTCCAATTTCAAAATTCCAAATTCAAAAACTTTCCTTTTGTCTCATCCCAGTTATAGCAGTCGACATTTTGGTTTGCCAAGTTAAATTGTATACAGCAAGTTTTTGGACATAAAAATATGGTCCAGCTTCACCTTTAGGAGTTTGCAAGACAGCTTCTAAATCAAAAAGACAACTTCTAAAGGACAACACCTTGTCATTTTTCGCGACTTCTTCGTCATCACTTCGTCGCAAGTAAGCATCGTCCCTACGTCTTAGATGTTTTTCGTGAAGCTCTTTATGTATGACGGTTTGATCATTATGTTTTGACAATTCCGAATGAACTAAACACTTTTTCATAAGTCCTTTTTGGGAACATGAAACTTTAATTTGTAAGACCTGAAAATGAAAATTGCGGCTGTCAGCAAAAGAACTTTAACTTTTGTTGTATGCTACTTTGTTTTGCTGTTAACCACCCGACTATTGAAATAATTGACCACGTATTTTTTAAATCAGGATACAGTCATATGGAATGTGATTCCGTTCATTCCAAAACAGAACAGAAGTCTAAAAATACTCCCGTTTACACGCCTGATGGATGGTTTCAAATAATGAGAATGGCGAATAGGAAGCCGCGCCCTTCAATGATCAAGCGTTACTGTACGATGACTTTTTAGCCTTTAACGACGCATCATTACAATTTGTAGAAGCAGAAGCCAACAAACCTAAGAAAGGCTGCCGCAATGAACATCCTAAATCTATTTTCATCAAAAGCGACTACAACGTTAAAAATTATATTGAATTAAGCTCAAAGCAAAGAGAGGCAAAATTGCCACTATAACACTAAAAACTGTTTACAACGACAGTTTGCCTAGGTATTTCTAAGGCCCAAAAAAACAGATCTACTAAAATTATGTAACGAATGAATTATTATCATGAATTCTATGAGAATTTACCAACATCCGATTCCGTTGTGGACCGTTTGCCCGAACCGGATAGCGAAGAGGAAGATGAAAATTTTGATGTTAAGCTTTACTTGATTCCATCATTTTTTACTTTTTTATCTTTAATAAATAGTTTTTTTTATTTCATACCATTAAAATTAATAAAATTGTACTACAACTACCATTTTAAATCAAAATAATATTTTAAAAAATACAATCGATTTCTGCGTTATTCGCAAGTTTGAAATTTGATTTTTGTTGTACTCAATGAAATTGATTTCATACTTGCGAATCTGACACATACGTGAATTGACTATGGGCGAAAAACATTTTTCTTAGAGGTTTCAAAGTTGCGAATGTGATTTATTAGATTAATTCACTGTTATAATAGTTTACCAATTAATCAGCAATCTTCTGCTTATATTTTCATAAAATAAAAACTAAAAAGACATCGGCTTACTAAGGTGGGCCATTTAAAAAAATAAGAAAAAGAGTGTTTTTCTCTCCTATAAAATTCGTAACTATACACATTCGCAACTTTACCGTATCGGTGACGTATAGTCTACTTTTTATTTTGTTAACAGCAATGCCATAGTAAGTTTACGAATATAACATAGGGAAATTATTCGCGGTTCGTTTCATATTTTTTACGTTAATATGGCATGGCAAATAAGCGAATATGACACATAGGTAAATTTACCTTGGCATATTTGATAATTTACAAAGAATGTTATACCATGGCAATTGTGCGAATTGTGCACATAGGAAACTTGACCATGGTCCGTTAAACATTGTAAGCTTCAATGATACTTTAGTAAAGATACGAATTAACCAATATTCGCATGTTTACTTCAGATGTTTTGATAAAAACGACTTGATTAGTCGTGGTAAAATATATTATCTACACTTAGTTAATTTGCCATGGTGACTGACAACAAATGTTTGGGATACGTAAATATGCTGCTATGATATCTCATAGACTATTAAAGATACAGAGCTGATATTTTGCGACATTGTGTATTACGATATTGGGATTACGTTAAACCAAAAAACAGATTTTCGTGAAAACAGCAGATTCGCAACTTTGCCATACAGGTGACGATATTATAAATATGAAAGTTTGTGAGAATGGATGGATGGATGGATGTTTGTTACTCTTTCACGTAAAAACTACTAAACGGATCTGGATGAAATTTGGCACAGAGATAGATTATGCAGTGATAACAACATCCACGCGGGTGGAGCCGCGGGCAACAGCTAGTAATAAAATATATTTTTCTATAATTTCATCTGTAATTAATATTGGTATGACCAGTTTAAACTTTTCTAATTATCCGGCAAGAGATTAATGTCGATCAAATTGGTTTAATTGTAAAGTCAATCAAGTTCCGAGTTTGAAGACGGCCATGATTCTCAATCGATAAAACATTTACATGGAGTTGAAGAAGATACGTTAATTTATTACAGAGTTGTACGTGTACGTGACTAAACGGACCTAACTGAAATTAGAAAGATGATAAATTGTACCCTGGAAGGACATAGGGTACTTTTTACTGCGAAAACCGATATCACCGCGGGCGGAATTGCGAGCAAAAGGTAGAATACAAAATACTACAAAAAGACTAAACTATAAAAATAAAATCTTCCTTTTTTATAATTAGCAATCAGCTGAGGAATATAACTATCTTACCAACAACGTTCAATTTAAGTCTTCTACTAAATCAGGTGACATTAATTTAATATGCGTGCGACCCGCCTGATGGTAAGCAGTTACCATAGCCTAAAGTCGCTTGTTATACCAGTAGCATTCCTCACGCGTTGTCGTATAATTGAATTGGAATACCAGAATAATATGGATAACCCTAGGGTATAAAAGTAAAATTTTGAAAAATTGATTCCTTTGTAGGGTAAATATAATGTTCAAAAAAATAAAAATAAAAACGTGAAAAAAAATTAAAATGTTAATCTTCTTCAAAATAACAAAGGACGATCCATTGCCTCAGATCTGTTAATTTAATTTCAACCGCCAGTTTCAATTACGAATACAAACATACAAATTTTCCTGTAGCTTTTTAAAATATTAAATTACAACTCTGAAACTAAAATATTACAGAACTTTCTCGAAACTTTTCACACAAACACGTATTTAGAAATAGCTTCGCAAATACGTAATGCGTTTTACTAAACAATTAGCTAATGGGTTCCTAATAAGCGTATTTAAGATATCATAGTATTAATCCGTTGGTGAATGGAGAGATAATTAAGTGTAAACATTTTCCTTGAACGATAAAGTAAAAATAAAACGCGCTGTGAGGATTGTTGACGATCCCAAGCTCACAGGCGGTATTGATCCACTAAGTCTAAGGAGAGACTTCGCCTCCTTGTGTGTGTTCTACCGCCTGTACAATGGGCTGTGTTCTGAGGAATTGTTCGAGATGATGCCCACGGCCACATTTTATTAACGCACCTCTCGCCACCGACAGGGAGTTCATCCTCACATCCTTGCACCTCAAACTTGCCGTACCGTAAGATTCCAGAGGAATTTCTTACCACGTACGATTAGGCTGTGGAATGAGCTCCCTGCCGAGGTTTTCCCAAAAGACTATAGCATGGGGTTCTTCAAGAAAGGAGTTATAAGGTTTTTAAAGGGTCGGCAACGCGTGAGTGACACCCCTGGTGTTGCAAACGTCCATAGGCTACGGTAACTGCTTACCATCAGGCGGGCCGTATGCTTGTTTGTCACCTTGGTAGTATAAAAAAAAAAAAAAAAAAAAAAAAATAATAATTTAGGATAAAAAAATATTATGTTTTTCCAGGATAAAACATTCACAGCGTGATTGCTTGAGGCATTACTTGAGGGGTAGCAAGTAAGCAATCTTTACCTCCTGCGCTATGGATATAGTATAGGGGATTACAAATTTCAAATAAATTTGATTAGCGAAAAAATAATCTTCAAAGAAAGGGCAATTTTTACAATTAAAAGCGAGTCAAAGGAACTTAAAGGTAGATCACAAACAAATACAGATCAGTTTTAAATTTGTATGTATTTCTAAACGAAATTAATAATCTTTTTTATTTTCTTATTCGCAGCTTTATTAAACAGGTGGGTCTTGAAGACTTTTTTTAAGAAATGATAAAACAATTTCAGGCTCAGGATCGAGTGTTGTGGAAATCATTGGGAGAGGACTTTGTCTAGCAGTGGATGTCTTTTGGCTGAGATTATGATGATGATGAAAATAATCTGAATTGGTTAAGAGTGGTGACGGATTAAGAACACAAATGTCACCACCCCGTTCCTTCCCGAGAGTGTCGGCACAGTAAACAAACAGTAAAACATCTTCATACAAACGTGCCGCTCTCGGTTTGAATGTGTGCGTGCGCGCCGCGCGCCATGTCGGCACGCGATTTCACGCACACGCTAGCATAATATAAGGTAGGAATAACGTGGCGGCAGTGCGGGCTGTGCAGCGCGCTGCGCGACTGTGAGCACGCGCGTACGCTACATGACCGCTTGCGTTCGTCAACTCTCGCCGGCGCGGGCGGCGGACACTTGTCGTAAATTACGAGTATCATGACTTCAAAAAGGGGAAAAAAATATTGTAGTGTTTTCGGGTGCCTCAATAATGATTTCGCAAACCCGGACTTATCATACTTCCTACTCAACCAGAAATATAAGTACCTACTTATACTTAAATATTATTAGAAAATATGGTATTGTATTGTTTATTTCACAGTTTATTTGCTTTATTAAGAGCGTAGCCGAGTCGCATTTTTCTGAATACTATGTTTAGAGCTAAAGTTTATTTTAAGAAGTCTAGTTTCACTATAAAAAAGAGGATTGAGTACGAAACATCGTTTAGGTAAACATATTTTTCGCGTAGGTATAGTTGTAATAAGGGCAATTTCACAATAATTAATATTGCAAATTAATTGCTTTTGAAATTATTATTTTTTCTATTGTCTGATGTGTTGTTCAATCCAAATATGGTTCCGGTAGTCTGACGATCGACTTATATACTTGTGTGTACATCGCATTTTTTTGGCCGGCGTTCGGGTCGGCCACTTGACACTTGTTTTTGTTTCGCTTACCTATCGTATGAACAACCCTGGGTATCAACGCAAGAGTAGGCTAATAACTCGGCGGGCGGCCTTAGATAACCTACTGTTTGTTTACTGTGGTGTCGGGGACTAAGGGAGTAAGTCAGGCAGACAATATCCACCGCAAGAGAGGAAAAACTCGAAACAAAACCCTATGCCAACCCGTCTGGCCAGCGTGGTATAGTAGGCTAATGTCCCTTCAAATGTATGGAGGAGACCCGTGCCCAGTAGTGGGAATTTTATGGGTTGAGATATGGTTTCAGAGTGGTGCTATGCGACGAGCTGAATTTGGTATCAACCTCCGAAGTCTGGATTGGCCATTACATGGAACCTACCATACCTAGCAAAACACACTTCTGCCAATCCCATCCTTAGCAAAGGTGAGACGCTCAGCCCACAAAAATAAACTTAAATCTATCCCACAGAAGCCGCACATTTTGCCGGGATAATAAGACCCACCTGACGGTAAGCAGTTATCATAGCCTTTGTGCTATTATAGAATATAATCTATCTCTATTATTGCAATAATATTATTTCGTGAAAGAGTAACAAACAAAAAGATACAAACTTTAAAATTTATAATACTAGTAGAACTAAAAAAAAATATAGATCGTAGCGCTTCGTAGCAATCCTGTAGCCAGCTGTGCTACGGGGCGTAGCACCACTTAATCTTTTTTACCTATAGGTGGCAAACAAATATATGGTCCGACTTTTCGTATAGGACAATACCGCAATACGATCACTTGCATATTGTCGACACAAAAAATGTTAATACCAGTGTTTTGCAACTGTATTAAAAACATTTTCCCCCTTCTTGCCCCTTCGACCGTAATCTCGGTCATGAGTGGACGTGTGTCAAAAGTTATAGTAAAATATTAAAAGTAAATAAATACTATACCGGAATCTAACCCATATGATTAGAGCGTAAATGGTCAGTGTTGCGGTGACAGATTAGTTTTGACGAACGAGTGATCGCACTGCGAAAGCGGACCGCGCGCCCCAACTTCACCTCCGTGAAAACAGTACAGGCGCCATAATTGCTTTCTCACTCTAACCTGCCGCGCTGACCGAGATCGTGTGACGTAGGCGCATGCCACCGCGTGCCGCTCCAGCCATCTTCAACTCTAACTGCAAGACCTACGGCCTACATTCTACTGCACGAAATACAAGATGTCACGTAAACAGAAAACAATTCCGACTTCGGGAACATCGAAAAGTCAGCCTCCGAATGCTATGTCCGACTGTGATATATCACAGGCAAACTGCGGGGACAAGAACGATGTAAACATAACTATGCGATATAAACACTCAGACCTCTCACCTAACAATGAACTCGCAGATTTTAAACATGAAATAAAAAACATGTTGAGAACATGGAAAGCGGAACAAGAAGAACATGTTAATAAGCTATACGATCAACAAACTACGACATTGAATAAATTAGTCGCTGAAATTTCAGAACTTAAATTACAAAACATGTCAATCCAAAAATCGAATCATGAAATGGAAAAATCCCTGACTTTCCTGAACAATCAGTTCGAAGACATGAAACTACAAATTGATCAATGGAAAAAAGATAAACAATCCTACAAATATTGCATAAATGAGCTCGAATGCAAAATTCAAGATTTAGAGATGTTTTCTCGCTCATCGTGTGTGGAATTCAGAAATATTCCTGTAACGGTGAATGAAACATCATTGGATCTCACAAAGGTTGTAAAAAGAGTGAGTGATTCTGTTAAATTGCCACTGTCTGACGTACAAATCCGTGATGTGTATCGCCTCCCGGGCAAGTCCGGCTCAGCCAGGCCGATTGTTACCGAATTCAACAGTGTTCAAATAAAAAACCAGCTATTAGAATCTGTTCGAAATTTTAACAAAAATCACTCTAGGGAGGAAAGCCTAAACACGCACAACATTGGGATAACTGGTGAACGTCGACCCATATATGTTGCCGAATACCTGCCTGCAAGTGCGAGGAAGTTGTTCTTTAAGGCAAGGGAATTCGCTAAAAAGAACAATTATATGTTTTGCTGGACAAAAAACTGTAACATCTTTATTCGAAAAGAAATAGGAGCGCGTCAAATAATAGTTAAATCAGAACAATCACTGCTGAGCCTAGAGGAAAACAAGTGACTATGTACTGCAATAATTGTAAGCATATTTCTACTTATTATACTTGTACCCTTTTTGGTTATCTTTGTTATGTTTAGCTTTTTTCTATTTTTTATAAAAATATGTTATACAACATTGTGTCATATACCTAAATTTATATACACTATGCATAATACTATACTTATACAATACACTTTTACAACTTATATAACAAACGTATTCTATTTGGCTTCATTTATATTGTTACGTCCCAACTCTGAGACCAATGTTACGAACTACCGCTGACACTAATTGTTATGTTCAATGACGACAACAATAGTAGCTTGTCAGGATAGGGTTCGATTAAAATGCCAGGTTACGCGATAACGAGTATATTAGCACTTCAACACAAAACACACAATGTCACTTACAATACACCGTAAACACAATTTCACACTATAACAGTTCACTCACTTAACTCTTCACTATAACACAAAACACTTCACTAAAGTCTTCCAATATCGTCCCGATATATCGCCTGTATCGCTGTCTTCTTCTCGGTGAAGACTCGTTGACTGCTCAACGAAGACTCAACTAAGACTCTTCAACCAAGACTGACTGTCCGCCGCACGTCGGCCCCTTATATATAACTCGCCACGGAATCGAGAATATACGCGAGGATCGTAGTAAGTTATAGTAACGTCTTTACGAAGAAACCCGTTACTCGAACGTTCATTCAGATGTAAACAAGTTACCGTGCTAAGTGCCATAAACCTTGGGCCCATACGCTAAGGTTCATATTCGCACGTTCCGTTCGACCGCTATTCATCCTTTGTTCTCTTTATGATGTTTTTTTCTGTATTGTTCGAGACACTTTATGAATAGCTATTGTTTTCAGATAGCGGTAGTTTTTAGGGCCAACCTGTGCGTCGTAACAATATACAACATACAAAACACACAATATACCTATACAAAATATTTTTTAAATACAAAAAATACCCACTACCAACACCAACAGAATATATTATTCATTATAATGAACAATTATTTACATTATTGCTGTGAAGGATGTCTGATAAATATCTCTTTTATTGCCATACCTTTTGTCTATTGTTTTAATAAACTAGATAAATATTTAACAATTTATTTTTATAATATACTATTAGTAGCTGGAATAAACTTCGAGTTACATACCACCTTACTTTACTATCTTTTGCGCAGGCCTTGGCTTAATGTATATATGAACATATATCAATGTATAAATACATTTTGTTATTGCCAATTTAGAACTGATACGGTATATTTTATTGACCCTCCAATGATGTACTTATATATAAAATATAAAATTCGATAGTGTAAATAATTTGATAGTAAATGAATTAGACAAAACAGAACACCAGGTGGACTGTACGAGTATGTCGCTTAGTGATACTAAACTCTGCTCCCAGTCAATAAAATATTCAAAAAACCATAAGTATGCCCTGTCTGTTTTAACACTAAATATTAGAAGCATACATCGGAATTTTGACTTGTTCCTAGCTTTTGTTTCTGCACTTAATTTGCCTATTGACCTTTTTGTGCTCACTGAATGTTGGACAAATGAAAATAGTCCGCCACCGAGTATTAGCAACTACGATATGTTCTGGACAAGAAATAGTATTAACCAGAACGACGGTGTTGTTGTGTACGTGCGCGAGGAAATAGGAGCCCAGTGCGTTGAACCAATCTTTTTAGATGGAAACTGCCTGGTTGTCAATTTTGATTCTGACTACACCATAATATGTTCATACCGTCCACCATGCTTTAGAAATACACTTAATTACTTAAACTCTCTGGATCAAGTTTTAGGCAACATACACACCAAAAATATAATTCTTACAGGAGATATTAATATAAACACTATTGACACAACGGGAACAACACTTGACTATCTAAACTTACTAGCCATGCATGGACTTAGACAAGGAATTACTATACCTACCCGGTTTAATACATGCCTTGACCACTTTATGGTAAAATCATGCAACTCTTGGAAGACTGTTGTGTTTGAACAACAACTTACTGATCATTCGCCTATATTACTTTATATCAACAATGCTTCAATAAAAAAGAAACAATTGAGCTACAAGAGGATCGTAATAAATTATGACGAAATTAAAAACACTATCTCAAAAGAATCTTGGGACAATATTTACACAATGACGGACGCTAACGAGGTGGCAGATAGTCTAACGAATAAATTAATTACAATTATCAACAACAATACACACACCAACCTAATACCTAAACGCTACAAACCACTAAAGCCGTGGATTTCAAAAGGGGTTATAAAATCAATTAGAAAAAGAGACAGACTACACGCGAAAGTTAAAAAAGCACCGACTAACGGGATCCTAAAACAAAAATACTTAAATTATAGAAATGCATGCAATAACCTTATTAAAAATCTAAAAAAACTATATTACCAAGACAAGCTAACGAAAAGTAAAAACAATATCAAACAGACTTGGCAAATTATAAAAGAAGTATGTAATATGGACGGTAGAAAAACTATACCACACGAACTTCTCAACATTAATAACACGCCGGTTGACTCTCTCAACACAGTCAATGGCTACTTTACGTCAATCGGAGGTACACTAGCGGGCAGCATGCTCAGTAAAATGAATAAAACTGAACATGAACTGTCATCCCTTGCTATCACAAACAAATCACCCAGAGACTCAATGGCTTTCTCTCCAACTGACCCCCAGGAAGTGGCTAAAATTGTGCTTAGTCTGAAATCACATAGTGCTCCTGGTTGGGACAAAATCACCACGGACATACTAAAACAAAATATTAACACCTTAGCTTGTCCACTTTCACTCCTGTGTAATCTTAGCCTCGAAACTGGTACCTTTCCTTCTTTGTTTAAGAGAGCTGTAGTATGCCCAATTTATAAATCAGGCGATAAAGATAAGCCAACAAATTACAGGCCCATTTCTAATCTCTTCTCTCAATATTATCAAAAGTGCTGGAAAAAACTGTTAATAAGAGGCTTGTATCGTTTCTTGAGAAGACAAATTTTATTAATAATAACCAGTTTGGTTTTAGAGAGGGAAAATCCACGGAGGATGCCGTTCTAAAACTCACAACATCCTTGGCTAGCTACATGGATAGAGGTGAGAAATGTGTGGGGGTCTTTTTAGACCTCCAGAAAGCATTCGACACGGTCTCTTTAAAAATCCTGTTATCCAGGCTGGCGAACGCAGGCATACGCGGTATTGTACTGGATTGGTTTAGGGACTATCTGAATAACCGTTTTCAGAGGGTTCGAGTAGATGCAAATGAAAGTGAAGATGGTGTATGCACATTTGGAGTTCCACAAAGTAGCACGCTATCACCGACGTTATTCTTAATTTATATTAACGACCTATTTAATGTAGCCCTGCACAATGTTGAACTCCAAATGTTTGCTGATGATACCGTACTTCTCTTTCACGATAAAACGTGGGACGGAGTTTTCCGAGTGAGTGAGATTGGGTTAGCTAAAGTTACACAATGGCTCGAAAATAGTCTTCTGTCCCTTAATACTTTAAAAACAAAGTATATATGTTTTAATAAATCTTATTTAAATAACCCAGGGCCAAACTTCCAACTGAAAACCCACATATTCCCATGCAACCTAAATAGCAACCAGACGAAATGCACCTGTACCTCAATATTGCGTGTTACATCGATCAAATACCTGGGAATAATAATAGATGAAAGACTCGACTGGAGCGCTCACACAGTGGCGATGGCCGCCAGGATCAGAAAAATGACATATATCTTTAAAAACCTACGTGACGTGGCAAATTCTAATATTCTGATCCAAACGTACCGCGCACTGTGTGAGTGCTTAGTCAGGTACTGCATCTGTGCATGGGGGGGTGCATGTAAAAGTCACCTTATCGCCGTTGAAAGGGCGCAACGTGCTGTATTAAAGGTACTATTGCACTTACCTTTTCGTAACCCAACAGCTGAAGTATACACAAAAGCAGAAGTCCTATCTGTCAGAAAGCTTTTTATATTAGAGACATTATCGCGATACCACAGAAAAACAATACCTGCACTACCTGAAACCACCAAACGTGTCGATCGATGCCCGATACCGCGTGTCAAAACTACCTTTGCGCAACGACAATTTGATGTCCTAGCTCCAACTATCTACAATAAACTATTAAAAAAACATAAAAACTGTAAAAAATGGACAAACTATAAATTTAAAACATTAGTTATAAAATGGTTAAAGGATTATAACTACGACAACATTGAAGATATAATTCTAAAGAGATAGGTCAACTTAAAGACACACACACACACACACATACACACACACACACACACACACACATACACACACACACACACACACACTCACAGCACACACCACATACACACACACACATACACACACACAAACACACACCTCTCACACACACACGCTTTGTTTTGAAATGTTAATTCTTAAGAGTCTTAAGACATAATAATGTTATCACGTAAGGGCGAAGACATTGGCCCCTGAAATACAGTTTATACTAGTTCGGGGACCAAAGGATTCTATTTTGTAATTTATCTTATTAAGAATTTATTATTTATTATTATTATTTTCCTATGCTAGAGATAGGAAAACATTGTTTTAAGCACACTCATGGCAAACAAGCATGCGGCACGCCTGATGTTAAGCAGTTACCGTAGCCTATGGACGCTTTGCAATACCAGAGGTATCACTTGCGTGTTGCAGACCCTTTTTTGACTAGGGCGTAAGTATGGAATATCCCTGGGATAGGAAAACCTTTCTTTCAAAACACATCCCTAAATGGGCGCTGGAGACCTGTACTCACATACAGGAACACAACTTTTCTGCTGTGTGTAGTTATTTGGCTGTGGTCTTTGTTAGGTAAAGGTCCTTCCCCAGTCAGGCTTTCTCGCTAGTATGGTGCCTTACCTTTCTTCATAATTCGGTATTTTGCGACAAAGCCAAAAGTTTACTCGTTTGTGTAATGTCCTACCCTATGTTAAAACATTTACTTCAAAATCTTAAATTCTAAATCTTAAAACCATATTATGTTATACTAACCCTAAATAAACATCAGTTAGATTGATACCGGGCATTTATTAATCAGTAATCAGTGAAACTGCTGCATACAAACATAATAATATGAATATGAACCAATATTAAAGGGTCTGTACACGTGGGTTAATGTACGAAAGCTGCACACTGCATTCGCAAAATGAGTCTTTGAAACTAGCGATACTCTTGAAGGGATCACACTCATGGAAAACAAGCATAAAGCCCGGTTATCGTAGCTTCTAGACGCCTGCAATAGCAGAGGTATCACTTTCGTGTTGCCGACTCATTTTTAAGCTATTGCATAGCTTCTATCGTGGGCCTTGGGTGTGGAGACCGAATCCAGAAATTCCGTTATAATAAACTAATACTACTAAACTAATAATAAACCTAACACCCCCCATTCCGACCGGCACAGCGGTGGTACTTTTTATAATGACGAATTCTCTAAACGGCCAATAATAATATGTCAAATTTGTGTAACGAAGTTTTGATCTAAGAGAATATTAATGTGAAAAAGATTATAGTATAAGGAGTCTTAAGGAATTATTACAAGTATTCATTTTTATTATTATATATTTTTATGAATCGTTGAGAATGAAATAAAATGATTTAGATAATTCTGTAACGTAATTTTTTATTTGTTTCGATAAAAAAATCATACTAAAAAATATGCAATAGCTTTACCGCGGCAGTCCCCGAGTGCCACACGTCTTTTTTATTTACACCAGTGCTTTACGATGGAGTATCCCTGGAATAGAAAAACGTTTATGTCAAAACCTCTACTCGTTTAAGTTACTAACCTCGTGTAGAAGCACCATTAGGAGATATTTATAGCGTACGTATGTCTGCCATTAGTTTAATTACAGCTTGCGTTGGGTGCATCTCCTTTCATACTATTAAACAGTTCGTAAAATCTGTGCAGATACAGAATTTGCTGTTTATTTAGAACCGTGTTCTATTTCCAAGTATCTTTGAATTTATAAATAGGTTAGAGAAGTTTTGTGGTCTTTTCGTTGTGTTAATTTTAATGCTTAAGCTCGCTCGGTGGCCGAAATTCTTTGCGTGACTACAGTCAAGTATACAAGCAAACGGCCCGCCTGACATTAAGCAGTTACCGTAGCCTATGGTCGCTTGCCATACTAGAGGTCTAGCAAGACTATACTAGAGGTCACTAGCGTGTTGCCAGTCCATTATTTTTACACCAGCGCTTTAAGATTAAGTATACCTAGGATAGAGAAAAGTTTCTTTCAAAATGCATCCCTAAATGAGCGCTGGAGACCTGTACTCACACACAAAAACCCAACTACACCGCTTTATGTGATCATTTGGCTGTGGTCTTCTATAAGGAGGAGGTCCTGTGACAGGCCGTCCTCCTGCCGGTCTGGGACAGGACTCATGTCCCAGACCGGCTTGCTCGCTAGTATGGTTCCCTACCTCTCTTAAAATTTCATCTGAGCGTCTCCATATTTCAGAAGATTTACGTTAAATTACGGCTGAGATCTAAATATGGGCTATCTGAACAATTCAGTCTTCAAGTTGCATGGACATTAAATACGTCATAACAATTTATTTTTCCCATTGTATCTCTTTACGCAGACCGTTTAGTACGCGACGCGCAAAGGATGCTTTACTACATCCACATTTAAAATGTTTTTCTAACGATCGTTGAACACGAACGAACAACGAACGCAGTTACCTTTATTGCAACTAGTTTGTTTACTTTTACGGCCTGGCCACAGGACATTCGCTGCGGTAAAAATCTGTGAAGTGCGAGTGGCGGAGCGTGTAGCGACTGTAACAGTTGTATGGAAAGTACTGGACATTGTAGCGGCGACGGGCGGAACGACCGGTAAAACTTTTTGAGCGAATCGTACGAACGTCGGGCGGTGCGGCGGGAGACAGAAACAAAATTTGTTTCGGTCTCCTGTGTCATGCGCCATACTGTTGCATACAATTACTATATGGCATTACTGCCAGGTATTATGCTGAGCTGGATCCCATTTTGGCGTAATCATGAGACATATAATGTACCTATAATGAAGTTATATTTCTTTTTCCTTTTGTCAATTTTTGTTTGTGTGTTTCTAAATTACTGTCAACTAAAATATTCTTTCTTTAAAACATTCTTTCTTTCTTTATATAGGGCTCTACCTCACTGAGACGCCATGATGACGTCACTAGCTGCGTAGGCATGGCTGGCTATCTTTAGTTACCAAATGGAGTAATCAGTGAAGATCCACTGATTACTCCATTTGGTAACTAAACCATTACAGACTATCTGTTAGTCAGTTCTCGTATCGAGAATGGCAGCCGGTTCGCCACTGAATGAGTGAGACGAAGCTTGCTCGTGTACATTTTATTGGCAATGTCGTCAGCGTGCCATCTGGCACGCTGACGACTGGACGACTGGATATCTATCCAGACTCCACAAAATGACCTGTACTGTAGCTACACCTCCAAATTTCCGATGTTGCCAAACTGTCGCCAAGTGAGATATAAACCCATACATTTCAATAAGAATATTTTGGATACGTAACCGGTGACGTTGTCATGACTGCCCGGTGAAGTAGGGCCTTTAATAATATGAAGCATGCCATGGTGTCGAGCAGCAAACGAGAAAAATATTCTATGAACCAAAATACTTCGTCCTAGTATTTTTAAATGTAGTATCATTAAGCTCCTAACATAGTTTATTTCTTTTCTTTATAATCATGTTTGTTTTAACGCTTAAAATATTAATGTTAACCTGTGGTAAACGGTGCTGGTTACACAATTGTGATCACCATATTAACATTACTTTTTACCCTAATATGGATTGCTGTAACTGTTTGTTTACCCAAATAAATTAAAAAAAAAAAAAATACCGAGGCGGCAAACGCAACTGTTACTAAATCTGTGCTGCGTGTATTATCGCCCCGCTTACCGCTCCGCCCGCCGCACCGCCGATCGCGACGCCCGTTCTCCTAGCCCGGCCTTTACTACTAAAACCTACAGTACTAGTGTAACTGCCGTGTTTTATTGCACATAAACTGCTCTCTTTAATGCTATAAAGTATTTAGACGGTTGTGTATAGCAGAATGTTTTAGGATGTGTCCATATTAAGTATTTGCTACGGATATGTTGTTCACGTACCTTCTTACTTTTTTATTTTTATTGTACAAAAGAAGTACCAGTCTCAAAGAATAAGAAAGCAAAGAAAGCTTGGTACTTACATACAAATGACAAACAACATACAAACATTTGAAAAGAATTGGTAATCAAATGGGAACGTAACCATCATCATCATTATAATATCATTTAAGAACACCTAGATTTGGCACAAACATTTATGTATGACACAAACATTTGTCTTATCCCAACACTCGGTGTTGGTTGCGAAGTGACCATTCTAATCACTAAACCATACGGGCAGTCGAGCCCCGTGTCGCGGGGGACTTTACAAACATACAATTAACGGACACAAATTACACCCAGACTCAGAACAACTCTTTGTGGGCCACACGAAGTTTTGTCCTGTGTGGAAATCGAACCCACAATCTCGTGCACAGCAGGGGAATACTGCGACTGGACCACCAAGGCAGGTTGCAATGCATGTTCCAATAGATTTGAACAATGTGGACGTACACAGATACTTTATTGATTGCAGATAAACTAAGTTTTATTTATGTTAATTTCTCTATGTTCCCCAGAACAATGTTTGTTCTTAACCTATCCATTTCCAAACGGATAGGTTAATAACAAACTAGGCATCAAAAATCATAGAAAAATTCTAGCTTTTGTGTATGTACTATTACTGTGTTGTGTGTTTAGGTTTTTTTTCGCTTGCATGAAATTCAATTTACCACATAAATGGAAATCAATCCTGCGGGAATCGTATGATATTTTGGTAAATCAAAATTCTTTCTTTTATAAGGCTCTTAGATAAAAATAAACTTTTGATATCACAATAAAAATGTTATTATATATTAGATATTAAGTAGCTACTGTAGCCTTTAGACGCTTGCAATACCAGCGGTATCAGTTGTGTGTTGCCGACCCATTTTTCTTAGCACCCACAAGTGATTTAAGAAGAAGTATCCCTGGGATAGAAAAACGTTTCTTTGATAACGCATTCCTAAATGAGCGCTGGAAACCTGTACTCACACATAGAAAAACATTTGACTGCCTTGGTGGTCCAGTGGGTGCAGTATGCGCCTGCTGTGCACGAGGTTGTGAGTTCGGTTCCCACACAAGCACAAAACTTTGTGACCCACAAAGAGTTGTTCTGAGTCTGGGGGTCATTTCTGTCCCGCAACACACAGCTTGTTCTCTAGTGCGGAAGTTGTCATAAAAAAAACCACTGTGTGTAGTTTTTTGACTGTGGTCTTGTGGTCCTCTGTAAGGTGGTTCCCAGTCGGGGTTGCTCGGTAGTATGGTGCCCTACCTCTCTTATTATATACTGCACATATTATATATAGGTTACTTAACAGACCCTAATAATTCTCAGCGAATACGTAAATACTCTTAACCGTGTACCAAAATAGCAATATCTCCTTGAACTTTTCAACTTGTGAATCAATCACAAAAGTTAGCCCCTTAACATCCCTTATTGAACACTTATAAACCCGACTGACAGCTAACAGCTTCAAAGAAATTGTTCGATACTCCACTTTATTGGAGTTTAGCCTATCGTACCTACCTATATATTTCTGAAGATTAAAAAAAAAATCTTCTTTTTTTTGTTTTTTTTTTAATTTTTTATAATGATCAAGGAATTCAAAAATGTTGGTGCAATTAAATCGGTGACAAGATCAGTAAAATTAGGGGAAATTGACAATTTAAAGTTATTATTTGCTGTGAGTTAACATTAACATAATTTTAACAAAAAAAAAACCGACTTTCTCATGGATTCCATCATCATTCCGTTGACAGAAGCACAGACATAACTGTTGATGTTGATTTGTACAACACTAATTACATCTCCTTCCATAGGAATATTGTAGTATGTATAAATTGCATTCAGTAGATCTTTTGTTTTTCAATAAATTTTGTTGTGTTCCTTTAGTAAATTTAGTTAACAAATATTACTATTTATATACGAGTATAGACTTTACTTGCACGGTATCTGTAGATTCCTAATCTAGCGTTGTTTCTGCTTTGTAACATATTGCATGTTGTGTGTACTGTCTAGGTTCGCATTCTAGGTCAAAACCATTGTTGTAGATCTAAGTAGCTGTAATATGATTGTGAACTGTTTGTACATCTAATAAATAAATAAATAAATAAAATAAATCAGAACTTTCTTTTGATGATAATGGGACCAAACTGGAAGTATGTCCAGTCAGACAAAAAAATAATTTTTCAAATCGGTCCATAAATGACGGAGTTATGCGGTAACAAACAATAAAAAAAAACAAAATAAATACACACGAATTGATAACCTCCTCTGTTTGAAGTCGGTTAAAAATAGAACAAATTAATAACGTTTTGGTTTGGTGAGTACAGGTCTCCAGAGCTCATTTAGGGATGTGTTTTGAAAGTGGTACCTTTGGTATTGCATGCATCCATAGGCTACGGTAACTATTTAACATCAGGCGGCCGTATGCTTGTTTGCCACCTTTATTAGTGGAAAAAAAGTGGAATTTGAATCTATCCATCATCTATTCTATAAAACTGAAATTAGGTCATAATGAGTAGACACAACACAAGTATCTCCGTCAAAATTGACGGAAGCACTAGCAGCAATGCAGCATATCCGTCAATAATGCCGTGTCGTGTTACTTGAAGAGCTTCATTCCCCTCGTTACGAAGTTTACAGTAGCATGGTATCGTTACACTTGTTATCTTGTTTCCTATAGTGTTATTGTGTAAACTTTTGTACTCGTCGCGAAGATTTATAAGGCCAGTGCACACCAAGAACGGCTGATGATTTTGATACAGGCCTACGTACACTGACGATGTCGGTCAAACTCTAACTCAAAATTAATTTATTCATTTAGGTTACAAAGTAACACTTATGAAGGTTTTCAGGACAGGTTAGTAACTCTGACTGCTGCGCTGAAGGTCGTGGGTTCAATTCCCACCCAGGACAAATCTTTGTGTGATGAGAATAAATATTTGTTTCGTGTCTGGGTGTAAATTATCAATAATATTTACATATGTATTTAAAAATATATAAGTATGTTTATCAGTTGTCTGGTTGCCAAAGTACAGGCTCTGCCTATTGCGGTGTATGAGTTGTTGTCCCAAAAATATTATTATGATATTATTACAGCATATCGTATGCCAGCGCACACTAGGTATAGTAATGCTGGTGGTTTTCCTCGGACTGCTGTGTACACCGTCGTCGTCTCAACCCATAAACGTCCCACTGCTGGGCAAGGGTCTCCTCCATACATTTGGAGGGATATTAGCCTACAATACCACGCTGGCCAGACGGGTTGGTACCTATAGGGTTTTGTTACGAGTTTTCCCTCTCTTGCAGTGGATATTGTCTGCCGGACTTGCTCCCTTAGTCGACTCTTACGACACCCACGGGATGGAACGGGGTGGTGACATATTTGTATTCTTAATCCGTCACCACACGGACTTGCCACACACCGAAGCATGCCGTTATCTTCCGTTGTGTGACCTTGGCTCGCCTGGGTGTCCTCTAGAACACTCTTTAATACCGCAAAGGGAAATCTCCTTTAACCCTAGCTCACTAACCTTAATTTAGAGTAACGTTGTCACTAACCATTCGTAAAATTTACGACGAATCAAAACATCAATATTTATGTGAATGGACTTTATTAATGACATAAAATGACTTTATTTACCAGTCTTAGTTATCTCTTAATCAAATAACATCAATTGTTATTAAAATATTTTAATTACTACACTGGTTGCACATTAAAACGATATGCTCCCTAAAAAACGCTTTTTTGCAGCTGTTGCAGAAGTTCGTGGTCATACGATATTTTTTGCAAGGTAGTAGCTGCAAGTTTTTCGTGATTCAGGATCTTGGGTAGGACCTGGATGCGTATAAGAATCAATCTTAAAGATCTCCGCCATAATTTAGTTCAAATTTTGGGATAAAGTTACGGTCTGATATCTTTCTTGCAACCAGGGCTTCATCTGCCATTTCTAATGCAAATACCCTTCTTTTTAATGTTTTAATTTTCATTTTTGATCGCATTAGACACCTGAATAGCATAACCATTCAATATAGACAAATTTAAGATGTCATAAAACAAGCACAGTGGCCATCTATTGGTCTTACAGCTGGTACTTATAACCGAGCTTATCTGGTCCACAGTATCTAAGAATAATAGAGTTTTACTTTAATAATTTAATTGTAAAATTCAATTATTCTTCTTTAGGCTTCTTTGAATTTATATTGAGAGCAGGTTGATCATATTATGTAGAAGAAAGCAGGTAGACAACCCTATTTGACTTTGGCTTGTAAGACGTAAAATCAAATATTTGTAAAACTTCCGTCTCGAAATTATCACTATCCTCGGATTTTGATGACTGTGGTCTACAGCATCACCGAGTCCGAATCAGCTAACCATTATAATATTATGTCATTTTGACTCCTCAAATCCATCTATACATATAAAACATAATCTTTACGATCATATTTACAAAAATAATAAATTATTAAATATATATAGGTACCTATTTTCAATATTTACATCGATTAGTAGGTATAAATTATAAAGTACTACAATATACTTCATAAAATATAAAAATAATTATACTTCTACATTGAAAAATTAAAATAACCAACAGAAAAAATAAATACATGTCTTTGAAAAAAATTACGTAGTTACTAACCTTTCGTAATTTTTACGACAGTTCCACAATATCTCTAAATCTAAAATACATACATCCGTAATGAATGATTGCGGGTCACTGGCGACGCAAATTAAGAAGGTAATGACAACGGCAGCAGCGGGAGGGGTCGGGAACTTATTGAAACATTGAGTCCGTGAGGTCAGCGTCGTAATTTTGACGAATGGTTAGTGATCTAGGGTTAATTGGTTACAATCGATTTCTAAACATTGAAATCTGTATCTTATTAGGTACTTTTTATTTTCTATTTATTTATTGCTTTACATAAAATATACAATTTATACACATAAGCAGTCCAAAAACCACTAAGGTTTGTCTGGATTGCAATACATTCTGCTTCCTTTCACAAAAATAACATTATAATTTATTACACCAACAACTTATCAATTTGTTACGACGCGCGTTACGAACTACTATGAGAGTACTACGAGAAATGATAACATCTCCTGCTCCGTCTTTGGTGTGTGCTAGCCCTATATTAGTTAGTGTTGTTTTCTAGTTAGCGATCCCGGTTCACCCGGACGCTGTCACTGGAGTGGAGCTCGCGTAGTGCGGGTAGCCGCTGGGTGGCCACTGACATCATATCAGGTTCCGGTGGTCCACCCGTGAAGGCGGGTGTAGGTGCACAGGGGGGTTTTAGTCGGTATGTCGGCCGCCTACCACCTTAAGGCCGGAGAGTCCGAAATATCCGCTTCGCTTCCCCGGGCGGGGCGGTATGCGTAAAGCATTTCCCCACTACAAAAAAAAAAGAGTCTTTAGGTAACTGCTTACCATCGGGCAAGTAGGTTGTTTACTGGATTATTGCTATCACTGCCTCTGCCACTGACGCAGTTGCTGCCACTGTCACTGCTGCTACCGCTGTCGAGTACTTTTTATGGATAAAGTAATTACCTATACGAAATTGCTTTTAGTAATAAGGACGGCCATTGCATATAGCTGAAAGTTACTTGGTGTGCAATAAAGAGTTATCTATATCTACTTATGCATCCAAACCGCGTACAATCACAATAGCGAGAATCGTACTCGTATCTTATCTTGTCTAACTCATATTCCCATCCAAATAATAGAGCAATATCCTAAATCAGAAACGATTTCTCAAATATCCTTTTTACTCACCGAACAGTTCTGAACGACCTTGAACGATTGATGGCCACGTCACATGCAGTCTTGAAAAAAAGAAAATCCATTGTCATTGTTGGTGACGTCACACTTGAGAGTTTCAGACACTCCAAGCTGAAGAAGGAAAATGATAAATAGTTTCGTATTAGAGTTTCCTTATTTCTTGCCTTTGATTACAATTTCAGACAGTATCTGATAGACAATTCTTTATTGTACATCGAATATGAGGAACATTCATACTAATATTATAAATGCAAAAGAAACTCTATTTGTATATTTTTTTACCTTATGACGACTAAAAGGCAGAACCGATCTGAATCAAAATTTGGCAAGGAGATAGATAGTATTCTATAGAAGTGAAGAATATAGAGTACTTTTTAAATACACGATACAATTTAAAGAGCTTTCACATGAGCGCTAACGCGCGTTGTGAAAATGCTCATCACAACTAAATATTTAATATCCAAATTGCAAAAAAAACGTGCAATCACGATAAAAGCGCGCGCTCATCTGAATAGCAAACAGAGGTTACATTAGTTAGAATACGTGCATCAACGCGCGATCGCCTGCGTCTAGAGACTTTTTCTCTGAGCGCTGCGTTAATCTTTTGCTGACGCGCGTTAACGCGCGCTCATGTGGACGGTTGTTAGGTAAATACAGGGTCTATAGACAGCTTTTTACCGTCTATACATAGCCTTAATCATTGAGCAAAATACGTTACGTATTCGTATTTATATCTCTGTTTTTATCTGGGAATTTTACATGTAATATTTATTATACTTTTTATACTACTTGGATGATATAAAAGCTTACGGCACAACTGATGTTAAGCAGCCTATGGATGCTTGCAATACCAATAGGTATCACTTGCGTGTTGCCAACCCATTTTTTTTTTACCAGGGTTTTAAGATGAAGTATTCCCTGAGATAGGAAAATGTTTCTTTGAAAACGCAGCCCTAAATGAGCTCTGGTGACCTGTACACAGAAACACACCTACACTGCTTTGATAAAAATAAACTGGGGAGGGACCTCCACCTTATAGAAGGCCATAGCTAAATACACCAATACATACGGCAAAATGTATTGGCTTTGCCGTATGCCAAATGCACCAATACATACGGCAAAGTGTATTGGCTTTGCCGTATGCCAAATGCACCAATACATACGGCAAAGCCAATATACCCATGTATTGGCTTTGCCGTATGTATTGGTGTATTTGGCTATGACTTCTATAAGGCGGAGGTCCCTCCCCAGTTGGGCTTGCTTGCTAGTATGGTACCCTACCTATCTTATCATCTCTTATCCATTATAACAGAAATCTGCCAGAGATTGCCTTTAATTCCGTCATCTTATCATATTTTCTTCCACAATTTTACAAGAATATTCAACTAAACACCCAACGAAATGCAATTCAAACTCAAGACAGCTCTTAAAAGTTTAAAACGTATCTACAATTTATTTATCCCCATGGGCATAAAGCTGACACGTACGAAATTTTCCTTAAGTAATATACAGTATGGATGTCTACTTGAAACCGTTGTGATACCACATACATCTCATACATTGTACATAATCTCGTCAAACCTCTATCATCCATATATATATTGTATACATCTAATACCTTTAAATGAGCAATTCTTGTATATACATATATATAATCTGAACCTTGGTAGCAGCTCAAACGATTTTCATGAAATTAAGTATGCAGGGGGTTTTGGGGTCGAATAATCGATCTAGTATACTACTATAATTTTCAAAACATATATATATCTAGGTAATTGTTTGTCCCGACTGACTGACTGATACAGCAACGCAGAGCATAAACCGCTAGAGCAAATTTTGCACGAAGGTTCCTTATATGACGTAAATGAAGGGATTTTTGGAAATTTCACCCCTAAAGGGCTAACATAAGCGATGAACAGTTGTATGGAAGTCCGTCACTTTTAAAGTGAGAATATAAAATTTCATTGATAGCTAGAAAACTCTTCATTGTATACCAATTACATTTTGATAAAAAAAACATTATATACCTGCTTCTAGTTAAAAATAAAGGTATATGAAAATGTTAAACCTAATAAGCTATTTATTTTCTAAATTGTACCCCTAAAATGAAATTAAAAATTAACAGAGCAGGCCGCTAGTCTATCTTATAAAAAAAAACCTGACTGAAACTAGAGGGGCCGTGTAAGTTTACTGTCACAGATTACTAAATAATTACTACGTAACAGATACTTCATTCAGTAGAAAATTACCAATACCTTCTGCTATAATAACCTACTCTGTCGCGTCAGCAACCGCTGGATGCTAAGATGTGCCTAAATGCTCAAGCGCACAGTTGTGATTGTTTCGCGCCGCACTACCCCACAGCACTGAATTTGGTCCGCAAACGGCCCGAGACCGCTCGGCCGGGCGATAGGTAATTATAGCGCGCAAGTACATAGAGTGATGGAGGCCTGATGCTGTTTTCTTTTACTACGTAGGTAAGCACAGTGAAATGATATTTTGTAATTTAATTCCTAAAGTGGAGAAAAATTCGTCATTTCTCAAAATAGAGCTTTTTTTTACTCGGGACAATCCCACCCACATGCCCACCGCTGTGATTCCTGTGAGCCAGGATTAACAGCGGAGTAACTAACTGATACACCGAGCTTTGACACTCGTGCGTCCCGTGGACAACTAATCCTGCGGTCTTGGACCCTGCAACGAAACGAAGCTATAAAAATTGATGTTTAAGAGGTAAAAATTGTTTAACCCGAGTGAACCCGGGACGGATCGCTAGTCCTGTATAATTAAATTATGTACATTGTAAAGCTAAATTAAATAAGGAAGGTTTGGACAATCATGTTTCTACAAAATTCAATGTTTGCTTCGAATTAGGTCAACATATTATCCTTCCTTTCAATAGACCATCAGAAGCCAATCCCAGGGGCACAATAGGGTACTTATTCCGTTTTTTTTTTAATAAATTTTTTTTCTGTATATTTTGAAAAAAACAACTACCGCACTAGAGAACAAGCTCTGTGTCGCGGGGGACTTTACAAACATACAATTAACGGACACAAATTACTTCCAGACTCAGAACAACACTTCATGGTTCACACAAAGTTTTGTCCTGTGTGGGAATCGAACCCACAACCTCGTGCACAGCAGGCGCATACTGCAGCCACTGGACCACCAAGGCAGTCAATTAAAATGTATTTTAGTGGCTTGTTAGTCTACTATAGTCTATTTTACATAGCACGTTTAACATTGTACGATGAAGCTGAAATAAAATGATTAAATCCATCTCTAACCAATAGACGTGTTGAATAATCAAAAGCCCAGAGTATTCAATCGATAGGTTTTAATTTAATCGTCTTGCATTTTTACTGATATTTATCCTCAAATGTCAACTGCTGCTCAGCGTGCATGGATGTCGGTTATCGGTAAAATGTACCCAGGATACTACATATTTATCTCCTTACAGCTAAGTAAGTTACGCTTTAATTTGATAAATTGTTCTTTAGTAAAAGATATCTCCATATTCTTTTATTAAAATATTTTTTTAAATATGTTACTCGCTGATAATGTAGCTTTCTATTGGTCAAATATTTTTAAAGATCCATTCAGCCGTTTAATCGTGAGAGCATAACAAACAAACTCACTTTCGCATCTATACTAATATTATAAAGCTGAAGAGTTTGTTTGGTTGAACGCGCTAATCTCAGAAAGTACTGGTTTGATTAGAAAAAATTTTTTTTAGTTGAATAGTGCATTTATCCAGGAAGGCTATAGGCTATATAACATTACGCTATAATCAATAGGAGCAGTAGTGAGATATGTTGCAAATTCGGAGAAAATATTCCAAATGACCACGCGGAAGAAGTCGCGGGCTACCCTTTGTAATATAAACCACCAGTTATACCACCGATCACCAGTTTATAATATAAACTTGAAATATAGATATCGTAGCTATACTGTGACCAACAGTGGGGCATGTTAGGTCATCGCGTTGAGTATTATGGCACATAAATGTCCAATACAGAATGTGGGGTGTGCGCTATATTGTATGAGAAACAATGCTTCGGTCATTTGCCTTTCAAGATGCGTCTGATTTATATGTTTGTTTTGGTCAAATCTGAGATAATATTTGTGATGTTTCTTAGGGGTATTTTATTACGTGTATAACTCGTTGCTGTGTCAGTCGACGTATGTTTCATGGTTGCTGAGAGTTGTATTTTGTTTGCCATCTTTTAAGTATTGTAAATTGTATTTGTCCCAGAAGAAAAGACAATTTTAGGAAACTAACAAAGAATTTCACTATTTGCCTCGTGCATGCGTGCGTACGTCCCTATGTGTGTGTGTGTGTGTATGTGTGCGTGCGTGCGTGCGTGTGTGTATGTAGCGCATAATGTATCTATTAGTTAAGTAATTCTGTACATTATCTTTCGTTACTCTTAATAATATTGGTACTCCTAGTGTTGCAAGCGTCCATAGGCTACGGTTACTACCTAAGAGAATCAGCAATATTTTTTTTGATAATTAACGTCAAAAGATAAGCTCGATACAATAACTCTTCTAAGCATTAGCCTAATAAGATATAAGAACTGCTTTCTTCCTTCCTCTAGCATATAATTCCCATTAAATAATATTTATACCCTATTAAACCTATTTATAAAGATACAAAGGGTCTTTTCTCCATGGCAACCGTACGGTACTCTTTTCCTTATACTGCTAAGTTCGAGGCACGCTCACACAAGGAAATCCGTCGAAACAATCCTACTAATATTATTAACTTTGTGAGTATAGATATTTGTCACTAGGTATAAACTACTGGACAAATTTTGATGAAACTTTACAATGCTATAGCTTGTATACCAGATTTGCACAAGAAAACATTAGTACTAAACATAGCATACAACATAGCATTTAGATGTAATCTTAACACTATCGCGGGAACGTAGACACAATAGATGTTTTATTGTCATGACGTCTATAGGCGTTCACTGTCCTTCAAAATGTTAATATAGTATAGTAAAGACTGCCTGATAGTAAGCAGTTCAAAATTGTCAAATAGCATTTCTCAAGTTACGCCTCTTTTCAACTGATGTTGCGATATGTCCTACTGCTAGACACGGGTCTCCTCTCCTCTATTAAGAGGGTTAAGACCTTAATTTACACATGAACTCAAACTCAAAACTCAAAAACTAACAAGTCAAGAAAAACTAATTGAGCTGAAACTCTCATTTTAAGTATGTAGTAAGTAAAATAATAAAAAATAGTTTAAAAAAACTAAAAAACACGCTTTTTTAAAATGAAATATTTTTTTAAATTCTTAATTTTATCTTAATTCAAATTTATTAAAATTTATTTTCTATTTTATAGTTCGGTTTTCTATAAAAAGCGTGTTTTTTAGATTTTTGAAACTATTTTATACATTTTAGTAATAATAATATTATTTATAATTTTATCAAATTAGTGTATTGTCATCGGTCTTCGATAAATCTACAAAGTTTGAACGAAATCTGACCGTTTAAAGTGGGTCAAAATCGCGCCCAAAGAAGTCGGTTACAAACATACAAAAATACAAACATACAGGTGAAGCTAATAAAAAGCGTGTAAAATTAAGTAATATATGTAATAGTATCCGATTAGAAGAAATAACATATTTTAGTATTATGTCCTCAAATCGATTTCCATTTACACTGCCAATGAATGAAAAGTGTACGTCATACGTGGTAGAATACAGAGCATTCCCTTACAAATGCTTCAATGCAGGTGACATGCGTTGCTCCTCTTACGTTGTACTCTGTTACTTCAACTTTGTACACTTGAGGACAGAAAAATATACCTACTGCTTTCTATATTTTATTTTAAACTAACTGTCGCTCGCAGTTCCACCCGCGTGAATGTCGGTTATCGCAATAAAAAGTAGCTTATGCGCTATTCCAGACAATAATCTATCTTTATGCCAAATTTCATCTAGATGCGTTTAGTAGTTTTTACGTGTAAGAGTAACAAATATTTATGCATCAATACTCATAAAATTTTACATTTATAATATTACCACCAAGAGATAGGGCACCATACTAGCGAGCAAGTCTGATTGAAGAAGAACCTCCACCTTACAGAAGACTACAGCCAAATAACTACGCACAGCGCTGTAGTTGTATTCCTGTGCTGGGCTTCTCCAGCGCTCATTTGGGGATACATTTAAAAATAATCGTTTTCCTATCCCAGTGATACTCTATCTTAAAGGCCTGGTGTAAAAAAATGGATCGGCAACTCGCAAGTGATACCTCTGGTATTGGAAGCGTCTATACGCTACGGTAATTGCTTAACATCACGCTAGCCGTATATTTGTTTGCCACACAAGTAGTAAAAAAAATGTAGAGTGGAGGTTAATCTACCATCACGAAGACCATACCATAAAAGTGAGCAAACCAGAATGGGACAGGACCTCTCCACGTTATAGAAGGCCATAGTGACTAATTATGTTACGTAACTACTTTAAAGTGGTTTGTTTCTCAGTCACATGCTCAAAGCCAACTGGCTCCAGTAGCAAATTGAAAATTCTGCCACTATACAAACTCCAAACTTCTTCTACAATGATACCTCTGGGCTAAAAAGGCATAAAAGCCAAAACACTACTTTTCGGGAAAGCAAAAAAAAAATATTTTTAAACATTTGTCTATAGTTTTTTTGTTTCTTGAGCTATTTAGATGATCAGAGGTGGAGCACCATACTAGCGAACAAGCCCGTCTGGGGTAGGACCTCCACTTCACAGAAGAACACAGCCAAATAACTACACACAGCGGTGTAGGTGTGTTCCTGTGTGTGAATACTCCAGCGCTCATTTAGGGATGCGTTTTGAAATGAACGTATTCTTATGCCAGGGATACTCTCATCTTAAATTCTTGGGGTAAAAAAAAGGTTGGCAACACGCAAGTGACACCCCTGGTATTGCAAGTTTCCATAGGCTACGGTAACTGCTTAACATCAGGCGGGCCGTATGCTTGTTTGCCACCCAAATAGAATAAAAAAAAGTTATGTCAAATTTTAAATTAAACTCAAATACTTTATTGCATTCATGTGGAAGTACAAAGTTATTACAATTTTGTAGGTACTAAAGATATATTTTTTAATAATTTTGTGGAATCGAATATACAGATCTAAATATTACATTCTAAATAAAACTATATGTATAACGTATTTTCGCCAAAATGTTCCTTACATCCTTTTAGCTCAGAGGTATCGACATTCAAACTTTATGTCATTTTGTAACTTAATACTTTGCCACATAACTATGACAAGTTTCTACTTCATTATAACTACTATCTTTGTATTAAAATCTTCCCTCGAACCTCATTGTTAATAGAGTTTCAGTATTATCCTTTAGTAGACAATGTATAAAGTTTGCTAGCTGAGAAACAACTGATAAACTTAATATCTCCCACAAGAAGGCAACTCAAAAATTAGTTTCAGAGTCAAGAAGTTTTTAATCTGTGAAAATGCTAGGTTTCATTTCATTTATTCCGTAGCTATAGATTTAATTTAGACTGACGGCCCACCTGATGTTAAGCAGCTACCGTAGCCTATGCACGCTTGCAATACCAGAGGTATCACTTGCGAGGTTCCGACACTTTTTTTTACAGCAAGGCTTTTTTTTTTTAAAGACAACTCCCGCACTAGAGAACAAGCTCTGTGGCGCGGGGACTTTACAAACATACAATTAACAGACACAAATTACACCCAAACTCAGAACAACACTTTGTGGGTCACACAATGTTTTGTCCTGTGTGGGATTCGAACCCACAATCTCGTGCACAGCAGGCGCATACTGCGGCCACTGGACCACCAAGGCAGTCAAAATCTTTAAAATGGAGGATCCCTAATATACGTTTCCTTCAAAATGCATCCCTAAATGATTGCTGAAGTCTTGTACTCACACACAGGAACAAAACTATTCTGCTGTGGCTAGTTATTTGGCTTTGGTCTTCTGTAAGGTGGAGGTCCTTTCCCAGTCGGGTTTGCTCGCTAGTGTATTTGCATCGAGGATAATCCAGACTAGCAATCTATCTTAATTAATACTATTAGTTACAAAGCTAATCAAAGCTTCAAGCACGTGGTATAAGATAAATGGCATCTCGTTACAGAAATTACCTACAATTGAATTGATTAATTGTATATATCAGGTGTAAGTTCGATCCCAGGCACTACTTCCATCTTAGCCATAAGACGTCCACTGCTGACATAGGCCTCCCCCAAGGTTTTCCACATCTTTCGGTCCTGAGCTGACCTTGTTCATCGGTTCCACCTTTACCAGGTCGTCGGTCCACCTTGTTGGAGGCCTGCCTACGCTGCGTCTGCCAGTTCGTGGTCGCCGCTCTAGGACCTTTCTGCCCATTATCTAGGCACTACTTATGGAAAGATTTTGAGGTATTTATACGTAAGCAGGTACTAATTAAAAATTATACCATATTCTGATATCGGTGATGCAATTTTATTCCAAGAGCAATTTCAACCAGAATTTCTCAATTTAAACAGCTTCTATAATGCAAGCAAGAATTATTCTTACGCATGTACATGTCTTGCGTAGATAATTCGTCATTCTTTAACTGTCTACTTATACACGTCTGGAACAAGATACTGCATTAAATTCTAATATATATCTCAAAGGTAACAAGCTTTAAATCACATTACTCACACGTTCGTAGCTCTTACTTAGTTAGCATCACAATTTATTCGCGAGATTTATTAAATTGCAGAAATTCAAATTAGAAATTTAAATAGTATGAAGATTGTTTACAAAGTACTGGTTTATGTAAGAGCAAGAGTTGACGCATATTGAGCAGAGTATGTTTAGAAAGGTAGATCATCACACAAGCGACCAAGCCCGGCTGGAGATGGACGAATAAATAAGTTGTAGTTGTGTTCCTGTGTATGAATACTGGTCTCCTGCGCTGCGTTGATGGATGGTGGATGTGGATGCATTTAAAAAAAACGTTCTCCTATCCCATGAATACTCCATCTTATATGTAGCCTTGGTGTAAAAAAATTGGTCAACAACTCGCAAGTGATACATTTGTTATTGAAAGCGTCAGATACGAGCAATCCATTGCCACTTCAGCCTTCTAGACAAGTGGCATAATGGTGGAATTTGATATAAATTTACATTTGACATTTACTTTCTATTTTATTCGATTTGACTAGGTACTGTAGAGGTTTATTGGCGGTCACTAGCTGGCCGCATAACAATGTTGAAACCTCTGACGTTTTAGAAAAGCAAATAAGAAGATTTGAATAAAATAAGATGAAGGTTGTCAATGGGAGACAGGTTCGGGCTTCGTTGAAGCCAAGACATGTATTAGGAGTGAAAATAGAAGAATGAAATAAATAAGTTATTATTACTTAACAAAGTGTTATTCATTTACTCAAAGTAAATAGGTAATCGCCGTATAATAAATCCTAGCTTCGACCATTGAGAGGCTACGTCCCAGAAGCCAGCTTGGAGGAGAAGTTGCTGACGACGGCGAGGGCGCTACATGGTGGAGAGCGCGAAGAGGATTCCAAAACAGATACGTATAATTTGATTAATTATAATGGAAACAACGAAGTTTGATGGCGTCCATCATGATGTGAAAGACTTTTTAACCCAATTTAACATCGTATGTGCGGTGAATAAATATAATGATGATGGGGTAAAAAAAATAGTATTGGGGGCATACTTGGCTGGGCCCGCGTTATCCTTCTATAAAGCAGTTGTAGAAGAAACTACATCTTTCGAAGATATTGTAGAGAAGCTAACAAAAGAATTTACATCGACACAGGATTACGTGTCACTCTTTTATGAGAGACGGCAGAAGCCTAAGGAGGATGGATTGAGTTTCTTTTATGCCTTAAACCTTCTGGCCGTTAAGGCGAATATACGAGATGACGTCTTCATTAAACAATTTATAAAAAGTTCAAATTTTTTTTATAAGTCAAAATTGATGGCGACTTTGTTCACGGATAAAGAAAATTTAAAAAACACTCTTATCCAAATAAAATCACTTCAAGATGAAGTTGACAACGCACCATTAAATTTAAAGATAAAATTAGACAACGATTCCGTTTTTTATACTCCTTCGGATGAAGTCATGAGAATGCCAAGGTATACGCCTTCGATCCCAACACGACAAAATAATGTACACAAGTATAATTTTAGAAGCCGCTTGAATCAACATGATGATGTGGGACCGAATGACGGTCGATTTGGAGGTGCAATGATGCACCCAGACGCAGGACGGCACCAGAAACAGATGTGGCCGCCTACGAAAAACGTCATGTCAATGACATCGCCGGACATGACTACCGGTGGGTTCAATCCTTTTATTTTATGCCAAATTAGAGGTATTAGTACTCCTGCCCTTCTTGATTCCGGCGCATCGGTGACAGTGGTTTCCGACGTCTTTGCAAAGAAATGTCGTTTAATAGCACAAGAAGCAGGTGATGTCACACTCCGCTCTGTGGATGGAGAACAACTCTACGTAGAAGGACGCTCTAATATTAATATAGTATTGGAGAATGTTGTATATAGTATTAACTGTTATATAGTACGTAATGTTAAACAAAACGTAATTATTGGTCAAAATTTTTTAATTAAATTTGACGCTATTTTGAATTTTAGAGATAAAACTCTAGTGATGCCTAAAGGAGTATCAACATTTATAAACTCAGACGAGTTAAAGGGTAATGATGATGAAATACATTTATGTGGTATTGTAGATGAACGAGTGAATGATGAATTATGTGAACCAGAATGCACATGTGATGGCGTTGTATGTAATGATGTTGGTTCGAATTTAGTATCTTTTAATATTAATAATGGGGATTTGACTAATGATGGGTTAAATGGGAACGAAACAAAAGCAGTCGAAGTTTCTAGAGTGCAACAGAGAGATAATCTTTTACGTTGGCATCAGCGATTAGTTAATAGCGGTCGTAACCGTTACAAGGGGTATTTCTTGTATAATGATTTTTTTTATAAGGTAATAAACAAAAATGGGGTAATTAAAAAACTATTACTTTCTTCGAAATTATTAAATACGGAATTCATGCGGGTGATACGTGATGATATTGTAATGGGGAGGCATTTTGGTTTAAGGAAAACATTGGGGAAATTGCGCATACAAAATATAATAAAAAATGCGAATAAAAGAATTAAAGAGTATGAAAATAGTTATACAAAATGCCAGAAAAGAAATCTGGGTGTTGTGGCTGCCACACGTTGTAATAAGAAAGAAAGAAAGAAAGGAGTACGTAGATTTGGTATGAGTTTGAGTGTGGTTACCACTCAAGATTCTCAAACCCTAAATTTAATGGAAAGAAAGGGAAAAAGAAAGATTTATAAGATGTTGGAATTAATAGGACGTCGTTGTAAATGTGATATGAAGATAACAATATGCAATACATTTTATCTTAATTGGTAACTAAAATTGTTTTTTTGTTTTCATGTAATGAATGGCGAACTCCAAAGAAATGAGACTGAGGACTGGTGAGGTCTTCAGAAGCCCAGATGTCATTCGTTAAGTTTTTATTGAAATGTTGAACTTCATTAAGGTTGAATTATGATTCAATTACGTCGACCATGGATCAAATCCATTACAATGTTCTCAAACATTGGGTCTCTCTTTTGTTGGGAGGGGGTGAAGTGGAAGACGTATTGAACATATGTTCAAAGAGTACATTTTGGTATGTGGCTGACTGTAAGTTGGAAGTTGTGTATGAAAATCCAGGAAATGTGGGCGTAAAGTCTCTTTTCTTTGAAGTTTAGACACGTTATTTCTGAATTGCATCAAACATGTAATGAAATGGATTCGTTTAGTTTTCTATTATTGTCTGTTTTTTATGTCGAGTAGGGACGTAATGTATGGGACCGCCCCTTGGGTTTTAGTGGGGTTTTGAAGAGGGGGGATTCCGAGTCGAGAAGTTTGTAATATCAGATCCCTTATTTGAAAACAGCCTGGAGATCTGGTAGATCAGACACCTCGATTCGGGATTAGTTTTATTAGAAGACCGGTTCGTGCCCCCACACTTTAGCCTTAGAATAGGAATGGGGTATTGTAACCGAACCTTTCTCCAAAAGGGTGCCCCCGGGATGTAGAGGTTTATTGGTGGTCACTAGCTGGCCGCATACCAATGTTGAAACCTCTGACGTTTTAGAAAAGCAAATAAGAAGATTTGAATAAAATAAGATGAAGGTTGTCAATGGGAGACAGGTTCGGGCTTCGTTGAAGCCAAGACATGTATTAGGAGTGAAAATAGAAGAATGAAATAAATAAGTTATTATTACTTAACAAAGTGTTATTCATTTACTCAAAGTAAATAGGTAATCGCCGTATAATAAATCCTAGCTTCGACCATTGAGAGGCTACGTCCCAGAAGCCAGCTTGGAGGAGAAGTTGCTGACGACGGCAAGGGCGCTACAGTACCGCTTATGCCACTTATCTAGAGGAGCAATGGATGCAATGGCCTTTCCTGGCTTGTGATCAATTCTTCTTAACTTTTTGTTTATCATTTTTCTAAAAGATAGACCTAAATGAAATGAGCTAAGATTACCCTTCCCAAACCGAATCCGTGCCTATGAGTTATATCAGTAACTTGGTTTCTTTGTGTCGAATTACCTCATTTTGAAATGTATCCTTCAAGGAAACTCCAAGCCTAGCATTTCGCAGATATCAGTTGATCGAAATATCAGACCTGCAGAGGCATTATTATCTAATTTCAAAGTAAAGATTTTAGATTTGATTAATTTTCTGTAAGATATGCGTAACTGCTTTCGAACAGACAGAAATACCTGCGTATAAAAGCAATTTGTAACCATATCTCACAATAATTGTTCTTTGGAACAATTGAAGTGTAATCTACACCATTATTTAGGGGAAATGCTTGAGACGATGTTTCATTACAAATATCTTTGTCGATGGGGAGTCAAAGAGAAATTGGAAACACCATGGTTCGCTTCACAATTGGTACGGTATATTTTTCATTTATCTTACGTTTCTTCACCGTTGATTTCGTTACTCTAATATGAATATACTTACTATTGTCCGTAGCTTTGCCCGCATTTCTTTTTTCAAACTTATGCTATTTCATTCTGATTTATGTATTTGTTACAATAAGCTAATAGCTATACATATAAACAGTTAAAAATTTAAGTTGACCTATAAAAAAATAGTTACATTTTTCTGTGACTCCTATGAGCCAGGATTAACAAACAGCGTAGTTACTTTCGTAAGCATACCTATCATTTATAAGACTTGAATTAAATAGGCAAGATTATTCTGATATGAAAGCTTCAACATTGTGTCATCAAAATCCGTGCAGTAGTTTTTACGGGAAAGAGTAACAAACATACTAACAAATTTTGGCTTTTATAATATTTGTAGGATTTTATTTAGAGAGTTGTTTTTTTATCTAAAGTGTATAGTTAAGTGCTGAATGACGAATTGAAAATCTCTTAAACGTAGATTGAAAATAATATATATAACTTGTGAGAACAAATGAAGTATCAAGAATTTTTTCACGCTTGTTGCTTCCACAAAAACAAACATACTTGATACTTGGCTGTTAAGTAGAACGTAGAATGATGCAATGCTTACGATGGAAACTTACCTCTTTTATCTTCTCCCGTTGCAAACAGGAGATAATAAAATGACTTTGTTCACTGGCATGTTTGTCTAGTGGTTAGTGAACTTGACATTGTAGTATCAGGTATTATTGACATTTTGACATTGTACTTTAATGATATTCTTATTTCTTGACATTTATTATTTATGTATGTAAGATAATTGTGACTGACTTCGTTCTTTTTTATCTCAATAATCAAATTATTATTATTATTATTGACTGCTAAGCTGAAGGTCGTGGGTTCTATTCCTATGGGACAAAACTTTGTGTGATTCATAAATGTGTTAGCCTGGGTGTCATTTATCCCCGTTTATTGTATGTTTGTAAAGATTCCCGTGGCACGGCTAATTTCCTGGTGCAGGAGTTATCTTTAAAAAATAGTAAAAGAAGAAAGAGTAGTTAGTTAGGCTTACTTTCGTTTAAACCTAGTGTCAGAGTTATTTATATCACCCATATTTAGACCTTTGTCGTGATCTAACGACTGTTAACAGTCGGGACTGACTAACCACGGAGTCGCGCAGATTAAATACCACTATGCGGTCACCCATCTATAGAATAGCTACGCCCTTGGATGCTTAACCCTCTGATCATTAATTGAATTGCGTTGTGCGCCTGGCTATAAGCGCCTGAGTCAGGACAAGTAATTATAATTATTTAATATTACAGTTACGAGTTACGACAACTCAGCCACGTAATAATGTCTTCCTAACCGTATTTCGGTCACGGCGGCTAATCTCAACGGAGACTAGCTATCTGCGCGGGAGATATTATAGTGCACAAGAGTGTGCGCAAACACAAGTGCACTCTTTATTCCCTCACTCTCATAGTCCGATGGGTCGGCAATCCGACACGACCGGAGAGAGATCAGGCGTAGGATCAACGGATTTACACGCTTTCCGAGGCACGGAGGTATAAACACCGCCAATTTCCAAACTCCAGGTATCTATTGTGAATTTCTTGACAGAAAAACCCAATATCGATTTTTGGCCCGACCCGGGAATCAAACCCAGGATCTCGTGATCAGCAGTCACACACATCGACCACTGAGCCACGGAGGCAGCCACGTACTATGCATATGTAAATGACATTTCATTATAATTGTAAGTTCTACAAACGCTTGTAATAAACGCAGTTTGCATAAACAAACAAAAACAGACCAACAAATGTGGACTATTTATTTTGCTCGCAAGTGTACATGACGGCGCCTGCGTCGCCGTACGCAACTAGCGAGAATTCTGTAAACAACACGTGCACCGATCACGCCACCGAGCGCGTCATTCGATTACCCTACTCTCGCCACTATAACACTTGTTTTGCTACTGCTATAAAAGACGCGGCACGACCGTTGTTCGGGCAGTCTCGGCTCTGGCGTGGCTCGGTGCACTTGTTGTATTCCGCTACTAGCTTATCCTTGACTCTTTGGATAATTAATTTGTGAAAACGAATTAATTATTATACCCAGCTGTGTATAGCTTACTGTCAAATTCTATTAGATTAGTATTGGCTAATTTATTGTTAAAATAACCTAATTCAGTTACCATTAATTAATTATTATATTCCTTAAATTAATAAAGATAATTACGCCATAATTTGCTGTATCCGTGTAATTAATTATTTAAATAATATAGATTAATTTTTAAAACTCATACCCTAGTTTAATTCGCTATGTCCGATCCACTTCCTACATCAGAAGTGGGATCGGATCCACCCCCACTTCACAATCAAACTATTGACTGTATGGAACAGCAAATGACTCTTTTCTCAGCCGGCATGGAAGCTATTTTCCAGAAAATTGCGAATAACTTAAATCCACGCCACGTCAATCCATCTATTCCCGTCAAGTTGGTGTCATTTGATCCTGATGATACAGATTCCGACATAACTGACTGGTGTACTTTAAGCGAAATGATCATTACAAAAAAGAACTTAGAGGGTGTTGACCTGATTATTGCACTCACCCACTCTCTTAAAGGTCGCGCCGCGACCTGCCTTACGAAAATACAGCCAGATAAGATGTATTGGCATACTATCAAGGAAATATTAATTTCAAACTTTTCAAAACCAATGATGATGCAAGATTATTTTGATCAGGTCATTAAGTTTCGCCTTGGTAACAAGGAAACCCCAGCTGAAGCGGGTATGCGCTTATGGCAGCTTATAGAAAAAATCCCTTCTGCTGATTTACCCGAAAATGTTACAACAGGTTTTGCAATTTCGGTTTTATCTCAATGTGACGATAAAATACGGCGCGAATTAAACTCTGTAGTTATTAACGACAAATATCAACTCTTTCGAACTTTAAGAAGCTTTACACTTAAGAGATGTAATGACGATTCTTCCACCTCGGAAGTAGAACAAAAAAAGTTTCGCCATTCTACATCCTTCAGAGGTAGTTGTCACTTCTGTGGAAAAATAGGACATCGGGGCAGCGAATGTCGAGATAAAAATCGCTTCACTAATAAAAATGCTTCTATGCCAGTTAAATCAGACTCTGCAAAGCCTAAAACCTACTGCTACATCTGCCGAGACACCAGCCACATTGCCAGCACCTGCCCCAAGCGGTATACGAAGAAAGAAGACGACACTTCGAGCAGCAAGCAAGTCAACCTGTGCTGCAAAGCTGCTCGCGGGATTTTAGAGACTAATGGTATGAAACTGTCATTTATTTTTGATTCAGGTTCGGAATGTAGCCTTATAAAACAAAGTAAGAGCAACTTATTGATCGGTGACAGATTTCATGAGCAAGTAATCTTGAAGGGCATAGGCGGTAATAGCATTATTTCTTCTTTACAAGTAAAATGTCCAGTGTACGTTCAGAATTTTCTCCTAGATATCGTCTTTCATGTACTACCAAACGAGTGTTTAAGCGAAGAAGTTTTATTGGGCCGTGATATATTGCAAAACGGAGTTTCTGTTAAAATTAGCAATGACAAATTGATTTTATTAAAAACCAAATTAAGTAACATTTGTTCTAAGCATGGCTTTAACTCGCAGTCTATAGATACCGATTTAGCAGGTCATGAAAAAGAAATTTTAATAGATATTTTAAATAAATACTCTAGCAACTTCATAGATAAATTGCCCACTACGCGAGCTAACGCCGGTATTTTAAAAATTGATTTAATAGATCCTAATAAGATAGTCCATAGGCGTCCCTATAGATTATCTCCTGCCGAATTAGATATTGTCAGTGTCAAGGTCAGGGAATTACTGGATGCCAAAATTATACGAGAAAGCTCATCGCCGTTCGCGAGTCCTATTTTGCTAGTGAAGAAAAAGGATGGCAGTGATCGTATGTGTGTCGATTATAGGGAATTAAATAGAAACACACGACCCGATAGCTATCCCCTTCCACTTATTAGTGACCAAATAAATAAGTAACATAGAGCTAATTTCTTCTCCACTATAGACATGGCCTCTGGATTTCATCAGATTAAGGTTCACGAAGAATCCATAGAAAAAACCGCATTTGTTACCCCCACTGGTCAGTTTGAATACCTGACCATGCCATTTGGTCTTCGAAATGCTCCACAGGTCTTTCAAAGAGCTATAAATAATTCTCTTAAAGGACTCAACGATGATAGAATCCTCGTTTATATGGATGACGTACTTTCTGCATCAGAAACTATTGTAGAAGGTTTAGCCAGACTTGACAAATTATTAGAAACTCTTTCTAAAGCGGGATTCTCTTTCAATTTTAAAAAGTGTTCGTTTATGAAAACAAAAATTGAATATCTGGGTTTTATTATATCTTCTGGGCAAATAAGACCAAACCCACGTAAAATAGAAGCTTTAAAATCACTACCGGTGCCCAGTACCGTAACACAAGTGAGACAATTGATCGGTTTGGCATCTTATTTCCGTCAGTTCATTTTAAATTTTTCAAGACTATTAAAGCCCTTGTATCTTCTAACCGCCGCAGGGAAAGGAAAAATCATATGGAAATCTGAACATGATAAAATTCTTAAAGTTATTATTGATTGCTTAACAACCGAACCCGTCCTGAAGATCTTTGATCCTAGTTTACCAATAGAGCTCCATACGGATGCAAGTAGTGATGGTTATGGAGCAGTGTTAATACAAAAAGTCAACAACTTACCCCACGTAGTGGCTTATTTCAGTCATCGAACGAATGATGCAGAAAGTCGTTATCACTCATATGAGCTTGAAACTCTGGCTGTAGTTAAGGCGGTGGAACATTTTAGACATTATCTTTATGGTCGTAGGTTTACAGTTTTTACTGACTGCAATTCTCTAAAAGCTTCCCATTCAAAAAAGGACTTAACACCAAGAGTACACAGATGGTGGGCTATTCTTCAGTCCTACGATTTTGATGTTGTCTATAAGGAGGGAAAAAATATGGCTCATGCCGATTTCCTATCTCGTAACTTTGTACGAGACAATCAATTTCCGAAACTCGAACAAGTGCCTAAAAGAGTTAACTTCTCTGAATTGGAAAAAGGATGGCTATTGGTAGAACAGCAACGAGATTCCGAAATTAATGATATCATTTCGAAATTAAGAACGAATAATTTTCCAATCGAAATGTCACACACGTACGATATACGGCAAGGCATTCTTTTCCGAAAAATTGAGCGTGGTAAGCTCTCAAAATGGCTTCCTATGATTCCTAGATCCCTGACATGGACTCTTATTGGTCATGTTCACAGTGAAATTAAACACCTCGGGTACGATAAAACTCTCGATAAGCTATATGACCTTTACTGGTTTCCCAACATGGCAAAATTTGTAAAAAAGTATGTGGACTCATGTGTGATTTGCAAGGCATCTAAGGGTCCCTCTGGTGCTCAACAAGTCCGATTACATCCAATTCCAAAACCAGCTATCCCTTGGCACACAATTCATTTGGATCTGACAGGCAAGCTAAGCGGGAAAAGTGAACAAAAAGAATATTGTTCTGTGGCAATAGATGCCTTTACAAAATTTGTAATTTTGGAACATGTTACTACTTTAAATTCATCTCACGCCGTTAAAGCAGTCAAAAATATTGTTAACCTGTTTGGTGCACCAAAACGTATAGTTGCCGATCGCGGTCGCTCATATGATAACTCTGATTTTAAGACATTTTGCAAAGATCACAACATCCAGTTACACCTCATTGCTACGGGAACCAGTAGGGCTAACGGTCAGGTCGAGAGAATAATGCGTACCTTAAAAAATCTGTTTACTATAATTGAATGTGATTCCGATAGTAAATGGCAGGATCAGTTGGGAGAGATTCAGTTGGCCCTTAATAGTACCCGTTCTAGGGTTACTAAATTTACCCCTCTTGAACTAATGTTTGGTATACAAGGAAGTTCCTTAGGATTATCTAAAATAACTTCCGTTCCGTTTGACGACGAAACATCTAGACTAAACTTAGATGATATTAGATCTAGTGCCTCCAGGAATATCATTAAGTCGTCAGAGGCAGACTCTCTCCGATTTAATAGAGGCAAAGCTAGAGTGCGACCTTTTTCATTAGGCGATTTTGTGTTTGTAAAATCTGAAGAAAGACACCAAACAAAATTAGATAGAAAATTTAAAGGTCCATTTAAAATTACTGCTATATTAGATAACGATCGCTACGAATTGAAACACATTGATGGTTCAAATAGAGTTTATAAATTTTCCCACGAACATTTACGAGAGGTACCCCGAGGTCCATCAGAGTTTCTTGAGATTGTCGAATATTGTAGTGATAATGACGTGACGGTGGATCAATCGGATAACATTGTTCCAGAAACCGCTTGCCAAACAGATAATATCGAAGCAAACAATGATAATCAAACTGATAGCTCAGATACTATCTCTATTTGTTCTGACCGCACCATGACTGCGCATTCTGATACCTTAACTGCACAATCTGATACTATGTCTGCCAACTCCGATACAACATCTGTACATTCTGAACCTTTAAATATAGTTATACAAGCAGATGTTCATAGATCTAATGATAGTAACTAAAAGTAATGAAATAATTTAATAAAAAAAAAAATAATAATAATGGAACATTGAAGGGCTTGAGCCGGTCCAATGACAAGACTACAGGGAATAATGATTCCGGTCTAGCAAAAGCTACAGGGAATAAATATTCCGGTCTAGCAAAAGCTACAGAGAATAATAATTCCGGACTAGCTAAAGTTTTGTAGGGCTTAATGCCGGACCAAAACTGACTACCACAAGTTTCAAGCGTTGTATAAACCAGATAGATGTTCAGTCAGGATAATCGAACGATGCTTTCTTTTCTGACTACAGATACCTAAGTTCAAGATGGAGCACGTACGAGGACGCACGCATGTCAGCATGGCCGTGACGGCGCCTGCGTCGCCGTACGCAACTAGCGAGAATTCTGTAAACAACACGTGCACCGATCACGCCACCGAGCGCGTCATTCGATTACCCTACTCTCGCCACTATAACACTTGTTTTGCTACTGCTATAAAAGACGCGGCACGACCGTTGTTCGGGCAGTCTCGGCTCTGGCGTGGCTCGGTGCACTTGTTGTATTCCGCTACTAGCTTATCCTTGACTCTTTGGATAATTAATTTGTGAAAACGAATTAATTATTATACCCAGCTGTGTATAGCTTACTGTCAAATTCTATTAGATTAGTATTGGCTAATTTATTGTTAAAATAACCTAATTCAGTTACCATTAATTAATTATTATATTCCTTAAATTAATAAAGATAATTACGCCATAATTTGCTGTATCCGTGTAATTAATTATTTAAATAATATAGATTAATTTTTAAAACTCATACCCTAGTTTAATTCGCTATGTCCGATCCACTTCCTACATACACTTCCTATTGAATAACACAACACTGTCACACTGACGACCACGTTCAATAATAATAACCTATAAACGACCAGGTTATCTATAAGAATAAACAAAATTGTATTGTCTGTTTGTAATATCAAATTAACAGCTTTCAAATTGTTTACACGACTCATAAAACAAAAATACAATTTAAAAAAAAATGTTTCTCCATCTGTATGTTCCGGGTAATCTTCGCTAAGGCTGGACCGATTTTAAAGAGACTTTCACTAGCGGAGAGCTGATTTTATGGCGAGTAATTATTACTTTTTTTTTATTTGGGTTCCACGCAAAAACACCACAAAATTGTAAACAAAGTTAGGGAACGGCTAATTTCAAGTTGTATCAGACTGAGCTACAGCAGGTGACCGTGTAGTGGTATTTCACCTGAGAGTCTCTGTGCTTCGGAGGGCACGTTCGAAGTCCCGACTGTTAATAGTCAGGACTTCGAACAAACGGTCACGACAGATGTCTAAATATGGGCGATTTAGATAACTCTGTCACCATGTTGCCCACTAATATTAGTGGCCAACCTGGTGACAGAGCTCTTCTTATCATTTGGTTATAATCACTTACACAACATAAGAAATAGACTTGTTTTAAGTGACTGATTCATCAACGCAGAGAATAAAATTGAATTTTAGCACAAAGGTTCTTTAAATGACGTATTTGAGTACTAAGAAGGGCTTTCTGAACTGCGGGATATTTTACGCTACGCCACGCACGATAAGCGCGTATTTTGCGTTCGAAATTCAATCTATAAACGATAAACCGGTGGAATATATATATAACGTTAACCAGCCGGCTGATTCTCCAAGAAACAGCGATAGCAAACTGACAGTTGTGATCGCAAACTGACAGTTGTGATTGTTCGGTGACGGCACAATCTATTGATTAAACATCAAAAAGGCTCGGTTTTTGCTCTTACGGAATACCGATTTTCAATCTGACAGCCAGATTTTGCTTGGTTTTTGCGGTGGCTTGGTTTTTGCTCTTACGGAATACCCCTGCGGGTGATATAGAGGCGAGCCGCTAGTGGCTACTAAATGTTAAATATGCCATTGATATTACACTATAGTGGAGGTGTTAGCTGAAATTACTCAGTTTATAGTACACTTGAGTGCAAGGTAAGCTTTATACCCAAGCACCAACTTCTTAGCTAAATTGCATTAGTTGTTGCATCAGAGTTGCTGTGGCTTAGGTACTTAAATAATTTTGTGCCATAGTTTCCTTGAAATTGAGGCTAGCAATTTCTGATTTAATTTAAAATATTCTACTCTGAGATCCAGCTGAAGGAGATATCGATATTATAGTATGTTTTTGACAAATTTCTCACTAGAGAACAAGCTCTGTATCGCGGGAGACTTTACAAACATACGAATTTCAGACAGGACACAGAGACTTATTTATCGATCACACAAAATAAATGGGTTGGCAACACGCAAGCGATACCTCTGAGGTATTGCTGGATGAGGACGCTTGTCCATAGACTACGGTAACTGCTTAACATTAGCCGGGCCGTATACTAGCCTGCCACCCTAGTAGAATAAAAAAAAACACATCATCATCATTTTCCACAGGTTCCATCTTTTCTACAGGGTTCTTGCGCTCCTTTAGGGTATGCGTTTTTAATTAAACGTTTTCCTATCCCAGGGATATTTCATCACAAAACCCTGATGTTCAAATTTTTAGGTCAGCAATTGCAAGTCTTTAACTTTTTTGAAATGCCTTTGAATTTCTTCTGATGCGCGTATTTTGCCACTCTATCCACCCCAGCGCAAATTGCTTCCATAAAATTATATCTAAAAGTATAAACAGATGTTCGAACTTGGTTCGGGCCGAACCACGAACATGGTGCGCTCCGAACCAAATTTGCTCGTGTGGTGCACGGTCCGCCGGACATTATTATTATTAATATCATTATAATATGGTTCGGAGCGCACCATGTTCGTGGTTTGGCTCAAACCAAGTTCGATCGTCTGTTTATACTTTTAATTTATTAAACATACCTTTATTTTGGCAGTACAAATAGGCAAGTACTCCTATCAATAGAACATCACCAACATGGTCCCACTGAGATAGCAAAGAGGAAATCAAATCAAAACATGATCGAAAGGTCATATGCTAATGCTTTAATTGAATAACGGGCTTCATCGTCCTCAGATGAAAGGGGTCAGTATACCAACGATAGAACTGGCAAACCTACGTATTTAATCGCAGGTACTACTCGACCAAGTAACTAGACCTTTAGGCTGCCTTTGACTTTGTTGACTTGGACATGGTGGTATTTTAAAGACAACTCGACAAGACGCAGTTGGGAATAAGACTTTACAAACATGTAATTCACAGAAACAAATTACGCCCAGATACGGGGCAAACATTAATGAATAGATATGTGTTCCGTGTAGGAACGAAACCCATAACCTACGGAAACCTAACCTACCTAGGCTTAGCAGTCAGGATCATTAACCATTAGATCAACAGTCCCTCTAGACAAGTGGCATCAAAGGTAGTCGAATCTAAAAATCAAAAAAGCAAATGTTTGGGATTTGACGTAAGTTTACGACATTATATCGTACACTTACGTCAAATCCCATACATTTTATAATTAGACTTTTCGATTCGACTACCGTTTATGCCACTTGTCTAGAGGGGCTGGTCAGTCATATTTTGATTGTATTGTATTACCTGATAATAAACGATTTACTACAGACAAACCTCCGCGAGGTTTTAAGGATAAATCTAACAAATTGTAAATTGACTTTGGAAATAAATACATTTCATTCATTCATAATTATTTATTTATTTTCTCAAAAGGTTACATCTTGTACAAATTTATAGCTATAGCTTAGACTAGAACCTTCTGAGAGCTGGAGTCCTTAGTAACGTCACAGTACCCATGCTATGTAAAATATACTTTAGAGTACGGTCTTCGGTAGGTTCTGGAGCTGTTCTTATTGAAACGAAATATCACTGTGTCAGTTTTAGTTTTGCACTTGCTCGCTCAGGTGGGCGTTGTTTCTAGAAGTTTTATTTTCTAAAAGTAACTTTATCGACCGCTATTTAAATTTACCTTATCAAATAATCATTAAATGTACAACTCTTATTATATAACTTTCTCTTTTGTCAGCATTATTACAATAAGCTCGCCTTTTAAACTTATTCTTTCTTAATAAGGACGAATTATGTTAATTTGGAATATTGAAGATCCGTAATTTGACCATTATATCTTTTTGGTTTTTTAGATTTTAATGGCGTTCTGAATATCTGATAGATAACGAGGGGATATTTAAATATAATAAAGGCCTTTATTATAATTATATCTATCTATCTTTATCTTTAAATAAAGACAACTCCCGCACTAGAGAACAAGCTCTGTGTCGCGGGGGACTTTACAAACATACAATTAACGGACACAAATTACACCCAAACTCAGAACAATTCTTTATGGGTCACACAAAGTTTTGTCCTGTGTGGGAATCGAACCCACAACCTCGTGCACAGCAGGCGCATACTGCGGCCACTGGACCACCGAGGCAGTCAATTATTTGATGATGTCGTGTGTGTTGGTAACAGATATCTGTACCAAACAATTATTGTCGGAACAGAAAACACAAGTTTTTTTCTGTTCCCATATGCCGTACTGTGTTTCGCGCAAGATCTTCTATACCTTGAACACTTTCTACTCTCAATACTCTCCTTGAGTCCAAACCAGAATGTGATGTGTTTTTGGATTATTGGAAGGTGATTTTGTCTGAATGCCTGAAGTATTGTGAGATGAACGCATGACTAGGTGTTAATAATATTTTTAAATCCTTTTTTTTAAACTTATTATTGTTGGTAACATATACACTCTAACCAATGTGTATTAAAAACAAGGTGTAGAATTTCGTATAATAAATAAATAAATCAGCTGGCTACATCTACAAAATTTAAACATAAAATCGAGTTAAACACTGTTCTTTACAGCGTCCCCATACGTACTCTGTTTACTTAATTCTTTGAACAGCTATCGCCAGGATTGCTAGTACAAACACATAGAATTTAATTGCACAAGCACATGCTTTTACGTTTCCGACGGGTTTTGATTAAACAGATGTATGTTAGGAGACTTTTTGGGTGGTGGATGTGTCTAAAAAGAGATGGCGAGAAGAGCTTGACCCCTGTAGTAAGTATTGGCTTCAACTGTCTATAGAAATAATATCATGGACGAAGGAAGACAGACCTTTGCTTGGAATTTTTATACTACTTAGGTGGCAAATAAGCATACGGTCCACCTGATAGTAAGTACTAAGTAGTAGCCGTAGCCTATGGACGCTTTCAATACCAGAGGTATCACTTGTGTGTTGTCCAACATATTTTTTTATACCAGAGCTTTAAGATGGAATATCCCTGGGATAGAAAAACGTTCCTTTCAAAACGACTCATTAAATGAGCCCTGGAGATCTGTACTCACACACAGGAACACAACGACACCGCCGTGGGTTTATTTGGCTGTGTTCTTCTGTAAGGTGGAGGTCCTTCCCCAGTCGGGCTTGCTCGCTAGTATAGTGAACCTATACCTCTCTGATACATATATATAATTGACGTGAAACATTTTTAATTATAGCCTAGTGTTACACCCTTCAATGGGGAAGTAAATAGGCAATAATATCGAAAATGAAAGGAATAAAAACTTTAAAATGTTGAAAATTCGTGTAATATTTATCACAAGTGCAAATATACTTTTGTAACAAATCAAGACTCTGGTTTCCATTCATCAAACCCGCTCCCTGACGTATAACCTGATGACTTAGTATTTGCATGCTTCTTCTTATTTCTTGACTTTGATTTGCGTTTAACTGTACGATCTTCATGAACTGCTAAAAAAATATGAAATGTATTTATTAAAGGGAAGTAAACAAACGTAGTTAACCAATAGATACTAATAATATAATTAATATAAGTCCCACTAATGGGCACGGCAGGGGTATTCCGTAAGAGCGAAAACCTAGCGACCGCGAAAACGGAGAAAATCTGGCTGTCAGATTAAAAATCGGAGCAAAATCTAGCTGTCAGATTGAAAATCGGTATTCAGTAAGAGCGATAATCGAACCTTTTTAGACGTTTAGCGATCGTGTGTGCCGTCACCGAGCAATCACAACTGTCAGTTTGCGATCGCTGTTTCTTAGAGAATCAGCCGGCCTGTTTCTAATTTATCAAGAGAGTTTAGGCTTTAACCCACACACGCTGGTTGGTGAATCAAACATGCCTTTACAATTGCTTACAAGACATGTGGCTTTCTCCACACATATTCACCGATTGGTAAAAATGTTATTAATAATATTAATATTTTGACACATTTCAAATATGATCTTATCTCAGACAGAGTCCGTACTAAGGCAACCACCCCACCAGTATCTAAGCGTTACTATAATTTAGGAGTTGTTTTTCATAATACAGAATTTCCTCACTTTTAGGTGGTTGACACCCTTTTTTTTTGGAGGGAAATGCTTTACGCACACCGCCCGCCCGGGGAATGATGCGGGATGATGATTATGTCGGGTTCTCCGGCCTAAAGATGGTAGGCGGCCGGCATACCGACTAAGACCCCCCTGTGCACAATATACCCGCCTTCGTGGGTGGACCACCGCACTATGGAATATGGTAGAACATTGGCATATCAAAAATAGTTTTTATGAATGCTGTTAAAGGTATACTTTTTTATATTTATTAAATAGTTTATGAGTTGAACTGTGCTATATTGTAAGCATTTTACATAAATTACATTTAAAATATTATTTTAAATACCTCAAAGTTTATAGTTTTGATTAATGTCCAGTTTAGCTCTAACGGATATAATATTTTCACATTAATTTTTTGTAACTTTTTATAGGAATGGATATAAAGTATTATACATTTCTAAAAAGCTCGTTTTATGTAGATTTAAAAACAATCCTAAGGTCTAAAGTTTTTTGTTTTTATTTCCACATAATATTTTTTTAATAAATAAGGGAAATTAGGCATTTTTTTTCAACTTCACCGAGAGTTTTGACAGTTACCGCCGTCTACCGCCGCCTTACATTTTATGTTATTTTATAGCTTATATATTCATAAATAACATATATAAAAATCAGCTGCGGATATTTGCGGGTTCTAAAGTTATGGGAAAAAATGTGATAAAAGTCAGGCAACGGAAACCTCCTGCTGCAGTTTCTAATGTAGACTGTTTATCGATTTCGGTATGTATTTATATAAAATATTTGTTAAAATTTGATAATGGGGTATTTATCTTTATTGCTCTCCTTTTGTGGTAAAACTTTGATAAACAATGATGCACACTACCCTTATTTTTCCAATAGTATATAAAGAGTTGATATATTTATGTTACTATTATACATTCGTAGTTACAACTAAACGGTCATTTAATTATTACGTAAATTTTACATAATAATATTTATTGAAATGACTACTTTCAAGTGTTCTAAGCGTGATTTATTACTTTCGTACATACATAATTATGTAGAAGGAGGAAAAACACTTGAAGCGCTCTCAACAGTTTTAGAAGAAAATTATCATGTCTCTAAAGAGAATTTATGTTTTGTTATCAATGATATTCAAAGGAATCTTATTCCACGCGTTAATAAACGATTGGTTGAAGCGTCACGAAATACGGATACATTTAAAAAAAAACGTCAATTGGTTGGCTTCAGAATATTCAGTAACTATGCCTAACTCGGGAGACGCAACAACTGACTCTATACCACCTACTTCTACTGGAAAAAAAATTATAATGCAGAATGTTCTGCTGAAATCACAGGAGTGAATGTGAATTTAATTAAACGACTTTACATAATTCTGCAAGCTCTTTCATCAAGCATAATGATAAATGCCGAAAAAATTGGTAACTATGCCATGGAAACTCCCCAAATCTATGTAAGCACTTATGAATGGTACTATATGCCATCTTCTGTAGGTACATAAAATTCTTAATTCATGGTGAAAGACTATCATAAAACATTTTGCTGTACTTCCAATAGGTTAACTTGCAGAAGATGCGCAAGAATCGCGCAATAAGCATTATAAAAAAAATCGCTTGCATTATGCTAGAAAATGCTCTCGATCAGCTACAAATGAGGATGTATTTCATACCCTTCTCTATACATCAGACCCATACATTTCTAGCATCAGAAAAACATATAGCAGAAGTGTGAAAGAACTCGACGAAGACACCCTAGACCTTCTGAAAGTGAACGAACTCATTTTAGATCCCGAAGTTCAGCAAGTATAATTCAGCATTAATATACGAGTAGTTAAAGATAAGCATATTATATATATATTTATAGGTATTTTTCTTGTGTTCGTATTAATTACAAATTGTCATTTTAAAAATATTTCAATAATTCATTAAATATTAATTTTTAGTTAAAATTTTTTTTAATTGAAGAGAAATAAAAAAGGACTTATTTACTTACATATAAGTAAATAAGTCCTTTTTTAATTCTCTTTACAAAAAAAACGAGCATAACAATGTTTTTTTTATTATTACGATAAATTAAGATAAAAATTAAAGTTATTATTTCAAACATATTTTTTTCGTATTTTTTTTTAACACACAAAAAAAGTATATCATCTTAAGCCTTATAAACTACTTTATGTTTGTGCAAAATTTCAATTGTCTAACTAAACAAACAAAAAAGTTATCGATTTTTGGTCCGAAACAGGCCTTTATTTTCCATAGTGCACCGGCACATGATAACCCATACTAAGCTTCTGTGTCGCTGCACCCACGCTAAGCTTCTGTGCCGAAACAATTTGTAATTCATCTTCATTGTTTCTAATTCAATAGAATTTTACTAATACAACTACAGAAAGGTTACAAAAAAAATTATAAAATAAATAACAGCAAAAATAAATACTCACACCCTGGTTCCATGCCCCATTTTCCTTTGTCGACAATTACTTTACTTTTCGGTTTGGTCATATCTACATAGTCAACGAAAATGTGGCCTGAAAAAATACGTTTTGTACTAAACCTTAACATCACTGGATAACCTTATGCGAGGTCGGGCCTTATGCGAATTGGTGAATCAGACATGTCTTTAGAATTTTCTTCAATAACATGGGTTTCCTCACGTTGTTTTTTTCACCGTTAGCGGATGGTAATTTTTTTTATACTACCTAGGTGGCAAACAAGTATACAGCCCGCCTGATGGTAAGCAGTTACCGTAGAATATAGACATTTACAACACCAGGGGTGTCACTCACGCATTGCCGACCCTCTAAAAACCTTATAACTCCTTTCTTGAAGAACTGCTATAGTCTCTTGGGAAAACCTCGGGATTAAATTATGATTAATTATGATTAAATTAGCACATAATATCAATTTCACAAAGCGAAATTTATACCATTCTTGGATACAATATGCCACAATAAGCCCATTCAAGTAGTCTAAGTGAAAGTTAAGTAGTACAAGTAAAAGATACTTAGTCCATCCAGACAATTGTGATCCTGACACAATATTTGACGTCGTTTTGGAAAATAAGTCTCAAGTATGCCATTTTAATATTTTTGATAAAATTAAGATGCGGTAATTATGCAACTTTTAAGTTCTATGTAACTTGTTCTACCAAGGTGGCAAACACGCATACGGCCCGCCTGATGGTAAGCTGTTACCGTAGCCTATGGACGTTTGCTACACCAGGGGTGTCACTCACGATTGCCGATCCTTTACAAAATCTTAATAAAACATCTTAATGTAAATCATAAAACTCTCCTCGTGAGCATAAGTGTCATTAATGTCAATATTAGTTCAGCTGTTAGACGCATAGCGCTAGTTAGTTTGACTATATATTTTTATACTTTTTTCAAGGAATATAAAATCAGAAGGTCTGTTTTTTTAAATTTTATGATAATACACATTTTATGAACTTTATCCAACTCTTTTCGTGAATAACTGTCATTCCTGTCTAATTTGGTTCCACTATTGGACGCATGGCGCTAGTTTGTGTAAGGTGTCAGTGATCAGCATTATTTAATACTTTTAGGATCAAATAATGTCTTATTAAATTGGACTAGACTATTACAAAACCTTATCATTTATAATGCACCAACGTTGAGTTTCAAACGTGCCGTATCATTACTATATAGATATTTAAATGAATAAAATCTAGAATTAATATAAAAGTAAATTTATAGCTTACCGTTCTTATCCACTGTAAAATAAAAAAATATTTATTACGTTTTAATAAAACATTTAAGGTATATTTAATTTCTATTTAAATTAAATTTTAATAATAACTTGTTTTGACACCCGACGTGTGTCCGTCTGTGGCATCATAGCTCCTAAATGGAAGGATCGATTTTGATTCAAGCAAATTAACAGCCAAAACGTCATAAAATATCTCGGGACGACTCACATATGCCTATCTAATCCCAAACTAGACAGATCCTGTAGTATTGCACCAAAGTACCGAGTTAAACTATACAATAACTTTGTGCCTAATTGAAATTTTAGAGTAAGCAATACAAGATATGATTTGTATAGTAGAATATCGATAATTTTAACTTAATTAAATAATATAGCATGCAGTGACATTCCGTTCTGCCACTAGGATGGCAAAATGGGTGTAAGGTAGGAATTACATCCCCTCTATACAAGTGGCATTAACGGTAGTCGAATAGAATAGAGAGGAATCGTTCTGATTTGGTTTAAGATATAATGTCGTCTTTCAATTCTATTCGATTCGACTACCGATCATGCCACTTATCGAGAGGGCAACCAAAAGACTCAGTTTTAGTGTACTAAACCTGAGTATTTTGGTTGCCCTTTTTTTACATAATGCATTAAGAGGAAGTAAAAAAAAGGAATAAAAATAAATTATATTGTACATTACCATCAAGATCTGCAATACTTATTTTATTATCTCTTTCAATTGCTGAAAATACACATGGAAATTATAATAGCAATTCATTGTCTAATGCAAAAACCAAGAATGTCTTTAGTTTATTTTAAAGATCACATCTATAATTTAACAATTGTATTTCTTGGATACGAGGAGATCCGTAATAGAACCAAAGTCGTCGACAAAGCCCAAATGATAGCCACAATTGGCAACTATAGCTTGCAGAACTGATGGCCGCTGAAGCAGTCAGTTTCTGGAGTGGTCACCACGACCCGGAGAATGTAGTGTGGGCAGGCTCTAACAAGGTGGTCCGACAGCCTGATGAAGATTGCTCAAAGCCGATGGACAAGGTCAGCTCAGGATGCTGAAGATATTTTTGCGGAGAGGCCTAAATCGTGTGGACGTCTTACAGTTGTGATGATAAATGTATTTTTACAATTTCCAAGTATAAGTAAAATGCGCCGTCATCGCGTTGACTAGTCTCAATTAATCAAAGTCAAAACAAAATTGTAAACACATCGAATGCTACAAAATTGATACTTTTGTAGCATTCGATGTGTTTACAATTTGCCATTGTTGGACTACCGGTGCGCATTTTAGTTAGGATCTTAAATTAAATGAGCTTGACATTAACTCTGACATTTTTGACCTAAAATTATACATATCCATAATATCCAGGATCATGCTTTCTGCATACAGCCAATACCATCAATTTATTTGGTGCGTTTGTAGGATTAGTTATTTAAGATGTGCGATATAAACTTACCTCTAATGACAGGTCGGGCGTATCGATCTAAGCGAGTCCTTGATACGCGACTGATTAAGTCTTTCATAAAGTCCTTCAACCCAATCTTCCAACCTGGCTCATGCGTATCTGATAAGTCATCAGGTGGTATCGCTGAAAAACAGTATCTCATAGTAAAATTATAAGAAAGAATCCGAACAAATTTTGATGAATTAGAATTTTTATAATAATTAGATTTATATGACAATGATATGCTAACCAGACAGTAATCAGAAATGATCACATAGTAATTTTGAGAGTCAAATAAACAAATACAAATCGCACCCTCGGTGGAAGAAAAGCGAACTTGAGAAACATTTTAAATGAAAATTGCAAGATAGACGTACAAACTTATCTTGAGTCATTTTTCTACTGCAGGTGCGAAATAACCACGGCAAATATTTCACTCTTTAATAAACAAATATAGTTTTTACGTGACTGGATTTATTATCAAAAGCATAATTATGCAAAAAATAATTATAGTTGCCTATACAATGACTATATTAGTTAAAAAAGACGTAGATATCGTATAGCGTATCTTTAGTAGCTTTATTTCATCTATCTCTTTCAGAATCATTACGTTTTGTATTATCTATCGCATTCATTCTTGAAATCTAGTAAGCACTTAAACATGAACTATCTTAATTGTTCCTATAGATATTCCCATTCTTTAATAATTTTTGACATTCCACTATATGTACTCAAATACAAAATCTGGTTGGGATCTATCAGAGTATATATGCTAGCCATAAGTGAATATGCCTTTTAAAGAACTTAGCACCTCTCATAAAAAATGCACGGTAACGAAATGAGACACATTTAAGTCATAATATTCATTTATTGACATAAAATATTTTACAGTTTAGTTATAATTTACATAGGTTAATGAATCAACATATTTGCCCAATGAAGAGATTTTGCTAACTAGTGAAACTAAGTCACCAGCATAAATTAATATGAATATACTAATTATAATTAAACGATTGGATTTTAATTCTTTAAATACCTTTGGAAACTTGTTATTCATTGAAATTAGATACAATTTCCGTATTTTTCTAAGTGAAAGATAGTTGTAGGTACCTTCTAGTCGCTCACCTAGTAATTTAGTCGCGCGGTTAGAATTTACAGTATCTTGTCATCAGTCGCTAAGTTTTTTTTTATTCGCTCGTTTTATAGTTCCCCATAAAATATTTTGGACTTATCTGCCACATGTTAGATGATCAATGGGCCAAACTTACGACCCTTAATATTGCTTGCCGAACAGAGGTCCCTCTGAACGGCAAGCAATATCGCGATAGACCCAGATGTAGATGAAGGGATGAGTAGAACTCATTTAAGGAAGACTGGTCCTTAGTAGTTCTAGATAGAGAAAAGTGGAAAGAAAAAAGGCAAGCTTTTGACTTGAAGTAGGACCAAACAGGCTTTTAATAATAATATTGGTTAGTCAGAACCTTATGCAGATTACAATGTAAACGAAAGAAGTAATCCCGCCACGAATTGAATATTTTTTCAAAACACGCTCGAACTACGGCATTATAAAATGTCGTGATGTCGACGGTTCCGGCTTTCCGATGGCATTGGAACGTAGCTTGTTGTGCGGTATGTCTTTCTTCACAGTATATTTACCATAAACAATTACCGTTTTTGGCGTATCAAATCTCTTCAAAAAAGTAGGGGTCATCCTAAGGTGTGCGGTATCTGTCGAATGGTATCATTGATATTGCTACTATGCATAGGTAATATCAGTTTTAGGTTTGGTCAGAGCTGATTCAACGATTAAACACAAGACAGCCCAAAAATCTTCATAAAGAGTTAAAATATTCCCAGTACCTACAGTTGATTGGAATCTGGAAAAAACCCGCAAGCAATATGATATAGAAAAACGTGTAATAGATCTTAACCCATTTAAAACCGTGTGCTCTATTTTTCTTGCGGATTTTTACCACAGTATGATAAAAAACGATGCTAATTAATTTTTACTTACAGCGTTTCATAGGTACGGCAAGGATATTTTGTTTTGGGTCCTTGTTAACTACTTGTCCTGGAACTGTTTGTACTTGATCAAGACCGCTGTTATCTCCTTGTTTTGTATTTGGTTTTTCTAGAACCGTATCATTTCCTTGCCTTCTTATAACGGTATTGCGCCTTGAATCTATAAAAAATCTAAGTATTAGCTTTTTGTTTCTTGTCATTTAATTTACCTATTCTTCATTTTGCCTTTGTCCTATCATGATATGCTTTAAGTATAACGAAATCTTCCTTCTGTCTTTTTAACACGTACAATCATTCATTGACTTAACCATTGTTACTAACAAGCAAACAGCCCGCCTGATAGCAATAACTCAAGTACTGAAGCCTATCGATGCTTGCAAAACATTGGCAGCACTCTATTATCATCTATTATCGTATTGAAAACTCTAAAAGTAATACTGCCTTGTTTTGTATCAAAGATACTCCTGGCATAAACAAAAACGTTATTTTAAAAACATTTTTCTTATATAAGCATTGGTGACCTATAAGCACAGGTACACAACTACGTCAGTGTAGTAGCGTAGTTGTAATCCCCCGCGTCGTTGTAATCGAGATGTCAATCCCCAAGCAGGCTACCCGCTCGTACGATGCTTTGCCTTTCTTATATAAAAAGCCAAGTCAACGGTCTTAAGATTCATTCCCAGTCGCCCCTGCGGGGATTGAAACTGAAGTGGGGGTAATGACTTCCCAGTCACCGCCGGTGGCGACTGCGAATTTTTATTCCCATTTGCCTCCGGTGGCAATCCCCGCGCGGGCGACTGAGAATGAACGAGTCTGAATCATGACTTAAACTAAGAATAAGTACAAAAAGAAAACAAATTATAAACATACACATTGCGTCACGCTTCCTCTGGCCACTTTTTAAATATTTTCTAAGTTTGTGACCATAGGCTAAAATAAAATTAAAAAATATAAATTAGCGCACTGTAAAATCAGAAATTCTATTTGATAGATTTTTACTGAAAAGTACACCAGCCAATACTTGTAGTTACATTGTTGGGGTTGTTGATTAAAATTTGAATTATATATTATATTCCGATGATAATGATAAAGAGTTCCGATGATAAACAGTTTTCAATCTATCTATCTCTATAGGCATACAATTTACATATATAAGAAATATGCTGTTAAAACGCGGTCAGTGTAGTAAATTTACTACTTTTATCAGCTAATAAACTATGAAGAACTTTTAACCTAACATAATAATTTTAGCATTTACCTTTCGCTGTCCCAAGTTAGACACAATAGAAAATCAATTGTTATGTATCATATGTGATTCATGGGACAGGGAACCTGTTAAGTCCGCCTATGTACAAATATATGTGCAAAAGTTCAATAAATAATTTAATTTAATTTCTTTGACTTACAGTGCCTTCTTCCTGCAGCTCGTCTTTCTTGTAGTCGTGTATCACGTTTACTACGACCTGCAAGAAAAGTCACCTTTCATAAGAATTATAACAAATATCGTTGTGGTCAATAGATATATCGACATATTTTGTAATAATTCTCTACCACTAGCAACTGGTGGCGCCATCTAGAGAAACTAAATGTGTCATTCCCATTGACGTCACTTTTGATAAAACATTAATTTGCTCTGAACTGCTATGTTTATTTACAGGCATCGGTTTATCAAAATTTATACTGATAAATTTATTGATAAATAGATTGACATTCCACCACAGTATTTCAGGGAAAACTGTGCCGACGAATACGTCACTCACCTTCGTAAACTACTGATAAAATGATGACTGGATCGCTGGATAATCCTCTAAAATTGTAATCTACTTCCAGCAGAATCCATTAAAAACTAGCAAGGCAAAGACTATGTTAAAATTACTTGTGCCAGTATAAATTCGTATTGAAAAATCGATCCCCAGAATTGTAGGCAAAGAATCTCTCTATAAAAGAGCACCTAAAAAGTCTTTGATAAATCTCAATATTTCTAATTTACCTATGGATTTAACTAATTTAAAAGTTTATCTACTTGTCTGCTGCTACCATCAATGGAGCGTTTAGATCAATTTATTCATCAAAATATTTTAAACGAATTGGATCATTATTGACTTTTAAAAACTACATGAGCAATATTATTTTTTATTACACAGATACATAAAGATTATTAGATGTTGTCTTAATAATAACTGGTGAATGTAATTTATAGTGCGTATAATTAACTGTGCGTTTAGGCTGTAAAGTTCTACTATTGAAAAAATAAATCTTTTACATTTGATAGTGACTCTATTTGCAGTTTTATTAAGACATTTTATGTTTTTGTATTCTGTTTATATCAGTTTTTACGTGGTAAAATAATTCACTGATTGCGTTTTTGATGAAATCTTTAACGCCATATTCTTCATGTTTTACTACATTCATATTATTATTATTGTTATTATGTGCATCTTTTTCTAAACATTTGTGTTTTGATGGATTTTCTTTTTCATCGCTTTCATTTTCCATGGAACTATCATAACACGTACGTTTGTTTTTTTTGTGTCCATGTTTTTTCTTTTTTTTACTCTTGCGTTGTTTTTGCTTCTTATTCTTACCTAAAAAATTATTAACTTTATTAATATTAACAAATAGAATCAATATTGTAAGCGCTTTTAAAATTTTCACGAATTGAAACTATAATATGTTCTCCTTTAAATTCTTTAACATGAGCTATTTTGATGATATTTCAGTAATATTGTAGCATCTAATATTATTATATTTATAAGTTGGTTTATTGAAAACCTTCATATACGATTATGATAGTTCCGAAAATATTGTAAATTTAAACTAAATTAGAACTTTTGCTATTGTCTGTGTTGCGGCTGTGTTTTGTTTTTTTACCATTTCAGAAATAAATCCTTTAAACATATGTTTCCATGGAAACTTATAATTACATAAAACAGAAGCTACAGTATCGAACTTATTTAACATATTAGATTAATACTTAAACAACATACGTTTGCCACGGGATCTTATAAAAAACTCCTCATCTATTGTTTCTGAAAATTTTAAATCAAGTTACAAGAAGGTCATATTATTCGACCTATCTTAAAATAAGTTAAGACAAGTTATTTAAATAAAAAATTTACCAAACAATGGCACCTGTTTTTATCAAAAACTATGAATTATAACAAATTTAATTTATCGATATTGATACAACATATTACTGATGTTATGAATAACAGTGCCAATTTGTTTTCTATACGTGAAGTAACTCTGGAAACGAAATCATCTATTATAAGTTTAATAACACTATCACTGCCGCATCGTAACTCTCCTTTCCACTGTGTATCGTGTTTGTTTAAAAGAATATGCCTCTGTCCTCGTCTGCCTCGCTTCGCGCGGTAAGTTCGGCGTGAGTATCGGTGGCGGTAATTTATTTATTGTTTTATTTAAACTTTTCGCACAGTATATTTTTAATGTACAAAGGCGGACTTAATGCCACCTAGATTCTCTATCAGTCAATGTTTGGGTGATGCAAAGAGAAAACTAGATAGGTGCATTTGAAAGAAAGGTGATATCTATAGGTCTTCTTACCTATAAATTGGTGAACACATAATATATATATATATAAGAAACAGTATAAGTAACGACATTAACCTTCATACGCACTTGAGGTTTCACTAGTTAATTCAATCGAGTAGTTGATTTAAAATATCAAGTAAAATCCGCTATGGTTTACAAAATCTTATCTTCAGCCAGATCAGTCACCGCAATAATTTCTACTAGATATACTTTACCTGTTGCGTCTATGGTAGTCACTATTTTTACTGTCACATCCATCGCACTCTCCATCTTATTTCTGGGTTTTAATCAGTTTTTCTTTAAAGATGCAACCATGTTTAGTGCATTTATCATCATTTCATTAAGTCCAGCTGAGATTTTGGTCAGTTTTCTTCCGTGGGTTTGCAGTTCGGCGCTTATATTACTGCCATTCTTTAACCTATCTGCCTTAAACACCTCCATGGAAATTATGGAAATTTTGCTCCTTTCTATTTTAAAGCTTTGAATTGAATTCGCTTATCTAAGTCGCTATGTCAAGTTTATACTCTAATTTTAACCAAGTAAATACACATTATGACTATCGTTGTATCAATTCACAATTCCTAAACATAACACATTTACCACGTGAAGTATTTTCATATTTATCCTTACCTTCTCCTTGTCGTCTAGATTGCGCTATTTCATATCCATAGTTGTCGATTAACCATCCGAGAAACAAGCTAAAATGTTTGACCATTTCTGGATCATGTTCTTGTCCTTGAGTGATCTTACTTCTAGCGTTATCTGTTGATAAAAAACAAAATTTTAAAATTGTCTGGCCGCGGATTCATTATTTTTTATGTAGGTGAAATGTTTAATCCCACGTCAAAAACTCACTGTCTAACTAAGCTATCATTGTATGCAACATATTACATAAATTGGTCCATCGATACCTGAGGTTAGACGAAAGAAACTGACAAATTTATCAATACATCGATACGAAGGTATACCACCTGATGGTAATGCCACCGTATAATGTAGCAGTAATTGTTGTTTTTAGTTTAGTTTATTTATTGCTTAATGTCCGTCCGTCACTTGGGGTTACCACTGAAAATCAGCGCTGTGTTGTTACCACAACATAGCATTATGCTGAGTGGTAACCTCATTGACACAGTAGTTATAAGGTACCTACAATATACTCATACCAAAATTTTTTTTTACTGTGTCAATAAATGTAATTTTCTTTCTTTTTTCTTTCTTTCTTAATCACGTGGGTCTCAAACGCACAAGCCGGATTTATTACCTGCAGGTACTTGTATTTGTGGCTTTTTAACGTTTGTTTTGTTAATTATTAGAGCTACATAATTGCTAGATTTACGGGAAATCACTTTATAATTATTGATAAGCTTTGATTGAGGCTATAAAATGTTTACGAAGTCGTAATCGTAATTGACTACAAAGTAACGTTATGTTTTACGGAAACTACTAGAATACTTTACTCTTTTTTATGACAATTGTTAGAACACACACGCATTAGGCCCTTAATGAATAGTAACTATTCGGTACCATCATATTATTATCTGTTATACTAAAAATACTTAAATCTTTCAATTTTCTATTGTCACACCAAAGAGTAGTTCAGACATATACCTACCGCAAGCGGCGCCACTATATAATCATAAAATGTGAATATTCAACATTTCTGTTTTACTAGTAGTGCCATCTGATAACTGAATTTGGTAAATTGATTATAATGACTTACCTACATATTTAAACACTGTTACTGTTAAAAGTATAGAGTTGCTGTGTGTACCTGGAGCAGCAGATTTTTCCACAGTTTCAAGTTCTGGTTCTGGTTCAGGTCCACCTCCCCGCAATATTGGTTTGTCTCCTTCCATGACACCTGATAAAGAAAATATTATTTGTAAGTTTTCAATACTAGCATATTTAAGGAGGAGGAGAAAGGAAAACCAGGAGAGAGATATCTCCCCATCCATCCATTTTTCTTTTTTTTTTTCAAAGCACGCTAGTTACTCTATACCTAACTGGCTAAGTTGTGTACCCTCCTTGCAAGAGTGCTGTAGCTTATTAACAAATGAAGAACTAAATGACCAAGACAACATGAAATCCTGGCAGTAAAATAAAATCCGTATAGTGAAATTAGAGAACAGAAATAGCATAAGAATTGCTTTGCATCGCTTAAGCTTTAGTTCTTAATTTTAAAAAAAGTTCAGGATTTGATAGTATTGCTTGATTTAAAAAAACAACTTACTCGAACGATAGCTGGGTGAGAGCTCATCACCTGAATACACATGTAAGGGTAGCTGAAATATAAAAATGACAATGATAGTAAGATACACGTAAAACTAGCCAGTAGTACAAAAAATAATTTTCCAAATAAAAATGTGTTTAATATAATTCCTGTGAGAGTTATGAAAATAAAATAAATTAGAAATGATCTGCAATATTAATTTTTATTACAAATGTAGTTGCTGTCAAAACTTTTGTAGTAAAACCTGCAATAGGACATCAGCTACTTTCATTTTGGTATCCTCGAGTAAATTTAAAGACTAATGTTAGTTACTCATGGTTGTATAAAGTCTGCGTACCAGAATAAAGAAATAAAAAAAAATCATATTTAAGTCACATCAGAACGCGACTCCACTCGTACATAGTTCAAACTCGATTAAAAGCCAATTACCACATAAATTAAAATGTCAATCAATCGTCTTATTGCAATTTGCAATACATTTCATGCTTAGGTCACACGAGCTTAGTACTGTCATTAGCATTTGACTGACATATTTTAAAGCGGGGAAGGGTCCTATCAAAAACATCTTTGTAAAAATGTTCCTGCATTTAAGATTCATTAAATCCAAGGAATTTGTTACCAATAATGCACAATGTACCAGTTAAAAAGGAGTGCGTTACGTGATTTGGAAAAGTGAAACAACGAATGTCATGACCCCGTAAGCTTACTAATACTAATCACTTAATAACGAATGCACGCTACCACGAAATACTTTACACCGAAGCCTTGCTATCTCGAATAACCTAACATCTAATATCACCAAAACGAAGCACTTGACAACGAATGTTCGCTTTGGGGAATAACATATCGCCGAAACTACGTGACAGCGCGTAACTAAACCTCTAACGATATACATTATTTAGGGGGGGTATCTGCTAATAAGTAAGGTGATTTTTTTGGATTTAGTCAATAGTTTAAATGGAACTGAAGCGACATATATTATATTAAACTGTGAGGATTGTTGACGATCCCAAGCTCGCAGGCGGTAATGATCCACTAAGTCTAAGGAGAGACTTCGCCTCCTTGTGTGTTCTACCGCCTGTACAATGGGCTGTGTTCTGAGGAATTGTTCGTGATGATGCCCACGGCCAAGTTCTATCAACGCACCTTTTGCCACCGACAGGGAGTTGATCCTCACATCCTTGCAACTCAAACATGCCGTACTGTACTGATTCCAGAGGAGTTTCTTGCCTCGTACGAGTAGGTTGTAGAATGAGCTTTCCTGTCGATGTTTTCCTACGAGACTATAGCATGGGGTACTTCAACAAAGGAGTTATAAGGTATTTAAAGGGTCGGCAACGCACGAGTGACACCCCTGGTGTTGCAAGCGTTCGTAGGCTACGGTAACTGCTTACCATTTGGCGGGCCGTATGCTTGTTTGCCACCTTGGTAGTATAAAATAATAAAAATAATAATGGATATACAAATTATATTTTATCTAAATAAAGCTATTTAAACATATTATGCCTAAATTATGTTAATCTTATGCAAACAGTAATGTAATGATATCGAAAACCCTTATTTTAGAACACAATTGTAACGGAACGAAAAACAATACTCAGTAAACATACTTTTAACCCAGTAAATAATTACATAATATTAGGATTTAATAAAGAAAAACCTCAAATTTACCAGTATTAAATTTGCAATTACGATAAATACGTAAACTTAATAAAAACTTTATTGCCAAGTCATTGTTCGAAATTTAAATTTTAAAAAGAAGTCACTCTAAGAACGTCATGGTATAGATATAAATATTTAATTTTATTAATTAATTGAAAAATATAAAAAATATATGTTTATTATTTTTTTATCACTTTTATTTTTTTACTGATTTGTGCTCGATTATTATTATAATTCTATGATATCTGAATACTTATTTTTCTTTATATTGGCTCTTTAAGAGGCTGCCGTTGTCAATGAAATTAAGAGCGCCATTTTTTGCCAAAGAAAACGCGCCATTATTTTAACCTACCTAGGCATATTTCTCCTTCCGAAAGTAATAGTAAATGGTACCTAGTGAAAATGGCGCAGTTACAATTTTTGTTATCTAGAAAGAACAAAAGACAGCTGCTACAAGATGGATATTAATTGTTTAGTTTAGACAGACGTGTAAATACAAAATGCTATTGGCAATGTGTTAAGAAGTGGGCATACAGTTGTGGATCACGAATAATTACTGAGGTAAGAAGTTTACGATGTATTGTATGGTGTGATATTATATCTGCCTCAGTGGGTCAGTGGCCGATGTGTGTGACTGCTGATCATGAGGTTCGACTCCCGGGTCAGACCAATAATTAATATTAGGTTTTTCTGACAACAAATTCGCTATAGATGCCCGGAGTTTGGAGGCATTTTTACATAAAAATCTATACATAGAATATGTATATGTACTTATATATCTCTATTAAGTATAAAAGAGAAAAGATTTTTATTTTTGTAATTATTTCACAAATAGAATGCTGACTAACATAAGAAAAATAAATAAATGTATATCCATGCGAAAAGGCATGCATTTATTTAATTTTCTTAGGGAATTCCCTAATTTTAAAAAATAGCCTGTGTTAGTCAGCATTCTATTTGTGAAATAATTACAAAAACGGTTCTGTAATTTTTGAGTTAAGGGAAGGGCCTCTAGTTTTATTTATAATAATTTATTATACTTGTTTTAACTAAAGTGATTAATTGTAGGAAAACAACAGGGTTGAGGAAATAGTAAAATATAATAAAGAGCATAACCACAGTCCTGAACCAGAAGCAAAAGATGATTTAGAATTAAGAGCTAGATTGAAAAGACGAGCTAAACATAGTATGGATGGGCCGGCACAAGTAATACAGGCGGTGATTCAAGATATTCCTAGTGGTAGTGCTCCTTACTTACCTAGTATAAATGCTATGAGAATGGTGGTACATAGAGCAAGGACAGAAGGAGTTCCAACATGTCCAAAAAAGCTCGTTGATCTGGTCATTCCTGATAAATATAATAACTTTTTACTGGCTCACTACAGTACTGAAGAGGATTGTATTTTATTGTTTGGTACGCAAGAAAATATTAGACTTCTCCAACTTTCAGAATTTTGGATCCTAGATGGCACTTTTCGTACCTGTCCAAATATTTTTTATCAAATTTATACGATACACGGATTAATTGGAGTCCACGATACCGTACAAAAAGTGGTACCTTTGGTATTTGGGCTACTGTCTAATAAAAGTGAAAAAATTTATCGTTTGTTTTATGAGCTTCTCAAATCACGAGCATCTCAATTTGGAATCAATTTGCAACCAAATTTATTATTATACTTTCTTTTCTATTTAGTTATTGAGAGTAGTGTGCAACCGCCCTTTGTTTGTAAGATTTTTATAACAGAATCACTAATTTGTTTAATTTATTTATATTTGATTTATTTATTTCTGATGGCCTCAGAAACTATGTAATAACAGATATTACTATGTAATAACAGATTTCGAGAAGGCATCAATAAATGCCGTCAAAAAAGTGTTTCCTGAAAGTAAACACAAATGTTGTTACTTTCGTCTAGCTCAAACTATTTGGAAACATATACAATCCGCTGGTTTATCGAAACAATACTCAGAATCGACATCTTTTGCTCACAAAATGCGTCATTTGGCTGCGTTAGCCTTTTTAAACCCGGAAGAGATACCCGAGGCATTTAAATTTATAAAAGAAAAAGTTTTTCCTCAGGAGGCAATTGAAGTCGCTAATTGGTTTTCGAAATATTATGTTAACGGAACAAATAATAAAAAGAATAATTCCAAAGCTGTAACGACTGAAAACGTGCCTCCATTGTTTCCGCCTAAGATCTGGTCAGTAAACAGCTCTATTGGGACTGCTGTTCCAATAACTCAAAATGAAATAGAGTCGTGGCACCACCGCTGGAACAGCCTCCTAGGCAGAAAGAAATGGAATTTGTTCAAAACCATAGAAGAGTTTCATAAAGAACAAAAACACACAGAAATTATTCTTGAGAAATTAAATTCTCAATCGCTAACTAAAAGAGCAAAGAAAAAAGAAAATAGAGAAGAAAAAATTAAAAAACATTTGGCGAAAAAGGAGACAATGGATATAGCCACATTTTTAGATGGATTGGCATACTTGTGCTACTTTAAACGTTAAAGGTTTTAACTTTATTTTAGAGTTTTATTTCCCTATTTTTTTTTGCTTTGGAACTATATTAATTCTGCAAAAAGCTATATTTATTTAACAATCATCCAAAGTTGTTTGTTAAAAGTATTTTTTTTTATGAAAAAATGTTAGCAGATACCCCCCCTAAATAATGTATATCGTTAGAGGTTTAGTTACGCGCTGTCACGTAGTTTCGGCGATATGTTATTCCCCAAAGCGAACATTCGTTGTCAAGTGCTTCATTTTGGTGATATTAGATGTTAGGTTATTCGAGATAGCAAGGCTTCGGTGTAAAGTATTTCGTGGTAGCATGCATTCGTTATTAAGTGATTAGTATTAGTAAGCTTACGGGGTCATGACATTCGTTGTTTCACTTTTCCAAATCACGTAACGCACTCGTTAAAAAGTGAGTCCTTTTAATGTTAATTCCACACTAGATAGTCTTATCAATATCAACCACATTACATTGGTAAGAGTCTTACCATAAAGCATGTGAGTCTATCCCCGACCTATTGACGGAAGCTGAAGAAATACCGAAACTCAGCATTTTGGATTTCTAAAAAAGCCTTAAAACTAAATGTGCCAATGGTTGTCTCTTTGTTTTCTCACGAACCTGTTCAGAGAGACTTATTCACGCAATTCAACGTCTTCCTCATTTTAGCCATCGCTGTTCCTTAAGAAATTTCAGCCTACTCCAGGAAGCTGTGTTGATCCTGGCAAGTTACACTGCCAGAGACATAGTAAAATAAATAACAGTCAGTAAACTTATAAACAAGTGGCAAGAACTACTTTTACTTAGATTCCTTACTTAGTTTCAGCAGTCAATCATCAATCAAAATATCTCTGATGAAAATGACGGTTCAACCTTTCCGTACCTTACCTTGTGTTGTAAGGTACGGAAAGGTTGAACCGTCATTTTCATCAGAGATATTTTCACAAATTTGAAAAAGCACTTCTAGGTGATCCAAACTTAACTTGAGTTTAGTTGAAAGTAATTTGAAACCCTTAAAAGCTTATTTGCATAGAAAATACGTAAATTTTGTAAATGCCAAATACTGTATTAACATACTATCACTGAATTATTTGACAGGTAAATGCATTCTCATCGTGTGTTCTATGGTTAATGCACATAAACGTGGGCAACATAACAATTTTCTGAATTAGGAGACGTTTCTGTGACAAATAACTGTAACTGTGTCTTATCTCTGATTTCACGTCACAAATTTCAGTGAAGATTGTATAGCACAAACTGCATCCAAGATAACAGTTGCCAATTATGTATGAAGAAGGTGCATAAGTACGTATAGATACGTTATTTATAGCATCCGGCTGATTAGAGAAAGTTTTAGAGGCTCAATCGCCGTGCTCAACTATTTTATAAATTTCAATTAATTTAATTAATTTTCAGCGCTCCCAAATTTTCTTCTACTTTGACGTCAGGATTTTCTTTTGAAAATTATTGTTTCTGGACCTGTTACCGACGCCCTCTTCGACCGCCATCGACCACAAAGGGACCGTTATCGCTTACTTACTACTAAATAAAATACTAAGTTTAGTGTGAAGTCTATATTTCGAATATAGAATTTCGAGAAGCCTTGTCATACAATTATTATTTTTAAAGTAGTACCTACTATATTTCAACGGTATCTATCGTCAATGCAAATTTTAAGCTAACCTTAAGCGCACCTTTTAAGCGCCCCTGAACCTTCCGACTGTTTTTATATGTGTCTATAACTTCCAGGAGTTGTCGATGATGTTGGTAGCAGCTTTCACGCTCCCTAAGTTTATACTGGTCATTGTATCGCTTGGTTGAATGTTTTGTAAAAATTGGAAAAATTAGAGAAAAAGTAGAATTATCTTTTAAAATTGGTTTAAATAAGCTGACTTGCTCCAATGGCGCAGTGGCATTGTGTTCGACTCTCGTGATGAGATCCAAGATGCTATACCCGGATAAAGAAGTTGAAAGTTTGGTCGAAGAATTCACATTATAAATTCGGAGCCTAAAATTGTGCCTGGTATATGGCTACAGGCAACCAAACAAGTTGCTATGTGTACCTGTACTTTGTCTTAAAAAAGTATAGGTACATACGGCAACGGACATATGTATACAGAGAGAGAGATATATTTGAAAATTAGTTTTTTAGAAAAATCAATATATGAATTTGTGTGAAATATATTTTTATCTGTAGGTTTAGTCTAATTTTAAATTCCACAGAAATACTCGTATATACGATGGTTTTCAAAAATTATTCTACATATAGCTGCTCTGTATATCATAGCATACATATACATATCTCCGTTGCCGGTTATCTACATATGGCAACTTGTTTTGCAAAGTTACGAAACTTATTTACTTATAAGTTTCATAATGTCTTATGTCATCTCTATTTTTCTCGTCAAGTAGGTAATAGAAAAACAAAAGAGTACCTATGAAACTTGATAGTTGTGAAAAGCCAAAATTAGTTCCGCTGTCGGGCGTTATGGCGCTGGTTGTTTTTACTGTTTACATGGTCTCATGAAGTGGCACCAAAATTGTTTTTCTTCTATGTTTTTATACGTCTTTTACTTGTAATTTTGTAAGACAAGTTAATGTTTTTCATATTCAAATTTCATTTTTGTTTTCTTTTTCTTGTCCTCTCAATTTTAAAATAATTGTTAACACTTGACGCCATTTTGCAGTCCAAACTATGAACGCTGTGTTCATATAAGTAGCTCGTAATGAATGAAATGAAATGAAAATGAAAAAATGACAATTTAATGATAATGAAAAAAGTGTTTATTTGTGAGAAACAGATACATTTTACACTTTTTATACTTCTGCTAAACTGCACAGCAGTTTGTTAGCAGATGCAACTCCCTTGGCACAATACATTTTCTCCATTTAATTTAATGATTGTATGTGAATCTAAGTGGCTTGTTTATTAGAATCCTATCATCTAAATTGTTAACTAAAATGTTACACATTATATTATGCTGTAACTTAACCTAAATAAATAAAACGATTACAAAAAGAAGAAGTATTTTTATAATCCAATGATGCCATATTATGCTGGAGAAGATACAAAATATTACTATAGCAGTAAAGCTAAACGGGCCGTGTTATCCCTCTTTTATTTACTCAAAATGTGTTTGAAAATTTATAACTTGGGGTGAAACGCTATTGGTTTGAAGCAATCTTGTCTTCCAATCTGACTCATGTGTATCTGACAATTTCTCTTATGTTTAGGCTGCAATAAATAGATGGATAGATAGAATATTCTTTACTAGCTGTTGCCCGCGGCTCCGCCCGCGTGGATGTCGGTTATCACTGTAAAAAGTAGCCTATATGTTATTCCAGACCATAATCTATCTCTGTGCCAAATTTCATCCAGATCCGTTTAGTAGTTTTTACGTGAAAGAGTAACAAACATCCATCCATCCATACTTACAAACTTTCACATTTATAATATTAGTAAGGATTCTACACCAAGCAAAATACAACAGTATAAAATAACAATTTGATATAGGTATAGTTAATGATCGTACTATATATTATGTTGAACAGCTTACATGTTTTATCTGGAGCGGCCTACTATGGAGATTTAGTCTCATCTGGAGAGAATTTCCGTACGTTTATCGTTTCTGCCATACATATTATAAGAATCAAACTTAGCTCACATAGGTCCCGTAGTTTAAGGTCCTCCGTGGTGCTGCTTTTCATAGGTAACAAGCCTATAGATTTATTTTGTCTCCCGCTTTGCTATGGAGAGAAGTGGATACTTTTCTTTCTAACTTCACCTATTTGCTTCGGATTAAATTCGTTGCGGGGTCCAAGACAGTAGGTTTAGTTTTCCACGGGATACACGAGTGTCAAAGCTTGGTGTATCAGTTGGTTACTCCGCTGTTAATTCTGGCTAACAGGAGTCAGAGCGGTGGGCATGTGGGTGGGATTGTCCCGAATAGGTATAGTTAGCTGTACAATGGGTCTTATCACATATATGTTTCATGATAGTTAAATTAGGTATAAAAGTAAATGCGAAAAAGTAAATCGTATAAGGAGAAGGAGACTCTCTGCGCCGTTTCACCACGCGCAATAGATTAATAAGTAGCATATAGTTGTAACAAAAAGATACGACTTTTTTAGTTAGACAGAGGGCGTACCTCTTTAAAACCTTAGGTATTTATGATTGGGTTCCTTAATAGATATACACTATATAAATAAATAGATTGCGTGGCGTTTTCAAACGTGAGTAGTTCGAGCGAGAAAAAGAGACGGAGCTGTATAGCACGTATAGCTCTGTCCCTCTTTCTCGCTCGAAAGATTCACGTAACGGCCCCTGAACGTAATGAGTACGTCTCTACCGTACCGTAGCGTACGGCTACGGTCCCAGGGCTACTCATGACGTTGCGTGGCGTGTTAAAACGTGAGTAGTTCGGGCGAGAAAAAGAGACGGAGGTATACAGCGTGTATAGCTCTGTCCCTCTTTCTCGCTCGAAAGACTCACGTTACGGCCCCTGAACGTAATGAGTACGTCTCTACCGTACCGTAGCGTACGGCTACGGTCCCAGAGCTACTCATGACGTTGCGTGGCGTGTTAAAACGTGAGTAGTTCGGGCGAGAAAAAGAGACGGAGGTATACAGCGTGTATAGCTCTGTCCCTCTTTCTCGCTCGAAAGACTCACGTTACGGCCCCTGAACGTAATGAGTACGTCTCTACCGTACCGTAGCGTACGGCTACGGTCCCAGAGCTACTCATGACGTTGCGTGGCGTGTTAAAACGTGAGTAGTTCGGGCGAGAAAAAGAGACGGAGCTATACAGCGTTTATAGCTCTGTCCCTCTTGAAAGACTCACATTACGACCCCTGGGCCTAGAAAAACGTTATTTTAAAAACTGTTTCCCTTGTTATCTGGCCTGGTAATCTGTGTGGCGGGGTTTCCCAGAACAGATACCAGTCTCCCACAAGGTTATACAAGTATAACTATACAAGTATGTAATTCTAGCTTTAAGTTGCCTTTGTGGAAGATAAATAAATAAATATATTATTATATTACGAGCAGGGGGGCATTTCCTGCTCATAATAGTAGTCCCTATTCAGATACTTGTTTAAAGGGTTATTGAAGGGTAAGGTTATATAGATTATTATGAAAAATCTATTAGAACTGCAAGGACATGTTTATTATTCCAGTACACGCTTGAACTACGGCACTATAGTATGTCTCGAAGTTTTAATATCTTTCAAACGTTGCTTTTTCCTTTCAAGTGATTCCTTTATCTTATATTCTCCAAATTGTAGTAACACTTCGTCTGGATTGTAATTCTTCATAAATGTTGGCGTCATCTTTACGTGAGCGGTGACTGTCAAATGTTATGAAATATGTCAGTTGAATCAAACTAATCTTTGTGATAATCATATTATTATGACTATGAAAAAGAATTCGTAATCGTACGAGACATATATGGGTTGCTATTATTATTATTTTATTTACCAATTTTATTTATTTGTATGTAATTATGAAAATTGGTTATTAAATGGTTCCCTCACCATTTACTACCAACCAACACGGGACAAAAATTTGTGTCCATAAATGCTTGTCCGTTAATTGTATGTTTGTAAAGTCCCTCGCGACACAGGGCTTGTTCTCTAGTGCGGGAGATGTCTTTTTGAAAAAGAAAGAAAATCAATACTGTAGGTAAATAAGTTTTACTTACAGCGTTTCTTTTTAATTGGAGGTTTAGGTTTGTTTTTTTGTTTTTTTCTCATTACTTCTACTCTTAACACATTTAGGTTTGAATCTGAATACTTGTCGTCTCTTTGCCTTGTATTGGTATCGTCATAATTATGATAATAGTATTCCCTTCTAGCTGTACTTCTTGGATCTATAAAATTACAACGTATTAGCTAATGCCCTTATAGTTATAGTGTCAATTAAAATAAATATAACTTAAGTAAACGATCGATTAACGATTAATAAACGATTTTTAATAGTATAGGCTTAATTGCAACGCGTCCTTTTACGTGCATTAAAGAAATTAATACTGGCAAATTTATTAATAAAAACAATCTAGGTCTAGTTTTTATCCTTTTCTTTATTTTTACTTAATAATATAATTTACAAAGAAACTTTAAAAACTCTCCTCGCTGTTTTTCAAACAATAAAATTAATAAACCCTTAATAAATATTGCATTTCTTAATCTGGTAGGTAAATGTTGCTAGTGTCACAATTATGTCACATGTATTTTGTTTTTATTTTGTAAAACTTTGTAATGTACGGTCGGCAACGAAGATGGCTGGATGAAGATTAGTTTTTTTTAAAACCAGCACATGAATTTGTATGAAACATATTTTATTCAGTAGGTTTAGTCTAAATGTACAATGTTGCCAAATTCTACAAAAATATATACAATGGTTTTCTTAAATAAACTAATTTTCATATAGCGGCCCTGTACAGCCATCTCCGTGGCTGTGTGTACCTTAATAATATATATTTTTTAATGTGAAATTTATGCCTTTGAAAATATATAAAATATGCGTTAATCGGAATAATTTTACGTTTTAGACTGCCCGCTTCAGTCCGATAATCGGTAACCTGACGTCGGCTGGTGGGATAGCTGCCCAGCCATATACAAAAATATCACATGTATCTTTTTCTATCCAAACTGGATAAACGCAAATTCACAAATTATTTGTTGTGTATTTGAAAGTTGATCAGTATAATTTGTCCGTTTACTATATCCCAACGATACGGACAAAAAACAATTATATAAATGGCAGAATATCTGGAGAATCCGCTGTAATTTTATTCATAATAATTTTTATTCCCTTTTTCCAGTAGAGCATTAAAAAAATACGAAGACGAAAGCCGTATTCAAAATTTTATCTCTCACACAATAAATGAAAAAAAAATGAAAAAACCATTTCAAACATAGCAAACAGCAGTAACAAAATAGCATGTAAATAATATATACTTATTGTAATAACTTTGACAGCATCCCATGTAATGCATTAATTAGACATAGATGTATAATTATAGTGGAAAACGTTCTATATGATGATATTCCAAAACTTCATGTGGCTCCAAACATCAGTCAGTCCTATCCCAAGACCTTAATTTTTTGCAAACACAATTTCTTCTGTCAACCCTAAGATTTCCTCAAGTTGCACGTTTCAGGAATCCTGGCAAATGGCCGGCCATAGAAAACAAAATCCAAAACTAGCAAGAAAAAACTATGAATAGAAATTAGCACTAGATACGTGTCAATAATAATTTAGCTTAAAATATATATTATTATAGGAAGACACAATATTAGAAATCTTCACATAAAGAATAGAAGAAAGACAAAAAAATAAAATATATTTCTCAGGTTAGCAACACACTTACCAAGAAACATGGGCATTGAAATACTTTGGGACATAGTCATTTAGGAAAGAATTTTGAAAATATTTTTCAGGTTTTGATAAAAAAGTTAGTTAGGTACTCGCCTTTCTAAATAAAATACTGGCAGCTTAAAAGTTTAATGAAAAATTTAAAACTATATTCAAGATGATGCCCACTGCGTCGTCTAGAAATTCTTGAGTTATCAATCAATATAACCATTGTTTTATCAGCTCAGAACTTCCTATTGCAAAAACATATCTAAGAGCCACTGGTCTCATAATCATTATAATCAAAAGCATATTGATGATACTGATATTCGTATTTAGGATGGTGGTTTCGATGCTGGTGACATTGAAATCCTTTATGGATTTCATCACAACCAAAATGGTAATGGCGACGAAAAAGGACGTTACAATTTGAATGACTGAAAATAGACAGATAGTAGAACTTTATAACTTCACACTACCAAAGTCCGAGTTGACAAATATCCGTAATCTTTTAGAATTCACAAATTTTTGAAGAAATTATTACTAATTGAAGCATTTTAAAGTCAAACTCATTTATTCATTTAAATTATTCATGTATGATGCTTGCGCATCATAAGAACTAATTAATGACAGAACTATTACTGCAGCTAATTCGCTTAAGTAAAATTGACAACAATTACTGACCAAGTTTTTTAATGAAATGATAATTATAGTAAACTCAATACTTCTGATTTTTAAATTAAACTGGTCCAACATCTTACCACTTATCTATCTAAAACGAATAATTGAAATAATTAACCATCTGATATCAATTATAATTATCAAAATATATTTGAAGTAATTATCGACATTAATAAACTACATAAGCGATAATAAACTTTATTAAGAAGTCAAATATAGTCGTAAAGTAAAATTTTTAGAGTTATTTTCAGAAATTCCTGAACGAACGTCTGAATAATGTTCGCTAGCTGTGGGTGTTTTGTCTTGAGCTGTGACTTCTTGTACCATTGAGTATATAAAGTCTTTTACATTTGACAATATTGATGATTTATTTTTATCTTCATTAGCAACAGCATTCTGTTTCGTGGATGAACTTAGGTACTGGTTTTCAATTGCATTACCCCATTCCTTTTTACCCGTTAAAATCATATCATTTTCATCAAGTCTATTTTCAGAATTTTCATTTTCATACTCGTAGCTGTCACTATTCATGGTATTTTTAGGCAACGTACGTTCAATACCTTTGCGTTGTTTTTTCTTTTTTTTATTCTTACGATGTTTTTTCTTATGTTTATCACCTAAAAATATGACCGTTTCAAATAAACTGTTTCAAATACATCCACATTTTTCTTAATATCAGAAATGGAAGCAATTGCTCTTTTTTGTAGTGTTGCGTCGCAAGATTCATATCAGCCATTATTATAATTCATACTATATAATAATTTTACTATAGGATAGTGTTTAGCTTTGTTCAACGAAAATAGATTCTTCAATTTTATTTTATTTTTGTTGATCACTCTCACATTTATTTTTTTGAAAGACTGAGTTAAAAAGTCCTGATCTCGAATTTACTCGTAATGACAGCAGCCAAATTAAACCTCAATTTTTGATATTTTTCAAATTCAATCTTTAACTTTCAACTTTTATTTGTAACTAAGTATAGATAAGGTTTTACATTATACATAACTTAAGTAGTACATCACTTAGGCCTTTTTCAGGCGTTGTATTGTCCATATACTTGAAGCTTTACTAATGTACTTCAAGCTTTGCTCCTGTTTTATCACAATGCTACCTCTTTTTTCATTTCTGATAATTTAATTTGGTATACAATATCATGACCATGGTACATCTTATTTTGACGTAAATAGATATGCTTGTTTGTGTATAAAAAATAGATAGAACAGCATAATTTATATAATCAGAATTTATTTTTCAGAAATATTTTTTATTTATTAAACTTATATTCTTAAAATATTAGTAATTGAACAACATACGTTTGTCACTATGGATTTTTAAAGAGTCCTCTGCATCAAGATATTCTGAAATATATAAAAATAAATTTATCATTAGCCTATACGCAATTCACCACTGGATATAGGCCTTTCCAAGAATACGCTTGGTTTGCATTCCTTGGTTTCTCCCAGCCGTTTCGCAAAGATCTTCGATCCACCTAGCCTGAAAGCGTCCTACAATCAAATTACGCTATAATTTAACCAATCTTTATATGGTAAGATAACATTTCAAAGGCAAGCAAGAACAGGTGAGCCTTGAAATGGAGATGGACGGAATACTCCTATTGTAGAATGCATCCAGGTAGATGGAAAAAGGTCGCTACACAGTGGGTGCCAAAGGCAGTAGCGTAACTATACCGTTGGTGGCCCATGGTAAGGTTGCAATAATATTAGGATCTTTCTATTCTCAGAGCCACTCTCGTGGCGGAGCCCTGCAATCCAGGGGCCTGTAATGCCATCCTATGTTACGCCACTGGTCTAAGGACAGACATTATCGTCGCGGTTAGCCTCAAAAACGCAGGCGTCATCAGCTGGATACCTTTGCGGAAGACTGGGTAGATTTGACATCGAATGTAGAAGATCATGACGGAGACCTTCACCTATCAATGGCCCTAATGTATACTACTACACGTATACGAGACTGATCTATAGCAACGACCAATACTATACTGTTAGAAATAATGAAGTCTGGAGGCGGTGCCTAGCATCGCGCCATCGTGATGTAAGCGATCACACGATCGGTGCGACGAGCTACGGCGCATGCGGCGGCGGACAGCGGCGCCGAGGCATTCACATGGTGATATTCGGACGTAACGGACGTATGAGTGGCTTACTTTCTTTTTTAAAACATAATTCCACTTCTGGTTTATAATAATACATATATATTCAGTTTTAGTTCTACATTATTTTCAACATCTTGAATTTTCCACCTACTTCATTTATCTCTGCATCATCTAAAGCTGGCTGATAGAGAATGCATTTGGGATTAAGTCCTTTGCACCTACACTATCTGCATAAAATTCTAAATACGAGTAAATAATGGACTGCTCGGTTGCTTTAATGGTTACATCGCCATTTACTAATGCGCGGCGTGTTATGGGTTCGACCCTACGCCAGGCACAAAGTTATGTGATCCATAAATGGTTGTCCCGAGTTTGGGTGTAATTTATGTCCGTTAATTGTGTGTTTGTAAAAGCGGGGGACTTTTACAACACAAGGCTTGTTCTCAAGAAATGGGGGGAATCGTCTTAAATTTTTTTAGTTTGCTTGACATTTACACGAGCTGAGGCTGGCTGGTAAAAATATCATACTTAATTGCATTTATAAGAGAAAAGATTATACTTATTGTAACTATCCTCTCTTCATGAACATGTCACGGAGAAAGTGCTTAGCTGTAGTCCATGATACATCATGCTTCATTACATTCCCTGAATAATAACATTATAGTGTAATAATATATATTACCTATTTACTTAATCTATACTTATCTCTTATGCCTACCGCTATTACGTTTCGTTTTATTTTTGTCTAAAAGCTTCTGAATGTATGAAAATTTACTGTTTATTTCACCATATGAGATGTTCAGCAAATCGGTTTAACTACTCTTAATAATAAAAATATAAGCAGTTTTGGATAGGTACAAGTTGCAGTTGTTTCTTTCGCTCTCAGGTCTTTGAAGTTTGTGAGAGCGAGACAACAATAAATCTGTTTTATATTTTTCACTTAACATGGCTACTGTGACGTTTAACATTTGATGATAAATGCAAATGATTTAATCAATCTCCAACCAATTGGCTAATTGAATGATCAAGAGCCTAGTGTATTCAATCTATCGATTAAATCTAATATATAAAATTCTCGTGTCACGGTGTACATTATTGAACTCCTCCGAAACGGCCCGACCGATTTCCGTGAAATTTTGTGTGCATATTGGGTAGGTTTGAGAATCGGACAACATCTATTTTTCATCCCCCTAAATGTTAAGGGTGGTCCACCCCTAATTATTTTATTTTATTTTTTAGACAAAACTTTTGTTTTTATTTTTTTTGTGATTCAGCATTAAAAAATAAATACAACCCTTAATTTTCATCCCTCTACGATCAACCCCAACTTTTTAATAGCGATATTACTATTTTAGTAGCAAAACAACGTTTGCTGGGTCAGCTAGTACTCTCTAGATCTATCGATCTTAGTTCAGTCTTTTATCATTCTTATTGATCTTTTAAAAGTCACAGCGGTCATGCTAAGTGCAAAATACTATACGTACGTAGAGTACCTACCATCAGCCGCACGGAGTATGGAATTATGCCAATTGTAGTATGATAGTAGGTACGTAGTTTTAGGTTATGATTTTTGGACTTGACCATAATTATTTTCCAAGTGCAACTCATTAAAACATCTTTAATGTACAATTATAATAATATTCTGATACGTCTGCTTACCTTTTCCCTGCCGCCTAGAGTCCGATATTGCATATCCATAGGTATTCATTAGCCAGCCAAGAAACAAGCCATAATTTCTGATCATCTCTGGATCATGATCTGGGTTTAGGTATCTTTGGTTTATCTTGCTTCTGGCGTTATCTGTTGATTATATCTAATATATAAAATTCTCGTGTCATAGTGTTCGACTTTGAACTCCTCTGAAACGGCTCGTTTCGTGAAATTTTGTGTGCATATTGGATAGGTCTGAGAATCGGACAACATCTATTTTTCATCCCCCTAAATGTTAAGGGTGGTCCACTCCAAAATATTTCATTTAATTTTTTAGACAAAATTTTTTGTTTTTATTTTTTTTGTGATTCAGCATTGAAAAATACATACAGCCCTTAATTTTCACCCCTCTACGATCAACCCCTATTTTTAGTAGCAAAACAACTTTTGCTGGGTCAGCTAGTTATTTATAAGATTATTAAGTTTCTTTTGCCAAAGATTAGAAATCTACATTTATAATATTATAAATGCGAAAGTTTGGATGGATGATTTTTTGGTACTTAATCACGCCATAGCTTTTTTTAGCAGTTACCGTAGGTAGCCTATGGACGCCTGCAACAACAGGGGTGTCACTAGCGCGTTGCCTTTAAAAATCTAATTACTCCTTTCTTAAAGAACTCCATGCTATAGTCTCTTAGAAAAACCTCGGGAGCTTAATTATTTCAGTCTTAACAGATCTGGATAAATTTTGGCGCAAAGGTCTGGAATAACACAGGCTACTTTTTATCCGGAAAATGTAGGGGTCTTGTGAGATAGGTTTGTTTTTGTTTTCATTGCCACGTACAATAGCAAGTCATTTTTGTCAGGCTGAATTGACTTACAGCCTGATAAAAATGACCAGGACTGTACCATGTGTTAAAACGTTAGTAATTCGAACGAGAAAAATGGCCGGAGGTATATAGCGTGCATCACTCCGGCCCTCTTTCTCGCTCTAAAGACTCACTCTCTAACTAGAACTTCATACGAAGTCTCTCAGGAAAACCTCGACAAGGAGTTTATTTGAAAATGTAGGGGTCTTGTGAGATAGGTGTGTTTTGGTTTTCACGGATGGAGCGGACAACAGCAAGCAATTTTTGTCAGGCGGCAATTGACCAGGGCCGTACCATGAAACGTGAGTAGTTCGGGAGAGGAAAAGATAAGAAAGAAAGAGATAGAGAAAGAGGAGATAATATAGGGTGTAGGTACAGCTCCATCCCTCTTTCTCACTCTAAAGACGTGAGATGGCCATTCGCGAGTGTTTTGAAAATTTATTCACACGCAACACACATACCTACTTACATAGTTTATTGTATTAACATCAATCCATTTACCCGTATTCCTATTCCCTCCCCCCTCCCTCTAGAAAGGATAAGACCCCCTCCCAAACTGTGCGAAAGGGTAAGTAATGGTATGGTCCCCAACCCAGCTGTTGTTTTCAGATTACTCAAAAAATAATTCCAGAATAGATTGATTAATTTAGATCTTGATACATAAGTTTCCGTAGTGTAGCGGTTATCACGTGTGCTTCACACGCACAAGGCCCCCGGTTCGATCCCGGGCGGAAACATAATACTCTTTTTATTGATTTTTAATGATTCAATTATGTTATTAGTTACAATGATTTTTAACTCACGAGAACCGATATTGTAATTAATGACTTTCATTGAGGCTATAAAATATTTGTGTGGTCGTAATCCTAATTGAGAAATAAGTAAGGAGTATGATTTAGGTACTTAATAGGTTGATTAAAGACTTAGGAGTAAGACTTAGGACTACAGGGGTGGGGAGCCAATGGGTGCAATTGCCCCTTAACTTTTTGATATCACTTTTATATGATTTAGTTAGTGAACTGAGCTAAGATGCCGTTCTTTTCTCTGCTCGAACGACATTCGTTTTAAAACGTTATGCCTCCTGTAATATATTACCTGAAACGGCGTTTTCATCATTAACCACGACTCCCGGTTCAGGGCCACTCCCGCGCAAAATTGGTTTATCTCCTTCCATTACACCTGATAAATAAATTGCAAGTACATATGATGACTGCCCTTCTAGACAAGTGGCATAAATACTAGTCGAATCGAAATATCAAAAAAGCAAATGTTGATTTGACGTAACTTTGCGACATTATAACGTAAACTCACATCAAATCCCATACATTTGCTTTTTGACTTTTCAGTTCGACTACGGTTTATGCCACTTGTCTAGAGGTGCTGGTGGTCCAGTGGCAGCAGTATGCGCCTGCTGTACACACGGTAACGGAGATATGTATACAGAGCCTCTAGACAAGTGGCATAAGCGATAGTCGAATCGAAAAGTCAAAAAATAAAATGTATGGAATTTGACGTGAGTCTACGATGTAATGTCGTTAAGTTACGTCAAATCTCATACTTTTTCTTTTTTAATTTTTTGATTTGACTATCGCTTATGCCACTTGTCTAGAGGCTCTGGGCCGCTCTATAAAGATATTTTTTTAGGAAAACCAATGTATGAATTTGTGTGACATTATATTTTTATCTGTATTACCCAGATATTTAGTACATATTACTTACACTACATATTATATTAAAGCGAAGCTACCACATTACCATACTTTATAGAATATCATTCAATTTAATTTTGACTAAGCAAAGCACCCCGCTACCGACGGACAAGACACTCATCTTTTCTATCCTACCAGTTTTTCACCCAATTGTGTTTGTATGGTGTTTTAGTTGCATCACTTTCTGCACTAATTGTAACACAAATAAAATTGTAACCACATATCTGGCGATAGAAAAGTGTGGCCTGAGTTTATTGCCGGCTCTTTCCTTAGGCTCTACCCCTGTCTGTTCATTCGGCGAATCCGACAGTGGGCAAATTAGCTGACGTCCCCTTTCATTAACCTGCATAAGTGTCACGGTGTGATCTTAAATGAATTTGAATTTGTAGGTTTAGTCAAATTGTACACTGTTACCAAATTCCACAGAAATATATGCAATGGTTTTTTTTTTAAACGAATCTTCGTATAACGGCCCTGTATACATATTATCGTGGCCGTGTGTACTTACCTACTTATAAAAATTAGCATACTTACTTGATCGATAACTCGGCCAAAAATCATCTCCTGAATATACATGTATGGGTAACTGAAAAGTTAACTTGACATTATTATTCACAACCATAGGAGTAGCTTATGCCACGGGACCAACTCTTTGGACCACACAGGCGACCACCTGATCCCTAACTAATAGGGATCAGATACAGGGTTTTATTATTACATATTTTTATCTGTAAGTCTAAAGACTCTGATACCACGAACTGGAAACATTGGCGGGCAAACAAGGAAGACCGACGACCTGGTAGAGATTTCGGGCAGCCGATGAACGAGGACCTTAGCTCAACATCGAATGCTGTGGAATTCGTAGAGAGATAATATATATCTAGTAGTTTTGTATCTTTAACTTTAACACACAATACACGTAATGGAGCGTTCTAAAGAATTGAATATTAATTATATATTTCTGCTATAGACTTGATAAAAGTTTTAAAAAAATTGTCTTAGTGCGACAGTAGTAATTCCGCTACGAAATTATCGAAACGAAAATGTATAGATGACACAAAATTATATCTCGTCGAACTAATATCACTCGGCGTGATCAGCTTTACCATTAAAGCTTCAGTGCAATCTTTCTTTCAGCTTTCGTTTCGTTTCGTCTTTTAACTAAAATGATGAAGATATACCTAAACCTGATGCAGGATAAAGGCTACTTCTTCAGTACCCTAAGTACGACGAAGCCAGAAAAACATTATATTATTATAAGTAATTTCACCCGGGTAGTTTTACCCAATTAGGGTCAATTCATACTAGCGCAGAGTCAAAGCGCATCGAAGCGTCTAATCTTTCATCTTTTTTTTAAAGACAACTCCCGCACTAGAGAACAAGCTGTGTTGCGGGGGACTTTACAAACATACAATTAACGGACACAAATTATATCCAGACTCAGAACAATTCTTTATGCTCCCCACAAAGTTTTGTCCTGTGTGGGAATCGAACCCAGCGCATACTGCAGCCACTGGACCACCGAGGCAGTCAATGTAAACTTAACTTAACTTACAGACAGGGCAAACGATTTTTTCTTTTATTTATCATGGGGTTTTTATCTTACAAGATATATGTCAACCCCAATGTACCTTTAAAAATTAACAAAAAATCTTCTAGGTAGAGGTCTTCTTTAAAAAAATATTGATTAAGGTCTACGTACCAAAAAAAGGAAATAAAATAAAATCATATTTAAGTAATTCGAATCACATCAGAACGCGACTAAACTCGAACTTAATTCCAACTCGATTAAAAGCCAATTACTGCATAAATTAAAATGTCAATCAATCGTTTCATTGCAATTTGCAATGCACGCCATGCTTAGGTTACACAATTGAAGTGCTGTTATTATAATAGTTACGACTGACGTCTGAGGCTGCACTATGACGTGCTTATAGCGGTTCATTTTCGATCTTAATTTCTTTTTGTACTACGTAAAACAAGAATTTCGAGAACCTTATCAAAAGTTAAGTAATACAGTTGTTAATATAAATTGCTATCTATGGATATAGCTATATATAATGTCCTATTTTAAAAGCGTTTTTTTTAAAGACAACATTTGCACTAGGAAACAAGCCCTGTGTCGCGGGGGACTTTACAAACATACAATTTATCGACACAAACTACAGCCAGACCCGCCGGCTGATTCTCTAAGAAACAGCGATGGCAAACTGACAGTTGTGATTGCTCGGTGACGGCACAATCTATTGACTAAACGTCAAAAAGGGCTCTTACGGAATACCGATTTTCAATCTGACAGTCAGATTTTGCTCGGTTTTTGCTCTTACGGAACTCTGCCGGAACAAACATTTATGGATCTCACAATTTGAATACTGACGCCAGATATGAAAAAACTGAAACATTAGGTAGGTACATATGTGAACAAGCAGAGTTATAATAATTATTTCATCATCTCAGCCAAAAGACGTCCACTGCTGGACAAGGCCATTATTTAATTTATTATTAAATAAAGGGTAGGTACTTAAACTTAATTAAATTAACACAATGACAACCTTAATAACCTCGAGCATTTATTGTAAATTTCTTGACAGTAAAATCCAATATATATTTTTGGCGTGATCCGGGAATCGAACTCGGGATCTCGTCATCACACTCAACGACCAGTAAACCCAACAAGGCAGATACATTTTAGTAGGTACCTATAATTTTTGAAGTAAAAACTTCTTTAGGTGCGTTGAGCATTTTTTGGGTGGGTCATCGTCACCGAACGCTTTCCATGAGCTATAATATGTACCTATATCTATGTATATAATTGTGCACCTACTTTTGGCTGCAAAAAGCGTCAAAATCGCGTCATCGTCCCCGCACGCGCTCGACGATACAATTCACAAGTTACTTAGTTTTCACTTCTATCGGCAGTCTCCAAAGATTGCCTGCATGTTTTTTGTCAAGGGATCAAAAATAAAACTAAACTTCTGCAATATATTTTTTTTGTAATGTACAAACATTTTTATGAACACTTAGGTATAATAAAGTATTACATATAACTATTTATTTATAAAAATTAAAAAACATTCTCGAAAATTAAATTTCATAGTTCAACAAAACACCTACCTACTTTCATGGACAGAGAAACAATTAAATAATAATTACATTTATTCCTTCAAATAAGCCAAGTGTTAAAAACACCATTCAATGCAGATGTTAGACTATATAAGTCCACCGGAGAGAGTAGTAAGGCAGCAGAGCGGAGAGAAATAATATGTGTAGCGGAGTTGCAGATTGTATCTGTCCACCGTCGTGGAGCGAGACAGCGGACTGAGCGGTGGGAGACAGCGTAGCGGTGTCGCGGACTGAGCGGAGCTAGGCCAAGAACGCGACGAGTCATATGAGTAGGCGGCGGCAGACATTTTTACCGTAGAGCAGGTAAGCGGAGTTGAAAAATGGAGCAGCGCACTTCGCTGCCCTGCTCCATTTTTCAACTTCGCTAAACTTTTTCTAATCCTACTTAGGTGGCAAAAAGCATACTGCCTGATGGTAAGCAGCAAATTGAAAATCCTGATACATTAAAGCGGAGTTTTATGCAATTCTATTGGCATAACTCCTCTCCGCTCCACTCCGGTGTCTAAGCAACCTAAATGAGCAGTATTTAAGGCAAGAAAAACTCGGCAAGAACAATCATTTTTTTATTTCTATAGCAGTAGAAACGTGTGTGACGAAAACAAAAAATTATATTGTTACAAATTGTCTGGAGATGTACCAAATACGACATGCAAATATATTAGTTTATTTTGTTATATTTTATCGTATATCCACGTACTACTGACGTCAAACTGGTGAACTGAAGCTATAATACAAAAAGGAACTGAAACCCAAATGTCTTAGAAGAAATTTTAAAGGCATGCCTGATGTAATTGGTGTACGATAAAGAATTTTCTATCTATCTATTCACTAACCCGTGTGTGGATTTAGGCCTACACCCTCTACTCTCCTGATAGGGGAGACCCGTGCCCCGTAGTTGGTATAAGGGTCGTTTAGGTTAGGTTGATGACAATAAGAAAAAAACAAATAACATTTTATTTTTTTAATAAAACAGAGATCACCTATATTTTTGATGAGATACAATTAAAAATACAGCTATCCGCCATTTTACGTGAAACGCCATTAGAATGACGTCATATGGCAGATGCATTTGTCATAGCTGACGCCATGACACATGCCGCAGCGTTTAGAAACAAATTTAAAATTTGGTTTTGTAAAATGTTAAATTGAGTAGCTATGTCGCTGATCGGTAAACGATCGGCGCATATATAATCCTTACTAATATTATAAATGTGAAAGTTTGTGAGTATGGATGTTTGTTACTCTTTCACGCAAAAACTACAGAACGGATCTGGATGATATTTGGCACAGAGATAGATGATAGTCTGGAATAGCATATAGGCTACTTTATATCGCGCTAACCGAGATTTACGCGGGCGGGGCCGCGGGCAACAACTAGTAACAATATATTTAAACGATCATACGAACGATAATGCGAAAGTAACTCTGTTTGTATGTATGTTAGTTTGTCACCTTTTTACGACTAAACGGCTGAAAAGAACATAATGAAATTTGGCAAGGCGATAAATGGTATCATGTGGAAGGACATAGGGTACTTTTATCGCGACACACCCACGCGGGCAGAGTCACGGGCAACACACAGTTATATATTAAAATAGGTTAATTTTAGGAACACGAGACCGATGATTACTTTTTTAAAACAAGTCATCATGCCTACTATCTATTTAAAAAACGTAAGTGCGATAATTGACAAAATTCTATAAGATAACATCATCTCTTACAAAAACGTCGAATTCCTTTGTCAAACAATACTTATAGTATTTTATTTCTACAGGACTCTTATCAATGCATCTCAGGTGTCACTTTAAGACTGAACCGCTGGCGCCCTCTAACGACTTCTATGAGTAAACTTCCAGAAGTGTTCTCTAGTAGCAGATAGATGTCGGTAGCGGTATGTACGGGCTTTGAGTTTATACTGATCACTATGTCGCCTGGTTGGAGGCCGCCGCTGTGAAAAATAATATGAAGGGTTTTATTTGGCTGTTCCGTTGGTCTAGTGGTTAGTTACCCTGACTGCTAAGCTAGAAATCGTGAGTTGAATTCCCACCTCAGATACATATTGATTGAGCATGATTCTTTGTAAACAAAATTGATGTAAAAGTATGTCAAAAAGAGAAGACAAAAGTTTATTTGCTTGAGAAAGTTTTGTAGATCGGGATATTGCTGTCCCTTTCCTTAAAACAAATATTTTGAATGGCCAAAACTGTTAACTTATTTGAGGAATACTTAAGGAAAATTAATATGTCTAAATGACTATTTTGTTTACATTTTTTGCCATTTCTTCAAATTTAATTAAGGACATGGACATAAATAAATATTTTAGCCGTTGTGAAATACCCTCAAGATTTTTAAAATAAGTTTTAAATTTAATTACTCATAAACTCAAACTCATTTATTCATTTAGATCAAATGCATGATACTTATGAACATCAAAATAAACAAAAGTCTGCATTTTTTTAAATAAAAGGTATATAGCTATACAGCTTTGTAACTTACTTATAAGCTGGCGATCCAATGATGACTTTCCAAACGAGGATTCCGTGTTCGATGTCTGATGGCATCTGGAAACATTACAAAATATTATTATTAATAAAAAATATATATCAAAAAAATTTACCGACTTCAAAAAGCGAAAAATCCTACTAATATTATAAACGCGAAAGTTTGTAAGTATGGATGGATGTTTGTTACTCTTTCACGTAAAAACTACTGAACGGATCTGGATGAAATTTGGCACAGAGATAGATTATGGTTTGGAATAACACATAGGCTACTTTTTACAGCGATAACCGACATCCACGCGGACGGCGCCGCGGGCAACAGCTAGTAACTAAATACAGTTTAAAGTCGAGAGCCAAGCTGAGAATTAGGTGACAGGAGTGAACCTTGCTAGCTTTTATTTCATACTTTTCAATAGGTGGTATTTTAACGCCTATGATATTTTTAATAGCTACAAGTCAGGCGTAAGCAACAATAATTCCCTATTTAAGGCTGCGGTTCCACTAAGGCGGAGCGGATCGCGATTCACCAATTGGAGCAGGGGTTGAGCTGTGAAAAGAGGTAGGTGTGTGGATTTCAAGCCATGTAATTGGTGAATCGCGGTCCGCTCCGCCGAAGTGGAACCGCAACCTAATTCTGAAAAGTTTCTTGGTGTATCTCCGGGGTCTAAAGTCCAACATTTCAAAAGCATACGGCCCGCCTGATGTTCAGCAAAAACAGCCGATATACGCTTGCAACACCAGAGGTATCACTTACGTGTTGCCGACCTATTTATTATTACACCAGGTCTTTAAGATGGAGTGTCCCTGGGATAGGAAAACGTTTCTTCATGCTTCCTCAAATGAGCGCTGGAGACCTGTACTCACATACAGGAACACAATTACACCTCTGTGTGTAGCCATTTGGCTGTGGTCTTCTATTAGGTGGAGGTCCTTCCCCAGTTGGGCTTGCTCACTAGTATGGTGCCCTACCTCTCTTATTATTTGATTACATTATTTTGTGATTAGCCATCGTTACCAATATTAGTCTGGTAGGACTATTATTATCAAAATTGTATTAGTATTATATAGTGTAGGCATTGTATTAGTTCCTAATTTTGATTTGCTTTTATAGTTTGACTGCCTCGGTGGTCCAGTGGCCGCAGTATGCGCCTGCTGTGCACGAGGTTGTGGGTTCGATTCCCACACAGGACAAAACTTTGTGTGACCCACGAAGAATTGTTCTGAGTCTGGGTGTAATTTGTGTCCGTTAATTGTATGTTTGTAAAGTCCCCCGCGACACAGAGCTTGATCTCTAGTGCGGGAGTTGTCTTTTTTAAATAAAAAATCAAAAAAAAAAAACAAAAAAAAAAAAAAACTAAAAGTTTATTATTTTAGAGTATTTGTTTTTAAAATATGTACAACTAGTTTAAGTTTAATCATCATCTCAGCCCGATAATGTCCACTGCTGAACATAGGCCTCCCTCATAAGACTCCACAATGGCCGATCTTGAGCTGCCTGCATCCAGTGCTTTCCTGCAGCTCTGATGATATCGTCTGTCCACCTAGTGGGAGGTCGTCCCACGCTGCGTTTTCCAGCACGTGGTCGCCACTCGAGAACCTTTCTTCCCCATCGGTTTGAGTTTAATAATACTGTAATATGTTCCTCTGTGCATAATGTTCTTTACAAATGCTGTGTAATTTATAATTAGCGTAGCACATACCCTTTGTCACTTGTTGTTATATTGATTGAATGATTGTCATGCTCACCTCCGGATTCCTCATACGTAGCTCCATGAGTATGTTGGGTGTGAGTGACAACATGGTGATGCCGAGGTACCGTCGAGACACTTGCGGCGCCTTCGTTTTGCCTATGGAACGATCTAATTACCATGCAGTATTAAAATATAGTATAAAAAGTGGGTAAAATTTCAAATATCAAGTTTTAAGCGATTATTTTATTATTAAAGAGCGCGATATATTGAAACAATGTTAAAATACAAAGATTAGACGGGCAGGCGAAATATTAGTACGTTTAGTAGTAATTTAGTTATTAGTTAGTAGTATTTCAGTTATTATATAGTTCTAGTTTAGTTATTAGTCAGTAGTAGTTCAGTTATTATATAGTTCTAGTTTAGTTATTAGTTCTATTTTTTTTTAATACTACCAAGGTGGCAAACAAGCATACGGCCCGTCTGATGGTAAGCAGTTACCGTAGCCTATGGACGCTTGCAACACCAGGGTTGTCACTCGCGCGTTGCAGACTATTTAAAAACCTTAAAACTCTTGGAAAAACTTCGGCAATGAGCTAATTCCACATAGTTTATTTATTAGTAAGTATTTGACTAATGTTAACTAATAACTAAAGTACTATTTACTAATAACAGAACTAATACTATTAGTTCCGTTATTAGTAAGTAGTAGTCAGTAGTAGTTCGGTTATTATTTAGTAGTAGTTGAGTTATTAGTTAGTAGTCGTTTGGTTATAAGTTGTAGTTTAGTTATTATTAGAGTAATTGTTAGTTATTAATAAATATATATTGAAGTTATATGTATTTAAATGTTCTAGAAATAACGTTAAACCGTTACTCATTTTAATGTTAAGTATTTCAAACCCTAGTTTAATCATAAGTTAAGTTATATAGTATGTTAATTTTATATGTGACATTGGCAAAATTGTAGTCATTTTTACACGTAACCCATTTATTCCAGAATTGAAATTAGATATTAAACTTTAGTATGCATGTATCAGTTTGTTTATTAAAACATATTTAGTATATATCTAAGCTAATATTATAACAAGGAAAGATTTAATTTTTTGTTTGTTACGATTCAACTCAAAAACTACTCGATCGATTTTTTTTTCACCATTATGAAGATACATTATCAGCGCATAACATAGGCTATATATATTTTATTTCAATGTGCGTATATATTATGTGTGTATATATTTTATTTCACCCGTGCGAAGCCTGGACGTGCCTCTAGTTTAGTACACAGTGCCTGTTAATAAACAATTACATTAGTTTAATTAAAAAGCAGACATGCAAATAAATGATAAAATACTTACTCTTAGCTAAAAATTCTTTGACATAATCGATAGGGATGGCAAACGATATACCGGAGGTGACTTTCATGCTATTGATGCCTATCGCTTCACCGTCCAAGTTGACTAGTGGACCACCGCTGTTCCCAAACGTAATTGGTGCATCCGTCTGAATGTATACCATGTCTTTGCCTGGAATATAACAAAAAAAAAATACATTTAATGCATTGTCTGAGTCATGGTTTTTTTTAGAGTTATGGTACCATGCAAGTGAGTAGGTAGGTATGCCTGAGAAAGAAGACCCTTCAATTTACAGACGATCACAGTCAAATAGTTATTTGGCAGAAACATAACTATACCACTGTATGTAGTTACATACAGGGGTATAGTTATGTTTCTGTGTTCAAGTATTACACTGAAATCCTACTATGCCCTACGTGTTCAATACAACAACATCTTCAGGGCTCTATTTCGGCTCCCACGCTATTGTAGCGCGTCGGGTATGTTAGCCGATGCCAGCGTAGATGACTTTTATGCAGTTATGCGCAAAAAGGTTGCCTCGCTGGTGAACAGGGTGCGGCGGAGCTTAAACAGAGTCCTGAGGATGGTGGGTGAAAGTCTTGATTCAGCCCTGGTGGGCAGGTTCACTGAGCTACATGTTGGAAAGGTTCGGTGAGCATGCCCATTACGGGTTACCTTTTAGTTTTAGTTACTAACATAGTATAAGTTATATTGTTACTAACACTATGGATCTCTGTTCTGAAAATAAATGTATTTTTTATTTTTATTACACAGGTTTCCAATGCTTATTTAGGGATGAATTTTGAAACGTTTCCCTATCCCAGGGATACTTCATCTTAAAGCCAGGGCTTTAATATGAAGTATTCCTGTGTTATCGACCATTTTTTTACACCAGGGTCGACAACACGCAAGCGATACCTCTGGCATTGCAAGCGGCCATAGGTCACGGTAACTGCTTAACATCAGGCGGGCCGTTTGTTTGTTTGCCACCCAAGTAGTATACCCTACCTTTCTTAAACATACATACATCCCTAAACAGTTGCTATTCTATTTTAATAAGTGCATAATCTTAAACAAGAGTAAAAAAAAGTGGTACAGACCTCTTAAACCAAGTTCTTCACTGGCTCTCTGTGTGGAACTGACAACACCTGCTGTGACTGTGTTGCTCAAAGCTAGGGGACTTCCCATAGCCACTACCTGTAAACGCAAATTAAGGAAGTATTGGTCTACTTCGCCTTTCAATAGCTGCAGGCTAGAAAACAGGCACTGGAATATTTACAGCAATATAAAATTGAACCTTATTCACTACATAAAAGGTTCAAATTTCTTTGAGATAATTCGGAAATGGTTCGCGTCGTCGCGCTTAAATTCGCATCAAGGTGCCTTGCAACGTAGCGTAATAACACGACGCAGCTGTTCCTTGCCAATAGATGCGGCGTGCAAGAGCGGCGCAAGCATCATCGGGTCGCGTTTCTGTGTTAACTAACCCTTAGAGGCCAGTGATAATGCCAAAAAGTCTTACAAAAACTGGTTTGAAAATATACTCAGAGTTGTTCTTAATATTGCTAGAACCATCATGTTTATCAGTCTCTATCGCTGTCCACTGCTGGACATAGGCCTCCCCAAGTGCACGCCACCTAGCACGATCCTCGGCTTCTCGCATCCACTGCTGAAATGCTGCAAGGTTTTTTATCCTACTAATATTATAAATGTAAATCGTTGTGAAATTCGATGGATATATGTATGTTTGTTACTCTTACACGTAAAAACTACTGAATGAATGTGGATGAAATTTGGCATAGAGATAGATTATAGTCTGGAATAGCTAATAGGTTATTTATTGCCCTAACCGATATCCACGCAGACGGATCCGCGGGCAACAGCTAGTAAAATATAAATTGTTTTACGTGATGTCTTTTACTAGCGTGATGGTTGAAAGTTCTAGCAATCTAAGGAAAATAATACATGATATTGTTAATATTGAATCGCTTCTACATGATATTGATAAAATCGAATGCCTCATGTACAACAGAGCATTCATTGAAAATGATTCCATCAATCTATATATAATCGATACGTTTACATTTATTTACACTTAATTTTAAATAATTAAATACAATATTACATCTAAAATTATATTTACACAAATTAAATCAAAAATAATTTCTAAAAATAAAACAACACAAAGGGGGGTGGGAGAAACCCTTAATACGCGTCGTAAAATTCCTCCGCATCGATGTCTACTGAAAACGTGCCCAGGAGACTGGCAGCATTGCCACGCTGAATGGCAATGCTTATTCTTTGAGCCAAATGTAAGCCAGCGTTCTATTGTGTTTGTATTTATCACAAGAAGGTTTGTATCAAATAATTATTTGTAGATATCACAGTAATCTGATAATGGCATAATATTTTAGAAAGAAAGCTAGACTAACTAACTTAAAGTCAAAAGTAAATGAGCATATCCATTAAACCTCAGTCTACACTAATAGTATAAAGAGGAAAGATTTGTATTTTTGTATGTTACGAATAAATTCAAAAACTACTCGACCGATGCAAAAAATTCTTTCACCACAAGAAATTTACATTATCAGCGGGTAACATATTATATATTTTATTAAAAAAAATTACGGGATAAATGACCACCCGTGCAAACCGGGATGAAACGCTAGTAGTAAAATAAGAAGAAAAATACAAACCCACTCGCCCGGCCGAATGTCAGCTGACGATCCTAACTTCATTGTTGGCAAACCCTTTACTGGTATACGTAGTGTTGCCAGGTCAGACTTGAGGTCTACATCTTCTACAAACCCTGTATGTATGGAACCATCCTGTGAATGTAACAAGAACACACATCAAAACTTTTTTGGCTGAAAGGTGTTGTGACCCTGCAATTTTATGCAATGCTTTGTAACACAAACAAACAAACGTACGGCCCACCTGATGTTAAACAGTAACCGTAGCCTATGGACGCTTGCTATACCAGAGGTATCACTTGCGTGTTGCCAACACAATTTTTTACACCAGGGCTTTAAGATTGAAGTAACCTTGGGATAGGAATATGTTTCTTTCAAAACGCATCCCTAAATGAGCGCTGGAGACCTGTGTGTGTGGATGGATGTTTGTTTGTTACTAAATCACACCAAAATGGGAAATGGATCTGAATAAAATTGGGCACATAGATAGATTACCATCTAGAATAACACATAGGGTAATTTTTTTTTTCTTAGTTCCCACTGGATTCTATCTGTAGGCAAAGCCGACAGCAACTAGGCCAGCATGATGGCACAGAAGCACAGCAATCAACATACTTAATATAAAGAAAGGTGTAACAGTATACCTACCTACTTTCATATTATAGTGTTGTAACAATTTTGTACAACAAGTTTTCTCTCTCAATATAACAACCCATTTCTGAATGTAACACACTTTGTTTTTTCCCCTTTGCATTTTTCGTAGAAAGAGGCGTGCAAGTGCACCCCTACCATCATATGGTGGACGGTGTGTGTGACCTGTGCCTATGAGATAGCTAGTTTTGAGATTAATGCTAACTAAGTAATTCTGTATTTGAAGTCCTACCTACTATCAATAGAAATTATATAATCAAGAAGCTATTACATATGTTGTCTACTGCACAATAAAATAATAACGAAAATATTTTTCTAAAAGCAATACTAAGTAACAAATTGTACTTTGCACCAGCGTGTAACATGTTATATAAATTAAAAGTAAAGCAAGAAGTATGGTGAAAATAATTCGAAATGATAATAATAGTACCGAATCGAATATCGAAAATTTATCTACTAATACTCTTGATAACAATTCATGAACATTCTGATCATACAATAACAAGACCAATATTGCACAAGAATATATCAAAGTAACATCACTTACCATTAACCGTACGTTTACTATAGCATTAGGCTTATTCACCACAACGTGAGCGTTCGTCAATATTAGTCCATCTTCTTTCACAATGAAGCCAGAGCCATTTGACAAAGTCACCGGTTGACCAGAAAACAAGTCAAGTCTACGGCTGTCCTTTATTTCTATATACACTACAGACTGCCCAGACACAGCCACCACATCAGCAATAAAGTTAAACTTCTCTCTTCTACCCTTCAAATCCTGAAATCCAGTAGCTGCATACAGTCTTTCTTTCACACAATAATAACCTATTACTCCGGCAGCCGCCGCAAGAATACCACTATAGTAACTGTTCCTACTTTCACGACTACTGTTATAATTATTAGATGTTTTAATTACACTGCATGAACATCTGTAGTTTATATTTAAACCAGGTTTTAATTGAATTAGACGAGAAAATCTCGAAATATTCATTGTTGATAGTAAGCTGCTGTCAACACGATTGTGAAAATAAATGTCAATTTAATTGTCAATGTCAACATAACATTGTCATCTGAACTAGTAGTGTAGTTCCAGAAGCATTAAAGACAACAAATAGCAGTTTTAGCATGCTTATATTATACAGATAAAAAATAGCATAAGCGCTTTGAACGAATGATCAAAATTTCTCTAATCTGTCCTCAAATTTTTACAGGTATTTTAGAATTCTAGATTTTTGTAAAAAAAAGTTTTAGTAATGTGTGTTTAATTGTATAAACTAATAGGTCATAACAGGGTTGGCAACGAAAGACACCTCAGCCTAGAGACGTTGCAAGTATCGAATCTAGTAGATGGAAAACAGATGCCGTAGATAGCATCTACCGCAATTATTGTATGTAGATATTCTATTAGTCTGAGGTAGATAGATAAATTATCTATTAGGTATTTATACAGGATTCACCACTTGTAAGTATCGCATGGTACAGAATGGAAATTTAGGTAGCCATGTATTTGTATTCATTTGGATCACAAGAATAAATGTTTATTTCTTGTTTACTTTTCTCTGGCCTTGTATTTAGTTTGCATAGTTTACCGAAGGCGGGAACTACATTACTATTTGAATTAGTTGACCAAGCTATTTCTATACTTACGCCTTGGTTTGAGTTACGATCTATAAAAGAAAGGTGATTGGCAGGTGCACTGCAAAAGCTGTAAAGTATGTATGTACTACAGTCATAATAGTCAAGGTCAAAAGATATTTTTACAGAATGTAAATACTACTTACTGGGTAGGTACCTACCTATTTACGCAATAACGTATGTACGCGTACGTTTTAAATTTTATACTTACAATTTTGTTGACCGACTGCCATAAAAGAGGAGGTTCTGTGTTCGTTTTACACACTCGTACCTATGTATTTTTTATATTGTTTTTATCGGTAGAATTTGGCATGATATAGGTAGGTATCGATACCTATTATTTAGGGTGGCATTTGTCCAGCAGCTGAAAATTTTCGGTTTAATAGGTAGAATATCTAAATTCTATTCTACAGGTATTCTACGATACGATATCCAATATAGTATTGCAATTTGAATTCTTTGTAGTGGTCTTTTTTTATTACTGCTTACCGAAGTAGGTCTGATAGCGACAAATCGATGTAGGTACTTGGGAGGTACCATGTCATCATGTTTTTACTTACCTAGGATCATACATTTGTGACAAGCAAAGATAGTGACTTACTTCCATTATTTCAAATTAAATTTCTTCTGCAAATTTAAATAAACGCAATATGTACTAAGGGAAAAAGGGTTAAATAATAAAACTATGTCAATATCGATAAAATGTAAATATATTTCTATCGCATTTTTAAAATAACACAAAACAAATAATTATATTACAGTAATTTATCATTCGTTTAAAACTAGTAAAAGTTTCACTTATTCCTAAATTAAAATAGGAACTATACCTAATTTATTTACTACAAAAATATATATAATCCACCATAACAAATTCATTCAGATCAACATAGACCTGACGCATTAGCTTTACAGCTGTTTAGTCATTCTCGTCTCGAGGTCTTAGGACGTCCGGCATCCGCATATTTCAATTATATAGGAAGGCGGTTTAATAACTCGAAAAATTGAAATGAGGTTAATCTAGTATAGATTAACCTCATTTCAATTTATTATAATATTATATATTAATATTATAAAGCTGAAGAGTTGGTTTGGTTGAACGCGTTAATCTCAGAAAGTACTGGTTCGATTAGAAAAAATCTTTTTTGGTTGAAAAGTGCATTTATCCAGTAAGCATTTATTCAGACATTTTTCCTATCTTTGGCCAGATACTGGCACAGTTAGAGAAGGCCTTCGCCGAAAGTAGCAAATGTATCTTTCTTTCACACAGACAAGATAGGCATTGCAAAACAATTTGTTTGCAATGTTTTTTGTTTCTGTTATTTGTATGTACTGTCAAAAATAAAGGCTTTTATCATTATTATAATTGCTATTTAAACAACAATGGTAAATAAACCTGAAACAAATATTTTTGAAACATTTTTTTCTATGCCGGCATCAGACAGAGGATAGAAAGTTATTGCTATTATAGTTCCTTTCATGGCTCAACACCTGTCAGCGAATGAGCCTTGGGTAAGTTGGATGACATCATCTTTCTGGCTTACCTGTCACTGTAGTTAAGACCGGTGGGTCTAGAAACCCACCGGTCTTAACTACGTAGGTACGTGGATTATCTCGACTCTTTACGCGAATTTTCTAAATTTTCCTTAATCTTCTTATCGTTTGGTTAGTGGTCAACCTGGTGACAGAGTTATTGAGATCGCCCATATTTAGGCCTCTGTCGTGATCTAACGACTGATAGACAGTCGAGACCGACTTTTAACGTGCCCTCCGAAGCACGGAGACGCTCAGATGTAATACCACTATGCGGTCACCCATCTATAGGGTTACCGCGCCCTTGGTAGCTTAACCCGCTGATCGTTTACCGAACAGCGAGTGCACCTAGCTATGACCGCCTTAACAATCTTGGTAGGTAAATCTTTTTAGCCAGTAAGTTAAGGAATTCTATTTATAACTGACTTCCAAAAATAAGGAGGTTCTGTATACGTCTTTGTGTATCTCTTTTAAGTTAGTAATAAGGCTATTCTTGATCGTAAATATTCTATACCTACTAGATTTACAATTACAAATTTTATTACATTTTTCATTACTACAGTATGTAGAGCATGAAATGTTTAATTAAAAATGATAATGACATCAAAATATGCAATCTTATGCAACAAATTAGGCAAGTGCTACACTATTAGACATACAGACATTTTACGTTACTTTTTTTTTTTCCTTTTTTTTTATAGACAACTCCCGCACTAGGCACCAAGCCCTGTGCACTAATTCGGCAAATTGTATGTTTGTAAAGTCCCCTTACAGTCACTTTACAAAGATACCATTTGCCGACACAATTTACGGCTAGACTCGGGAACAAAAATTTACGATTTAAAGTAAAGTGGAAAAAGTCGAGCCGGGAGCAGGACTTGAACCTGCGCCTCTCGGGTTCGTGCCCAGTGCACTACCAATTGTGCCATCCGAGCAGGGCCGGGACAAGAGGCACGGGTTAAAATCCTGCTCCGAGCTCTACTTTTTCCACATTGCTATAAAGATTTAAATATATTTGAGATATTTGCATAGCAAACATACTGAAAATATTTAAACATTTATGAATCGCACAAAGTTTTGTCCCGGGAATCGAACCCACGACCTCCGGCTTAGCAGTCAGGGCTACTAACCGCTGGCCAGTCAATTTATCTATTTATAGAGCCAACAATTTACGTATTCGTAAGAATATTTAGTTATTTTTTTAAAGCTCGCCATCTTATATTCGTTTTGTGACATTCAAGTATAAATTTACTTTTTACACTCCATTTGGTATATTAAAATCGATTAGGTACTTTACAAATAGATTAAAATTTAAAACGTAATTTTTACAAAAAAAACAACCATGACGTATTTATTGAACAAGATCAATTTTTTACATTATGTAGGTATATGTCAAATTTGGAATATCTAAAAATAAATTATATTAAATTTTTCATTAAAACTAAGTTACATTCGCAAAAAATACGTCACGATTGTAAAAATAACATAAATTGTATTACGCCCGTTACGTGAGGATAGGCAGAGATAACACTTAAGTTTCGCTATATATTAAGACTCATTTAATAGAGAGAATTGTGCCCAGTACAAATATGACAGTGCCATATTTGTACCGGGCACAATTCCAAACAAAGTGCTGCTAGAATTTTCTAACATATAAAATCCAAATACAAATTGCCCGACCTGGGAGTCGAACTCAGAACATCACTTTCGGTTACAAACACTAGTGCAAGCCCATGCCTTGTGACTAAGGCATGGGCTTGCACTAGGCAAATTTGGCACACCAAAAATATTTTTTGCAAAAATTACGTAACTATACCTAAATTTTAAATCAATCATTAGCTCCAATCACTATGAATTCCATCACCGTTCATGATACCATTACCATTAATTTTAACATTCATTGATTTACCATTGGCTACCCCGTTGCCGTTGGCTACCCCATTGCCGTTGGCTACCCCATTGCCGTTGGCTACCCCATTGCCATTGGCTACTCCAACTGGGTTGTATGTGTAGAAAACTTTGCAGAATGCGGAGTCATCTCTAGGTAGTTCGTAGTTGACATGTTTGGCTGCTAACCAGGCTGCTCCCATTGCTGATGAGACACGGAGACGTACTAACTCCAGTTCGGTTTTGACCTGTAAAACAGAAATTAATTTTTAAAAAGGTAGTGCTAACACATAGTGGTGTTAATTCCTGTGCGTGGGTAACCATATTTGTACTCTCTGCCTCTATACTCAATTAGGGATGCGTTTTTTAAAGAAAAGTTTTCATATCTGAAATGTGAAAATGTGTTTTTTGAAAACGCATCCCTAAATGAGCATTTAATTTTAATCTCATAAAAAGAAAAAAACCCTGGTGTTGAAAGTTTTTAGGTCGGCTACACGCGAGTAATCCCTCGGGATATGTTTGCATTTATGTGAAAATATGTGTTGTTATCAACTTGTTTTTACTTAACGCAACATATTAGAGCTACGCGCCAATCATCAGATTATTGCAGTCTACTACTGTACATTACATATACTGACTGCCTTGGTGGTCCAGTGGGTGTAGTATGCGCCTGCTGTGCACGAGGTTGTGGGTTCGATTCCTGACCGAATCTGAATTAAATTTGGCACAGGGATATATTACAGTCTGAAATAACGCGTAGGCTACTTTTAATCTTGAAAAAATCGCGATATCGCGAGCGAAAATTAGTAACGAATGAAAGGCTGCCTTGGTGGTACAGTGGCCGCAGTATGCGCCTGCTGTGCACGAGGATGTGGGTTCGATTCCCACACAGGACAAAACTTTGTATGACCCACAAAGAGTTGTTCTGAGTTTGGGTGTAATTTGTGTCCGTTAATTGTATGTTTGTAAAGTCCCCCGCAACACAGAGCTTGTTCTCTAGTGCGGGAGTTGTCTTTTTAAAAAAGAAAAAAAAAAGAAAAAAAAAGAATCTTCAGCTGTTCGAATCCAGCTATTTCTAGCCAATTTGCGAAGATCATTCTACATTTATCCTGAGGGTGTCCTACACCTGAGCATCAGTGTCTTAAAGTATCAATATAATAATAATAATTTATTAGTTTTTTAACAAAAAGTACAAATTTAAATTAGTGTTTGGAGTCTTCTTATAAATAAAAGTCATGTCTGTGTTTAGAGGACTAACGTATATCGATGCTATTACTTGTCTATGGTTTTTATTTGTTTGTTTGTAACCTTTTTACGCAATAACCGACATCTACATGGGGGTAGGTAGCCGCGGGCAACAGCTTTCATCATCAATGTCCACTGTTGAACGTAAGCCTCATATGCCTCCACAATGGCCGATCTTGAGCTGCCTGCATCCAGTGCTTTCCTGCAGCTCTGATGATGTCATCTGTCCACCTAGAGGGAGGTCGTCCTACGCTGCGTTTTCTTGGACGTGTTCGCCACTCGAGAACCTTTCTTCCCCATTAGTTGTCGGTTCGACGAGCGATGTGGCCGCCTGCCCATTGCCAGTACAACTGCGGGCAACAGCTAGTTCGACTAATAAACATTTTTTTTAAAGACAACTCCCGCACTAGAGAACAAGCCCTGTGTCGCGGGGGATTTTACAAACATACAATTAACGGACACAAATTACACCCAGACTCAGAACAACACATTGTGGGTCACACAAAGTTTTGTCCTGCGTGGGAATCGAACCCACAACCTCGTGCACAGCAGGCGCATACTGCGACCACTGGACCACCAAGGCAGTCAAATTAAGTAATGTACACACCTGTCTCCGAGCAAGCTCAGCCAACACACCAGGCTTGAGCAGTTCCCAGCTCTTCCACACGGAGCCGACGCACACGACGCGCAGCAGCGCGGCGCTCGAGCGCGAGGCCAGCGCCGCCGCGTGCGCCGCCAGCGTGGCGCCCGCCTGCCTGAACAGGTGCTGGGACAGCGCGTCGCCCTTACTGGCGAGGGACGCGAGTTTCACTGTTACACCTGAAGAACAAACATAACTATTTTATGTTATACTACTTGGGTGGCAAACAAGCGTACAGACTTCTCTGTATGGGATGGTTCATCTTTAAGCCGTGGTGTGAAAAAATGGGTTGGCAACTTGCGTGTTGCCAGCACTTTTTTACACCACAGCGTGATACCTCTGATATTGCAGCGTCCAAAGTCTAAGTAGACTTTAAGATCACGGCTTTAAGATCAAACATCCCTGGGATAGGAAAACGTTTCTTACAAAACGCATCCCTAAATGAGCGCTAAAGTCCTGTGCTCAAATACAGGAACACAACTAAACCGCTGTGTGTAGTGATTAGGCTGTGGTCTTCTGTAAGGTGAAGGTCCTCCCCAGTCGGGCTTACTTCATTGTATGGTGCCCTACCTCTCTAATTTGTAATTCCGAGAAAAACCTCTAATTTTTACTCCAGTGCATGAGTTATCTTTTAAAATTTAAAAGAATATCTAATATTCTAAATAGATAATGCAATTATGCAAATTATACTCGTGATATGAAAATAAAACATTATATAAACTAAGTTATTTTCTGCATTCCACACAATAACTTATTCACGCCTACCTTGAGTTATTAAATTAGAGACATTCACTATCTATCATACATATTTAAAACATCTGTTTAACTCCCACAGGCCACAGATAATATTTAGATTACGGTTGGTTCAGTGGCTTAAGTAAGCTACTGAACCAACCATGCAGTCAATTTTATCCCAGAGATACTCCATTACTAAACCCTGGATGAAACCATTTTTTGTTGGCATTTATTGACAAATGGCTGACAAAAATACAGTATTAATCCACAAGATGTGTTTCATAATATGGTTTTTCATAAATTATATAGTAATTCTAAATAGTTTGTAAAAAAAATCAGCACCAAATTATTGAGATGTAACTAAACACTTTATGACTTAAATTTTTATCAAATAATACGGAAAAAAAAACAATATTTAAAGAAAACATACACCTATACATTTGGTAATGTCATATATTTAGAATAAGTTTAAATTTTAATTTATTAAAAATTAAAAAGCCTAGAGAATTAGGTCGTGTTTGCTTCGCCAAAATGCTCAAGGTCGTTGGCGATATTACAAGCCTTAAGTGGTTACCTCGCCATTTTACCACTGCGCGGCGTATTGTGGATATGTTTAATCCCCACACGGAACAATAATTTGTGTGATCCATAATTGATTGTCCCAAGTCTAGGTGTACTTTGTGTCCGTGATTTGTATGTTAGTAAATTCCCCCGCGACCCAGGGCTTTTACCCAAGTGCGGAAGTTGTCTTTTTAAAACGTAACTAACACACATTTGCAACACTTGTTTAACTCCTCCCACTGTTAATATCTATTATGTAGTGAGTTGCAAGTAATGAAGTGAGTCGAGTGTTGTAAGTTCGATTCCAATACGGGACAAAACTTTTTACTTGATAGCACTTTTTTATTTTAAAAAGACAACTTCCGCAATAGAGAACAAGCTGTGTGTGGGGACTTTACAAACATACAATTAACGGACACAAATAACACCCAGACTCAGAACAATTCTTTGTGGGTCACACAAAGTTTTGTCCTGTGTGGGCAATCGAACCCACAACCTCGTGCACAGTAGGGAAAAAAAACACTGTGACAGGTCAATGCCAAATAAGATATCAGCTAATTTGCCTACTGCCGAGTTCGCTGACTAAACAGACAGGGGTAGAGCCTAATGAAAGAACCGGCAAAAACTTGGGCCACTCTATTCAAACCAAACGCCAAATAATTACGTAGTTACAATTTGATTTGTGTTACAATTCGTGAGTACAGAAAGTGATGCAACAATTACATGGTTCAAAATCTGGTAGGATAGAAAAGGTGAGTATCATGTCTGTCGGTAGGGGGCCCCCTTGGAATTGCTTACATACTCAAGCATTTTCAAAGTCAATATTAAATTGAATGGTGTTTATATAGCAAAGAAATGAGAACTTTTCATAAAACTTACCAGCAAACATGCTCTTATCAAAATGTTTATAAGCATGTGGCAGTAAGTCCGCTCTGGTGTCAGCATCGAAGTGTTCCCTGATGACTTCCCACACACGATCAGTTGGGTAAGGAGACGGTTCTAGCCCGTCGACGTCGTCAAATACGGTCTTCACTGCTTTGTGAGCTATCCAATAAGCTGTAACGATGTTATAATATAAATTAGCCTTTATTTGTTTTATTTTAAAAAGACAACTCCCGCACTAGAGAACAAGCTCTGTGTCGCGGGGGACTTTACAAACATACAATTAACGGACACAAATTACACTCAGACCCAGAACAATTCTTTGTGGGTCACACAGTTTTGTCCTGTGTGCGAATCGAACCCACAACCTCGTGCACAGCAGGCGCATACTGCGGCCACTGGACCACCAAGGCAGCCTTTCATTCCTTACTAATTTTCGCTCGCGATATCGCGATTTTATCCGGATTAAAAGTAGCCTACGCGCTATTTCAGACTGTAATATATCTGTGTGCCAAATTTAATTCAGATTCGGTCAGCCATGTAGGTGTGGTTGAATACCAAATGTTCATCCATCCAAACTTTCGCATTTCAAGATTAGTATAGATTATTCTCTATGTGCTAAGTAAATAGTGGGAGTAAGTAATACGATCGCAGCGCTGCCGTGGCAGAAATCTGCATTAATTCTGGATAGATTGTCAAACAAAATTATTGAGATTAAGTAAAATGATCGCAGCGCTGCCGTGGCAGAAATCTGCATTAATTCTGAATTTTGTCAAACAAAATTATTGAGATTTTCCCAAGTCAAAAGACAAATGCAAAGGAGTACACCCGGTGCTGTAGTTATGCGTGACTAGTCTAGTACTTACGCATTTTCATGAAATAAACGTTTTCCCAAAGATACTTCACCTTAAACACTTGGTGTAAAAAATTGGGTCGACAACTCGCAAGTGATACCTACCTCTGGTATTGGTAGAACAACACAAGAAACAAAAATACTTACTAATAAGACGGAATATACAATTCTTCTACCCCGTGATATATTCGGCTTGCATAGATTCGATCTAGTGATTATTGAGTCAATCGTCGGCTCACAAGCATACGGATGAGGATGATATTAAGCAGTTACCGTAGCCAATGGATCACAGGATTGAAGGATTCACGTCATTGGTTAATACTGTCGAACTATGCACCTTGCAATTGGACCAATTATAAGACATGCACGAACTACGTCGATTGTTCAAGATCTTTGCCTGGCATTATACGTACCACTTCCTTCGTCTCCTAGGATATACCCCCATCCACCACACCCATGTTGTTGGCCATCTGGAGTCCTTATTAGAGCGTTGGATCCCGTACCTGGCAACATAATAAACGATTTGCTTAATATCTTCTGTAAGTAATAATATTTTGGGACAACTTACACACCGCCATCTAAACCCAAACTAGGCTTAGACTGTACTATGGCAACCAAACAACTGATAAACATACCTACTTATATATTTCTGAATACATACATATTATAGATAAATTACACCCAGTGACCCAGACACAGAACAAACAATCGTGCTCATCTCACAAATATTTGTCCTGGGTGGGAATCGAACCCACGACCGCGACATCCGGCGTGAATCACTAACCACTAGACCAACAGACCGGTCAGTATATTAATTATTATTGGCCTATTAGCAGTGGACTGTGAAATATTATTTGGGTTGAACTGATTCAGGCAAAAGTTTAAATTGGAATTTAGGTAGGTATACTATGGCAATTGCCTCAATCCCTATAACATGGGAAGTAACATTTTTTTATTAATTTATTTAAAAGTCAACATATGGACCAATTACAGATTATAAAATCTTAAATTATTACATAACAATTAGGATAATTAAAATAATATAACTACATTTTAGCATATGTGGAGTCTCACACAGCTCTACCTCTGCCTATTTCTTCAGGGAAAAGGCGTGACGTTGCGTTATATGGTTATGAGTGACTAAGTAAATAAAAGTAGATATAGGACAAAGTTAGTTTCTATTTAGACAATAGATAAAGTGGGACATCTCGGCCCTGGTCGACATTTACCTCGTTTTCGTAAGAGTCCCTAATAAAAAAAAACAAAAATATAGGCTATGTTACTCGCCGAAAGCTTTCTAATGGTAAAATAAGTTTTAAAATCAGTCAAGCAGTTTTTGAGTTAAATGGTAACAAACAAACGAACACAAAATCAAATATTTCCTCTTTATAGTATTAGTTTAGACATAATGTTTGTATCATACATACATGTAGATAATATATACAATATCGGGCGTCATCGGGTAGTTAGGGTCAACTATCAATGTTATCAGATAAAACGTGTAATGCAGTGAGCTGTGACGACACACAGTTTCTGATCTATAACCTTGTTTGCTACCGATGCTAAAACGGTAAATAGGGCTTTTAGATATTAACAAAAAAGGAGTATTCCTGGTTTAGGAATATTAGGAATACGTTTATTTCAAAACGCATCCCTAAATGAGCGCTGGAGACCTGTACTCACTGAGTGTAGTTATTTGGCTGTGGTCGTCTGTAAGGTCCTTCCCCAATCGGGCTTGCTCGCTAAAATAGTGCCCTACCTCTCTTAAACCTATTCTATTCTCAGAAAATATTTCTTTATAAGTTTTACAATAAAGTCTGGTTTATTTAAAGGCGAGATCGACTCGAGTTCAAGAAGAAAAACAAGTCTTTTGCGCTGCAGAGGGTATTGTAACTCATACCAAATTGTAAATGTTATACTCTGGCGATTAAAAAGAGTGATCCGAGTTTCTTGTCAATTCTTCTCGAGAGCCAACCCTAGTCAGCGAATTGGCCGTAGGAAAAAAGTACCTATGCTGGCATTTGTTTTCTATGACGTTCTAAATGAATAAATGAGTTTGACTTTGACTTGACTTGATACCGGCTGAAAATCAAATCAAAGGCAGATGAAAATCCCTCTGAAGGGAATTTTGTGAATCATTCATCATCATCTCAGCCATAGACGTACACTGCTGGTCATAGGCATCCCGAATCGGTTCTGAACCGACCATATCCATCGACTGTCCGCAACCTTTACTAGGTCATCGGTACACCTTGTTAGATACCTGATCCAATTGTTGTAATCTTAGAAATGGTTGTTTAAAACCTAAACTTGGCACAGCAATTTTTAAATCACATATTTTTGTAGTCCACCGCTGAGCTATCAACGCATTAATACTATCTACATACGATACAAAAAAACTTCCATGCAAAATGGCGGCCTTGATAAGCCTTTATTGTACGTAATTAAGAGCATTATCTATATATTATATAGTTACCTATTATCGCTGCATGTCAACAGACAAAAAATGAGACAGAAGTATCGCGATTCCGCCTGTACTACCATGACTTCCTTTTAGCAATTTATTTTAGATCTTTATTTGGATTTCGAGAGAGAGAGTCTTCTTTACACTATGGCTACCTAACTGCTTACAATGAGGGAGGATATTGCTTGGTTGCCTCCTTAGTTCTATAAAAAGAAATCTGTGTAAGGCCATCATGAATCATGATACGGTCGCTGGTAATTTTAACTCCTAATTGTATTTTTTTTTAACTAGAATACCTATTTAATTGTGTTGAATTATTAACTACACAATATATTTTTATATATGAATTCAGGTCGGATATCTCAGTAAGTACACAAGTGTCGTAACTGGACATAAATTATATCATGGAAACAGGTTTATTATACACACCCACTTTATTGTATACATTGTGTCGATATGGTCCTGTTTGTAGCTGATTGACTTTTTATAACTGCACGTTATTTAAGTATTTTACTCGTGGCGACACCGCATAGCTAGAAGAATTGCCTACATTAATTGGAAATGGGCCGGGCACATAGCTCGCAGAACTGATGGCCGTGCCGGGTATAGCTTATAGTTCGCAGAACTGATGGCCGTTAGGGCAGAATGGTTCTAGAGTGGCGACCACGAACTGGAAGACGAAGCGTGGACAGGCCTCGAACGAGTTGGAGTTGGAGTTTACCAGGTCGTTGGACCTGGTAAAGGTTGCGGGCAACCGATGGACAAGGTCGGCTCAGGATCGAGAGTTGTGGAAAACCTTGGGGGAGGCCTATGTCCAGCAGTGGACGTCTTTTGGCTAAGATGATGATGATGACACCGCTGACATAGCAAGTTTTTATCGCAAAAAGGTCTTGAAAAAAATCCCTAATGACCATGAGGGATAATAACTTGAAGATGAGAGAACTCTCATCTGCAAGTAATAATAATATTGCCAAATTTCCATTTCCACATTAAAATACAGTAAAAGAATGGCAATCGTCGTTCTATCCTTACTAATATTATAAATGTGAAAGTTTGTAAGAATGGATGGATGTTTGTTACTCTTTCATGTAAAAACTACTGAACGGATCTGGATGAAATTTGGCACACAGATAGATTATATATGGTCTGGAATAACACATAGGCTACTTTTTGCAGCGATAACCGACATCCACGAGGGCGGAGCCGCGGGCAACAGCTAGTCTCATATATTTTTTAAATCGGTTGAGTAATTTTTGGGTTAAATCGTAACAAACAAAATATCAAATCTTTCTTCTTTATAATATATTAGTTTAGATTTCTCCAGGGAATCGAACCCACTAACGACCAATCCAACGGCTTGTCGAAGTAGAGCTGGGTATCATTACCACAGTAGAATGTAGGACATGGTATATAGGACGCCGGCCACGGTTACTAGATAACCTCTGGCATTGATCTGCCGATGTCAACAACATTCATTACGAGTCTTAAGTACATTTTACCGCGAATTTAAATCATTTATCATTTACTAGCGGCCCGTGTCCCGGTTTCGCACGGATAGACATATATTAAGTTAGTTTTTTATTTTTTTCAATAAAATATAGCCTATGTTACCCTTTTTTTTTTTTTTTTTTTTGAAGAGGGGAAATGCTTTACGCATACCGCCTTGCCTGGGGCAGCGAGGCGGTTATGTCGGACGGCTCAAAGATGGTGGGCGGCCGGCATACCGACTAAAACCCCCCTGTGCACCAACACCCGCCTTCACGGGTGGACCACTGGAACCTGATATGACGTCAGTGGTCCATTACCCTAACTTAAGCTTACCGAGTCGCGGTCTCTACTCTAGGACACGTCTATGTCCAGCAGTGGACTGCGATAGGGTGATTAATTTATTGATTGATTGATATGTTACCCGCTGATAATGTTGCTTTCTAATGGTGAAAGAATTTTTAAAATTGGTCGAGTAGTTTTTGAGTTAATTCGTAAGAAACAAACAAAATATCAAATCTTTCCTCTTTATAATATTAGTTTAGAGAAACGGTGGCAGTCGAGTAGGAAACTAACCAACTTGTAACCATGGAGTGCGAGTTAGATGCCAGGTGATGTACCAATGTGAATTTTAAATTTTGGAATTTTATTAGTACATATGTACTAATTAAATGATTGGCTTATTATCAACTACTTAGGTTGCAAGCAAACATACGGTCTTCCTGAAGGTAACCAGTTACCGCTGCAAATTCACTTGTTATATCCTCATGTAATTTCCCACTGCTGAGCCCATTCCCATTGACTTCCATTCCCGACTGTATATATGACATAGTCTCAGGATGCATATGAGACATACTACCTATTACACGAAATAATTCATTGCCGTCGATATCAATCAGACGAATGTTCTGAACCTTGAAAGTGTTTAATTTTCTTTTGTTAAACAAATGTCTTGTAATGTTAAGTATTTAACACAAGGCTTTTTATAATTTGAATATCAATTGATAAGCCAATGTTTTGCCAAGTTCTGACAAGACAATTATTTGCTGTCGGGTATTTGTGGCCTAACGAATTTCAGTCACGGCAAATAATGTCGACGGAAATTTGGCAAATTCAGACGGACTAATTATTCCGCTGCTTTAATAATCCGCTGCGACAGCAATCAATTTTTAGAGAGAAAGGGCACCATAGAAGCAAGCGTGTCCGTCTGGGGAAGGACCTTCCAACTTACAGAAAACCACAGCCAAAAATCAAACACAGCGGTGTAGTTGTGCTCCTGTGCGTTGATTTCCAGTGCTCAGCTCAGGACAACTGTTTATGCAACACACAATTTTTTGAGCCGTGTTTAAATCGAACCTACAACGCACCGTGTAGTTGTAAATAGCGAGGTTACCGCGAACCAACCGTCCAATCAATTTTATCCCAGAGGTACTGCATTACCAAACCCTGTAACAGAGTATATATAGCTCCTGGTATTGCAAGCGTCCATAGGCTACGGAAACTGCTAACCATCACGCGGGCCGTATGCTTGTTTGCCACCTAAATACTTAACACATTTGGTCTTCTTTACAATCGTTAGGTAAAGTTAACGTACTCCTAAGTGATTCGTCCTATTAACCTCGATGAAGTCTTAAATTTAGAATTTGATATTTTCAGTCACAGTTAAATTTGAAAGTGCTCAATTGAACACACAATTGTTTTGACATCAACAATTGAATGTCATCATGATTGAGAACACGCCGCGACCTCTGTTATCTAATAAAACGTTGGAAGAATAAATCTTTGGACCATCATCAGCATCATAGCAATCTATATGCCCCACTACTGGGCATGGGTTTCTGTTCTATCAAGAGCGCTAAGAGGATTTAGGTATTTATCCTTTAGGCTAATAGAATGCGGGTTGGTGGATCAGCCCCTTTAGACAAGTGGTATAAACGGTAGTCGAATCGAAATATCAAAAAAGCAAATGTATGGGATTTGACGTAAGTTTATGACATTATATCGTAAACTTACGTCAAATACCATACTTTGTTTTTTTGACCTTTCGACTCGACTACCGTTTATGCCACTTGTCTAGAGAGGCTGATATCCCTGTAGAACTTCTCAAAGGTATATATACAACCGGTCGCTGCGGGATCGGACCGGAAGCACAAGATCTGGATCCGGACGAGAACCAAAGTGACCGGCATAGCTCGAAGTACCTTAATTAAGTGGTATATAATGAGTAGGGAACATGGCGCGCAGAATTAATGGCCGTTGGCGCTTGGGGCAGAAAGGTTTTGAAGTGGAGACCACAAAATGGAAGATGTCGCATGGGTAGGCCTCTATAAAGGTGGACCGACGACCTAGTAGAGGTTGCGAGCAACCGATAGCCAAGGTCAGCTCAAGACCGAATGCTGTAGAAATTAATGTAGGCCTATATCCAGCAGTAGATGTCTTTTGGGATGATGATAATACTCTTCAAGTTGCCTACAAATTAATGCTTGACTAATCATTATGTGGACAAGCCATTAAAAGTCATTCGTTCGTAGAACTGCTTTAATTAAGAATTATTAGGACTGAATGATGATTATTGTCATATTACGAGTACTCTTGACTGATTACGTCAACTAATGAGTGGCATCATTTAGAATGAATAGACATTAGCCATAAGGCACTGCACGCTGCGAAGAGCCGTATTGAGACGTCTTTATACCAATTTATTTTCAATCTTAATTTCAAATTCGTAACATGTTAACTTTTACCTATGTTTAAGGTTGTCATTGTTAGAAATGCAGGTACCGTGTATAGAATTGGTACGATAGGTACTCCTAACAAAACCGTTTTGAAACCTTTTTTCCAATTTGTTTGTGGCGGGTAAACGCTGTAACAGCTAGACCGATTTTGACGGACTTTCACTGGCAAATAGCTGTTATTATTTTATTATTATTGGCAATAGAAGTTGTATAAACTACTAAATTAAACGCGGGGAATATCTAGTAAGTAAATAAGTCATTAGGTAGATTTGAAGGAATCTGGGTCATGGTCTTTAAACGTATTTCCTGATATAACGGAATTTTATTAATTAATAGACATTCAATTTATAATTATTGTGCATTTGATTTGATTGGTATGTAAATATAGCAGTTATTTTATTGCCTCCGGTTTCGTTCGCAGGATGTAGACAATGGCCGTTTATGACTAATTACCTAGGTATGTATTGACAAAGTCATCGGCATCGTGTAGATCAGACATTCTCAAACTTATTTCGTCTACCAACCACATTGGTATTTTTTTGTATACTAGCAAGGTTGCAATCAAGCATACGGCCCGCCTGATGGTCTGCCTGATGCCTGTTACTGTAGCCGGACGCTTGCAATTGCCGACCTTTTAGAAACCTTATAACTCCTTTCTTGAAGAACCCCATGCTATATTCTCTTAGGAAAACTTCGGCAGAAAGCTCATTCGACAACCTATGATTCGACAATCGTACGTGGTAATAAATTCCTCTAAAACCGTAGGATACAGCATGATTGAGGTGCTAGGATATTTTTCAGCCTCCCAAAATTTTCCTTGGTGGAATTTTTCCCCTTGAATAATTTTTTTTGGTTACTCAATTACTCCAGAACACCTTAACGGATCTTGATGACATTTGGTACAAATATAGATATAGTCTGAAATAGCATAATAAGCTACAGTTCCCATGGAATAGATGTGTTTTTGTTTTCAATATTGTTGTATTTGTTTTGGAATTCTTTTATAGAATGAGTTATACCTACTTATCATAAGCCTTAAACAATTTGCATATTGGTTGTTTCGTACTTATCTAATCTACCTAATAACTAACATTATCCTTGCCATTTTGGTGTCACATCCTACACCAATTTAAATACAATATCTTTTTTTTTGAACACAAGGTCGACTTGAAAATAATAAATCTTCCGCCTTAAGCAGAATTTCTCAAAGTACGGAAAAAATAGAGCCGAAGACGGGAAAGGGCCCAGAAAATATATTTTCAAAAGAAACAAAACCTGATTGTTAGGGCAATTTTTTTTTTTTTTTTTTCTTTTTAAGAAAAGACAACTCCCGCACTAGAGAACAAGCTCTGTGTCGCGGGGGACTTTACAAACATACAATTAACACACATTACACCCAGACTCAGAACAACTCTTTGTGGGTCACACAAAGTTTTGTCCTGTGTGGGAATCGAACCCACAACCTCGTGCACAGCAGGCGCATACTGCGGCCACTGAACCACCGAGGCAGTCAAACATTGTCAAAGGGCAATGAAAAATATTTGATTTACAAAATGCAATAAACGAAATAAGTTTGAGAACCTCTGTTCTAAAAGGTAAAAACAGCCGTTCCCGTATGAAACCTATGCTAATACACAGGAACACAACTACACCACTGACTACAGTTATTTAGCTGTGTTCTTCTGTAAAGTGGAGGTCTTTCCTCGGGCTATTTCGCTTGTGGGATACCCTACCTCTCTTAAAGTTTAGTACCAAAATAAATAAATAAAAGAAATAGATTTGGTGGTTTTGGACAATTTGTTAATTGTTAAGAGTGGCAGACGAGCCACAGACATTTGCTTTCAATTATTCGATTCGACTACTGATCATGCCACTTGTCTACAGGGGCTGTGTTGTAAAAAATGGTATTGTCAGCTGCAGCCTATAGACATAGGCTGCGGTAACTGCTTAACTATAGGCGGGCTTATGTGCCGGTCTATGTTTATCCTCGTTTGCCACCGAAGTAGTATAATAAAAGTCCCGGATACGATGATCAAACATTTTATTGTTAAACATACCCGATAAATTAATTGTTTTTATTCCGCAATACATCAAACCCAGTTCTTTTTGCGATAAACTCGCGCATGTGTACGATAAGGAAAATAAATTATAATAATAGCTAGCCCTGGCGGGTGAATGATCTCGGTTTTTAACGTCTACTTAGTATTTGTTTTGGTGAAAAAAATGCAGCGATCAGGCCACTACAGACGAGCAACTTTTGGTTGCGCAATGTAATTTATGGTTGTCTTTGTAGAGGACTAGATAGCGTGGTATGAAACAATATGGAGAAGACCTCTGCCCAGCAGTGTTAGAAATTAGGTAGTTTTTTTTTAACTTACATTTACGTGGATACTACAGATGAATAGGAACTCAATTACATGTGATAACAATTAATGTAACTTTGTGTAAATTATATTATTAAATGTTTTAAATCTCTTAGATTACAAAATAATATATGTCAATGTCGAAGTTTCTTTCAAGTAGGATTAATAGAAATCCCTTTTTTCGTAATGCAACAATACCATTTTCTGCAAGTATTGTATTTAATATGTGAAGTGAAAATGAAAAAAAAAAAACATATTAATCGTTTACAAAGCCGATTACATTAAGCCGAGGTACATAGTAATGTTAACTAGGTACTATATCATAAATAGTTATGCATCGCAATAGTCGTTGCAACGCCCGAGGGCTAGTACTACTTGATTACGTGAATAAAGAAAGTCAAACCTGTTATAGGCAACCAGGAGTTGTAATGTTCTGAATACTATTCAAACAATTAAATAAAAAAGAAATTGCTTCATGGCTAATTGCATTAATAGATCATAATATGTAGTACCCACTATATTTCGTTACACCTTATCTATATAATTATGTACCTACATTCAAGTTGAATACTATCTTTGTTGCCCCAAAAAGTTTTTCATGGACGGCAGGTTTTATAGACACAGAAAAAAAAACACGTTTTAGAAATAGTTTTTATATATTATAGCCAGCCAGTATAAAAAAACGTCAATATAGTACGAACATCCATAAATGAATATCGTTTACCTATTTAGGTAGGATCAACAGATGGTGTCTGTCGCGCGTATCAATCGTAAACAATGACATAAAACGGCGTCAATGTAATTGATTGACGATTGACGTGCATTTGTTGTTAGTTGCTGGTTTATGTAGGTAATTTCATTCTATTGAAAGATTTTTGAATTCTAGTATTAGTCTAGTTATTTTTATTTTTTTTTAATAGAACAGACAAGTTAAATATACTGGCCGATAGATAAACTGCTCTAAAGTCTTTACCTTAGAGCAGTTTATCTATCGGCCAGTACTTACATTAATCAACCTTTCTATTTTATCGGCCTGTGAGATTTTACATTACTGGAAACGTTTGAATGCATAACGGTTGGTGGACATCCTAAAGGAGAGCATTCCAAAGTCGGATAGGTTAAATAAGTTTACATCATCATCATCAGCCTATAGCAGTCCAGTGCTGGACACAGGCCTCTCAAGCTGCACGCCAACTAATATTTTCGACTACTAACATCCAGCTTCCACCAAAAGCTTTGCGAAGATCATCGCTCCACCTTGCCTGAGGGCGTCCGCGTCCTACATTACGCTTGCCGAGCCGCATGCCAAGGTTTGCATATTGAATACATATTTTTATTTTAAACATTATTCTGTACGAACCCATAGTTCTATTTATAGTATGTATTCGTCAGTGAATTTGAAGACTAATAATCTTTAACACATAATCTTACCAGCAATGAGCACCATCCCTCCATTAGGCGCTCCTGTCAACAAAGATCCGGCAGTATCAGAAGCAACGTAAATTGCCCTTGCGCATGCTTGATCTATTTCCCTCACACGCGCCGCCAACTCTGCATTACTGCTCTCTTGCTCACACCCGGATAACGTCAGCCCCTGGGAATTGAAGGTTGAATTAATAGAAGCAATTGGTACACTAGTAGATATAATAAAATAAGTGCTTCTATTGTTATTTACTGAGATATAGGTTAAAGTATTTGTTAGGCTCCTTGATAGTATTAGTTATACAATATATAGTATAGAACTTTTTGGGGCAGAATTGAATGGGATATAAGCAAAACCAAGAGGAACTTAAGAATATAAGAGAGGTAGGGCACCACAGCATACAGGCAAACAAATCTGACTGTGGAAAAACCTCCACCTTACCAAAACCTTAATAAAAGTAGAAACACAGTGTAGTTGTGTTTATGTGGTCATTAAAAGAAACAGTTTATTTTTCGATAATTCATTTTCATCAATTTGCTTTCCGCAGGGATACTTAATCTCAAAACCCTGGTGTTAAGTTTTTGGATCAGCAATACGCCAGTGTTGCCCCAAATATTGCAAGCGTCTATAGGCTAAGATAACTGCTTGCCATCAGGTAGGCCAAATTGCTGGTGGGCTTGTTTATCACCCAAGTAACAAAAAAAACTTACTAAAGAATCCAAAGGTTGGTCTCTAGGTATGCAAGCGTCTTCTTTAGCTTCATGTAGCATGCCTATGATTCTGTCAGCACACGCATCAATCCCCAACGTCCAATGGTTGGTGCCAAGGCCTTTGGCTTTGCCCACCACTCGCCCTGTCTCGTCGCAAATCACGAGATTGGAGTGAGTGGCACCGCTGTTGGGAGGAAAAAGTTTAATTAATAAAAAAAACAAAGTTTTAAACTTACTGATCAACTTTATTTCTCAAGGATGTTAAAAACCATGAACGCTTAAAAATTATGGAGTCAAATTGTATTGTCTTATTCTCTTAACCGAATTTCGGCCTAGAGACTAGCCATCGGGAAATATTTTAGTGCAAAAGTTTGAACGCAAACAACACATGTGTATATGTATTTTTTATTCCCTCAATCTCATAACGTCAAACCGTCACGACCAGTGAAAAGATCATCAAAGATACGATCATGGAATTTTACTGTACATATTTATGGATTTACATTTGCTCAGAAACTGTAGATGAGATGACTATAAAATCTGTGAAGGCGTGTGCGTTGAACTATTCGAAATGTCAGGCAATAAGTAAAAGGTACAAAAGCGCATCAATGTTATTGAAACTTGTTGTTCTAGAATTATTTATTATAGAAGCAAACATTCCTAGATTTGCTACCTCAGTAAATGAACTGGAGACAGGTATAGGAAATAAAGAGAGCGTCTATCATGACAATAAAGTAGGATAGTAGTAGTAGTATATTCAACAATAGGCATCATTAAAGTAACATAATGATGATGGGACAAAACTTAAAGGATTTGCAATGGATAGTCTTAGTCGAAAACGCAAAGCATGTTCTATTGAATTATAAAAAAAAAATTGCCTGCACTCTAATAAAATGGTGACAGAATCAAAAAAGAGAGAATCAGAATCATAAAATAGAAATTACTTTCTGCTTAGTCTCAAGCAGAAAGTAATTTCTATTTTATTATATATCTTTTAATAACCCATACTTTATGTGTGATACCACTATCATACATAAACTCGTACCTATTGAAACGAAAAGTGACCGTGAAATACAGTCACTAAAAAAACTAGTTTGGTGAATTAATAACAAAGTCCTCGGTGTTGCATGTATAGTAAGTTTCAAACCGGTACTAACAACAAGTTCCCCACCTGATATATCTAACACTAGGGGTCACCCACGACTTCGTCCGCGTGGTAATTTGGAATATTTTCCCCGATTTCGCAACATATCACACTACTACCTCCCTCCTGTTGATCATAGCGTGATGTTATATAGACTATAGCCTTTCTGGATAAATGCACTATTCAACAAAAAAAAGTTTTTTTCGAATCGAACCAGTACTTTCTGTGATTAGCGCGTTCAATCAAACAAACAAACAAACTCTTTAGCTTTATAATATTAGTAGGTATAGATAATTTAATGTGTAAATTCGGTATTCTCTAAAATATAGTTGAGAGTTCAACACGTTCTCATGGTTCCGCAAAAATAAAATGCACACAGCATTTTTTACGCATTTTTGTAATAACAAGAAACGAGATTTTGTGTGATTTGACTTAAGTTGCTGTCCACAGCAAATTTTCTTTTTTCATTACAATTGCTGTTGATTTGTTACGTAACAAAATAACAACTACATTTTGTTTTTACACTATTTAGGTGGGCTGACGGTATACATGGATATGGAGGCTTACAAAACTTAGGGCATCGCCATTACTCAGTCAGAAGTAGGTATCTCGACCCAAAAATTTGTAACGTCAGAGTTTTGTGTAATAGACAACCCTGAATAGGAAATAATTTATAAAAAAATTTGATCACTAAATTAGCATTGGCTGGAGACCATGCATGCTGAGCAACACGTTTCACCACTGTGTTCTCTAGCTATGGTCTTTTACCTAGTGATATTTTCAAGTCAGGTTTGTATGGTGTATTAAGGTTTCTTTAAATAGTATCCATCTCCATCCATCTCAGCCATAAGACGTCCACTGCTGGACATAGGCCTCCCCCAAGGTAAATAGCATATTCAATGAGAAAACAAAAAATCATGCGGGGCAGTCTTTGGGGATAGAAGTGAAAACTAGTTACTTGTGAATTATATCGTCGAGCTATTAGATTATTATTTTCGAATATGGAATGCATTCGATGACGATGCCGCGAGTTCCATGATTTTTGTCATAAGCCCAATAAGTGCTCAACGCGCATAAAAAAGTTTTCACTTCAAAAACATCATATGATGCTACATTTTATTATTTTTCTACGTAAGTATAATCCATTCAAGTGTTTTCTCACAATCTCACTGAGTGACGAGTGGTTACGATGAGAATTGAATAACATACAATCAAAGAGATACCGACGTTAGAATTCATTATAACATTTCTGATTAAATTTTATCTCATGTCATGTGAAGGTGGGAAAATTAATATATGAACGAAAATTTGATGATGATAAGCACTAAAAGCATACCTACGCCATAACATGACGTACCTATTGTAATGAAACAATAATCAATTATTTGGTTACAGATTTACAGCATCAGAAAATATATTATACTTTAAAAATACTAACTAGGGAGAGGCAGAGAACCATTAAAACGAATAAACCTTTCAGGCTAAAAACTTCAATCTTACAGAAAAACACAGACTATAGTACACAGCGGTTTAGGTAGTTGTGTTCCTATGTAGATACTTTTTAACCGACTTCAAAAAGAGGAGGTTATCAATTCGTGTGTATTTTTTTTTTTTATGTATGTTACCGCCTAACTCCGTCATTCATGGACCGATTTGAATTTTTTTTTTGTCTGACTGGACATACTTCCAGTTTGGTCCCATTATCATCAAAAGAAAGTTCTGATGATGGGATCCATAAGGAATTGAGGGAACTCCTCAAAAGTTATAGGCACACATATAGCAATTTCAATATTTTTAACAACTAATCAATCATTTGCATTCAGAAAGTGTAATCTGGTGAAGTAAAACTGATGAAGAAGACCACAGATGGCCATCTGAACTTTTCAATAATAAGTATTTTACTGATGGCGATTAGATAAGTTTCGGTTATTGTTGCTAAGCAACTATTAATAAGAAATAATGACGTGAATGAATTGAGCGCGGATTGCACAGATTAAATTAATATTGCTTTTAATACATACTTGACCTGTGTTCAGCCCGACGCTCAGTCGATTTTATTCGATTGTAACAAACAAATATTTGAAAATTTTACAACTTGCCGTACTGAAGTTGGTTTTTTTTTGTTAAAATTATTTTTAATTAAATCTTGCGCTTGAGAACTATCACAAATTACACCCAGTCTCAGAACAAGAATTTTGTGGATCACACAAAATAGTCCCGCATGGAGTAACGAACAGCTCGCCACGCAGGGGAAAATCGCGAAGCCGACAGATATACCATTAAGCCATACGTGCATTCATTTGACGGTTGGTTGCGTCCCCTAATAAAAATAATACAATAACATCTGGCAGTACCTGCCATATGTTTAGATAAAACAAAGTAGGGGTAATTCAACGCTTGACCAATCATTTCACTGCTTAAATACACTATCATAATCAAATTATATATGCAAAGCGTTTTTTTAAGCCTTTTTACAGACCTATAACAACGCACGTTTTTAGTCAACATTTAAAAACCTCCATTTGATTGGTTACTGTACGGTCTCAAAGCAACTTCCTACTATTTTATAGGTTGCTAAGGTTTTCCCGAAAGGTTAACCATTAAAAGATCTTCACTCGGCAATGCGCTAGTGCCCGTTAGTTACTCGTAGTACCTATTATATAATCTGTGCCCTATTGTTGCAAGTGACTAACTGTGGGTAACTGCTTACCATTGTAAGCTGTAACCATACTTTATGGACACTTAGGCCATCAAGCGAATATCGTATTATCTAGGTAATTAGTATAAAAAAGTGTTTTAAAATATGTAAATCGTACCTAATTTGGGAATCTATTTTTACAGACAGTACCTAGTTAGCAATATAATAAAATTATAAGACAAACGAAAAAATAAAATATAAAGATAGTTAGGGCACCATACTAGCGAGCAAGCCCGACTGGGGAAGGACCTCCACCTGTGATACCTCTGGTATTGCAAGCGTCTATAGGCTACGGTAACTGCTTAACATCAGGCGGGCCGTATGCTTGTTTCCCCCCCAAGTAGTATATAAAAAAATATATATATATTTTAAATATAATATTAACTCTCATTATTCAAAGAGCCATGGCCAAGGATGAAACAACCCACAATGCTTGTTATCTAAACTGTGACGTCACATTTCATACCAACAATAATCATAACTAATGTAACTACCTACCAATACTTTGTTTTGTTAACTATTATGAGTGTAGGATGAATAATGTACAAAACAGGCGTTAAACTACGTACATACATATATAGAATATTCTGTATTGTTCACACACAATATAAACTAGGTACCTACGTAATTACAAAAAAATACACTTTTTTCATTCATTCTTTTGTACCTACATACGTGAGGCCTGATTTTAATGACAATGGGTATTGGTGATTATGAGTCAGTTCTTGGATGATTAACAATTGGACCCGGTAGGTGGCGCTACATGACAACATCTGTTGGGTCTTTAAGTTTCTGTATGTGCGTGCTTCAAAATTTTTTTTTTCAATCACTCGCGCGTTGCCGACCCTTTAGAAACCTTATAACTCCTTTCTTGAAGAACCCCATGCTATAGTCTCTCGGGAAAACCTCGGCAGGAAGCTCATTCCACAACTTAATCGTACGTGGGAGGAAAGAAAAGAAAATTAAAATGTGTGCAAGCAATATAGTTTTCGAAAGTATGTGTAATGTGTAGGTCATCATCATCATTTCAGCCAAAAGACGTCCACTGCTGGACATAGGCCTCCCCCAAGGTTTTCCACAACTCTCGATCCTGAGCCGACCTTGTCCATCGGTTGCCCGCAACCTTAACCAGGTCGTCGGTCCACCTTGTTGGAGGCCTGCCCACGCTTCGTCTTCCAGTTCGTGGTCGCCACTCTAGAACCTTTCTGCCCCAACGGCCATCAGTTCTGCGAGCTATGTGCCCGGCCCATTGCCACTTAATGGAGGCAATTCTTCGAGCTATGTCGGTTACTTTGGTTCTCCTACGGATCTCCTCATTTCTGATTCGATCTCGCAGGGAAACTCCAAGCATAGCTCTCTCCATTGCTCGTTGGGTGACTTTGAGCCTTCGCACGAGGCCCATAGTGAACGACCACGTCTCAGATCCGTATGTCATCACTGGCAACACACACTGGTCAAAGACTTTCGTCTTGAGACACTGCGGTATTTGGGACGAGAAGATATGACGTAGCTTCCCAAACGCTGCCCAGCCGAGTCGGATTCGACGAGTGACCTCTTTCTCGAAGTTGGACCTACCTAACTGGACTGTATGTCCCAGGTAAACATACTCGTCAACAACTTCGAGTGTAGAGCCTCCAATTGTGACAGAGGTGGGTGCGACATGGACATTTGCCATAATCTTAGTCTTGTCCATGTTCATTTTAAGACCCACTTGTAGTGAGACTCTACTGAGGCCATCGAGCATTGCGCCAAGGTCTTCCATGGTCTCAGCCATGACCACGATATCATCGGCAAATCGAAGGTGAGTGATGTACTCGCCGTTGATGTTGATGCCGAGTCCATTCCAATCCAGAAGCTTGAAAGCATCTTCCAGTGCAGCGGTGAAGAGTTTCGGGGATATGACATCTCCCTGTCTTACACCTCGCTGCAACTGGATAGGCTTTGTACTCTGATCATGGAAACGGACCGACATGGTGGCGTTTTCATACAAGCACTTCAACACTTCGACGTACCGAGTGTCAATTTGGCACCGCTGGAGAGACTGTAGCACAGCCCAGGTCTCGATCGAATCAAAGGCTTTCTCATAGTCCACAAACGCTAGACAAAGAGGCTGGTTATACTCCTCGGTCTTCTGTATAACCTGCCGCAGCGTATGTATGAGGTCTATGGTACTAAACCCTTTTCGGAAACCGGCTTGTTCGGGAGGCTGGAAGTCGTCAAACCTGCACGCGAGACGATTCGTAATGACTCTCGAAAACAGCTTGTAGACGTGGTTCAGGAGTGAGATGGGTCTGTAATTCTTCAGCAGGGTTTTATCACCCTTTTTGAAGAACAGCACCACCACACTCCTGAGCCATGCCTGCGGCGTCTTGCCCGCGAGTATGACGGAATCAAAAAGCTTTTGCAGTGCCTTTAGCACCGGCCTTCCACCAGCCTTTAGCAATTCGCTTGTGATTCCGTCCTCACCCGGCGCCTTGTTGTTTTTTAGCTGTTTGAGAGCCATACTAATCTCGTCTAGGCTGACGACCGGGATATCATCGGTATAATGTCGGGACAACTTAGCTCTTGGGTCGTCTGTCGAAGAGCTAACAGGTGACCGAGTTGTCGTGTACAGCTGCCTGTAAAACGTTTCGATCTCTTCCACCAGCTCGGGCCTCGACGATATGATCTTGCCGTCCCCAGTCTTCAGCTTGGTCAGTCGGCTCTGCCCGATAGACAGATCTCTAGCGAACACTTTGGAGCCCTTGTTCTGCTCTATAGCCTGTTTAATACAGTCTGTATTATATTGGCGAAGGTCGCGAGTCAAAGACTTAGAGATCTGCCTACTGAGCAGCCGGTATCGGCCAGCATCATCTGAGGACTGCAAAACCATCTCTCGCCTTTCCTCCATGAGCTTGATGGTTGAGTCGGAGATCTTTTTCGTTTCTTTTGTTCGGCGGGTTTTAAAACTGTTAGACCCAGCCGAACGGACAGTTTCCACGAACCTGTTGTTGTAATCGTCCACATCGACGCAATCACCTAGGGTCTCGAAGCGGTTCAGCAGCTCGAGCTGAAAGCTGTCGGGGTTTTGGGTTTGGATAGGTGCAGGTCGGAGCGTTGACTTCATCAGTCGAGATCTTTCCAGCTTGGCATTGATATTCAATGTGCCCCTTACTAGTCGGTGATCGCTCCCGGTTTTCACCGCATTGATCACAGAGACATCATTAAATATCTGCCGCTTCGTCGACATGATGAAGTCAATCTCGTTTTTGGTTGCACCGTCAGGACTCACCCAGGTCCATTTGCGATGTTCGCGTTTCTTGAAGAAGGAGTTCATCATAAAGAGTCCCTCCTTCTCCATGAAATCGAACAGCATTTGGCCCCGGGGATTCCGATGCCCATACCCAAATTGCCCCACTTTCAGCTCATCACCGCTCCGTTTGCCTAGTTTTGCGTTGAAGTCCCCCATGACAACGGTGAAGTGGGTCTTGGTGCTATGTATGGCTCTGGAAATATCCTCATACATAGCTTCGACCTCATCATCGGGGTGCGCCGACGTTGGAGCGTATACCTGTATGACCTTCAACGAATACCGTTTGGTGATTCTGAGTATAAGGTACGCTACCCTTGTCGACACACTCTCGATCTTAACCACGTTGTTCACAAGGGACTTGTGGACGATAAACCCGACACCACCTTGGGACTGTTGATCGCCCTCCCGAAAGTAGAGCAAGCTGCCGGATTTGAGCGTTATCGAGTCCTCCCCCTCTCTACGGACTTCAGATAGCCCTATAACATCCCATCGCAGCTTGCTCAATTCTTCCTCCAGTTCGGTAATCTTCTCGTCGGTCCGCAGTGTGCGCGTGTTATATGTTGCCAGGGCCAGCTGTCGTCGTTTTTGGTAGCCTGGTCTCTGCCGGAGATTCTTAGCACCCCCTGTCCCACCGTTACCATGGCCGCTACCTGAGCCAGGAATAGCGGGACTGCCGGGGACTAGGGGCCGATTTCTTTTGGTGCGGATCATTTTGGGGGGGATTTACCATAATCGCCACGCTTGGCAGGCGGGTTGGCGATCGCAGTGGCGGAAGTCTTTACATATGGACGCTGCTGCCCGTCTTATGTTTATCATTTGCTTCCGCCATGTTGCAATGGTTTGACCGCCATTATTCGGTTGACTGCTTGCACAAAGTGCAGGTACCGGCAGTTAGATAACTACGTATACCTGCACTAGTGGGCGGTGGGGTCGTCACTTCCCGACGCCAGAGATGTGTAGGTAGGTACATTAATTTTAATAGTGCTCGTAAATACCTACCTAAGCAGGTATTACATATAGAACCGTTCAGATTATGTTCGTAATAAAATAATTTGCAACAAAATGTTGCTAGTCTGTGTTGCTTGCTGCTAAAGAGTTGAATGAACATTTTCAGCCTTACAAATAAACGTGGTATAACAGTATACTCTAGTATGAACAGAGAATTAGCAAAATGTCTACAAATAAACAAAGAATAACTTATACCAAGTATAGCGCTGACATTTCTGTTCATACAATCGTTATTCTGAAGTTATACGCGCCCATACCCTAGTATAAACCTAGTATAATCATAAAAATACTACGATTCAGGCTTGTTTACGTGTTTACATTTCAAAAAATGGATTTAAAAGCAATAGAAGAAGTAGAACAAGTAAATAACGTAATTGTTTTAATACAGGCTGCAAGAAAAGTCAAATAAAATGTCGGTTTTCTAAAAGTGGTATGATGTTTTTGGATAAATTATTTGGTAGATATCTCAATATGGAGAATAGAAGGTTATCCACCCGGATTACCTTTTATTCTACAATTGATTATTGCTTTGAGATACTGCGGACGTAATCAGGTAAGAACATTTGGATATTCACACATGTAACTAAATCTGTTCTATCAGTTTCACAAATTTAACTACCTACTCGTTTCTTGTTCCTTCAAGTGCAAGAAGATGCTGTGGACATTCACGGTTTGACTCAGCAGTCTATATTAAAGAAAAAAATCAATGACATTTACATGCCACATACTATAAACGATCATCTTCATGTTATGGAAAATTTCAATGAGATTTAAAAATTAAAAACTGTCGAAAAAAGTTTTGTTGTCAATTGATTCAGTTGTCATAGACAAAATACGTTTTTTTATGAAGTTTCTCTTTGGTGGTGCTGTTGCCAAATCGTGCAATTTGACATAATGGATGAATATGAAAGTTATACCTGCTTTATTTGTTAAAAAATATTGTTGTATTATTCTTAATTTATAACTCGTATAACTATACCTCGTATAAGAATGAGATAAATGTGATATAACAAATTTTTATTTGTAAGGCTGTTTGACTTTATTTTGTGGTCTTTTTATGATTTTTATTGTTTGAATTATTTAAGGTATTTTTATCATAGGCACCTAAAGCAGGTGCCTATGGTAAAAATACCTATGTAGTAAAGAGTACCGACTTAAATTGAAATTATACTTCTATAGGTGTGTAAAATGCTTATCTGATGCGTTTGTTATTCAAGTTCAAGATAACTTGCTATCATTATCTTTATCAATATAAAAATGAGTTTTTATTATGTCATATATCTCACATATTATATAACTAGGTGTTGCCTCTCTGTGCCAAATTTCATCCAGATCCGTTCAGTAGTTTTTACGTGAAAGAGTAACAAACATCCATCCATCCATCCATCCATTCTTACAAACTTTCACATTTATAATATTAGTAAGGATATAAGTTCATTTAGATGATATATCGGTAGTAATTAGCAAGGGGTATTTTATTTTATTCTATTGTATTTGGAAAACTTACAGCTAATACAATTAAGAATCTTAAACAATAAGTAATAGACGGCCAAATAAAAGTTTTCACAGACGTTATGATCGACAATTTAGAATTTTAAAAGTAAACAGCGTAAAGTAAAAACAAAAATTACTATAAAAAAACAATAATTTAAGAATTAGGTACTACTAATGTTGCAATATTCTTTTTTAATTCATTTGTAGTATTGAACAAATCGAGTTCAACTTCCCGACACCCTGCATTGAACGAGCGACTGGCTCTTACCAGATAAGCATTTTGTCTATATGTGGTTTTAGCTAAAGGTACATTAATAACTTGTGGTCTACGAAGAAACGCAGTCGGCACACGAAGTCCGATCTTGCCAATGAGGTCAGGCACATCGGTCAACCCATTCACAATACTAAACAGGAATGAGAGATCTGCTATTTTTCTACGTTCATATAGAGGCAACATATGATATTTCTTACATCGACTAATGTAGTTAGGCAGATAATTTTTGGCACGGTATTGCGTGTAATTTAGATAGCGCATTTGAATGCTTTCAATACGATCTATAAATACTAGCTGACCCAGCAAACTTTGTCTTGCTACTAAAATATAGGGGTTGATTGTAGAGGGGGTAAAATTAAGGGTTGTATGTATTTTTTAATGTTAAATTAAAACAAAAAAAATGACTAAAAAATAAAAAAAATAATTTAGGGGTAGACCACCCTTGACATTTAGGGGGATGAAAAATAAATGTTGGCCGATTCTCAGACCTACCCAATATGCACACAAAATTTCACGAAAATCGGTCGAGCCGTTTCGGAGGAGTTCAAAGTTGAACACTATGACACGAGAATTTTATATATTAGATTATAAACTGGGTTCCAGATCCCCGTGATCTTTCCGCACGATATGACTGTCTACAAACATACCTCGAACGGTTACAGCTCAGGGTATTGCAAGCGTCCATAGGTTAAAATAGGCGTCAAAACTGCTTAGCGTGGATTTATTATTACGTACACTGATGACAAAGTCACTTAATGGACAGAAAGCACACCTAGATGGAGACAACTATTTATTGATAACTTTTTGTCCCGTGTGGGAACCGAACCTATAACATGCCGCGCAGTGCTAAACGCGCCTAAAAAAGTTTTTACTTTCACAAACACTCGAACCCCTATGACCCAGCCCAGGGCAATGTGTTAAAGTTAAACGATGAGACATAGCGATGCATTTGTCTTCGTCATCGGTCATAGCACTCAGTGGATCATTCAGTTAGTTTAAAGTCATTGCACGTACGTTTAAAAGTAAAACCGTGATTCGATTTGTAAGTACTTTTATCTCAAGCTTGGAATTCGATCTAGTATTTATACCTTTCACTTTGAATTATCTCTTTCGCTTTTATCTTTTTTTAAAAGACAACTCCCGCACTAGGGAACTTGCCCTGTGTCGCGGGGGACTTTACAAACATACAATTAAAGGACACAACGTATATCCAGACTCGGGAAAACTATTTATGGATCACACAAATTTTTGTCCCGTGTGGGGATCGAACCCACAACACGCTGCGCAGTGATAAATGGCAAGGTAACCATTTAAGATACTGAACCAACCGTGCAGTCGAAGTATGCGGCTGTTTGTTTTCGTTTTAACAACAACTAGAAGTACTAAGAAGTAGTAGCCGTCTATTGTCTATTAGTGGGATAGTAACGTCATGTGTTCAGATGAAGTGAACGTAGGTACTGTTGGCTCAGACTGCATGGTTGGTTCAGTGGCTTAAGTGGTTACCTCGCCATTAACCACTACGCCGCCGTGTGTTTTAGGTTCGATGTTCGATCCCCACACAGGACAAAATTTGTGTGATATAAAAAAAATGTCCCAAGTGGGATAGGCAGAGACTATGGTGCCCCAATTGCATCGATCTAGACATACTTCTTTTACTTTCTTTACATTCATCAACCTCTTCATTATAAGCACTATAAGATGCTTCTTCAATTTTACTGTAAAATTGCCGTTATAGTGCTAAGACTAGGTCACGGTGCATGACTATTCCAAGACAAAGAAGGTCAAATTGTAATAATACCGAGTTGAGTGACCGTGGCAATAACAAACATTTTTTTCACACCACACATGTGGCAAGGCAACTAACAAACAAATAGACGCTTGCAACACCAGAAGTTGCATCGATTGCGGTTTGATACTGCGTAAAATAGCAAAACGTAACCCAACTGCGCGGATCCACCATTTGATTGTGCGCACGATGGGCATGACCACAACCTTAATAGACTTGTGACGTCACATTTTTATGAGATTGATAAGCTAATGATATAATATATCCTAATATTGTAAGCTGAAGAGTTTGTTTGTTTGGTTGAACGCGCTAATTTCAGAAAGTACTGGTTCGATTACAAAAAAACTTTTTTGTTGAATAGTCCATTTATCCATTTTTGAAGGCCTGGATTCGGGCCTTCTTAAAAGTAGTATTACTACCGCCAATATAATGCTTCTCTAAGAAACTATGGAGCCTATTTACAACACATGATAATAATAATGACCACCTAATTCAAGGCTCCATCAGAGAGACTAATCTCGGCGGAGACAAGCTATCCTCGCAGCAGATATAATAGTGTACAAGTGTGTTATAAACACAGTTCTTACGCACTATAGTTCGGGCCGCAATTTGACACGACTGGAGAAAGATCAGAGCCTCTAGACAAGTGGCATAAGCGATAATCGAATCGAAAAGTCGAAAAAGAAAATGTATGGGATTTGACGTAAGTTAACGACATTAAATCGTAGACTCACGTCAAATTCCATACATTTTATTTTTTGACTTTTCGATTCGACTATCGCTTATGTCACTTGTCTAGAGGCTCAGAGCCTCAAGACAAGTGACATAAGCCATAGCCTTTCGATTCGATTATCGCTTATGCCACTTATCTAGAGGCTCAGGAGTTACATCGTTTACGTGATTTGAAAATCAGCGCTGCAGCATAAAATGCCGCAGCACAGAGCTAAGATTTTCTTGAGATATTTCCAGACCCTTTCTGACATCGCACAGAATAATTATAGTCTCAAAAAGTGTCTATTTTTTTCCCTTCTATCTGTTGTCCTATGTTTGTTCCAATCAATGCTTTTCTTTCTTTCTTTACGTGCTTTCTGAGACATGGGGGGGAAAATACCGCGGATTTCCAAACTTCGAGAAGGTATCTATCGCGAATTTCTAGACAGCAAAACCCTATATTTCATTTTTGGCTTAACTCGGGACCTCGTAGTCAGTAGCCATACTCAATGATGACCAAGGAGGCGAGTAACATTTTACATCAAAGCACTACTCAGGTATTATTGATTGACAGCGGTTTTCAACATGTCAATAGACTCCTATTTTCTAAAGAGGAAAACCGCAAAACAACAAGAAGTTTTCAAGTGCAATTGACGTCCACAGGTATCATAGAAGTAAACAATACGTGGCTGGGATTAACATCCTCTTCCTAATAATAACATAAGTGCGTACATGTCTATTTCAATTGTGTTTTCAAGTGGTGTACGATAACATATCGATATCAGAACGATTATTGGTATTATAGAAAGTTTATCTTTTTTGTAGATGTGAAACTACGTTACATTTTATAGATATTAAGTATATTTATAAAACACTTGATGTTCCCCGCGGCGTTATCGTCGTAATAAAAAGTATTCTGTGTTCTTGCTCAGGATATATCTATCTCCTTGCCAAATTATATTAGGATCCGTTTGTCGGTTTAGCAATTTTAATTGATTTGTATAAATAATTCATAATTCATTTAATAATACCGTAAGATTCCAGAGGAATTTCTTACCACGTATGATAAGGTTGTGGAATGAGCTCCCTGCCGAGGTTTTCCCAAGAGACTATAGCATGGAGATCTTCAAGAAAGGAGTTATAAGGTTTTTAAAGGGTCGGCAACGCGTGAGTGACACCCCTGGTGTTGCAAACGTCCATAGGCTACGGTAACTGCTCATCATCAGGCGGGCCGTATGCTTGTTTGCCACCTTGGTAGTATAAAAAAAATAGGTAGGTAAGTAGGTAGGTTACCTAATTAAATATTTCATCAAAATCACTATACCTAGCTATCGTTTATGTAAACAAATTTCGCATTACATTCACAAACTTGTTTACTGACAGAACAGATAACAGGCAGACTGTTTGTATCAAGGACTTGATTGCAATTCTTATCTGTGTATCATGCGGGTGATAGGAACTAATGTTAATATAGGTAAAGAACCTCTAAAATTGTAAGGTTATGGCCTGTATTCTGATGGCGGAAAATGTTAATAAATAGTTTGGTTTAATTTGTACTAGTTGTTGCCAGCCGCTCCGCCCGCGTAGATGTCGGTTATCGCGATAAAAAGCACCCTATAATATAGGCTAACAAGCATATAGGCCCTATATGCTATTCCAGACTATAGTCTATCTCTGTGCCAAATTTCATCCAGATCCGTTCAGTATTTTTTGCGTGAAAGAGCCATACTCACAAACTTTTGCATTTATAATATTAGTAAGGATTTTAAACGTGAATATTAGGGAATGTATAAGGAAAAACGTAAAAATTCTAGTTGCATTCGATTTTTGAACGAAATCATGCTCCTATACTAGGTTTAATATCTAAATATAAAAAATCATTATTATGTCCTACAACTGGGCAGGGTCTCTTTTTCGGTAGAGCAGAATAGGTTTAGGCCCCATGTCTTTCTTACTAGGTATAGGTAATATAATTGCCCTAAACGGGTAAGGTACCTACTTACGCTGGCTGAATGCGAATTAGTGGATTAGACATGCCTTTACAATTTCTTCAAAGACATGTTACGGTTTCCCTAAGATTTTTTTCTTCCAGTAAAAAATGCGACTAATCTAGGTAGGTTACTATAGGTAATGCATACCTTCAGTAGTTGTGTAAGATTTGGATGCATTAGGTACTTACAACAGTAAGCAACTTTTCGTTGCCATTGCGTTTCATGAGCTTGAAGATTTAGCATTAGCAACAAATTGTTGCCCGTCTACGCAAAAAATTAACCTACCTTATACAGTTGCCTCTAAGACTAGCCCGTAGTGTAGGAATGACTTAATGACCTTTAAATAGCCCTGCATCCATCAATTACACGAGCCTATCAATAGCTTGTAAACCAGTTGACATTTAATAACTATTTGATCAAAAGTAAACTATAAAAATCAAGGCCATCCACCGATGGTAATAATTAAATAACTTGAATTCCTTTCCTCAGTGTAGTATAATAATTACTTTACTGTATACATTTTAGAGGTCAATTTACCTTGTTTTGATTTTGTCGGCGTGGCTGGCAAGCCGCTCGAATACGCGATGCTGATTGGTCGAGCATTATGCTCATGAGTCGTGAATGTGGACATGACGTGAAATGCATTGTTTGTGTTTTCACAATATGGATTAGCCAAAGTATGGACATTACAAATTAGCTAATAAAATTTAGAAAAAAAAAACAGAACTGTAAAATATTCGCAACGTGTGTTTTAAAGTAAGTAAGTACCTAAGTACGTAATACTTTTTAATTATTTTATAATCTGCAGAATTAAAGAATTAATAGGTACAACTTTTATTTTTTGGCAAATTAATATTTTATGTGTAGCGGAAGAAATAAATTATAAATAATTACGAAAATGTTGTTACATAAATCTGCATTTAATCTTCGAATTAATTAAATGAGTATAACATTGAAATTAGTGGAAATTAAACATTTTATATTCATTAAAAATCGACATTGACATTTTGGTTCGGATGGAAAAGTCGAAAAGATTATGTAGCTACATAGGTAATAATAACATTTTTTAGGTTATAAATAATATGTAATTAATACATTATTATTGACTGTTGCGAAATCTAGGAACGCTATTCTCAAGGCGAGCCTTTCAACTTTCGATACACGAAGTACGATACTGAGTAAGTCGAGAAGTATTGTATACAAAAAAATGAACATAAATAAATCGCTCACCCTTCTACACCTCCGAAAAACATTTTGAGTTCACTTAATGGTAATACCGCCACAAAACAAAAATATAAACGACGTTTAACACAGTATAAAATTAGCTGATATTCAATACTTTCTCGATAATAACAACTTGTTTATTAATACAAAATACACATCACTCAATAGTGAAAGCGGGCGCTCAACTGAATGAACTTGAAGTGAAGTATTGGCATAGATTGTTTCATTGGTTGGATTGGAATGGAATGGTATGAATGAATGAAAGTGACTACAACGGCATTGACCGATTATAAGAGTGACTAGAGATGGTCGCTATTTCGTTTTAAGCCACTGCTATAATGTTATAGCAGCAACAACTTAATAGCAGGCAATATTTTATAAATTGCTTTTTATTATATTTTTAAATTATGTTACTTATTATTTGTTTATATATCGGCGATTGAAAAGAGTGGCCTGAGTTTCTTAGCAGTTCTTTCCTTAGACTCTACCCTTGTCTAATCAGTCAGCGAACTTGGCAGTAGGCAAATTCGCTGACTTCTTATTTGGCATTTTTTATTGACTTGCATAAGTGTGACAGTGTAAACTATATGAATAAATGATTTTGAATCTGAATTTCTCTCTGTATAGTGAGGACACTGTCGCATTATGTTAAAGCAAAAACCTACCGCTTATGAACATCCAGGTTTTCAAACTTCAAATGCCGCCTGTAGCAGGCGGGACTTATATGCCTTCCTTACACTAGTCTGTGTCCAGTATAGTAGACGTCTTTCGGCTGAGAGAAATATCTGTATTTCAGCAATAATAATGTAATGTAAATTTATTGTACGTAGGTACTATTATTTTTAGGCAGTACCTTTATTTTTGACGTAACTAAGAAAAGTAAAAATAATAGGTTTAATAAAACAACGGATAGGTAACATCTCGTATATTAATTCATATTAATATTGATATCGTCCACACATAAACATACAACTTTCACCTAACGAATATAATGTTAAAACATCGAATACACAATTGAATAAAATTGAGGAACGTGGAGATCTTTAAATATCCATCGACTATTAAGATACCCGTAGCTAATCGTAGGTAGACAAGTTTTTAATAAGTTTCAATAGAAATGTATCTAGGACAGTTTTATACGATTAGCTATATAAGTCCCACCTACTTGTCTGATCTGCATTCTGTATACATCTAGAAGGATTTTGTACATTATCATTTTTGTTTTAAATATTAATGGAGATATTTTATTCAACCTCATAGTCTAATATTAATCCAAAGGTACAGTTTATTTTTTTTATATAAAAAACAGGCACTGTCAACCACCGATCTTTTTAGTCAGTTTCAAACTACAAGTACACAACTTAGACTATTCAAACTATTTTGTTTGAGGAAGTATAACAAATGTATTGCCGATTATTTCTTATTAAATAAATTTGTATTTATTTCTAGGTGTTAGAAGATTCCATACAAACTTAAATAAGAATATTTAATTTTATACTTATATAGATATAAAGCTGAAGCGTTTGTTTGTTTGAACGCGCTTATATCTGGAACCGGCAGTTCCAAATATTAGCGCATTGGATTATTAAAAAAAAACATATACAATATTTGGGGTCTGCCGTTAGAAGTGAAAATTAAGTAACTTGAGAATTGTATCGTCGAGCTATTACATTATTACTTTTGAATATGGAAAGCGTTCGGTGGCGACAACGCGAGTTCCATGATTTTTGTTCACCCAAAAAGTGCTCAAAGCGTCTAAAGAAATTTTTACTTAAAAAAAATCTCACTATTATTCAGAGGAAGCATAGCACTAGCACTAAACGTATTACGGGACGGGTTAATTCTAAATTTAACGCGGTTGAAACAGTGGGAATTAGATACTCTTGAATCAAACTTCTTGTATTTAAATCTGATTGTAAAGGCATTAATACTTAAATAAACTGATAGGGGTAAGAAGGATGTAAGCATTATGACATTTACACTAAACTGTTTTTCGTTCCGATAGATTGTTAGAAAGAAACAGTGATACAGTGAGTAGCTTATGAAACAACTATAAGGTTCTATATTTTAGCCTTAAAGGGCTTCTAGCTTACCTACTTATAGGAGAGGTATTTTAGGAGATACTTATAATAATACTCTTTAGAGCTGAGTTATGGATAAAATAACTAGGATACTAACTTTCAGTTGCAAGCGTTTCAAAATTTGGAGTTCCTAAAGCAGACTAGGAGCGTATACATTTTTAGATATACATATTATAATAATTTGCAACAGGCTTATTGGTAACCCTGACTGCTAAACCCCTCCGGTTTAGCAGTCAGGGTTACCAATAAGCCTGTTGCAAATTATTAATTGATTCTCACCCCTAACAAATCATTGTGAAACGATCACAATTATTAGTTTTATGTCTGGGTGAAAATTATGTATAATGTACGTATTTAGAATTATATACTTCTGTATGTTTACCAGTTGTCCAGTTGCCATAGCATAGGCAGTGCCAGGTTTGGGATCAGATGGCTATTATGTAATTTGTCCCAACATATTATATTAATATTAATAATTATATCAAAATATGATACGCCCTCAAGTCCAAATTGATTAGGTACTACTTAAATCTACAACTTAACATAGTTCATCATTTTAAACAACGAATAGTTTATCTAACATCTTTTTTATATATTAGGTACATAATTAAGTTCTGACAGTCTTTTCAATAAATAAATTCACCTTTTAAAACATTCACTGAAATACACACATTTATCATTTAAATAGCTCGTTATATAATATGCTATTTATTTGTTATAACGATGAAATAACTACGTTATTTACATGTTATTATGATTACATAATTATAAACTTTTCGTACACACATCAATATAATTATATTTTTACATTTTTACAAGTTTATGCAGACATTTTTAAAAGTAGGACGCCTTTATTAACAATAAATTGGTAAAAAATTGATTTTGTTAGACTGTTTTACGTTATTTCCACAGCTATTACATTATAATAACGCTATTTTCTAAACACATGCGACGGTTGACTGGAATTGTGGATTCTGCCGCCGCATAGCTTGACGTCACCTGAAAGAAAGTTTCAAATATATTATAATTATTTAAACATTAATTGATCTGTCCTATAAATCCTGTAAATTATTTATAGGTCAGTAGTTCAGTTTATTCCACTGCGACATCTATTAACTAGACAGTATAAACAGTAGTCTTATTCATAAATTATAGAGGGCGTTCACTTTCAAAATATTGTTTTGACTCTGGTTATAAAGAAGCTAAAATAAAAAGATAAACATTTTAACTAGTAATTATCTTAAATAAAACTGTTATTATAATAATTTTTTTCTCATAATAATTGTATTTCTTAACTGGCAAATGGAGTTATGCGACTAACATTTTTTTTGGATTTACTTGACTATGCCTAGCGAGGGAATCCATCATTTAAATGATACCTTTATTGTGGCCAGCGTCCATAGCACAGATTACGCTACGATAACTGCAAATCATTACGCTTGTTTACGTAGTTAGCACCTAATCTAGATTTATTATTCATGTGTCATAGTGTTTGTATCCAAACTCCTTCGAAACGGCTTGACCGATTTTTTTGTTTTTTTTTGTGTGTATATGGTGGATCTGAGAATAGGTCGTCAACAATTTTTTTATACGCTTAAGCGATAAAGGAGACCCAAAATATTATATTGAACAAACATTTTTTTACGGCAATACGTTTGCTGGGTCAGCTAGTAGATATATAAAACTGACTGCTGATATATAATGACTAATATATAAATTTGACTGCCTCGGTGGTCCTGTGGCCGCAGTATGCGCCTGCTGTGCACGAGGATGAGGATTCGATTCCCACACAGGACAAAACTTTGTATGACCCACAAAGAATTGTTCTGAGTCTGGGTGTAATTTGTATCCGTTAATTGTATGTTTGTAAAGTCCCCCGCGACACAGAGCTTGTTCTCTAGTACGGAAGTTGTCTTTTAAATAAATAAATTAAAAAAAAGATTGTTCTTACCTATTCGTAGCAGTAGTAACAGGTACATTGGTATGGTTAAGGCCGTCATGCTCGTCGAGGGAGTGCGAGTGAGTCGGCCGATGGTTCTGTCTCCTCGAGCCTTCACCGTCAGACTCACGACGAGGGCCTCCACCACCACAGAAACACTTACAGATTATACGTTTGAATGCGAACCTGCAATAATTCAAATAGCTTTTATTAAGGCAGTTACGTTCGTAAAATAAAATATCTGGTTTCTTCTTAACTGAATTTCAGTCAAGGTGACTAATCTTAATAGAAACTAGACTTCTTTATGAAAGATATAAATGTGCACAAGTGTGTGCGCAAACTCAGATACTCTTTTTCACTCGCATAAACTGACGAGCCGGCAATCCGACATGATTAGAGAGAGAAGAGGTGAAGGACTAATGGCTTTACGTGCTTTCTGAGGCACGGGGTGTAAACTACGCCAATTTCCAAAAATCGGGCATCTATTGTGAATTTCTTGACAGAAAAACATAATATCTATTTTTAGCCCAACCCGGGAATTGAACCCGGTACCTTGTGACCAACAGTCGCACTCAACAACCCCTAGACGGAGGCATTGATTATCAAATATCATGATCATCTTATTTACATAAGAATTATTCTAACCTGAAGTCCTTAGAAAACAGCGCATAAATGAGTGGATTGATAGCCGAATTGCAGTATCCAAGCCAGAACAGAACTGAGAAGACAATAGGCGTCACGCAGTCTCCACAAAATGCTCGAACTACATACACGCTGAAGAATGGCAGCCAGCAGAAGACGAAGCCTCCAACAATAATACCCAAGGTCTTAGCTGCTTTTGTCTCCATGCGGAAGCGTTTGACCTGCAGACAGAAAGGGTTTATCATTTGACTTTAGTAGTTCTCTAGGCTTAGCGACAAAGTGCGGAATACCATACGCTCTCAGACCGGTATCTCCTTCAAGAGAGGTAAGGCACCATACTAGCGAGCAAGCCCGACAAGGGTAAGACCTCTACCTTACAGAACACTACAGCTAAATAACTACACACAGCGGTGTAGTTGTGTTCCTGTGTGTGAGTACAGGTCTCCAGCGTTCATTTAGAAATGCGTTTTGAATAAAACATATTCTTATCACAGGGATACTCCCATCTTAAAGCCCTGGTGTAAAAAATGGGTTGGCAACACTGAAGTGATACCTCCGGTATTGCAAGCGTCCATAGGCTATGGTAACCCTTTGTGTATGAAACACTAAAATAAAATAAAAATACCCGTTGATAATGTAGCTTTCCAAAGGTGACAGAATTTTTTAAATCGGTCTAGTCGTTTTTGATTTAAACCATAACATACACACAAAAAATCGTATCTTTCCTATAAATATTAGTTATCATTACCTGCGCTTTAATATTCCTCTTTCCCATCCTCCTAGTAGTTCTTGGTTTATCATCATATTCATCATAAAAAGGTCCTGGTGCTAGATGATGTGAAGGCCTCACTTTCAACCGACTTTCAGTAAGCTCTCGCCCATCCCTTTCATAATGCACAGCATATAAAGAAGGGCTAGGTGATCTACTCGAAGATCTGGAGTTTTCATGGGCTGGACAGATCTGTTCTGATGATGGATAGGAGACGGATATCTTGACTTTTTCATGGGCGCGCCTGGCGCTCGAGTGTCTGCAAGATGACGTCCTGTTATTGTTAGATTTAGTCAAAATTTTGTTAACGCAATGGAGCTAATATTTATCACTATCCTTACTAATGTTATAAATGTGAAAGTTTGTGAGTATGGATGGATGGATGGATGGATGGATGGATGGATGGATGGAGGTATGGATGGATGGATGGATGGATGGATGTATGTATGTATGGATGGATGGATGGATGTATGTATGTATGGATGGATGGATTGGATGGATGGTTGGATGGATGGATGGATGTATGAATGGATGGATGGACGTATGGATGGATGGATGTTTGTTACTCTTTCACGTAAAAACTACTTAACGGATCTGGATGAAATTTGGCACAGAGATAGATTATGGTCTGGAATAACACATAGGCTACTTTTTACAGCGTTAACCGACATCTATTAATTAATAATTAAAAGAGCTTGGCCGAAATTTCCTGCAATGAGTTACAAGTTAATCGAATGATGAAGAGCCTAGAGTATTCAATCGATAGGTTTTAATTTTAATCGCCTATCATTTTTATCGATATTTGTATTCATATTTTAGTTATGCTATGTGAAAAAAATCTATAAAGCCCAAGCTCTGTGTCATAGGAGACTTTATAAACGTACAATGTACTGACACAGAGTACCTATATCCAGACTTAAAAGACACATAAAATAATGAATCATCAGCCTATTGCAGCAGTCCACTGCTGGAAATAAGCCTCTCCCAACATGCGCCACAGCACACGGTCCTCCGCCTGCCGCATCCAGTCCGTCCCTGCGACCTTTTTAGGTCGTCGGTCCACCTAGCTGGGGGCCGCCCTACCTTACGCTTACCGAGTCGCGGTCTCCATTCTAGGACACAGAACATGAACTAATGGATCACACAAAATTTTGTACTGAGTGGGAATCGAAACCACGACTTGCCGCCCAGTAGTAAATAGTTAGGTAACTACATCAGGTACTACACCAATCGTCGTGTTAATTTTGTGTACAATAAATAGTATCTTTATTATTTACCTCCTCAATCTTTCTGGTGAAGCGCTAAGTGATGTGCTGGTAGAATGGTTGGAAGCTGTCGATAATGGAGAACCGTGAGGGCGATTGGAGCCGCGCCCTCGGTGTATCCGCAGCGTCAGCCGGTTGTCATCAAAACGATTGCCCAAGCCTTTTCCTGAAGAATTAAGAAAGGACTATTAATTTTTTTATCTAAGACTGAGTGTTGGATTAAGTCTGATCCAACAAAAAAAAACATGCGGGGCAGTCTTTGGAGAACTTGTGAATTGTATCTTCGAGCTATTAGATTATTATTTTTTAATATGGAAAGCGTTCGGTGACGATTACGTGAGTTACATGATTTTTCCAAAAAGCGCTCAACGCGTCTAAAGAAATTTTCTCTTCTAAATCCTCTTAGGCATGTCAGGCTATATAAGTTCATGAAGTGGTTTTCAATATTTATAAATATTGTTAATCATTTATTATTATTAAAAAACCTAGAACCATCTTTAAAAGGTTTTACAAAGATAGGAATCACGAACACAAACTACACTCAGACCTGGAACTATACTTGTTGAACACACAAAAATTTGCTTTGTATGGCAATCGAAATTCACCCAGCAGTGGATCATACTGAGATGACTATGTAAACTGAGTAACTAAATAGACATTCTTTTAATAAAACTTTTTGCACCAGGCCTTGAAAATAGGATTATCCTATTATAAAAGAGCGCTGGTGACCTGTACTCACACACAGCAACACAATCACACCGCTGTGGGTAGTTATTTGGCTGTGGTCTTCTGTAAGGTGAAGGTCCTATCCTAGTTAGGTTTGCTTTTCTTCTCTTGAAACTTGGTTCGATTCTATTCAATTGATGCATAATTTAATGATCGGTTAGCTCTCTATTGTATACCTCACCTTTAGTAGTTCTAAAACCCTGATTAATTGCTTTAGTTGTTCTGACAGCGGCCTTATAGATCCTCCAATAGAAGAACAGCATGACAAACATAGGTATGTAGAAAGACCCAAGAGCGGAATACACGACATAGCCTGCATCGTTGGTCAACTCGCAGGTCCAAGGGCAATGAGGGTTTGGAGACCAGCCGTCTCTATTTGCTTCTTCGGGCTGTGGACGAAGATTGAAAGGCTGCGTCAGTAAAGTTCTAAATAATTATTGTAATGGCAAAGTAGGTGTGCGTGAGAATGATGTGAATTAAAGCAATTGGCGTACCATAGTCTCCTGTCTACCCCAATGAGAGACGGGCGTCATGATATCTATAATATAAAAATGAATCGCTGAATGTAATGCTAAGCGCAAATCTCGAGAACAGCTGAATCGATTTCGCTAATTATTTTTTGTTGTGTTTATTATTGCCAGGAGAAGGTTTTTATGTAAGAAAAAATTAAGAAAGTTGCGCTAAAAAATAGTTTAACCCGGGCAATGTCGGGGCGGCCCGCTGCTAGTGTAATAATATGTATGTATAGATAGATATCTTTCTTTTTTTATCTTTTTAAAAGACAACTCCCGCACAAGAACAAGCTCTGTGTCGCAGGGGACTTTAGAAACAATTTACGGACACAAATAACACCCAGACTCAGACCAATTCTTTGTGGGTCACACAAAGTTTTGTCCTATGTGGGAATCGAACTCACAACCTCGTGCACAGCAGGCGCTATACTGAGGCCACTTAACCACCAAGGCAGTCAAGAAGTCAGATATAGAAGACTACTAGTGGACCTGGCAGACGTCGTCCTACCTGAAAAAGCTGATATACCGACAGCAGCGCCACCTACCGGGTCCAATCTAAACCATCCGGAGCCGTACCCGAACACACACACAAAATTTCATCAAAATCGGTTCAGCCGTCTAGGAGGAGTTCAGTGACATACACACGCACACAAGAAATATATATATATAAGATAGATACAGAATGGCAATCTTCCAGAAACTCACCTTTTTATCCTTCCACCCGACAAGAGGAGGAAAACAAATGACAAAGGAAAGCACCCAGAGCCCAGCTATTAGCGCCTTAGCCCTCTTCCTACTCATGATGCTAGGATAACTCACGGGCCTTGTGACGGCCACGTATCGATCCAGAGATATGGCGCAGAGGTTTAGAATGGAGGCCGTACACATCCAAACGTCGACTGCTAGCCATACGGAGCACCATACGTCGCCAAAGATCCATACCTGGAAAGAAGATAGGCGTGTCTTTAATGATAGCAGATTTTTACAATAAACTAACTTAATATTTTCAGAGAAGATATGAGGTAATAGGTTTATCGAATAGTGGCCATGTGTGACTGCTGATCTCGAGGTCCCGGGTTCAATTCCCAGGTTGGGCCAAAAATTTATGTTGGAATTTTTCTGTTAAGAAATTCACAATAGATGCGTACATTCACGTGCCTCGGCGAGCACGTAAAGCCGTTGGTCCTTCGCCTGATCTCTCTCTGGTCGGGTCGGATTGCCCTCCCAATAAGAATGGATGGAGAAATAAGAGTGCACTTGTGTTTGCGCACACACTTGTGCACTATAATATCTCCCACGCAGATGGCTATTCTCCGTTGATATAAGCCGCCGTGACCGAAATTCGGTCACGGTTCTGGTACCGTCAGATTGAGGGGCTCGTAGCTAAATATTATGCGGAATTTTTGTTTGTTTGATAGAATTTAACTCAAAAACTACTCGACCGATTTTAAAAATTCTTTCACCATTATAAAACTACACTATCAGTGAGTAACATAGGCTATATTTTATTTTAAATGTGTGTACTTATGTAAGTATGTAAGTACGCACGTAAGAAGTTTTACTTCTTTGGCGTAATAAGATAAAAATCTTTCTAAAAATAAACTAACATGTTGATAACTTCATAGTGTATATCGTGAATATTGTTGCCAGTTTTCAATTAGCTAACTTCAGGGTGTCGATTTTTCGTGACGATGTGCGCGTGTATCATAAAAAAATACTCTCATCATTTTCCCTAACGCGTCAAAAGAAGTATAACTTCAAAAATAAGGTACTCCTACGAAACCTATTAAATTTCCACTCGTGTGAATCCGGGACATGCCACTAAAATAAACCTAAACGAACCACTAGTCCTACTAATATTATAAACGCGAAAGTTTGTAAAAATGAATGGATGTTTGTTACTCTTTCACGTAAAAACTACAGAACGAATCTTGATGAAATTTGGCATACAGATAGATTATAGTCTGGAATAGCACATAGGCTACTTTTTACCGCGATAACCGACATCCACGCGGGCGGAGCCGCGGGCAACAACTAGTCCTTACTAATATTATAAATGTGAAAGTTTGTGAGTATGGATGGATGGATGGATGTTTGTTACTTTTTCACGTAAAAACTACTGAACACACACACAGCAGAGATAAATTATGGTCTGGAATAACACATAGGTTACTTTTTGCAGCGATAACCGACATCCACGCACGCTACGGGCAACAACTAGTTCAACATAATTCAACTAACCTCATACAACGTCCAAGCAAATTGTCTACACTAATAGCCCCTATTTACCCAGGATAATCTGTAGATTTGCGAGTAGATTTACGCAGATATGTGTTGGCATGTGAGCCCAAATAGCTAATATCTGACATAAGACATGAGGGTGGCAACCACAAATCTATTTAACATATTGCGAGGAGAGTAGAGCAGTTACAGCCCCTACTATGAACTTATATTCAAATTCAAACTGATCATTTTGTAAAATATAGGTACAGAGGGTTGACATATATGATTATGGAGGTATTCCTCGAAGCGCTACCATTTTGAAGCGCACCTAATGATGCGCTCCGTTTTTATTCCTCGGAGCGCACCTTTTAGGAGCGCTCCCGATATCTATTAAAAATATTAAAATTTTATTTCTCCTAAAAGGTGCGCTCCGAGGAATAAAAAAGGTGCGCATCATTAGGTGCGCTTCAAAATGGTAGCGCTTCGAGGAATACCTCTGATTATGATGGTATCATTACACTTTGCCTCTCGGCATGCAATAAATCAATCCTACTATCCTACTAATATGTGAGTATGAATGGATGGATGGATGGGTGGATGTTTGTTACTCTTTCACGCAATAAGTACTGAACGGATTTGGATGAAATTTGGCATACAGATAGATATAGTCTGAAATAGCACATAGGCTATTCGATATATATTTATCGCGATAACCGACATCCACGCGGGCGGAGCTGCGGGCAACAACAAGTATCATATATTTCTACTGTCAGTATCAGGCAGTTATCTATCTAAATATAATTTATCACTATTATATAATAATATATATCATATTTGATTAGTATAGTAATAATTGCTTCTTTCTAGACCTCACACTAATATGCACCTACTATGTTTCATCTTTGCATCATCCTATAGGTTGACTGGTAGAGAATGCTTTTGGCATTAAGTCCGCATTTATACATGTTCTGTGTATTAAGTTCTAAATAAATAAATAATGCCAAATTTGTACCCCTTTTTGAGCACATTGTGCGCGAATGAGTGTAAGGTTTCGAAGAAGGATTACGAGCAATTACACTCGAATTTCAACCACCGAGTAACCTCTAGTATAAATTTCGAGTGCGTATTTTGTGAGTGAATCTATTGTAGAGAACTGATAGTAGGAAACAACGGAAACGACTGGAAGCGACAGATGTCTGAAGATTAATTTTAATTGACTTTAATTAATGGTAATATCATTGTCATCATTGTTATCTTCCTATGGTATAATAAAAATGAATCCCTAATTTCCCTTTGTCACGGCATCACGCGTGAACGGCTGGACCGATTTCAGTAATTCTTTATTTGTTGTGTTTGATATTGCCGGACGAAGTCGGGGCGGGGCGCTAGTTGTATATAAATATTCGGTTTAAATATTTGTAATTTGACTGGCCTGTTTGTCTAGTAGTTAGTGGCCCTAACTGCACATCCGTAGGTCGTGGGTTCGATTTTACCACATGACAAAACTTTGTGTGATCCATAAATGATTGTTCCGAGTCTGGGTTTAATTTGTGTCCGTGTATTGTATGTTTGTAAAGTCACAAGGCTTGTCCCTTAGTGCGGGAGTAAATAAGCGCTGGAGACGGAGATCTGTACTTATACACAGGAACACAACTACACCGCGCTATTTTATAGTTAAATGGCTGTGGTCTTCTGTAAGTTGGAGGTCCTTCCCCAGTCGGGCTTGCTCGCTAGTACGGTAGCATACCTCTCTTAAATATAATTACCAACTATCACATATAAACTAAACCAATAAGGGTCTAAGCACAGTAACACGTAAAATGTCAAATAAATCGTGGTGGTATTCACCATATTAACCCTTGTCATGTTGACACCTTATTTCCTCGTGTTTATGGCTGACGAAGTATCAAATAGGGTTTAAACAGCCAGCTTTACGATCGTAGACGAAACCTACGGATTTAGTGTTAACATACCTATTAAATTGATGGGTATAATGCGATTATGTTGTGCTCTAGACAAGTTATGAGCTGGTTAAGTAGTAGGGAGATGGATATATCTTTAGTGCTTCTTATTAAGAGGTTGGTTTAAGATGATAGTACGGCTTGGATTCATATTTAGGTGGTAAACAAGCATACGGCCCGCCTGATGGTAAGCAGTTACCGCAGCCTATGGACTAAGTGGTTACCTCGCCATTTAACACTGCGCGGTGTGTTGTGGGTGAGACAAAAAATTGTGTGAGCCATATATGGTTGTATTTTGCAAAGCAGATGTCCGTGTGGTGACGCATCAAGAATACAAAAGTCATCACCCCATTCCATCTCGTGGGTGTCGTAAGAATCGTCTAAAGGAGTAAGTCAGGCCGACAATATCCACTGCAAGAAAGGGAAAACTCGAAACAAAACCCTATGATAACCCGTCTGGCCAGCGTGGTACAGTAGGCTAATATTCCTCCAAGTGTTTAGAGGAGACCCATGCCCAGCAATGGGACGTTTATGCGTTGATGTATGTCACCCGCGCCATAGTGGTTGTTCCCTAGTGCAAGATTTGTCTTTTAAAACAGCACAAAATACCACTGGACCACACTGGGCTTTAAAATATGATAGTCCGCATGGTAATTTGAAATATATTTTCCCCGATTTTGCAACATATCTCACTACTGCTCCGCTCCTATTGATCATAGTGTGATGTTATATAGCCTATAGCCTTCCTGGATAAATGCACTATTCAACAAAAAAAAGATTTTTCTAATCGAACCAATACCTTCTGTGATTAGCGCGTTCAACCAAACAAACAAACTCTTCAGCTTTATAATATTAGTATAGATTAAAACAAAACATAAACTTTACTTCAGTTGTTATGGTAGCTTCCTGTTAGTACTAAAACTATTTCAATCTTACGGTTGGCAGGTATTAAAGGATTACACGCTAACTAAGACGTTTGAGACCTCCCGTCGCTTTCGTACGGCGACGGATATAACTGAATATTAAATAGGGAAAGTTTACGTTATAATAATGTTTAAATTTACACATAATTTAAAATATTAATTGTATAATAAGAGAAGAATCTCCATAAGACCACAGCCAAATAACTATACACAGCGGTGTAGTTGTGTTCCTGTGTGTAAATACAGGGCTCCAGCACTCATTTAGGGATGCGTTTTGAAATAAAGATATTCCTATCTCAGGGATACTCCATCTTAAAGCCCTGGTGTAAAAATATTGGTTGGCTAAGTGATACCTCCAGAGGTATCACCAATAGTAGCCTATGGCTAAGTGATACCTCATATCTCTCAATAGTAGCCTATGGACGCTTGCAATACCAGCATTGCAAGCGTCCATAGGCTACGGTGACAGCTTAACATCAGGCGGGTCGTATACTCGTTTGACATCAAAGGAGTATAAAAAAAATCATCGGAAAACATGGAGGAGAAAAAACACGCGACAAAGTAACATAACATGGCGATAACACGATAATTTCCAGGCAAAACCAACATGGTTGGTTCAGTGGCTGGCTTATTGGTCCAGTGGTTAGTGACCCTGACTGCTAAACCAGAGGGTTCGATTCTCATACGGGACAAAACTTTGTGTGATCCATAAATGTTTGTTACGAGTCTGGGTTTTATTTTGTGTCCGTGAATTGTATGTTTGTTAAATTCCCCGCAACGCAGGGCGTTTTTTTTAAAGAAAAAATTAGTAGCCATAGTAATATCCTCGCAATTTATTGCCTCATGTGGGAATTAACCCCCATATCATGCCGTACAGGGACGGCATTGAATGGGGGTTAATTCCCACACGAGGCAAACCTATGTATCACTCATAAATGTTTATTCAGAAGCCTAGATTTACTTTATGTCCGTAAATATGTTTGTGAAGTCCCCCGCGACACAGCGCTTGTTATCTACTGCGGGAGTTGTCTATGAAAAAAGCTGCGGGCGAAAGCTATTTTAAACAGATATATACATCACATCTTTACAATTCGTCGGCCTAGTTTCTGAGCATGCAAACATGGCGTACCAAATGCCTAGAATAGTTTTGTGAACAAAATATACGGTGAATAGTTCCACGAGTTGAAATGCTACTGTTTCTCAAAGTAGTTTAATATTTTTTTCGTTGAAATATAACGAATGCTAAATATTACGCTTGAGTATGTTAAACATTGAGATTATGTCACTCCAGGGTGGAAAAATGACTTAAGTTGAAGTGTGTTTATTTTATTTTCAAATAAAGAAAACTTACAGCTAGTACAATTATTTGTTGAGAATGAATACATAAATGATGGCCAATTACAAGTTTCACTGATGGTATTCTTATAGACACATTGGTAGGTAATATTGTTCATCCAGCAAAAAAATCATCGCACATTCATTTTTTACTATTTCTGCTAAAAATATCGATATCAATTCTCTGACATATTCATATTGCATTGTAGGTACGACTTACTCAAGTAAGAAAGAATTTTGTCTGTTTTTTTTTACCAGCTCCGTAACATCTGTCACTCAATTTTTGATGTTAGATAGAAGACAAATATGTATGTGCTATTTTATAGCGTTCCTGCAGGGGAAGTAAGTGAAATTGTTTACAGCGGGTAAAATAGTTTGGCAAATACTTTTTAGAGCGAAACTGGATGTACCGCAATTTTTTTTATGAATATTTTCCAAACGAGTAGTTTATTTTGCAATTTACATTTTATTCCTAACAACGAAGGTTCAAAATTGCCCAGTGACATTTCTTAAGTTACGCCAGTTTTCTACTAAGAATACGATGTGTTTCACTAGATGAGCAATAACCGCGAAAACGTAACACTAAAACAATGATCCCGATCATATAATATGACCGAGCGTCTTTTGTTTTTTTTATGGAATGCAACACCGAGCTTGTCGATGCAAGTAATATCACTGTCTCTGTCATATCGAATTTATGTCATCGTGCTAACGAACTAGAGTAAAAGACATTTATCGATGGTCTAGAAGACTAATGTGCTAATCACAACATTTTGATAATTTAATATTTTAATGACAAATGTATAGCGCTCATTTAAGGATGCATTTTGAAAGAAACATTTTCCTATCCCAGGGATACTCCATCTTATAGGTGATTTTCCACCAAAGTGGCGAGACGAGACGAGGTGAAAAATGCCCTGGTGTAAAAAAATGGGCTGCAACACGCAAGTGATAGTCTCTAGTTTTGCAAGTGGCAATAGGCTACGGTTCTGCTCAACACCAGGCGGGCCTTATGCTTGTTTGCCATCCAAGTACCTAGTAGATATAAAAAAAAGGATTATCACGAATATCAACTTGAAACGATTTTGTTCACACAACTTGGTGGTTCGCAGTCGAAGTGACATCTACGGCATGGCATCGTGACCAAACGGAATGTTTCTAGTCCATTGAGCTCAATGTGCAGAGGAGCAAAAGGAGTCGATTGCGGCTAAACGCGGCTCGTCGATCACAGAATAGATTGTAATAACAACTTGAATCTATAGATGACGCAATGGATAGTAATTTAAGTAAATAAATAAGTTTCCGTTACGTTTTCAATCAATACTAATATTTTAAAGAGAAAATTAAAAGATTTTTATTTGTAATGAAAAAACTCCAAAACTACTGAGCCGATTTTAAAAATTCTTGCACCTATGAAAAGGTATATTTAATTTTTTCAGCGAGTATTGGTATGTCTTGCTAGTTTCCGTAAGTCCGCGCTGAGTTCACGTAATTTGCGTGCGGGAAAATTAGCGAGTAACATAGGCTATATTTTATTAAAAAAATGATGGGATGAATGAAATTTCGCAAGGAGATAGATAGTATCTTAGGAAAAGGACATAGGGTACTTTTTACCGTGATAACGGACGTTCACGCAAACGGAGCCGCAGGCATCAACTAATTAGGTGTAAATTTCGGAACACATTCAAGATATATTTATTAGTTTCCTGGTTGCCAATCAGGCTTTGCCTAATTTAGAATCAGACGCCTGCGTGTGAGTTGTATCAAAAGAAATATTATTAAATAGTACTGAAAAGATTTTTTTTTTTTTTTTTTTTAAAAAGACAACTCCCGCACTAGAGAACAAGCTCTGTGTCGCGGGGGACTTTACAAACATACAATTGACGGACACAAATTACACCCAGACTCAGAACAATTCTTTGTGGGTCACACAAAGTTTTGTCCCGTGTGGGAATCGAACCCACAACCTCGTGCACAGCAGGCGCATACTGCGGCCACTGGACCACCAAGGCAGTCAAAGAAAAGATGGCGTGATAAGCTTGACTCTTACTGCGCTGACTGGACATTCAGAGGTCTTGATCGAGACCTATGGAAGAAAGAAAGGGGGGCCTTTGCCCAGCACAGCCATGGCTAATAATAATAAATAGTAATTCAAACTCAAAATTAATTTATTCATTTAGGCTACAAAGTAACACTTATGAAGGTATAGCTGTACGGGCCAAGTAAAAAGTAGTTAACACCGACATGCATGCATGAAGAGATGAATGTAAAGGAAGGGAAAGAAGGCGTACCATAGTCTCTGTCTACCCCAATGAGAGACGTGCGTAATGATATGTAAATAGTACAAAAAGTTGAGAAGTACAGCTATATTTAACGATTCGTTAAAATACAAGGGTAGCAAGTTTGCGTGCTGCAATTATGTCGCCCCACGCATATAACTGCGCAGTACATTGATATTTGTTTCGTTGATGTTTATTTGATTTGTTTAGAACGCAATAGGCGTGTAGGGCTTTCATTTGTAATAATAGGTTGTATCAGCTAACCGTGAAGGAAAACATCGTTAGGAAACCCATATAATTATAGTCTTTGAAGTAATTCTAAAGACATGTCCGATTCACCAATCCGCATTTGGCCAGCGTGTGTGAATTAAGGCCTGAACCCTCTCTCTCTTGATAGAGGAGACCTGTATTTCAGGTCATCAGGCCTCCCCTTCGGATGGTTATACGCTATGTTACGTTTTTAATATTTTGGAAGAACAATTTTTAATTTGTAAAATCTAAGTGTGTGTTAAGTGTGTGTGTGTGTATATGTGCGATATCATTGACTAGAAATTTTAGGACTGATGCAACGAAAATTACGTAAGTTTCATAAAAAATGAAACTTACGTAATTTTATTATGTTAGGGTTAAACCCGAGCCGCTAAGGGTTGCTGGGTACTGTAAGCTTTGTGCCCTGCCCATTGCCACTTGATTGAGGTAATTCTTCGAGCACTGGAGACCTGTACTTAGACACAGGAAAGCAACTACACCACTATGTGTATTTATTTGGCTGTGGTCTTCTGTAAGGTGGGTCCTTCCCCAGTTAGGCTTCGGGACAATCCCATCCACATGCCCACCACTGTTACTCCTGTAAGCCAGGATTAACAGCGGAGTAACCAACTGATACATCGAGCTTTGACACTCGTGCGTCCCGTGGACAACTAAACCTACTGTCTTGGACCCCGCAACGAATTTAATCAAAAGTAAATAGGAGGAGTTAAAAAGAAAAGTTTCCACTTCCCTCCATAGCTAAGCGGGAGACATAATAAATCTGTATAGGTTTGTAACCTATGAAAAGGAGCACCACGGAGGAGTCAGTTAGGCTTGCTTGTATACCCTGCCTCTCTTTAAACATAAAACCTACCCTATTGATTGGTACAACATAAAAAGCTTTCCGAAATTCTATGACACGCAACTAATACAGATTAAATTAGTCGACCCATAAACATCTTGTTAGATCAATATCAGAGTAGAAAATAACTACCATTAACTACCACCATTAATTTTGTCGACCATAAATAAAAATATTGTGCATTCATGTAATATTTTTGGGTTGAATTTTTACGTAATGCGGCACGAATTGGATTAGGAGTGAAAGGGACAAGAAGATTTTGTGAATTAAATTAATGCAGGTAAAGTTAAATAGATGGCCTGTTGGTCTAGTGGTTAGTGACACTGACTGATACGCCGGATGTCGTGGGTTCGATTCCCACCCAGGACAAATCTTTGTGTGATGAGCATAAATGTTTGTTCTGTATCTGGGTGTTATTTATCTATAATATGTATGTATTCAGAAATATATAAGTATGTTTATCAGTAGTCTGGTTGCCATAGTACAGGCTCTGCCTAGTTTGGGATAAGATGGCGGTGTGTGTTGTGCCGAAAATATTATTATTATATTACCTAATACTTTATTATTTCAATGCTCGACAAGTAAAGTAGTGACCAAAATCTATTTTGATACTGCATAGGTGGAAAATATAAAGTTAGCCTAGCGATAGCATGTCTTGCAGGTAACGAACTCACACTTCTTGCTTGTAAGTCGGTTACTCTCCCACTCGGCTACCACCGCTTAGTAATTATGTTGGGACAACCACTCACACACCGCCATCTGATCCCAAACTAGGCAGAGCCTCTACTACCAACCAGACAACTGATAAACATACTTATATATTTCTAAATACATAAATATTATAGATACATAAATAACAACAGGCAGAACCACAGAATACTTAATAGTACGAACAGAACAAACATTTATTATACCTGTTCTGTTCGTATTTACTGGTGACCTGTGTCACAGGTTTTCTTTAAACCTAATTCAGGCACCAGTCTCTAACAAAGTTATGACCAAATGTTAACAACCACTACCTGTATCATATACCTACCTAGAATTATGTGACTTTGTAAAGAGAAAATATTTTTTTCATTATTAAAAAAAAAATGCTCATCACACAACGATTTGTCCTGGGTGGGAAATGGGAATCGAAGCCACGACCTCCAGCGCAGCAGTCACAGTCATTAACCACTAGACCAACAGGCTAAACAATAAATATATCCACCTATTGTCCTGTTTAAAAGCCACCATATACCAGTCTAATTACCATAATGGCGTTGCACTGAATGGAAAATGCACCGTACTGAAAGCTTATCTTTGCGTGCCAACTGTGGTGAACTCGGAAACGGACGGCGTATACCGACTGTACGTTTATACTCATAAAACTGTTGTTTGTGAAGCATATTGTTTATTAAAGGCTTGATAATCATTTAACAGTATTGTTATGTAAGTATTTATTTTACCTTGGTGGTTCAGTGGCAGTATGCATCTGCCGTGCACAAGGTTGTGGGTTAGATTCCCACACAGGACAAATCTTTGTGTGACCCATAAAAAGTAGTACTGAGTTTGGGTATAATTTGTGTCCGTTAATTGTATGTTTGTAAAGTCCCCCGCGACACAGAGCTTGTTCTCTAGTGCGGGAGTTGTTTTTAATAAAACAAAAAAAACTTAAATGAGAGTGGGCGGGACACGTTATGTAAGCATCCTGAGAGATGGGTAGATGTGGCCACACAGTGGGTCCCGTAGATGGGCATCGTCACCGAGGCAGGCCTAAAATACGCTGGCGTGACGACCTAGATGCATACTAGAAAGATTGGTGGAATAAGGCAGTGGACAGACGGGCAGTTAATGGGGGAGGCCTTTGTTCAGCAGTGGGACGATACAGGCTAATAGACATGAACAAAACAAAACAAGTATTTATTACGTCCATGTCTGAATTTATCTATTTATGTCGTAAATTAAGTCAAATCTCATTTGTTTTTATTCTTTTTGATGCTACTTGTCTAGGGCAGGTTGACTAGATAAAATCAGGAGGCTAGAGGAGCTGGATTCATTCAGGATTGAATGTAATGATGAATGAAGCTTATGGCTAGCAGCGGAACTCTTTGCAATGAATGAATCTCCAAAGGCAATGAAATCCAATCAAGATTTTTTTTTGAAAGGCAACTCCCGCACTAGAGAACAAGCTCTGTGTCGCGGGGGACTTTACAAACATACAATTAACGGACACAAATTACACCCAGACTTAGAACAACACTTTATGGGCCACACAAAGTTTTGTCCTGTTTGGGAATCAAGCCCACAACCTCACAGCAGGCGCATACTGCGGCCACTGGACCACCAAGGCAGTCAAATGAATAAGATTGATAGACTAATAGCTTTCCATCCCGATTTTGGCTATGGCTACCAATATTCATATTTTGCTAATTGCGATGGAGATAAAATGAAATTAATAAGTGATTGAAGTATCAACGTTGTTATTTTACACTTGCATAACCTACAAACGCTCAGAGTAATGTTAGAAACATGCCATCATGAAAAGGACAATAATTCTACATAGCATTTTTGGTATTACTTTATTGGTATTCTGCTAAACAATTTAAGACCATTGGTTTTCCAACTATTGGTCTTAAATTTATTAGCAGAATACCAAAAATGCTACTGAGATTCAATTAAGAATCAAATCAGATTCAATTAAGCCATCCGTAAATTAGCAGAATTATATCTAAATTACACGAATGCAATACAGCATAGTACTCAATAATTAGCCAATACAAACACAAAACGCTTTCACTAAACATGAACAGCGATCCGACAAAGCAGGATCTATCTGTATAGACATAATTGAACTGTTAGATTACTCACCTGAGTGGAGATTAACACAGTGCTACAATCACGATATATTTAGCACTGTTTACGTGCCAACCTTGTTTCGGAATTTATCCTATTTAGTGGCGTAACTTGCATAGATATTTTTACACTGCTTAGGTGATAAACAATTAATTAATTTTTTTATTGACTGCCTTGGTGGTCTAGTGGCCGCTGTATGCGCCTGCTGTGCACGAGGTTGTGGGTTCGATTCCCACACAGGACAAAACTTTGTGTGACCTACAAAATGTTGTCCTGAGTCTGGGTGTAATTTGTATCCGTTAATCGTATGTTTGTAAAGTCCCCCGCGACACAGAGCTTGTTCTCTATTGCGGGAGTTGTCTTTTAAAAACAAAACAAAAACAAACAATTAAGCATAGATTGCGCGGTAAGCAGTTACCGTAGCCTATGGACTTGCAATACCTAGAGGTATAGGTAGAAAAATGTTTCGTTAAAAACGCAACCCATTTTTATACTAGGTACTTGGATAGCAAACAAGCTGGCTCGCCCAATGTTAAGCAGTTACCGCAGCCTATGGACGCTTGCACTATCTACTACTTGCGTGTTGCCAACCAATTTTTTATAACAGGGCTTTAAGATGGAGTATCTCTAGGTAAGGAAAATATTCCTTTCAAAACGCATCTCTAAATGAGCGCTGGAGCTAGTCACACACAGGAACACAACAATACCGCTGTGTGTAGTTATTTGGCTGTGGTCTTCATTAAGGTGGCGGTCCTTCCCCAGTCGGGCATGCTTCATAGTATGGTGCCCTACCTCTCTCTTCCCTACATGAATCCTGGAAACCTGTGATCACACACAGGAACACAACTATGTCCAGTAGACGTAAAGAAGTATATTATATTATAATAAATATATTATATTAAATCCTTACTAATATTATAAATGTGAAAGTTTGTAAGAATGGATGATGGATGGATGTTTGTTACTCTTTCACGTAAAAACTACTGAACGGATCTAGATGAAATTTGGCACACAGATAGATTATGGTCTGGAATAACACATAGGCTATTTTTTGCAGCGATAACCGACATCCACGCGGGCAGAGCCGCGGGCAACAGCTAGTATATAATAATTATATTTTATGATTTCATCCATCTCAACCAATATTATTGAAAGCGTAGCTACAGTATGTTAGATAAAGCCCAAGAGAAAAGGTTATGAGTGTATTGAGTGCGTTTCCTAAAGGAAATTCAAAATGGTGGCAAGAGGAAATTATTTTGTATGGTGTTTGAATACGGGTAATGTACTCTCTTTACGATAAAGACATATATCACGAATACCTATATTAAAGTAATATTAGTAAGTTGGTATGTATGTTAAGATACTTTTTCTTTTGTAGAGGGGAAATGCTTTACGCATACCGCCCCGCCCGGGGAAGCGAAGCGGATATGTCGGACTCTCCGGCCTAAAGGTGGCATACCGATTAAAAACCCTTTGTGCACCTACATCCGCCTTCACGGGTGGACCACCGGAACCTGATATGACGTCGGTGGTCCACCCAGCGGCTGCCCGCGCTACGCGGGCTCCACTCCAGTGACAGCGTCCGGGTGCACCGGGAACGCTGTTCCTTTCGCGGAAAGGTGAGGGTGAAAGGCTCGATGCCCCGACCTCTCACCCGCAGCCTCATTACGACGGCATCAGGCGCCCGTTAGCGCGCTGACGCCACCCAGCTCGCCGGCGATGGATCGGATCAGCGAGGATACTTTTCTCCTTGATCCGCCTCCTTCTGCGAGATGACGTCCTCGCAGAAGGATGCGACCGCCACCCACTCCCTGTCGCTGGTGACCAAGGCCATTCCCATTTGGCCACCAACGTTTTAAATATACACTAGCTCCCGGACGCGGTTTCGCCCGCTCCTACAATCCCATGGGAGCAGTGATTTTTTCCAGGATAGAAAGTAGCATTTTTGTATTATTTCAGACTATTATTTCTGAGCCAAATTTTATCCAGATCCATTGCCGATTCTGCCTTATTTTCGTAAAAGAGTAACCAACATCCAACACAAACGAAAAAAAAAAACATACATTTACTAGTATAATATTAGTAGCATGGTGTTTAATGATATTTATATCGTATGATTTCCAACTGATTACCTTCATATTTATACACATAATACTTTGGAAGATATCCCGAGTTGCGTTTTCCTGTTTCCACATGATCAAATCAGATATTATTACAAAAATCCTGTAATATTATCGTCTCAAAGCAAAATATTCTTAATGGAAAATTAGAAATAAAATCTCACTACAGGAGAATAAAAGAAAATTGCGGGTAATCATGATCCTACTAATATTATTATCATAAATGCGAAAGTTTGTAAGTATGGATGGATGGATGGATGTTTGTTACTCTTTCACGTAAAAACTACGGAACGGATCTGGATGAAATTTGGCACAGAGATAGATTGTGGTCTGGAATAACACATAGGCTTTTTACAGCGATAACCGACATCCACGCGGGCGGAGCCGCGGGCAACAGCTAGTCTTTTATAAATTACTAGCGGCTCGTCCCGGGTTCGCACGGGTGGACATTTATCCCGAAATTTTCAATTAAATATAACCAATCAGTGCGTTCTACTAGTAATGACGTACGCAGCCTAGACGTGGACACTCACGGTACGGCTCGTCCACAAATTAAAAGTCACTCAGCGAGCTATGGAGAGGGCTATGTTAGGTGACTCTCTGAAAGATCGAATTCGAAACGAGGTGGACAAAGAACCAAAGTTATCGACATAGCCCAAAGTTATCGACATAGCTCAAAGAATAAGCCAGCTAAAGTGGCAATGGGCGGGTCATATTAGCCGAAGAACTGACAACCGTTGGAGCAGACGTGTTCTTGAGTGTAGACCGCGGCTCGGCAAACGTAATGTAGGACGCCCTCAGGCCAGGTGAAGTGACGATCTTCGCAAAGCGGCTGGGAGTAGCTGGATGCGAGAAGCCCAGGATCGTGCTAGGTGGCGTGCACTTGGAGAGGCTGCGATGCGATAGGCTGATGATGATGACGAAAATATAACCTATGCTTATAATGTAGCTTTCTAATGGTGAAAGAATTTTTAAAATCGGTCGAGCAGTTTTTAAGTTTATTTGTTGCTTACAAAAATACAAATCTTTCCTCTTTATAATTCAATAATAATAGGAATAGTGTAGATAATCCACTCAGCTAGATTCGAAATCAATAAAGATCTTTTGTACCTACATACGCAAATTGACATCGATGTAAGCAATGATATTATAAGTAAAAGGTGTAGATTACCTACACAATATTCAAATTATTTCCAAAAACTTTATTGTTTAAATTATTTTAAACTCTAAACAACATTGATATATAACAATATTTATTTTAAATATTATTCGAATGCTATTGTTTATTTTTGTGATTATTCAACGAAAGTTTGTGAGAAAGGATGTATGTATGAGTATGAGTGTTTGTTACTCTTTCACGTAAAAACTATTGAACGGATCTGGACAAAATTTGGCATCGTGATAGATTATGGTCTGAAATTGTAAATAGGCTACTATATATCGCGATAACATCCGACATCCACGCGGGCGGAGCCGAGAGCAACAGCTAGTAATAATATTATGTGTGTACCAAGGATGTCCGATGTTCAAACAGGTGGCCGATAAAAGGATCTAATAAACTCTGAAGTGGGAAATAAAATTTATCGCCATCTCTTTTCAACGTAATACATGTCCTACTTTGCTGGGCCAGAAATAAAAACTGATTTAAATGCATGAAATGCTCGAAACAACTACTTCATTTCGATAATAAACTAAACTATTGTGTTATAACTGTTTCGTTGACCTTGTGGTTATTGAGTGCGACTGTTGTTCCACGAAGCAAAAACTGCTGAACGGATCTGGATGAAATTTAACACAGAGATATATTTTAGTCTGCAATAGCATATAGGCTAATTTTATCGCGATAACCGACATCTACGCGGGCGAAACCACGGGAAACAGCTAGTAATAAATAAATAAATGTTCCATAAATGTTTGTACAATTTATGAATTGTATGTTTGTAAAGTTTCCGTGACTTATTTAGTTTGGATATTGACTTTAAAAATATCTCGGATATGAAATGTCGGCATTGTTACTTAAGGCTCTACCTTTCGGGATTTCACAGTACACATAATCAAAAATCTCATAACCAACCTCATGAATCACTGCGTATAAAGGTGAACGTCCATTTAAACGTTTATATACGAGACTCAATAACTAGACGAACGGCAGTAAGAAATCAACGTCGAAAGTTCAGGTTGTTTCTTAACTCCTGCCGATAAAAAAGAGGTGTTATAAGATTTTATGTATCAATCTGTATATTTGTATTTTTAGTCATCAATGTCAATAGTTTTACAAATCAGTATACCTATCAGTAGTGCTGTTCCAAACAATAATCTATCTCAGTGTCAAATTTTATCTAGATCCGTTCAGCAGTTTAGGCGTGACCTATCGACCAAACTTTTGCACTATTAACACAGTCTAAGGAGCTAGGAGTTATTTACACTGTGATATTAGTGAAGAAGTTTGACTCTTCTATGAACAACTTTTTTAAGGACCTTGGTCGTGACTATCCAGTCCAGATATTTAACTTAATCACCCAATTCTGCCTTGGTGGTCCAATGGCCGTGGTATGCGCCTGGTGTGCACGAGGTTGTGGGTTCGATTCCCACACAGGACGAAACTTTGTGTGACCCACAAGGAATTGTTCTGAGTCTGGGTGTAATTTGTGTCCGTTAATTTGTATGTTTGTAAAGTCCCCCGCGACACAGAGCTTGTTCTCTAGCGCGGGAGTTGTCTTTTTAACAAACCACAAAAAAAACAATTAAGTTAAATATAAAACTTTACATGATTTGCTTTAAATACATTAATTTTATTGATGATTTTACCTTTATACCTGTTCTTCGCATCAGCCAACCCGTGACCACGGTCAGTGTATTTCCACCGAAACGTCGGATATCAAAAGGTATTTCGATTAAGACCCATTATTAATGATAATAATTTCAGTACTTTATACTTGCATTCGTGTTCGCTGTGTACGACATGTTCGCTTCGAGAAAGTGCGCGTTCAACATAACACAAACGTCTGTGTATGATATTCGCCACGAATATTGACATAAATCAGCTACGTACTCGACTCCCCGTCGAGAGCCCACCTTATTGACTACCCAACTTTTGAGATACTTTTTTTTATATAAGAAAATAAACTATGTTAGCTGCAAGCGGAGAGTGTAATATAAGGTTTTTTCAACCAATTTTCGATACATTTTCATTTAAATCATACTTTTTTATACTACTTAGGTGGAAAACAAGCATACGGCCCACCTGATGTTAAGCAGTAACCGTAGCTTATAGACGCTTGCAAAACATGAGGTATCACTTGCGTGTTGCCAACCCATTTTTTGACACCAGGGCTTTAAGATGGAAGTAACCCTAGGATAGGAATACATTTCTTTCAAAACGCATCCCTAAATGAGCGCAACTACACCGCTGTGTGTAGTTATTTGGCTGCAGTCGGGCCTGCTCGCTAGTATGGTGCCCTACCTCTCTACTACTATAATAAATGTGAAAATTTGGATGGATGGGTGTATGAATGTTTATTACTCAATCACGCTAACACTCACGCAAACGGATGATCGGATTTGGATGAAATTTGGCACAAAGATGGGATATAGTAGTTACTTTTTTTATGTTACCAATATTTTTTTTTTTCAGTTTTTAAACAAAAGAGTGTCCATTTTTATTTTCTAGGAATCTAAAGCTCGTTAAAACGACTTTGATCTTTTTTCTAGATCAACAATTTATTCTTTTTAGAAGTAGATAGATAGATAGATAGATAGAATATTCTTTATTGTACACCACATAAGTACTAAAACTAATTACAAGAAGAATCACTTAAACACACAAATAAGTAGGTACAATGGGCGGTCTTATCGCTAAGAGCGATCTCTTCCAGACAACCTTAGGATGGACTTATTGATAGAGGAGATGGTAGCTTATGGCGTACTAATAATAATATATACCATATACATAAATGTAGATATATACTAAATAATATAATAAATATATACTCATATATATACAAAGAAATATAATAATATTAAATAATCGAAATCAGCATAGTAACAAAATAATAAAATATGATAAATACATTATAGTGACAAGTAGTGATTTTTTACCATCATTTTAAATGTGACCAAAGATTGTGCGCGTCTAATATGCAATGGCAGCGCATTCCACAGACGTACAGATTGAACTGTGAAAGACTTGTCATAAAAACATGTAGAATGCTGTGGCACTTTCAACTTTAGGTTTTCTGAAGATCGTAAGAGTTTCGTATGTGTGTTATGCAGGAACTCGAAACGTCCTTTAAGATAGGAAGGTGTTGAAGGGTTAAACGATATACTGTACAACATTGAAAGGATATGAGCATTCCGGCGAAGTCGTATAGGTAACCACTTGAGCTTTTTACGAAATTCGGAAACATGATCATATTTGCGTAATCCAAATATGAATCTTATGCACACATTTTGAAGTCGCTCAAGTTTGTCTAATTGGTTCTCGGTAAGATCTGGATAGCTGACATCTGCATAGTCTAAAATAGGAAATAAAAGGGAATTAGCAAGCGTAATTTTGGTGGCAGTTGGTAAAAAGTTTCGCAATCTCCTCAAGGAGCCTGCTGCAGCAAAGATCTTGCGGCTAACTTCCTGTAATTGTGGACCCCAGGATAAATCGGAGTCTATCAGTACACCCAAATCTTTAACTTTTTTGCTAAAAGGTATAATAGTACCCTCGAAGATAATTTGAGGCAATTGTGACCATTTAATTAAAGACACCCTTCTGGAGCTCCCAACAATAACAACTTGTGTCTTCAGCGGATTAACTTGGAGTCCATATGACTTACTCCAGTTACTAACTAGAGCTAAATCTCCGTTAATTGTATTTATTGCTTCTGACAGCTTTTCAGAAGGTACTTGAGAGTATATCTGCAAATCATCTGCATAAAGGTGGTAGGAAGAAGTAAGTTGATTTGAAATTGAATTTATAAATATTGCGAAGAGAAGAGGAGATAGAACGCCACCCTGGGGTACCCCGACAAACGTATTACACCAAGAGGATAGTGAATCCTCAACGCGTACACACTGCCGACGACCACACAGGTAACTACGAAACCAATCAACTACTGCTGGAGATATGTTAAGAAGTATAATGTTTCAAGTAATGAAACAATATTTTTTACTTTAAAAACATTTTTACATGAGATTTTTTCGATAGGAAATATACAAACTTGCTTATGCATGACCTTTCCCTAGCTCTTGCGTTCTCATTAATGCAAGATGCAAACTAGCTGTACCTAATTATGTACATACATCTGGTACACTACACTAATTGTTACTCTATGCTAACGATCGAACAATTGCATTTGATATTACTGTTCCTAACATAACCGGACAAAGGAGCTAAGGTATAATTATATTATAGAAGTAGGAGCTTGACTATCTTGTTGGTCTAGTGGTCGGTTAGTGCGACTGCTGTTCACTAGGTACCGGGTTTGATTCTCGGGTTGAGCCAAAAATATATTATTTAGGTTAGGAAATTGGAGGTGTTTACACTTTTATGATGAGGAAGTATGAGTAAAGAAAACTTTAATGTTTGCGCACACACTTGTGCAATATTTAACAGATGGGTATTCCCCGTCGAGATTTGTCGCCGCGACTGAAATTTCGTTAGCGGGATATATTATATGTACCTACTATGAACCACATTTACCTTCGTACGTAGTCGTTTAAGAGAGGTAGGGCAACATACTAGCGAGCAAGCCCAACTGGGGAAGGACCTCCACCTTACAGAAGAGCAAACAGCCAAGTAACTACACACAGCAGTGTAGTTGTGTTCCTGGAGTACAGGTCTCCAGCGGCCATTCGAGAATGCGTTTCCCTATCACAGGCAAACTCGTCAAACTCGCCAATTCGGCAAACTCGTCGGCAACACGCAAGTGATTGATACCTTTGAAAGCGCCGCGGTGCCGTATGCTTGTTTGCCACCCAAGAAGTATAAATCAAAGAAAATAGATCTGAAATTACGGATGAAATTTCGTAAATATTCATACGAAATTATATTTCTTTTGGATGTTGTTATAAAAAGATAAAATAAATAAAGGAAATTTATGTTTAGAAATGCCAATGGAGGTCAAGTAAAGCAATAATACTGCCCTAGTTTTACAACGTTAGTAATGGCTCTAATATCAAATCGTCTAGTAACAGGTCTCCCTAAAAGCGTCGGGCGGGAGTGATGCAGACCGGCCTATATTAATATAGGACAGAGATTCCCAAACTATTTTTGTCAAAAGACCCCTTTTCCAAAATGAACTGATAATAATATCTCAGACCAGCCAACTTACTCTATACTAATACTGCACGGTTGGTTCAGTGGCATAAATGGTTACTTTGCTCGCGGCGTGTTGTGGGTTCGATCTTCACACAGAAAAATCACAAGAAATTGTTTACTATTACTGTTTAACCTAGCTGTCCTATTATTGTATAGAATATAAGTCCAAACGCTAATCGGCATATTTTTAACTTACTTATATCTTAATTTATTTTAAGAAAACATTGTATTTTCTCAGTAAGTGATATTGTAATATCTTTTGAGAAATAAATAATCTTTAACCAGAAAAAAAATTGTGTAATCCATAAATGGTTTTGTGTAATCCATAATGGAGTTCGACTGCCTTGGTGGTCCAGTGGCCGCAGTATGCGCCTAATGTGCATAAGGTTGTGGGTTCGATTTCCACACAGGGCAAGATTTTGTGTGCTCCACAAAGAGTTGTACTGAGTCTGGGTGTAATTTATGTCCGTTAATTGTATGTTTGTAAAGTCCCCGCTATACAGAGCGTGTTCTCAAGTACGGCAGTTTTCTTTAAAAAAATATTGTAATCGTTAGTTGTATGTTTGTAAAATTCCCCGCGACACAGGGCTTGTTCCCTAGTGCCTTCCTTTACCTCCCCGCCGAGGTTTCCCGAGACACTATAGCATGGGGTTCCTCAAGAAAGGAGTTATAAGCGTCCATAGGCTACAGTAACTGCTTACTATCAGGCGGGCCGTATTCTTGTTTGCCATCTTGGTAGTAAAAAAAAAACTTATTTCTAGTTTTTTTTCTATTGATACATAATATGTACTTACCAATTTTAAAACTTTGCGGTTGTTAAGTGAGTGAACTTGTCATTTTCTCATAAAAAATTAACAAAATAAATAAACTTAAAATTCAGTAGATATCTTTAAATTCGTTAATTAAAAAAGGTCGGAATTTTAGACCTTGCCGACCTCCAAAATCAGTTTCGTTTATATTGACCCCTGGGATACCAATTTCGACCCTAAGAGGTCAATATAGACCACTTTGGGAATACCTGATATAGAACATTAAGAAATATTAGGGTATGGTTGTCCCAGATACTGTTGGTTTAATGAGGCCTAAAAGACCACTTTGCCATTCAAAAGGTACCTAATATGAACGTTGTGGTATGAATCGTCATTTTAGAAGGTTAAAATTCTTTCTGTTTCTCTAAGTAATTATAAATGCAAAAGATTGTGAGGTTATATGTATTTTCTTTTGATCACGCAAAATCAATGGATTTAAATAAAATTTGATAGTATCTGTATATATAAAAGGCAACCGTTACTGACTGGCTGACTGACTGATGTATCAAAGCACAGCTCTAACCACTGAACGGATTGCGCTGAAATTTGGCACGCATATAGTTATTATGACGTAGGCATCTGCTAAAAAAAGATTTTTAATAATTCACCCTCTAAATGCATAAAATAAGGGATAAATAATAATAATAAAATTTATTTATAAAGTAACTAGGACTCATTATGTTAGTAACAATTTCACTTATATCTATGTTAGTAACAATAATTAACTACTTACTACTTATAACTAACTATGTCTCACTGTATGAGAAGTGAGTCCCTGCTACAAACTCATCACTGACGTGGAAAGCCTGCAGCAGCGACTCACATACACACAGTCGAGTTTGTCTGCAATGCAGCCCAAGATAATGTTGGGGCTGTCCCGAATCCGGCGCATAAAAGTTTGTATGAAAGTCCGTTAATTTCCAAAATAGGATCTTCAAATTTTGTGTTTAGGCTAACGAATCAACCGACATCTACGCGGGCGAAGCCGCGGGCAGAAGCTAGTTAATTTATATTTTTTAGTATTTTGGCTATGCAATTTGAATAATTATTCTTTCACCAATAGCTGCTACATTATCAGCGAGTAACATAATTTATTTTAAAAAAATATAGGGATCAAATAACCTAAATCCACCCATACGAAGCCAGGAAGGGCTGCTAGTAATGTTTTAACTCATAAACTACCAAGATTTGTCGAACAGACTAATCGACGCTTCACGTGAACAGAAGCCTGGTTTATATTTAGCTCAAAGAATAATCATTGCCATTCAACGTGGCAATGCTGCCTGCCTCTTCTGGATGTCCAGAACGTGTATTGAAAACATGTGTTTTCAGTACACGTTGATGCAGACAAAAAAAATAAACATCGGAAATTACGGTTCCACGACATTCTTAAAGCGATTTATTTTCGGTCTTTACATGAAGCTTAGTAAAAAAGTTGACATGAGTTAATTTCAAATTAAAATCGAAAGTTGGTTGCTATAAAAACATCATGGTACGGCCCCATTTCTAAAAATAGCATCACAAATAACCTCCAAACAATCTATTTAAGTAGAGGAAAAGAGAAATCTGCACAAGATTGATATTCTTAAGGTCAAGTTGAAGTGTTGGGCTTGATGTCAACCACTCGACGCTTCGTTATGAATGTGAGAGCGTTGACGTCATACTATCGATCATTCTAGAACATGAAAGAATGGCTAAGTAGTAGAAAATAATGCTATTCTTGGTAAAGTAAAATAAAAACACCTTCTTTGGGCGCGTTGAGCACTTTTTGGGTGAACAAAAATCATGGAACTCGTGACATCATCATCATGAAAACCTAGCGGAAAATGCCGCTAGATTAGATCACGCGTACCAGAGTACAAATCATATCGATGTATTTTTTTTTATACTACTTGGGTGTAAAACAAGCACGTTTGTTTGACACCCAAGTAGTATAAAAAATACACCGATATACCTTTAGTATTTCATGCATTCATAGGCATGGATGCATGAAATACCAAAGGTAACACTTGTACGCTGCCAATCAACTTTTAAAACCAATGCTTTAAAATGGAATATCCATGGAGTAGGAAAATGTTTCTTTCAAAACACATTCCTAAATGCAACTTAAAAATATTTACCTTTTAAAGCTTCATTAAAAGCAAAAACCTAGAAATAGCCGTTTACGACGTGGCTCTAATAACGTCATTGAAAACACAGCCTAGATAAACCCTGCTTGCAAACAAAAACGAGCCTTATAGTTCAAGCTATAAAGACGATATTCTCTTGCCAAGAATTTAGAATTCAGTTTCATTACATAGAAAACAAGTGCCTATATCTTTGCGAACAAAGTTTAAAATCAGTTAAAATCATACCCTGTACTGCGTTGTTTAAAATTGAACTTTAATATTAATGGGTATAGAGTAGAATATCAAAGTGAATGGTAATGAAGACTTTATGCCCGAAGCAGCTGTTGCAGCTCTAAAGACTTCTAATTACTAAAAATGATGGTACCTACCTTTGAGGCTTATGATGCATATTCAGCAGATGTGAGATAAAATTTTGTGCGAGTGCGTAGGTATGTATTTTTACCGACTTTAAAAAGGAGGAGGTTCCATATTCGACTGTATGTATTTTTTTAATGTATGTTCACCGATATCTCCCCCATTTGTGGATCGATTCTCAAAGTTCTTTTTTTATTTGAAAGAGTATACTCTTGAGGTGGTCCCATTGGCACCAAGTCAGGATCTGATGATGGAATCCCAGGAAAATCAAGAGCAATTAATTATTAATAATGTTTTTCATAAGCATATTTTTTTACTTTTACTTTATCACTAAAAATAGAAAAAATAAAAAAAATTAGGAAAAAAATTAAATCGACTTCAAAAAGCTGAAGTCGGTGCCAAGCTGCATATTAGGTGACAGGATGAAACTAGCACCGGCTTCAATCTGTATTCGGTAATTTTTAGCTTTTAGAAGTCGGTTTTTTTTTAAAAAAAAATTTGTAGGTACTTTTTGTAGGTTTTTTATGTATATTGCCTGGCCTGTTGGTCTTGTGATTAGTGGCCAGTGTTAGCTTTATCATTATCGGCGCCTTTAAGCGAAGATCTATGGTCCTCTCCCCCCTCGCCTCGAAATTTAAGGTACGCCGGCATTGAATTTGGTTGGCTTGATTTAGTTTATCCTGATCGTTTTTTGTTCTTGATTTTAACTAATCTTTATGCCTTGCACGCTATGAGCATACGGCCCGCTTGATGATAAGCAGTTACCGTAGCCCATGGACGCTTGCAATACCAAAGGTATCACTTGCGTGTTCCCGACCCATTTTTAACACCAGGGCTTTATGATGGAGTATCCCTGGGATAGGAAAAGTTTCTTCCAAAACGCATCCCTAAATTAGCCCTGGAGTACTTATACTACTCACACACAAGACCACAACTACACCGATGTGTGTAGTAATTTAAGTAAAGATTCGGGCTCTTCTCGCTGATAAATCGCCGGAATTAGTACGTCTAACACTTTCATAACAATTTTGTTTATATTTATAAATTTTATTTATGTAAGTAGGTACTTATATTTATTTTATATATTATATATACCACAGCATATATATTCATTATATATTTTTTTAAGATATTGTTGAATCTATATCCTTACTATCTTAAATTTGTTTCTTTGTCTTATCCAATTTTTTTTTGTTTTTGAGTGCACCTACTACCTATGTTCATCTCTGTATCACCCAAGGTCGACTTGTAGAGAATACCTATGGCATTAAGTCCGCTTGTGTGCGATTGGGCATAAATTTTTAAATAAATAAATAATTTGGCTATTAATATTATGATCATTTTTGTTTTTTGTAATTACCTAGCCTACAAAAAAGTAGCCCACAAAAAAGTAGTACCTACTACTTTTTTGTAGGCTAGGTACCATGTTATGGCATTAGTTTCCACACACGGCTTCACCCGATTACTAAATAGTTACTACGTAACAGATACATCACTCCCATACAAAAGCGAAAATACCTACGCCATAATAGCCTACAAAATCTTAATAATAGTACCTGCTGTTCGCAGCGAAAAGAAATGTACCATAAGTACGCGCATAAAGAGTCGAGATTGTGTTGCCCGCCGTGCGACTCACGTGCACTTGCACGCTATGGCCTATAGAGACCTTTGGGGAAGGCCTATGTCCAGTAGTGGACGTATTTTGGCTAAGATGATGATGATGTGTTTGATATTGATATATTAACTTGTGTGACCATTGATTTCGCTTGGTAATAGGTAAATAATATTCATGAAAAGAAGTCTTTCTTTGAACATCTCGAACGTCGTAGGTTCGAATTCCACACAGAACTAAACTGTGTGTTATTTGAGTCCATGCGTTATGTTTGCAAAGTTTCGAGCGACACATAGCTTGTTGCTATACCTCATGCAAAAGTTGTATTTTTAAAAATATCGATTTCATCACCATCTCAGCCAAAAGACGTCCACTGCTGAACCTAGGCCTTCCCCAAGGATTTGCACAACACTCGATCCTAAGCCGACCTTGTCTATCGATTTAGAAAAAAAAGGTTCTCCTTATTGACAGACAGCTGGGGCTACAAATTTCCAATGTTGCACAAAAGTTCCTTAAATTACGTAATTTACTACTAAAAGGATTTTTGGAAATTTCAACCCCAAACGGGTATAAAAAGCCGCTAGTAATCCTCATAATTGTTAAAGTTGTTCTTTAACGGTTGTAAAGAGACTTTTGTACGGAGTTTAATGGGAAAAATAATGATGGTCTAACACGCTTCAATTTAAGAGAGGTAGGACACCATACTAGCGAGACAGCTCAACTAGGGAAAGACTTTCTTACAGGAATCCATAGTGAGTACAGATCTCTATCTAGCGCGCATTCAGGGATGCGTTTTGAAAGAAAAAAATCCTCTTCCAGGGATACTACATCTTAAAGCCCTGGTGAAAAAAAAAGTGTCGGTAACACGCAAGCGTCCATAGGCTATGGTAACTGCTTAACACCAGGCGGGCCGTATGTTTGTTAGCCAGCCAAGTAGTATAAATAAAGGTTTTTTATTTATAAGTATTTGAGTACGACGTTTTTAGCTGCATCAGTTTGCATTTCATTAACCCGCCTGTTGACTCAAATCAGACTCGATGTTTATTTTCTGAGCTTAGTTTGGAATAAATCAATGCTATGTTATTATTTGTGCCACGAATGTCAGACTAAATAAGCACTTCCTACGCTGGATCACCGCTTTACCAAACAGGTCCTGAGACTCAGAAAGCAGCAGCTGCTATAATAAACTCTTATTTTACTACATACAGGAGTTACTACATACAGAGGTATGTGGCGACCTCTGTGCAATGCAGCAGTACATGCGCCACCGTCTCCCTCATGCTGGCTCTGCAGAGGGGACAGTCATTAACTCCTATAACAAATAAGTGTGAGAAGTAACTGGGCCGCCCAGGCACCCTACGGGAGGCGACCGACAACTCAAGGTGACTGCTGACCTAACTCGACGAGCTGAGGTAGATGGAGTGAACCCCTGCCTGCATGCAAAATACACGGTATCAACGTGGATTTGCGTAGAACAGTCTGATATACCAATACCATGCCTAATGCCTTATTTTGTGCTTAACGACCTGACACCCTGTGATCTATCATAATTTTTGTAATATTGCCTTGGTGTAAGACTGCCTTGGTGGTCCAGTGGCCACAGTAAGCGCCTGCTGCGCACGAGGTTGTGGGTTGGACTCCCACACAGGACAAAACCTTGTGTGACGAAGAGTTGTTCTGAATCTGGGTGTAATTTGTGCCCGTTAGTTGTATGTTTGTAAAGTCCCCCGCGACACAGAGCTTGTTCTTTAGTGCCTAGTGTCTTTTAAAAAGAAAGAAAGTAAGATTATACTTAAAGTTAATTAAAAAAGATTATAATTTGCCATTATGTTATTTACTTTGGAATTTGTTATGACACGCTTAAAGCAGTTAGTAGTGGTTCATTCCTGACTGTACACACAAGAGAACATCATAATATTAAAACAAAATATTATGTACAAAGGCGAGCTTAACTCATAATTAGTTTTCTACCAGCAAATCTTAGAATAGCAGAGAAAAAATAAAACAAAGAGTTAATCAAGTGTAAAATTAAGTAAGAAAATGTTTTGCTCTTTTATATACGAGTACTACTTAGGTGGCAAACAAGTATACAGTTCGCCTGATGGTAAACAGTTATTGTAGCTAATGGACGCTTGCAATACAAGAGATATCACTGGTGTGATGCCGACCCATTTACACCAATGCTTTAGGTAGAGCAGCCCTGAAATAGGAAAACGTTTCTTTCAAAAGGCATCCCTAAATGAGCGCTGGAGACCTGTACTCCGCTGTGTCTAGTTATTTGGCTTTGGTCTTCTGTAAGGTGGGGATCCTTCCGCAGTCGGGTTTGCTCACTAGTATGGTGCCCTACCTCTCTTAAAACTAATGGAATATCCCAGCGATTGGATACGTTTCTTTATAAACGCATCCTTAAATGAGCACTGGACACATATACTCACGTAGACAAACATAGCTACTGTGTAAAATTATTAACACAGTAGTTGTATTTGTCTACGTGAGTATATGTGGGTGTTAATTTGTACGTTTGTATGTCACTAAACTCATTGTAAAAGGAGAAGCCGATTTTCATAAAATTTTGTCTATGCTTAAGTCAGTCCCTGGAAGGTTTATATGTACAATTGGACCCAGATAGCGCTGCTTAGCAACGTCTATTGGTTCTTCTAGTTTAAAAAAAAACGACAACATTCACGCGGTCAATGCTGCGGGCAAAAGCTAGCAATACGTCATTTCTATAGTTTTTGAAAAGGCTTACCTCAAATACCTCCCTCGTAGCTGAGAAAGGCAGTACAGCCACTCCAACCAGCAGGTCAGCGACTGCCAGCGATACGATGAACAGATTCGTCACGCTCCGAAGCTTCGACGAGCAAAGAACTGCCGCTATTACTAGGCAGTTACCTGTTGACAAAAAGTGCTGGTCAAAAATAGATCTAGAAATGACTGGCTTGTTGGTCTAGTGGTTAGTGACCCTGACTGCTAAGTCGGAGGCCGTGGGTTCGATCCCGACACGGGACAAGACTTTGTGAGGCTGAGTGTAAATTGTGTCCGTGAATTGTATTGTATTTGTTACCAAAAAAAAAGTTCTTAATCGATTTCGGACATTATGACTTCTTAATAGAGGTTAAAACTACGTGGGATGGCAATCCGACACGACCAGCGAGAGATTAGACGCAGGACCAGTTTTACGTACTTTTTGCAGCACGGAAGGGTCTTTATTTTAAGAAAATGAAGCACCCATTAAGATTGACCGCGGCAGGATTGCTTAACCTAGTTAATCTACTTATCTACGAGCCTCGTGTATATTAAAATATAGAATAAAATTAATATTCTTTTAGGTAAAAAAAAAACAGAACAGTGAAAATAGATCCTATACATTTTGTCGTTTGGTGACATGCAAATACATAATACAATTATTAATAAAGAATTATTATTATTATGTCTCTCTTTACGGGTATTTTCCCATTATTCAAGAAGAATACCCCGGCCTTTGGAAGGCTTACGCGGGGCCATAGATCCAACACGCAGAGGCCCTTCGAGAATTTTAATTTAAAATGGGATGAGATGCTTACCATAGTCATGCCACAGCTGCACTATTGCAGTACAGACATGATCTGCCTATGACAAGTGTAGAGCTATTGCTATTATTATGATTATATCAGATTTAATTATTAAACATCCTAATAATATTATAAATAAATGTTAATGTTCTGCATATATATTTAATTAGTGGCATGTCCTGGCTTCGCTCGGGTGGACATTTAAAGAAAAGCCTATGTTACCCACTGGCAATGTACCAGTAGTGTAGTAGTAAGAATTTTTTAATTCAGTCGAGTAGTATTTTCAGTGAAATCGTAACAAATGGACAAAATTTAAATCTTTTCTCTTTATAATATTAGGTTAGATAGTTATGCAGTTATCGCTGTGATATTAAGTGTGTCTCGAAAATAAAAGCCATTTATATTTAACTTTTATAGATGGCAACCCTAACTGCTGTAACCAACGATGCGTATAATGAGAGAGATGGCCGTTACGAGATATTCTCCTAACATTATGAAAATAATCTTTATAGCTACCACGATCACTGTCCGCTCTGGACTGGACTATTACGAGTATTACTGCTGAATAAAGATTTTCTTTTTCCATTTGATTTGAAGTGAAAACTTCTTTACGCGTTGAGCACTTTTTGGGTGAAGAAAAATGATGAAACTCGCGGCATTGTCACCGAACGCTTTCGATATTCAAACTTTTTGGGTGAACAAAAATCATGGAACTCACGTCATCGTCACCATATTCTTCGATATCGTCATCACTTTCCATATTCAAAAATAATAATCTAATAGCGATACAATTCACAAGTTACTTAGTTTTCACTTCTATTGTAGTCCCCAAATACCCGCACGTTTTTTTTTTAAAGACAACTCCCGCACTAGGGAACAATTAAGCCCTGTGTCGCGGGGACTTTACAAACATACAATTTACGGACATCATTTATAATCTATGGTTACTTACGCTTCGGCCGCCTACGGAACCGGGGTTTTGAAACTGGTTTCGGTCGTCAAATATTTAAATTGATATCCATGTTATATCTATAAGTCCAAACACTACGTTTTGTTGAAGAGTTCCTATAGCCATCTACCGACTGCATCATTAGACCAGCTCTATGGTCATGAACACCGAAAAGTAATTCAAATCTAGCTTGCAAAATCTGACCTAAACAAACAAGCTAACAAATATAATTATATTGCAAGCTAAATAAAAGCTTGTAAAAATAATAAATAATCTTTGTTAGAATTACATTTTCTTTATTCAAAATTAATAAAAACATTATTATACATACCTATATAATAAACTACTAATTATTTTATGAAACGACATCTAAATCAAACAATTTTCCCGCCAAAGAGTGGAAACGTCAAAAGAAGTGACGAATTAAAAACAAGACTTAAAACCGTTCAGAAACGGTGTTCAAAAGGAGAGGGCGAAATAAAGCTGCTAACGAGACGGCAGAGGCGTGGAACCAAAGACTAAAAGTAAAAAGCATTTTGATATTTGTACCAAACGGGTATTTTAAATTTATTATTCATAATAGCAACAAGAAGGTTTTGTGTGTTAACATTTTTAAACCATAAACACATTCTTACAATGTAAAGTGGCGCATTTAGCATGACGTGCTTATAGCAATTTATTTTTGAGCTTCAATTGAAGTTCGTAAGATATTTAACTTAATAACCTAGCTTTAGGGATTTTAATTATTGATAGGTAAATTAAGATCGACACAGGTCCAGGTCTAGGGTTAATTTCAAACTTAAGATACAAATTTTATACACGCTCTATAGTTCCGTCCTTTTTACTCTTAAACTACGTTATGGTACGGCCCAGTAGTTACTATTAAACCGACTTTGGATTTTCTTTACTTGCAGAAAGCTATATTAGCCTACCTACTAGCTTCAACCCGCGGCTTCGCCCGCGCGTACAATCCCTCGGGAACAGAGATTTTTTCCGGGATAAGAAATAGCATATGTGTTATTCCAGACTTTAATCTATCTCTATGCCAAATTTAATCTAAATCCCTTTAGTACTTTTTCGTGAAAGAGTAATAAACATACATTCATACATTCTTACAAACTTTCGCGTTTATAATATTACTAGGGGTCGCCCGTGACTTCGTCCGCGTGGTGATTTGGAACGTACATTTCCCCGATTTTGCAACATATGTCACTACTGCTCCGCTCCTATTGATCATAGCGTGATGTTATATAGCCTATAGCCTTCCTGGATAAATGCACTATTCAACTAAAAAAATTTTTTTCTAATCGAACAAGTACTTTCTGAGATTAACGCGTTCAACCAACCAAACAAACAAACAAACTCTTCAGCTATATAATATTTGTATAGATGTAGTATAAGTATATATCTCAATGACATAAGCTTCTTTTAATAAATATTAAACGCGAGAAAACCCACTAACAGAAGCTACATAGATATTATATTACAATCGCACAACTTTCAAAGATGAAGTTAGGCCGAGAGCTTTGCGGGGGATTTTAATCGATTCTTTCCAAAGAAAATTATATTAACTCGATACAAAAGTTAAATCAATGTAGCGGTATCGATAATACCAATTATTGAATCGGATTGGGTATTGTAATATTATTGGCTTTGTATAATAATGATATCGTATTTTGTTTCTAGGGTCTGCGTTTGACAAATAAATTGGATTTTGTATAATCATAAGGAAATGTATTAACTAATAAATAATTTGACTGCACGGTTGGCTCAGTGGCTTAAGTGGCACGGCGTGTTGTGGGTTCGATCCCCACGCGGAACAAAAGTTAGTAGTTTTTACGTAAAAGAGTAACAAACATCCATACTCACAAACTTTCACATTTCAAATATTAGTAGGATAATACTAATATAGTATGTTATACAAATGGAAACACGCAGGTTTTAACATGCCAGTAACTTATGAATTGTACCTTTTGGTTGGTTACGTTTTGATTTATAATATGGGATTTTATGCTGAACACGGAGGCAATAAAGCCATTTGCACATTTTAAATTTTATATTTTAATATAATAAAACAATATTCAGTGTTTTTCGCATATATTCTAAGAACTTATAAACTAATTAAAGTGTACTCACGTTTGTGGAAGAAAACACCCACTTTATGTAGTTTGAGCTACACTACATACACCACCTGCCAGCACTTCACATACAATTGTACATAAACACACAATGTCACAACTGGCTGAGATCAAGACCGCACAAGACAGCTTAGAAGAGTGCTTCTCCAAGAGGATGGCTGAACTGGAAGTCCAGCTGCATACTGGGGGCCTCGCCAAGGACACTGTCGCAAAGGTGGCAGAAGAGTTCCGGTCTTTCAGGGAGCTCATGTTCGCCATGCTCTCAGTGCTAAGGAAGCAGATAAACGAGTGCGCCCGATTGGTTGATGCAGTTGAGACACGGCACAGACGCAAGGCTCTGTTATTCTTGGGGGTGTCAGAGGCGGAGAAGGAGGACTGCAGAGCTGTAGTGCTGAGTCTTGTGCACAAAATGGAGCTCAGTGACATCATTGCGTCGGATATTAAGGTCTGCCACAGAATCGGTGCTTCGGGTAAGGATCACCAACGGCCCATCCTTGTCAAGTTTGCAAGTGTGCAGCTTAAGTCAACAGTATGGAGGGCCAAATCAAGACTGAAGGGGACATCTACTTCAGTCAGAGAGTTCCTGACCAAGTCACGGCAGGCTGTCTTCGCCAAAGCAAGGCAACATTTTGGTATGCGCGGTTGTTGGACGCAGGACGGCGTCATAGTGGTCGCAGTTAATGGGAGCCGCCACAGGGTTACTGCTGCAGATGAGCTAAAGTCCTTGATGGTGAAATATCCTAAGAGGACGGACGGAGCTTCTACTGAGGGCAGGAGCGGCACCGGCAATAGTGGCACCGCGGGAGCGACGTCCAAACAGCGTAAATAGTCCGTATTTGTCTCACGAGTTTGTTATTTACTATTTCTATCTCTCTTATTTCATATTGCTGCCTCTATATTACTATTACCCTCTATTAACTTTACTTTTTCTGTTTCGATTCTATGTCTTTATTGCCATTTTACTTGTTTATTGTGGAGTCAGTGCTGTCAAATTGACATCTGACATCTCATAATGATAGTTTATTCGATTGCTTGATTGATAGAGGTCAGTATTTGTGTTGTTAAGAAATTGTTAGCCTAATGTTATTGTCAATGTTATTGACAATATTATTATGTATTGTTTGTATACTTTGTGAATTTCTGCTGGCGGGTGGTGCAGAGATAATAGTTTTATACTAAAAATTGTGTAAATTTAAGCGCTTTATTATTATTTATTTATATATTTTATATTTAGGTATATTTTTATGTATTCAGAAGATGAATTATATTTATCTGCTAATGACGATAGTTTGTCGAATAATGATAGTTTTTCTTCAGTGACTGGCACGCTGGGTGATGATGTACGGCAAAAATTTGCCAACGTTTCTCGTACGCACTTTAATGTGTGCCATATTAATGCACAAAGTGTGCCCAGTCACTACAGTGATCTTTTAGAAACTTTTTCTAGCGCTGACGTTCATGCTGTCCTGGTTTCCGAGAGTTGGCTAAAACCAAATCTTCCTTCTACCTCTTACTCTCTCCCCGGATTCATTCTGATAAGGAATGATCGAGTTGGTAGGAGAGGTGGTGGTGTTGCCATTTATCTCCGCAGTCATTTTCCGTACAAAATTCTTGCTGCTTCCACTTCTGACACTTCGACGACTGCGGAATATTTGTTTCTTGAGGTTAATGTCAAGGGTACTAAAATGGTTCTAGCGGTTGTTTATTGTCCCCCTTCTATTGATTACTTCTCCAGTCTCGAAACGATTCTGGAATCTTTAGGGTCTGAATATTTACATCACATCATCATGGGCGATTTCAACACCGACCTCCTCTCTCCTGTGTCCCACCGTTCCCGTAAGCTCCTAGACATCGTCAAGTCAGCCTGTCTGCACGTTTTACCTCTGCAAGCCACTCACCACAACAATCAAGTACTGGACACCTGGCTCGACATAATCCTTACCTCTGTTCCTGCCCTAGCCTCATCCCACGGTCAGCTTTCTGCGCCTGGTTTTTCTCACCACGACCTTATTTACCTATCTTATATCCTCAAACCTCCCAAACCCTCACCTAAAGTTCTGCACATGCGGTGTTTTGGTCGTATGGACATCGAGAAATTGCAGAGTGACGCTTCCCAACTCAACTGGGATGACTTGGTAGCTGCATCTACAGTAGATGATAAAGTTAGTTTACTCACCAAAAATATTATAGCTCTCTATGATGTCCATGCTCCTGTAAGGAAGGTGAAACTAAAGCGCCCCCCTGCACCCTGGATAACAGTGGGTGTTCGTATGGCGATGAGACGTAGGGACCGTGCTTTTCGCAAATATAGAAGGGATCGCTGTGACGACAATTGGACCACTTACAAAACTGCAAGAAATCGGTGTAATCAGATGATACGTGATGCTAAACGCCGACATATTCACAGTAACATCACTTCCTCATCCCCTGCCGATATCTGGAAGTTCCTCGGGACCCTAGGTATCGGCAAACAGCGACGCGCTGACTTTCAGAGGACACTTGGTTTGGATGATATTAACAAACATTTCTCATCTAGTACTCCAATGGATCCCCAAACCAAGTGTCACACTTTAAGTTACATAGCTGACTTAGCTCGAATGAATATTAAATCCTTTTGCTTTTCTCCAGTAGCCGAAGATGATATCAAAAAGATAATCCTTTCCATTAAATCCAATGCGGTGGGCAGTGATAACATTAGCCGCCGCATGATCACCCCAATCCTTGAACAACTCCTTTCGCCGATCACTCATATAGTCAACTATTCCCTTTATTCTGGAACTTTCCCATCACTGTGGCGTAGAGCCTTTCTTATCCCTCTGCCTAAAATACAAAATCCTTCCCTACCTAACCACTTCCGTCCAATATCCATTCTTCCGTTCCTGTCCAAAGTGCTTGAGGCCTGTGCGCACAAGCAGCTGTCTCGTCATATTTACTCTCATAACTTGCTAAGTCCGTTACAGTCTGGCTTTAAGCCAGGTCACAGTACTACATCCGCACTCCTTAAAGTGACTGGCGATATCAGGGAGGGCATGGAAGACACCAAGGTCACTGTACTGACCTTGGTTGATTTTTCTAGTGCCTTTGATACCGTCAGTCACGACATCCTGCTAGCCATCCTCTCCCATCTAATGATATCCTCTGAAGCTCTGGATTGGTTCTCTAGCTATCTTCGAGTTCGTCAGCAATCTGTCCGCCTCGATGAGTCATCTTCGAGTTGGTATGATATTGACGCTGGCGTTCCTCAAGGCGGTATTCTTTCTCCATTGTTGTTTTCTATTTTCATCAACCTCATAACTAAAAATCTTCAATGCACGTATCATCTGTATGCCGATGACTTGCAGATATACTCTCAGGCCAGCGTGGACACCGTGTCATCAGCTATTGACATGGTCAATAGTGATCTGAAACATATTAGTAGCTGGTCTGATAGATTTGGTCTAACGGTCAATGTGACTAAATGTCAAGCCATTGTCGTAGGCAGCCAGCGGCTACTGTGTAGGTTAAATACTTCTGCACTGCCATCTTTAACTTATAATGGGGCCACCATAAATCTGTCGCCGACTGTTAAAGACCTAGGCCTATTTATTGACAGCACATTAAATTGGCGACCTCAAGTGACCCATGTTTGCCAAAAAGTCACTGGTACCCTACGTGCTCTATATCGCTTGAAAAACTTTCTTCCTTGCAAAACTAAGATAGCGCTTGTGCAGGCTTTAATTTTTCCTATTGTTGACTATGGTGATGTGTGTTATTTCGACCTGAATGCAGATCTTCTCTACAAACTTGACCGTCTTCTTAATAACTGCATTCGATTCATTTTTAATCTCCGCAAGTATGACCATGTGTCAACTTATAGGTCCCAACTAAAATGGTTACCTATTGCACAACGTCGCAAACTACGAGCTCTCACTACTCTTTTTTCTATTCTGACGTCACCCAACTCCCCTTGTTACTTAACTCCTTACTTCCAGTATCTCTGCTCCGTGCATGATAAAAAAAACCTTCGTTCTTCCAACAATCTTCTCCTATCTTGTCCCTCTCACTCAACTGATTTTATTCACTCTGCGTTTCCTGTCCAATCCATTCTACTTTGGAATGCCCTTCCTCTCGAAATCAGGACGTCCACCAACCGTCACGCGTTTAAAGTTAAGGTTCGCGAATTATTGTTATCTCAATAGACTGGCAGACTTATCATAACTACACTTATTATATATTTTATATATATATATATAGGTATATTATATTGTAATAGTACATATATATTATTTAGTTTATGTATTGAATATCTTTCTCTAAATATATATTATATTAGTATGTATAAAGTTTTACCCTGACTTCTTGTCTAAACCTACTTTGTTTCTCTCTGCATCACCCTAAGGTTGACTGGTAGATAATGCCCAAGGCATTAAGTCCGCCTATACATAAATTTTGTGTATGAAGTTTAATAAATAAATAAAAAATAAATAAAGAAAAATTGAATTATTTCGCCATTTTGCAAGTTTTCCGTTTAAGAGTTTAGTCATAAAATGTCATGACTTTTTTAACCGACTTCAAAAAAGGAGGAGGTTCTATGTTCGACTGCATTTCTTTTTTATGTATGTTCATCGATTGCTCCGCCATTTGTGGACCGATTCTCAATTTTTTTTTGAAAGAGAGAGACTCTTGAGGTGTTCCCATTGGCACCAAGTCAGGATCTGATGATGGAAAATCGAGGACAAACCTCAAATGTTATAGGTATTAAACAATGCTTTTATTTCATATATTTTTTACTTTTATTTTATCACAAAAAAAAGAAAAATAAAAAAATTTTAGAGAAGAAATCAAACCAACTTCAAAAGGCTAAAAACAACTGAATACAGATTGAAGTCGGTGCCAAACTGAATATTAGGTGACAGGATAATCATAGCACAGACTTCAATCTGTATTCAGTTATTTTTAGCTTTACTATTTGGGTGGCAAACAAGCATACGGCCCGCCTGATGTTTAGCGGTTACCGCAATCTATGGTCGCTTGCAATACTGGAGGTGTCACTTGCATGTTGCCGACCCATTTTTTTACACCAAGGCTTTAAGATAGAGTATCTCTTTAAAAGGAAAACGTTTCCTTCAAAACGCATCCCTAAATGAGCGCTGGAGACCTGTACTCACACACAGGAGCACAACTTCACCACTGTGTGTAGTTATTTGGTTGTGGTCTTCTGTAAGGCGGAGTTCCCTCCTCAGTCGGGCTTGTTTGCTAGTATGGAGCCCTACTTCTAGGTTTAAAATCATTTATTCTCTTAAAAGACAAAAAAGCCACTTACAAGAGAATATAAAATATACATTTTGTAATCTTATTTTAGGTAACCGTCACCAAAGTATATATAAATTTTATTTATTTATTTATATTATTTATTTTCAGCCTGTACTGTCCCACTGCAGGGCAAAGGCCTCCCTTTCCTCTTTCCACTCAACCCGATCTTGTGCTAGAATAGACCAGTCTTTCCTGTACGCATCAAGCTCGTCCCGCCATCTGAGTCTGGGCCTACCACGATGCCGTTGGACATTTTTTGGTACCCACATAGTGGTAATTTTCGCCCACAACTCGTCTGACATGCGGCAAATATGCCCGGCCCAGTCCCACTTGAGCTTAACAGATTTTTGGGTAACGTCGGCAATTCGGGTCATGGAGCGCAGTGTCGTGTTCCGTATCCGGTCTATTAATCGAACTCCAAGGATACTGCGCTCCATCGCACGTTGGCAAACCTCGAGTTTGGATCTCTGCTGAATTGTCAAAGACCAGGTTTGAGCGCCGTATGTAAGAATGGGGAGAATGCACATGTCCATTAATTTGCGCTTGTGACAAATCGGAAGGTCTCCTTTCATGAGGTTTTTCATTGACCAATAGGCCTTTCAAGCATTTTCAGTCCGGCGAATAATTTATTTTTCCTGCCTTGCCTGGAAAGAAACTATTTGACCTAGGTAGATGTATTCCGGGACATATGCAATCTCCGCACCCTCTACGTACAATTTTTGTTGGATGCTATTAGTCATAAGTTTGGTCTTTGACATGTTCATTCGAAGTCCAATCTCGAGACTTGCCTTGTTTAACTCATTGAGCATTTTGCCTAACTCCGATGCCGAAGATGAAAAAAGAACAATGTCGTCGGCGAAACGCAAGTTGGTCAGCCTTTTTTCGCCGACAACTATGCCTTTGTTTGCCCAAATGTCAGACAGATCTTTAAAAACCCCTTCTAGGGTGGCAGTAAATAGCTTAGGTGAAAGTGGGTCTCCCTGCTTGACTCCTCTTTCTATATTGAATGAAGGTCCCGTGGTAGAGGTGTGAATGGCGGCTGTACTGTTGTGGTAAATATTTTGCAGTAAACTTATATAAGAGGTTTCTATGTTTTGATTTTGGAGTGCCTTAAATAATGAATGCTGGTGGATACTGTCGAATGCCTTGGTATAATCGACAAATGCTATGTAAAGAGGAATTTTAAATTCTGTGTACTTCTCGACTATTTGATTAATAGCTTGGAGGTGGTCAGTGGTGGATAGGCCTCGTCGAAACCCTGCTTGTTCAGGGGGCTGATGCAAGTCAAGTTGGCCAGAAATACGGTTTTCAATGACTTTTATAAACGCTTTGTATAAGTGCGACACTAAACTTATGGGGCGGTAGTTATCCAAGGCAGATTTGTCACCTTTTTTATGTAACAAGGTGATAGTTGAATGGCAGAACCGCGTAGGAAACGAACCAGTTTGCAAGATGGAGTTAAATAAGTTTGTAATGTGTGGTAGTAATACACTCTCTCCTATTTTTTAAGGCTTCTGTGGTAATATTGTCTTCACCAGGACTTCTATTATGTTTCATGTGATGTAAAGCGCTGTGTATTTCAAAACCTGTTATTGGAGGTACAGATTGCGATAAACTATTGTGTATTTGGCTGGAGAAAGAGACATGGTCTTTTGCAGTATACAAACACTTATAAAAATCTGTGCATATATTGAGAATTTTCCCTTTATCTGTATGTACAGTACCTAAATTGTCCTTTATTTTTGTGATCGTTGATCGCCCTGGATCTATACCTCTCCGAGCTGTTTTTATACTATATATAAATATATACACTATATAAATATATACTATATATAAATATATAGTATAATATATTATAATTATTTTAAGTAGGTATTTGTAATGCTCATTCAGCTTTATTAGATTTAAAACTGCTGAGTGAACTTACATTTTAAGATATATGTGGGTAGTTTATTGAATAGTTGTGCTCCTTCATGAGTAATACTCTTATTAGCGTAATTAGTACGTATTTTTGGCAACTTAATCCCTACTTCTCTTAAAGAAAAAGTGCTATAGCCACCCAAAAGAATACACAAGCAAATTATTGATGTTTTACCAACGTACGAAGTCAATTTATCACGAATTTTCCTTATACTCTATTAAACTAACTGAATAGCATCAGCATTTTGCCGTCGCATGGAAAAGGGGCTTACAGACTCATCGCTTAAGTAAGATATATTCGAGAAAGCGAAGAGCGACAAGTGTGACAATTTATTAAAGCTTGCCAGTATTTTATATAGAAACTTTATAATTATGGCTGAATAGGTTTTGGCATGTATCTGCTGTTTCAAGTTAAAACTACTAACTGTCCGTTGCTGCTTTGAGGAATTTATAACAGTGAAGTGAATCTAAGTCAAAAAAGGTATGAAAACCTTTAAAATATTACGCGATTTAGACCCGTTGTCCATTATAATTATAATCTAAGTCAAAGTCAAACTCATTTAAATTAAATGCGTGATACTTATGAACGTCATAAAAACAAAAACAAATGCCAGCATATTTTTTCTTTACGGCCAATTCGCTGACTAGGGATAAGGCCTCAAAAAGAATTGACAAGAAACTTACTCTTTTTAATCGCCAGAGTATAACATTCACAATTTGGTATGAGTTAAAATATTTATGGTAACAAAAAGGGATGAAAACCAACAGATCTGAATGAAATTTGGCAAGAAGATAGATTATATTCTTGGTAAGAAATTTTTGTTGCGAAATCGGACATTCACGCGGGCAAAACCACGGGCAACAGCTAGTTAAAAAAAATACAGGTCCCGTCCGCCATTATTTGGGACACAGATGCCTACTATTACACCTGCCTACCCCTTCGAGAAAATTCGAAATGCTATGTTGTGAACTCTGACGTATCGTCGCTTAAATGTCTTATGATACTCTGAAGCAGGTACGGTCCACCTGCCAATAATGGTGTACGATAACCAGCGTCTGATAGTAGGGTACGATGATTATAGTAATTTCCTTCTCGGACCGGTCTTAAAGGGTCTATAGGGCAAATTGTACTCATTGGTTAGCATTTTCCTTTGCATATTGCCAAGTGTTCAAGCTATGTAGGGCATAGTCAATTTGAATGAACATGCACACTAGCAAATAGGCGGACTTCATGCCGTCGGCGTTCTCTACCAGTTAACTCTTGGTGAGAAAGAGAGGTAGAGCACCATACTAGTGAGCAAGCCTGAGTGGGGAAGGACCTCCTCCTTACAGAATATTACAGCTAAATACACACGTGTAATTTTGATACTTACTTATAATAATAATGTCTTCCTAATTGAATTTCGGTCATAGTGGCTAATCTCAAGGGAGACTAGCCATCTGCGCGGTAGATATTTTAGTGCCTTGTGTACTTTTGTTTGCGCAAACACAAGGGCACTCTTTATTCCTTCACTCTCATAGTACGATGGGACGGCATTCCGATGCGACCGCAGAGAGATCAGGAGTAGGACCAAATGCTTTACGGGCTTCCCGGTTTTACAACCCGGTGCCTCGGTGCCTCGGGAAATTTTCAAACTCCGGGAATCTATTGTGAATTTCTTGATAGAAAAACCTAATATCTGATCTCTCTCTGAGGGACTTCGTGATCAGAACACACCGTCGACTGAGCCACCGAGGCAGTTATTTAACAAATCATAATAATATTTTTGGTACAACCCACACATCGCTAACTGATACCAAACTAGGCAGAGCCTGTACTATGGTAACCAGATAACTGATTAACATATTTATATATTTCTAAATACATACTTATTATAGATAAATTACACCCGGACACAGAACAAACATTTGTGCTCATCACACAAAGATTTGTCCTGGGTGGGAATCGAACCTACGACCACCGGTGTAGCAGTTAGAGTTACAAACCACTAGACCAACAGGCCCGGAAATATATAGGTACCCACAATAAATATTACAAAACATTCGAATCTTAATATCTTTACCTCACGTATACAAACTTTTTGCTATAAAACTTTGAGAGCCCAACTCTAAGCAATCTGTTGTCTTTTTTCATGAAGTAATCCTGACATCAGATGCTGGTGACATGCTAAAGAAAATATTGGAAAACTTCTGAATAAATAAAGACTTGGCCGAAGCTCGGACGTACTCAATAGAACCCTTGTTACCTATCAAAAGGTTTTGTTACGTATTCTTATTTTGGATGCGTAGAACTTTTAAATTATGAATGATATGGGCTTTTAGTGGCTAGTTAATGTTTAATATATTATTATGATAGATGTTTCCCGTGGCTCCGCCCGTATGGATGTCGGTTATCACAATAAAAAGTACGCCATGTCCTACCTTTGGATACCATCTATCTTAAAGCCAAATTTTTATTATGATTTCATTAAACAACCATACGACCCACCTGATGGTAAAAAGTAATTGTAGTTTATAAACGCTTGCAATGCTCGCGTGTCACTGAACTAAAAAAATTGTCCTAGGGCAATTTTTTTTTATGCTACGTAGATGGTAATGGCAAACAAGCACGGCCTGCCGAAAGTTAACCAGTAACCATAGCCTATGGACGCTTGCAATGCCAGAGGTATCACTTGCTTGTTGCCAACCCATTTTTTTTAAGATGGAGTATCCCTGGGATAGAAAAACGTTTCTTTCAAAATGCATTCCTAAATGAGCGCTGGAGACCTGTATTCACACACAGGGACACAACTTTATTACTGTGATTTAGCTGTAGTTTTCTGTAAGATAGAGGTCCTACGCCTGTCGGGCTTATTCGCCTAAATGGTGAACACACAGACAGACAATTATGCATTATTATTAGTAGATAGGTATTCGAAGGTCATCTTTGATTGTTTAGAGTGGAGCTCCATTAGGTTGGATATTCAATCAATATTCAAAGTTTACCTTCGTTGTCCCCGATTGAGTGGGTGACCGAAAATAGATTGTCCTATTATGTGCTTGAGTAAACTTTTGTTTGATTTGTCTTATGATTATGTTATTTGATTACAATATGGGTAATTAATCGTACTATATAAATGTGGAAGTTTGTGAGCATGTATCGATGTTGGTTACTCTTTTACGTAACTCTTTTCCCCCGCCACACATGGCTTTCTTTCTACAGCGGGAGTTGTAAAAAAAATACTAATATTATAAAAGTAAAAGTTTGTGAGGTTGGGTGTTTGTTACTCCTTTACGCAAAAGCTATTGGTCGGAATCTGATGAAAATGTTGTAGGAAAATAGCTAGTATATACACATTTACATCGTTTTTGTTTCTGTTTTTAAAAGACAACTCCCGCACAAGGGATCAAGCTCTGTATCGCGGGGGACTTTAGAAACATACAATTAACGGACACGAAGTCCACCGAGACTCGGAACAACCATTTATAGATCATACAGTGGTAAATGGCGAGACTTAAGCCACCGAACCAATCATCCATATTATACTGAGAATTTCCTCTTTTATTAAATTCGGTTATAAACACGTTGCTTATTGTGCTTAGTAGTGGAACTAAAACTGCCTCGTCATCTAAAACTCTTTCACATACATTTCAATATTTGGCTGCTATAAAAATAGTACGTAAAAGCCTTAACACAGCTATTTCAATTCATGTTTCCTGTTATTCATCCATAATTTGGTAGTCACGCAAAACTATTAGGTTGATATTTCAATTTATTATCCAAGGATACGAACAAAATACATTCTGTTGTTGAAGCTTATTGAGTAGCTTTACGATTAAGTAATGCTTCTGATTGCTTGCGTCTTTATTTTTTAATACTATTAAAGTTGCAGACAAGCTTACAACCCTCCACGATGTGTAATGAGGCGCTCATAGCCAGGTGCACTCGCTGTTCTGTAAACGATCAGCAGGTTAAGCAACCAAAGGCACGGTAACCCTATAGATGGGTGACCGCAGAGTGGTGTTTCATTTGAGCGTCTCCGTGCTTTGGAGGGCACGTTAATAGTCGGTCCCGATTGTTAACAGTCGTTAGATCACGACAGATCGGCGATCTAAATAACTCTGTCACCAGGTTGACCACTAACCAAACGATGACAGAGAGAGAGAGAGAGAGAGACGATGTGTAATTTAAAGAACTCTAGTCTTGCGATTTGAACTTCACGGGGACATACAAACGCACAGCCTGCCTAATGGTAAGCGGTTACCATAGCCTATGGACGCTTGCAAAAACAGAGACCGAAAGATTTAACACCAAAGTTTTGTGATGGAGTTTTTCTGGGATAGAAAAACGTTTACGCACATACAGGAACACAACTGCAATGCTATGGGTAGTCATTTGGCTGTAGTCTTCTATAAAGTAGAGGTTTTTCCGAAGTCAGGCTTGTTCATTAGTATGGTGCCCTACATTTCTTAAAAGGCAATTGTATTTCCATCGGGCAAGCTGTGCGCTTATATGTCTCCGTGGTAGAGGTTCTGATCGCACTGCTGTGAGGCTAGCGTTCTTTAAATAACACATTTGATCGATGAGTCAATTAAAAGATTTGATCTTTTCCTTCTTATCATTTGGTAAGTGACTAACCTACTTGCTGTGACAGAGTTATTTAGATCACCTATATAGGCCTCTGCCTCTCTCTCCCTGTCGAGATCGAATTGATTACAGTTGGGACCGACTTTTAACGTGCCCTTCGAAGCTTAGAGATGCTCAGATAAAGTATCACTATGAAGTCACCCATCTATAGAGTTACCGCACCTTTGGTAGTTTAACCCGCTGAGCGTTTATTGATCAGCCAGTGCACTAGCTATGAGCACCTCGATTTGACCTTTAACATTGAATATCCTACAAAGGTCGATTTTGTTGCAAAATAAGAAAATGAAATGTCATGCTGCTTCCATAGACGTTTAAGTTATCAAAACATCATTAATTTTGCTATAATTTATCGTTATACCCTTCATTCTTTTAGTAGTCTTTATTGGTATTGAAGTATGATATACGACAAGATAGGGCCCCATTGTAGTGCCCTGGAGTATCCCTGTTTTTCTTACAATAGAGGCAAGGACCAAAATCTAGATTGTGGATAAGGATAAATGTTTTTATACTTTGTCGGCAACAATAGAATAACAAAACTGTTTCTTAGTGGTCTAGGTATTTTTATTTAGAAGACTTATAAGATAAGTTTTATAGAAAACAATGCTGATCCGTCAACACATTTTAAGCCAGCATGTATGGATTATGGACTAAACCATGTCAGCTCATTTGATGAAGGAGAGAAGATCAATAGGATTTAAATCTATTAACTTAAAGCTCATTTTCCAATAGAAAAATTTTGGCGCATTAGAATTAATGGAGATGTAGGGGCCGCCCTAGAAGAACATACAGCAACTAAGTAATACAATGGCCAAATTAAAAGTACCCAGAAACGACGTTCATGCATGAAGAGGTTAATGAATGTAGAGGTAGCGAAAGAAGTGTGTTTGAATCGAAGCAATTGGCGTACCATAGTCAAGTCGAAGTCAAACTCATTTATTCATTTAGATCAAATATATGATACTTATGAACGTCATAAAAACAAATGCCAGCATACTTTTTTCCTACGGCCAATTCGCTGACTATGGTAGGGCCTCGAGAAGAATTGGCAAGAAACTCGGGTCACTCTTTTTATTCGCCAGAATATAACATTTACAATTTGGTATAGGTTACAATATTAGTGGTAACGAAAAGGAACGGAAACCAATATACCATACAGAATGAAATAAAAACTAAAACCCGACTACTTAAAAATCGTCCTCTGAAAAGTATGAAATAAATAAATTTTATATAGGTACAGAGGGTAGCCGTGGTCGTATGCCACCTTGCCTTATTTATTTATTTATTTTTTAAAAGACAACTCCCGCACTAGAGAACAAGCTCTGTGTCGCGGGGGGCTTTACAAACATACAATTAACGAACACAAATTACAACCAGACTCAGAACAACTCTTTGTGGGTCACACAAAGTTTTGTCCTGTGTGGGAATCGAACCCACAACCTCGTGCACAGCAGGCGCATACAGCTTCCACTGGACCACCAAGGTATTACTTAAGGACACTTAAGGATCGCTATATTTATTTATTTAAACACTTTATGCACAATCGCACACAGGCAGACTTGCGGATATCTTGTTTCGATGAAGAGTTCCTATAGTTCCTATATTGTTATGTAAAAGGTGGCATACGACCACGGCTACCCTCTGTACCTATATAAAATTTATTTATTTCATACTTTTCAGAGGACGATTTTTAAGTAGTCGGGTTTTAGTTTTTAAACTTTATTTTATTTGAATTATTTTGGAGTTTTATTTTTAAGACAATATTATACAATGCAGCTTTAGGATATATTCAAATAATATGGCAAATGAAAACATATTTAAAAACGATATATTTATTCTTTTTTGTAGGTCATCAGACTTTTATAGTCTAAACTAATTGGCACATGAGTTTTATGCCTAATCATTTTTATTATTTATTTTTGTAATTTACAGATTTTTTATATTCTTATCTTCCAACTTCAACAACACATCCTAAGCACCACCTAGAAATATAGTTCTTGTCAAGATAAATCCAACAAACATGACGCGGCTATCTTGTTTCGTTAGAGTTCCTATGGCCAGTTTTCGACGTCATTATCACACCCTTAACACCACTTAGAAATATTAATATGCTTCAAGGTCACAACTTAGAAGCATATTACCCGTTTTGGTTTGATGGGTAATCCCGTCAAGTTAAATCTGATGAGCCCAAATACGATGCTTCTACGAGTATCTTGTTTAATTAAAAAGTACCTATGGCAACCTTCCGTCTTTCATCATCACAACCGGAACACCTAACTAGGAGTATAGTACTATGAGCCCAAATACGATGCTTCTACGAGTATCTTGTTTAATTAAAAAGTACCTATGGCAACCTTCCGTCTTTCATCATCACAACCGGAACACCTAACTAGGAGTATAGTACTAGTCAAGATAAATTCATCGCACCAAAACGCAACGCGGCTACCTTGTTTCGTTGAAGAGTTTTCATGGGCACCTTCCGACTTCATCATTATATCCTGAGCACCCATCTAGGAATATAGTACTTGTCAAGATAAATCTATTGCACCTAACTTAAACACGACGCGGATATCTTGTTTCGTTGAAAAGTTCCTATAGCCACTACCCAACTTCATCACCACGTCTTGAACACCCACAAAGTAACAGTAAAGATATATGTAACGTACCCAAACACGACGTGGCTATCTTGTTTCGTTAAAGAGTTCCTCTAGCCACTTTCCAACTTATTCACCTCGTCCTGAACACCCACCTAGGATTAAAGTACTCGTAAAGATATAGGTAACGAACCCAAACACGACGCGGCTATCTTGCTTCGTTGAAGAGCTCCTATAGCCACTTCTCAATTTCATCACCACGTTCTGAACACCCACCTAGGTATAAAGTACTCGTAAAGATATATGTACCGAACCCAAACACGACGTGGCTATCTTGTTTCGTTGAAGAGTTCCTATAGCCACTTCTCAATATCATCACCACGTTCTGAACACCCACCTAGGTATAAAGTACTCGTAAATATATATGTAACGAACCCAAACACGACGTGGCTATCTTGTTTCGTTGAAGAGTTCCTCTAGCCACTTTCCAACTTATTCACCTCGTCCTGAACACCCACCTAGGATTAAAGTACTCGTAAAGATATAGGTAACGAACCCAAACACGACGCGGCTATCTTGCTTCGTTGAAGAGCTCCTATAGCCACTTCTCAATTTCATCACCACGTTCTGAACACCCACCTAGGTATAAAGTACTCGTAAAGATATATGTACCGAACCCAAACACGACGTGGCTATCTTGTTTCGTTGAAGAGTTCCTATAGCCACTTCTCAATATCATCACCACGTTCTGAACACCCACCTAGGTATAAAGTACTCGTAAATATATATGTAACGAACCCAAACACGACGTGGCTATCTTGTTTCGTTGAAGAGTTCCTCTAGCCACTTTCCAACTTCATCACCTCGTCCTGAACACCCACCTAGGATTAAAGTACTCGTAAAGATATAGGTAACGAACCCAAACACGACGCGGCTATCTTGCTTCGTTGAAGAGTTCCTATAGCCACTTCTCAATTTCATCACCACGTTCTGAACACCCACCTAGGTATAAAGTACTCGTAAATATATATGTAACGAACCCAAACACGACGTGGCTATCTTGTTTCGTTGAAGAGTTCCTCTAGCCACTTTCCAACTTCATCACCTCGTCCTGAACACCCAACTAGGATTAAAGTACTCGTAAAAATATAGGTAACGAACCCAAACACGACGCGGCTATATTGCTTCGTTGAAGAGTTCCTATAGCCACTTCCCAATTTCATCACCACGTCCTGAACACCCATCTAGGTATAAAATACTCGTAAAGATATATGTAACGAACCCAAACACGACGTGGCTATCTTGTTTCGTTGAAGAGTTCCTCTAGCCACTTTCCAACTTCATCACCTCGTCCTGAACACCCACCTAGGATTAAAGTACTCGTAAAGATATATGTAACGAACCCAAACACGATGTGGCTATCTTGTTTCGTTGAAGAGTTCCTATGGCCATCTTCCGTCTTCATCATTATATCCTGAGCACCCACCTAGGAATATAGCACTTGTCAAGATAAATCTATTGCACCTAACCTAAACACGACGCGGATATCTTGTTTCGTTGAAGAGTTCCTATAGCCACTTCCCAACTTCATCATCACGTCCTGAATACCTACCTAGGTATAAATTACTCGTAAAGATATATGTAACGAACCCAAACACGACGTGGCTATCTTGTTTCGTTGAAGAGTTCCTCTAGCCACTTCCCAATTTCATCACCACGTCCTGAACACCCACCTAGGTATAAAGTACTCGTAAATATATATGTAACGAACCCAAACACGACGCGGTTATCTCGTTTCGTTGCTGAGTTCCTATGGCCATCTTCCGACTACATCATTATATCCTGAACACCTAAGAATATAGTACTTGTCAAGATAAATCCATTGCACCTAAACACGACGCGGATATCTTGTTTATTTGACGAGGTCATTTGCCCACCTTCTGACTGTATCATCAGACCAGCTCCATGGTATTACATTATTACATTGTCACCAAAGTGCCGTCGGTGTACCAAATTTTAGCTCAATCAAACATTGAAAAATGGTTCAAATCTCGCAAGCAAGATTTGACCTAAACCAACTAACAAACAAACAATGCAGGCACACCAGCGGGCGAAAGCTAGTAATATTTACATATTCGAAACCTGCAAATTAAATCCTATCATTTGATACCCATCACGGCACTTTTTAAAGAAATTTAGTTTTTATTTTTAGGTTTCAGGTCCCACAGAGGACGCCATATTGATTTTATTGTGACGTCACATAGCCTATAACCAGCAGACAATCAAGACGTTTCTAACGATACCTCATTTGTCAAGTTACGATAAATAGTTTAGAAGTTATGCGGGAACAGATGAACATACATACATACATACATACATACATACAAACATACATACAGGTCAAAATCATAACCCTCCTTTTTGCTTCGCCGTAGTCGGGTAATTAGTCGCTGCCTACCCCAGTGGGAGACGGGCGTGATGATATGTTACATTATAATGTAAGTATTATTGTCATTCCAGTGACGATATTTACATTATATTTTGTTTGTATTACTTTTTCACTCAGAAAATTTTGTACTATCAGTTTTTGTTTATGCTGTTGATCAGTGATAAGTGTTATTGAAAGGTTTTCACTCTCCAATATTATGTATGTGTGCGCCTCTCGATGGATTCATCAGTTTTATGAAATCATTTTCTGTTAACATTGGTATTTAACTCATTTGTATGGAGAAATAAAATTGCTTCGTTTTACGTTATTAATATCTGTATAAAAGTAATATTTTTATTGCTGCTCTCTGTTTTATACTTTTTTATACTAGTTAGCTTGTCAGTGGACAATATAGTCCAGTAGTGTGCAGATGTCGTGTTTTATGTTTTTTTCTCATAAACTGTATACAATTTGGATTTTTAAATAACATTTGCCAAACTGCATAGCAGTTTGTCGGTAGTCAGCAATCGCAAATTGCGCGCGTGTTTAACACATATACAGGTGTTTAATAGGTAGTTATAATACTTAATTAATTATGAAAAAATAATTACAAATAGGTATCCTTATCATCCTAACAACCTAATTAGTAGGTATAAATTTTTATAAATATAGAATATCCTTTGCTTCGGTATGTCATGACACTGCTATAAGGGCCCTATCGCTTGCAATATAACACTTTGCCAATTCTTACAGTAAGTAACAAAACTAAACTTTATTTACGAGTAACATTTATAAAATATTCAAGATTTTTTTTAAGAGAGGTAGGGCACCATACTAGCGAGCAAGCCCGACTGGGGAAGGACTTCCAAATTACAGAAGACCACAGCCAAATGACTGCACACAGTGGTGTAGTTGTGTTTCTGTGTGCGAGTACAGGTCTCTAGCACTCATTTAGGGGTGCGTTTTGAAAGAAACGTATTCCTATCCCAGAGATACTCCCATCATAGAGCCTTGGTGTAAAAAAATGGGTTGGCAACACGCAAGTGATACTTCTGGTATTGCAAGCGACCATAGGCGACGGTAACTGCTTAACAACAGGCGGGCCGTATGCTTGTTTGCCACCTAAGTAGTATAAAAAAAATGCAGATACGACTGTATCAAAAGTTTTTTTCTTGGGTGGCAAACAAGCATACGGCCCACCTGATGTTAAGCAGTATCCGTAGCCTATAGACGCTTGCATTACCAGAGGTATCACTTGCGTGTTGCCAACCCATTTTTTTACACCAGGGCTTTAAGATGGAAGTAACCTTGGGATAGGAATACGTATCTTTCAAAACGCATTCCTAAATGAGCGCTGGAGACCTGTACTCACACACAGGAACACAACTACACCGCTGTGTGTAGTCATTTGGCTGTGGTCTTCTGTAAGGTGGAGGTCCTTCCCCAGTCGGGCTTGCTCGCTAGTATGGTGCCCTACCTCTCTTAAAACTTGTTATGTATTAATTAGTTTTACACATTTGTTTTTTATCCTATGGTTAGTAGCAAATCTTGTGAGAGTGATATTAACGCTGTGATCTAACAACTGGTGTAACAATCCCGACCAACTCTTGAAGTGCTTTTGAAGTACGTAAATGCTGAGATAAAATAATAATATGCAGCTGAGCATTCATTGGGTAACTGCGTATATACTAGCTAAACCCGCTGATCATTATTGATAGGCGAGTTCTCACTGATCATCATGTTATGAGTTGTTCAGATCTCCCATATAAGCTTCTACCGTGATGTAATGGCTGTTAACAGTCGGGACCATCTGTAAACAATCGGGATCAACTGTAAACAATCGGGACCAACTGTTAACATTTGGGACCAACTGTTAACATTTAGGAAAACTTGTAACGTTCCATTTGAAGTTGTAATATACACTCAACGATTAATTCAACCATTTTAACAAATTAACCACTGTTTATTCAGTGATTGAAACGTAGTATAGTCCCAGATGTAATCGTCTAATGGAGTCTTGCCGTCCGCTATGTGCCTCTCGCCCTTCGAATAAATGAATACACGAGCCAGGTGAAAATAGCCTAAGCTTTTATTTTTAACTAGATGTGGGTCTGATATTTGTTATTCCAGGATTAGTTTCTACATAAATATTGGATTTGTGTTTTTAGACGGTCTATACATAATTGTTTGTAGAAATTTCACCCTTAAGAGGTTAAAATAATGGATGAACGGTTGTATGGAACTCCCGTTATTTTTATCATACACCATTACATTCTATTTAAAAACATCTATATCGGGGTTTAAAAAAAAATAACTCTAGGACAGTAAAAATCAAATTTCAAAGTGATTTTTTGTAATCGAACCAGTACTTTCTTAGCGCGTTCAAACAAACAAACTAAAATTTAGCTTTATTATATTATAGTATAGATTATTATAGCTTTCACTTAAAAAACAATGCCCGCACTATGAAACAAGCCCTTGATGACAATTGTAATATATGGGGCATTTCTTGTGTTACACCAGAGTTTTATGGTACGGTATCCCTACGATAGGAAATGGTTCATTTAAAAACGCATCTCTAAACAAGCTGTAGGACCCACTACACCACTGTGCACTATATTTTTACTGCAAGGTCGGCTCAATGGCTTATGTGGTTACCTCGCCATTCACTACACGGCGTATTGTGAGTTCAATTCCCACACGGGGCAAAACACAATTTTTGGCCCCGTGTGATCCATACATCCATTCTATATCCATTGTATTTATTGCCTTTTTTCCCTGCGATAGTTAAAGTTTTATTTAAAAAGCATCACTAAACGAGCTGTAGAGACCTGAACTCATAAAAATACCGTTAGACCGTGTATACACAGTGTATTTAACAATATATTTTACTCTGTACAACTTTTTTTTTTTTTTTTTTTTTATACTACCAAGGTGACAAACAAGCATACGGCCCGCCTGATGGTAAGCAGTTACCGTAGCCTATGGACGTTTGCAACACCAGGGGTGTTACTCACGCGTTGCCGACCCTTTAAAAACCTTATAACTCCTTTCTTGAAGAACCCTACTTGCAAATATCGCCTATAGTAGGATATTTATAATTGATGTACCGAGAGTAAAGCCTGAGGCGTCAGTTTTCTCTTCCATTCAATTTATTTTCATCGTCCTTTAATGGATATCTGATAGCTATTGATTGTGTTTTCAAAGTGAACGTGGCAATCTGAAATGTATTTTTATAAATAGAAAATAAAAAACGGTGGAAGTCGAGTGGGAAAGTAATGGAATTGTAGAAATTGAAACAAATAATTTAGCATTTTTTGACGGAAAATAAAAATTTGTATTTTATTTTAGTTAAAAAAGTTCCCCCCGTTTTTATAAAAAGTCCCCCGCGACACAACTTGATCCTTAGTTGATCCCTAGGGATCAAGTAGTGTCGCGGGGGACTTTAATAAAATACAATTCACGGAATCAAATTACACCCAGACTTGGAAACAGCTTTTATGAATCATAAAAAAAATGTCCCGTACAGGAAACCTTGCAATATCAGTGGTATCACTTGCATGTTGCCGAAACATTTTCTGTATCCCTGGGCCTGGGTTGGAAAACGTTCCTTTTAAAACGTATCCCTAAATGAGCGCTGAAGCACGTTGTAGTTATTTATCTGTGGTCTTCTGTACGATGGGTGTCCTTCCCCAGTCGTAATTGCTTACTAGTATGGTACCATATTACATTATATTCACAAAATGTATAACATGCACGCTTACAGCGCGGAACTAACATAAATTTAATCTATTGCAGTACTGCTATTATACTCAAGATTACAAGAAGCCATACAAGTCTTTGATTCACGTAAGGCCATCAAACAAATTACATTTTACTTTAAAGAAAAATCACAGCTATGCATGCACGCTACATAAATCTCGTAGCTCCCCGTAGCCTCGTAGCACGTGCTACGATGTAGGGCGTTACGGCGTAGAAGCGTTGCCGTAGGTACAAACGGGAGAAATGGGATTAAACGGTTAAAGTACAAATATGTTGTTTAAAGCCTTGTACAGACTTCGCGTACTACGCTACGCGTACTCGGGTACGCGCATATTTTTTATTAATTTATGTAACTATACACATAGAAGGAATTAATGCCAAACCATACTAGCGAGCAAGCTCGATTGGGAAAGGACTGTTTTTGTTTAACTACCTCGAATACATACAGGCGTATAATTTGCCTGATGGTAAGCAGTTTAACGTAGCTTATAGACGCTTACAATACCAAAAGTATTACTAGTGCATTGTTGACCCTATTTTTTGTAACAGTTTGTGCAGGTCCTCTCGTCCCGCACCCTGTAGTCCAATGGACCTGAAAACTGGTACGATTGGCAGACGTTAGGATGCAGGGAAAGGCCGTGTTCTTGAGGTGTTTCAAATTACCTTGTTGCACAGATATTATTAAAAGATTGTTATATCGGTGCTGATTTAATCGGGGATCATCCAAAAGCTACTTTGGGTATGGTCACAGATTTAGCCCCGTTCTCCAGGTTTAGCAAACTGAAGTGGCTTTAAGAAGGGTTATATCCCTAAGATAGACAAAAGTTTCTTTCAAAACGCATCCCTAAATTAGGGCTGGAGACCTGTTTGCTTTCTATTCTATTCGACTATCATTTATGCCACTTGTCTAGAAGGACTGGTCACGTAGCGTTTACACTCCTAGTAATCGAACGCAAATAATAATCTGTAAGCATAAAAAAGCTAGACTACGCGTAAATAATAACACGCAGTCCGTACAATTCTTAAGATGAAAGGATTTCAAGTGGCATGAAATGAAAACGCTTGGATTGCAAGAATTTAGGAGGAATAATGATTAAAGCACTTAATTCGCTGTCTTGTTAGCGTTGGATTTCAATTAGAATTAACACGTACGTATTTTGCTTTGTATATTAACCCTTTAAATGCGAGATAAGCTATCTTGTGGTACTTTCAAACACATGTGTAACTAAATTTCGTATTCATTGGTAATTTTGAGCTTGTGTACTTAGTTTACAAGAGTCAATTTTAAATGTAAGTGAGCAAGCCTAACTGGGGAAAGACCTTCATTTTTCAGAAGGCCATAGCCAAATAAAACAGTAGTGTAGTTGTCAAAATTTCAAATTCAAATTCAAAATCACACTGTGACACAAAAATGCCAAACGAAACGTCAGCTTATTTGCCCACAGCCGGACTCGCTGACTGAACAGACAGGGGTAGAGCCCAAGGAACCGGTATTTGTGTTACAATTAGTGCAGAAAGTGATGCAACCAAAAGCACCATACAAACACAATAAGGTGAAAAACTGGTACGATCGAAAAGATGTCTGTTTTTTCGTCCTATGTATGAATACCAGCACCCATTTAGGAATGCGTTTTTAAGTAAACTTATTTGTATCCCAGGGACTTCATCACACTCTGGGTGGTAAAACTTTTGAGTCGCAATACACCAATAATTCTCCTGGTATTGCATGCATCTATAGGCTACGGTATCAGATGGGCTGTATCCTTGTTTTTCACCTAAGTAGTATAAAAATATCTTGTGGTATTTTAGAACATATTTTTATTTATTTTTATTTTATTTATTTTAGAAACATACAGTCTTAAACTAACTTAGGTTACAATTAAAATTAACTAATAGACCAAAAGAGTTCCATATCTAATGAACTAATTTAAAAATAATTTGGAAGAATTTATGAGATAAAAATATATAACATACAACATACAGCTCAAACAGATTATAACTTAATAATTAACATTAGGTACATATATAGGTATTTTATTCTAATCTATTCCATCGTTTCTATGATATCAATAACATTTTTTTTGTAGGTGCCCAGTGAAGAAGAGAAAATGTCTATGTTTACTAGATGACCATTATAGTACTTGCAAGTACGCCTTATAAAACTATTTCCAGCGTAATTTGTCTTATAACTAGTTATGTCAAAAGAAGATTTTGAACGTGAAGAGATTCTAGGGACGCGAAAATTGATAAGTTCAAGTAAGGGCGCAGAGTCAATGTAGCCGTTAATAATTTTATAAAGAAATATAGAATCTAAATAATCACGTCTTTTTTTTAGAGAAATAACTTTGTGTCTTTCGGAAGCTGTTGCGTAGTCCAAGAAAATGTGACCGGTTCGGTAATCCAATGCCTTTAAAAATTTGTTCTGAATAGTTTCGATACGATCTATGTGTACTGCGTATAAAGGATTCCAGACAACACTTGCAAATTCAAGGATACTACGAACGAACGAGTAATATAATAATTTGTATGTGAATGGTTTTTTGAACGGGCGAGCGAGACGAAGAATAATCCCTAGCTGCTTATAAGCTTTTAAAACTATTGCATCAACGTGGCAATCAAAACGTAGTTTGGCATCGAAGATCACTCCCAGGTCTCTGACAGAGTTTACGCGTTTTAATATTTTTCCTGATAAGACGTAATCATGCTTAATAGGATTATGTTTACGTGAGAAAGATATAGTAAAGCATTTATCAGGGTTTAAAAATAGATGATTATTTAAACAAAAGTTCTCGAAACGAAGCAGGTCAGATTGTAATTTTAAACAATCATCCGATGTAGACACTGCTCTGAAAATCTTTGTATCGTCTGCATAAAGTAGGTGATTGCTATAATGAAAGCATGAACCTACGTCATTTATGTATAGTGTAAATAAAAATGGGCCCAAATGTGAACCCTGAGGAATGCCTGATGATATTTCCAGAAAACTAGACGTATAGCCCTTCAGAGCTACAGCCTGACTTCTGTTAGCTATGTAAGAACTGATCCAACGCAGCAAGTCGCCGTGTATACCAAACGTAAATAATTTATTAATAAGAATGCAATGATCTATTTTATCAAAACATTTTGAAAAATCGGTGTATACTGCGTCTACCTGATATCCTGAATCTAGGGCATCTAAAAGAAAATCAGTATATAGAACTAAATTAGTATCAACACTGCGACCACGGAAGAATCCATGTTGTTGCGCTGATATGTGACGAGATACCACAAGATTTAATTCAATTGTAACAATTTTTTCAAATATTTTGCCAAGAACACAAAGCTTAGATATTGGTCTATACTGACGTACATCATGTTTATCACCACCTTTAGGAATTGGGGTGACAAGGGCTTTTTTCCAAATACAAGGAAAGTGTCCCTCCTTTAATGACTTAAGATAAATTATAGACACCGGAATAGACAGCTCCCTAGATAATTTAGATATTAATAAAGGATGTACATTATCCACTCCAGCGCCTTTATTAACGTCTACTCTGTCAAGATGTTTCTGAATCAGGTCAGGTGTAATATTAATTTGCGATATGTTAACCGAAGTGTCATGATTACAGATCTCAGTGCTAAGAGTGTGGTTGACAGTATCACTCGCTGGAACAAAAACGGAGTGAAAATAGTCATTAAAAAGGTTGCAAATTGTTTCGCCATCAGCCGAAGATCTATTCTCATAAGTCATATAAGCAGGAGTACTGTTGACAGTGAATTTCGATTTAATAAAAGTCCAAAAATATTTTGGTGACAATGTCAGCCTATCCTCAGAGAGTCTAATATAATTATCATAACACTGAGTCTGCAACCTCTTTACTCGGGCACGAAGAAGTTGAAATTCCTGATAATCTCGCGGGTTACCATAGGTTTTCCATCTGGCATGAATTTTGGATTTTTTGCTAATAAGTTTAATAAGTGCATGAGTAAACCAGGGTGGGAATTTTCGATCAAAACACAACTTTCTTCTGGGAACATGAACCTCAATTAATTTATGCAAAATCGAGTAAAAGTAAGTTACTGCACCTTCCGTGTTCATATCGTGTAATGTTTGCCAGTCTGTGTTCATTAATTCCCTACTTATTTCGTCATAGTTCGCGGCATGAAAAATGTATTTGAACTGGTTGTTTTCTTTTAAACAAATTGTACGATTGAGAGGAAACAATATTTCTATAGCCCTATGATGGGAATCCTCCGGGGTGAGTGGTGATGTACTCGCGGATACGTGACAGTTGGAGTTGCACAAGACAAGATCCAAAATACGACCGTTATCATTAGGACAACAATTGTACTGTGCTAAATTTGATAAACTCATAAAGTCCGCCAGCGCTGCAGCTTTGACATCATTATTCGGATTTAAAATGAGTGGTGAACCGACATCCATCAACCATTCAGCGTGGGATATGTTAAAATCTCCTAAAATAATAAAAGTGTCATCGGAATATTGATGTATTCGCTCAGATACGGTATCAAAGAATAAATGAAGTGCAACAGAATGATTTGCTCCGTGCGGAAAGTACGCGCAAGCGACGTGAATAGTGGCGGACGAGGCGGGGGTGAGGGCGGCGGAGGGGGCATCGCCAGCGGGCGGCAGCTCCACAGTGAGCCACAGCTCCTCAGCGCTGGGCTCGGAGCACCAGTCTCGCCGACGCACGCGCAGGCCCGCGCGCACCGCCACCAGCACCCCGCCGCCCCGCGCCGCAGCCCCGCCCGGGCCAACACGGTCCCGACGATACACATTGTAACCGGCATGAAATATCTCGGCATCCTCAAAATTTGGTGTTAACCATGTTTCAGTGAGGAAAATAAAATCGTAATCGCTCTGTGATAAACTACTGAGGAACTCGTGAGTTTTTGTCCGTAGCCCCCTCACGTTCTGATAATATATATTAAAAGAACTAAATGTAGCCATAACAGAAACAAATATAAAACAATATAGATATATTAGAAGTAATAATTACAGACGACTGATTACGCTGGAAATATATTTTAATCATAAAATAGGTCGATTCCATAAAGAGGCAACATATAACTATAAAACTACAACTAAATGCCACATTCTGTGGTAGTGAGGGCAGTGTATACTCGATATAATAATACAATACTAATAATGATATACTCGTAATATGTATATAATATACTATTATGAAATAAATGATACATAATAACAAAACAAAGTTTTTGTATATTAAAACAATTTCTAAGAACCTTTTTATTTCATAGGTATAATAATATAATGATACGCTTTTGATGCTTAGATCTGTACAATAGATCGATATATAATTTACACAAGCGAATAGGGTAAGCAGATGACATAAGAAGTGAAATAAAAATGGGTTTAGGGTAATACACGAACTGTGAGAAACTTTTATATAATTTTGTTTGAGCTGTGCACAGTGTATATAAAATGATGATTGTATAATAACAAAGAAAGACAAAGAAAACAATATATATATTATTTTGATGTATATAGCTAGTCACTTAAGTTTGGATAAGTCCCGCTCATTTTCAATTCTAATGATTCTTGACGTATCGTTCTTACGTAATAGAATTTTACAATCCTTAATCCATAGATACGAATATTGTAATGTAGCTTTTAGCTCCCTTGCACGTTTTAGGAGAAGTTTGTTTCCGGGAGTGAGGTGCTCATTGATGTAAATACTGGATGCCGGACCTGACATTCCGATATCGGCAGTAGTAATACCGCGGCGCGAACGCACCGCTGCTATAATATGATTTTTGCGCTGACGCTGTGTAAAGCGCACTATTATTGATGGGTGGCGGGTATTTACATTTTGTTCGCTGTCTCGATTGAACGGGCGGACTCGATGAATAATATCGACATCCGTAGCGGCCAGACTCATACCCACTTTCAAACAAATGTCTTGAAGTATAGATAATAAGTTTTCACCACTTTTATGAGGAATACCTTGAATTTCGATGTTGTTCATTCTAGAAAATTGGTCAGTGATGTTATTTAGGCGTTCCAAGTCCAGGATTGTACTTTGAGCGTCCGTCAACTGCTTCTGAACAGAGGATAAAACAGCCACCTTTTCTTCTACTTGAATTAAACGATCATCCATCGATACAAACCGCTTCTCAAGATCTGTCCACTTTGTTTTTAATTCGTGTAAATTTTGTGATGTAGTACGAATTTCGTCTTTGATTGTGACGACATCTTTTTTCACTGAATCAAAATCACCTCTGAATCCTTTGATTTCGCTTAATAACTCGGCTAGGGATACGTTTGCTGTGGGATTTACCGGGCTAGATGCCCCGCGGCACGTTGTGCAACGCCAGGCAGATTTCTTTTCTTGCCCCATTTTCCTGTATGTTGATTCGGACAACCCGGCACAGTGATAGTGAAAACGACCATTACAAAGACCACCGGCACAGGCCACAAAATCAGTGACCGGTTCACTACACTTTGAGCACAACATTTTGCTAGTATTTAGTTGGTAATTTATAATAAAAATCTCAGTAAATTAACTTCCAACAGTTTGTTTACGTCGCGTACTATGGTATAATAGGTAGGTTAAGACGCGTGGCGTGTTTACTGCGCAAGCGCACGACGTAGACTGATGACTGACATATGTATAACTAAGTTATGTTCAAAGATTGTATTCGTTGATAATTTTGAGCTTATATGTATGTTGTTCCAGGGTTTCAAATGTTTTGTATTAAAGTCACTGAAATTGCGTAACGTCGTTATTTTTTATTATTTGAGAAAAATACGTAAAACAAACGTCGTGAAATTTTGTCATTTGTAAAAAAAATATAATACATATTTGTACCATGTTCTGAGCGAATAAATATCTTATCTTATCTTATCTTACCATTCATATAAATTTAAGCTAACAATTTGTTATGATTAGTTTGCAGCAAATAGTATGCAGCAAATAGTTTGCCACAAATAATTTACTATTATTACCAACCTATAACTGCTTACCTGCAATAACAAGTACGTCAATAAGTGCAAGCACAGCAAGGCTGACAAGGCTGGTCGGCTCGTCCCAGCGTACGTCTTCGAGCAGCGCCGCACACGCTGTTACGTTCAGCGAGCGCATATTACGCGCGTCGCCCAGCGCAGCGCGCGTCTCGCCGCGCGGCGCATCGCCCGCTCGCCTTTAGTTTGTCACTGACATTCTGCTCGCCTGTTAACAAGAAAACCTTATTTGAGTATCGAATGACTAAACAAATAGGCTGTATTGGTTTTAGCTGCATCGATGTATAGTTTTTCATACATGTGATAGTGGTTCCCCTCAAAACTGTGACTGTCAACCCATACAACAGGTTAGTTCTGTAAAGTACCTGGGCATAATCCTCGATCAGAGATTATCATGGCACCCCCACATTGAGCTCCTCATGAAAAGAGTCAGAAAGCTGATCTGGATCTTTAAAACTTTACGTTATGTGATGACCCCACAACTGCTAAATAAAATATATACAGCATTGGCACAATCAGTCATAACGTATTGCATCACTATTTGGGGAGGAGCCACCAAAACAAAATTTATAGATCTAGAAAGAGCTCAACGATCGCTTATTAAAGTTATGTATTTTAAACCATTTCGTTATCCTACAACAGAATTATATAAAAACAGTAATCTTCTTTCAGTCAGAAAACTATATATTTTAAATGTGACCTTAAATTTGCATAAGTCCCTTCCTTTTGATGCGGCGACACAGACCAGAAGACGTAAAGACATAGTGGATCACTCCCCTAGAATTCGAACTGACTTTGCAAGACGTCAATATGTGACACAATCTGCCTTTATATATAATAAACTTAACTTAAAACTAAATATATATCCTCTTCTGTTATATAAATGTAAAAACTCATTAATCGAATGGTTAAAAAGCCAAACATACGATGAAATTGAAAAAATATTTAATTATCTTCTCATTATCTCATCATTGTAATAGATAGTCTAAGGGAAGGGCGAGACAGCTCCCACACAAGTACTTTTGAAACTTACTGGGGCTGCCTCAATTCATGTATGAAAACAATGTATGAGTGGAAATAAAAACTTTATTATTATTATAGTAAACCATTTAAAAATGGCGTGCGAGGCATGAGTAAAGACGCGAGGATTTTTTTTTATACAACCACGGAGGCCGACAAGCATACAGCCCGCCTGATGAAAAGCAGTTACTCCGTGCTATAGTCTCTCGGGAAAACCTCGGCAGGGAGGTCATTCCACAACCTAATCGTACTGGTAGGAAATTCCTTATAAACCATACAGCACGACACGATAGAGGATGTGAGGATGAACTCCCTTTCGATGGCGGGAGGTGCGTTAATAAATGTGGCTGTGGGCGTCATATCAAATAATTCCTAAGAACACAGCCCATTGTACAGGCAGTAAAATACACACAAGGAGGCAAAGTCTCTCCTTAAACTTAGTGGATCAAAACCTCCTGTGAGCTTGGAATCATTAACAATCCTTACAGCGGGTTTTTTTCAAAAGTTGTGGTGTAAATAAAAATAAACAAAAACTTGCAGTAGTCTATTAACAAATAGGTGACTTACGTCATAGAATCTAATATTAGTGACAGAAGGCTATAACCATGTTGCCTCTAAAAGCAATTGTATGACGAAGAGACACTGCACGCTATTCTACGTCACAATTGACCATCATTTAGTCCAGAGGTACTCAAACTTTTTTTGCTTCTTTAGCCCCTTACAATTTTCATGTTATTTCGGGTAGCTGTTAGCAAAATATTACCCGCACGGTTTGATAGATTTGTGAGGTTAATATAGCTTTTCACGGCTATAATCAGATGGGTGACCGTTTTCTAAGAACACATTAAAATTGCTCCGTGCCCTGGAAGCAAGTAAATGTCCTGCACCTGATCTCTCTTCAGTAGAATTGGATTGCCGTCCTATCAGACAATAAGTGTTACCTAAGTTACCGGCGTTAATCATTTTATATTTTTTAAATGTTAAAATGTTGGTGGGTATTCCCTGCAGAAATAAACTTTATTCTCGTTAAACCCATCATCATACATACATACATTTAATTCACCCTAAACCCCCATATTATATTTCGTGGTGGCTAAAAAAAATATGGGGTTGAAACTGCAGCATTTGACCCCTAGAGGTCGATGTACACTTTGAGAATGATTGATTAAGTTTTATTTGATTGATTAAGTATAATTTTCAGTGTAAAAATAGATACAACTTTGTCGATTCAGTTATATGAATAGAAACATGTTTGTGGTGAGTTTATGGGGGTGCAGAGGGTGGTAAATGGTAAAATAATAATCATGCATTTTATTTAAAGTTTTTTATAATAACATAAGAAATCATTACGCCTTTTTACTCTAACAGTGACACAGGGCATGCCTTCTATTTCTGGAGTTGTCGTATAAAAAAACATAGACAAACAAAACTTGGGACGGCATAAATGGCGATCTTACCAACTCAACCAAATGAGCTGGTTATCAAAGCAAGATAAAATGTTCGTGGTTGGTTATGAAAGATCAGTTATGAACGTGGATGAAAGGGATTACACGTGCAATCTATACTATCCTACTTATATTATAAACGCGAAAGTGTGTAAGTATGGATGGATATTTGTTACTCTTTCACGTAAAACTTACTGAACGGATCTGGATGAAATTTGGCACAGAGATAGATTATGGTCTGGAATAACACATATGCTACACTTTTTAAAGCGATAACCGACATCCACGCGGGCGGAGCCGCGGGCAACAGCTAGTAATATTATAAAGCTGAAGAGTTTGTTTGTTTGGTTGAACGCGCTAATCTCAGAAAGTACTGGTTCTATTAGAAAAAATCGTAATTAAAAAAAACTAAAATCTACCGGACAGTCTTTGGGGACTGCCGATAGAAGCGAAAACTAAATATGGAAAGCGTTCGGTGTGAATGACGCGAGTTTCATGATTTTTGTTCACCCAAAAAGTGCTCAACGCACCTAAAGCAGTTTTCACTTTAAAAATATACTAACGGAGCTGGCTGACGGCATCCTACCCGGAAAAGCTGATATATCGTCAGCAGCGCCACCTACCGTGTCCAATTGTAATTATAAATATAAAGATAAAACATAGTTAAATGAAACTTTAAAAGCATTCTCGAGATAAAAGTAAAACTAAAAATACGTAAAGGTAACATGAGAAATGTTTTTCCAACATACATTACTAATGGCCAGTAAAGTTTAGGCATAGGTTGTTATAATAATAGAAAAGTTGAAATGAGTTTATAACATTATTGAATAATATATATTTTTGTGTAAATTTATTTTAAGAACTTTTGCGTGATCTGAAGCGTTATACATTTTAATGAGCGATTGATTTCATCGATAATAGCAGCTCAAAGAATATTTGCGACATTTTGTGGTTAAGCTAAATTGATACTCATCTTTTTATCTTTAAGAATCAAAGTAGATTGGTGAATAGAAAACTTTTTATTGTATATTTAATGAGTTATTTACAATGGGAGGACGACCTAATCGTTAATGGTTAGGTGATAATTTTGCTTGCTTAAGCAATATTGGTTACGTCAATGTGTGTTTAAGCTAAAAGGTGTTGTGAAAGCGTCTTTCTATATGATTATTATTTCTATCAAGGTACGAGTAAGAACGTTTAAATGTAATAGACATAGTTGCTTCATCATCTCTTTGGTTCAGTATAAAAAATGTTGAAGTAATTCTATTACATTTTTACTACTTTAGAGTGGTAGGGACATACTAGCAACAGGCCTTACTGAAGATCACAGCTAAATAATAACACTTAGCGGTGTAGTTTTGTTCCTGTATAAAAATAACTCGGGGTCTCTCTTGTAAAAAAATGCAATGCAACACGCAAGTGATACTTTTGGCATTTCAAGTATCTATAGGCTACGGTAACTGCTTGCTATCAAACTGGCCAATTATGCTTGTTTGCTACCCAAGTAGTATAAAAAAAGTTGGTGTGACTCAATCACGGTTAAACAGGTCTGGAAGAAATTTGGCACGGAGATAGTTTTTTTTTTATATTACTTAGTTGGCAAATAAGCATATGGCCCGCCTGATGTTAAGCAGTGACCGTAGCTAATGGACGCTTGCAATACCAAAAGCATCACTTGCGTGTTGCCAACCCTGTTTTTTTTACACCAGGGCTTTATGATGGGACTATTATATTCCTGGGATAGGAACACGTTGCTTTCAAAACGCATCCCTAAATGAGCGCTTTAGACTTGTACTGACACACAGGAACACGACTACACCACTGTATGTAGTTATTTGGCTGTGGTCTTCTGTAAGAAATTATGTAAGAATGTAGTCTGGAATAGCACATACGCTATTTTATATCCCGAAAATAAACACAGTTCCAGTGTGATTAAAGCCACGGGGGGAAACTAGTTAATTTTCAACACAAAACTCATCAACATAACACAGTACACATAGTGTTAAGATACTCAATAGTTACTTGTTCTACGTGACGATACCGTATCGCTTTAAAGGGATGACTATGTGAAATCCGATAGAGATTCCCAATTAAACTTAACTTAGATCAGCAAATAAACATCCTAACTACATATTATTGTTAGGAGTATTTGTGTGGTTTAAACATATTAGAATAGGTGTAATTTTAATATGTTTAAACCACACAAATGGCAGATGACACTAGGACTAGTAACACTGGCTGTCGCTAAAAACCAGCGTTGTTATGTTTATGCATAATAACATTATGCTGAGCGGTGGCCATTTTTTGCATGCGTGTGACGTACGCCACTCAAGATATTATTATTGTTTTGATGTCCTATAAGCAAATGTGTGTTTTTGTGTTGTGCGTCATTTGTTTGTAAAAATAAATTGTTTTTCTTTCTTTCTTTCAAATACTATATGGACGCTTGAATCAAAAATCTGTCATCTTTTACTTTTAATACCAGAGTTTTGTGTTGGAGCATTCCTGGGATAGAAAAACTATTCATTATAAACGCATCCCTAAATAAGTACTGAAAACCTGTACTTTTGGTCTTTTGTAAGTTGAAGATTCTTCGCCAGTCAGGCTTCCTCACTTAAACTAACTTTCTCTAACTGTTATGTTACTTTACACAATGTGTCTATTTCTATACATACAACAAAAGCAGAAGTTATTTCTTGCATGCAATACCGTTAACAGGGTTATCTATTGTATAGAATTCGACAAAAACTTTCAACAGAGCCCCAGATATAGACATTCCATTTAAAACGTCCTTTGCATTTCAATACACGTCAATTTGAATACGTCCGTATTCTGAGAATATATTGATATAAAGGTGAATAAACACTGGCAAGGATCAATTAATGTACTGTAGTCACTGCACTAGAGTACTAGCACTTGTCTGCAGTACTAGCACTTGGACTATAGTACGTTTTATAACTATAATGGACAACGGGTCTAAATCGCGTAATATTTTAAAGGTTTTCATACCTTTTTATATAGTATTTATAGTACGTTTATTATTATTTATTATTATTATAGTACGTTATAGAATTTATAGTCCGTTTGACCCTTAATTTAGTTTGGTGTTCATTAATTTGCTTTTGTCAGTGGAATAAATGCCAACTTGTTCTGCATTCTGGATTATTTGACTGTCTTATACGACTTTAACCTTTGCTTTCACCTTCACCTTTCTTTAAATGTATTTAGGTTTAGAGAGGTAGGGCACCATACCAATAAGGAAGCCCGCCTGAGGAAGGACCTCTACCGTAAGGTCCGTCCTTAGGCGGGCGCTAAGAAAGGTGAAGATAAAGTCATTTGCGACACAGGGCTTGTTGCCTTATGCTTTAAAAAAAAGTAATATATCCCACTGCTAGGCATGGGTTTCCTCTCCTCTATCAAGAGAGAGAGAGGGTTAAAGCCTTAATTTAAACACTCTATCTTAATGCGGGTTGGTGAATCAGACATGTTAGAATTTTTTCTAAGACATGTGGATTTCAGCCCTTAATTCACACACTCTGTCGTAATGCAGGTTGGTGAATCAGACATGTCTTTAGAATTTCTTCTAAGATATGTGGATTTCCTCACCATGTTTTCCTTCACCGTTAGCAGATGGCCGATAATTTGATTTATTTAAGGTCCACAAAGTGAAATTTCCATTGTTACTTCTACCAGGGATCGAACTCGCAGCTCTTGCGTTAAAGTCGGTTACTTTCTACTCGGGCACCATCGCTTCAGTATAATAAAATCTGTATATTCCTCGTCTACTCGTAGCATATTCTTGTGCCACACTCTAGCGAGGTCAAGTAAGCTAGTTCAGTAATTAACCCTCAAACTGTCGGAGGCTTTTGTTTGACTTTCTAATCGCTATACAGAGCTTTGTTTTGGTCAGACTATCGCTATGGATTAAGTCTCTAATTGCAGGGTTAACTTTTGAATTGAGTAGACAAATATTTTGATTAAGTTATATTTATATTTAATTATTATATACAATATACCACATACATACTATATTTACACTTATTAAAAAAAGAAAAAATATATATAGGTATACAGAAAATACACGAAAAAACGGAGGGACTGCTTAACCCATTAGAAGTCACTGTACTCAAATGAGTACAGGCATAAACTTAATTGTCAGTTACAGATCGCGTTAAGTTATTTCGGGCTACCTTGTTATTTTATTTCATCAAACCACTGTACAAGTATATTGATAAATATTACGAGGGTAGTGTGGCTTTTTACGATAAAAAGTATCAGTTGAAGTTGTATCACCGAAACACTGTGGAGGTAAGTGAATTATTTTGGTTATTTTATTTTAATTACTGTTTATAAGTTGTTGTTTTTCATTTTATTAGCATAAAATACGTATAAAGGTAAGTTATAAACAATAATACATTCATTACTTGTAACTCAAATAACACTAGGGCCATATAATTGTTAGTGTACTCAGTTGAGTACAGTGACAACATACGTAAGTAAAATAACCGTTTTTTTCGCAGATTCCTAACAATGAAGAAACAGGTGTTTTATAGCTCAAACGAGCTACAAAGGGCTTGAAGCAGCTATTGAAGCTATTTTTGAAGAGAGAGACGAGGGTGAATATGACTTGGCTGTCATACCACCTGATCCAAGTGCGGTAACAGATGAAGAGGAAGGCGCCGATAATGAAATGACAGCATGTTCCATACCCCAAGACGTACCTGGTACTATAGAGGTATTTATAAACCGAGAGGATGATGGTACAGAAGACAGTTCGAACGACGACAGTGATGATGAACCGCTGGCGTCAACAAAGCTACGACTAGTTTCTACCCGCCCATCCACTTCGAATTCGAACCTGATTTGGCGAAAATGTTCCCGTTTATATTCTTCGCTTGCTGAGAGTACTACGGAAGTCCGTAACAGAAGGAGTGTTGTTTGTGAACCTCTGAAAGGCCTAAATCCTGTACAAATATTTGAAAAAAATATTGATAATGATATAATTGATATGATTATAGATAATAGTCAATTATACGCTCACCTACAGGATAGACATGAATTCCTCTGAAATTAAAAAGTTTTTAGGCATTTTGATCTTGTGTGGGTAGCATAAGCTACCTCGAGATCCAATGTACTGGTCTCAAGATGAAGATAAAGGTGTAGAATTGGTCAGCAAAGCCATGTCGAGACATAGGTTTCGGGACATAAAAAGAAACCTTCATCTTGTAGACAACAACTTAGTAGCCACTTCGCATGATAAAATGTTCAAAGTAAGACCACTAGCAGACAAACTTATGCAGATTTTTTTACATGACAGTATCTCTATCAATGAATCAATGGTGAAGTACTTCGGCCATCATCCTGCGATAGCAGCCAGTTCAATCGGATACTGCATCGATAATCGATGGTCTTTCTCAAGACGGAGTTGCACACTTTCCCACCAAAATTGAAAAACAGCTGCGGTGTGTGTGTCCTTTGTCACTCCAGAGTGCGTTGGCAGTGTAAAAAGTGCCTGAAAACACTTTGTGTCGAGAAGGCGTGTTTTGAAAATTTTCATACTTAGGCGGTCAGTGTACTCAATTGAGTACACCCCTCTAAATTCGTGAAAATTACATTTTTTTATGTTTTTTTGGTTTTACTATTCCTATTGTCTTATTTTAATATGAAAATAAAGTTTATTTCGAAAAAAAATTAGTAGTTTTTATTTGAAATTTCTCCGCATCGACGTCTAATGGAAACGTGCCCAGAAGACTGGCAGCATTGCCACGTTGAATGATGAAGTATGTATTTTTTTTTTTTTTTTTTTATACTACCAAGTAGGCAAACAAGCATACGGCCCGCCTGATGGTAAGCAGTTACCGTAGCCTATGGACGCTTGCAACACCAGGGGTATCACTCGCGCGTTGCCGACCCTTTAGAAACCTTATAACATTATGTATTGGTAGTTTTTGAATTTGTTTAATTAGTGATGTTGCGATGCGAAATAAAATTTGTGTGTTACCTACACCATGAAGGTGTAGGTAACACACAAATTTTATTTTGACTGGCCTGTTGGTCTAGTGCTTAGTGGCACTGACTGCTACGCCGGAGGTCGTGGGTTCGATTCCCATTCAGGATAAATCTTTGCGTGATGAGCATATATGTTTATACTGTGTCTGGGTGTTATTTATCTATAATATGTATGGATTTAAAAATATATCAGTATGTTTATCAGTTGTCTGGTTGCCATAGTACAGACTCTGCCTAGTTTGGGATCAGATGGCGATGTGTGAGTTGTCCCAAAAATATTATATTTTTATATTACTAAATGGCTGAACGGATCTTGGATTTGGCAAGAAGATTGATGGTATCCTGGAGAAGAACATAGGATACTTTTCTTCTCGATAAACGACATTCACGTGGGTGAAATCGTGGGCTACAGCTAGTATTCCTATAAGAGGGATATCCCACCACTAAACCCCGGTATAGCTAATTTTTGAGTCAGCAACACGCCAGTGATACCCCGAGGTATTCCTAGCGTCCATTGGCTACAGTAACTTCTTACACTATTTTGCCATCTTTGTTTACCTTTAAAACCTATTGATTCAACATCAAATTATTTTTCTTATAAAAACTTTACAGTTTACTTAAAATAAAAATAGTATAAGTACTGTTCATAATTATACATACATATATATCATCACGCCTGTGTCCTAGTGGGGTAGGCAGAGACTATGGTACGCCAATTGCTTCGATCCAATTACATTATTAATCAAAATTATAAATAACATTAAAACTATGTATTAGTTTTAGACGCCTTATTATAGCTAAAGGTAGGTAAGTACATTATATTATTTGAACAGCATAGGATACAAAAATCTAAATATTATGTCTGTTTATGATCACCCATTGAATAAACATCTATTCTCAGCTTCGTTCTATTTTTAAAATTCATTTGGTGTTCAATAAAGAGTATTCTATCTATTACTAGCTGACCCAGCAAACGTTGTTTTGCTACTAAAAAAATTGGGGTTGATCGTAGAGGGGTGAAAATTAAGGGTTGTATGTATTTTTTAATGCTAAATCACAAAAAAATAAAAACAAAAAATTTTGTTTAAAAAATTAAAGAAAAATGTTAAGGGTGGACAACCCTTATCACTAAGGGGTATGAAAAATAGATGTTGGCTGATTCTCAGACCTACTCAATATGCTCACAAAATTTCATGAGAATCTAGCCGTTTCGGAGGAGTACGGGAACGAACATTATGACACGAGAATTTTATATATAAGATACGTTTTCCAATAAAAATGCTTAGCTATTTTTGTAACAAATTCAATAATAACTAGTATTGGTGATTACACTATAACGCAGTTGCATGGCATAAAGTTGGTATTGACCGAACGACGAAGGTCAAAGTTCACGTTCACCCGTTAAACTACAATTGCTGCTAATAATACTAGGACAGTGACGTCACATTTCTAAAATTAGTGTACCACATTTAGAAATATTTTGTTTTTAAGATAGGTAGGGCACTGTGCAAGCGAGTAAGCCTGACTTAAGGAAGCATCTCCATCTTACAGAAGACCACAGCCAAATAACTACACATAAATTGTTTCTGTGCGTATTTTTTGCGTCATATTAATATTAATATGACGCAAAAAATAAGTCGCGGGCGACCCCTAGTATATACTAGGGGTCGCCCGCGACTTCTTCCGCTTGGTAATTTGGAATATTTTCCCCGATTTTGCAACATATCTCACTATTGCTCCGCTCCTATTGATCATAACGTGATGTTATATAGCCTATAGCCTTCCTGGATAAATCCAGCGCGTTCAACCAAACAAACAAACTCTTTAGCTTTATAATATTAGTATAGATTAGTTACATAAATGGTAGTCAAGTGGAATAGAATAAAAAGCAAATGTATTAATATATAATGGATTTAACGTAAGTTTACGACAATATATCGTCATTTTAAAGAGAGGTATGGCATCATAATTATTATTGAGCAAGCCCGACTAGGGAAGGACTCCCAATTTAAAGAAGACCACAGCCAAATCACTACACACAGCGGTGTAGTAGTAGTGTTCCTGTGTGTGAGTGCAGGTTTTCAGAGCTCATTTAGGGATGCGTTTTTAACGAACGTTTTCCTATACCAGAGAAACTCCTTTATAAAAATCTCATGTTTTTTTGAGTCTGCAACACGCAAATGATACCTTTGGTATTGCTAGCGTCCATAGGCTACGGTAACTGCTTACCATCAGGCGGACCGTATGCTTGTTTGCCACCAACATAGTATATATTTTTTGTCAAATCCCATACATCTCTATTCTATTCTAATCGACTAGCGTTTATGCAACTTGTATTGAGGGGTTGGTATTGCAGGTAAGCGTCTATAGGCTACGATAACTGCTTACCATCAGGCGGCTCGTATGCCTATTTACCAACTAAATTGTCCACCTATTTTTGTTGCTGCATGTACACAATTCAATATCGAGTGGTGGTATGTATACATAATGCAACTGCATAGCATGACGTTTGAATCGACAAAGGTCAAAGTTCACGTTCACCTTTTATACTACGATTAATGGCGGTAATAATAATATGATTGTGTGACGTCATATGGCTCTTTAAAATAAATACTTCTTTAGGCGCATTAAGCACTTGAGTGAACAATATGGAACTCGCGTCATCGTCACCGAATGCTTACCATGAGTTTTTGATACTTCTTGTGGGGCAATCAGACGTAGCCTATGGACAGATGCAATACTAAAGGTATCACTTTCGTGTTGCTGATCTATTTTTTTACACGTCAGGGCTTGAGATGACGTGTGCATAGAAAAGGAAAACGATTCTTTCAAAACGCATCTCTAAATGAGCGCTGGAGATCTGTACTCACACACAAGAACACAACTACACCGCTATGTGCAGTTATTTGGCTGTGGTCTTCTGTAAGGTTCTTCTCCAGTCGGGCTTGCTCGCTAGTATGGTGCACTACCTCTCTTAACTCTTTCTTAAATCTCATACTCATAATCTAACCCTCCACTTCTATATAAGATCACTGTCATTTTATTCACCATTTCGCCAGGTGTTCACTTCGTTCACATAGACAGTTAACACTAAAAAGCCATCAGACTTCCATTAGCTTTCATTGTTTTGATACTTATCTTCGTTTTTTTTATCCTTTGCGTAAATGACTGTCATTACAGTGTTCGTCGTTTACATGTTAATGCGTGGGTAGTAAAAGCGCTGCTTCTATAGAGTAATGAACGTTACAAATATATACGAGTATGTCTTGAAATAATATATAGTAATGAAATACTAAAATAAATATAACTTCACTATAAATTTCACTTTGTAGAGTTTTTTAGTACTAATCAAATGATTCGCCATCTGGTAACAGTGAAGGAAAACATCGTGAGGAAACTCACATGTCTTAGAAGTAATTCTAAAGACATGTCTGATTCACTAACCCGCATTAGACCAGGGTGTGTTAACTAAGGTCTAAACCCTCTCTCTCTCTCTCTTGATAAAGGAGAGGAGACCCGTGCCTAGCAGTGGGACATATATAGGTTGCTATGAATAATGAAATTCAGGATTTTTTAAGATTTTTTTTTTACAGCTATAGAATCAAAGATGCATACGACAAGCATAAGAGAGATAGAGCATTGTTCTACCAAACAAGTCCGACCGGGAAAGGACCTCCACCTCACAGAAGACCTCAGCCAATTAATTACACACAGCAGTATAATTGTGTACCTGTATGTGAGTACAGATCTCTAACGCTCATTTAGGGATGCGTTTTAAAAAAGACCATTGTGTTTACCAGTCAAGTAGTATAAAATAAACCTAAAAGAAACCTACAATATTAAGATAAATATTTTTTAATAATTCAATTTAAATATATATTTTCAGCAAAGATCACACGACACATGCCTGCGGGTACACTCATATTATAAACGTACGTATTTCTAACATCAATGAATATCCATTACTCAACGACTGTCATTTGCCTAGAGCCCGCGGCGTGGGTATAAAGCGATTGCGTAGGAATATAATTGAAAATGTGGGCGGTAACGGGTTAAGTAGATGATTCTAGCTAGAAAGTCTTGTTTATGACGTCAGGGTTAATTGGAGATGAATTAGAGTTAAGGATCAAATAGTTTATAGGTAAAAGCGCATCCATACTAATATTACAAATTTCATTTATTTAGCATTTTTGTTATAATTGCATAGCAAAAATGCTAAATATATTTAATTTGTGTGTCAAATATATTGAAATATACAAAGCAATGTGAAAAAAGTCGAGCCAGGAACAGGATCCGAACCTGCGTCCCTCCAAGGTAACTCCAACTTTAAGACGTAAAAAAGCGGTGGACAAATTCGAACTCTTTGAGTAGGAGCTAGGATGGCACAATTTGTAGTGCGCTGGGCATGAACCCGAGAGGAGCAGTTTTGAATCCTAGTCTGAGCTCAACCTTTTCCACATTGCTAAAAATATTTAAATAATATTACAAATTCGAAATTAACTGTTTGTTAGTTTGTTGTCTTTTCACGGCGAAATAGCTCAACGAATCTTAATGCAATTTATCAAGGAGATAGATAGTATATTGGGGAAGGAGTATAATATATGTTACAGTCAAAACTCTTAAACGGTTAAAACTATTTTTGACTGCAAAAATCTGTCAAAAGTACTTTTAACTAAAGACGTTGGTTAAAAGTACTTATGACTGAGAAATATCGGACAATAGTAGTTTTAACTGAAGCGTTCGGTTAAAAGTAGATAGGTTATTTTTTTTTTTTTTTATTCACAAAAAGACAACTCCCGCACTAGAGAAGAAGCTCTGTGTCGCGGGGAATTTACAAACATACAAATTAACGGACACAAATTACACCCAGACTCAGAACAATTCTTTATGGGTCACACAAAGTTTTTGTCCTGTGTGGGAATCGAACCCACAACCTCGTGCACAGCAGGCGCATACTGCGGCCACAGGACCACTGAGGCAGTTAAGTTAAAGCTGCGATCCTTTACACGAGCCGAGCGAGCGAAGAGAGCGTGCTGCGGCAGCTGCCGGCAAGTCTCAGAATCTAATATTACATGCGAACACCAAAAAAATCACATTTTATATTTAAGTTAAATATGTACTAAGTACTTTTGACCTTTTAATATCAGTCAAAAGTCCTTTTAACCAACGTGTTTGGTTAAAAATATATATACTTTTACCTCCATAACTAACATCTACGTGGGTGAAGCCGTGGGCTGATTGCCGTCCCATCAGATAATGAAAGTGAGAAAATAAAAAACACACTGTTGCACAATAATATCTCCCGCGAAAATAGCTAATCTTAATCGAGATTAGCCGCTTTAAATTCGGTTAGCAGAACATTATTATTACTTAACATAACCCATATACATATGTCCCAATACTGGGCACGGATCTCTTCTCCTCTAGCAAGAGAGAATAAGAGAGGGGGTTGGCCTTAATTCACACAAGCTGGCCTAATGCGGGTTGGTGAATCAGACATGTCTTTAGAATTTCTTCTTATTCATATAGGTTTCCTCACGACGTTTTCCTTCACCGTAAGCAGATGGCGAATCATTTGACTGGTACATATAAACTTCACAAAGTGAAATTCACATTGGTATTGCCTACCGGGATCGAACTCGCACTTCTTGTGTTCAAGTAGGTTACTTTCCCACTTGGCCACCACCGTTCCCATTATTTTTATGAATTATTATTATTAATTATTACGAATTTTACGTAAATTAAGATCAAAAATGAATAGGCTTAGGTACGGCCCCTAACAAAGTCCTAAGAAAACAATTGAATTGAAAAATATAGAAGGAACATTTTTATTTTACTGACAACCTTCTTCGTTTGCAATTGTGATTATATTATTATTAATAATTTAGTAAATATTCCCAGCATATAAAACAATATTATGAAACATCTTCAATACTAACATAACCTTAAAGGAAGTTTAATAAGAATATTTACCTGAATTTTATTAGGCAGCCAAATTTTAGTACAACAATGCTAACCCTAATAAAATTTGCCATTCGCCAAATACTCTATTGTCTTATTGAGTTTATACGTGAAACAATGAAATTTCTATACCATCTGAATAGTATCGATATTCGATATCGAATGACAATATAAAAAATGTTTTGTAAGACACCGAACGATAAAACAGAATCGAGAATCGAGATCGGGAATCGTCTATGAACATCTGCAATCGTAATTAGATCTTGGCATTGAAAGATGTAGAAAATTCTGTCAAGACGACTGCAGACTCTATTCCGACTACATTTATTCTTGCTCGTGGCTATGCTTCCTTGGATTTTTATTAATTTGCTTATTTTTACTGTAGGTAAATGTATATTTTATCTTTTTAACAATAAAGCTGAAAAGTTTTTTTTTTGCATCTACCAGTCTAATTTGGAAAAAATAATCACACAGAGCAGTAAGCATAAAAGTGACACAAGATCTATTAAAATTTAACGCAGGTAAAAATATACGAACGGCTGGTATTAATTGATCAAGCGAGCGAAACAAGCAAAATACTCCGAGTCTTCTGAAACAATCCAGCGTCACCATCCCAACCCATTAACGTCCCTCTGCTGGGCACAGCTCTCCCCCATACATTTAGAGGGACAATACAACCCCATACAACGCTGGCCAGACGGGTTGGTATAGGGATTGATTGAGTTTTCCCTCTCTTGCAGTGGATATTGTCTGCCTGACTTACTTCCTTAGTCGACTCTTACGACACCCTCGGGATGGAACGGGGTGGTGACATTTGTATTCTTGATCCATCACCACACGGACAAATCCACCGTCTATGTACCTATAAATGTTTCTTGGATGATAACTCGATCACCGTTGATCGGAACGTCGCCGTCGTGAAAATATGTCTTAAATTTTAATATGAAACAAATCGGTTAAGTTATAACCGATAAATAGGGGGTTGTAAAGAAAGTTTTCTTTAACAAGTTTAATTTACCGAAAATATCCACTGCAAGAGAGGGAAAACTCGAAACAAAACCCTATACCAACCCGTTTGGCCAGCGTGGTAGAATAGTATCCCTCCAAATATATGGAGGAGATCCGTGCCCAGCAGTAGGATGTTTATGGGTTGAGATGATCATGAAAGCAACTTTACAGTTCAGTTCAGATCATAAGTTATATTCCTAGCATATACTATGAGTATAGTGTTATGTCAAGCGTGTGCTGCTAAAAGCCTGGCTATTAGTGGCCCATTAATAGAGGATAGTGCATCGTTGGGGGGCGGGCGTAGTGCCAATTTAATCATCATCAAGTACCGTTATCTATTACCGAGTATCAATGAACATAAAGTACAGTATAGGTTTCATAATTTAGGTGTCTAAGGCTTTGTTAATTCTAACTTCATTTATTTTATAATGATATAATACAAGGTATTTATAGACTGCACGCATAAAATATATATTTAAGAAAGGTAGGACACCATGCTGGCGAACAAGCCCGTCTAGGGAAGGACCTCGAACTTAGAGAAGACTACAGGCAACTACACATAGCGGTGTAGTTGACTTGAGTTCCTGTGTGTGAGCACAGGTCTCCAGTGCTCATTTAGGTATGCGTTTAGAAAGAAACGTTTTCCCATCCCAGGGTTGTAAAAATAAATGGGTCGGCAACACGCAAGTTATACCTCTGGTATTGCAAGCAGGCCGCATGCTTGTTTATGACCCAAGTAGTATAATAAATATAGATGTTTTTTTATGACAAAGCTCTAGGGAATAAGCTCTGTGTCGCGGGGGACTTTTGAAACACAAATAACGGCCACAAAGTTTACCCAGATTCAGGACAACCATTTATGGATTACACAATTTTTTGTCCCGTGTGGGGATCAAACCCACAACATGCTGCGCAGTGGTAAATGGCGAGGTAACCAGTTAAGCTTACACTAGCCACTTACAGTAGCCACTGAAGCAACCGTGCAGTCGAATATTATCTACATTATATACAAAGGACAAAACTTTGTGTGATCCGTAAATTTTACTTCTGTCGAGTCTTTACTTTGTGTTGTTGTGTTTGTGTCAGTAAATACTATGTTTGTAAAGTCCTCTGCGACACAAGTCTTGTAGCGAAAATTGTCTTTTATAAAAAGAAAAAAAAGCTTAGAACCTCATATTTCATCACAGGTCTCCGTTTCCAGTGCTCGTTGAGGGCTGCGTTAAAAACAATATTACGGGGCAGTCTTTGGGAACTGCCTATAGAAGTGAAAACTAAGTGACTTGTGAGTTGCATCGTCGAGCTATTAGATTATTATTTTTGAATTGTTTTTTAAAAAAATAAAAAAAATCTTTTTTTGTCTGAGAGGACATACTCCCAGTTTTGTCCAGAAAGTTTTAGGTGACGATGAAGCGTGTTCCATGATTTTTGTTCACCCAAAATGTGCTCAACGCGCCTAAACAAGTTTTCACTTCAAAAAGAATTCCTATTCTAGGGATTTCCTACCTCATCTTCTATACATATAATAAAATCGTAACCAAGTCGCGTCTGTACATTGAATTTTTTTTCGAAAAAACAATTTATATACGTTGTATCTATGTTACTGAGGCCAAAAATGTGGTTTTTAGAATTTTTGTCTGTTTGTCTGTGTGTCTGTTTGTGGCCGCGTTTGTGCGCGATAAACTCAGCAACCACGCAACCGATTTGAATGCGGTTTTCACTTATATATTGTGGCAACCTTCCCATAACATATAGGCTTTGTTTTATTCCAATCGGTTCACAAATAAAAAAGTTATGGTCACTTTAATAACACACGTGCTATACAAGAAACACGCTTCGATTTATTTAGCTAAAACTTTTTAAATTGTAGTTTGTAAAACCACGTTTGAAGTTTATATGAAAATAAATTAAAAAAATAATGCGAGGTTTCGGAGATATAGCAATCACCAATTTAAGTTGAACCCTCATCAATATCGGCGACCATATTAAATAGAGATCAGCTGACTGGTACATCACGTGTTAACGGTACTAGGTTAAAAGTGACCATTTTACAACGAAATGTAATAGAAGCAAACATTTTAACAGGATGCGGTGCAGGTGATAATCTTTTATGCCCCGGGTTCTTTTGATTCCAAACAATTTTCCGTTTAGCATCTCCAGAAAACTCTGTTTTAATCCCTGAAGTCCACGCAAACGAAGTCATAAACACATATCAGCTATACATCTATACACACATTAATAAAATTGAAGTGTCTGTTTGTAATATCAAAATAACAGCTTTCTATTAAATTCATGTGGCTGTTTACATAGTACTTACAACAGAAATACAATTTTAACAGTTTTATCTCTCTGTCTATCTGTTTGTTGCAGCTAAAAAGGTCTTTGATAAAACTAAAACTATATAAATATACTATAAGTACGAATAAAATGCGTTAATCATGCCAAGACCTAAGACAATCACTGGCTAAATTAAACGCCTTATAAAACTTAAACACAAACTATAAAATATTAAGTACTATAAAATGAATGCTATTTCATTTTATGTGGGCGCTAACATTTAACAATACCTTAATTTAGGTAATCAGGAAAGCAGCACAGAAAAGAAAACACTCCACCGAATCTGTCCATCTGGTCACAATAAACTCAATAATTACCAAACAAAATTTCATACGATTTCACCAGTAGACGGCGTGATTCTTTCATTATAGTTTTGCGAGCGTGAATTGGCTGAAATATTACGATGATAGTTGAGCGAGTCGAAAACATCCTGCCGTTGGAGGCAATGTTATTTGCAAATTGATCTAAAAAACTCCGCGACACTGTGTCTATCTTCGATCAAAAAAATCACTCACAGCGAAACGCATGATCGGCCTCTGTCTCATCGGCAACTGATATATATTTTTAACTGAATTTTTAAAGATGAGATTCCATTGCATTGTTTTTTTTATTCCTGAACATCGTCATTTAAGAGCCGATTTGTAATATTTTCATTTTAAGTGACCGACATAGCTCGAAAAATTACCTCAATTAATTGACAATCGGCAGGACATATAGCTCACAGAACCGATGTCCGTTGAGGCAGAAAGGTTCTAGAGTGGCGACCACGAACTGGAAGACGCAGCGTGGGCAGGCCTCCAACAAGATGGACCGACGACCTGGTAAACGCGGGCAACCGATGGACCAGGTCAGCTCAGGACCGAATGATGTGGAAAACCTTGCGGGAGGCCTATGTCGAGCAGTGGACGTCTTATGGCTAAGATGGAACTACTTTTGTGGCAAACAAGCATATGGCCCACCTGATGTTAAGCAGTTACCGTAGCCTATAGACGCTTGCAATACCAAAGGTGTCACTTACGTGTTACCAACCCATTTTTTACACCGGGGCTTAGATGGGAGTATCCCTGGGATAGAAATACGTTTCTTTCAAAACGAATCCCTAAGTGAGCGTTGGAGACCTATACTCACACACAGGAACACAACTACACCGCTGTGTGTAGTTATTTGGCTGTGGTCTTCTGTAAAGTGGAGGTACTTCCCTCTCTTTAAAAATTATCTTAAAAATCTTTTTGTAATTGTATGGATAATCTTTCATATTGTTCTCAGTTTTTAAAAAATCCAGTTCTGATGATGGGTTCCGTAGGGAAGTGAGTAACCTCCTCAAATACTATAGGCATACTGCAATGAATGAAACAAATGCATTCAGGAAGCATCAATTCGTTAGTGAAACTAATAAAGAATACTGCAGATGGCCAACTTCTCAATGATAAATATTTTTCCGATGGAGATCAGACATAATGTATCTCAATTATGGTAATTAAATGACAGTAACTAATCACATTCAATGAGCAAATAAAAATGTTACAATTGAACTAATATTATGATACAGCCGGATATAGGCACGGAAACTTCGTAATTAAACAATGTACAAAGTAAAAAATGCATAGTTTCAGAGATAAAGATAATAATTAACAGATACCTATATACCGAATTTACGTTGAACTCTCACTAATATGGTCGACAATATTAAATAGGGTTCAACTTACTGGTTTTTCATTCAGTTTTGTTCCGAAAGCTTATGTAAAGTAGTATAACTGTATTAAAGAACAATGGATTAAAAGGAAAGTTCAATTTCTGAAATCCTTGAGCACTACGACGGACCATTATGCCCTTTAAGAATTTAATAAATTTTTAGCCCACATAAACTGTGTAACAGTACCTATCAGGTTAGACGTGACCAATTTAAAACGAAATGTAATAGATGTAGAGATTTCTACAGAGTATGGCACAGATAATACATAACAATACATTAATTCAAACTATTAGCTAGGCGATGGTCCAATTAAAGTTCACGTTTGCGCTAAGACAATTTGAAGAGCAGAACAATCATACAAACAAGGAATATTTCTTCATGAAGTTTATTAATTGCAGAATCCAAATGTTTAAAAGAAAAACGTGACTGACTAATTAACAAACGCACAGTTTAAATCACTAGACACTCAGATAGCTATTATGATATAGGCATCCGCAAAGAAAGGTATTTTTAAATGTAACCACTAAAGATGAAAACCAGCCGATGAAAGTTTGTATAGGGATAACAGCTGTAGCTTTGAGATTTTCAGTAAAAGACTGAACACGCGAACGAAGTCGCGGGCACAGCTAGTACATAATAATAATCTTTATTTGCATAAAACATGGTATTTATGATGTTACAGTGAATAATTATGTTCAATCATGTTTTGCTATTCAGCATGCAAAAATCACTAGGTAAGGCACTTAATTAACATTTTTCTCCAATAATTCCTTAATTTACTTTCACAATTTTACTTTAAATAACCTTAGATTTAGTGATTTTAATTCGTTAGGTATCTTATTATATACTCTTACACACATGGTTAAACAACTTTTGTCGTATTTATATAATCTAGGAGTATCACTTGTATCACATGCGCATGAGAAACCCCTAAGTATTGCAATAGTTCATTAATCAGGACGTTTGCTTTTTTGCCAGCTAGTAGTATAAAAAGTCTTATTATAGACCCTTTGAACTAAGCTACAGGATTTTTATTTCCTTGTTCCTATTTCGCTAAGCAACTAATACTACAATTTGTTACAGCCGTTCGGCGTGACGTCCTAAGATAAAAATATCTTTTGTTTATTAGGGTGAATTAAGTAGGCTTTGCGAACTAAATACGGTAATATGTCTAAAGATAAAACTGTGCTTTTATTTAGGTTTTATTTTAGCTTCATACGTTCATATTTTGCTTTGCAGTTAGCTTAAAATATATTTAGATATTTAAAGCTATATGGAAAAATACGATTCCGGAGCAGGATTCGCTGCACCTCTCGGATTCCGGCCCAGCGCACTACCAACTGTGCCATTCGAGCTCCTACTCCCGAGTTCAAATTTGTCCACCGCCTATTACGTCTTGCTGTGACGTCAGCTTCATTCAACCGTTAGCCGTTACAGGTCTATACGTACAACATCTTCAAATTACGATGAAAGAATGTTATATAGAATGAAGCCACTGAAAAGTTGCGTCAGACGCTATAGCAACTGATATAACATATCCTACTGCGTAGGACAATTCTTCTTTCGTCTATAAAGAGTCAAAAATTTCCTCACAAACAAGCCCAATAGTCTCCTTTTTAGTGTTGTCACTTTGCCCGATCCGGTATTTGAATGCGCGTAAACCTATGCTACATGACAAACGATGTAGTCAAACATCATATTGAGTTTCTATCTGTAATTATAAAAGCAACTAAGAGTTCCAAAATATCCGAGTTCGTATCTACGATGCAAAAAACAACGCTGCAAATTGGAAGATACTAAAATTAATTTATCTTGCGGGTACTTCAAAAATCGGAGCACATTTTTCTTCCAACTTTTATAAATCGAACAAAAAGCAAGTCAATAATAAATAGGGCTGTACCTTGTCGATATCGATAAGAAAGTTTAATTCGATAAGTTGTGACCGCGACTTGAGGGGTTCGAAATTTAAATTAATGTGTGTACGTTCGATAAGAACCGCCATTTTAATTGGTGACATAAATCTTAAGTTCACCTGTGAATCGTCTGTTGATTAAATGGGTTCGGTTTTTGATTCAATTAATTGAATATTATACTAATGGAATTAGTACGTCAATAACCGTGCGTGAGCTCGATTAGCGTGGTAATGATACTCAAGTGTTTGTAAATTAGTTCGTATCGTTGATATTTATCGTCATTTTCGCTTATTATATTACTAAATTTGTGTTGTAATAAAGATAATTACGAACTACTTACTTCTATAAAATACTGAATATAAAGTATAGTAAATTTTGAAGCAGGTGGGGCACTCTACAAGCGATCAAGCTTGACTGGGAAAATACCCTTATAAAAGACCTTAGTCAAATAAAAATTGTGTTCCTGATGGCGAGTACAGACCTTCAGTACTCTACTAGGGATGCGGTTTTAAAGATACTTTTTGGTCGGGTTAACACCCTAATAATTACCATACTTACAGGTATTGTTGGTATAACGACGTAACTCCGGTGATAATGCAACAATATGGTATTAAGGGGCTGGTCTTATGATATCGTCAGAAGGTGACCATAGGAACTTTTCAAATAAATAAGACGGCCGTGTCATGTTTCAAATCGATGGATTTATACTGACGAGTATTATATATTTAGATGGTTCAAGACATAGTGATGCAGTCTGAATGTGGCCATAGGAATAAAAATGAGATAGCCGGGACGTGTTTCTTCTAATCTTATAAGAACATTTGATGCATAAAAACCCATAAATTACAAAAATACATGATAAAAGCTTGTATTAAAAAAAAAATTAAGCTGAAGATCGGCTTGAGTCTAAAAAGGAAAGCCCTGCATATGACAACGTGAGCTGAAAAAAACACAACTACGCAACAAATAGAGCAGTAGGCAGATCTAAGAGAGGTAGAGCACCATACTAGCGAGCAAGCCCGATTGAATACCACAGTCAAAAAACTACACAATAGGCCACGGTAACTGCTTACCGTCAGGCGGGCCGTATGTTTGGTTGCCATCCAATAAAAAAAAGATACTATAGATTTTCACTACCAGCTACGATCTTAAACATTTTCACAAGCATAGTACAGCCCACCTGATGGTAAGAAGTTTTCATAACTTATAGACGCTTACAATACCTGGTGCTTCACTCGTGTGCAGCACCAGCATTCTGACATTGCATAGGATAACTTTTTATGTTCCATGAAATGTTGTGCCTATTTATGGTTTTTGTTGTCGTGTGTATTTGAATAAACGTTTTTCTTTCTATATTTTATTTTTCTATTGCAGTACATTGCGTACCTCAAACATACAGCATACATGTTGTTGTTACATTTTCGTTTGTAAAAAACAATCGGACAGGTCGCGGTGGGTGAACGTCGGCTTTTTCAATTAACTCAGCTGTTAATGGAAGAAACGGTTCGGCGAGTCTGACTCGACGACCCGACGTATTATCGATGTCGACATTTCTAATGTAAGTTGTACAACACTAACTTTTTATCAAATACTATATTTTGACTGCGGTTTTGCTCGTATTAATGTAGACTTTGTCGATCAATTCAGCCTGTACTTCGGTGACAGTATTTACTTTTACTTTTATTTAAAAGGACTACTGACAACGTAAATGCAAAATTACATGATTATCGATTATATAGATCAAGCTCAAAATTGTAACATACAAACTTGCGATCGCAATTTTTTAGACTATTTTTATACTACTTGGTTGGCAAACAAGCATATGGCCCACCTGATGTTAAGCAGTTACCGTAGCCTCCATAGGCTACGGTAACTGCTCTTACGGTAACTGTATCACTTGTGAGTTGCTATCCCATTTTTTACACCATTGGTATAAGATGGAGTGTCCCTGTGAAAGGAATACGTTTCTTTCAAAGCGCGTCCTTAAATGAGCGCTGGAGACCTGTACTCACACACAGGAACATAACTACACCACTGTGCTTGGTTATAGCTGTATATTACAGAGAAGATTACAGCTATTAGCTGTAATCTTCTGTAAGGTGGAGGTCCTTCCCCAGACGGGCTCACTCGCTAGTATGGTGCCCTACCTCTCTTAAATACTACTCAAGTTCCAACCAAGCATACAGCCAGTAAGCAGTTACCGTAGCCTAAATACATCACTCGCGTGTGACCAACTAAAAAAAAAACGATCCCTGGGATAGGACACAAATAAGCAGTAAACAATTACCTTAATAACAGTATAAACAAAGTTTACTGTATCACATACCGTTACTCAACATCGGTTTAAGTAATAAGATCGAGTTGTCGACCTTGTGTACAAACATTAATCGATACCGGTAACGTGTAAACGATTAACTTCATAACTTTATGTTGCTAACTTTAAATTAACTTAAGAGAAATACGTCACCATAAAAGCGAGCAAGCCTGACTGGGAAAGGACCTCTGCCTTTTTTATATTGGGTAGCAAATAAGGATACGGCCCGCCTGATTTTAAGCAGTTAGCTCGCGTGGATGTCGGTTATCGTGATAAAAGCCTATTCACTATTCCAGACTATAATTTATCTATATGCTAAAATTTCATCCAGATTCGATCAGTAGTTTTTACGTGACAGAGTATCAAACATCCATACATACATCCTCACAAACTTTCTCATTTATATTGCTAGTAGGATAATATATTATATTGTACCTATTTTATAGTGAATAAATGGTGAAAGAAAATTTAGAAAATGTTTGCTTTTTCTACTATATTCTAGAGTAAGTAAAAAAGAAGATTTAGTACTCGGACTCATCTCATTATTTCTAATACATCCCAAGCCTCAAGTAAAATAAAGTCGCAAAGATTTAGAGCCAACAGGGGTCTGTTACCGTTGAAAGCTCGACTAAAATGAGGCATTTCAAAATGAATTGCTGTAAAATATATAAATACTAGCTGTTGCCCGCGACTTCGCCCGCGTGAATGTCGGTTATCGCGTAAAAAGTAACCTAGGTGCTATTCCAGACTTTATTCTATTTCTTTGCCAAATTTCAAACAGATCGGTTCAGTAGTTTTTACGTGAAAGAGTAACAAACATCCATACTCACAAACTGTCACATTTAAAATATTAGTTTTAGTCGTGATAACCGACATCCACGCGAGCGGTGCCGCGGGCTACAGCTAGCAATATATAATTCTATATGATATTATTAAAAAAGTCTTGGTGGGAAAGTAACCAATTTAGTATTTATTTAGAAAGAAACGCACGTAAGAGTTACGAGTAGATCCCGAGTGGCACTGCCAATATGCACTTTGTTTAGTTTATATATTGCATCTTTAGGAGGAGAATGGCGTAACTTGAAAAATACCACCGGGCAATTTAAAACCTTACCATTTAAAAATAGGATGTAAATTGCAAAACAAGTACGCTTCAACTTAAGTCATTTTTTCCACTGTGGGTGCGATATACTAATCAAATGATTCACCATCTGCTAACGGTGAAGAAAAACATCGTAAGGAAACACACATGCTCTAGAAGCATTAGCCCAGCATGTATGAATTAAGGCCTAAACTCTCTCCGTCTCTTGATAGAGGAGAGGAGACCTGTGGGACCTAATACGAAATGTTATTTACAAATTAACCTTCAAAAACATTAATAACACTCGTTCATCACAAAACTGTTGGGTTCACACTTATTATAATTGTTTTTGTAACAATTAAAAAGGATAACAAATGTATCAAATCCTCCGTCAACTAATATTTTGCGAGAGATAATTAACAGAAGGTCCCTTTTATTACATCTGTGTTGTGTATTAACTACTAAATGTATTTTAAAGTTATTAATATGGAAGCTTTGTTTAGAACGTGATTTTGTCGGCTTGGTATCTCAAATTAATCCGATGCAAGTGAACGAGCCCAACTGCGGATGGGTCTCCAATTCAATTCAAGCTGGAGATAATAATTGAAGATTTGAAAAATGCTGTGTGTAACGACTACCGTCCTACTGTGTTTACATAGTTTAAGATCAATACTGTAATTTATTAGAGGTCCTATATATCCATATATTTATACTCGTATGATAATTTAAAAACGGAAATCAAAGTTATTAGTCGTTCTCAAAGATGAAAGGTTGGGACAAATGTCACACAAGACCTGGTACCAATATATACACAATACAAACTTGTGAATAGTAAACTGGCCCTTTGTATCGGTGTCGTGAATGTCGTGATATCCGTCCGAATAAATGGAAGAGGTACCTTTAAGTGAGCCTTGGTAAGTATTCAAAGGTAGGCTTTTACCTACACATACATTATTATGATTGATGTCTAATTTATATTGTTTATGCGGTGGTGACTGAGTGGGAAAGTAACTGACTTGTACGCAAGAGATGCAAGTTCGATCCCGGGTGGCAGTACCAATGTGAATTTCACTTTGTGGACTTTATATGTACTAATCAAATGATTTGTTACTTGCTAACGGTCAAGGAAAACATCGTAGGAGACCTTAGAAAAAGAAGTCATAGTCTTGGAAGAAATTCTAAAGATATGTCTGATTCACCAACTCGCATTAGGCCAGCGGGTGTGAATTAAGGCCTAAACCCTCTCTTTCTCTTGATAGAGGACCTCTCCTCTATCAAGAGAAAGAGAGGGTCTCCTCAGACCCGTGCCCAGCAGTAGGACATATATGGGTTGCTATTATTATTATATTGTTTACTATTGTATTTATACAGTAACTGCGGTAGATAAGTTTAAGTTTATATTTACTGTTATTGCATGTTAGGTACCGTTTTTGTTTCTAAGTACATTTTTATTTTTGTATTGATAATGCTACCAACGAACTGGAAGACGAAGCGTGGACAGGCTTCCAACAAGGTGGACCGATGACCTGGTTAAGGTTGCATGCAACTGATGAACATGGTCGGCTCAGGATTACTCATCAGGAAATGCTTGAGGGAGGCCTGTGCTCAGCAATGGACGTCGATGCTGATGCTACCAATATCTCAATTACCAGTAATTTTCTATTAGATATTAAGGCGTTCCCTGGTATAACTTCCAGTCTAAGTCTAAAATCCAATATCAATAAAATTAATGATCTACCACGACAGACCTAAACGAAATACTACGCAAAAAGAATAACTATAATCGGTTAAACAAAAACAATAAAAAATAGAAGAATTGAAAACGTCCTCTCGAAGTCAGTTACAAAACAGTTTTCCTTAAGACACGGAGACGTACTCACACACAGGAATACAACTGCACCAATTATGTGTATAGTTATTAGTTATGGTCTTCTGTTAGGTGGGCTCGTGGTGGGCTACAAACGTCCAAACCCTACTGGGAAAGCATGTTAAACCTCTCTTACCCTAACTAAAAACAATATTACAACTACACATTATAACACTCTATTGATTTCTAAAATAAACAAACTTTCAATACATTTTCCATACGCTTAATAACACAACAAAAGAAGATTTATTTTCATAACAATTTCCTTAGCGAGTCAATGGCTTACATGATTGCGTTGCCCATGTATAATTCATCGCCGGTACTGTAGTAGCCACCTGGTATTGGTATCGATTGAAACCGGCCTTGGCACGTCACTACTCGAGTTTCTTCAATGGGTATTAGTGACTAGTGGCCCTCCGCGACTTCGCTCGGGTTAATATTCCTTCAGTTCTCATTTAAGGACTCTAAGAGGGGTAGGGCACCATACTGCCGCTGAAAATCAGCGCTGTTGTGTAGCAACCCTTGCTGGTTGCAGCATAATTAGCAATATGCTGAGCGATTGCCGTTTTTAACATGCGTGTGGCGTGCTCCTGCACACAATTTTTAGTTTTAATTTTTTCCTTAATTGTTATTAGTTCTTTGTAATATTGTTTTTGTTGTTTTATTTTAAATGTCTTTTTTTTGTTTTTGTAATCCTTGTTTCTATTTTTCTATGTTGTGCGTCATCTGGGTGTTAAAATAAATTGTTTTTTTTCTATCTTTCTTTCTTCTTTCATACTACCGAGCCAGCCTGACTGGAGAAGGACCTTCACCTTACAGAAGACCACAGCCAAATAATTACAAGCAGCGGTGTAGTTGTGTTCTTGTGTATGAGTACAGGTCTCCAGCGTTCATTTAGGGATGCGTTTTGAAAGAAACGTATTCCTATCCCAGAGATACTCTCATCTTAAAGCCCTAGTGAGATGATAGCCCTCCTAGTATTCGTTATATATCTAATCGTCCACTGATACGGTAAGTACTTATCATCAAACAAGGCATATGTTTATTTGTGACCAAACTCGTACAAAAAAAATCGCCAGATGAAACCCCTAAGAACAAAATTAACCTATTTTATATTAAGACGAAAAAACCTCTAATAAAACGCTTCTCTTGACTAAACAACCTAATCCGGTCTAAATCATATTCCGTCATAATTCAGTTACAGTTAGGCTACAGCAAAAACGTCCCGGCTATCCGGGTGTACACGGATAACACGGATAACCCGTCTCCCGTCGGTAATTAACTTAAGAATTTCCTTAAGGCGCGGATCAAGATTTCACAGGCGGACGCTATCCTCTTTGAGGAATGACAATGAAGGAGAGACACACGGGTGTGTAACTTATTTTGTAGTGTAATAATAATATTACATAATAATAATATATATATATGTCCCACTGCTTTAAACAGGTCTCCTCTTCTCTATCGAGAGAGAGATAAAGAGAGACAGAGTTTATGCCAAACACGCTTGCCTCATGCGGGTTGGAGAATCAGACATGCCTTTACAATTTCTTCTTAGACATATGAGTTTTCTCATGTTGTTTTTTCCTTCACCGTTAGTAAATGGTAAATCTTTTGATTAGTAGGTACGTTAGTACAAATTTCCTAAAGAGAAATTCATATTTGTGTTGCCACCTGAAATCGAATTCATACCGTATGCGTGTAAGTCTGTTACTTCGCCAGTCGGCCACCGTGTCGTTTCTTCAGTATTATTACAATTTAATATTGGAGAAGCTAGGTCGCTGGAACATGAACAGATTGGAGCGAAAGTGTTGTTGGGAGCTGTAAGATATGCGATGAAATCTTTTTCGAAGCTTTCGCGTACAAGTTTGACACGTAATTCTTGATAGAAAAACCCAGTATCCATTTTTAATCCGTGCTTGGGACCCGGGATCTTATGATCATTAGTCGCACTCAATATTCACTTGATCAACGAAGCCATAGAAGCAGCAAGTAATCCTTCAAAATGAAACTAAAAAGCAAACTACAAGCAACACCCACTCACGCTTAAAATTACTCGAACTCACGTTCAATATCTTTCCCCTTCAATATTTGAACACAAAAAAAAGGAAATATGAAAACACCAATAAAGTACGTTATGAATATTTTATTTGTTCGTTGTTTTAAGAGGCAGTATGTTCGGAGCGTATACATTTTTCCTCGGCGTGTTGTTTGAATCTCGAGATTATACCAATTTTGTTTGTTCTCTTTCACTCTTGGTATCTTTTATATTGGCCAGACGCGGTTCTGATGAATTGAATCTATTTTGAAATAATATTTCGTTTTTTAGAATTTGTTGGTCGGTTTCTGATTGCTAAAGTAAGTTAGAAAGAAAAAAAAATATATTTATTTACTAGATCTAAGTAGCTACAGTAATCTACAAGAAAATTATAGTATAATATTATGTAATTGCAAGGCAAAACAGCACCTAGCTCAGCGATTAGTTGCGATATCGCAGATGACTTTGTGGACTATTTTAAACTTATGGTATAACAGTGATGTGCTATTCCAGACTGTAAACTATCTCTGTGCCTAATTTCAACCAGATCAATTCGGCAGTTTTGGCATGATTGAGTATCAAAAATCCATCTATCCATCCAAACTTTCGCAGCAGTTATCGTAGCCTATGATGCTTGCAACACCAAAAGTATCACATGTGTGTTGCCGATTTTTTTACACCAGGACTTTAAAAAAGAGTATCGCTGACATGTGAGACGTGTTCCTACTTACACACAGGAACACAACTACACCACTGTGTGTCTGTCTGTGTGTGGTCTTTTGTAATGTATAGGTCCTTCCACAGTTGGGCTTGCTCGCCAGTATGGTGCTCTATCTCTCTTGATGCAATAGAAAATACATTAATTGCCACTTAAATTTTTAAGGTTATGGGGATTGTGTAAATGTGACTCCGTTCCTAAGTAAGGAAAGGAGTCACATTTGCACAAGCCCCATAACATTTGCACAAGCCCCATAACATTTGCACAAGCCACAGCACTGCTTATCGCTGGTTTCCAAAATAAATCAACTTTCCCGAACACGTAAAACGATAAATTTAAATAAAATTGAACGACATACTAACACAGATGTAGCCGATGTAGCGGACAATATCAACAAATCTTCTCAATAAAATTAAATTACGGTCCAGTGTGGTGTATAAAACATTACTGCCTTATAATGCTCGCCGCCATTTCATTTTATTGTCGATACTTTAGTTTATATTACTGGTTTGTTCGATTGGGTCCTAAAGGAAAATTGTTAATAAAGGTCCGTATTGTTTAAAGAGGTGAGTAGAATTGGTCCTTTCTGTAGTTAATTTGGCTATATGGCTATGTGATTAGTTTGCGCGTTCACCGCTAAGAAAGCCCCATTTGCTATGGCTCCACGATTCCAAGACACAGCCCTTACAATATCCAAGAGCATTGGGATCCTCGGCGTCGACATCTCCAGTGACGTTCAGTTCCGTCATCACTTGGAAGACAAGGCTAAGCTGGCATCTAGAAAGCTAGGTGTGCTCAACAGGGCAAAGTGGTACTTCACCGCGGGCCAAAGACTGCTGCTCTACAAAGCGCAAGTCCGGCCCCACATGGAGTACTGCTGCCACCTTTGGGCGGGAGCACCTGGGTACCAGCTTGGACCCTTTGAATCTATCCAAAGACGCGCTGTTAGGATTGTTGACGATCCCAAGCTCACAGGGGGTATTGAACCACTAAGTCTCAGGAGAGACTTCGCCTCCTTGTGTGTGTTCTACCGCCTGTACAATGGGCTGTGTTCTGAGGAATTGTTCGAGATGATGCCCACGGCCACATTTTATCAACGCACCTCTCGCCACCGACAGGGAGTTCATCCTCACATCCTTGCACCTCAAACATGCCGTACCGTAAGATTCCAGAGGAATTTCTTACCACGTACGATAAGGTTGTGGAATGAGCTCCCTGCCCAGGTTTTCCTAAGAGACTATAGCATGGGGTTCTTCAAGAAAGGAGTTATAAGGTTTTTAAAGGGTCGGCAACGCGTGAGTGACACCCCTGGTGTTGCAAACGTCCATAGGCTACGGTAACTGCTTACCATCAGGCGGGCCGTATGCTTGTTTGCCACCTTGGTAGTATAAAAAAAAAAAAAAAAAATGGTGATTAAATTTAATAATATTGTGGGATTACGGGCTTCTATGAAAATTGTATTGTTAGTGAATTTGATTTAATTTGGGATAGTAGGGAAAAGATTTTAGTGTTATGTGTCATAGGGATCTGGATTTGAGGATCTTGATCTTTCTTATTTTTCTTCTTTATCAGCATTATCATCAGCTTATCGCAGTCTCGCATTTAGCAGCTCGCATTTTGCGAAGATCGGCGCTCTACCTTGCCTGAAGGCGTCCTACATTACGTTTGTCAATCTGCGGTCTCCACGTTTAAATTTTCTATAAATTTTGCAACATTGATATTGTAAAAATGGTGTGTTTCTAAAATGTTTTCTGTTTCAGTAGGAATTTGAAACTTTCTAGTTGTTACTAACAATTGCGCTTCTACTAAGACACTAAGACTTATTTATTTATCCCATAAATTGCGGCAATTTATTTATACAATAACACTCAGGCCAATATATTGGTATAATCCTCAAAGATTTAAGGTATAGCGAATACCGTTGCGCTGTGCTAAGAGCCAATTTATCACTATTTACCTACATTCCTCGCCAAATTTATAGATGAAGCTAATATACATAGGTAGAATCAATGTATCCATAATCTATTCTCTAAATAGGTAAAGTTTGGATCTACTGAACCGATTTAAAAAAATATTTTTCTAATAGAAGCCGGGGTGGGCGGCTAGTATTATTATAAACTAGGGGCGCCCGCGACTTCGTCCGCGTGGTAATTTGGAATATTTTCCCCGATTTTGCAACATATCTTATTACTGCTCCACTCCTATTGATCATAGCGTGATGTTATATAGCCTATAGCCTTCCTGGATAAATGCACTATTCAACAAAAAAAGAATTTTTCTAATCGAACCAGTACTTTCTGAGAGTAGCGCGTTGAACCAAACAAACAAACAAACTCTTCAGCTTTATAATATTAATATAGATGAGAAAGTAGCTATGTTTGTTATCTTTTTACGGCTAAATTGCTAAACGGACTTTTAAGAAATTTGGCAAGGAGATAGATAGTACATATGGGCAGGATATAGGGTACCTTTTACCCTGATAACCGATATCCGTAATATAATATTGCCCAAACAATGCCTATCTAACCTTTATCTTTTTATCTATATAATCTTTGTTAAATAGGTACAAGGTGGCAAACAAGCATACAGCTCGCTTTGCAATACTGGGGCATCTCACATATTTTGTCTGTGGTCTTCTGTAAGGTTGAGGACCTTCCTCAGACGGGCTTGCTGACTTATGTGTAGGTACTCTACATCTTTTAACTACAGGCACTAAAAGCATTATACTTAAAATATTTAAAAGTGCCTAAATTCGATAGTTTTTGCTCTAGTTTTTACTGAGACACTGGTGGGTACGGGATTTTTACGGGTTAAGGTTGTTATTCACACATGCAGGCTTTGCAGGTTTGTGAATCAGACATTATCAGGTATCGACAGGGAGCCTTTTTTATTGTCGAGGGGAAATGCTTTACGCATACCGCCCCACTCAGGGAAGCGACGCGGTTAAGTGGGACTAAAACCCACCTACACCCGCCTTCACGGGTGGACCACCGGAACCTGATATGACGTCAGTGGTGTCTCAACTCTCTGTCACCTGCTATAAGCTAAATGAAATAAAGTTTGAACAGTGATGATCTAATGTTGCTAATTCGACATTATCTGGGATTGAATTTGTTCAGTACGCAAGGCAGTAACCTTCCCTCGATTCTACCACCGCTTAAAGCAATTATATCATACAGAAAGATAAGCTACATACTGATCGGCGTTTAGTTTTGTTTTCATGTTTTTGCGCGTACTTGCTTATACATTTCAAGTATGAATGCGATAGACAATACGGAATGTAATGATACAGAAAGAGATAGTGACAAAAAAATGAAGCTACTTAACTTCTGTCGATGGCAACAGCTTCCGGGCGCAAGTGCAATATTTACGTATTTCTTAATATAATAATCATTGGATACTTTAACACAATTCACTTTAAAATATAATTATTTTAATTAAATGTAAATTAAGAATTCATTATTAAAATTCTACCGCAAAGTACGAGGGTAATTAAGTCTCTCGTCCAGTGGGAGCGACAATGGTAGCTTGAGTATCGCAAGAGTGCGCTCGGGACACAAAGCTTGCCACTTGTGTTAGCACTTGAATACACTATAGTAGTGTGTAGTGGCTCGGGCTGCCCTACGTTGATGAATATTTTTCCTTCCTTTTAAAAAGACAAGCCCTGCGTCGCGAGGGACTTTACACATCCAGACTTAGGACAACCATTTATGGATCATACTAATTTTAGTTCCGCGTGGAGAGCAAACACACAACTTCCACAACACGCCGGACAGTGGAAAATATCGAGGTATCCACGTCAAATATTACGAGTATATTTTACCTTTAGATTTAGTGCACCTACATCAAAATATGTAGACTTTTTGTCTGATACATCGTCGTTTCACATCATGAGCGGTCCGCGTCACATGAATAGCGTGAATCGTACCAAGACCTCTTTTTGAATGGTGGTAACTATTGCATTTGTATAATTCGGCGAATTTTATTATTTATTTCTCCTTCGGTTTTTCGCTATAAGGTTTTGAATCAACGAATGGCTTGTCTTGTTGCTACTACTATCTGTTGTTTCGAATTCAAAAAGTTACCTTTTGCTTTTCACACCATTGGTGCCAAACACTTGTGGTGTTGAACGACGAAGTACCCAATAGTTAAGTCAATCAAACGCTGTCGAAACGGTAAAATACTACACAAATAAAATTTTACTCAAATTGCAAAACCGAGAATCTTTTAATACAATAACAAGTTTAAAATAAAGTGTGAAAACCATTAATAAACACGAAACTAAACATTTAATGATTTAAGCAAGTTAGCCAAACGAAACAAATTTAATGACAGTAAGTTTAAATTTACTCAAAGAATACAGATTGACAAGATTTGCTTATAATGTTCTTAGACGTACTTGTTCTATTCATTTTAAATTATCAGAAGTCTAGAAGTATAATGCATTTAAAAATAAAATTTTAAATGAACTTTTAACCTTATACGATTGAAAGTCATTGTTTATTTCGCAGAAGAATTTAACTTAATGTTGCTTTAGATGAAAGTCTAAAATACAAATACATTGAAAAGTTTGTCTACGTATATTTGACATTTTAAACTAAATTTTATAATGATTTATTTTATTAAACGTAAGTAGAATAAGAGCCCACGCAGACTGTAGACTTTTTATTGGATGATTAGTTTAGTCGGGTTCATAATCGGTATGAAAATAATAATGCGATACGGTTTATGGTACGATTTTGGCAATTTTTAGATGCTTTGGATACATAGATCGGAAAATGCACTTGTTAAAGAATTCTGAAAGTGTGTGCGCGAGTAATTCTATATTTTTTTAAATTATAGATATTGGTAGATCGCCGTAGCCGCAAGAATTAGTGTGCGTTATAGCTATTTCTCAATATTTTGGTTATCTCATTTTGAGTTGTGAGTCCGAAAGTCAAAGTGCTGTCTATTTTCGCAGTACTTAGATTGTATTTAAATAAATTATATACAATTAAATAAAAAGTAATGTCTATCAAATCAAATGTAGGCGGATATTTGCGTGTTGTGGCGTGAATAGGAGGCTTATGTTCGGTAGTGGAATGAAGGCTAATTATATTGATTGAATCGAATGTCGGATATGTCAAGTATTCATCTTGAAAAAGACTAGTTCCCGCTTACTATTGTCATAACTATTGTCCTGAAAAAAAATCATGCAGAATTATGTCAATAGTTACACTTTACTTTGATTCACCATCTGCTATAGGTGAAGGAAAACATCGTGAGGAAACCCACATGTCTTAGAACAAATTCTAAAGACATGTCTGATTCACCAACACGACTGGTCGTCATAAAGTAACCCTTTTAGGGTGGAAAGCGTGAAGCTATGCATAGTGAATTTCCATAAAAGTGTTACTTTTAGGCAAAAATCAATCAAATTTATTATATAAACATTTTTTAAAGGCTACTCGCGCACTACGGACTAAGCCCTGTATCGCGAGGGACTTTACAAACATACACATTAATGTACACAAAGTACACCTAAACTCGGGACAACCATTTACGGATCACACAAATATTTGTCCCGTGTGGAGATTGAACTCACAACACGCCGCGCAGTAGTTAATGGCGAGGTAACCACTTAAGAAAGAAGAAGAAAACACAACTACACTACTCTATGTAGTCAGCTATATATCTATCTAGTATACCTATTGGTGCTGTAAGTGGAATAGCTTAGGTGCCAAAACCATTGGTGCTCAAAAAATTGGTGCGGAAAGAGGAATACTTCCATTTAAGTCTTCTTTACTAAAAAACTTTCAGCTTTTTTCATCCAAAAACACACTTTCTTTAACAAACATTTGATATATTCTTGTAGACTCTCCGAGTAACAAACAAAAAGGTAAAAGTTTTACCGAACCAATCCATAAGCCACCTAGTCTGGTAAATGTAGGGATGTTATTCATCGTATCTACATCTTCAGTGTACATAAAATATTCATGTGAATCTTCTAGCACATGTTGACAGCCCTGATTGAACGGAGCTCATACACATGCATTAGGATGTCGATTTAATAAAATACTTTCGTATATTTATTCATATTAATATGTGCCTGGTTTATTGGTCTAGTGGTTAATGAACCTGACTGTTAAGCCGATGGTCGTGGATTCGATTCCCATACAGGACAAAACTTTGTGTGACCTTCAAAGAGTTGTTTTCAGTCTGATTGTAATTTGTGTCCGTTAATTGTATGTTTTAAAGTCCCCCGCGACACAGAGTTTGTTCTCTAGTGCGGGAGTTATCGTTAAAAAAAAGAAAAGAAAGCCCACTAAGTGTGCCTACTGAAATTCACGGGTCTCCTCTCCTCTATCAAGTGAAAAAGAGAGAGGATTTAGACCTTGATTCACACACACTGGCCTAATGCGGGTTGGTGAATCAGACATGTCTTTAGAATTTGTTCTAAGACATGTGGGTTTCCTCACGATGTTTTCCATCACCGTTAGCAGATTGTGAATCATTTGATTAGTACATATAAACTCCACGAGGTGAAATTCACGTCGGTACTGCCACCCGGGATCGAACTTGCAACTCTCGAGTGCAAGTCAATTACTTTCCCACTCGGCCACCACCGCTCATTTGAGCTTCATAATAGCTTAATTAACTTCATTGTGTCACTGTGCCGTCGTCTTTACGAACCTATCGCCTTTATAGACGGTTATTAAACGTTAAAAGCCCTTATAATATTTCATTTGAGAGGAGAAAGAAATTATTCAATAGTCAAGTGTGCTACCAAAATGGCGGGGAATTAAACAGCAATTTATCTTCTAACAATTTGACGATTTTAACGAGACATTTCTGTGTTGAGTTATTTTTGTGATAATTTTGTGTAAGTAATTGATTGTTATTTTACAAAGTTTATTTTAGGTATTGTCAATGTGATTTAGCTGTATGTTAATTGATTAACTAAACTTATTTTATATTAAGAATTGTATTTTTGTTTGAAACTTCTTTTACTAGTACCAGTACTTGTACTATTAAGTGTTCTGTGCTAGTACTTAGAATGCTAAGTATAATATCACTGAGTAACATAATCAAATAGAAAACCAAAAAAAAATCGATTGTTCCAAAAATAAAGAAATATCCACCCGTTTGAAACAGAGTAGGGTCGTTAGTTATAAAGAAATCTATTATTTATTACAGAGCCCTAGATCATGGGTTCGATTCCCACTTATAAAAACATCTTTGACGTGCCTGTTGGTCTAGTGGTTAGTGACTCTGACTGCTACGCCGGAGGTCGTGGGTTCGATTCCCACCCAGGATAAATATTTGTGTGATGAGCACAATTGTTTGTTCTGTGTCTGGGTGTGATTTATCTATATTATGTATGTATTTAGAAATATATAAGCATGTTTATCAGTTGTCTGGTTACCATAGTACAGGCTATGCCTAGTTTGGGATCAGATGGCGGTGTGTGAGTTGTCCTAAAATACTATATATACTACTATATATCTTTGTGATAAGCTCGATTCTCTGTTCTGTACGGTACAATTGATGTAAGCTCATAACAGCAACAGCAACATTATTTTTTTACATCAGGGCGCTAAGATAACTCTGGCATAGTAAAACTTTTCTTTTCAAAATGCTTCCCTAAATGAGCGCTGGAAACCAATACTCACACACAGGAACACAACTACACTGTGTGTAGTTATTTGGCTGTGGTCTTCTGTAAGGTGGAAATCTTTTTCGGGCTTGTTCACTAGCATGGTGCGCTTTCTCACTTTTACGCGTGATTTTTGTGTTAAAATAAATAGCTTTCCTTTCATTCTTTAGACACTAACCGTATTTTACATAGACTGTATTTATCATCATCATCATCTCAACCTATAAACGTCCCACTGCTGGGCGCGGATCGTCCCCATACATTTGGAGGGAATTTAGCCTACTATACCTCGCTGCCCGGACGGGTTGGTATAGGGTTTTGTTTCGAGTATTATATTCGACTGTATTTACGTAAATCGATAGTTAACAGATAGGTTGCGTGTCATTGTTACAACTAGTATTAACTTTAACAGGTATCTAATTACTGACATTAACATTAGGTCGATTCTACCGTAGACAATACTAACAATTGTTTTCATGGTCTTTCTGTTCTTGTATAAGGCAGGTTGCCTCATAGACCTTATATAATTCAAAAGATGTATGGGTCCATACTAGCAAGCAAGCTGTACTAGGGAAGGACCTTTTCTTTTTATAAAAGACAACTCCCGCACTTGAAAACAAGCTCGCGGGGGACTTTACAAACATACAATTAACGGACACAAATAACACCCAGACTCAGAACAATTCTTTGTGGGTCACACAAAGTTTTGTCCTGTGTGGGAATCGAACCCACAACCTCGTGCACAGCAGGCGCATACTGCGGCCACTGGACCACCAAGGACGTCGAACGTTACAGAAAACCTAAGTCAAAAAACAACACACAGCGGTGATTTGAGTTCCTGTGTGAGTACAGGTCTTGAGCCCTCATTTAGGATTGCATTTTAATGAAACGTTTTTCTATTCCAGGGATACTTCATCAATGATTCGTAGTCTGGTACACACGGCCATAGCAGCACTTACCGCTAGGTGATCATAATTGTGCTTGAAAAATTACTCAATAAAATCAGCATAAATATAACATCCTGAGTTTGCATTTTTAACCGACTTCAAAAAGAGGAGGTTATCAATTCGTGTGTATTCTTTTTTTATGTTTGTTACCGCAGAACTCCCTCATTTATGGACCGATTTGAAAAAATCTTTTTTTTTGTCTGAGAGGACATACTTCCAATTTGGTCCCATTTTCATCGAAAGAAAGTTCTGATGATGGGATCCATGAGGAATTGAGGGAACTCCTCAAAAATTATAGGCACACATATAGCAATTTCTAAAACTGATGAAGAAGACCACAGATGGCCACCTGAACTGCTCAATAATAAGTATTTTACGGGTGGCGATTAAATAAGTTTCCATTATGGTTGCTAAGGTAACGGAACTTCATAATTAAACAATGTAATCTAATCTTTAATCTAAAAGAATTTTATCCTTACGCTATTTTACTATACCAAAATTGGCATTGTATATATTAATTACTAAGCGATCGTCATTACTCGTATATAGTGCAATCACCCTTCTAGTTCATTCGCACCACTCCAGTCAGCTCAAGTGGCGTGCAAACTTACTGATTGCCTGTCAATAATCGGTAATAAGCCTGATCACATACAGTGGGGGCTTAATATAGCGTAATTAGTAAGGGTTGCAAGGTCGGTGTTGGTTATTATATACCCGGTATAGAACGAGGTTATTAGCTATGATAGCGGAGTGGGTTAGTATCCGAATTGTACTCATGAGGTTTGAGATCGATTCTAGGCAGCAGGTAATAATAGAGACTTCACTTTGTAAAGTATTTTTTTATACTATTTGGGTGACAAATAAGCACCTGATGTTAAGCAGTTAGCTTAACATCAGGCGGGCCGTGTGCCGTAGCTTATGGACGCTTGCAATACCAGAGGTATCACTTGTGTGTTGCCGACCCAATACAAAAAAAAAACACTTTGTGAAATTGCCCAAGCTCTCTTACTCATTTGAAAAAGTGAGAGGAGATCCGTGCCCAGTCGTGGAATATATGTATATGGGTTGCTATTATTATATAGAACAAGGTGGTGGGTGGAGTAAACGCAAACGAGTAGAATTTCAGATTTGCTGGTACATTTGAAGAAGTAGAAGCGTCTGGCACATCACACGCACATCAATATTCCTAGGTGCGTATTCAGGACGTGATGGTAGAGTTGGAAGCTGGCTGTGGGAACTCTTCAACGAAATATGAACCCATAAATTACAAAAATACCCTAATAAAAGCTTGTATTTAAAAATCTATACTACTACTTCATCGACCGATTTCGGCCATGGCGACCTCTTTAACTCCGTTCTGATTCATGGCGTTGATGTGCTCGAATATGACTAATGTAGCCTATCTTATTACTAAAGATATAAAGATATATTACTAAAAATCTATACTAATATTATAAAACTGAAAAGTTAGTTAGTTTGTTTGGTTGAACGCGCTAATCTCAGAAAGTACTGGTTCGATTAGAAAAAATCTTTTTTTGTTGAATAGTGTATTATCCAGGAAGGCTTAAGGCTATATAACATCACGCTATGATCAATAAGAGCGGAGCAGTAGTGAGATATGTTGCAAAATCGGGGAAAATATTCCAAATTACCACGCGGACGAAGTCGTGGGCGACCCCTACTACTACTAACTAATCGGCCTTTGTTTTATAAGCATTTTTAAAACACGTAGCAAATCCGATACAATTGTATTTACTCGTATTTATGTTAATTCGTACTGACACGGGTTGAATCTGAATTTCAGTTAATGTATTAGCCGTCTATTTATTCAGTTCACATTCAACCTTTGTTTGGTTCTCTAGTTTGTAGTGTAATGTAAATAGAATAACCCCCGTATCTATAGACGAGTAAAAGTAATTACTTGAGTAAAAGTAATTACTTTAGCCATGATTTCTATTCTATAGTTAAGAAACTGACCCGAGTAAGAACTGTCAATGGCTAGAATTCTTAGCTGAGTAATAGTCACCATTTCGTTTACTTAAGCATTGCTTCGGATGTATGTAAAAGTATAATTTGTGAGTTGAGTAAGGTTATTTTATAAAAATGGAAGCAATTGAAAATGTATTTTCTATTGTAGACAATATTGATGTAATATTTCTGAATAATATTTAGAAATAAATTCTTCTACTTAGATAAAAAGTTTCTTTGGCCTTTCGCCGGCACAGAATATCTAATTTTATTTTTTTTGAAAATCGGTCAGAGTTTCGTCTTCGGGTTGCTTTTATTGGCTGTTCAAAGTGGGGTCGCCAGAGCTATATGCTCGGGAGTAGAAGTGTCATTTTCAAGGGCTACGGGGAAACCCGCTCTCGGGTCTCCGTCGAGGACCCTCGATGGGGAAACCGGCACCACACCGCTCAATACCCCTAGCCGCGCACTATGGTGTTGCCCTGATGCAATATAACAAAAGCAGGCGCCGTTCTATCCCATAGCTTTTTAAAGCCAGTTCATCAAATACCCAACCCCATCCCCACAATGTTAGATACCTAAATATTTTTATAATAGCTCTACGCCTACCCTATTCATATCATATTTGTACTATAATAGTGCCGCTATGGTAGTGTTTCATCTCATTTTCATTCTCTAGGCCTCTGCGTGTTGGACCTATGTCCCCGCGTAAGCCTTCCAAATGGCCGAGTATTCTTTTTATATAATGGAAAAATACCCGAGACAAGAAGAGACATAATAATAATAAACAAACTATTGACTGATTGACGGTTCTGTCAAAATGTGTAGTAGGTATAATGCAACATATTTAATTTGCAGCTATCAACGTTTTAACAACCTAGTACAATAATACTTCTAAATATTGCAGAGTTATATTGTCTTTCAAAACGTTTAGTTTCACAGTAGACCATTATTGAAAAATAGTTACTTATTTAATCATTATAAACATAGAACAGATTAAACGCTGTAAACATTATTACTTATTTTATAATTGTTTGAAGACTAGTTTGTTTATGCAAAATTTTGTTATTTACTTGTAACTTTTCTCTTTTCCTCTTCAAAGAACAAAACGTAAGTTGCAATATTGCCAGCTGAAAAGATTTTGAAGCACTGAGTAATACTTAGAACTTTACTCAAGTAAGCATTGATCATTACTTGTATATAGAATATCATTTACTTTAGAAATTACTTAAGAACAAGTAATGACTTAGTCAAGAAATTACTTAAGAAGAAGTAATCACTTGTTTATAGATACGGGTGTAGGAAGTTGTCTCTCGATTGACCGCAAATAGTGCAAAAGTTATGACGTCAGTTTGAATCTGGTAAATATATACACGTCCCGCAGAGGTATTCCGTAAGAAAAAAAACCGAGCGACCGCGAAAACGGAGCAAAATCTGGCTGTCAGATTGAAAATCGGTATTCCGTAAGAGCGAAAACCGAGCTTTTTTGACGTTTAGCAATCGTGAGTGCCGTCACCGAGCAATCACAACTGTCAGTTTGCGATCGCTGTTTCTTTGAGAATCAGCCGGCCGGATTCGAGGATATTTATTTAGTTTTCGTAGAGATCCCGTTTCTTTTTCAAAAATATAGCCTATGTTACTCGCTGATAATGTAGCTTTTTATTGGTGAAAGTATTTTTAAAATCAATAAAGTAGTTTTTGAGTTAAATCGTTATAAAGAAAAAATCAAATCTTTCCTATTTATTGTTGTATAATATTAGTTTAGATTGAATCATTCAATCAGTCATCGATTGATTTGTCGCAGGGAACTTTACAAACATACGATTCACGGACCAGACTCGTGACAAATATTTATGGCTCACACTAAGTTTTGTCCCGTGTGGGAATCGAACCCACGACCTCCAGCTTAGCAGTCAGGGTCACTAACCACTAGACCAACAGGCTATCTCTTTCTGTATCATTATGTTCCGTATCGCTATCTCTTTCTGTATGATTATGTTTCGTACCGCTATCTCTTTCTGTATCATTATGCTCCGTAATATCTATCGCATTCATACTTGAAATCTGTAAGCAAGTATGCACAAAAACATGGAAACAAAAGTGAACGCCGCTCAGTATTAGGGTAGCGTAATATTTCTTTATATTATCTTTGCGTATTATAGATAAAACACCCACACACAGAACAAACGATTGTCAAATAGCGAGAAAATCCCCTGACTAATATTTTATAAGCGGATGGGACTTTGTTTGTCATCTTTCAGGATAAAACGGAGCCAAGGGTCAAGGTGAGTTTTTTCAGTGATATAATTGGAGGACCGGATCCGTCATCCATTTCTTATTGAAGAAAATATTTCAATATCTCTCTATAATATCTATTCCTTGCGTAAGTACAGAGCTGTTTTTTTTTTATTAAAATGGCTTAGGTGGTTACGGTCTGTCAATACAATTTCTTGCACAAATAAAGAGCTGTTTTTTTAATGACTGCATGATTGGTGCAATAGTTTAAGTGGTTACGACATTTACCAATGTACGGCGTGTTGTGGGTTCGATCTCCACATGGGACAAAAATTGTCTGATATGTCCCGAGTTTAGGCGTCCGTTAAATGTGTGTTTATAAAGTACTCTGCTAAACAGGGCTTGTTTCCTAGTGCGAGGATTGTCTTTAAAAATATCTTTTAATATCTCAACATTCATTATACAAATGTCACCACCCCCTTCTATCCCGAGGGTGTCGTAAGAGTCGACTAAGGGAGTAAGTCTAGCAGACAATATCCACCGGAAGAAAGGGAAAACTCGAAATAAAACCCTTTTCCAACCCGTCTGGCCAGCGTGGTATAGTAGGCTAATATCCCTCTAAATGTTTGGAGGAGACCCGTGCCCAGCAGTGGGTTTTTGGGTTGAGATGATGATGATCTCATCATTAGCCTATCGTGGGCTGGATGAGAAGGGTTTGTTGTTTACTCACATTATCACATTGGCTCGACACTGCCCTGTACTTGGTAATCGGTTTTAAAGCTCACTCACCCAGCTCACATACCCGCCCGTTGCTTATCCTTTGCCGCGCTTTTGTGAATCTGTCACAGTGACGTTTAGTTAACCAATACAGCCAATACAGGTACACACGAGACGGCGTATGCATGCTTTAACGCATAGACTACACTTAGGATCATGCTAGGTGGTGTCCACTTTTTTTTTATACTATAAGTACCTAGTATAAAAAAAGTGGACACCTAAGGGTGGCAACAGCGTACGGCCTGCCTGATGATAAGCAGTTAAGCAGACCCATTTTTTATACCAGGATGCTAATCCTATCCCTGGGATAGGAAAAGGTTTCTTTCAAACCGCGTCCCCTTATGAGCGTTAACCTGTACACATACAGGAACAAAACTACAACGCTGTGTCTTGTTATCTGGCTATAGTCTTCTGTAAGTTGGACGTCCTTCTCTAGTCGGGGTTATAACTTATGTTGTGCCTTACCTCTCTTAATTATCTCACTCATGAAGAAGATTACTAGCAGTAGATTCTTTCTTACCTGTAAAAAACATAAATTTTATTCGTCTTAGGTCCCACCAAAGAACAGTAACAATACTTTCATTCTAAATTATTGAACGAAAAGAACATAATTTCGTTCGTAAATACTTCCTTTAGTTTGATAAATGGGGTGTTGTCCGATCTGTATCAGTCACGAAATTGTTCACAAAAATAGAGTAGCTGAGTAGCTAGCTCATTTTTCAAGGCAGTTTTAGTTTTTTTAGTAATTATTACAGAACTACTCAACTGACTATGGGCTTGTTAATAATTATGAAGATTTAAAATGTGTCCGTGTGGTGACGGATTAAGAATACAATTGTCACCACCCCATTCTATCCCGTGGGTGTCGTAAGAGTCGACTAAGTGAGTAAGTATAGTAGGCTAATATCCCTCCAAATTTATGGAGGAGACCCGTGCCCAGCAGTGGGACGTTTATGGGTTGAGATGCGACTGCCTCGGTGGTCCAGTGGCCGCAGTATAGGCCTGCTGTGCACGAGGTTGTGGGTTCGATTCCCACATAGGACAAAACTTTGTGTGATCCATAAAGAGTTGTTCTGAGTCTGGATGTAATTTGTGTCAGTTAATTGTATGTTTGTAAAGTCCCCCGCGACACAGAGCTTGTTCTCAAGTGCGGGAGTTGTCTTTTTAAAAAAATCTATCAAATAAAAAAAAAAAGATGATGATGGTGATGAAAAAAAAATGAAGTAGGGCACCATGCATACAGGCTAGTAAAACCAGTCTGGGAAAGAATCTCCGATTTAGACATACATTCATGTGTACATGTCATTGAGTACTCACTCTCTAGACATGTAGCATAAATAGTAGTAGAATTGAAAATATTAAAAAAGTACGGGATTTGTGATTTGATGTCGTAAGTCGTAAGGGTTCAGAGGCTACTGCTTACCATCAGAAAAATATACTTGTTTGCTATCTAAGTAGTTTGTCTAGTTTGGGAACTCTTTCAATTGAATTGTCAAATAGTCTTCAAGTAAAATGGCTGTTAAATACGGACAGACATGACGAAATAAATCGTTCTGTTTTTGACCTTTTGGCTTCAGAACCCTAAGAGCAACGTAAATTTACCAACGCTAATGAGATTTTCTTAATCTAAAGCATTCCCTTGAAGTAAACATACAATTTAAATATAACACACATGTTGAAATATTCTAAAAGCATCCCAAATAATTATTTCTTCATACTTAGAAGCTTTTAACAAAGTTAAAGGAGGGGCCAAGTTTTGTAACATTTTGTTCAGCAATAAATTCTTTGGGCGAAGTTTTACCTTGGTACAGATATAATGTACTGTATACTAGGTACCTATGTTTATCTTTCAAAGTCTTTAATCATCGTCTTAAATAAATGAAAACATTGTCTTTTAACAAATTACTTCTAATAGACCTTCTATAAGAGAAATACTTTTTGCTAAAAACAAAAAAGCTCTAGCTAACATCAGGCCCTCCTGATGTTAAGCAGTAACCGTAGCCTATGGACTCTTGCAATACCAGACGTATTACATGCGTGTTTCCAACCCATTTTTTTTACACCAGGGCTTTAAGATGTAAGTAACCCTGGGATAGGAATACGTTTCTTTGAATACGCATGCCTAAATGAGCGCTGGAGACCTGTTTATTATAAAAGTTAATAAATAGAGTTATACTTAGTGTCAATTTACAGCCTACTACTAACAGCGATCTCTACTTAAATCCAACCATTTTTCAATTTGCCTTTGGTCCAGTGGCCGTAGTATGCGCCTGCTGTGCACAAGGTTGTGGGTTCGATTCCCACACAGGACAAAATTGCCGAGGTTTTCCCAAGAGACTATAGCATGGGGTTCTTCAAAAAAGGAGTTATAAGGTTTTTAAAGGGTCGGCAACGCGTGGGTGGCACCCCTGGTGTTGCAAACGTCCATAGGCTACGGTGACTGCTTACCATCAGGCGGGTCGTATGCTTGTTTGCCACCTTGGTAGAATAAAAAAAAAAAACTTGGTGTGACCCACAAAGAGTTGTTCTGAGTCTGGGTGATATTTGTGTTCGTTAATTGTATGTTTGTTTGTAAAGTTCCGCGCGACACAGAGCTTGTTCTCTATAGAGTGGTAGTTGTCTTTTTTTTATAAATCAATTTCTAACGACATAAATGTCATGAATAAAAATGTTTAATAATACCTTTTTATAGTGTTAGTGAGATGTCAACCCAAAAGGCTTTAGAAGGATATACATATATTTCTTGACTAAATCTGTGAAGCCCTTGCGAAAGGGTCAGGTGATCCTTGGAATGTATGATATTAATGTTCAGGTTGTATTTCACTAGTTGGGTAAACAGAAAGGATTTTGTAGACTTGCCGTTATGTGACATAGTATAAGTGCGTAAGACTTTTCTTTGAACAATATCATCAAAATTCAAATTTTTTATTGATATTAACATTTTTACATTTTAAAGAATTCCCTTACTCCTGCGCTAGTAATAACTGTGTTGCAGGAGTTAAACTTCATCATCTCAACCCATAAACGTCCCACTGCTGGGCATGGGTCTCCTCCATATTAGCCTTCTATACCACGTTAGCCAAACGCATTTGTAAGGGTTTTGTGTCGAATTTTCCCTATTTTGCAGTGGATATTGTCGGCCTGTCTTACCCTCACCACAGAGACAAATATAAGAATAATAATAATTATATTGAAAAATATTAATATCAATGTCAAAAATATCGTGACTATTGTTTACTAATAAAGAAATTATTTATTATACAGTTAATAAACACTAAAACTATATTTGATATAATATGAAGTAAATACATAATATCAATAAGTATAAATATACGTTTTCTGGAATATAAACACTTTATCTCTGAAACACCGTTTTCCTTACTTTGAGATGATAATTTGAGAAGGGAAACTAATCACACTCTTATGGTTGTCAACCTCAATTACTATTGCAATAGAAAAAAAATTACACGTGTTTCGCTTTGCACAAGGCATCTTGAGTTAGTTTAGTAAAGAATAAACCAAGATTTATGTAACATTATTTCTAGTTTTTTTTTATACCAACTTCCCCACTTTGTGGAGTGCGGTGGTGGCCGAGTGGGAAAGTAACCAACTTGCATGCAAGAGGCACCTCTTGAGTGCAAGTCATCGACCATCATAATACAAAATAGGGAAGTCTTTCCCTCCATGTGTTTTAAATCCCAGCTCACGAGCAATCACGTCGCTCTTTTGCGAGAAATGTTTAAAACAATTTTGTATTAAAATTCTTGAGTAAAGAATTGTACGATCACGTCTGTCGAGAGGAGTTAGCAAAGGGTTGGCGGTGACTGTAGGTATTAAGTCATATTACCCGTGTAATACAGGCGGAAGGATAGGTGGAGTATTAAACCCGTATTTCATCAGCTATGTTTTGATCCAACTTAATAGTGGGTACGAAATTAAATTTTGTTATATACCTTCCTAATATACATTAGTATTCGTAGATTCGCAAGATTAAGCAAGGATGCAGCTGTCAATCCGTATATTGTGTGATCCATTTTAAGACAACTTTCGCACTAGAGAACAAGCTCTGTGTCGCGGGGGACTTTACAAACATACAATTAACGGACACAAAATACATCCAGACTCAGAACAATTCTTTGTGGGTCACACAAAGTTTTGTCCTGTGTGGGAATCGAACCCACAACCTCGTGCACAATAGGCACATACTGCGGCCACTGGACCACCGAGGCAGTCGAATAGAATATTGATGACCAGTTTCTAAAAACATAGATAATTCTTTATTGTACACCATAATGATATCAAAAAACATATGTTAGAAATATACAGAAAATAGACAAGTACAATGGGCGGCCTTATCGCTAAGTGCGATTTCTTCCATACATCATACATACATATCTACATATCATCACGCCCGTCTCCCACTGGGGTAGGCAGAGACTATGGTACACCGATTGCTTCGATCCAAACATACTTCGTTCCCCTCCTCTACATTCATCAACCTCTTCATGCATGAACGTCGATTCTAGATACTTTTAATTGGCCCTTTTTTAGCAAATACCCAACTTGGTCGCTGTATGTTCTGCTAGTACGGCCCCTACCGGTATCTCCATTCATTCTTGCACGATATACCTCTTTTGTTATTCTCTTTCATCCATCCTTCCTAAATGTATAAACCATCTTAACACTAAAATCTGAAAAACCTGAAAATATAAAAGGATTTTATATAATAGTTACACCCATTGATCCTACGTCTGATGTTTTCCCGGTCTTGTCAGATTGCCGTCCTTTTGGACTATGAGAGTGAAGGATATTACTTGGTGTAATTTATGTAGCAGCCCGTCCCAGATTTGTGCGGGTTGACATTTATTTAGAGAGTTACTCACACCTATCAAAATTACATTTCATTTTCTGATATACATATTATTATATTATGAATCCCTATTTCATCTGGTCGGGTCATAACTTGAGAACGACTAAACCAATCGGTTTAGTCGTTCTCATTCATATTTTTTTATGTTTTCTAATATGCTTTGTAAAAGGTTCTTACTGATAAAAAAATTATGAAAATAGTGCAGAAAATATCGTATTAGAAGCTACTTTTAAATATGCCCGCACATCTTACAGTCGGCATTCGCAAAGGCTTAAATCATCTTAAGAACTGTGATGTTTGATTTTATAATCTGTTCCGTTTTTGCCATCTCTATCTATGTATGCCATCTATAATTAATATTAATTCTTCAGTATTTTAAATTATTTGGAATGGTTTCAGCTGAAAATCAGCGCATTACATTTCTGCCCGGCATTGTGCTGAACCGGATCCCATTTTGGTGTACACAATGACACATATATACCTATAATTAACTAGCTGTTGCCCGCGGCTCCGCCCGCGTGGATGTCGGTTATCGCTGCAAAAAGTAGCCTATGTGTTATTCCAGACCATAATCTATCTGTGTACCAAATTTCATCCAGATCCGTTCAGTAGTTTTTACGTGAAAGAGTAACAAACATCCATCCATCCATTCTCACAAACTTTCACGTTTATAATATTAGTAAGGATAAGTATTTTTGTCAATTTTCCTCCCGTCATATTTGACGGGTCTATTATACCGTATAGCCCACATGTGAAAGATCTGGGGTTATTAATCGATTTCACTCTTGATTGGCAATCCCAGGTGGCTAAAGTCAGTCAGAAGGTTGTTGGATCCCTACGCTCTCTCTACCGCCTAAAGAATTTCCTCCCTATTCAGACGAAGACAATGCTTGTGCAGACACTAATTTTCCCTATAATCGACTATGGTGATGTGTGTTATCTCGACCTGAATGCAGATTTACTCAATAAACTTGACCGACTTCTCAATAATTGCATTCGGTTCATTTTTAATCTACGTAAGTACGATCATGTATCAACTTTTCGTTCCCAGCTGAACTGGTTGCCTATTCGACAGCGTCGCAACGTGCGAGCCTTGACTATACTTTTTTCCCTTCTTCATTCTCCAAATGCTCCTTCCTATATAACACCCAACTTTAAATTCCGTTGCTCCATCCATAGCCGAAACTTACGGTCTTCTAACAATCGTCTCCTTGCCTGTACCACTCATAACTCCAGCCTTGTTCATTCTTCCTTCAATATTCAATCAGTTCTTCTGTGGAACGAGCTCCCTCTCGAAATCAGGATGACTGATAACCGGGTGTCGTTTAAAGCTAAAGTGCGTCAGTTTTACAGCAGTCGTTTGTTAACTAAAACTTAATGTAGTCGTATATTTTTTTCTTTGTATGTAGGTATTAGTAATCATATGTTATATATATTATTGGTATATATTATAGGTATATACATATATATTTATTTATGTATATGTAGTTATGTGTAATTATGTTTTGTGTTGCATCTTATTCCTTAGTTTCTTTTTTATGTTCTTTATTATTATTATCACCTGCCATGCTTATCTCTGCATCCCCCAAAGGTTGACTGGCAGAAAATGCCTTAGGCATTAAGTCCGCCTTGTGCAATTTGTTTGCAGGAAGTTTAAATAAATAAATAAATAAATTTTGTAATTTACTGGTATTTTCTAAGTAACTACCAAATAAAATATTCTTTCTTCTCTTTCCTTGCGTGAACCGAAACCTTTTTTATCCCCAATTTTGACTCATGACTATCTCTACTTTGGACCAAATGCTTATCGTGATCCAAGTTACTGTGTGGTCAAAGAGCTAAGCTTTTGGCGAGACGTACTTCTTATACGTCTTTTTTTAAATATCAGGAAATTACTTGATGACTGGTGTCAGCGATGCAAATCAACTATTTAAAATATGAACGCTGGGAAGCATAGATTGCGGTGCGGGACGAAGTAAGCACTCGGCTAACGCTCGGTTAACCTCCCGAAATCGTGCCACATCGGCCTCCAGTCGCGCTGCCTTTTGTTTTATTCTAGAACATTCAGTCGAATATGTGAGTCCCGCACAAGCAGCACGCTTCCCACGCATCGGTTTTCACAAAATTGTTTTTCCTATTACATTTGTCAATAAACGCGAGCTTCATTGCAAAATTGTGTTATTCATTTATGCCTAAACGACCTCGCAACACCTTTAACAGGTACAGGAGGAACGTCTATATTTGGTCCCACTAACTAGCGGCTTGGTTTTGCGTGTGCCATTTTTTTAACCAGAAGAAAATTATAGTAAAAGCAAGCGTACGGACCGCTTGATGGTAAGCAGTTACCGTATTTATGTATTAAACAAATAGGGTACATTAACGTATTTATTTATTCAAAGTCAAAGTCAAACTCATTTATTCATTTAGATCAGAAACATGATACTTATGAACGTCATAAAAACAAATGCCAGCGTACTTTTTTCCTACGGCTAATTCACTGACTATGGTAGGGCCTCGAGAAGAATTGGCAAGAAACTCGGGTCACTCTTTTTAATCGCCAGAATATAACATTTACAATTTGGTATAAGTTACAATATTAGTGGTAACGAAAAGGAACGGAAACCAATATACCATCCCTTAATTCGAAAGAACGCATCCCTTAATTCGAGCTGACGATATGTTTTCACGCACAGAAAGTTATATGTTGTATAAAAATGTTGACAAAATGCACAAAAAAAATAGTCTCTTGCAACTTGGACTGGAAAGCAAAGGTGTACGGCGTATTACTACGGTACGGAAATAAGCAACATCCCCGTATCTCGGCCGGGTCGCGCTTGACCCCGTTCCCGATTATGTCACTTCGTCAACCAAGACACAGCTGGTGTTCCCTTAATGAATTAATATGAAACGTTTATTTAATTAAATGAATCCGTTCTACAAAATGTTTTCGCTTCATTTTGACATCTTAAAGCCAAAAGTGATGTTAAAATGTAAGGGTAAAACTGTATAGCGTTTCGTGCAGTAGTTTGGAATATTGGTGCGTTTTGACTGAGTTCTCTAATAATAATTTAGGTCGTATTCATATACTTAGAAAAGTTTCGGAGGATAATGTGTTTTCTATGTAAACTTTTGCTAAAGTTTGGCAGGAGTAACAATAGTATAATGCAATTGTATATATTTAAAAATTGTTATTCTTTAATATTTATATAGTATTACCTACCCTGTTATAATTTATAGCTTCTAACTAAGTGCATGCCGTGGCGACCTTTAAGTAAGGTAGCACCAAACACTAGATATAAGTACTAGTCCTAAGGAGCTGTATGGTGTATACCTTGTGGGTTGTCCTAAATAAATAAATTATTGTACGGCATGTAGTCGCTACAAACTTATTGAAGTCACACTTTGTAATAAGGATAGAAAGTTATTCCTTTTGCTAAGATAAAGAGCCGCTGTAGTTGTGAACTCATGCGGAGTTCACTATCTTCATCCTATTAATATTATAAATTTGAAAGTTTGTGAGGATGTATGGATGTTTGTTACTCATTCACGTAAAAACTACTGAACGGATCTGAATGAATTTTCGGCATAGAATGATTTCAAAGGGTCGACAACGCGCGAGTGACACCTCTGGTGTTGCAAGCGTCTATTGGCTACGGTAACTGCTTACCATTAGGCGGGCCGTATGCTTGTTTGCCACCTTGGTAGTATAAAAAAAAGTTTTTAACGATATCGACACATTCCACCTTATACTTATCTTTTTTCCACTAATAGCAATTTATTATGTTCTCTATAACATCACTAAAAAAATATTTATATCAGTTAATCATACTAGCGGGCTTGTTATTTTATTAACATTTTAATTAAGAATATTATCATATAAACTCAGTAAAAAATGTTCAAAACTTTTTTTTATTACTTCAGTTCCTGTTACTACATTTTCCTCAGTTAGGTATCCCGTTGTATTGTTGTATTGTTTCAGATACATCACTTTGTGTGATCCATTAAGTTTTTTTTCGAGTTTTTTCGAGTGTGTTCTTAAATTTTATATTTGTAAAGCTCCGCGACACAAGAATTGTTTTATCTTACGAGTAAAAAGGAAAGGAACTAACAGCATCTATCATGTTTAACCATGTATCTTTTGTATGGTGGAGGTTCTTCCCCGCAGGGGTATTCCGTAAGAGCAAAAACCGAGCCACCGCAAAAACCGAGCAAAATCTGTCTGTCACATTGGAAATCGGTATTCCGTAAGAGCCCTTTTTGACGTTTAGTCAATAGATTGTTGCGTCACCGAGCAATCACAACTGTCAGTTTTGCGATCACAACTGTCAGTTTTCCATCGCTGTTTCTTAGAGAATCAGCCGGCCGGTCACGCTAACTCTCTAGTATAGTGCTCTATCTATCTCTCCTAATGATAAACATGCGTCTATGAAAAGTACATTCCAGAAATATGTAATTAAACAGCATATAAACGAGGCCCATAGTACGAAACAATACTACACTAAACAAACTAACAAGTCTCCAGAGCATCAATTTCTGTATACACAAAAACATAACTAATTGTGCGATCTGTCCCATTTAAACTTTGTGAAAGCGTGTCGCTGGGAGAGGGTTAAACCCAAATTTTGTCTAAATATAATTCATACCTATGTTTTTTGAAACAATTATTTTCAAATTATGTGTCGTAAACAGCAATTTATCAACTAATGTGATTTAAATTTTATTGTTAGTAAAAATAATAATATAAAAAGGCACTGAATATATGGTTATCCTTAGATTCGGTTATCAATACGTAGGTATGTATTTTTTTTTCAATGTTTGCAGAACCGAATATACCTACCACTTTTAAAAATATTTTTTGTCTGAGAGGAAATAAAGTAGGTAACGGAACTCCATAATTAAACAATGAAATCTAGCCGTGTTTGGGCTTATTTGAATGGTCATGAGATGCTCTTCAACTGTAAAATGATTGCTTAAAAAATGTCTCAAAGGGAGGAAAAGTGAGGTTAGAGTTTGTAAAGTTCATCCTGTTTAAATACTTTTAGACTTGGGATTTTGAAATTTTTGTTGGTTTAGTTAGTTACCATAACTTGTGAACGCATACAAAACCGAATTGAACCCACAATACTCTGCGTGGTGTCAGTGGCAAGACCACCTTCACTTCTAGACCACATGTGGTAATCAACTAAGGAACATTGAACGTATTAAAAAGTCGGTCGACGTTTTATCACATCATAACCCATTTATGTCCACCAGACAATGTTTCAAATACACTTTTTTATTGTCATATAGTCGCCCTTTCAACTTTTATAGACCGTAAAGGTGTCCTCATAAAAATGTGCTTAGGTTGGCTATCCAGTGAAATTATATTTAACCCTCTGAGGTGACTTTATTGTTAACATTCTACTGAGCTGGTGTCTGTCAGACCTGTGTTGTTTAGATAGATAGTTGATAGACTTTTCGACGAGTAATTATTAGGTGCTGGAATAAATAATCATCATAGCCTAGTGTTTCTCAAAGTGGGTGCTGGAGATCGAAGAGAGGTAAGGACCTCTGAAAGAAATGGGGTATATTAGTGGTTTAGGGGGCAACCGCCTTATAATTTAATTTGGCTAAAATTTTATAAGGAAATAAACCAGCACTAGTAATAACCAACAACTAGAATCACACATTTTTTTGTATGTGTGAGTAAATAAGTCGTGGTCAATGGCGAGGTACCACTAAAAATCATGCAGTCAAATGCAGGCATATCTGTACTTTTATACTGAAATTATAAACAGAAAAGATTTGTATTATTATATTATTGTTAGTAACAAATATACTCAAAAACTACTGAATCTATTTAAATAATTCTTTCACCAATAGAAAGCTACATTATCAGCAAATAACATAGACTATATTTTATTTTTAAAACATTACGGAACCTCTACAAATCTTTATACATAAAAATGAATCCCTATTTCCATTGATCACGGCATTACGCGTGAACGGCTGGACCGATTTCAGTAATTCATTTTTTGTTGTGTTTGTTATTGTCAGGAGAAGGTTCTTATGTAAAAAAATAAGAAAGATGCGCAGAAAATTAGATAATTTTAAGGCGGTACAAAGTTTGCCGGGTCAGCTAGTACTAAATAAATGTCCGGTCAAAGCGAAGTCTTGCCGTTATTCATATATTCATATTGTGTAGCTTAACCTTATTTTAGTGACAAAGGAGTTTCTTGTACAGTTAATTAAAATCCTGCGAATGGCTTCTATTATAACGTTCATATCTCGACAGTGTCTCGATTAAGTGGTAAGTAAGTCTGACCGGTTCGCGCGCCATATTTGTGGTGTCGGTTTTCTTGTGACTGAAGGTTGGTAATAACGTGGTAATGATGAAAGTCTTGGATGTCGTCTGCAGTGTAGTTTAAGAGGGTAAAGTTAATTAATATCCCACTGACCGGTCTGGGTTATGGCAGCTAATCTTTATGGATAGGTACCTACTAGGCAGACTGCGTGGGCAATACTTTTAGTAGTAGTTTTGTTGGTTAAGAAGTACTGCTGTTTATGAGTAGAATTCCCGGGCTTAAAACGTATACTTATTGGTGATTTCTGAGAATATTTTTTTTAAGATTTTTTTTTTCTTGTAAAAGGCAACTCTCACACTACGGAATTAGCCCTGAGTCTCAGGGAACTGTAAGAACATACAGGGGACAGATGGTAGGGACAAATGGAATAGACCCAATTAACGGACAAAAAGTACACCCTGACTAGAGACAACCATTTATGCATCACTCAAGTTTTTGATTGAAATCGAACCCTCAATACGCTGCACAGTGATAAATGGCGAGGTAACCATTAAGGGCCCCTTTTCCGAAATTAACGTTTCTAGATCGAGTTGTTTTCAGAGAAATCAATATATTAAAATTCGCAAAAAAATATATAGTACAGATACATGTTTGATCTAGTGACATTTTTGGTTAGAAACGCAAAATTTAACTTTTTGCTCGATAAAAAAGAAGTCTGAAGTTAAGTCGATTTTGAAAGTATTTCAAGTTGTATGAGACTTGGGGGAACGCAACTTTTATGAAAATTTAACATTTCATTTACTAATCGGGTTTGACAGGGATATTATTGGATAGATTTATAAAATTGCACTTATTTTTTTTTATATGAAATAAATACGTGAAAAACTGCTCGCGCGCGACGCGCGCACCGCGCCAGTGTCCTGCCGGACGTCATCGAGGGAGGACCTACGCAATTTTTGCTCGCGACCACATTATCGTCGCCACAATATAATACGTCACAATATAATACTGTAATGTTTTTCTCTACACAGAATAGCGAAGTCAGTATGACTAGAATTTTGAATCTTTAATATCTTTAATGAAAACATTCACCTTTACATATTTATACATACTAACTGAGGATCAGAATGGCGCAGCGGTAGTGAGGCTGCCTTACGGACTTAGGGTCCCGGGTTCGAATCCCGGTAAGGGCAAATGTGCATACATAATAAGTACCTATACATAATAAGTATTTACAAAAAAAGTATATATGTATTATATCAACTATCTGGTGTCCACGATACAAGCCAACGATATTTATTTATTGACTAGTTGTTGTCCTCGACTTCGTTCGCGTGGAAATTTGAAAGAGTATTAAGAGCGTATTCACAAAATAGCGCAGCTACAGATTAGGTAATCATCGGTCGACCGGCCGTGGAGTGCGCGTGTGTGCGTGATCCTCGCACACATACATTGTTCGTGAAGTATATTCGGCACAGTGCAGGGTGCGTAAACTTTATTGTTATATTACGGTAAGATTTTTGGTGTTATAATATTATTGTTCATTTGTAGAATATATTATTATTAGAGAAGTAAAGGAACACATTGGCATACCATATCTATTCTAATACATATTATTATTATAAATGCGAATGTTTGGATGAATTGATGTACCTAAGTACCTATGGAGCTTTTTCTTGCTTGTTTCTGCCTGGGTTTGTAAGTGCGGGTTACGTAGTAACTATTTAGTAATCTGTGGTGCGGGTGAAGCCGTGGGTGGAAACTAATGCCATAACATGGTACCTAGCCTACAAAAAAGTAGTAGGTACCTACTACTTTTTTGTGGGCTACTTTTTTGTAGGCTAGGTAAGTACAAAAAACAAAAATGATCATAATATTAATAGACCACAGCCAAATTATTTATTTATTTAAAACTTTATGCACAATCGCACACAAGCGGACTTAATGCCATAGGTATTCTCTACAAGTCGACCTTGGGTGATACAGAGATGAACATAGGTAGTAGGTGCACTCAAAATTAAAAAAAAATTGGATAAGACAAAGAAACAAATTTAAGATAGTAAGGATATAGATTCAACAATATCTAAAAAAATATATAATAAATATATATGCTGTGGTATATATAATATATAAAATAAATATAAGTAGGTACCTTCTTACATAAATAAAATTTATAAATATAAACAAAATTGTTATGAAAGTGTTAGACGTACTAATTCCGGCGATTTATCAGCGAGAAGAGCCCGAATCTTTACTTAAATTACTACACACATCGGTGTAGTTGTGGTCTTGTGTGTGAGTAGTATAAGTACTCCAGGGCTCATTTAGGGATGCGTTTTGGAAGAAACGTTTCCTATTCCAAGGATACTCCATCATAAAGCCTTGGTGTTAAAAAAATGGGTCGGGAACACGCAAGTGATACCTTTGGTATTGCAAGCGTCCATGGGCTACGGTAACTGCTTATCACCAAGCGGGCCGTATGCTTGCTTATCATAAGGTGGTAGAACAAAATAAATGCTTATTAAATTTGTATATAAGGTAAAATAAAAATAGCTACCTCACACTCCATAGATGCTAATACGCCATAAATCGATTTAGGTATAAACCTACCTACCTACCTACCTACTACCTACCTACTACCTACCTGCTACCTACCTACCTACTACCAAAAAAAATAGTTGACCTCCTATTCCCGAGACCTACTGAATATACTTACATATAAAATTTCATAAGAATCGGTCAAGCCGTTCCCGAGGAGTTTTGTTAGTTACAAACACTGTGACACGAGAATTTTATATATTATATCATCGCCTGCTTTGTCAATACATTCATAACAATATAAGTGTATTAGTGTTTACAGTCAATAGTGCAGTGGACATACATCAAGCTATACGTTTTTGTTGCAAACTAGCTCTTATTACCAGCACGCCAATAATATTTGAACTACTGATTATTTATACTGTGGCGTGCTCACCCGCCGCCATAGGTCACCGGAGTTCATATCGCAACGGCTCCTGTGCAACGCGGGCGCAAGCCGTCTCCGTGCGTAAAATGCCTAAACTTTCGGGAAAAGGGGCCCTTAAGCCACTGAACCAACCGTCCAGTAGTTTTGTAGTGTGTTAAAATTTACATCTTTTGACTGTACCTATTGCATTTTTAACGATGCAACAAGTCATTGTATAAGGGAATAGTAAAACATAAATATTTAAGACCCAAACAACCGTAGTTCTGAATAATCTACAAACAACCTTTGACATTAACTTGTCCATAGACTCTTTCAACAAAACTCAAACCATTGACTAATTTCGCGGTCAACACAATCTATTCAATAACCAAACAGCGATCATTCAACCGTCACAGGGCCATTTGGACCCATAGCAACATTGTATTAATAGCACAGTATCAATGCGTCATGTGGTATTAGTGACCCCATCGGTCATTTGTACCCAGACAATCAATTGAACTAATTCGTACCCACTTATACGGATTGGATTCCAAATTAATGTTAAAGGTTTGTTTGTATATACAAAGCTGAAAGTAAATACGCGGCTAATTTTGAAGGACCCTTGTGTAACGAAATTTGTTTGCCTTGGAAAGGTTTTTGGTGACGTAAAAAAAGTGATAAATTGTTTCTTTCGCATGAAACATCGTTAAGACGAAGACTCACTGTTGGTGACAGGCTTTAAGTTTAGTTTGTAGATTCTTCCGAACCAGCCCGTATGTGCACCGGTGCGCTTATTCTCGGGCGCTCCATAATTTTATTCCCAGCGGCTCCAAATTAATAGCCGAAGAGCTAAACTATTTGGAGCTTTTGAGAATTAATGTATGGATAAAAATTGTTTGGAGAACAATAAATGTGGAGTTCCTCGGAATAAGGCTATCGGTGACATGGTCACATCATCGGTAAGTAAAAGGTCAATAAAATTACTAAGCTTATTTTTTTGAACACCTTTAAGTATAAACAGACGATCGAACTAGGTTCGGGCCGAACCACGAACATGATGCGCTCCAAACCATATTATAATGATATTAATAATAATAATGTCCGGCGGACCGTGCACCACACGAGCAAATATGGTTCGGAGCGCACCATGTTCGGGGTTTGGCCCGAACCAAGTTCGATCGTCTATTTATACTTTTAGGTGGCAAGCAAGCATACAACCCGCCTTGCGATCGTAAATCTTCATTATGAGTTGTCTAATACAAATAGCTTTGATTTTATTTTTCTAAATGACCTTGGAGTGTGACGTTCTTCCTTAATAAAGGTTTCTGTATTATTGATGTTCTAAATGTTTGATTGTAAGGTGAAACAATTTTACTATTTAAAAATTGATAATACTGACCAATGAATGTTTTTATTCTATTTTAGTCTATCTTTAGTCTTCAAATAATATTGTTAACTTTATTTTTTATACTACTTAGGTGGCAAATAGGATACTTGTTTGTCACCTAAGTAGTATAAAAAATTGCCCGCCCGATATTAAGCAGTTACAGTAGCCTATGGACGCATGCAATACCAGAGGTAGGTATATTGCCGTCCAATTGTTTACACCAGGGCTTTACGGTGGAGTATCCCTGAGATAGGGAAAAGATTTTTCAAAACTCATCCCTTAATGCCAAATTAATCGTAAGGGGTCGCAGTTCTAAACTAACCTAACCTCCTACTTTTAACCAAACGCTTTAGTTAAAACTACTATTGGCCGATATTTAATCAGTAGGTTAGCCAGAATCTAAAATTATTTTAAGTTAATATGTAATAAGTACTTTTGACCGTTTAATATCAGTCAAAAATACTTTTAATCAAACACGTTGGTTAAAAGAACTTTTGTCTGATTTTTTCAGTCAAAAGTACTTTTAACCGGTTAAAAGTTTTGACTGCAACATATACATATATCAATGTAACAAGTTGTTTCGATGACATGTCACTCCAGCATTGGCACAAATTGTGTTCGAAAGTTGATTAGATACGACGCCGACTTCAATATTGTTACGTTGTACAGCCACTTCGATACAAGACACGCAAAACGTCTTATCTCCTTTAATTTGATGTTTAATGATGGATGCTTCTACGTCAGCGTTGATTTATTTATTTTTTGGATATCTGTTATGTTGACATTTTAGTAATTGGACTATTTGATTAATTGACTATTTTGCATTACACATCGTGTTTCGGCCTGGTGTTTTTAAAAAAACATACTAAAAAATATGCAATAGCTTTACCGCGGCAGTCCCCGAGTGCCACACGTATTTTTTGAGTTTTTCTTTTATTCTAGAATGTGTAATCTGTATCATCATCATCATCATCATCTCAGCCATAAGACGTCCACTGCTGGACATAGGCCTCCCCCAAGGATAATCTGTATATCAATGCCTTATATATAATAAGTAAAGGCACCCAGTATAAAAAAAAACATGCGGCACTTTTTTGGGATAGTAGTGAAAACTAAGTAACTTGTGAATTTATTTATTTTATTAGATGACGTGAGTTTCATGATTTTTGTTTACGCAAAAAGTGTTCAAAGAAGATTTCAATTCAAAAATAGGATGTCTGTAGACGTACGATTACCATATTTAATAGCACGAGTGTACTAAGACGAGTTAGCATACATCGTGCAACAGTATCCTCATAGATTTTGAGTGAGAATTTGAGTACAAATGATCAAAACTATAACCTACTTTAGAATTTCAACGCAAATGCAAATATTTCGACGAGGTAAGATGCATCTAATTTTAATTGTTGTCTTAAATTGCAAAAAAATGAGGCATTTTTTTGCACTCTATATCAAGGCCATAAAGTTCATAATGGTGACGCCTTATTAAAGTGTCCTCTAGAGCCCGCCTGGTGGCGCGGCAGTCGCACAGTTCTAAATAGCAAAGTTGACCTCTACGCTATCCATTCAGTCAAAAGTCAAGTCTTAAATCATTATTATAGAGATAATTACTTACTTTTATTATAATCAAATGAGCCGTGTAATCTTTTGTACGGACTCTTTCATTATGCCTGTTTCCACTTGACTGGTTGCTTTGGGAAATGCGGGTTAGCCTTTTGTATCAACGTGGATTTAAATAATGTCCTCGTAATACTAAAGAGGTGGCTTTTATTAAATGGGTGTACTTAGAGTTAATATAGACTGTTGTGATATTTACATAGGTTGGACAGTAGGATGGGGTTTTGTATTAATTTGTTTGTTTCTATTAAGTCGAAGGTAGCGTGGCACAAGAGTAGATGATGCGAACTGGAAAACTTGATACTACTTAATTCGGATATTGAAGCTATGAACTACATCTGGGCTATATAATTAAAAAAATCTTGTTTAAATATGATGATAGGGTCTCAATACTTAGACCTGGATTTTTTCATTCCATACAGTATTTTGGTTTTAATATTTCCGGTGGCCCCTTGGAAGGTTCTGTATCAATATTGATCTACTGTAATTCACTGTAGAACCTTTCGGGGCCGACGAAAAATTCACGACTAAACCGCTGAACGTATCATATAGGGTACTGTAGCTCCCGCCGCTGCATACCTTTCCTTGAGATTTATGTATATCGCAGCGTCGAATGCTCCAGCTATAACTTTGAATCCTCCACAAATGAAACCACGTTAGGACTTTTATACTTTTATATTCACTTTAAACTTTCCCTGCTTATAATTATTATTAACAGAAGTAAGTATCAAAACGAACTGAACTTCAAGGAAACCCGTACATGACTCTCCACGTCAACCGACCAAGTCTCATCTTGTCATTTCTTACTTCAACGTTTAAATATATAAAAACATTTGTTTTTCTAAATGCCAGAGGTTTTACTATGGTCACACGACCTGCGAGTGACCACCAATAAACCTCTACACTACGTTTTACCTCGATAACGGAGCACCACGCGGGTGGAACCCTGGCAAACAGCTACTTCAATATAAAATAAAATCTTATTCTAGCGAATTCTTTACAATATTATTATTTCCTTCTATTACCCTAGCTGGGATGAAGCACTTAGAAAGTACATTAGTTATGTTCTTAGAAGTACGTGATATGCTTTAAAACACTCGTGAGACTTCTTAAAGGCTAAGTTTACTTACTTAGTTGGAATTTAGGTTTTAGTCAAACTTGGCACATTGTTTGCAGCTGAACATTTGCCGATTGGTTTCAAGACACGAAAAAAGGTACTTCCCCAGTCAGGCTTGCTCGGTTCTATGGTGACCTTCTTCTCATAACCTCTCTAATTTATTTAGCTCAATTTGTCAGACAGCCTTCCGCGATTTTTTTTACAGCAGCCTTACTAGTAACTAATACACAGTGATGTAGTTATGTTCTAATGGGTGAATAGTTCTGGTTCATAAACTGGAGGAAGATGATTCAACAAGGTGGAGAAACGCGAAGACCTGCTGAAGGTTGTGGATGGCCGAGGGAAAAGACCGAATGTTGTAGCAATCTCATGTCTTTCGGCTAAAATGATGGATCAACGAAATATCAGCTACTAACTGTATGACTAATGGGGAATGGCCAATGGCCTATACTGCATAGTTCTACAACAGATAGAACAAGCCCTGTACCACGGGGGACTTTACAAGCATACAATTAATTAACATAAAGTATCGGTTGCGGGCAACCGATGGACAAAGTCGGCTCAGGATCGAGAGTTGTGGAAGGCCTTGGGGGAGGCCTATGTCCAGCAGTGGACGTCTTTTGGCTAATGATGATGACACCCAGACTCAAAACAATTATTTATGGATCACACAATTTATTGTCCCTGCGGTAAATGGCGAGGTTATTACTAAAACCACTGAACTAACCCTGCAGTCAAAGTACTTAAGATTTTTCACAAAGGTATTTGAATGCCTAAAAATTGTTGGCTTAAAATTTTATTTTGGCATATTATACGGTTTTTTTCATAATAATTGTAGTATTAATCATTATCATCATCTCAGCCAAAAGGCGACCACTGCTGGACATAGGCCTCCCTCAAGACTTTCCACAACTCTCGATCCTGAGCCGACCTTGTCCATCGGTTGACCGCAACCATTACCAGGTCGTCGGCCCACCTTGTTGGAGGCCTGCCCACGCTTCGTCTTACAGTTCGTGGTCGCCACTCTAGAACCTTTCTGCCCCAACGGCCATCAGTTCTGCGAGCCCGTCCATTGCCACTTAATGGAGGCAATACTATCGTAGTATTAATGCTGTGTTATAACTATGAATACATAAACCTTCATCACGCGATTGGCTGTGAATAGGCGCCACTGCAATTTGGTCGGTTAATCGTTTCGTCGATTGAAAGTTTTCAAAAGGTCAACTGAAATGTATGCATTGCCAAGTATAGAGAGTAATTTATACCAGTCTAATATTATGACTGCTTTTATAGTTTTTTTATATTACTTAGGTGGCAAACAAGCATATGGCCTGTCTAATGGTAAGCAGTTACCGTAGCGTATAGGCGATTGCAAAACCAGAAGTATTAGTAGCGTGTTGCCAACCCATTTTTTTACACCAGGGCTTTAAGGTATCCTTGGGATAGAAAAACGTTTCACAATTACACTGCTGTGTGTAGCTATTTAGCTGTGGTCTACTGTAATGTGAAGGTACTTCCCCAGTCGGGCTTGCTCGCTTGCATGGTGCCCTACCTCCCTTAGCGACATATCCCTTGAAATGTATCATCCAATATACTACCTATTAACTCCTCCACTAATAAGAATCACATGCATTAACGCCTGTAATCGCTACATTCAAATAATTCACCAAAGGATCCCAAATCTAATCTTGCCATAGGAATTTGAATCTTATTTCTAATGCAAGACAGCAACGAATTCCTGTCAATCAAGATAGCGTTCCCACATTTCAACTGAAAATTTACAAATTAATTTGTGCTTTATTTTGAAGAGGTTAAAGTTCATTTTTGTAAGTGGAAAGTGGATAGTATGAAGTTAATTTGGCGTATGGTACGCGAATAGTTGGCTGTAGTACAAATCACGATATAGATCGCTCTGTTTAAGGTGTTTCGCGTTCTTAATGCGATGTCGTGAGCGCACTTGATAGCTTTGTGGTAATAAATTGGGTTTGTTAGAGTTTGGTTTTGGATACGCTTTTGTTTACATCTGGATAATGTTCTTGTATGTTTTCTGAATTTATAGCAATTTGTACTCCATACATATCATCACGCCTGTCTCCCATTAGGGTAAGCAGAGACTATGGTACGCCAATTGCTTCGATTCAGACATATGTACTTCTTTAGCTTCCTCTACATTAATCATCCATTGTTTGTTTTCTTAATAGCAACTAAATAACTGAACTCTATCTTTGCTCAATTATTTATCTTACCTAGATTATTTATCTTACCTACGTAGCAGAATTAGCCCCCTTTGCATATTTCCTCCATTTTGCCCTATACTTGACGTCGTTTTAAGAAACATTGCAAATGTTTCTTAAAATGACGCGGATGTGAGGATGAACTCCCTCTCGCCACCGACAGGGAGTTCATCCTCACATCCTTGCACCTCAAACTTGCCGTACCGTAAGATTCCAGAGGAATTTCTTACCACGTACGATTAGGCTGTGGAATGAGCTCCCTGCCGAAGTTTTCCCAAAAGACTATAGCATGGGGTTCTTCAAGAAAGGAGTTATAAGGTTTTTAAAGGGTCGGCAACGCGTGAGTGACACCCCTGGTGTTGCAAACGTCCATAGGCTACGGTAACTGCTTACCATCAGGCGGGCCGTATGCTTCTTGTCACCTTGGTAGTATAAAAAAAAATGGCCTGACTTATAATCACTCATGAAACATTACGAATAGGAGGACTTCGTGGCAGCTATATAGAGATTAGCCAACGCCGCGGGATATAATTATGGTACACAAGAGGATACTCATTAACAAAAAAATGATTACACAAAAAAACGAAAAATAAATAAAATATGTAAATGGCTGGTTTGATTTTAATTTAGATTTGATTGATTCAAATTTTTTTTTTTTCATTTCGTATAAATATATACGAAATTTATTTTCGTATAATGGATCGCAAAAATTTTAGGTTGCCAGTTTTACCAATTGGTAAGTGGAAAATAACTAACCAACAGCGGCAGCTTATTTATAAAACTCCATAACCAGATTTTTAATCTGCCAGATAGTTAACGTGTTGAATAACTATTCAATACTTTACTTTTATATTATGAAACAGGCCATTAGCATATTAGCCATTTTGGTACGATTCCGTTATCAAATCACCTTGCCAACAGTATTAAAATATCTGAAACTTTGAGTGAGTACCTGGCTAATCGCCCAACATTTCTTGGCACAAATACTTCTACTTAACAAAACAATTGATAACCTCCTTAATTTTATTTGTTCACCACGGTTGAATCCGAATTTCGTCCACATTACTTACATGTACTAATATTATAAATGTCAAAGTAACTCTGTTTGTATGTTTATCACCTTGTCAAACGACTGAAGGCATTTAAATTAAATTTGGTGAGGTGATAGATTCAATCCTGGGGAAGAATATAGAGAATTTTTATCGCAATAAAAGACGTGGGAGCTGCGGACAACACCTCTAGTAATGGTTTTTTTTAAATATCTGTGTGACAAGCAAGCATACGGCCCGCCTGATGGTAAGCAGTTACCGTAGCCTATCACTTGCGTGTCGCCAACCTATTTTTTTGGATTAGGGCTTTAAGATGGAATATCCTTGGGATAGGAATACGTTTCTTTCAAAACGCATTCCTAAATGAGCGCTAGAGACCTGTATTCACACACAGGAACACAACTACATCGCTGTGTAGATTTTTGATTGCCAGACAAGCTTGCTTGTTCGCACGACCTTCATCTTTTATTATATTATACTCGACGATACAACGTAATTATACTATTTATTGCATTTTTCTTCTTCTTATCGTTTGGTCAGTGGCCATGCTGGTGACAGAGTAATTTAGATCGTTCGTATTCTGGGCTCTGTCGTAATCTAACGATTGTTAACAGTCGGGACCGACTTTTAACGTGTCCTCTAAAGCGCGGAGACGCTCAGATAAAATACCTATATATGCAGTCACTCATCTTTAGGCTCATCATTGCGTAATCTCTGTTTAGTTAACTATCGTTTAGCTAAACAGAGATTACGTAGTTATTCTCTAAGGACTCCTTTTCTTCTGGTTATCAGCACGTACTACTTTCATGGACGTTTTCCGGCATCTTTACTGTTAGTAATCTCCATGGACATCCTCCTATCTTATTTAGAGGTAGAAGTTTATTGATAGTACCGATTCATTATCATGTTTGCGTGATAAAATTGATAAAGAAGAACTCTATCTGATGTTATTATAAGAGAGGTAGGGCAATACAAGCTAGCAAGCCCGACTGGGGATCGACCACCACCTTACGGAAGACCACAGCCAAATTACTACATACAGCGGTTTCCTATCCCAGGTATACGATATCTTAAAGCCCTGGTGCAAAAAAATGGGTCGGCAACATGCAAATGATACCTCTGGTATTGCAAGCGTCCATGAGCTACGGTAACTGCTTAAAGACATGCTTGTTTGCTACTTTATTTAATAATATCGTGGGACAAGTCACACACGGCTATCTGATCCTTAACTAGGCAGGACCTCTACTAGGCCATCAGAACATTGGTTATCATCATCATCATCATCAGCTCATAATAGTCCACTACTGGACATAGACCTCTCAAAGTGCAGTACACTTTGTAGAATTCCTGGCTTTTCGCATCCGATATATATGTGGGATACATTATTCACATTATTTCGAAGAGAATCGTCATTTTATAAATGAAATTACCATTTAACCTCAACCTTTATTTTACCACCCAATCTGACATCTGACAGCTGTCTCCGCGCTTTTTCTACACGAATCAGTCATCGACAATATAGAACAAAGTGACAAATTAAAAATAAAATAACCATAAATCCTACTACGCCAACGCTAACTACCGACATTATATAGGACGAAAACTTGTGCTATCAGACAAAGATAATTTGTTCATTATTATATGGGTACATTCGAAAGCAAATTAATGATACCTGTTTGTCTTCGATCAGTTCTTCTGTCTTGAAATTAGATCACACAGTCACACTCACTGCATATACTTTCTTGTTTCTGGGAACAAGGAAAAAAACAGTTTTATTACAAGCTACACGGTCCATAGAATTCTTATCATATCTGTTTGTTCTTCACAGGGAAATAGGATGTTCGGATGACACACTTTGACTTTTGCTTCGATGCAAATGCGTGTATCTGAAATGCGCTGCTGCATTAATTTACATTCGATATAGCAGCGTTTGAATTATCAATAACTAATGCATAAATACATAAGGTATCTAGGTTGACTGCTAGCAACTGTTTTACGTTTGCATCGTATTTATATTGATGCAGAAATACATAGTGTGTATAGGTTTACAGCTTGTGACTGTATCACTTTTGCATCGCATTTATATCAATGCAAAAAACATAGTGAGTATAGGTTGACAGCTTGTGACTGTATCACTTTTGTATCGCGGTTATATCGATGCAAAAATACATAGTGAGTATAGGTTGACAGCTTGTGACTGTATCACTTTTGTATCGCGTTTATATCGATGCAAAAATAGATAGTGTGTATAGGTTTACAGCTTGTGACTGTATCATTTTTGCATCGCGTTTATGACGATGTAATGACGTGCGACAATTTTAAATAGGGAATATCTTAAAATTTTAACATAGGCTACAATAGTTTTTATCAACTTAGTATAAAAAATCTAATATAAAATTACTCTACATCCATGAAAGTATCCAATTCCTCTCCAAACTAGTTCATCTATTAAATGAACAATGTAAGATATATTAGCAGCCTATAGTGGTCCATCACTGAACTTCCGAAGGCTTCACGAAATCAGGTCGAGGTTACACGATACTTTTGAACTTGAACCGAAGCTTTAATAGCTAGAAACTAATAAATTACTTCGGTAATGCAATGAGTGGGTTTTATTACTTCGTATCGATTACGCTTTATAGCATTCTTACTACCTATCCAACTGTCTCGGTAGCTCAGTGGTTGATGTGTGTGACTGCTGAATACAAAGTCCCGATCAGGTTCAATTCCCGGATCGGGCCGAAAAAATATTTTGGGTATTTGAAAAGTAACTGGCTACCATCAGGTGCACTGTATGCTTATTAATCATTGTTCAAACTGCCTCGGCGACTCAGTGGTCGATGTGTGTGACTGCTGTTCACGAGGTCCCAAATTCGATGCCCGGGTCGGGCCAAAAATATATATTGGGTTTTTCTGTCAAGAAATTCACAATAGATGTCCGGAGTTTGGAAATTGGCGGTGTTTACACCCCCATGCTTTGGAAAGCACGTCAAAGCAAAGCCATTGATCCTACGCATGATCTCTCTCCGTTCGTGACGGATTGCCGTCCCATCGGACTATGAGAGTGAGTGAATAAAGCGTGCACTTCTGTTTGTGCACACACTTATGTACTATAATATCTCTTGCGCAGGCTAGTCTCTATTGAGATTGAGATAACTGGCTACCATCATCATCATTCATCACCGTAGCGGTATGAAAATAAAGTACATGCCGTACCGTAAGATTCCAGAGGAATTTCTTACCACGTACGATTAGGCTGTGGAATGAGCTCCCTGCCGAGGTTTTCCCAAGAGACTATAGCATGGGGTTCTTCAAGAAAGGAGTTATAAGGTTTTTAAAGGGTCGGCAACGCGTGACTGACACCCTTGGTGTTGCAAACGTCCATAGGCTACGGTAACTGCTTACCATCAGGCGGGCCGTATGCTTGTTTGCCACCTTGGTAGTATATAAAAAAAGTACCAAAAATCCTTCCTCTTCCTACAACAACAAAAATATACGAGAAATTTCTTAACTAAAGTAAATCAGGGTTGTTATTAGAACCCGATATCTACATAAAGGCCCCCAATGAACATTCCGATCGCTTCATATCTGTCGTCATAGCCGACTGGGTCTTTATAACGCCCTGTAGCTAATTACCTACGTACGTACCGAGGCGAAGCGTAAGGGAGATAAAGAGTCGAAGAGTTGATGGTTTGTTATGGTAAGGATATTGTAAAGGGAATTTTGGGATGCGAGGGATCGTATATAGATAAACAGGCGTGTATTTACCGTGAATATAATAAGTTGAGCTAATTATTCTTTTCTTTTTTGAGAATGGAACTGTGACCTGCATATTATTGTTGCCTGGTGGGAAAGAGCAAAGCAGTTATGTATGGCCTTAAGCTGTCAAGCAGCTGGCAAATCGACTAAAACCTTCTATTTTTAATTTACGGCTTTTTTTTCTCGTAGGGCATAACATAGAAAATGAAATGAAATGAAAATGAATGTAAATGAAAAATGATTTATTTTCCACAAAGGGAAGGCTTACATATGTACATAGATAGGTAGGTACACGTTAATTTGGTACTAAGTACAACATTACTTTTTTTACACTATTATTTTTTATGTATGCCCGATTTACCCCGTTAGGAGAAAAGGTTTGCCATTCAGCTTAATTCCAGTCCGTGTTGCTACAGAGAATTTTAAAAGATAACGACAATAACTTTCCGAAGAACCTTATAATTGGCCTTAAATAAAAAAGAAAACTTACAGTGGGGACCTCTTTTTATTTTAGGCTTAAAAAAAAAAAACAACCTCTAGCTTATCTGCTTCAGAGTCTTAGCTGTTCCAGAGTATAATCTGTCTCTATGCTAAATTTTATCCAAATCTGTTTGGTAGTTTTGCTGTGATTGAGTAACATCCAAACTTTCGCAACTATAAATATTTGTATAAATTACGTGTAAAGAAAGGGAAAGAAAATGAAAGCATACCTATTGTTAGAAAGGGATGACAATAATTATTTTTAGTGACAAATTATTGGGTATTTTCAGCTCCTAATTGAATAAACTGATGGAAGAGAATTTCAGGCAAATTACCTTATAATTTTGTCGTCAAAATTTTATACAAGTATTAACGAAATTTTAGTATACAAATCTAATTATACAACCGCAATTTGGGTTTGACATTAACACAAAGGTCAGTCGTGCTAATTGTCACTATTATAATGAATAATTCGTCTAGCTTTAGCTAAATAATGTTGCCTTTTTATACTAGTTAGGTGGCAAAAAAAGCTTACGGCCCACCTGATGTTTACCCACTTTTAGTACCAAGAACCCAGCTCCCGGGTTTTTTGATAGGTACGCCGAGAACCCGGCTACCGAGTCCATCTATAGATAGTTTTTTTTTTATACTACCAAGTTGGCAAACAAGCATACGGCCCGCCTGATGGTAAGAAGTTACTCACGCGTTGCCGACCCTTTAAAAACCTACATAGTAATTAATAACCTGTCCTCGTGCCTAGCACTCGGCTACCACGGTTGGTAATTCGATACTTTTCTTAAACCAATTAAATAAAATTATTTTTTTGATTGAGTAAACAGTCGTAACGGCTTTCTTGACACAGAAAGTGTTAAGCAGTTACATAGCAAACACACAAATCCGTCACCACACGGACGTAGGTAGCGTTTATACGCTACCTACGTCCGTGTGGTGACGGATTAAGAATAGGTACTAATGTCACCACCCCGAGTGAGTCGTTAGACTAAGGGCTGACTAAAGGAGTAAGTCATGCAGACAATATTCACTGCAAAAGAAGGAAAACTCTAAACAAAACCCTATACAAACCCGTCTGGCCAGCGTGGTATAGTAGGCTAAAAGTATGGAGGAGACCTTGAGGAGAGAATGTTGTGGTCTATAAAACAGTTCGTAGTACCACATACCTACGTGTTATAAATAAGCCACAATAACGCAATTTACGGGACTCCGGGAAATACCACCGTTGCTAAAACTTGCTAAATACTTATGGGCCAGTTATACTTTAGGAAAAAAAAAAATATTTTATTCTTATTTATAGTAAACCTTTCCCAGTCATGACCGACTTAAATCAGGTTGGAATTGAAGCTATCGTTCTTATGTATATTTAATTTATTCTATCTTCTACCATATCACTAGAAACTTTAAAGTTTTCTTCCAATTCCTAATCAATATGCAAAATTTATACCTTTTGGGACTTACAACAAACTTTAACATTAAAAGACACAAACTCGGCTGTTTTACTCGAGTATAAAATAATAAAGTTATGTCCGGAATATCGCGTGGGTACCCAAAAAGGGCTCAGGTAACCGCTGAAGAGGTTGCTTGAACATAAGCCTATTATGTTTCTTTGTTTGTTATAATAGGCACTTTATTAGAAACATTTTTGATACACAGATACAAGAGATATAGGGCTTTATACAAATGTGCAAGCACGACTGGGGAAGGACCTCTACTTTACAGTAGACCAGGCAATGTCTGTCGACACAAAAATCTTATTTCTCCAAAAAATATAAATGCGGAGTTTTGGATGGATGGATGCACTCATCTATGCCACAACGGCTTAACAGATCTGGAAGAAATTTGGCACAGAGATAGAATATAGTCTGGAATATCACATATACTACTTTTATCCCGAAACAAACACTTTTCCCATGGGTTTGTACGTGCGAACAAAGGTACAATATAAAAGTAAAGCAACAACCTTTTTCAAAGTCAAGAAAATAACTTTTAAACGAATACAAATGTTAGTCGACTAAAAGCAAACTACTAAATCAATAAGGCACTGTACGACACAAAAATCTTATTTCTCCAGGGTAATTTAATATATCCTCTGATCGAGTTATGCCTTTCCCCGCTCTGTTTTCTCTCATATAAAAAATATATGTTTTGTGTACCGAGATCTCAAATAGAAATATTTGTAAAAGCTTCTTTTGGATAGTGTTGCGTGATCGGATGATACATGTTTTTGTGTCAATGTCAGAATATGTTTTAGAAGTAACTATTTTTGAAGTTTATTTAAGTAAAAGACTATATGCTACATATATATACAAGAATAATAATAAAAACTTATTTAAACTAACTAAACCTAAATACATAAGTTTAGGCGTCATAATATTCCTCCGCATCACTGTCAACTGGAAAAGTGCCCAAAAGGCTGGCAGCATTGCCACGTTGAATGGCAATGCTGATTCTCTGTGCGAGAAACAGGCCGGCCTTCTGGTCACGCGAAGCGTCGATCAGCCGTTTCGCTGTTTCCCTAAAAAGGAAGCGAACGCTCGGACCCCATGAACCAATTGTTTCGACCCCAAACGGCTCAAAAACGTAATTACCAACTAATATAAAAGTATAAAGTTTTTGAAGTTATAACTTCTTTAGCTGCGTTGAGCTTTTTTTTGGTGAACAAAAATCATGGAACTCGCGTCTTCGTCACCTAACGCTTTCCATATTCAAAAATAATAATCTAATAGCTCGACGATACAATTCATAAGTTATTTAGTTTTCACTTCTATGGGCAGTCCCCAAAGATTGCCCCGCATGTTTTTTTTTCTTTTTGTAGTGTGTTGAGTGTGTAAGTAATTGTTAAGAGGTAAGAAAATGATCTTAGGTGGCAGTACCAATGTGAATTTTACTTTGTGGAATTTATACGTATGTATATATTAAAACTTGAAAAACAAGCACTTTGTACCACTGAGGTAATATACATATAGAGTAGCAAATCTATACAATATTTATGTCAAAATATTGAGGCCTGCTTTTCCCGATATTCCATTATTCCAGCTATTATATTTAGCTTTGAAACTACCAAACATTTCGAAATAAACACAAACAATACAGTATCTATTCTAGTTCGTTAGCACGGTGACATCAATTCAATATGATAGAGACAGTGATATTAATTACATCGGCAATCGTTTTTGTTATTCAAATATTCATTCCATATAAAAAACAAAAGACGTTCGGCATGATGGTTTCGCGGTTGTTGCTTCACACCTGCCTCCGCACATTCACCTACAAAGTAGGATCCACCAGTCACGTCCGAGCGCACCAACGAAGGCTCCTCGCAGAAGAATAGAACAGTCACCGAGGCTGACCTTGGTCTACTCCTCATCCAGGAGGAATCATCATCAAAGACAATTGTACTCACGGAGAAGTGTGTGATTTGGCACTTCATACGGAGAAGGACTGTAGAAAGTAATTTACGATCAAATTTTAGGCGATCTTGGTTTATCTCTTTCAGGCAAAAACTACTAGACGGATTTGGATAAAAAATTGTTATATCTAGACTATAATTCATTGAATAAATACTACTGTGGTGTCCCCTCTACGGTATATTCATACTTTATACATGTAATCCTTAATTATATATAAACAAATTACATTATAATAAAGTCAGTGTATTCTCAACATTAGCTCGTTTTACTTGTCTCCTCAACTTATCCTACACTACACACGCAGGCAAGGTTGCGGGATAAAGCCAGTTATTATACGTATTCGAAAGCTTTCACCAGTAAACACACAGGATGATGCCGGAACAACCCTAAAATAACGTATTAGCTTTTTAACTATTTCGACGTTATGTTATAACCAAAAATAATCTGCGAGCAATTTGTACTTATACATAAGTCTTTATACGTAAAGCTTTTCAACATTTTAATTTCGGATTACCGTATCTATTCACGAGCCACAAGCAATGACGTCACACTTCTGTTTCTATCCAGATTACAGTTTGAATAGAATCAAGAGCGTCCATTTACTATATCATTTTGTTCAAGTACTTCACTGTGAGTCAATAGTAAAATAGATGGATTTGTCTCAATTTAGTACTACTAGCTGTTGCCCACGATTTTGCCCACGTGGATGTCGGTTATCACGATAAAAGTATCTTAAATTTTTCTCCAGAATACTACTCCTTGCCAAAATCCATTAAGTTGCATTCAGAAAATTTTGTCGTAGTCGTTTTGTTAAATATGCATCCCTAAATGAGCGCTAGCCTGTACTTAAACAGAATACACACACACTACAAACAGCGCTTGTGTGTAGTCATTCTTCTTCTTCTTAGCGTGTCGATGGCAATCTAAATTGTGTCAGCCCAGAACCTAGCTACGAGTTTTGCATTGTCAGTAGCGTTCATAAGCTCCTCTAAGGTGTAGGTATCAGGGCACGCGGGGCATGATATCAAGTGCCCCATGGTTTGTGGCTTAGCACCACATTTACACTCCAGGTTGGAATCGTCTATAAATCTATGTGTAGTCATTTAGATGTGGTCTTATAAGGCGTAGGTCCTACCCCAGTTTGACTTGCTTATTGAATGGTACCAACCTCTTTTAAAACAACTAACAAATGTATGCTACACAATACAAGGAAGCGTAATGAGCAATTTATATGTAAGCATGCCACACTAGTACTTCCATGAAAAAGTTATTTAACTAAATCAAATTTGGCGCTTTTTGTTTATAAAGGTTATTGTAAATATTTATTTAATTATTCTTCCTACCCACCGCGTAACAAATATTTATATTTACTTGAGGTTTTTGATGGTCGAAGTTATACCGTAAATAATATTATAAATGTAAAATTAAATATTTTTGGAGTGAAACTTCTATAGGTACGGTATTGGATTTGTGTGTTTACTAAGTTTGTGAATAGCTTTACAAACTTAGTAAACACACAGACCCGATAAGGTATCTAAGCGCGATAGTAACGTGAGTTCAGTGCTTTTCCTCATCGAAAAGTACCTATAGAAGTTTCAATTATTAGAATCAAACGTCGTCACGTTAGAGTACCGCTAAATAGATAAAATAAAAAATAGAATAAAAATAACGGTCCCCTGACTAACGCGTGACTACTTATTGAGATCATTCTAATGAGCCCAAACACGCTATAATCATCATCGTCATCTCAACCCATAAACGTCCAACTGCTGTGCTCGGGTCTCCTCCATACATTTGGAGGGATGTAAGCTTACTATACCACGCTGAAACACGCTATACCTATACTAATATTATAAAGCTGATTGTTTGTTTGTTTGTTTGGTTGAACGCGCTAATCTTACAAAGTTGTATAGTGTATTTATCCAGGAAGGCTATACGCTATATAACATCACGCTATGATCAATAGGAGCGGACCAGTAGAGAGATATGTTGCAAAATCGGGGAAATGTACGTTCCAAATTACCACGCGGACGAAATTGCGGGTGACCCTTAGTCTGCTATAAATTGCTGAGGAGTTGAGTATCCCGCTAGCTGAAGCTATTTACAAACTTAGTAAACACACAAATCTGATGAAGTATCTGATCTTGATGGTAACGTGAGTTCAATGCTTTTCCCCATCGAAAAGTACCTATAGAAATTTCATTACATTTTAAATTGATGAAGAAGTTTTTATTTCTAACACGACATTGCAGTCCTACGACAGTTTTTTTATACTACATAGATGGCAAACAAGCTTACGCCCTATCTGATGGTAAGCAGTAACCGTGGCCTATGGAAGTTTGCAATACCAGATAAATCACTTGAAAAAAAAAAAATGAAAAATGAAAAAAGTGTTTATTTGAGTGAAAAAGATACATTTTACACATTTTATACTTCTGCCAAACTGCACAGCAGTTTGTTGGCAGATGCAACTCCCTTGTCACAATACATTTTTTCCATTTAATTTAATGATTTAATAAATAATTATAACACAGGCATTACATAAAAAAGACAATTAAAATAATAAATTAATTTAATGATTAAGTAAATAATTATAACACAGGCATTACATAAAAAGACAATTAAAATAATAAATTAATTAATTAATAAATACAAACATCATGGCAACATATTATTACCCTGCCAGAAAGCCTCCAGCAGATACACCTCAACCTTTCTTTTAAATGATTTTTTTCTTTTTAATGACTTGCGTAATGTGCTGCCGAACTCTGGAGACCTGTACTCACACACAGGAACGCATCTAACCGCTGTGTGTAGTCTTTTGGCTATGGTATTCTGTAAGGTCTTTCCCCAGTCGGGTTTGCTTACAAGTACGATGCCCAACCTTTCTTAAAATATTTTTAAATCACGTCTTTCTTATTGTATGTCGTACAAAACCCTGCCCCTCTAGACAAGTGGCATAAGCGATTGTCTAATCGAAAAGTCAAAAAAGCAAATGTATGGGATTTGACGTAAGTTTACGGCATTATATCGTAGACTTACGTCAAATCCCAGGTAGTACATTATAGGATCAATAATGAGTGTGATAGACCTAGTGAGCCAAGCGTGTATAGATAGGTGACTGTTAACTATCAGATAGGCCGTAAGCTTATTTATAAATATATATATATATAGGTATAAAAAATACGTAATAAAACATCTCCGGCCTAATTAAAACACTTTTGACACTAATTTTATGAAGTCAGAAAACTTTTTCAGTCGTTCTTGTCAAGTTACCCAAGTTAACTTAATTTTCGTCGAGATTATGAGATTGTTAATTCGTAGAACATTTACGTAAACATCGTTTTGAATTATAAAATCTGTTTTATAAATGAAAAGCTCCAAAAAAGAGGTAAGGCACCATACTAGCGAGCAAGCCCGATTGGGGAAGGACCACATTACAGAAGACCACAGCCAAATAATTACACACAGTGGTTTAGTTGGGTTCTTGTGTGTGAGTTCAGGTTTCGAACACATTTACGGATGCGTTTTTTCTATCCCAACTAAATCTTAAAGGCCTGGCATATATATTGTGAATCAAACGTCGTCACGTTGGAGTACCGCTAAATAGATAAAATAAAAAGTTGAATTCAAATAACGGTCCTCCGACTAACGCGTGACTACTTATTGAGACACCCACACAGGACAAAACTTTATGTGACCCACAAAGAGTTGTTCTGAGTCTGGCTGTAATTTGTGTCCGTTAATTGTTTGTTTGTAAAGTCCCCGGCGACACAGAGCTTGTACTCTAGTGCGGGAGTTGTCTTAAAATAAAAAGATTAGATTAGAGACTATTTTAATGAGTCCAAACACGCTATATCTGCTGTAAATAGCTGAGGCGTTGGGTAACTTGCAGACTTCTTGATGCTGCAGCATCAGCTCAAGGTTACCATGTCATGGAAATTACATATTTTAGCTTTATTTAAATAATAACCATCTAGAGTTGAATTACACTTGATCAAATACCACCGAAGTAGCACTAAACCAATATCAAATGAATTGGTCTTATGGAAGTAAATAAAATCTTCTATTCTTCAAAATTCCTGTACAGATATTCAAAAAATATAGCTAAGAAACATCTCGTTTTAGCCAGATTAAAAAAATACCGCATCAAAATCAGTTCATTCGTCTGGGAGCTATGATGCCACGGATAGATACACAGACACGCAGATAGACAGATTAAGCTTTTAATACTCCTCGTTTTGGGTCGAGGGTTAAATAGGATGATAGATACCACGCTGGCCAGACGGGTTGGTATAGGTTTTTTTTCGAGTTTTCCCTCTGCAGTGCAGTGGCTATTGCCTGCCTGATTAACTCCCTTAGTCGACTCTTACGACACCCTCGGGATGGAACGGGGTGGTTATATTTGTATCTGTCACCACACGGACGTAAATAAAATAAATAGGATAAAACGTTTAAATCCAAACTGTAATATATCTAACACAATACTCGGTGAAGCTAGTCGATATACTGGTAATTGTTTACTTGATATGTCTCGATAGACACCTGTTGCTACGACTCTGTTGCTTTAGCAAGTGCTTCTACACATTGTGTTTCCTAGAATTGGTTGAGAACAACTTTAATAGTAATAACTTCAAATATTCAAAGGTTATTAACCTTTTTGTTGCCGTGCTACCCAATTTCGGCGAAGTCAAAAAAAGGTTTATGATTTTAGCTTGTATGTCTGTTTGTTTGTATGTATGTATATTACCACATAACTTCTAAACTACTTTTCATAATTTGACAAATGAGGTATCATTAGTTGCGTCTTGATCGTCCGCAGGCTTTAGTCTACTATTGATAGTATCATTTTTATCAGAGTATAGATTGTTCACCCTTGTATAAAGTAATTTATTTACTTATAAGAACTACATCCATAATTTGTTAGTACTACTTATAACTATACTAACTTTCACCCGGGGCTTTGCCCACGTGTACAATCCCATAGGAACGGTATATTTTTCCAGCCTATATGCTATTTCCGGCTATAATTATACCTTTGCAGAATTCATGACATAAATTTTCTCTAACAGCTTTCTTCTTTTTTTTGTCCTCACAACTCAAGTCAAATTAATTCTTCTTTATTTATATTCAATCTAAGTCAAAGTCAAACTCATTTATTCATTTAGATCAAATACATGATACTTATGAACGTCATAAAAACAAATGCCAGCATAATTTTTTTCCTACGGCCAATTCGCTGACTAGGGTTGGGCCTCGAGAAGAATTGGCAAGAAACTCTTTTTAATTGCCAGAGTATAACATTTACAATTTGGTATGAGTTACAATATTAGTGTTAACAAAAAGGGACGGAACCCAATATTCCATACAAAATTAAATTTAAGTAAAAAAAAAATAATAATAAGGAAACAATGAAGGGAAAAAATGAATTTAGCTTTCCACTGTATGGCAATGAGGGATCCTTTCCTTTTGTATGTATAAGATAGAAAAGTGTCGAGATCACATTGCGTTCTTAATAAGAATCTAAAAACTATATCTTTATTATTTAAAAATAAATCATGCCAAGATTGACCAGCCACCCCAAGTAGCACCCGTTCACGAGCATGACGCACGGACCAGCCATCATTTCCTTCGTCATATTAGAGGGAAGGAAATGACCCGGCCAATACGACACCACTAGCAATGGCATTTCAGTGAGCATGACAAAATCTATTCTTTACCCTTCTACCCTTGTATTTCATAACTCATACACAGTAATCGTAATCCTGTTTGTAAAGAATCTACCGGCATAAACTAACAAAACACAGATGAAGGAGAAAAATATAACCGTCCCACAAAGAAATATTTTCTGATTCAGAGAGTTTCAGTATTATTGCTTTGCCGCAAAATATTATTATATGGCATACACGTTTTAACCCTTCTTTTCCCTAAGGCTTTTTCATAGTACCTATACTTATACCACTTTATTTTTACACAGTAGTGTAATTGGGTCTTTCGCAGAGAGCTTAAAAAATCATGTCCAAGGTGAAAATCACTATAAAATGAATTACTAGTCACTTGAATTTTTTTTGTGTAGTAGATAAGAGCAAAATAATAGGGGGGGCTAGTGTCTATTTTTTGATTAACTTAATTTAACATACTTAAAAAAAATTAAAACTACCAAAATATTGACTTCGGTGGGGTGTCCCACACCCCATACTACTGCGGAAATTATTTTTTATCTTTTTTTCTTTAAAACAGTATACTACTTTAGGTGTCTTTATAAACAGTTAGATAGTTACTTGCTTAACTGATAGTATTAACAAACAATAATAGACCTTAGTAAACAAGTTACAACCAGTTTTGTTCACGTCCGAGGTTTTGAGTTGATTTCAGTGGCGCGTACGGATTTGCTTACAATTCGTATGCTATAGTAGCTGCAAGAATAGTTGTTAGAGTAATAAAAACGATCAGTCGCGTCGCATCACTGGCAAGAAGAACACGCCTGTACGTCTTCGGGCGGCTCTTTGACGAAGGTACGTAATCACTTTCGGTGGCTTGGTATACCTATATAGTTGACTTCGGTGGATCAATTTTATTCATATCTATTTAACCTTTTATTTTTATATTGCAATAAAAGTATATCATATGGGTACTAGATTTGATGGGAATAGATTCATTTTGCAAATAAGAGTTCATTTTAAAGATATTTGGGAAATGGCTTATTATTTTGATTTCGGTGGCATTGATTGCAGTGGTTTCGGTGGAAATAGACACAAGTAAATTGTCTCGGTCGTTTTATATTTTCAAATTAAAACTATAAATTAAGAATAAATTTGCTTGTTTCAGTATTCTGACTATGGCAGATTCAAAAGAATATCGATTGACTAAGAAAAGATTAGCTACTTAAGCGACATAGGGCAACTCGAATCAAGAGTGATCCGAAGCTTTACGCTAAAATAAAATAATAAAAGGAAGAATGAAGGTGAGATAAAGCCTATAAGTGAATTAGATTCTCGCACAAAACTAATTTTACGAGAAAGAAATCGAATTACTTTCGATCAAGCATAATTTAAAAAAAGGCACAATTAAAAAAAAGGTTCAGTCTATGTGTACATCCAAATCTTTACTCCATGATGCACCAGCTATTTGGGAGAATTTGCTACCGATATTAAAACACATAGAAGATATAAATCTAAATATCCATTAACTGCATTTTGTTCTGACAGTCCCTCTGGCCAGTACTGGAACCGCAGAATGTTTTATTTGATCAGCAAACTTCATTGGTACTTTCCCAGTTAATCCAGTGTCACATGGAATTATACCGAAAGTGGCCATGGAAAGGGAGCTCCAGATGGTGTTGGTGCTACCCTTAAGGGAATAGCTAATCAAATAGTAGCTCAAGGCATCAACGACAATAGACTTCATTAGTCTATTGTCATTGATGTCTCATTTAAAAACTGTACAAGACATTATTACAAAGACGAATAATAAATCTGGGATTTATGAAAAAGAGCTGCTAATTCCACCCAACCTTAAGCAATTTGCAGGGACTATGAAAGTATACCAGGCAGTTTGGCCAAAACAGCTGGCAATAAGAAAAATGAGATGCGCCGAAGATGACTGCTAAAATAATTCTGTGCCATGTGAACATGGGAAGCATATCGGATTTCTTTTGTTTTTGCAAAACCTAATTAATAAACATTTCTAATGTAAAGTTGATAAAATAAGATGTTTTATTATAAATTTGACCTGCAAATCATTGTAGACCTAATCCATATTTTTGTATGAATTATATCATACTATTTATATTTATTATAATAAAGGTTCTGCGCGGTTTTACCAGCTTCTATGGGAAGTTAAGTAGCGTGATGATTGTTATATTATAGCATATAACTTTCCTCAGTAAGTGGGCTATCTTATGCATAAATATTTTTTCAAATCGGAATGATAGTTCCTGTAATTAACAAGTTTAAACAAACAAAGCCTTCAGTTTTATAGATATTTGATTTCGGTGGCAGGAATATTGATTTCGGTGGACATCATTTTTTTAAAACTGAATAACTGCGTAACCGTTTGGTCGATTTAATGCCCTTTACTACTAATGTGTTCTAAAAAAAAACTAGATTTTATATTTATTAATTTTATGTTATAATTGATGAAAAAAAAATTGACCACCGAAGTCAACCAAATATTGAAGCATTTGAGAATGACCGAATTGTGTTCCAGTGCTGGTTACGTAAATAAAATGTATCGTACAAACAATATTTTATAAGAAAAAAAAATTAACAAGAATTGACATAAAATGTAAGGTCTAAATTCAGACAGTACTTAAAACTAATAAAAACCTTATTAATAAAAAAGTTTGTAAACTTATCAAACCTTTTTAACAATAACCTTATTTTTAAAAAAAGGTTTGATATGATACGTTATATTAAATACTTTTTGCGTCGCCAACATAAGGTAATCTATACTATAATAGAAGGATAAGGAGCTCGATTTACCTAGTGTGCTCGGCACACTTGGTAGTTCGAGCTCCTATGTTAGCGAAGCAAAAAGTTTATTTGACTAAGAAAAAAGTTTTATTACAAGAAAATCGTATTTATGAAATTTAATTTCAAAAATGGCCGCGTACAATTCATTTTGCGGTCTTGACTAATTTTGTGTCATTAACAAAGGAAAAAAAACAAAAGCAACGTAAAGAAAATACGGTATAAAAGATTTTGGTTTGATTCATATTCTTTTGTTAAAACGAATCTTTTTATACGTCCCTTGGAATTAGAATAATAATGTTTTTTAATAAAGTAGAAGAAAAGTGGTAGCTTAATTAAAAACCGAAATGTAACAATAATTTCTTTTTTTAATCTCTGGTTTTTAGAATAGTGTATTCTTCTTCGCTTTGAATAAAAAGTTGTGGTTTTTATAAGCTACTTAGGAGGCAAACATACGTACGGTTTGCCTGATGGGTAAGCAGTTAAACAATACCATAAGCATTACTTGCGCGTTGTTAAATATTGTAAGACCGGAATGTTGTGTTATGGAATACCCGGGGATAAGAAATTCTTGAAAGCGGTGGTGGCTGAGTGGAAAAGTAACTGATTTGCACGCAAGAGGTGCGAGTTCGATATGGGCAGTACCAATGTGAATTTCACTTTGTGGAGTTCATATCACATCTGCTAACGGTGCAGCGGTGATGGAAAACATCGTGAGAAAACCCACATGTCTTAGAAGAAATTGTAAGGACATGTCTGATTCACCAACCCGCATTAGGCCAGCGTGTGTGAATTAAGGTCTAAACCCTCTCTCTCTCTTGATAGAGGAGAGGAGACCCGTACCCAGCAGTGGGACATATATGGGTTGCTATTATTATTATTATTATTAAGAAATTCTTGTGCATATCGTTATTTTAAAAAGCGTTTTGCACAAGAACACAGCCACATCACAGTCTAATTATTTGGCTGTGAACTTTTGTAAGGTGGATGTCCTTCCACAGCCGGGCTAGCCCGCTTATAAGGTACCCTACCTTTCCTAATACTCGAAGTTTGAACAAATCAAAACTCAAGTACAAGTTTCCCGCGCTCATTTAGGAATGCGCTTTTAATTAAACACTTTCCTATCCCAGGGATACTTCATAATAAATCCTTCGTGTTTTGGTCGGGTAGAGATTACGCAATACCGTTGGTATAAATGCAAGTCTGGTATAAGCACGGTGGTCAACGAAGATAGCTGTACAGGGCCACCATTTATACCACAGTAACTTCATACTAAAAGTTGGTCAGGATTCAACCGTACGAAGTTTCTTGCTAGTATATAAGTTCGTATATAACAAAGCATTGGCAGAAAATACATCAAAGTCTTAAGTCGGACGCTGCGGCGGCGGCGGTGGTACAAACTATTGTTTTAAGCTGAGTCCCACTTAACTGTTCAGTGTAGGGTTGTCAGTAATATTTATTGGTTTTATTATGCAGAGGAATGATATGCTCTAAAAAAAATATTAGGAAACGTCAAGTGTAAAGCAATAACGTTTTATATGTTGTCTAAAAGTTAAGGTAAGAGCACTGGAGAAGGACCTCCATCTCACAAAATAACACAGTCAAATAACTACACACAGAAGTAAAGTTGTGTTTTTGTGTCTGTGAGTACAGGTCTCCAGCGATTTAGAGATGCGTTTTGAAAAAAAACGTTTTCCTATCCCAGGGATACGCCATCTTAAAATCCTCGTGTAAAAAAATGGGTCAGCAAAACGCAAGTGATTCCTCTGGAATTGCACGCATCCATAGGGTCTAACTGCTTAAAATTAGGTATGCATGCTTGTTTGCTACCCAAAAAGTATAAAAAAATACGTACACCACTTCATCAGACATGTACCCCAGAGCGCTTGAAAAAGGTGCTTGAACCCTAGTGCGGAATGGCTGTATAGGTGATGGATGGGTAAAGCATTAGTTCACTTTAATATAATACTGTGAGGAACAAAAACCGTCGAAATCCTTGTAAGCGATGTCTGAGCTAGTTTCTAACAAAAACACATACTTGTCTAGCAGTCTACATCTGAGCAAAATCAAGTTGTCACTAACTTTGTAAGCCCTATCTAAGATTGAACTCTTGGAATCGAGAAAAGTAGGTAAATTATTTTAATACTGGCTTTTTATATCTAAAAATGGCCAATTTAAAAATAGTCTCCCATTCCCATCTCCCAGGCAGTTATACTATTTTTTATATCTAAAAATGGCCATTTTAAAAATGGTCTCCCATTTGGGTAGGCAGAGGCTATGGTACACCATTGCTTCAATTCAGACACTTCTTTCGCTTCCTCTACATTCCTTCACCTCTTAATGCATAAACGTCGATTTTTAATCAAAATCGGATGTGCATGTTGTTGACCCTAGAAATACCTTTTAACTCTTTTCAATATCATAAACAAACACTCGCCTCGAGCTAACAATATTGTAACTTTTAAATCACCATTTGAACATCAACAAACCGCAACTAAAAGAGCCGAAACATCACTTTATCGAACTGCAAAACTAAATGACTCGGTTTAGCGTATTTATTTGCTTTCAATTTGTTACCAATACAAATAGTGCAGCCATAGTATAAATAAGTAAGTAGTAAAGATACTGAGCTAAAATGTCAAATCATTACTGCATTTAAACAAAAGAAAATGTAAAAGTGAAAATAAAATGAAAAAGTATTTATTTGAACACAAACGGAAACAACACAAGCTATATTAACAGAAATATAACAATTAAAAAAAAATAAGAACCAAAAAAAAGAGACATAAAATAAGACAAGTTTAATAAATGCTGTGTATGCTTCAGAGCTATGCCAAATAGGTCCAGTTCAGCATAAGTCTAAACATCTAAGTTGATGTTTGACGCTGATTTTCAACTGAACCTAAAAAGCTAAAAAAGTTGTTAACATTAAAATGTTATTATAGTGTTACTGAGTTTTAAAAAAATCGCTAAAAGGTAGCAAACAAACTAACAGAGTTACTTTTGCATTTTTAAAATTATTATGGATTAAATTGTACCTATTTTATTATAATAGGTCTATGTATTTATTTGTCAGCTTTTGTGTACCTATAAAAGACATTCTCTACTACCTACTGTATATACTATAACCTTGTTTGATTGTATTAGTCGGTCAGTAGTTACGGCGCGGCTGCCAACCAAAAATGTCACGTTTAGTGCACTTTCAGTTGAAATATTTATACGGAAATATTTATTTTATACATATTTCAGTACTTTTGAATTGCGCTCTGGTAGGTTATTTGTGAATATAGTTGAGGTATTTCAGCGGCCTTGACATTATTAGAAAGTGGTGCATATGGATTACTATTATTAGATATTATATATTAAAGATACCTAATAATAGTATGTAATAAATGTATTTAAAAAGACCGACTTCTGAAGTCGGTGCTTTCAGAAGTCGGTCTTTTTAAATACATTAAATATTTATTACATACTATTATTAGGTATGTATGTTTAATATATTTTTTTTAAAGTCATATTATTAGAGTGGGTTGCTCGGCAGATATTTTTGTTCTACATTTCTTTAAATATAGGAAAACATTTCATTAAAGATACCCTAAATGACTTGAACCTACGGGAAACCTATACTCAGGCACAGGAACACAACTATATCACTATTAATATTTAGTTATTTAGCCGTGGTCCTTCCTTAAACAGTTTTACTGGCTTGTATGGCACCATTACTCCCTTGAAGTCATCGTTTCGGTCATCGGTCATCGGCCGACGACCCAGTTACACGAGCAATAAGTCCTTATGACTCTAAAGTTCAAATCATTACGCATTCTTATCATCAAATGGAAACAATACAACGAAAATCAATTAATGAGTACCTACTTACCATATTACATTTGAAGAATATTAATTATGAATTATACCTGTTTTGATTGTACAAATGATGTTAGTTGTACATTTAATTTATTAAATTGCTTATTGTTTGTAGGGAATGATATTTGAATAAAGATAAGCTACGTTTGCATAATAATATGTGGTGGTGGCAGAGTGGGAGAGTAACTTGCACGCAAGAGGTGCGAGTTTAATCCCGAGTGGCAGTACCAATGTGAATTTCACTTGGTGGAGTTTATATATGTACTTATCAAATGATCTGTCCGTGTGGTGACGGATTAAGAATACAAATGTCACCACCCCGTTCTATCCCGAGGGTGTCGTAAGAGTCAGGCAGACAATATCCACTGCAAGAGAGGGAAAACTTGAAACAAAACCCTATACCAACCCGTCTGGCCAGTGTGGTATAGTAGGCTAATATCCCTCCATATTTATGGAGAAGACCCGTGCCCAATAGTGGGACGTTTATGGGTTGAGAAAGTTATCAAATGATTCGCCATCTGCTAACGGTGAAGAAAAACATCGTGAGGAGACCTACATGTCTTAGAAGAAAATATAAAGACATGACTGATTCACCAACCTGCATTAGGTCAGCGTGGATATGGAACATATATGCGGTGCTATTATAAGTTACGTTTTAAAAGAGTTAAGGCACCATACCTTACAGAAGATCACAGCTAAATAAGTTTACACAGCGGTAAACAGCTTATAACATTTTGCTGTCCCAGGGATACTACATTACACAATCGTCGTGTAATTGTTTTAAGTGATACCTCCATAAGGTACGGTAGCTGCTTAATATCAGGTGTGCCGTATGCTTGTTTGCCACCCAAGTAGTATAGGAAAAAAACCCTCCGAAGCACCGAGATAACAGATGAAATACCACTATGCGGTCACCCATCTATAGGGTTATCGTGCCCAGTAGTGAGGCATAATAATATATCTATACTTATTATTATAAAGCTGAAGCTAAAGTTTATTTGTTTGTTTGGTTGAACGCGCTAATTTCAGAAAGTACTGGTTCGATTAGAAAAAAACTTATTTTTGTTGAATTGTGCATATATCCAGGAAGCTTATAGGCTATATAACATTACGCTATGATCAATAGGAGCGTAGTATATTAAGAGCGTAAGATATGTTGCAAAATCGGGGAAATGTACGTTCCAAATTACCACGCGGACGAATTCGCGGGCGACCCTTAGTTTTGTATAAACAAATGATTTTGGCAATACATTAAGTTATTAAATTACTAATTGATTTTGGCAGGTATCCGTTTGTTAATAGTACCTAATGTTGGTTGAATTGAAATCCTTTGTAAATTTGATACGTTTAATGTTTATTTAAATTTATATCAAATTATTAACGGTTGGTTGAAGGTATAAACGGTGAGCGATTATAATTACGACAACTTACACCCATATTTCATCACCATCATCTCAGTCAAAAGACGTCCACTGCTGGACACAGAAATACAGCTACACCGCTGTGTGTAGTTATTTGACTGTGATTTTATGTAAAGTCAAGGTTCTTCCCCAGTCTGGCTTGCTCGCTAGTATTGTGCCCTACCTCTCTTAAGTCTATATGATGTATATCAGTCCTGTGCCTGTGTTAGTAGGATTAAAACGCCTCGCTTTTAATAATTATCCCACACTATCTTACCCGCACTATACACATTTATTATTACCGCACACAAGACTTGCCATAGGACTCATTCAAGTGTGAAATAGGAGCCGAGATTGACGGCGTTGGTCGGTATCGGAGGTAATGTCCTACCATGTCACACACGAGTGGCTCGGGCAAAAAGAGGTTGAAGACACAAAAAGGGTAACTAAAGAAGGATAGTTGTGTATGTTACTTGTATTATATTGAGCACATGTTGGGTGAACAAAAATCATGGAACTCGCGCCATCGTGACCAAATATCCAAACTTTTTTAGGAATGCGTTATGACTGCCTTGGTGGTCCAGTGGCCGCAGTATGCGCCTGCTGGGCACGAGGTTGTGGGTTCGATTCCCACACTGGACAAAACTTTGTGTGACCCACAAAGAGTTGTTCTGAGTCTGGGTGTAATTTGTATCCGCTAATTGTATGTTTGTAAAGTACCCCGTGACACAGAGTTTCCTATCCCAGGATACTCCATCTTAAAGCACTGGTGTAAAGAAAAATGGGTAAATAACACGCAAGTGATACCCCTGGTGTTGCAAGCGTCCATAGACTAAGATAACTGCTTAACAACAGGCGGGCTGTATGCTTGTTTGGCGTCCAAATAGAATAAATTGAATTTAAAGGAATTTAGCAATAAATAAATTATCTCATTGAGGTCGCAGTTCTGCGGATTTGGTTATAGTCTTCTGTAAGGTTATCCATTTGAGCTTGCATGCTTGTTTAGTGCCCTATCTCTCTTAAAATACCATTTGAACATGGGATCTGTCTCGAAACCTTTGCATTAGGGCTGACAAAACGAGGATGCGATAAAACTCTGCCTTTCTTCACAAGGTAAAAGGCGTCACACAATGTATCATGTAAAATATTTTATCGTAAATATAACGAGACGCTATTTTCAGCATTCCAACAATACTTCATCGGATATTTTATTGTTATATTAAAAACTTTTTGTGTAAAACACGCCATCGGCGGCCATTATCGGTAGTTCTACGTCCGCATCTCTTCATTTACATTTTCATAGCACCAATAACAGAAAATATAGCTCGAAGCCATTTGATATGAAAGGAAAATGAAGTAAATGAAATATGAATGCATTTTGATCATTTATTTAAAAACGTATCCCGAAATATTTTCTTGTAATTTATTCATACTGATATTTTAAAAGAATGTTTTTGCTCTTTTTACGTGCTTCTATAATACTTTACATATTATAACAATCAAGTTTAGCTCATATAGGTCCCGTTATAGTTTAAGGTCCGCCGTGGTGCTCCTTTTTTTGGTTACAAGCCTATACACATTTATTTTGTCTATGGAGGGAAGTGGAAACTTTTCTTTCGAACTCCTCCTATTTACTTCTGATTAAATTCTTTGCGGGGTCCAATACAGTAGGTTTAGTTGTCCTCGGGACGAACGAGTGTCAAAGCTCGGTGTATCAGTTGGTTGCTCCGCTGTTAATCCTGGCTCACAGGAGTCATAGCGATGGGCATATAGGTGGGATTGTCCCGATAGCGCTTATACATATATTCATACATAATCATCACGCCCATCTAATTGGCGTAGGCTAAGATTGATCTAAATAACTCTATCACCAGCTCCAGACAAGTGCCATAAACGCTAGTCGAATCAAATAGAATAGCAAGCAAATGTATGAGATATGACATAAGTTAACTATATTATATATGCATCGTAAATTTACGACAGATCTCATACATTTGCTTACTGTTTATGTCACTTGTCTCTCTAGACTAGTGGCATAAACGGTTGGTGGCTGGTGGCAAAAAGAACAAGATAAATTAAAGACCTTATACATTTGAAAGTGGGTATATTAAAATTGTATAACTCATTAAATCTAACGATAGACCCAAGCGTTACTCGCAATCTGTCAAATCAACCGACGCGACGTTAACTTGAAAGATATCATAATTTATTCCGAGTGGAGCATAGCTTCAACATTTAATATATAAAGTCCTTAACACGGTATATATTTAAGGCTCATTATATCATTCGTGGCAGTTTAACGACCACCATGATATACAGGATCGTTAATTTGTGCGAAAAACCTCTGAAAGTGATTTTTTTAATTCCGTTACGCAGAGAAATGTTGAGATACTTTTATAGCTATTTTTCTGGTATTCGAAACTTTATGGACTTTAATTACGTGGAATTTTATTTACTACGTATAAAATTTATGTACGCGGTAAGTTTTTTTATGAATTGAGAATCAGGTGAGTATATTAGGCATGATTATTGCACGGGGTATTTTAGTTTTGGACGTATAGTTTTCGATGAAAAAAATATCTCATGACATCGGACCAATATTGTAAACGCGATAGTTTGTAAGAATGGATAGATGGATGGATGTATATATGGATGGATGGATGGATGGATGTTTGTTACTCTTTCACGTAAAACTACTGAACGGATCTGGATGAAATTTTACACTATTTTGAGATAGATCTGATTATGGTCTGGAATAACACATAGGCTACTTTTTACAGCGATAACCGATATCCACGCGGGCGTAGCCGCGGGCGACAGCTAGTAATATATATTTCTAGATACATACATTTGATTGTACCTACTAATATACGAGTAAATGCGAAATTTTAGATGATTGGATAGATTGTTTGGTATGATATCTAAACGAATCGGGATAAAATTTGGCAAAGATATAGAATATAGCCTTAAATAGGACATTAGTTACTTTTTATCCCGAAAATAATCCCGTAGAATTGAAAAAAAACGAGGACAAAATCGCGGGTAGACACTAGTTATAGATAAATTACACCCAAATCTAAATCAATGTTTTTTTATACTACTTTGGTGGCAAACAAGCATACGGCCCGTCTGGTGTTAAGCAGTAACCGTAGCCTATGGAAGCTTGCATTACCAGAGGTATCACTAGCCGACCCTTTTTTTACACCAGAGCTTTAAGATGGAAGTAACCTTGGGATAGGAATACGTTTCTTTCAAAACGCATCCCTAAATGAGCGCTGGAGACCAGTACTCACACACAGGAACACAACTACACCGCTGTGTGTAGTTATTTGGCTGTGGTCTCCTGTAAGGTGGAGGTCCTTCCCCAGTCGGGCTTGCTCGCTAGTATGGTGCCCTACCGCTCTTCGTGAATCGTGCCACCAGACAAATTCCTACACAGATTTATCCTGAGTAGAAATTGAACAGTCAGGGTCACTAAGCACTCACAAGCTAGCCAATTGGTAATCAATTCAATACCATAACAAAGGTATAAATTTACAATGACAATTGTACTTCGAAAATCCAAAGTTCCGACGACACAAAACCTATATTGATACAACTACTATCAAACAGTTTTAAAACCCGCATTGAACGCAATCAGAAACAGTACAATGCATAAATAAAAATTGTATAAAATACGGTATATATACTAACGTATAAATAATTGTTAAACCCTTATTTTTTCGTAGTGTTAAGAATTTTGGGATTTATATGATACTAGTTGTTGCCCGCAGCCCCACCCGCGTGGATGTCAGTTATCACAATAAAAAGTGGCCTATGTGCTATTCCAGACTATAATTATATAGATTTTTTTCGGGTTAAAAAGAAGCCTATGTGGTATTCTAGCATATAACTTTTACTGGAAAAGGCCTATCACAGCGGAGATAAATACATAAAGAGTATTAAAGAATAGAAAATGAAAGAATGTGTGCAATTATGTATATTTTTTTTAATATCTATCAGAGGACTGTTCCTCTGATAGATAACAAAAAAAAGTCGGTTCCAGAACCGACTATCATCTCAGCCTGATGGCGTCCACTGCTGAACCACACTGACTGACTATAATTGTATATAATAAAAGTAATTTAATTATTTTTTACTAACTGTATTAATTTATATACCAAATTCTGTGGTAGGACATAGCGTAATTATAATATAGCTCTAAGAACTGTATACTAACCTATAATCCACAAATGAATAAATGATTATGATAAGTAACAATTAGGTACTTTAGTAGGTAAAAATACCGCTCTTATATAATATACGCGGTTTTTGTTAATTATATTATCGTCACAACGCTGCGGAGCATCGTACATTTAAAAATTGTTACCATAATATTAGCCCGTCCATTTCCAAGTTTGGCAGATTTATAAGTATTAAATGCGCCGAGGAACAATGGCCTCATAATGGACAGTAGTGGACAATCAATTTGATACGCTTACATACCATGTTGTATTATTTAAGTTACCGATAGAGTGTATAATGTGACTGCCTCCATGGTTCAGTGGGCGCAGTATCGGCCTGCTGTGCACGAGGTTGTGACCCCACAAAGAGTTGTTCTGAGTCTGGGTGAAATTGGTGTCCGTTAATACGACACAGAGCTGGTTCTCTAGTGCGGGAGTTGTCTTTTTTAAAAAACAAAAAAAAGGGTATAGTGTTGTTTCGTTCGGATTTTCATGTCGATCGATTTTTTTGTTAGGTATTATATTTTTATATTTTTGGGACAACTCACACACCGCCATCTGATCCCAAACTAGGCATAGCCTGCACTATGACAACCAAACAACTGATAAACATACTTATATATTTCTAAATACATACATATTACAGATAAATAACAACCAGACTCAGAAGAAACATTTATGCTCATCACACAAAGATTTGTCCTGGGTGAGAATCGAACCCACGAACTTCGGTGTAGCAGTCAGTGTCACTAACCACTAGATCAACAGGCCAGTCATTTGATTTGGAACTGAATTAAAAAAATAAAGTGATGAGCCGTTGAAACCATAAAAAGATTTAAATTTGACATTGTCAGAATATATAACTCACTATAAAAAAGTGCTAATACAAGTTTCTTTCCACCGTCAGGCACAAATGCATCCCACATTATACATTAATACATCATTGTCAAGGACAAAGCGCTTGAATTATTGTGCTAAAGGATTAGAGTCGGATTGCGCAGATCCCATCACTACTTAGTGACGTAGCTCTCTTGCGTTGATACAGTATAATGGAAGGAGCAGGCTTAGATTTTCTACTGAGTGTGATTTCAGCTATGAAAACAATCAAAAAAGTAACAAAATCTGATAGAACTGAATACATTTTTTTATACTACATTCAGTTTTTTTTATACTACTTGGGTGGCAAACAAGCATACGGCTCGCCTGATGTTAAGCAGTTACCGTAGCCTATGGACGCTTGCAATACCGGTAAAGGTCCATATATTTGCCGACCCATTTTTTTGCACCAGTGCTCTAAGATGGAGTATTTCTAAGATAGGAAAATGAATTGGTATAAAATGTATATCATCATCATCTCAACCCATAAACGTCCCACTGCTGGGCGGGCACGGGTCTTTACAGTTGCTATAGGGTTTTGTTTCGAGTTTTCCTTTTCTTACAGTGGGTATTATCTGCTTGACTTTCTCCCTTAGTCGACTTTTACGACACCCATGGGAAGCAAGGGGGTGGTGACAGTCACCCCACGGAGAAAAATCAGTCCGATGTACTAACCCGTAAGGGAAGTAAATATGGTAACACGATTTAAAATGTATATAATAAGAATTGATTAAAAAGAAGTAAAGTAATAAAATAAAAAAACCACTCTTCCCATACCCGCCTAGCTCTTCGGGAAAAAATATCTGGCATTTACGAAATATATACGCAAATACTTTAACTCTTTGTTATGTTAGTAGTTTGTTAACCAAGTCACATCTGCAATGTTTCGGACTCGTACTAATCTCGTGAGCAGCTGGGTTCGCGGTTAAATGCTGCTGCTGGCATATTTATTAATATTTTTACGTGCAACATTTTGTATATATTACTAGCTGACCCAGCAAACGTTGTTTTGCTACTAAAATAGTAATATCGCTATAAAAAAAATAGGGGTTGATCGTAGAGGGGTGAAAATTAAGGGTTGTATGTATTTTTGTTTGTTGTATCATTTAAAAAAATTGACTAAAAATAAAACATAAAAATTTAGGGGTTACCACCCTTAACATTTAGGGGGATGAAAAGTAGATGTTGACGGATTCTCAGACCTACCCGACATGCACACAAAAAGCCTCGTCAACCTTATCCCTTTCTCTCTCTCTTGGCAGAGGATAGGAGACCTGAGCCCAACAGTGGGAATTATATGGGTTGCTATTATTATTATTTTAAGAATTCGCTATTAATACTTGGTTGAAGATTCTTCCCACTCCTTATCTAGCACAATAATATCTTTTTAACCACATTAAAAAGAAAATTACCGTCTAATATTTTTGAAACTAAATGACTTCGGTACGCTTTTATTTTCTGTACTCCAGTGTAAAATTGTACGTTCTATGGTGATTACAAATGACCTCAATTAAATGAGACATGGGGTCGCCTCCATGCCTGTAATTAATACTAGTAATTTATAATAATTACTACCTACTCTTTGTTCAAGTGATTCTTTATTGAAATAAAATGCACGATTTTTTTATTTAGATTTATTTGTTTTTTCTACTAAATAAATACACCAAGGTATTACTTATAGACAACAAAATACTCGTAATTACCTATGCTTCTCTGAGCGACCACAGTTGTCTTATTTGTTTATTCTTTATAAAATAACGCCTATTTAATTATTTATTAAATCTATCTATCTACTAAACAAAACCACTTCATGGTTTGACTGCGGGTTTACCTACTAATCTTTCAATTGAATATTATTTACATAAAGTTATATTATGAAACATTATTAATTAGTATTATATTAACTAAAGGTAAAAAGTCCTATGTCACGGAGAATTTTGCAAACGTAGGTACAGTTTTTTTAGTTTTGAGTTAAATTTTAAACGAAATAGGAATGTATTTCTATTGATACTTTTTTACTTTGACTGCCTTCGTGGACCAGTGGCCGCTGTTTGGCCTGCTGTGCACGAGGTTGTCGGTTCGATTCTCACACAGGACATAACTTTGTGTGACCCACAAAGAGTTGTTCTGAGTCTGGGTGTAATTTGTGTCCGTTAATTGTATGTTTGTAAGCCTCCCGCGACACAGAGCCTGTTCTCTAGTGCGGGAGTTGTCTATAAAAAAAAAAAGATTTCATGTTAACTTTTACTGTGACAAATCTCATACTCATCAGTACGCGCAATTTAAAGTAGACGCCCGGCGGTCGAAATTCGACCGCAATCGGTTTTAAAAATTTATGCCAAATCTCACACTTCACCGTGCGCACACTTTCGTTGTTTTCTTCACGTATATAATAACAATAGATGTAGTTATATAAAATTAAGTGAGTGCACGGTATTCGCCAACAAACTGATATGCAGTTTTTCGAAAAGTATAAACATAATTTTATGTATACTTGTTGGTTGATTGAAAAATGCATATACGTAAATTACACAGCACAGCCACACATAAGATGGCATTTCAACAGTCGCATAAAGTGGTACAACAAATTTAACCAAAGAAACACCGAAGCGCAATGCATTTGAATTGCTAATGCACTTTGCCGTATGCATGCGATGTGCTAACTGATTTTAGGACAGTTTCTAAGTCTTATGTCGCGTTAGCCTACTTGGAATGACAGCTTTTTGGCTTGTTTTTTTTGTGTTACTTGAATTTATTACAATACTAGCTGTTGCCCGCTTCTCCGCCCGCATTTATATCGCTGTTCACCTTGTGTGTTGTAAAAACCCAATGTTCTTCCCCAAAATACGATCTATCACCTTGCTAGATTTCATTTAAATACATTCAATCATTTAGTCGTATATAATAACAAACAATTACGGAATTATTTTTCCAACTACAATATTAGTATGGATTATAATATTTTTTTAGTTGTTCATGAAAAACAAATAAAGTATTAAAAAAAAGTCGTATTATACCTACCGCTTTATTAAACTAACAGTTGCCCGCGGCTACGTCCGCGTGAGAGAGAAAGAGTAACAAACATACATGTTTACATCCCTACATCCATACATATTCACAAACTTTCTTTTATTAATAATTCCGTTACTTTCATCCTCAGTTATTACCGCAAACATATTTTTGGAGCGAAGTTTCAAAAAAAAGATAGGGGCCGTATTATGAAGTCCTAACAGCGATTCATTTTTGATCTTATTTGATTTGCGAACAATGACAATCCAATATATAAAGTTGCCATTACACGAATTTTAAATTTAAAAAAAAAATCGCTATATTAGGTCATAGTACGGCCAAAGTTCGTGAGAAAATCTTTTATCTCTCTCATTTAAGATAACACCGTCCTCAATACTTTGATGTTTTAATTATAGAATTATTATCTGTTTGCTCGTCCGGGATATGTATTAGTAACTGGAATACACGGATGTGATAAAATTAAACGTATGATATTTCAAACGATATTTATTCAAGGATTGAGTCAAGTGCGATACGATTGTGAGTAACTATGTGATCTTCGACTCATAACAGCAACAACTCATATATTCTGTCCTATTACTTTCCTTTCCTCTCAAAAAAAGAGGCGGCTCTTGCACTAGGGAACAAGTTCTGTGTCGCGGGGGACTTTACAAACATACAACATGGACGCTTGCAATACCAGGTATTACTTGGGTGTTGCCGCACCCCTAAATGTTTCGTATCCTTAAAAAACTCTGAAAATCTTTTTTTTTTTAAGACAACTCCCGCACTAGAGAACAAGCTCTGTGTCGCGGGGGACTTTACAAACATACAATTAACGGACACAAATTACACCCAGACTCAGAACAATGCTTTGTGGGTCACAGAAAATGTTGTCCTGGCACCACCAAGACACATTAATTACTGTACTCACGCATAGGAACACAAATACACCGCTGTGTGTATCTATTTGTCCGTGGTCTTCTGTAAGGCGGAGGGCCTTCTCCAGTTTGCTTGCGAGTAAGGTGCTCTACCTCTCTTTTTCCTTTTTCAAAGATAATAAATACTAAAAAGCAGATCCAACTAAAAAAAATTGCGCACAGCTGTTAAAACGACCACTTATACGTTTCTCAGCCAGAACTAAGATTCCAGAGGAATTTCTTACCACGTACGATAAGGTTGTGGAATGAGCTCCCTGCCGAGGTTTTCCCAATAGACTAGGAGACAATAGCATAGGGTTCTTCAAGAAAGGAGTTATAAGGTTTTTAAAGGGTCGGCAACGCGTGAGTGACACCCCTGGTGTTGCAAACGTCCATAGGCTACGGTAACTGCTTACCATCAGGCGGGCCGTATGCTTGTTTGCCACCTTGGTAGTATTAAAAAAAAACTAAATACTGTGCTATAATATTGTCTTTACTAAATGTACACTTCGTTTATCCTTACTTTCCTCTGCACCTTCCATCACTCAAAGGTTTGCTTTAAGAGAACTCAACTTTGAGTTAAGTTCGCCTTTGTACATAATAATGTTATATGTTTGTTATCTCTATCCTGTATTTTATTTTGTGTACATTAATGAATTAAAAAAAAAAAAAACAACTTTACTACTGAGCCTATAATAGAACTTATTATAATTTTCACCTATTAACGAACGCTAAGGCTTCCTGTTCACCAAAGCGGAGTGGATTCACTGCCTTTAACTGTAAGTAGTGCGAAGTAAATTCACCGCGAACGTATAAGCGAACGCTGTCCGTCGAGGATGAATTGCGTGCAGTCCAGGGCCAATTTTAATCGGTCAAAATATCTTGACGACATCAATATTTCCCAGCTTTATTTCTCCGCTCCGCTGCCCTGTCTCTCTAGACAAGTGACATTAACTGTAGTCGAATCGAATCGAATAGAAAACAAATATTATATGGGATTTGACATTATGTGTACAACATTATTCGTAAAATTACGTCAAATCTTATACATTTCCATGCCACTTGTCTAGAGGGACTGCTCCGTTTCTTTACTCCACTTTCCTCTCCGCGTTTAAAATGTATGAATTTTTGAACTAGTTCGCGAATCAGTCCACTGACGCGAATCAGAATTTCATTGCAATTCTATTAGTTATCTTAGCACAGCTCCATTCTTTTGCGGTCCAGTGGACAGGTAGCCGTACATTAACAATAGCAAGTATTCCATTAATGAAATATAAACCATAATTCTCTCATAATCTCTGGCTGTTAATGTAATACTGTGCCTGAATATATTCGGATTATCCGAAATTAATTAACAATTTGTTAATCGCGGTTAAAATGTATTTTTTTACATTCATTTTATAGATAGCCTGTTTTTTGAAAATAATAATTGTTCAGATGATAAACATAATAATAGTTTAATTAATTTAATTTTAAAAGATAACTCCCACACTTCTGTGTCACGGGGACTATACAAACATACAATTTACGGTCACAAACATTTATGGATCAAAGTTTTGTTCCGTGTGGGAATCAAAATTCTACAACTTGCCGCATTGACGTCGGTTGTTTTTTGTTAAAATTATTCTACAATCACTCTCACTGCACAAATCAAAACAAGTTTAAGATTTTATAAACAAAAGAAGTACTACCCCGAACTACTTTCCAAAAGCCAACGACAAGTTAAATAGGTTTTAAAAATGCACGATAGCAGGTTATTATTTTCATTAAAAGTTTCTATATTAATGAAGTTCTGAAGAGAGTTTAACTTAAGCACATTAAGTTAAAACACTTCGAATAAGTTAATTTGTTTACAATCTTTATTATTACCTCTTTGGTTTATAATAATTAGATTTCTGATTTGGTTTAGATTGTTTAGTTTTATATTTAAACGCCTGGTGGGTTATAGTAGCTATTTAATCATCAATATCATCATAATTTCAGTCAAAAGACGTCCACTGATGGACATAGGCCAAAGAATTCAACAACTCTCGAAAGGTTCTAGAAAAGTTCTAGAGTGGCGACCACGAACTGGAAGACGAATCGTGGGCAGGCCTCCAACAAGGCGGACCGACGCGGCGACGACCTGGTAAAGGTTGCGGGCGACCGACGGACAAGGTCGGCCATTTAATAGCATCATATTATTTTGTTCAGATGTAGATAACTTCAATACTAGGGAACAAGCCCTGTGTAAAAGGGGCTTTTACAAACATATATTATACTAGCTGTGCCCGCGACTTCGTTCGCGTATTCAGTCTTTTACTGTAAATCTGAAAACTACAAACTTTCATCGGCTGATTTTCATCTTTAGCGGTTACATTTTAAAAAACCTTTCTTAGCGGATGCCTATATCATAATAGCTCTCTGAGTGTCTTGTGATTTAAACTGTGCGTTTGTTGATAAGTCAGTAACGTTTTTCTTTTAAACATTTAGGTTCTGCAATTAATAAACTTCATATAGAAATATTCCTAGACAATTTGAAGAGCGGAACAATCGTACAAATGTACGATTGTTCTGCTCTCCAAATTGTCTTAGCGCGAACGTAAACAATCTTATGGCCTATCGCCTAGCTAATAGTTTGAATTTATCTATTGTTATGTCACTTCTAACCTGATAGGTTTCCGTGTGGTGACGGATTAAAAATACAAAAAGTCACCACCCCTTTCTATCCAAAGGGTAAGAGTCGACTAAAGGAGTAAAGTAAAGGAGACAATATCCACTGCAAGAGAAGAAAAATTCGAAATAAAACCCTATACCAATCCGTCTTGCCAGCGTGGTGTAGTAGGCTAATATCCCTCCAAGTGTATGAGGGAGACCCGTGCCCAGCAGTGGGACATTTATGAGTTGATATGATGAACCTGATAGGTACTGTTACACAGTTTGGATGGGCTAAAAAATTATTAAATTTCCAAAAAAAAACCAGTAAGCTTTTAGTTTTAATATAGTCGACCATTTTAATGAGCGTTCAACGTAAATTATATATAGGTGTCTATTATTATGTATATCTCTGAAACCATGCATTTTTTACTTTGTACATTGTTTAATTACGAAGTTTCGGTGCCTATATCCGGCTGCATCATCATATTAGTTCAATTGTACCATTTTAATTTGCTCATTGAATATGATTAGTTACTGTCATTTCATTACACATTATGTTTGATCTCCATCGGCAAATTATTTATCATTGAGAAGTTGGCCATCTGCAGTATTCTTTATTAGTTTCACTAACGAATTGATGCTTCCTGAATGCATTTGTTTGATTCATTGCAGTATGCCTAGATAGTATTTGAGGAGGTTACTCAATTCCCTACGGATCCGATCACCAAAACTGGATTTTTTTATAAATGAGAACAATATGAAAGACTATCCATTCAATTGCAAAATGATTTTTAAGAGAAATTTTTAAGATAGGGGACGAAGTCCACCTTACAGTAGACGACAGCCAAATAACTCCACACAGCGGTGTAGTTGTGTTCCTGTGTGTGAGTATCGGTCTCCAACGCTCACTTAGGGATCCGTTTTGAAACGTATTTCTATCCCATGGATACTCTGCTCCCATCTTATGGCCCTAGTGTAAGAAATGGGTTGGTAACACGCAAGTGATTACCAAAGGTAAAGGCAAGCGTCTATAGGCTACGGTAACTGCTTAACATCAGGTGGGCCGTATGTTTGTTTGCCACAAAAGTAATTCTATCTTAGCCATAAGACGTCCACTGCGCGACATAGGCTTCCCGCAAGATTTTCCACATTAGTCGGTCCTAAGCTGACCTTGTCCATCGGTTGCCCGCGTCGGTCCTGCCCACGCTGCGTCTTCCAGTTCGTGGTCGCCACTCTAGAACCTTTCTGCCCCAACGGCCATTGGTTCTGTGAGCTATATGCCCTGCCTTAATTGAGGAAATTTTTCGAGCTTTGTCGGTCACTTAAAAAAGAATATTACAAATCGGCCCTTAAATGACGATGTTTAGGAATAAAAAATAAAAAAAACATGCAATTATTTTAGGGAACCTCATCTTTTAAAAGTCAGTCAAAAATATATATCAGTTAAGTATTCCGATGAGACAGAGGCCGATTACGCGTTTCGCTGTGAGTAATTTTTGTGGTCGCAGATAGACACATAGTATCATGGACTTTTTAGATCTATTTAGGAATAACATTGCCTCCTTTGGCAGGATTTTGCCGAGTCGTTTAACTATCATCGTAATACTTCAGCCAATTCACACTCACAAAACTATAATGGAAAAATCACGCCGTCAACTGGTGAAAATCGTATAAAATTTTATTTGGTAGCTATTGAGTTTATCGTGACAGACAGATTCGGTGGAGTGTTTTCTTTTCTCTGCTGTTTTCATTATTACCAAAATTAAAGTATTTTTAAATGTTAGCGCCTACAGAAAATGAAATAGCATTCATTTTATAGTAATATATATTATGGATTGTGTATTAGGCGTTACTAATTTAGTCAGTGTTTGTCTGAAGTCTTGGCATTATTTAACGCATTTTTTAAGGTTCCATCTTTTATAGTTAAGGCGGCGTACGCCAAATAAGGAACTTTTTAGGGTGATTTTTTACAAATTGGATCCGAAACACCCAAATATCTTACGAACCCCTATTTTTTCTAAAATAAAATATAGCCTATGTTACTCGAAGATAATGTAGCTTTCTAATGGTGAAAAAAAATTAAAATCGGTCCAGCCGTCTTTGAGTTTATCCATTGCAAACAAACAAACAAAAATACAAGCCTTTCCTCTTTATAATATTATTAGTATTAGTATAGATAAGTATAGATTTATGTTGGTTTAGTATTTTCAAAGACAAACTAACAAACAGAGACAAAACTGTTAAAATTGTATTTCTATTGTAAGTGCCATGTAAACAGCCACATTACTTAGAAACTATAGAAAGCTGTTATTTTGATATTACAAATAGACACTTCAATTTTATTTATATGTGCAGAGATGTATAGCTGATATGTGCTTGTGACTTTGTTAGCGTGGACTTTAGGGATTAAAACATAAAGATTCCTGGAGTTGCTAAATCAAAAGAACCCGGGGCATAAAAATACTATTACCTGCACCGCATCCTGTTAAAATATCTGCTTCTGTCGAATTTCGTTGTAAATTGGTCACTTTTAACCTAGTACCGTTAACGCGTGAAGCACCAGTCAGCTGATCTCTGTTTAATATGGTCGCCCATATTGATGAGAGTTCAACTTAAATTGGTCATTTCTATATCTCCGAAACCTCGCATTATTTTTTAAATTTCTTTTCATATAAACTTTAGTTGTGGTTTTACAAACTGCAGTTAACAAAAATTTTAGCTAAATTAATCGAAGCGCGTTTCTTGAATAGCACCTGTGTCATTAAAGTTACCATAACTTTTTTATTTGTGAACCGATTGGAATAAAACAAAGCCTATATGTTATGGGAAGGTTGCCACAATATATTAGTGAAAACCGCATGCAAATCGGTTGCGTGGCTGCTGAGTTTATCGCGTACAAACGCGGCCACAAACAGACAAACAGACAAACAGACAAACAGACACACAGACAAACAGACAAAAATTCTAAAAACTATTTTTTTGGCCTCAGTAACATAAATAAAACATATATAAATTGTTTTTTTGAAAAAAAAATCAATGTACAGACGCGACTTGGTTACGATTTTATTATATGTATAGATAATATAATAATAATAATAGCATCCCATATATAATCCTCTGGTCTGGGTCTCCTCTTTTCTATCTAGAGAGAGGGAGTTGGCCTAATGCAACTTGGTGAATATTTTTTTTATTGTTATCCAAAAAAAAATACAACTTATTAAACTTAAACTAATTCGCCAAACTGCAGAGCAATCAGACATATCTTTAGAGTTTTTTCTGAGGCATGTGGGTTTTTTCGCGATGTTATCCTTCACCGTTAGCAGATGGTAAATCATTGGATTAGTACATATAAATTCCACAAAGTGAAATTCACATTGGAACCCGGGTGGCAGTACGCCGATTGACCTTACACCTCTGATAACACCAAAGTTTTATGGTAGAGTATCTCTGGGATAGGAAACCGCTTTCCTTTAAAACGTCATCTCTAAATGAGTTCTGGAGACCTGTACTTACACACAGGCACACAACTATACCGTTGTGTGTCTCTTTATAATACAAACAAGTTTTAAACTAAAATTATTCATATTCCTGACACAGTTGTATCGCATAAGCATACTGATTGATCCCTAGAGGTTATTCTCTAATAATGCAAACAAAACAATTAAATAATTTTCTCGTTAGAGAGTTACTACTGCAATTAGTTATGTTTACATATCATTAAAAGAATACATGACAATTTTATGCAGTATATGTTATAAATAATATGAAATAATATGTTTATTTTATATCTAACTAGTTGTTGCCCGCAGCTCCGCCCGCGTAGATGTCGGTTATCGTGATATATTATGAACAGTCTATGTGTTATTCCAGACCATAATCTATCTCTGTGCCAAATTTTATCCAGATCTGTTCAGTAGTTTTTGCGTGAAAGAGTAACAAACATCCATCCATCCATCCATCTATCCATCCATCAATCCATCTATCTATCCATCCATCCATCTATCCATCCATCCATCCATCTCTCCATACTAACAAACTTTCACGTTTATAATATTAGTTATTTCACGTTTACGCCCCTTATTACAATTTATATAAGACCAAAGATAGCTGGCGAATATTTCTTCTTGAAGACAACTCCTGCACTATGGAACAAGCCCTGTCGCATGTGTCGCAGGGGGACATTACAGACATACAATTAATGGATTCATAGTACACTCAGACTTGGGACAATCGGATCACTAAAATTTTTGTCCCGTGTGGGGATTGAACACACAACACGCCGCGCAGTGGTGAATGGCGAGGTACCGTGACGTCTGTGTACGTAACCACAGGTGCATTCTCAATTCATTTAGTCTTTTATTCTGAAAGAACGACCAGTGCCAGCATAAGCACCACCATTCAGATCCAGAGGCGTAGATCTGGAGTAAGACATAGGCGTTTTATTAAAAAAATAACTTGTATTGTATGCGCGGGCAAATCCACGGGTGGGAATAATAAGTATGATTTTATTAAGAAATCGGCGATGTTAGCAACTCGCATAATAAGTAAGTATATCCAATATCGTTGTGTACGAGAATCTCATATATGTAATTGGAATTCTTAATTAATATACGTACGTACTTGGCTTGTTTATTACACACAAATCTTTTTTTTTTCCTTTATTTAAGCAGGGCTTTTACTATAAAGTATGGCAGCCCTATTATTACAAATGTACCTTAATTTAATTCATAAAAAAACGTATATTCTAAATAAATTGTAGAAAAACTTAGCTACTTCGGAAGATGGAGAAGCCAGGATGGTTTGAGAAACGCCAACATCTACTCTATTAAAATTAAATATTTGAAAAAGGTTTTGTCTGCCTGTCCGATACCGATCACATTCCATCAAGCGATGTTGAACATCATCTACTGCTTGACATATTTCGCATTTAGGAGAATCCTCTTTGCCCATGAGATGTCCAAATTACCTTTAGTACCAGAACGTAACCTTAGAGCCGTAACAGTCAAACTTCTACTCATCTTAGACTCTTCAAACCAAGGAACATGAGGTGGCTCGCTTTGGACAACTTTGTACCATATTCCTTTCTCCCTTGATCTGTCATTAAAGAATTCACACAAATCTTAGAAAATTATGTTTTTCGTGAGATTTTTTTCGTTATGAGCATTTTAATGCGTTTATTGATTAGAATTACCAAATTGTCTATAGGCCAATGCGTCTTAGATCAATGTCTTTGCGTAAGTCTTTCAAAGGCTCAGTCAGATATCTTTAAAATAGCAGTTGGTGTTGTAAAGAAACATCTAGATATATATTAATACTTTTTCTTTTTCCTTCCAAGTAGAAGGAGTTTAAAAAGCTAGAAAAACACAGCGGGCTTATTATGAAACAATCACAAAAACATGAGTCGTTCGAGTGAGAAAGAGGGACGGAGGATACGCTTTATAGCTCCGTTCCTCTTTCTCGCTTAAACGATTGATACCTTACCATGTCACGGTAAGCCCCCTGAGCGACCTCTAGTAACAAAAAAAAATGCATTCCGGGAGTGCCGACAGAAGTGAAAACACTAGGCAAAACAGTTCTTATAAATTTAATAGCAATAAATGTTTTTTTTATGTATCTAAGCGCGTTCGCGGTCTGCTATATGTACATGCATTTAATAACGTGATAGTCGAAAAAAGATTTTTCAGATATGTCAACCTGTGTCTTGTAACGGTGTCGCGAATCCAGAGATTTTATCTCATCTAAAAAAATACGTACCGTGCTAAAATAAGTTTTCACTTCAAAAATACCACAACGTGGGGTCTGAGTTCGATCCTCACAGGAGATAACATGATGCCCAAACGCGTTTCATGGCCACTAGAGACCTATACTCATCATAAGCAGTTTTTTACCTATGAACTTCTGTAAGGTAGAGGTCCTTCCCAAGTCGGATTTGCTCTCTTGTATCGCGTCATACCTCTTTAAATATATTTCGTTTTTAAAGAATCGTTTTCCTTTCTCAATAATCATAGGTAGATACTTAATTTTTGTAATTCCTCATTTTTATTCACCTATTCATTAATGAGTATTGAAGTATTGATCTGTACGAAACAAGCCAGTAATTGGGTAAATTTATTCTTCTACACGGACAGCGTCTTTACGAATAAATAATGTCTAAAGAAAGGCTGATAAGAATAAAATTTATACTGACATTTTTAAAGAAAAATGTTTTTATATTCATGGCCATTAAGAAAATTATTTTCTGAATATTGTAAACAGGCCTGTGTTTTATTACTTAAGCAGGTATCTTAGCACAATTAATAAATAACATTCTACTGGCTGCAAAATAAAACTTAAAAGTGCGAGACGTCATATTATTCACTGATTATTTGACTGCCTCGGTGGTCCAGTGGCCGCAGTATGCGCCTGCTGTGCACGAGGTTGTGGGTTCGATTCCCACACAGGATAAAATTTTGTGTGACCCACAAAGAATTGTTCTGAGTCTGGGTGTAATTGGTGTCCGTTAATTGTATGTTTGTAAAGTCCCCCGCGACACAGAGCTTGTTCTCTAGTGCGGGAGTTGTCTTTTTAAAAACAAAAACAAACAATTCATTACACTTCGGGGAATAATAAGAATGTAATGAAAAATTTCTCTTTAAAATCGGTAGCCTACAAGAGGTCACAATGCAAAGGCTATACATTGCAAATGATTCTATTCTATTCAATGCGTGTAAAAAATATTTTTTGTATACTAATTGAGTGGCAAAGAAGCATACGGCCCGCCTAATGTTAAGCAATTACCGTAGCCTATGGACGCTTGCAATACCAGAGGTATCACTTGCGTGTCGGCAACCCATTTTTTTATACCAGGGCTTTGAGATGGGAGTATACCTGGGATAGGAATACATTTCTTTCAAAACGCATTCCTAAATGAGCGCTGGAGACCTGTACTCACAGACAGGAACACAACTTCACCGCTGTGTGTAGTTATTTGGCTGTGGTCTTCTGTAAGGTGGAGGTCCTTCCCCAGTCGGGCTTGCTTGCTAGTATGATGCCCTACCTCTCTTATATTACCCTCCCCGTGGGTCAGCCGGGTAAAAAAGACCGAATATTTTCAATACAATGCCATTATGTCTCTATTTTTTTTAATTTTTTATAGCAATTTGGAAGATGTAGATTGTAAAAGTTTAAAAGTATAGTAAAAGTTTAAAAATAAGTCGAGATAAAGTGCCTTTAGAGCACCTGTATCATGTCCTCCTAACCGAATTTCGGTCACAGTGGCTATATCTTCGGAGACTAGCCAACTACATGGAGGATATTACCACAATCCAGGGATCTCTGTTATGAAAGACCTTTACACTGTGATATTACAGTTATACTGGTGTAAACGCAATCATACGTGCACTATTACAGTCCAATGGGACGACAATCCGACAATCCGACACGACCGGAACACTGTGGTTTAAAAATCCTGATTTTGTGTCGTCATGATTTTATTCCAGTAATAGAGATTATTTTAGCATTAGAGTTCAATACCGACTTCGATCCGACTAGTAGTTGATTTTAAAAATATATCATTTTTTTCAGGATTCATTGTACTACTGGCTTTATGTGCTTTTAAGTATACGGTGTGTAAACTCTTCCAATTTCTAAACTAAGGTAAAATATACCTATTTAATGATATAATAAACTGGAATGGCAACCAGCTAAATTAAATCCCACATTTGCTAAGCTCACTGCCATTCTGTGTCGTAAAATAAACTGTCTTTTCACACCTTTTTAATTACTTTGTGACGTCAGGCATTGGCCTCACTGCACGCGAATGGCGTATAATGTGAGGGTATAATCTATAGCGTAGTGAAGTTATGTTTTTTGCACTAAATTAACAGTGTAACATGCGTGCTGTAGACCTAAACACTTTTAACACTACGGTTTTATGTTATGGGTAATCTAAGATTCGGAAAACATTTAAAAAAAATGCATTTAATGAGCACTGATGACTAAAGACTACTCACGCACAGGAACATAATTATACGACTGTGTGTAGTTATTGACTGTGGTCTTCTGTAAGAAAGCGTTCACTCTCCAGTCGCTCGTTTGGCTTTAACGTTTTCCTATTGTAGGGAAACTCCATCTATAAGCACTGGTGTAAAAAAAAATGGGTCGGCAACACGCAAGTAAATCCTCTGGTATTGAAAGCATCCACAGGCTACGGTAACTGCTCAACATCAAGCGGGCCGAAAACTTATTTGCCACCAAGGTAGTATAAAAAAATACATTCGCTCAGGGAACGAAGACTGTGACATACAAAAAGTCTACATATTGCCTACATATCTACACTTTACACAACGTTCAGTTAACGGCCAGACGTGGTAATAAATCGCTCCGAGCATTCGTTGTTTAATCGCTCGCAGTAGCACCAATGCCTTTTGCGACGTAAGTCTAATATAATTTATTTAAATTATATGGTTGCTGAGATTATAAAGGTTGTGAGAGTGTATTATTATTATATTTATAACCATCACAGTTGAAAAGGTTTTTATGAAGGTTTATCAGAATGTGCCATGCGGATATTTTAGTTTAAATATACCATTTTAGAGAACTCCAACCATCAACATCATCATCATTAGCCTATCGCAGTCCACTGCTGGAGACAGGCCTCTCCAAGGGCACGCCACCTAGCACAATTCTCGGCTTCCCGCATCCAGCTACTCCCAGCCGCTTCGCGAAAATCGTCGCTCCACCTCGCCTGACGGCGCGTGGCGTCCTACATTACGTTTGCCGAGCCGCGGTTTTCACTCACCATCAACATACAAGCGAGCTATGATGAATAGGAGCGCCGCAGTAGTGAAATATGTTGCAAAATCGGGGAAAATATTTTAAATTACTACGCAGACGAAGTCGCGGGCGATCCCTTGTTTAGAGATAAAAAGAAACGTGTTCCTATCCCAGGGATACTCCATCATAAAGGGCTGGTGTAAAAAGAAAATTGGTGGGCAACTCAAGTGACTTGGTACTACAACTATCCCCAAGTAGTAAAAAGGTCCTCCACTTTATAGAAGAGCACAGCCAAATAGCTACACACAGTGGTGTAGTTTTATACCTGTGCGTGAATACAGGTCTGTTTCCACCATTTCACGCACTGGGCACATGTGCATGTCCCCAGTGCGTCAGATGGTGGAAGCAAATACATGAATTAGTTGTTAATAATATATTTTATTATTACTTGTTTCTAACATATGTAGTTATAAGTTGTGTGTTTTACTAACAAGATATGGATTTGTCTGAAGTATTTTTTTTTAGTGCTTATTTAAGGGCAAAATGATTTTTAAATAACATTTTCCTTATCCTTAACAATATATAGGCTTGACAATGAGCAAATAATCCCGCCGGCTGATTCTCTAAGAAACAGCGATTGCAAACTGGCAGTTGTGATCGCAAACTGACAGTTGTGATTGCTCGGTGACGGCACAATCTATTGACAAAACGTCAAAAAGGGCTCTTACGGAATACCGATTTTCAATCTGACAAACAGATTTTGCTTGGTTTTCGCGGTGGCTCGGTTTTTGCTCTTACGGAATACCCTTGCGGGTTATGCAAAACGTCTTAACGCCCGTAGGCTACGGTAACTGCTTACCATCAGACGAGCCTTATTGCTTGTTAGCCACCGTAGAATTATAAAAAAAATGAATATGCCACACAAATATTTTAGATTAAATAAACCATTTTGATGGATGAATATGTAGAATTGTTGTGTCATTTATGTTTCAGATGAGAGTAACGAGGATAGCTATTATTGTCTCTGACATATCTAAAAAGAGTATGACACCTAAAAGACTATATAATTTATACTAGTCTATACAAATGTAATAAAGAAGTCATCATCGTGTCAGCCAAAACACGTCCTGGACATAGGCCTCCCCAAGGATTTCAAGTTTTTTTTAAATTTTTGTCTGTTTGTTACGTGTCATCTCCCCAATGGCTGCACCGATTTTAACGGTTTTTACTGGCATATAGCTGATGTTATGGGGAGTATCTTAGGATTTTATTTTAGAAAAAGAATTAGGATAATGTGAAAAAAAATAATATCCATGAAGTTGTGAACAAAAAACTGAGGCAAAATATTAATCAAAAAATATTTATCATATTTAGGTGACTGTTTGACTGCACGGTTGATTCATTTACTACTGCGCGGCTTGTTGTGGGTTCGATCCGCACACGGCACAAAAAATTATGGTAGTAGTATAGGTTAGTCTTTGGGGACTGCCGATAGAAAACTAAGTAACTTGTGAATTGTATCATCGAGCTATTACATTATTAAATTTGAATATGGAAAGCGTTCAGTCACGATGACGCAAGTTCCATGATTTTTGTTCACTCAAAAAGTGCTTAACGCGCCTAAATAAGTTATCAATTAAAAAAAAAATGATATCTAAGCTTTTAATCGAGTCATCTCACGATCCTAACGCTGGCCTTTACTTGGGTCAACGTATTAGCCTTGCAATCCAGCGTAGAAATGTGGCCAGTCTTTTGGACACCTTTCCTCAGAACTGCGACCTCAAACAGATATTTTATTTATAGGTTAATATTTTTAAATACAATATCTGATTGTGTGTAAGTAGGTTAGTTTAGGTTACTTTAATTTTAATAACTATTTATGTAAATATCTTATAAAATAATTGTAATTAGATTGCTGGTTAATCGATGTACTACTTGCTGACTATAAGTGTAGATACAGATGCGTCTTCATGTTTTCAATATCTGTAATCCAACGTTTTGCAATCCCAGCCTGAACTATTATTGCTTCAGATATGAATAAACTACGTCAGCCTGTCTTATAAGCCTCGGTTTAGTTCACTTCATAGCTTTACTACACAATCATGAAAATGAAAACTATTTTTCTAGAATTCAGTACTGCTCCACGAATATTTTATAAAGATTTTCTTGGATTCATTCAGTATACCTATTATATATATTTTTTTATACTACTAAGGTGGCAAACAAGCGTACGGCCCGCCTGAGAGTAAGCAGTTACCGTAGCCTTTGCAACACCAGGGGTGTCACTCACGCGTTGCCGACACTTTAAAAACCTTATAACTCCTGTTTTGAAGAACCCCATGCTAATAGTCTCTTGGGAAAACCTCGGCATGGAGCTCATTTCACAGCTTAATCGTACGTGGTAAGAAATTCCTCGTTAAATCTTACGGTACGGCATGTTTGAGGTGCAAGGATTTTTATAGTAAGAGGCTTTTTTGAAGAACTTCATGCTATAATATTTTAGTTTTAGTAGCTACTAACGTGGCAAACAAGCATACGAACCGACTGATGGTAAGCAGTTACTGTAGCCTAAGAACGTTTGAGATACCAGAGGTATCACTCACGTCTGCACGATCCATTTTCTTACACGAACGTTTCTATTCTGGAATAGCAAATAGGCTACTTTTTATTGTGATAACTGACATCGGTTCTGCGAGCTATATGCCCTGCCCATTGCCACTTAATTGAGGCAATTCTTCGAGCTATGTCGGTCACTTTGATTCTCCTACGAATATTCTCGTTTCTGATTTTATCCCGCAGGAAAACTCCAAGCATAGCACTCTACATTGCTCTGTGGGTGACTTTGAGCCTTCGCATTGTATGGTTTCTTACTATTCTAAATTCAAGACAACATGTTTATGTAGTTTATATATGACGTAACACGTTCCCACACATTGATAGGTCAATATCATACTAACCCGCTATTGTTCACCATGAAGTTTATGTCGTTCATCCATTAGCGGCACCATTGAACAATGATGGTGTAAAGAACACTATCAACCTTACCGCAATGATAATTTCTTTTATAATAATAATGGGTGATATAAAGAGCGTGTCTCATGGTCAAAACGTTTGAACTTTGGCTTGACCGATAATTATGTTTTTTTTTGTATATTTGATTGGTCGAGAATAGGTCGTAAACTATTTTTTATACCCTTAAGAGTTAAGGGCCCAACCACGTTTAAAAAAAACTTATTATCCTAAATTTTCATCCCTCTACGAACAAATTATTTTTAATAGCGAAATTACTATTTTTAATTTTATATGACAAAACAACGTTTGCCGGGTCAGCTAGTAAATATGTTATAATATTTGCTTATTATGTCCCTCTGCTGGGCATGTATCTTCTATCCCTTATAAAGAGAGAAAGAGAGGGTTTAGGCATAGTCTTAAGAAGACTATATATTATAGTGAGGACAATGCCACATTAAATCAAAATAAATACCTACCGCTCAGAACTATGTAGGACCCTAGCACCGACGGCGTTTGAACATCGAACGCAGCTGGTGCGCGGGCGCCCCGCTTGCTACATTGTCAGCCATAGACGTACTTGTTTGCTACCTGAATAGGTCCTGAGCATTAGGTATTATATTTGATATAATGCTGCAGTGTCTTCACTATATAGTTTTCCTCAAAGGTTCAGGCCATAATCCACACACGCAGGCCTTAGGCAAGTTAATCAGACATGCCTTTAAAATTTCTTCTAAGATATTTGGGTTTCCTCATCATGTTTTCCTTCACCGTTAGCCGATGGTTAATTAAATTAGTAATAATTAAGTTAATTTGATTAGTACTTATACATTTTACCAAGTGAATTTTACTTAGGTATACATTTTACCGCCATCCTTGATCGAGCCGCAATATTTTTTTTTCGTTCTCGCGACCCTGGATTCCTATATTAAAATATGCATGTACGATATAAACGTACCAAAACTTTTCTAAGTGATAGTGAAAACCGCATCAAAATCCGTTGCGTGGTTTAGAAGATCTAAGCGTACAGACAAAGAGAATGACTTTAATACTTTTACATCATAAAACGGTTTTTTTTTCAAAACTTTTCGTTTCTGAGTTTCTGCGCGCTAATTAATGGGATGGGAATAAAATAATAATAATTATTATTATTTATTATCCACTGCAAGAGAGGGAAAACTCGAAATAAAACCCTCTATCAACCTGTTTGGCCGGCTTGGTATAGTAGGCTCATATCTCTCCAAGTATATGGACAACTATTTAGTAATCTGTGATATGGAGGAGACCCGCGCCTAGCAGTGGGACGTTTATGGGTTGTGATTATGAATTAATACGATATCTTCATCTTTCTTACTTTAATACCATTGGGTAAAAGCAATATGCTATTTCTGTGCCATACCTACAAAATGATTGATAGACAAGACTTATAGATGAATATCATTCGTATAATTTGTTAAATAGTAATCGATATACTGTAGCACGCGATTAAATCGTTCAAATATCGATTACTATGACCTCTACCAAATACAATATATTAAAATCGTCCAGACCGATTTCGCGTGACTAATCTCAAAGGAGATTAACTGCACAGGACATATTGAGCACAAGTGTGTGCTCAAGCACAGGCGCACTCTTTTAGACTATAATCTGACACGACCGGATCCGAGAAAGATGAGGCGAAGGACCAATGGCCCAGCATATGCATACTGCGGCGACTGGACCACCAAGGCAGTTAATTATTATATTATATTTTTATTAAATTAAAAAAAAAAACTTGTAGGTCACACCATGACACATATGAGACGTCGGCTAATTTGCTTAATGTTTACTGTTAGGTTGGGCAGAAAGGTTCTGGAGTTGCGATCAGAACTTAACGGTCAGTCAATGGATGAGGACGGATCAGAACCGAATGCTGTGAAAATCCTTGCGATAGGCTTATTTCCAGCAGTGGGAGTTTATTAGCTGAAGATGATGAATGTATGTATATACGTAGATGAACATTTGCAAGCATTTCCCGCTAAATTAGGTAAAACTAGCTGGTATGAGCTTAAAGGAGCTAGATAAACTTGTCGCAGTCAGTCTGAAGAAGGGCGATACTGGTTTAAAACATATCAAGACCTCAGAAAGTACGTTAAGGCGTTGGTCCTGCGCCAGATTTGTCTCAGGTCGTATCATATTGCCGTCCCATCCGACTTTCAGCGCAATCGAATAGAGAGCACACTTTACACATGGGCTTACGCACATACCATATATCTGCGGAGTTACATAATCCCCGGCAAGATAGGCCGCCGTGACCAAAATCGGTTTGGAGGACTACTGATACATTGATAAAGTTTAATTAAGCTTCAATTGTACGAAGCAAAATAGCCTTGAAATATCAAAGCCTGATCAAATTCCCTTACATACATTGCGGTTTTCGAGTACCTTTATCCAATGAAGATACGAGTACGTTATAAAGCCGTTTAGAATCTATTCAATCTAAGCACGTACTACCAATCGGAATTCGAAGACATTTTATTTGACATTTCGATATTTTTTTTTTTATGTTACTAAGGTGACAAGAGAGCATACGGCTAGTCAGATGGTAAGCAGATACTGTAGCCTATAAACATTTTAAATGCAATGCCGGTTTGTGGTTATCTCGTTATTCACCACTGCGTAGCGTGTTGTAGGTTCGATCCCCATAATCATCATCATTAGTCTGATGACGTACACTGTTGATTGTCTTCAGCCTTAAGCAATAATTCATTGATATCGAACCCCATATGGATACGGGATAAAAACATAATGTTATCTACAAATTTTAATTGTTATTTCAAGTCTGGTTGTACTTTGTTCGTGAAGTTTCCCGCGACACAGCACTTATTCCTTGGTGCAAGAATTGTAAAAATATAGACAGAAGGGACACGAGCAGGCCCGACTGGAACAGGAACACATCTACACCGCTGTGTGTAGTTACTTACTGTGCTCTTGTGTTAGGTGGAGGTCCCTTTCCTAGTCGGGCTTGCTCGTGTCCCTTCTGTCTATATTTTTACAGTGTGTGAGTACAGGTCTCCAGCACTCATATGAGTCAAAAAAATGGTTCAGCAACACGCAAGTAATTCCTTTATTATTGCAAAACGTCTATAGGCTACGATAACTACTTAGAATCAGGCGGGCCGTATGCTTGTATGCCACTTAAGTAATATAAAAAAAGGTTATGGACATTTGAAAGAAAGAAAGAAAATACATTTAATTCGGTTTTTTTAATTCGGCCCACAACAACAGCGATAAAAAACATCGCATTTCTATTTCTTTATTCCGTATTCAGGAATAGTTTCAACTGCTGTCGAACGTTGAACTCTCTGTCTGCCACATCACCGTCGCGCCAGGACGACGCCAAACTTATTTAATGTGTTTAAAACTAAACTACTATATTCGAATACCAAAATATATGTAAACAGTATCATAAATCTGTACAAAAATATGTTTATCTAGGGATTTCGTTTGGAATAAGATGGACATGTGAGTTGCACATTGGCATCTAATACCAAATTAGACGAAGCAGATATCTTTAATTGTGGAAAATATGTAGGTACGACTGCTTACTGAGCTTTAGAAAAACAAGTAATTTTAGAGAATTAGGAGAGGCAGGGCATCATACAAGCAAGCAGCCTACCCGGAGAAGGACCTTACGGAAACAACCAGTTTAAAAATAACACACAGTGGTGTAGTTATATTTTTTCCACAGGGTAATCAATATTACAAAACCCTGCTACAAAATTGAAGGTCGGTAAAGTGCAAGCAATTTCCCTGATATTACGGCGACTGCTTCATCAGACGGGCCGTTGGAGTTTCTTAGTATTCTATTCAAAATCAAATCCATACTAATATTATAAAGAGGAAAATACTGCGGGATTTGGATATACATAGAGAGGAATGTATGGAATTACGGATCCGATTCAAAATATTCTTTCACTAATACGAAGCTGCACTATCACTGAGTGCCATATTAGCCAAGTGCAAGAGCTAGAAATAAAATGCAATTTTAAATCTGTTAGTTACCTCAAAGGCGGTCAGCAAAGCTTTTAGTGTGCGACTAAAGAATATCCCGCAAATATTTTTTTAAACTCCAAACGCGTTACACGTTTATGGTCACAACAAATTAGAACACTTCTCTACTATTACTGTACTACAAGCTTTGCTAAACAAAAATGTAAAAAAGGTTGATACAGAGTGAAAATGAAATGAAAATGGTGTCAGTCACTCTTGCTGATTTGCGGAAAGTAAATTGGTCACTTTATGTAATTGTTGTGGGTCATAAAACGACAGTTGCGACATCTAGTGGTGTTGATAAGTAGAAAATGGTACTAGAGGTAGACAGAGACTTGGGAATAATACCACAGCCAAATTACTACACATAGGCGGTGTAGTTGTGTTCCTTTGTGTGAATACAGTTTTTCAGCGTTTTTAATACAACGTATTCCTATCCCAAGGGAAATTCAATCATAAGATCCTGGGTGTTTACTTTTCTGTAGGCAACACTCAAGTGATACCTCTGGTATTGCAAGCGTCCATAAGCTACGGTCACTGCTTACCATCAGGCAGGAGGCTACCCTCAACAAAGTCATGCTCGAATCTGTACCATAGCAGGTTGCGTACTGCAATGCTTGGTTTTCCTCTTTCACTGATGTAATACTTCGACTCTATAACGTTACATTACAGGCGAATGCTCCAGGTGATAAAGCACCTTTAGGAAAACGTTTTTAATAAGAAACACATCCCTAAATAAGCACTATATTTACTAATATTATAAATGTGATGGTTTGTGAGTATGGATGGATAGATGAATATTTGTTACTCTTTCACGTAAAAACTACGGAACAGATCTGGATGAAATTTGGCACAGAGATAGATTATGGTCTGGAATAACATATAGGCTACTTTTACAGCGATAAATAAATCAGCTATCAAATCATACATTTGTGTTCAAATGTAACATCATAAAAAGATTTATATGCAGGAGTTGTTTTCAAGAAATATAAATAAATATTTTTATGGCATCGAACTCACAAAGTGCGCTACATTGACAACGTCACGGCTACCGTGCCAGTAGTTCATTACACCCCGGAGTTATTAACCTAAATATAAAATTAGGTAATCTGTGGATCATTTTCATAGCTACAAAAACATGAATAGAAAAAGGTAGGCCTGTTGTACTAAAAATAGATTAATGATGTCTGCTCGTAGATAACATAAAATAAGTTACAATAACATCTTTTATTTACTATTTTGGCAGAGGAAGCAGCAGCCCAGTAAACTAGCTATTGCCTGCGGCTCCGCCCGCATAGGTGTCCATTCTTCTTCTTCTTATCGTTTGGTTAGTGGCCAATCTGGTGACAGAGTTATTTAGATCGCTCATATTTAGGCCTCGGTCGTGATCTCATGACTGATAACAGCCATGTTAACTGTTCAGATGTCCATTATCGCGTTAAAAAGTATTCTATATCCTATAGCCAACTTTCATCAAGATTTACCTAGCCGTTTCACCATGAAAAAGTAACAAACTGACTAACAAATTCTTTTAAACTTTCACGATTTGTACACATATTATTACTATAATGGGCAACGGGTCTGAATCGCGTAATATTTTGAAGAATTTCATACCTTTTTTGTTACCCGATGTTTCGGTCGAATTGGACCGACCGTGGTCACGGGTTGACTGACAAACAAACATAGTTATGTTGTTGTTCACATTTATAATAAAATAAATAAAATAAAAATAAAAATATGTTTAATATCCACCATATAGTACATCAATATATTGTTTACTGTAAATTAATTACAAATTTGAGTTATGTAATGGTGGACTGGAGCCTAAACTAGGGAAAACCCTGTATTTCATAATATTAGCACAGTTAAAGGAACTCTTTCATGTCTTTACACATTAGTGTGAATGCTTAGCCATAGTCAATTAAAACTTACTCCGAAAGTAACTAACCTAATACTCCCAATTCAGAGTTGGGAGAGGCTGGCGATCTGTCATACAGGTCTCCTAGCACAGACACCAGTCTCTCACTTAGATAACTTATGACCAAATTTTTGTTTTGTACACCTAGATTAAGTCTACTCATGTTACATTATTCTATGTGAGAGAGCAAATAAATAAACTATTATTATTAATGATAACCGCAATGCCATGACCAAAAGCCAAGCCTCTGCCTCCCGTAAAATTATTGCTTCTCTTATTTCCTCGTTTGAAACCCGACTTGTCGTCGCATTCGGAAACCTGTGTACACAAAGGAACACAACATACACCGCTGTTTGTAGTCGTTAAGCTGTGGTCTTTTGTAACTAGTTGGTCCTTCCCAAGTCTGATTTGCTCACTAGTGTAATGTCGTAACACGTCTTTGTCTATTTTTTTTTTATACGACTTGGGCGGCAAACAAGTATACGGCCCGCCTGATGTTAAGCAGTTACCGTAGCCTATTAACGCTTGCCACATCAGAGGTATCACTTGCGTGTTGCGAACCCTTTTTTTTACACAAGGGCTTTTAGATGGCAGTATCTAAATACATATAATAGTAATACTAAATGAGCGCTGGAGACTTGTACTCACACACAGGAACACAACTACACCCCTGTGTGTAGTTATTTGGCTGTGGTATTCTGTAAGGTGGAGGTCCTTCCCTAGCCGGGCTTGCTTGCAAGATCGCCTAAATAACTAATGTGTATGACGTAAGCATTCTTTTTTCAAATGGATGTTTTATGGTCAATTGGTCAAATGATACGTAGTATACATATAATAAGTATATACATAGAAGCCGATTTGAAAATCATTACTATCACGCGAATGTGACATTAGAGTATTACTCAATTATATAAAAGACTAGTTGCTTCCAATTTAGTATGAATCAAAATAATATCATGTTATTGTTCTGTTAAATGGATGACAGAGTAGAGACTGAGGGAGTAACTGGAGAATAGGGTATTATTATTAACTATTTTTTCTAGACGCAACTTCTGTCAATAAGTGAAAACAAAAAAAATATGGAGAAACTATACCAAGCACTATATAATAATCTTAATAATATTATAAATGTGAAAGTTTGTGAGAATGGATGGAAGGATGGATGTTTGTTACTCTTTCACGTAAAACTACTGAACGGATCTGGATGAAATTTGGCATAGAGATAGATTATGGTCTGGAATAACACATCCACGCGGGCGGAGCCGCGGGCAACAGCTAGTACTATATATTATAACGTACCATACCTAATACTAGCTGTTGCCCGCGACTCCAGCCTCGTTAATGCTCGTTATAAAAATACCTTACCCAGAATACTATCTGTTGCTTTGCCAAATTTCATTATGATCCTTTTAGCAGTTTAGTCGTGAAAACTTAAAAATCAAACATACATACATACAAACAAAGTTACTTTCACATTTGTGATATACTAGCTGTTGCCCGCGGCTCCGTCCGTGTGGATGTCGGTTACCACGATAAAAAGTAGCCTATGTGCTATTCTAGACTATATTCTATCTCTGTGCCAAATTTTATCCGTTCAGTAGTTTTGCGTGAAAGAGTAACAAACACACAAAAATACAAATCTTTCCTCTTAATAATCTTTATTATATAATGTATATTTCTTGTGTACGTGTGTATGTCACTGAACTCCTCCTAGACGGCTGGACCGATTTTTATGAAATTTTGTGTGTGTGTGTGTGTGTTCGGGTAGGGCCCTGGGATGGTTTACATTCACAATTGGACCCGGTAGGTGGCGCTGCTGTCGGTATTTCAGCTTTTTCAGGCAGTACGACGTCGGCCAGGTATAAATCAGTATAGATATTAGACGGAGACAACAGTACCATTTTATGATATCTTACTCTCATAGTTTTTTTTTGAGAGAAAATATAAGGATGCTTACTTTGTTCTTACTCTTTTTTTTTACTAAACAAGTGAAGGTTCTGATTGAAACGGGATCGGTATTGGTACTGGTTTCCAGAGTAAACCTGCTGATCGCCAAAGGGCATAGAGTTTTAATACCGATAACCAATATCCACGTGGGCAACAGCTGCTAGAAGAATAAAATGTGACAAACTAAAAGTTACGACAACGATTGCAAGGTAAAATGTAATCGAAGTCATAGAAAATACCCCGAGTCGCCTAAGAGGTCAATAGCCAGATGACTGCAAATACATCTTTTTTTTTATACCATGTGGCCAGAGGAACTTAGGTGGCAAACAAGCATACGGCCCGCCTGATGTTAAGCAGTTACCGTAGCCTATGGACGCTTGTAATACCAAAAGTATCACTTGCGTGTTGCCAGCCCCTTTTTTTTACACCAGGGCTTTATGGGGATAGGCATACGTTTCTTTCAAAACGCATCCCTAAATGAGCGCTGTACTCACACACAGGAACACAACTACTCCACTGTGTGTTGTTATTTGGCTGTGGTCTTCTGTAAGGTGGAGGTCCTTCCCCAGTCGGGCTTGCTCGCTGGTATGGTGCCCTACCTCTCTTACATCTGCTCGAAACTCGAGCTTTACCGACATCAAGCTCGAAACTCGAGCCTCATTACTTACAACACTAATCTATAGTAGCTAAAGGAATTAATTAAAAATCTTATCTTCAATATCAATTTTAAAGGAAATGAAATAATTCGCCGCGCTGTTCCGTCGCCATTGAGAATGCAAATTGGAATTGGCTGTCGTTCGGAAACTGACAACCAAGCTATCTACTGACGCGTTTTTGTAATTGGCAATATTTATTAATTATTGTGTTCATTTGGTTATTCATAAGAATGCGTGGGTAGGCCTCCAAGATAGACTGGCGATCTAGTAAAGCTTGCGGCCAGCCTATGGAACTAAGGCTGAGGAAATGCTTTATGTTCCGTAGGTCCACTCGTAAAGGCAAGATTTAAGATGGAGTATTCCTGGGATAGGAAATTTTATAACGATTATTTTAAAACGCATTCCTATATGAGCATTGAAGACTTGTACTCACACACAGGAACACAATTACACCGCTGTGTGTAGTTATTTGGCTGTGGTCTTTTGTAAAGTGGAGGTCTTTCCCTAATTGTGCTTACTCGCTAGTATGGTGCCGTACCTCTCTTGTTTATTATAATGTACGCAATAAGCTACCATCTGCTCTACCAAGAAGTCCATCCTTAGGTTGTGTGGATGAGATCGCTTTTAACGATAAGATCGCCCATTGTGCCTACTTATTTATGATTATGTTGTCTTTTGTATTAGTTAAAGTAGGTACCTACTTAAGTGGTGTACAATAAAGAATATTCTATCAATCTATCTTAACCCGGGAAAAATCATTCATTTCATTTTCATTTTTAAAAGACAACTCCCGCACTAGAGAACAAGCTCTGTGTCGCGGGGGACTTTACAAACATACAATTGACGGACACATATTAGACCCAGACTCAGAAAAATTCTTTGTGGGTCACACAAAGTTTTGTCCTGAGTGGGAATCGAACCCACAACCTCGTGCACAGCAAGCGCATACTGCGGCCACTGGACCACCGAGGCAGTCAAAATCGTGTCGGGCCGCTAGTAAACATATAAATCACAGTTACAAATACCATAATTACAAAGTTTTGTTTGTCAGTTCTGACAAAAACAACTTAGTCAATGATTGTAGATTACTCTACTAACTCTGTTCTTACTTGCATTATCCATCCACCCACCATAGTAAAATGTACTGTCGACAAAATTCGCGATCTACCACTCATCAAAATAATAATTTAATCGTTTATCTTCAACATACTAAAATTACAATTTTGACTGTACGGTTGGTTCCGTGGATTAAGTGGTAAGCTCGCGGCGTGTTGTGGGTTCGATTCCCACATGGGACAAAAATTTGTGTGATCCATTAATAGTTATCCTGAGTCTGAGTATATTTTGTGTCTGTTAATTTTATGTATGTAAAGTCCCCCGCGACACTGGGCTTGTTCCCTAGTGCGGGAGATTCCTTAAAAAGAAAAAAAAAACACTATATAACAGATAAGCAAATTTTAAAATGGAGTGAAGTGTATCTTCCCTTCATCACACCGTCATTCCCGCATGCTGTTGGGTCTACCATAATCAGCCTATCGTATTCTACTGCTGAACTAGGCCTCTCAATTGACGCTTTACGGCTTCTGGTATCCAGCTGATTTCAGCTGGATGCCAGAAGAAGAGATTACTGTCTTTTTTTATTTTATATTACTACTACTACTTTTTTCCTCTTTAAAGACCGATTCCCGCACTGGAGAACAAGCTCTGTTTCGCGGGGGACTTTACAAACACACAATTAATGGACACAAATTACAATAAGCAAACACGCATACGGCCTGCCTGACGTAAGCTGTTACCGCAGCCTTTGGACGCCTACCACACCAGAGGTACCACTAGCATGAATTTTAACAATAGGGTTTTATGATGGAACTAGGGGTCGGCCCGCGACTTCGTCTGCGTGGTAATTTGGAACGTAAATTTCTTCGATTTTGCAACATATCTCACTACTGCTCCGCTCCTATTGTTTATAGCGTGATGTTATATAGCCTATAGCCTTCCTGGATAAATGCACTATTCAACAAAAAACGATTTTTTTTCTAATCGAACCAGTATTTTCTGAGATTAGCGCGTTCAACCAACCAAACAAACTTCAGCTTTATAATATTAGTATAGATTTCCCTGGAATAGGAACATTTTGTTAAAAATGCATGTCTAAATAAGCCTTGGCTTGGTGTTTAATAAATAAATACATGTATAATGAATGGTGCAGCGTCAACTTTGTCAATAGTACGTTAAGACCCTTACACAAATCGATACTTCCCACGTATAAGATCGTCTAAGATTCTAAGCTTCATCTTTGTGTGCACAGTTATCCTGTGATAAGTAAACCTTATGTACAAATAACATTTTTATGGAGGTCCACTGGCAAACAAGCATACGGTCCGCCTGATGTTAAACAGTTACCGTAGCCTATGGACGCTTGCAATACTAAAAGGTATCACTTGCGTATTGCCGATCCATTTTTTTTAGAGTATGTAGAGTATAAAAAAATAAATTTTAAAAAAGACTCTAGAGAACAAGCACCGTGTTGCGTGGGACTTTACAAACATACAATTAACGGACACAAATTACACCCAGACTCAGAACAACTCTTTGTGGGTCACACAAAGTTTTGTCCTGTATGGGAATCGAACCCACAATCTCGTGCACAGCAGGCGCATACTGCAGCCACTGGACCACCAAGGCAGTCAAAAATAAATGAACGCTGGAGACCCGTAATCATATACAGGAACACAACTACACCGGTCTTCTGTAAGGTGGAGGTTCTTCCCCAGTTGGGCTTGCTCGCTAGTATGGTGCTCTACCTCTCTTGTTTGCTTGTTTATAGTGTGCCTTACTTATCTTATAAATTAAAGAGCAGAAGATTAAAATAAAACGTATACATTACACCTACCATTATTTGAAGGGTAAGGACTCGCTTACGTCATTGAATTTATATTTCGAATTTCTTATTCTAAAGCAACTCCCGCTCTTATACGATTATGTGTGGGAGTAAAGTTTGATCTTTGATCTTTAATAATTAGAAAAAACGCTGTAAGTTCATTTTACTACTGGCTAATATTATAAATAACCGTTCATCCCCTAGGGGTTAAATTTCCAGAAACCCCTTTTTAGTCGTATTTTTGGATGCAGGCAGCTCAAGATCGGCTATTGTGGAGACATAACATTTGCATAGACATATGAGGGAGTCATATTATGACTCCCTCATATGTCTCCACAAATGTAAATGGCAAAATATAATATAATATTTAAGTACCTACTAACTACGTACATAAATATGCATATCTAAGAACCACAATATTATCTACAATCTTATTTACATTACTAATATAACTCAGAAATGCATGTTCTTCGTTATCAACGAGAATGAAATAATATATTGTATTGAAATAAATGGATGTTGTCAATTATCCTTAAACAGCCGCTTTCTATCTTAATTTGGTCCCTGCAAGATAAGGAAGTCCATTTTCGTCGGCGAAAAATTTATAATTGACCTTTATAATAAGGAAGTAGGTTGGTAACAATATGGCGCATTAAAAAACAGAATTTCTGTAATTAATGAAGAGTGTTCCTTTTTTAAAACCAACGCCTTCCTTTTTTAAAATCTTATATTTTATAATATATCATCAGCACATAATGTATTATCTGTATTTAAATATTTGTTTCAATGTTAATCCGCCTCTCGTAATGAGAGGTTAAGGCCATAGTTCACGACGCAGTGCAATCTGAAGTGGTAACATGACTGTTATTTTACTACAGTTCTACTTTTAATAATAAAATTCCTACTCATTAAATATAATGAATTTCCATGATTGCACAAAGTACTTAATAAAAAATGTCCGCACAATTAATTGTAGGTCTATAAAATTACGACTCAGTTTAATTAAACACTTGGTAGATTAATAGTTAAATTAATGCTCAACAGGATTAATTTGCTCAGTTTCATTACAACTCGGTAATGTTCATCTACGAATTAAAAGTACGTTTTTAAATTATGATAAGTTGTTATAAATATACAGTATATTTATAAACGTCAATAAAAAGAAAAACAAATTTATTTAAAGATAATACATAATAATAAAACTTATTTTAAATTACCTTTTTTTACTGCAAGTTTATTATCGTCACACAAATCACTGCACATAAACTAATTTAAAAATTTTGTAACAAGAACACACTGGTTGAAAAAGTATAATACTTCACTCACATAAAAAAAATAATCCAACTTTCAATTTTCGAATTGTCTTACAAAAGTTTATTCGCTCGCGATATTATTTCACTCAGTGCTGCGACGCGCGCAATGCTCGACGCTCGCTTACCGCCACTGAAGGCGGACAGTTTCCTCACGCGTGCGCATTAGGGTACTGACAGAAACGCCAGTCGCCAAATGCTTTATTTTTAGTGTTTCGCTTTTACCTGCGCTTTCAATTACGAATGCATTGTGTTTGTTACTTTTTCAAATTGTTTTGTCTTCATATTTTATGTTACTTTTATCTTAACATCTGCGTTCGTTCTTTTAATAAATTTTCTTTTCTTGAGGCCAGTATTATGACATTCTTTTTCTTCAATATTTTTTTAAATATCATCTTTTAAAATTGAATATACAGTATTTAGTTTAACAATGTAATACTTATCTTCTATATGTAAACGACGGGCATTTATATGATTATGCATTATTTACCTTGAGATCGCTTTGTTTTTTTCACGTACAAGCACATACTACACTCACAGTTACTATTCTGGTAATTATTCGTATTTCGAGCGTTACTTATCTGTGTAAAAATTTACGTTATATTAATTACTAAATTCCGCGTCGGAAGATAATCTAAATTCCCTATTGAAATGTTTAATCTATACTAAGTACTTAATATTATTAAGCTGAAGCGTTTGTTTGTTTTTAACGCGCTAATCTCAGAAAGTACTGGTTCGATTAGAAAAAAAGTTTTTTGTTGAATAGTGCATTTATCCATCACGCTATGATCAATAGGAGCGGAGTAGTAGCGAGATACCTATGTTGCAAAATCGGAAAAATGTACGTTCCAAATTACCACGCGGACGAAGTGTCGGGCGACCCCTATTACTTATATCTTGTAGCTATAGTTTAAAATTCAGTAATGTAACCTACTTAACTACCAATTAACTTGTAAAATGGATAACTATTTAAATATCGATTGAATAGTTTTGATAAAGGCTTTTCTTTCCCCTATTGTCTGTTTAGCTAAGTTGGCCATAAATCTTAAGTCAATATACTAACTTTTTACTTTTTCTCTCGTGTTAGATTGTAACTTGTCTTATAAGGAGATAAGTAGTAAAACAAAGTTTAAGTTGACGATGACAGTTTTTAACTTAATTGCCAATAATACTGTAGTAAGAAAGACGTTGTCCGTGTGGTGACGGATTAAGAATACAAATGTCACCACCCCATTCTTTCCTGAGGGTGTCCTAAGAGTCGACTAAGGGAGTTCGTCAGGCAGACAATATCCACAGCATGAGAGGGAAAACTCGAAACAAAACCCTATACCAACCAGTCTGGCCAGCGTGGTATAGTAGGTTAATATCCCTCCAAGTGCATGGAGGAGACCCGTGCCCAGCAGTGGAACGGTTAATGGGTTGAAATGCAAGAAAGACGTAGATATCGCACTGGCACGCGAAAACAGGCAACTCCTTTCCATCACGCGAGCCGTTTGCTTGTTTGTCTCCTTGGTAGTACATAGAAAAAACTGTTGCTGTCAACGGTACCTATTTAGTTTCATTTCATCTATCACTATCTCTTTTTGTATTATTACGTTTCGTATTATCTATCGCATTTATCTAGTTGGAATCTTTAGGCAAGTACTACGAAAACATGGCACCACAGTGAACGCCGCATGCTTAGCACGAAGGTAGCGTATTTTTTATACAGCCTACTAATATTATAAATGCGAAAGTTTGTAAGAATGGATGGATGGATGTTTGTTACTCATTCACGTAAAAACTACTGAACGGATCTGGATTGAATTTTGATTATGGTCTGGAATAACATATAGGTTACTTTTTACAGCGATAACCGACATCCACGCGGGCGGAGCCGCGGGCAACAACTAGTTATCTATATAATTGCTTGTCTTGACTGACTGACTGTTTCATCAAATCATCAAATTTTGCACAAAGCTACCTTAAACGAAAGTGCGCACTAAGAAGGGATTTTTGGAAATGTTTCTCCTGAGGGGTTAAAAAAAGGGATGAACGGTTGTAACGACGTCCGTAATTTCCAAAGTCTTCTCTATCGGTATCACTCTTGACAGAGTGGTCGTGGTCATCACTTCAGGTGTTAGTGGCAAGCTTAACAACGCGCCGCCACTCTTCTCTGATGGCCGCCTTCCTCGTACATTCATGCAGTGATGATGAGCCATTTATTTACTGCCGCTTTTATTTGGTCAGTCCACCTCATAGGCGACCTTCCACGTGGCCTGGTACCCTCAACCTTTCCCTGGACCACAAGTTGCTCAATAGCCACCTCCATTTACAAAGTAAGAAGCATAAAATTTCACATAATATGTAACTACCCGCTTCTATTCAGAAACAAGGTATATCGGGGTTTTAAAAAACCTTAACTCGAAGAGGGTAGAAAAAAAAAAGTTCTTTATAATATCATTGAGTAAGACTGTAACTTATAGAGAGGTAAGTAGTAGAACAAAGTTTAAGTTTGTGCACAAGTTGCAGGCTTGCAAGAAATGACAGTTGGCTAAGTGATGTCTTGTAAACTTATTTAACTTAGTTCCTGGGATAAAAGTGCCTCTTTATAAGCGAGATTGTTTAGATAGTTTTATAGTATAATAATAGCAACCCATATATGTCCCACTGCTGGGCACGGGTCTCCTCTCCTCTATCAAAGAGGGTTTAGGCCTTAATTCACACACGCTGTTCTAATGCAGGTTGGTGAATTTTAGTTTTACTTTATTTCGGGTTATTTATAATATTATATTGTAAATTTATTTTATAAGATATTTACAAGAATAGTTATTAAAATAAAAGTAACTTAATCTAAACTACTTACAATCAATCAGGTATTTAAATTGCGAATAACGCCATACTGTGCTGCTGGAGACCTGTACTCACACACAGGAACACAACTACATCGCTGTGTGTAGTTATTTTGCTGTGGTCTTCTGTAAGATCCTTCCCCACTCGGGCATACTTGGTAGAATGGTGCCCTACCTCTCTTAATAATTTGTACACATACTAGCCATAAATGTATTCGCATCACCCTAGAGTTGATTGGTAAGAATGCCTTAGGAATGAACTCCGCTTTTGGCAGGCTATAATTTATAACAGCCTCTCTAATTTTGAGCGTTCTATATATTTTCTTGTAACGCAAAACCTGTGATTGGTGAAACCTAAAACCAATATTTTAATAGTAAACAATTAATCAAAGTAAAAACATATAAACTCTCAAACCTTATAATTAAATTAATTACCTCTGAACAACGGATTCATATCTAATTTTACTTGAATGAAAATTTAATTTTATCACAAATTCTCAATGAAAATGTTGAGGCTTCAAACAACGCAACAAGTTGTTGGGTTTCGTTTGTTTAACGGTTACTATGTTATTTCTAAAATATGTATAGATAAATGGGTAAAATGAGAAGAGGCTTTTACAGTTCACGGAACTACATATTATTATATCGGTACAACGATTATCTATTTTGTTATCGTTCATCAGTTTTACGATGAAGATAAAAGAAAATGATTTAATCAATCTCTAACCAATTGGTTAATTGAATGTTCCAGAGCCTACATTATTTAATCGATAGGATTTTATTTAATCAGCCATCATTTTCATTGAGATTTATACTCAAATGTCAAACGTCACAGTACCAATGCTATGTGAAAAATCCATGTCAAAAATATCAAGTACCTACAGCAATTTAGTTAGAACCTAAATTTTTGAGCCGTTTGGGGTGGAGACTGTAGGACCATGAGGTCCGAGTCCTTGTTTCCTTTACAGAGACCTAGCGAAACTACTGATTGATGCTTTGCGTGATCAGAGGGCTGGCTTGATTCTCGCACAGAGAATAAGCATTGCCATTCAACGTAGCAATGCCTTCTGGGCGCATTCTCAGTAAACAGTGATGTTGAGGAATATTTCGACGCTTAAACAACAGTCTTCCTTTGTATTTTTATTTTTATAATTTAATAATTTATTAAGACAACAGAGATCCTTGGTGTTAGTTACAATTCTTATGAGCTATGTTAGTTTTATAATATTTTAATTAATAAAATCACAAAAATAAAAATAAAAAATTAAAACACACTTTAAATGGCTTCATGCCCGTGGGTGAGCCATCCCGCGCAGTTCTATGACCAGACTATTATCTGATCATAGTCCGCACGAAATGCCTCACGCACGGTGCATGTAAGTCCTCGGCAACTATTTTCACGATGCTATTGTTACTCCCCCTTATCCTTGTCATCAGAGATGCGACCTTTTTACATATAATGGCTTGAAAGCCGTCTACCTCATTCCGCGTAAACATCTCTGACGCACTACAAAAGCGAGGGAGTCCCAACATCATCCTGAAAATATTATTATATTGGATACGCAGGGTATCCAGCGATCTTTTGGTACACGCCATCCACAGGCTGCCGGTGTACATACCCTGACAGTACGCTTTGAAAAGTGTAATTTTGACTTGGTCTGTACACCGGGAGAACCTGCGAATCAGCATATTACCACGGACCGCCAGAGCCCTACGTTCCCTTTCCACGTCGGCATCATCTTTAAGGTCGTCGGTTAATATATGTCCCAGGTATTTAAATTGGTTTACCCTCTTGAGACTAGACCCATTTAGACTTATGGGTAGTATTTGTTCTGGACATTTACCAACGGCCTTAAAAATCATGTACTCACTTTTCTTCACATTATAGACTAGCCCATGGGAGGCAGCATAGCTCTCACACACCATCAACATTTGTTTGAGGGCATTTGCAGTCGGCCCCAGTAGCACCATGTCGTCCGCGTAACTAATATTATTAATTTTATTTTTTTTTGATTTTTCCTTTTGTTTAGATTTTATGATTAAATTTGTTTTATGTATATAGGTAGTAAAATGTATATATATTTAATTGATGTTTAAAATAAACTATGTACTTAATCTAATGATATTTCTGAATTGATCTAACAAATACTCTATTGAATTAAATATACTGACATAGCAACACAGAACCGTCTGAATAAATATAATTAGAAATACAATAAACAGTGATTTCTTGAAACGTAAGCTAGATTATAAAATGTAACAGAGGTTCTCGAGAGCTGAGTTAATTTAATTGAGTGCTAAGAACTCGCTTCCAAGCTCAACAATATTTATCTTTAACGGGGCCTTATTTTCAAACCGTTCGATTTGTGTTTCGTTCGTTTAGTAATACAAAATAGCGACGGGTTTGAAAGGTGGGGCGAAAAAGTTAGAGTACTATACAAGAAAGCAATCCCGACTGGGGATGGACCGTTCACGGATCCATCTTAATAGAAGCGTAGTTGACTTTTTGTGCATGAATGCAGATGGAGATCTGCATTCATGCACAAAGATTTGTGCATGATTTGTGCCCAAGAATTTTTTTTTAATATTTATCCTTAGTAATTTTATAAATGTGAAAGTTTGTGAGTATGGATGGATGGATGTTGGTCTTGCTCTTTCACGTAAAAATACCGGAACGGATCTGGATAAAATTTGGCACAGAGATAGATTATGGTCTGGAATAACACATAGGCTACTTTTTGCAGCGATAACCTACATCCACGCGGGTGGAGCCGCAGGCAACAGCTAGTAATATATATAAGGGTTACCAATCTCGCTAGCGGCCGAAGCTATCATATCACGAAAGGTAAAAGACCAGCCCATCCGGATTCTTTCGGACAGCAGGGATTCTGTCTTACAGGCTTTAGACTGCCATACAGTTAACTCAGGCCTGATCTACGGGTGGTCCACCCATGAAGGCGGGTGTAGGTGCACAGGGGGGTTTTAGTCGGTATGCCGGCCGCCTACCATCTTCGAGCCGGCGAGTCCGACATAATCGCCTCGCTTCCCCGGGCGGGGCGATATGCGTAAAGCATTTCCCCTCTTAAAAAAAAAAAAAAAAGGCCTGATCTACGAGTGTCACCAAAAACTTAACCGGGTGGGTGAACACAACAGCATATCTATCCAATGGATCAAAGGACACAGCGGCTCCCGGGGCAACGATGCTGCGGATGAGCTCGCCAGAAAGGGTTCAGATATGGAGACGATTGGACCGGAACCCATTGTGGCGCTGCCTTTCGGTCACCTACGTGTACTGGTAAGAAAGCGCATTAAAGATCAACATAGCAACCTCTGGATAAACCACAGCGAGTGCAGACAGACAAAAGAAGCACTTCCCGCGTTGAATCATCGCTTCACCAAACAGGTTCTAAGACTCACAAAGCAGCAGTTGCGTACAGTCACTGCTGCCGTCACGGGTCACGGTTCCTTCAATAAACACCTCTCTGTTATAGGAGTCACTGACAGTCCCCTCTGCAGAGCCTGCATGAGGGAAGACGAGACGGCGGCGCCCGTGTTGCTGCACTGCCCGGAGGTCGCTGCATACAGAAAGAAACACCTGGGCAGCCCAGGATCGGTACGAGAAGCGGTCGTCAACGTCAGGCGTCTGCTGGACTATTTGGACGAGCTGGGGTGGATAGAGTGACCCCCCCAGCTAACCACCCGCACGGAAAATACGCGCATCAGCGTGGAATTGCGGATAATAGCCCGCCATACCATACTATACCAAGGGTTACCAATAATACTGACTGGACCGCGCAGTTGGTTCAGTGGCTTAAGTGGTTACCTCGCCATTAACCACTTCGCGGCGTGCTGTAACAATATATTTTTTTGCCCCAAATGGGACAAAAAATTATATTGGTAAAAGAATTTTCAAAATTGATTCAGTAGATCCAGCGATTACTCCCCACAACGTCACAAACTATACCTCTTTATAATCTACACTATATTTATAGTTTAAATTAAAAGATAAAGCTTTTATTCGTATTAAAAGATAATAATACTCTACATGCTGCGAAAATAAAATAATCATTTTTATGTATGGACCTCAGCTAAAAAATAAACATACAGTGGGACAGCAATAAAGCAAACGAAATACTTATTTTATATAGTACACGCTCCGCTTTTCGCTTCAGCCTTTAACCAGTACAGCCTAAGTTTAGATACGTATTTAAAGTGTTAAGATCTTGAGTGAGGTTCTTGAAATAAGCGAAATATATTCACGAAGGGCCTCATCCCTTTATTAAAGGAAATAGACGAGAATCTGCGGCATCAACTTTGTAAATGTAATGTTTAATTTTAAAGATATCCCGTTTTAGGATGGTATTTGACATCGTAACAGACTTAATACCCTCTATTCCTTAATTAAATTCACATTATTTAAAATCTTATATCCAAGTTTAAAACTTACCAAGCTACATTTTTTGAGTTGATTTGGCTGGGCTGTTTGTCTAGTGGTTAGTGACTCCGACTGCTAATCTTCAGGTCGTGGGTTTGATTCCCACAAGGGACATAACTGATCCATAAATTAATGTTTGCTGCAAGCCTGGGTGTAATTTGTGTAAATTGTATGGTATATAATACCCATCGGTCGCTCCGTAGACTTTTACTCATTTTAAAACGTACTTGTCATTTAGGGAAGAGGTACTCTTGAGCTGAACTTTAAAATTCGATTGATATTTCAAAATATCTACCGATAACATAATAAGTCCTCATTGAAATTAAATACGCATTGTGCTGAAACAAGTCGAAGAAGTTCAAATAATGATTAATGATGTTAAAAATCAATATCTGCCGAGCTTTGTTTCTTTAACTACGCAAATGGTGTCCGACTTTTCTTTACCTTTCCGAGGATATAAATTGCGAGTGGAAATTTGTGAAAAAGAATTAATTACTTAATACTGGTAAGGTTTTATTTTGTTATATAAAAGTCCGTGTCATGTTGTTTGTGCACGCTAATCTCTGAAACCGTTTATGAAGTTTTGTTAATGTGCCTTGTTTAGTCCAATGTAAGAGATAAAATAGATTATTTATATCTCGATAGCGGCCCCTTATATACAACGCGGGCGAAGCTACAGGTGTAAATAAAAATGTATATTATATCCTTCACTATAGTTTATGTGTACTGATTATGGTTCTATTTTGGACTTCTATCTGTTTTCCTGTTAATGTTCGAATAAACGCTTTCTTTCTTTTCTTCTTAAATGCTTATGGGATAAGCAAGAAGATGATGAAAATCTTCGGATAATATTCTTTCAAATAGGTACATTGATTGAATTTGATATATTGACTAAAAGTGTTTACGCTCTATTTCTGTGAAAATAGAGCGTCAAAAACTAGGTATCTATATTGAATGCTTCAAGTGTGCAGATATCAAATCCATTGCTAGTAACATACTTTCGGACTTTTTAATAATTACTGTACTTACATGCACGACTAGTATTAAAATACTTTGTATTTTTACCGCAATGTCAGATTTGTATGTCTGTGGTTACGTCCCCTTGTCTCTGTCCCCTAATTAAATTTAGGTTTTTCCTTTAATGGAAGCATATCAAAATTGTACCCAAGACAATAACTTAATATCTAATACTATACAGGGGATCGGTGCTGGAATCTGGATCTGCGTTACCAATTTGTAGAATACCCAGGTAGGTATTCTACAAATTGGTAACGCAGATCCAGCACTGATCCCCCAGTAATTCTGATACTGACTCACTCAAAGTACTCTGTGTAAGTCTTACTTCCCTGTGATCAACGCCAAGCATTCTCAGCTCCCTCTCCCTCTTTACTCATAGCCCGCCATACTTGCAACCTTTGTTGATAGAGTCTTTGTCCCTTTAAAATATTATACAACTCCCGTACTAGATACAAACCCTGAGCCCAGAATTTGTAACCTTTCTCTAAGAGGTAAAAGTAGTAACTGATTTAAGGTGATTTACACCTTAAATCAGTTACTACTTCTGCATAAGTACCTAACCTTTCAAGAACATAAAAGTGTAATAAAAGACATGTAGTGCTAATTAGCTGGATCTCCATCCCCAAAGAAGTTCCATAGCAGACGGTCTTGACCTGACCTCATCCATCGGCTGCCCTCAACCTTTAGTAGGTCATCAATCGACCTTGTAAGAGGCAAAAAAAATTAATAGTATTAATGTGAATAAATAAATATGAATAGTGATGTATACACACACTTATATTAAATTGAAGTCTCAATAATCTTTTAATGTCAAATACAGATAATGAAAATACGAAATATATTTCTCAGAATATATTCAAAGAAAAATAATATATTTTTAGTTGTTGAACTTTCTATTTTGATTTATTTGGAAAAATTGAAGCTTAAAGTAAGTAATCACTCTTAACAATTCAATCAAGCAATCTTGAGTGAAAAAAAAACTTCAACCTTACAGCAGACCACAACCAAATACATACACAAATTAGCGTAGTAGTGTTCCTGTGCGTGAGTATTAGTCGCCAGTGCTCCTTAAATTACCTCAAATAAACATTGATTTGAAAATAACATTTTCCTAATGGCGTCGTATATAAGCGTCCATAGGCTACGGTAACCGTTTATCAACAGGTAGGTAGTACGCTTGTCTGTCATCGTAGCGCAATTAAAAACCATAGTTTCTGTCTACCTCGTAGAAAACAGGCGTGAAACTATGTAGGAATGAAGAAGGGAACGAACCCGAAACCTCCACTAAAAAGCTTTTACAACAATACCGAAAACCAATAAACTTTTAACCAATTGAAAAATACCTTAGACATTTGATTATAGTACAAAACTTTAAAAAGCAAACGAAACTAGACCAACCATCACCGTAAGTGCCCTTAAATTTCGTTACATACAACCCTAAAGCCGAATACTGGCGAATTAGACCGAATCAATCCGAGTAGAACTCACGTACGGTCGGTAAAAAGACCTGCATTTTATTTGCGCTCCCGGCTTTTAAGACCACATGAAAACGGGAATATCCGTTGAATATAAATAGGGACAGAATATTGTTGTCGTCGTTTGTTTTTGAACGCGAGTCAGTTGGTAAAGATTTCTACGGTTCTGTCACTTGTTTTGTGGCTTTGTATAAAGTGAGAAATGTGAACTCGCGGTGTTCTCGTTTTAAAAACCCTCTATATCTCGTCAACGCTTTGACCATTTTAGCTTACGTTTAAACTTAAAAAACCTTTTCGTCGCCTATTTAGCAGTTTTTGTGTATTTTTTTAATTTAATCTAATTTGTGTAAATATAATCTATACTAATATTATAAACGCGAAAGTTTGTAAGAATGTATAGATATTTGTTACTCTTTCATGCAATAACTACTAAACAGATCTGGATTAAATTTGTCATAGAGATATATTATAGTCTGGAATAACGCATAGGCTACTTTTTATCCCGGAAAAAACTGTTCCCGAGGGAATGTACTCTCGGGCGAAGCCGCGGGCGGAAGCTAGTATATATATATATTTGTCATATTTGCCTTATCAATTTCACTACGACGGTGAGACGTTCCGATCAACGGTATCATCATAATCATCATCATCGAACAAACATTGATACATGCAAACGCTTTTAGTAGTCTCAAAGACCTTCGCTCCCTCGTTCAATTTTAGTAAAATTTAGTAACTTATTGTAACTTCCACCCACGGTGGCGCCGGGTTTAATATAAGTGGTGTGTCCCTATATGGTACATTTCGTCCTTGTTCTGTAACTAGGTATCAGAAGAACCTAATGCTCGGTTGTCAGCTTAGATGTAGTTTAGCTTCAAAATCGTTTTTGATGTGTATGGTTACGTTATTGATAATTTCATTATTATTCTTTTTATCAATTGGCCAACCTGATTATTTTTTAGATTCCCAATAACGACCTTCACTCAGTCACCCATCCTTAAGGCATCAACGTACTGGTCGTATATCTATCAACAAGCGCCTCTAGGCTTTAATAGTAGACCCAGAACAATATTATTGAACAAACACTTGCCACGTGTATCTACAAAAGTACCAGACTGTCATTAATTTAATAAAAGCCTAACCAAACCAACATCGATTCAATCGAAATGCTGACGAATCGTTAAATTTTACTCAGGTATTTATTTAGCTTACACAATTTTTATTTCAACTTTATGCTTAAAGTAATAAAGTCTAAAATTGTTTGGCATTTTTAAGAGAGGCGGATTAAACTTTTTGTTAGCAGTAAATTAAAATAATCTTTCATCGGAACACTTTACGAGCACTGAAGAATTTATTTAAACTCAGGTGTTACGGAGTTGTCTATAAATTATCCATTGATACTGTATAATCCCTTTTTGGGGAAGCTTTATAGTGATTTCTTCTTCGTACGTGTAGGCTTTTTAAAAGAGGTAGGGCATCATACAAAAAAACAGTGGAGGTCCTTCCCCAATCGGGCTGAATTGGGAAGGATATAGTTGTGTTCCTTTGTGTGAGGACAGGTCTCCAGCGCTAATTTTGGGATGCGTTTTTGAAGAAACGTTTTCCTATTCCACGGAAATTTCATCATAAAACCCCGGTGTTAATTTTTGGGTCGGTATCATGCAAGCGATACCTCTGGAATTACAAGCATCCCTAGGCTACTGCTTATCATCAGATGGGCCACCTAAGTAATATTTAAAAAAATATATCATTCGGCCCTGAGCTGACCTTATCCATTGGCTGATCGCAACCTTTACCAGGACCTCGATTCACCTTGTTGAAGACCTGCCCACGCTGCGTCTTACAGTAAAAAATGCAGACAATAAAATTATTAATCAATTTTCCAGCTAAAAGCTATTGTTTTATGTTTGCTTAGTAAAACAATAATCAAGTTAAAGATGAGTAATTGAGGTTCTTTATTCATGAATTATTGTAAAAGGTTTTAATTTATTTTCAATTTATTAACTCTTCTTAATAAACAAGAAAATTATTTGACGGCGAAAATTGGTCCCAGTGTCTGTCTAATAATTGAAATAATAAAAAAATATCTTGAAACTAATCTTTATAAATCAATTTAACTTCAATCAACTAGCCTATCGCAGTCCACTGCTGGAAATAGGCCGCTCCTAACACGCGCCATGTTTATTTGTTACCCATTAACTATCATCACTCTCTATCATCATCAGTCTATCGCAGTCCACTCTTGGATAGGCTTCCCCAAGAGTACGCCACTGTGTCACGGTCTTCGGCCTCTCGCATCCAGTTACTCCCAACCACCTTGCGAAGATCGTCGCTTCACCTAGCCTGAGGGCGTCCTACACTATACTTGCCGTTTGCTATCTTTTTTGGACCTTAGAAAAAGTCTTATATTCGTAAATTGAAGACAGAATATAGTGTTCTTAAAAAAAAAAACCAAAATGTGACCTTCAAAAAAAGTTAGCTGTAATATCACAGAAAAAAGAAAAAGAAACAAATCTGTAGCGAGTATCGTACCAGTATAAAGTGGCTCTAAAATCTTTTATAATTGCTTTGCGTTCTCTCTGAGGGGCTTACGGAATTCCTTTTAAAATTTACTTTTATTTCTATTTCGAGATGGATTTCGGTGTAACAATAAGATTTGTTTTCTTATTACTTTGAACTCTATTTTGATTAGATTTATTAAGTCATCGAGGTAAGTTGTGGTCTATTACAACTTACCTCGATGACTTAATAAATTCAGACCAATTATTATTGTGCACAACTGTGCATCTGTGTGTTTTCTATTTTTTTATTCCTTAACTTCCATACTCCGATCCAGACGGCGGCGTATTAACGTGTAGGCCACCACCAAGGCACTATTTAGTAATCTGTGACCAAGGTTTTGGGTTGCTTTAAATATGAATACCTAGGTGAGCACTGAAAACTTGTTCTCACGCACAGAAACACAACTTCACCACTGTGTGAAGTTATTTGGCTATGGTTTTTATAACGTAAAGGTCCTACCCTACTCAGGCTTGATCACATGTGTGGTGTTCTTCGTCTTTTTACAAGCTTTTATTTAGCTTGCAATGTATGTTAGTTAGTTTGTTAGTTAGTTTGTATGTTAGCAAATCTTGTGAGCTAGATTTGAAGTACTTCCCGCTGTTTGATGGAGCTGAAATTTGGTATACCTACGTAACTTCGGTGACAATGCAATAATATGGTACCATGGAGCTGGTCTGATGATGCAGTCGGAGGATGGCCATGGCAACTCTTCAAGGAAACAAGATAGCCATGTCGTGTTTGCGTGTTTTGGATTAATCCTGACGAGAACTATATTCTAAGATGGGTGTTCAGGACAAGATGGTGAAGCCGGAAGGTGGCCATGGCAACTCTTTATCGAAATAAGATAGCCGTGTCGTGTTTGGGTGTTTTGAATTTATATTGACGAGTACTATTTTCTTAGATGGGTGTTTAGAACGTGATGACGTGATGATGAAGTCGAAAGGTGGTCATGGCAACTCTTTAACGAAACAAGATATCCGTGTCGTGTTTGGGTATTTTGAATGTATCTTGACGAGTACTATATTCCTAGTGAGTGTTGAGGACGTGATGATGAAGTCGGAAGGTGGCCATGGCAAATCTTTAATGAAACAAGATAGCCGTGTCGTGTTTGAGTTTTTTATTTATTTATCTTGACAAGTACTAATTTCTTAGATGGGTGTTCAAGAAGTGATGATGACGAAACAAGATAGCCGTGTCGTGTTTGGGTCTTTTGGATTTATCTTGACGAGTACTATATTCGTAGGTGGGTGTTCAGAATGTGATGATGAAGTCGAAAGGTGGTCATGGTAACTCTTCAACGAATCAAGATAGCCGTGTCGTGTTTGGGTCTTTTGGATTTATCTTGTCGAGTATGAGGGTAAGCACTTGTGGAGATTAATAAAAGTAAAATGTTCAAGACTTACAGTACATTTAATATGAGGAAGCGTGGAAGTCACAAGCACAAGCACAGAGAAAGTAGAAGCACAGAATAGCACAGAAGGAGTATGACGGTGAAGTAGACAGTTCAGAAAAGTTCAGAAAACACATAGGACTTAGATATAACAAGTAATTTAGGCAATAACGTGACAGAGAGCAGTGCTGCGGATGGCACGGGCTTCGCGTCGGATAGCTCGGTAACGACTAACTAGCGGCGGCGGGCGTTAGTTCCATGCGCCAACGCACCTCGTACGAGAACAATAGAACCGGTCTTGAGGTGCGCTTGCCCATTTGCTACAAACCGCGCGCCGTGTCGATATAGTATGTTTTTATATATTTTATAGTTTTGTATAATTATAATTTAACTTTGTATGTATGTGTCTGTGGGCCACATCACTCCCCCCCAGTGGCTGACTATGGTCGAAAATAGTCAGGAAAACGAACCACGCGTCCTGAACGTGTTTTTTTGGTGACATCCTGTGTAGGTACATTATCGCCTACGGGACCAGGATGAATTGAAATTGCAGGGGTAGGGTTAGAAGAAGCTGTAATAGGATCAGGGGTTGGGTCTATCAGTACGTAGGCCGGTTTGAGGCGGTCTATGGATACAGTGACCGATTTGCCCTTTAATAAAATTCTAAATGTTTTGTCCCCTCGTTCTAGCACTTTATGGGGGCCGGAATAGGGAGGCTGCAAGGCACCTCTTACTGTATCGTCCCTTAGAAAAATATGGCTAGAAGAGGTTAAATCCTTATGGATAAAAATTTTATCCTTGCTATGACGTGCAGCTGGAGAAGGCTGCAGCTTGACCGTAAATTGGCGGAGACGGGTGTGAAAATCGGACAAATCGACGGTTTCCGGTGGTACCGCCTGGAAAAATTCTCCCGGCAGCCGCAAGGGTTCTCCGTACACTAGCTCGGCTGAAGAGGAGTGAAGGTCCTCTTTGTATGCGCTTCTAATTCCTAATAGCACGAGCGGTAGTGTGTCCACCCAATTGCAGTCAGCGTGACACATTATTGCGGCTTTAAGTTGACGGTGGAATCGCTCCACTAAGCCGTTGCAAGCGGGGTGGTATGCGGTTGTTCTGCGATGCTTGAATCCAGTCACTTTTCCAAGGTATTGGAAAAGTGAAGATTCAAACTGTCGCCCGCGGTCGGTGACTATATCGAATGGACATCCAAATCTGGATATCCAAGATATTAACGCCTTTCCCACTGTCTCCGCTGTCATGTCCGTCATAGGAATGACTTCAGGCCAGCGTGTGAAGCGATCCACGACCGTCAAACAATACCGATAACCTTGCGAGACTGGTAAGGGTCCAACAATGTCGGTGTGTAAAAAAGAAAAACGTGCTCGAGGTAGCTCGAAAGTGCCATGTGGGGATGCCACATGTCTATGGACCTTTGAGCGTTGGCAGGCTAAACACTTTTGTGACCACTCTCTGCAGTCTTTTCGCACTCCAGGCCAAACAAAACGCTCCGCTACTAATTTGGCAGTTGCGTTGGCACCTGGGTGGCTAAGACTATGGAGACTTTCAAATACTCGCCTTCTTAGAGGCTTAGTAACGAAAGGTCTTGGAGAGGAGGTGCTGATGTCACAGTAAAGCTCTGTCAGACCGTCACCTACTTTCGATATCTTCAGCCGAAGTGATGATCCATCAGCGATGAGTTGAGAAAGCTCTTGGTCGGCAGTTTGTGACGCAGCCAGCTCGTCAAAATCGATGGGTATCTGCAGTTCATCAACTCGAGATAATGTATCGGCCACCACATTATTTTTGCCAGATATATGTCTGATATCGGTTGTGAACTGCGCGATGTAGTCGAAATGACGAAACTGTCTTGGAGAACAATTAGCTTTTCTCTCATTGTAAGCGTAAGTGAGCGGCTTGTGGTCGAAGTGTCTCGCCTCCAGCATATGGCGAAAGTATTTAATGCCTTCGTAGATGGCCAATAGCTCGCGGTCGTAAGGCGAATATTTTTGTTGCGCCGGGCTAAATTTCCGCGAGAAGAAACCGAGAGGTTGCTAAAAGTCGTCTTTAAATTGCTGCAATACGGCACCCATTGCCAGGTCAGACGCATCTGTAACCAGGGCGAGTTTGGCCTGACAATCCGGGAATGCGAGCATAGCAGCTTCCGACAGGCTAGCCTTACACTTTGCAAATGCTGATAAAGCATCACCAGACAGCACTATAGGGTCAGAACCTTTTACAGAGCCAGTAAGCAGAGCGTTTAAAGGGGCTTGAATCTCGGCTGAATGAGCTAAGAATCGCCTGTAAAAATTCATCATGCCTAGGAAACGTCTAAGCTGCTTGACGGTTTTGGGACAGGGAAAATCAACTATAGCCTCTACTTTTGTTTTCAATGGTTTGACACCCGATGCTGAAATCTTATGACCTAAAAATGTTACTTCGGAGGCTCCGAAAACACATTTTGCAGTGTTGATAAGGACACCGAATTCCTTCATACGAGTGAAAAGTTGCTGAAGGTGTGCCTCATGTAGTGCTTCATTTTTGGAGAATACCACGAAATCATCGATGAAGCAGTAACAAAAATCGAGTCCTCTCGTCATTTCGTCGACGAACCTTTGAAAGGTTTGGCCTGCGTTGCGCAGACCAAAGGTCATAAACGGGAACTCGTAAAGGCCAAATGGAGTGGATATAGCGGTCTTTGGGATATCAGCTTTATGGATCGGCAGTTGATTGTAAGCTTTCATTAAGTCTATCGTTGAAAAGACAGTACAACCAGCCATGCTATGGTCGAAGTCATGGATGTGCCTGATTGGGTAACGATCAGGGATAGTACGAGCGTTGAGCAATCTATAATCGCCGCATGGTCGCCAGGTGTTGTCTTTTTTAGGAGCGAGATGAAGTGGAGAGGCCCAGGGACTCTCCGATGGACGCGCCGTACCGTTCGCCAACATCAATTCAAATTCCCGTTTAGCTATAGCCAGTTTATCCGGGGCTAACCTGCGTGGAGTACAAAACACAGGGGGGCCGGGTGTGGTACGAATGAAGTGTACGGTGTTGTGCTTAGGTGTGATGGGTGTGCCAGAAGGGCGTGTTATTTCGGGGAAGAGATCCAAAATCCGATGGAAACGCGTGGCACCCGTTGCAACCTTTACTGAAAATATATCAATATTGGCAAGTACAGCTTTTGACGACAATGTTGTCATATTATCTATTAAGCGTTGGTTCCTTACATCTACAATTAGGTTGTAATGGCTAAGAAAATCTACGCCAATGATTGCTTTCGTTACATTAGCAACAGTAAACCTCCAAGGAAAGTTACGCCTTAAACCTAAATTTAAGTTGAGCTCGATACAGCCAAAAGTATCAATTACAGTTCCGTTTGCAGCACATAATTGAAAGTCCGTTTTATTTCGGCGGTCTCGTAACGCGGATCGAGGGTAAACACAAAGATCACTTCCAGTGTCTATCAAAAATTGGATGTTCGATCCCTGGTCGGTGACGAAGAGGCGACCTGTAGCGGTGGGACAGTAGTCAGTCGCCATTACTGACTGCCCCTGGAGTTTTCCGCCTTCTCGTAGTCGCAGGGCTTTATACATATCCGAGCCGCTGCTCCATGTTTAGCGTGATACCAGCACAATGGGAATTTTCTATAGCTGGAATCCGACCGGTTCCTGTTGCCCGACGATGATCGACGGCGTTCGCGAGGTCTAGAGCGCTCGTGGGAAAATCGGGAAGTCCTCGTGTGCTCGTCCAGCTTCTTTGCGAGTGCCTGCACCATTTGCTTCAGCTCAGCGATTTCACCGGCTGCGTTGGGAACACTTGATGAGCTGGATGTGGCTGCGACTTGCATTGGTGACGTAACCTCCTGCACTCGGTCCGCTAGGTCTGCGAGTTGCTCTAGGGGCTGCGTAGTCTGACAAGCCAAGACGGTCTGGATATAGGGAGGCAGGCGATTACTCCAAATGCTCTTTACAAAGTCTTCGGGTACCGAAGGACCGGCCAAGTCCTGCAAGTGTCTCAAGAACTGGGATGGCTTCCTGTCTCCCAATTCTTCGTGAGTCAGTAGTTGCCTAACTTTCTTCTCATGTGACGCGCACAACCGTTTGATCAGCTCGGTCTTAATTTTTTTATACCGATCGGTATCAGGAGGACTAATGATAATATCCTTTACTGACTTAGCGTACTGAATGTCCAAATTGTTTGTCACATTGTTAAACTTCACTAAGTCATCTGTAATGCCGTGCGTCGAAAACTGACTTTCCAGCATAGCGAACCAAAGTTCCGGGTCCTCCGGAGAGAATGCTGGCACCTTCAGTCGTAATGGTCGGACGGGCGGTGTGTCGACACAAGTGGACAACCGCGCTTTGCGTGTCGGCCGCGTGGTCACTTTGCTGGCTTTATCTGAATCGCAAGTTTTCACCGAGCTATTACTGCTGTCGCTCATTTTCACAAATTGTCGTGTTCTTACGGGGTCACCAGTGAGGGTAAGCACTTGTGGAGATTAATAAAAGTAAAATGTTCAAGACTTACAGTACATTTAATATGAGGAAGCGTGGAAGTCACAAGCACAAGCACAGAGAAAGTAGAAGCACAGAATAGCACAGAAGGAGTATGACGGTGAAGTAGACAGTTCAGAAAAGTTCAGAAAACACATAGGACTTAGATATAACAAGTAATTTAGGCAATAACGTGACAGAGAGCAGTGCTGCGGATGGCACGGGCTTCGCGTCGGATAGCTCGGTAACGACTAACTAGCGGCGGCGGGCGTTAGTTCCATGCGCCAACGCACCTCGTACGAGAACAATAGAACCGGTCTTGAGGTGCGCTTGCCCATTTGCTACAAACCGCGCGCCGTGTCGATATAGTATGTTTTTATATATTTTATAGTTTTGTATAATTATAATTTAACTTTGTATGTATGTGTCTGTGGGCCACAAGTACTATATTCGTAGGTGGGTGTTCAGAACGTAATGATGAAGTCGCAAGGTGGCTACGGCAGCTCTTCAACAAAACAAGATAGCGGTGTCGTGTTTGGGTGTTTTGGATTTATCTTGATGAGTATTATACCTAGATGTATGTTTAGGACGTGATGATGAAGTCGGACGATGGCTCTGATGAACTCTTTAATGAAACAAGATAGCCGCGTCGTTTTTGGATTTGATGATATAGCTTCATGGCTAATATATTTTTAGGTGGAGTTCAGTGTGTGATGATGATGTTCAAAGGTACATAGAAACTTTTCAACAAAACAATACAGCCGTGTCGTGTTTGGGCTCTTTTAAGAATATTTAATGCATAAACACCCATGTATTACATAAATACACTATAAAAGCTTGTACTTAAAAATATGTTTTTAAATATAAACTTATTTTTAGTTTGTGATCAAGAGAATTTTACTTATGCTTTGAGCCAGTCTTTCTAGATACTCTTTTCGATTACCTCTACCAGTTTCTACAAAAAAATGATTTCGTTTTTCTCTAGTTTAACAAGGAATTCTAAGAGACAGCTATAAATATGTATCTGCTTCTAGTAGATGTCAGTAGACTTGCCCCTCGTCGGACCTTCATCAGACTTGGTGTCTCGGGTCTACAGTGACATCCTACGAAGTAACAAGTAAGCGACCTGCGACTTTTGCCCCATCAAAATTGTTTTAGATTTTCTAAGACCATTTCCTTATTAATGAATATGCACTGTATTCTTCTGCCCTGGGTCTGGCAAAGGAATTGCGAATACAGAGAACAACCTGTGGGTCACCAAAATGTATTGTTGTCCTTATGGGAATCGAACCCACAACAGTCGGCGCGCTGTTGGTGGCGAGATCCCGACTCGACACCACTACTACAAGACTTCGACAAGATTAAATGGTCATTTAAACAAAAAATAAGATTTAGATTGGTGAACTTGTTTTACTGTGTGAATGTGTACTAAAATATTTTTTTTATCACTCCAGGGATACCCAATTACAAAATCTAAGCATTATAAAATTTTGATTGATTGATGCCCCAGGTTATGTAAGCGTCCATATACTCTAATTAAGTAACTAAGTAGTTACAGTGGCAAACAAATACAGCCTGCCTACAGGCTATTTGCGATTTATTTGGGTATTTCAGGTATTTTGCTATTTGCTTGTTTGCCACCATATTACCTACAGAACACGCAACAACAAGTCACTACTCAACATCTAAGCAATACCACACTGATTCAAAATACATTCATCGAGTTCCGCGCTCTTGAACACTATTTAATTATACGACACAGAGTGGGAGACTGCTTCATTCTACACGTGTGTATTCTGAGTAGTTTTGTACATGTATTGTACTTATTTAAGGTTCAATCTACCAGACTATTTTCAGATCTACAGATATGTTTCTGATCTAAATACATAAACCAGTGGCTAGGTCTTGTCATTTCCTTTCTGGACTTAAGACATGGTGACAGTCTGAACTTGCAAGACGCAGAGAGTGAGTTTCCTTCTTGGTAGACACTTAAGTCAACACCATGAGTTCACCTCTTACATTTTTCCTATTTCACGATAGGTGGCTTGGCTACTTGGCCTGTGTGCCATTGTGCGGCATTGACAATGTTTGTCAATGACAGTTAACATCAGATAGGCTATTTGCTCGTCTTCCACCAAAGCTGCAGTTCTTCAAGTTCATAGATAAATTCAAGCAAATCTTTATGTGATTAATATGTTTTTTTGTGTCTGGGTATTAATCCATGCGTTCGGACATATTATGCGTTCACCTTAGCATAATCTGGAAAAGCTCTTGATACTGGGCCGAGTGGAAGGTAAACGCGTTTGAGGCAGAGCGCCTACGATATGGTCAGACGTTATTAGGAGGGCGATCGGACGTAGCATGTACCGTGCAGTCTACACTTTGGCAGACCCTATTTGCATAGCTTGGAGACGCGTCGTATGTGGTCGCCTTCCTCAGCAGTGAGAGAACGACGATGATGCTGTTAATCTATAACTAGCTGTTCCTGTTCAGTTTAGTTGTTCAGTGTCGCGCTTATTGTTACTGTCATACTCCCTTAGGTCGTAACGTGATGTTAATAGCCTATAACCTTCTTCTTTTAAAAACTTCATGTAAACTTCATATTAGTGGTAGTCCACAAGGATAGCACCTGCGCTAATGGCAACTGGCCTAGTCCACAAATTGTTCATATTTTTTGCAGGTGCTCTATCGTATCTCCATTTTTGAATAATTATAAGATAACATCATTTAATCCAGTAGCATCGATGTACCAATATAAATTGCTTTATTTTATTAGTTAATTTGTAAAAACGGCAGCGCGGTATGTTTTAGATGTTCAAGTCGTCGCGAGGCACGAAGCCTTAACTACTAAATTTGCATTTAATCAGTGAATGGCTCCATCTTTAGCTGTAAACGAATCTATAACGATGAAATTGGAGCTTGTTCGTACTATTTGTACAACATTTGCTTTAAATATTGATCTTTCTAACTAGATTATTATTAAATACAGAAGATCACAGCCAAATAACTACACATAGCGGTGTAGTTGTGTGTAAGTACAGGTCTCCAGCGCTCATTTAGAAAAGCGTTTTGAAAAAAAAGATTTCCTATCCCAGGGATACTACATCTTAAAGCCCTGGTGAAAAAAAATGGCAACACGTAAGTGATACCTCTGGCATTGCTAGCGTCCGTAGGCTACGGTAACTGCTTAACATCAGGCGGGCCGTATGCTTGTTTGCCACCCAAGTAGAATAAAAATATAGTTTTACCCAGGCAATACCGGCGCGGCTCGCTAGTTTCATTATTACTCCATATACTCGTACATACTTGAACTAAGATAATTACGTACGAAAAGTTTGAGAATATGTATACCTAGCTATAGATATAGCAATTAAGAAAGACAACGAAAACGGCACCAGCTGGGTCTGAGACAGGTGTATCCTACGTGTTCAGAATTTATGACTTATCACTGTGTTTGTACTTGATTATAAATTTAGATTGTCTTTGTTTATACATAGGCATATTGAAGATTAAACTTAGTTTGTCAGATATTCGATGTAAGATTATTATATGAGTTGTGAACTGTCGTGTAATTGATTTTGTTGTTCTATTGTATTTAATTTTGCACTGTACTTAGTACTAGATACTATTGCGTCCAGTAGCTTAAGTAGTGGTGTGCAAATAACTTTTTCGTTGGTCAAGTTGCCGTTTGCACTCATGAGGACCTGAGTTCGGGTTTGGGTCGGGCTATAAAAATGTATCTGGTTTTTACTGACAAGATATTCACAATAGATGCTCAAAGCTTATGCCTCAAAATGCACAAGAATCTTTTTTCCGGGTATATTGTATTGCCGTACTATCAGACTATGAGAATAAAAGGAATAAACGGTGCTCGTGCTGTATATATCTCCTTCTTTTAATCTCCATTGAGATTATCTGCCGTCACTGGTTAGGAGGAAATTATTGTTATTAGTGCTTCATTAGTCTCTTTACCCAAAATAATCATGGTCATAAGTTTTCCAAATAAGAATAATATATCATTATTATTAAGACCACCAAATTTCCATACAATACCATACAATCTATTACGTTTTCTTTCCACAAAGCTTTGGTAATTCTATTTAAACCGGTGTTTACTGGCTGAAATTCGGTCATTGTTATATTTTCTTTATTTAAAGAAAAGGTCCTACTAATCTGTTGTGCGGATTTCTCGAAGCCATTAGACAAGCCTAAGCCTTAATGTAGTGGAAACTGGATCGTTCTCGAGTTTTATCTCTCAGAAGCATTTTTTATTCATTTTTAATCTCGACAAGCTATGCGGGAAATCAGGAACCGATTTAGTACAATTGGATTTGTAAACAACATTTTGCTTAGGTTTTATATTAAACATTGGAAAGGCAATTATATATGAACAAACATTTGTTCATATATAATTGCCAATGTTTTGCTATTCTTCCTTTATATGTATAAAGGAAGAATAGCAACCCATTATGTCCCTTTGTCGGGCACTGGTTTTCCATCCTCCTCTCCTCTATGGAGATGCTAAAAGAGTTTCTGGCCTTAACTTGACTGCCTTGGTGGTCCAATGGTCACAGTATGCGACTGATGTGCACGAGGTTGTAGGTCCCACCCAGGACAAAACTTTTGTGTGGCCTACAAAGAGTTGTTGTTGTCGGTTAATTGTATGGTTGTAAAGTCCCTCGCGACACAGAGCTTGTGCTTTAGTGTGGAAGTTGTCTTTTTTAAATGTTAACTGATGATTAATCCATGCACACTGGCTTAATACGGGTGGGTGGACTAAAAATGTTTTCTAAGACACTTGGAATTCTTCACAATACGTAGGTATTTTCCTTCATCATTGAATTTTTTAACTGCATGGTTGGTTCAGTGGCTTAAGTGGTTACCTCGACATTTTACGACTGCGCGGCATGTTGTGAGTTCGATCCCCAGACAAAAAATATTGTAACTCATAAATGGTTGTCCCAGAGTTGGGTGTACTATGTGTCCGTTAATTGTATGTTTGTAAAGTCTCCCGCGACACAGGGCTTGGTTCCCAGTGCTTTAAAAGTCTTCTTAATTAAAAAAATAAAGAAATACTATCCAAGACAAAAATACAATTTACTATATATAAGTTTTTTGCTAATCATGAAATAACTTATTTACATTTTTATTTACAAGTAATTTACAACTACAACTATAAATCACATAATATAAACAACACAAAAAAAAGAAGGGGAGGGCATATAGATATATAAGTTAAATTAATGTTCCCCAAAGTAAAATCTCAACCTACGTCTATCCTACTAATATTATATATGCGAAAGTTTGTAAGAATGGATGGATGGATGTTTGTTACTCTTTCACGTAAAAACTACTGAACGGATCTGGATGAAATTTGGCACAGAGATAGATTATGGTCTGGAATAGGCTTTATATAGGCTATAGACTTTTTACAGCGATAACCGACATCCACGCGGGTGGAGCCGCGGTCAACAACTAGTAAACTATAAAATTGTTTAGGCCAACAAATCCCCAACAATTCCAAATATCTAACTTAACAAAAATGTAATTAAAACCCAAGTAATTTATGTACCGAAATCAACTGATTCAAGCTGGTCCACCGTTTAGGAGATACTAAACAGAAACATTTATATTCAGCAAATCTGGTGAAAGTCGATTAAGGGAGAAGGTTCTACGGAATTAACACCGTAAATTATGGAGGCATTTTAAGCAAGCCTAGCAAATTTACATTAGCATTATGATATCAATTCCGTAATGACAACGGTACACGTAATTAAACGTACCAATACTAATTACGATTACCTATTTTATCAATAAAGTAAGTATCGGTATTGTGTTTTGACTGCATCAGCTTGCATGCTACCATGGCGAGTGGCTTGAGTTTCTTGCTAGTTCTTCTCATGGCTCCACGTCAGCGAATTAGCCGTAGGAAAATTTTGCAGACATCATCTTTATGGCTTATTCATTATTTATGACCTTCATAAGTGTAACACTTATGAAAATACAAGTTTGTAACGTAAATGAATAAATTAATGTTGAGTTTTTGAGTTTTATAATACCTATGTTTTATACTAAGTATTAGAGTATAACATACACATAGAGTATAGTATTGAGGCAAACGAACATACATATGGCTCACTTGCTTATGAACGCTTGCATTACTACAGCTTTCGCGCATTGTGGAACCTGTGAAGCATTTTAACTCCTTGAAGAACCCTAAGCTGTGGTTCTTGTGATTGCGCTCACAGTTGACCAGTTAAGATTGACCACCGTAACTAAAATTGGTCAGGACAGCTGTGTTTTTATTTTTGGTCTCATGCAGCAGGCCAGGCTATTGCTATAATATGTCTACGGTTATAGATTTCAGGCTAAACCTGTGCAGTTTTTCACCCTACTGGGTAATGAACCCACTAAAAACGTAAACTACATCTTTTGCTACTGCGCCATTAAGGCTATCACGTTAATTATAATAATGAAAGAACATTTGTGATAAATAGCAAACACTTAATTCCAAATGAACTGAAACAATTAGTAACACTTCAGTACAAATTTCAAATTATCTCCGCAATGTCTTACATCCACTGCTTGCTTTATTAGAATTCCAACTACAACTGCAATGTAAAAGCGTCAATCGATTTCAATAATAAATAAGCTAGCGTTATTGTTTCTTATCTATGTGTATCTGGGTAGGGCCATTATGAAATGAGTCCTCTTTGCTAATTTTGCTAGCAAAGTATTTTTACAGTAAATACTTATTGTATAAATTCTGCATGTAATTTATTACTGACATTTGCATTTGTTTAATAACCTTTTTTATTTTATTGTTTACTTATATAAGAAGTGATATTACTAATTCGTATAGAAGAGGTGTGTGTTCCAGATAGCAGTATTTTATACAAACATATCAAATAATTAACTGTCTGCCAGCGATGAAGGAAAACATCGCAAGGAAACCTACACGTCTTATACTTAAAATAATTTAAAGTCATGTCTTATCCACCAAGCCGCATAAATATTATATATTATTAAATACATAAGCCATATAAAATATTTTAGCATTCTTAATAGAAAAGAGGACAGTCTTCTCTGTAGGACATTTTAATTTACATTATTTTATATTAATAAACCTTATAGCGATCTGCAAAATTTAAGTAACTATGTGTATTGTCTTCCTTTTACGTTATATTTAATGTATACACTACATAACCCGATGCGTATTAAGTTAACTGGCTCACTAGGTACTACACCAGGCCCGAGCGTAGGCGCACGTCCGATCGGTATCGTGTCCGTTGCAAAATTGACTAGTGACAGATTGACAGCTACCCACTTAATGGTGTACATGACACAATGTACATATCTACTAAATAGATACAAACACCACACTAAGTAATTATATCTTGAGGCTAGGAGAAAATATATAGGCAACAGAGGTAGGGCACCATACTAGCGAGCAAGCCCGACTGAGGAAGGAAAACATCCAAATAACTACACACAGTTGTGTAGTTGTGTTCCTGTATGTGAGGACAGGTCTCCAGCGCTCATTTAAGGATGCGTTTTGAAAGAAACGTATTCCTATCCCAGGACTTTATGATGGGAGTCCATCATAAAGCCCTAGTTGGCAACATGCAAGTGATACTTCTGATATTGCAGGCGTCCATAGGCTACGGTAACTGCTTAACATCAGGCGGGCCGTATGCTTGTTTGCCACCTAAGTAGTATAAAAAAGGCAGTTACAGGAGGCGTGGGGCTATACACTCTTAGTGCTGCACATGCACGAATATCAACAAAATTTAACTTCCAGTCGGCCATCTTTGATTACACTAATATACCTTCAAAACATTCATAGGATATGCAAAAATATTCACCAAGCAGGCCGGTGTATAATTTTTAGAAAAAGTTTAAGAATGCACGCGGTTGTACGATAACAAATACTTTTGCATAGCTTGCATGTTAGTTATATTTCTCATATTTCCGTTACAAGATGCTGATAAAAATAATTCTACTATTGTATTGTTACTGGCTAATTTAACTTTATCATTGCACGGCATACTAAGGAAGTGAAAAACTGGACAAATGCGAGGAGGATTTACACATAACTGGTTCCGTACCGTCTTTTTATTATTATTACAAGCCTTTATTTAGCTTGCAATGTATGTTAGATTGTTAGTTAGTTTGTATGTTAGCAAATCTTGTGAGCTAGATTTGAAGTACTTCCCTGTTTGATGGAGCTGAAATTTGGTATACCTACGTAACTTCGGTGACAATGCAATAATATGGTACAATGGAGCTGGTCTGATGATGCACTCGGAGGTTGGCCATAGGAACTCTTCAACGAAACAAGATAGCCGCGTCGGGTTTGACTGTTTTGGCTTTATCTTGACGAGAACTATATTATTAGATGGGTATTCAGAACGTGATGAAGAAGCCGGGAAGGTGGACATGGCAACTCTTCAAGGAAACAAAATAGCCATGTCGTGTTTGGGTGTTTTGGATTAATCTTGACGAGAACTTTATTCTTAGATGGGTGTTCAGGACAAGATGGTGAAGCCGAAAGGTGGCCATGGCAACTCTTCAACGAAATAAGATAGCCGTGTCGTGTTTGGGTGTTTTGAATTTATATTGACAAGTACTATTTTCTTAGATGGGTGTTTAGGACGTGATGATGAAGTCGGAAGATAGTCGTGGCAACTCTTTAACGAAACAAGATATCCGTGTCGTGTTTGGGTCTTTTGGATTTATTTTGACGAGTACTATATTTCTAGGTGAGTGTTGAGGACATGATGATGAAGTCGGAAGGTGGCCATGGCAAATCTTTCATGAAACAAGATAGCCGTGTCGTTTTTGAGTATTTTTTTTATTTATCTTGACAAGTACTATTTTCGTAGGTGGGTGTTCAGAACTTGATGATGAACTCGCAAGGTGGCTACGGCAACTCTTCAAGAAAACAAGATAGCGGTGTCGTGTTAGGGTGTTTTGGATTTATCTTGATGAGTATTGTATACCTAGATGGATGTTTAGGATGTGATGATGAAGTTGCAAGATGGCTCTGATGAACTCTTTAATGAAACAAGATAGCCGCGTCGTTTTTGGATTTGTTGATGACTTCATGGCTAATATATTTTAAGGTGGAGTTCAGTGTGTGATGATGATGTTCAGAGGTAGTCATAGAAACTTTTCAACGAAACAATATAGCCGAGTCGTGTTTGGGCTCTTTTAAGAATATTTAATGCATAAACACCCATGTATTACTTAAATACACTATAAAAGCTTGTATTTAAAAATATTTTTTAAAATATAAACTTATTACTGTTCATGAGATGCAGTGTTCAGTTAAATCGCTGAATCGTTTAGTACATAGGTAATATCATTGCATGTATTTTATTTTGAAAAGTCTTTCCGCACTAAGAAATAGGACCCTGTCTCACGGAGGACTTGAATAGACAATTCACAAACTACACTCAGAATTAGAGCATTAAATCATTTATGGATAACATAATTTTTATCCCGTGTGGTAACCAAACCCACAATACGCCGCACTGTGGTAAATGACGAGGTAAATACGACACTGCCAAAGACAAATAAGACACTACCAACTAACTATGCAGTCTCTGTATAGAGTAACCCTGTGATATTTATTTTGGGTTTATTATTGTTATAGCGGCAACACAATCTATTAAAACTAAACGATTCACGAGACACAGCTCGCTGACAGACAAAAGGATAGTGGATGCTTAATAATCGGGTGCCATTGCACCCATTGTGTACGGAACCCTAAAAAGAACTCTTGTACAGTCCACGCTTTTTTTTGTTCACTTATTCACACGCAATCGACTCTAATATTCCTTTGGGTTGTATCGTTCATTCATTTATTATTGCTTTCAATCTTTTATTTGCTTACATGAGATATACATTCATTTCATAAAATATTTACATGAATAGTTATTCAAATAAAAGTAACTTAACCTAAACTACTAACAAATAATCAGGTACGTATTGTATTTAAAGGTATTATCCTATTTTATAAGGTTTGTGGGCACTTGGCCTCAGAGACCTTTAGTCCTAGATAGCTGTAACTTCGCACGAATATACATATTAGTCATGCCGACAAAGTGGTTTAATCTTGAAAAATATATTTTTAGGGTATCTCCAGTACATGTAAAGTGAAGATGTTTTTTTTGTAGAGGGGAAATGCTTAACGCATTCGCAGCCCTGCTCGGGGAAGCGAAGCGGATATGTCGTACCCTCCGGACAAAAAAAAAGGTTAGAACTGCGTCCCCCGTAGAATCTAATACTATGGTAACTACATACAAACAAGAAAAAATACATATTATTATCATATAATTTTATATCTACCAAATTTTGAAATTTCTACTTTAGAAACAAAACCGCCGATCGGAGTGACACCCCTCCCCCGCGACCCTATTCATCATCATCTATTAATGCGACTTATTTCAAGACTTTACCAAAATTGTTACCATTCTCTTATGCTTTGAGAAGTCATGAATGCTAAAACAATAGATATCTTATTCCTAGTCCGCATTATCGGGAATGGCAATTTCGGAACCCTACATTGTGCGTGACCCGACAGGCACTTGGCCGGTTTTATTTATTGTTAGATTTGTTCATTGTTGCAATTTATCACGATGACTATCACGCTCGGATACTCACATAATTTACAATGCCATTCTTGGTATAATAATATACCATAACACCTCAAATTTGTTTTCATTACAAGAGTAAGAATTTGAAAAATGTAGTTCACGATGTTATATGCTCAAAAAGAATTTCATTGTGCAGTTTTTACTGCATAATTGCGCGCGTACCAGAGTACAAAACAATTTGGTGTATTGTGCAATGTAAAATTAAAATATGGATGTCCAAATTTAAAGAATTTTCATACATTATTGGGAATACAATAATTTTAACAAAAAAGAACCGACTTAATACGGAAAGTTGTAGAATTTTCTTTTTAAAATTAAGATTTTGATGTTATAACAGAATAACTTTAAAACTTTCAGTTCAGATGGCCATCTGTGGTCTTCTTCATCAGTTTCACTTCACGCAAATGTTGTTGTAAAAAATATTGAAATTGATATATATGTATGCCTACATTTTTTGAGGCGCTCCTTCAATTTCTCATGAATTACAATATCAGAACTTTCTTTTTATGAAAATGGGACCAAACTATATCTGTCTGAAGTATGTCCTCTCAGACAAAAATATTTTTTCAAATCGGTTCATAAAGGACGGAGTTCTGAAGTATTCCTCTTTCGGCACCAATTTTTTCGAGCTCCAATGGTTTCGGCACCTATTCCACTTACAGCACCAGTTAGGTACATGGGCTCGGTGCTGAATAAGGAATAAAAAAATATATGAGTTTTTATTCCTCATTCAGCACCTACGGTGCGGTAGTTTCTAATGGTGGCATGTAAGTATAATAAACTTATCGAAAACATTTTCAATTTTAGTTGTCATTATTTGCAATATATGTACATGTGTTCCTTTAGCGTAATACCTCTCGAAAATAACCTAGAGCTAGATACATTTACATTGCACCTAACATAGCTTACATAATGTTGGTTTGATACACTTCTGCCTACCCTATTATCAGCGGTTTCTACATAAGTATTACAATCATCTAATAAAGCGCAGACTCTCTCTAAAATTCAAATTCAAAAATAATCTATGCGGATCGATATAACCAAACAAGAAAAACGTATTAAATTTATTCGCTATTGATATTATAATATTACAAAAAGGTGTTTCGACGGGTCCCTTGGATAATCCTGTCATTGGTAAAATATAAAATAACTGTTTGGATAGATAAAATATTGTTTTCACGCAGTAAACACAATTTCAATGTCCTATCCATCAACGCCATTATGTATTTTGTTGTAGCAGTTAAATATACCGACACGATATCGACACGATTTATTTATTCTAGGCAGGTTAAGTACCTGCCTGTGAGAAAGTATACGGCCTTCCAAATGGTAAGTAGTTACCGAAGCCTATAGACGCTTGATGTTAGGGCTACAGGCTACACTTAGGTATATGTTGCAGACTCAAAAGCCAGAATTTATCTATATTCTCCATATTTTTCCATACTGTATAGAAATCTTTTAATTTAATTGTGACATTATAAATGGCAGCCCGCTACCGACAGACACTCATCTTTTCTATCCTACCAGTTTTCATCCGATTATGAATTTTGGTGCAGCACTTTTTGCTTACATATTATTATTATAACACAAATCAAATTGTAACTACATACTGACGATTGAAGAAAGTGACCTGAGTTTCTTGCCGGTTCTTGCCGGCGGCAGTAGGAAAATATGATGTGAACTTTAAATGTAAATATTACGGAATTACTTTTTAAAAAGAAAATCCGTAGTTCTTAATTTATAAAGTCACTTACAATATCAGACATAGTTTTCCAATATCGTATACAAATCGTTTAATATTAAGATATTTGTCATCCATCATTGTCATCAGTAGATAAAACCGTGGGCAATGCAAATAATATTTAGTAAAATGTACTCGACATTGTCAGACTTTTACTTAATTTTAGCCCGACCTATAATAAAATTATTATTTTTGGGACAACTCAAACATCGCCATTTAACCCCAAACTCGGCAACTAGACAACTGATTAACATACTTATATATTTCTAAACTAGCTGTTGCCCGCGGCTCCGCCCACGTGGATGTCGGTTATCGCGATAAAAAGTAGCTATTCCAGACTATAATCTATCTCTGTGCAAATTTGGCACAGAGATAGAATAGCTACTTTTTTCAGATCCGTTCAGTAGTTTTTGCGTGAAAGAGTAACAAACATCCATCCAACCATCCAACCATCCATCCATCCATATTTACAAACTTTCGCGTTTATAATATTAGTAGGATAGGATACATAAACATTATAGATAAATAACACCCAGATACAGAACAAACATTTTATGCTCATCATATCCAACAAAGATTTGTTCTGGGTGTGTTACCAAATGAGTATGATTATGTAACAAATTTTGATCGTAGTACAAAAATTTCCAGCGCTTATTTAAATGCATTTTTAACTATTGTTTTGGTATAAGTAAAAAACGTTAATAGACTACGGTAACTGCTTAACATTGTTTGCCACCTAAGTAGTATAAAAAATACCAAAAACACACATACATTTTTGTTCACCCAAAAAAGTGCTCAATACTTAAGAAGTTTTCACTTCAAAAAACTAAGTAAGTAAAAAACTGGGTTACATAAAAGCCAGATTCGTGTATTTCTAGACATCCTTTTAGAATATAAAAGCTTTATATTTTATGTTTTGTGTGCCAAATGCAAACTTTTAACATTGTACACCAAATCTGCTATTTTTAAGAGAAAGTGGAACACCGTTTATAGAAATAATGCGCGATATTATGCCTATATTAGCTATCAGACAAGAGCTAATTATTCGCCATGTTTGAAATTAATTGTGTGAAGTTTCTGTATATGGTTTTAAGCTTCTATTGTTGTAAGTTAAGTACTTTTTCACGGACTTGTACTGTATTTCCTTTAAGAAGTGGTACACATGTGTATAAAACAGAATAAAACATTCTTTATTATACACAAATAATATTTTGATACAGAAATTCATACTGAAACTGTGTGACAATTTTAGTAACAGTGCTCGAGGTAACCTTTGAATGGACGAAAAATATAGTTAATTATAATAATGTAATAAAATGGGTCAGCAACACGCTAGTGACATTTCGGCTATTGCAAACGTTCATAGGGTAATAGTAACTACTTAACATCAGGCGAGCCGTTTGTTTTCTTTTTGCCACACAAGTAGTATACAAAATCCTTTGAAAAAATCATTTTCTAAATTCCATTTTAATACAAACATTAATTTTAACAAATTTGCTTCAATAAAAAAAGAATAACAAATTCAAATTTATTTCGTTTCACCTCCATAGAGGTCAGATGTACCACAGTCCTCAATCTTCTATATTATTAACACTCTAAAACTAGACACTATTGCTTTTGTCCTCTACAATTTCGATGTTAAATTTTAATAGACTAGACAATGTCATGATTGTTATTATTTTAAGGTATTATTTGAATACGACCAATATATAAGGCTGAGTATGGTGAGAAATTCCAACTGGTAGGTCACCTACCCTTTCAGAAAAAGCAGCTAGCGGAAAATCAACGATTCATTTACTACTTAGGTAACAAACAAGCATACGGTTCGTTTGATAGTAGGCAGTTATCGTAGCTTATGGACGTTTGGATACCAGGCGTATCACTTGTGTGCAGTGTGCACTAGTGTGCAGTGAGGCGCACATAGCCAGGTGCACTCGCTGTTCTGTAAACGATCAGCGGGCTAAGCTACCGCGGTAACCCTATAGATGGGCGACCGCATAGTGGTATTTCATCTGAGCGTCTCCGTGCTTCGGAGGGCACGTTAAAAGTCGGTTCCGGTTGTTATCAGTCGTTAGATCACGATAGAGGCCTAAACATGGGCGATCTAAATAACTCTATCACCAGGTTGACCACTAACCAAACGATAAGATAAGAAGACTTGAAGAAGAGTGCAGTAATAGGATGATGATCTTAAGGGAGATAAGGCAGTATACTAGCGAGCACTAAGCTCTCACCTACAGTGTTAAAGGAACCGGGCATGCAAAATTTCAAAGCTCTAGCCCCTGTGCGCTGCTGCGTCAGTCAGTCGAGTTCTTCTTTTATATAAATACGTAGAAGATCATCACCAATGAGTGGCCATTACGATTGGCATGGAATCTTCGCTAATTCTATTCGCTCCTAATATTTTCTTTTCATTCTAAAGTCAAACTCATTTATTCATTTGTATCAAATGCATGATACTTAAGATCGACATAGAAACAAATGCCAGCATTTGTTTTCCTACTGCCGATTTACTGACTACGACTAGTGGTAGGGCCTCGAGAAGAATTGGCAAGAAACTCGGGCCACACTTTTTAATCGATTCTTATATTCACATTCAAAACAAGTTTGAATTTGACTATCATAACAAACAAGATGTACTTTCGTCATCAAGTATGTATTTTCTCAATAAGTCCATGTTATGAGGGTTCTGTATTGTCATGATCCAACTTTACCTATGTTTGATTATTCGAAGATCTTTCTTTTATAATATCTGTCAGTAGATATGTACTCTTAGAGTGGCCACACACAGGCCACAGACCACAGCCACAAAACGCGGCCACCGACCTGCTTTCCTACATTTTATTTGTGGACTGCACGGTTGGTTCAGTGGCTTAAGTGGTTACCTCGCCATTTACGGCATTTACCACTGCGCGGCGTGTTGTGGTTTCGATCCCCACACGGGACAAAAAATTGTGTGATCTATAAATGGTTGTCCAAAATCTAGGTGTACTTTGTATCCTTTAATTGTATGTTTGTAAAGTCCCTCGCGACACAGGGCTTGTTCTCTAGAGCAGGAGTTGTCTTTTTAAATAAAAAGAATTTATTGCGTGTCTATATAAAATGTATGAAAACTAAAGGAAGTATGCGGCGTTTTGTGGTTGTGGTTGGTGATAAGTACTTCATTAAAATGATAAACAACAATAAAATAATTCTTATAACATAAATCTATCAATCGGATTATCCGTTTTGTCAAGACATAAACGCCAAGTTTCATCTCTTTTTATTTCACTTAGAATTCGTGAAATTGAAGCCATTAGTTACCATAATGGCTCGTTATTTTTAACAGACCCCTAAAAGTCTACTATCGATAGGATAAACTGCTAACAGTAAAACTTACCGGCGATCGGATGACCCTAAACTTTTTATAATGCCCTTTTGTATTGCCTCTCTATACGTAATAGTATCAATAAAGTTTATCTGTATGAGCACTATGGGGGAACATTGAAAAGAGCTGAGTCGTTCGAATTCTTTATAAGAGTTTCTATGAGGAAAGACATCCTTGAATTGCCGTTTATAATCTTGTTACTGTGTTTTTCCTCTTCTTATAGAAATAATCTTTTATGTATTCTGATTGAGATACTTATTACATACTAGCTGTTGCCCGCGGCTCCGCCCGCGTGGATGTCGGTTATCGCTGCAAAAAGTAGTCTATGTGTTATTCCAGACCATAATCTATCTGTGTGCCAAATTTTATCCAAATCCGTTCAGTAGTTTTTACGTGAAAGAGTAACAAACATCCATCTATCCATTCTTACAAACTTTCACATTTATAATATTATTAAGGATTATTATTAAGTCATAAGTCATTTATTCTTAAAAAAAAAAACATTTGTGTTGAATAATAAAGTGGAAAATGCACTATTTATAATATTACTATTAATATTTAAAATGTGATAGTTTGTGAGACTATGGTGAATGGACAAGTGTATGGATGTTTCTTACTCTTTCACGCTAGAACTACTAAACGGATATGGCTAAAATTTGGGACAGAAATAGATTATGGTCTAGAATAGCACATAGGGTATGTACCTAATTGAAATTGTGAGCACGGGCAAAGCCGCGGGCAGAGGCTAGTTTATAATATACGTACGTATATCATCAAGGTAGGTATATCATATTTTATGTTTATAAAACAATTCTGGCGCTATGCTATACAAGGCTACATTGTTGTGTTATTTCGGCGTTAGGCTTAATAAATGTCAAACAAGACCTTTCATTTAATTCATAAATCAGAACATAAATCATTACACGGTAACAAAGTAACCTAATCTATGGATAAAAGGAAAAATAATATCCACAAACCTAAAAAAGAATTCTCCTAAGAAAAATATTCAACACTTACAACATTGGCTGAATGAAATATTTGCCTTAGCCATAAGCCTTAACTTTTTTATTCGCAAAATTCAAACTCCTCAGTATAGCACTAAGAAAGATTGTGAATTACTACCTAAAATAATTTAACTCCTGAAATAAATACATTATATCAAACTAAAATCAACTTTTGTAGGATAAACATAAGGCTTATATTTGTTTGTGGGTGGAATCGCCAGAGATCACGTCAAACAGTCTGAAATAACGTGAAACGTGCCTTCATTTGAATTTCAGTGTATTCGCTTTCGATATCGGCGTACAGAAAGGGTTTTTTCGCGTTCTTTGCGTGTTTTAAAAGTAAACGCGAATTATCTGCTACAAGGTGAAATTTTATTGTATTTTGATTGGATGTATCTTTTGTACTCGATACGGACTGATTAATGCACGTCTATACTGCAAAGATAACTTTCTTTTGTTTGTTTTTACTATCGTAAAATATGACCTAGCATATTTTCTTTTCTATCTTCTATTTATTTACTTCTTTTACAAAATAATACACTTAGGTATTTTGTACAAGAAGTGGCGGACTAAAATATATGCTAAAGGCATTCTCTACCAGTCAACCTATAGATGCTGATACAAAGCTAGGTAGTGCATTCTGTAAATATTTTTATGTACACTTATGTATTTTTATTCTTGACTGTTTTTTCATTCTGTTAATAGTTGTCAAGACAAATCTAAGGAGATGCTCGGGAATGTGGGTGGTTGTTTTAAGTGACTTTATAAGGTTTAGTTTTATTTAATAACAAATTACACATCAATTTCTTCTATGTATAAAAGTGAAAACTTCAACTTGAAAATTGAATCGTCGAGTTATTAGATTATTATTTTTGAATATGGAAAGCTCGGTGATGATGACGCGAGTTTCATAATTTTTTTTCACCCAAAAAGTGCCCCAATATTCAAAAATAATGCAGGTATTTTACCTCCTTTAATTTAATAAACAAAGTTAGAATTTTGACCACTAGCCGACCTTTACATATAAATATAACAGTAGGTACCCCACGTTTACCTTTCGATTACCTAATGCAAAGGACAGACAGCCGACAGCACTCTGACAAACAAAGGCCCGCAATGTGTACTAATGCGTGAATCGGTCACCTGGCCACGACGTATATACGGGATCCGTCTGATACCACGCTGTTGGAGGTAGGCAGAATGTGTGGGTAATAAAGATATTAAACCGATGTTTTCTTTAAAAAATAACGCACTTGGGAATAAACCCTGTGTCGCAGGGGATTTTACAAACATACAATTAACGGACACAACGTACACCCAGACTCATGACAACCATTTATGGATCTTTTTTTGAAGTGAAAACTTCTTTTGGCACGCATATTTTTAGATGAGAGTGAATCTCTGGATTCGCGACACCGTTACGAGACGCAGCTCGACATATCCGAAAAATATTTTTTCGGCTGTCACGTTATTAAAGCAAAGAGGCGATATATTAATGTACATATAGCAGACCGCAAACGCGTCTAGATAAATAAAAAAAAAACATTTGCTATATAATTTATAACAACAGTTTTGCATAGTGTTTTAACCTCTGTCGGCACTCCCGGAGTGCAGATTTTTTATTTTTTTTGTATAATGATCAAACCTACAACACGCTGCGCAGTGATAAATCGCGATTTAATAGTGCAGTCAACATTTTCAAAGCATATAAAGACATACGTTTATACTAAGGATTTTTTTATACTCCTTAAGTGGCAAACAAGCATATGGCCTCCCAGATTTTAGGCAGTTACCGTTGTTAATGTACGCTTGCAACACCAGAGGTATACTTGCGTGTTGCACCAGGGCTTTAAGATGAAGTATTCCTAGGATTAAAAACATTTCATTCAAAACGCATCCCTAAATGAGCTCTGGAGACCTATTCTAACACACAGGAACAGAATAACACCGATGTGCGTAGTTATTTGGCTGTGGTCTTCTGTAAGGTAAAGGTCTTTCCACAGTCAGGCTTGCTTGCTAGTAGCCTTACCTTTTTTAATCTGACTTAATAATACCTTCCGCGCAGATACTGCGCAGATACAGAGACTGACTAAAATTCGGATAGAGGATGTTATTATAATAATGCTTAGATCGTTTTACTCAAAGTTCTCCTAATGACTTTTAAAATTATCCATTAAAGTTCCAATTTATATATCAGCCCTGTGTCAGCAAATATCGGTAGTGCGCTAGAGTGACATTACCCAATTCGATTCTAATTCTTCCGGAACATTAACTACGAGGAAATTTCATCCTTTTCGCTAGATTTATTTCACCATAGCGTAAGTTATACGATTAAAATAGAAGTTTCTTTTGTTTATTACTTAGGTGGCAATTAGGTGATGGTCCACCTGCTAGTAGGCAGTTACCATCTCTACATAGGGTACGGTAACTGCCTTATAATATACTAGGGGTCGCCCGAGACTTCGTCCGCGTGGTAATTTGGAATATTTTCCTCGATTTTGCAACATATCTCACTACTGCTCCGCTCCTTTTGATCATAGCGTGATGTTATATAGCTTATATAGCCTTCCTGGATAAATTCACTTTTCAACAAAAAAAATATTTTTTCTAATCGAACCAGTACTTTCTGAGATTAGCGCGTACAACCAAACAAACAAACTCTTCAGCTTTATAATATTAGTATAGATTTGGCAATAATCGGGTGTTGCTGACCCAAAAATTTGTACCACCAGGGCTTAGTGATGGGGATTCATCATGAAGATCCGTTTAGTAATAGGACCTAGGATAGAAATACGTATCTTAAAAAACGCATCCCTAAAACATTTCCAGTGCTCATTTAAGGATACGTTTATAAAAGACAGGAATTGTGCCCTGTTAATAAGGCAATGGGCTCATCCTTTTAGATGGAAAAAGAAGAAAAAAGAAAATTACATTTATTGACACCCATTTTGGTATATTACAAACTGTATCTTATAATTATTATATAGGTTCTAATAAGACACATCGTGTGACTATGAGGTTACCACTCAGCATAATGCTATATTGTGATAACCTTTAAATACCCAACTGGGACAGTATCATCAGGGAAATTTAAAGTACCAAGAGTGCATATCTAGTATGTAACATACTTTAAGCTCATTTGTACGGATTGTTCCCACAGACAAACTGTGAAAATAGTTTTGTGGGGCTGTGTTTAGATATAAGATTAAATGTAAAACTTTTTCTTAATAAAGATATGTACATACATATATAAACAATTCAGTGCTGATTTTCAGTGATAACTCCAAGTGACGAACATGAGTCATACACCACCAATATATATAATAATATATATTTTTTTAAAGACAACTCCCGCACTAGAGAACAAGCTCTGTGTCGCGGGTGACTTTACAAACATACAATTACCGGACACAGATTACACCCAGACTCAGAACAACACTTTGTGGGTCACACAAAGTTTTGACCTGTGTGGGAATCGAACCTACAACCTCGTGCACAGCAGGCGCATACTGCGACCACTGGACCACCAAGGCAGTCAAAAAAGTTAAATCATATAAAAAATAGAAGCATGTTCTCCTATATATTTTCCAAACTCTAGGCATTTTATCAACTCTCTCTTAGCGTAGGTACAAGGCTCAAAGCATTAATTTAAACACTGAGTTATAGTTGCCAATTAGTCTGACAATTAGGCCTGTACTGAGCCGTTTATGAGTGAACACTAATTGAGCTGTCGCCTCTCTAGGGGGGAGTAAACAACTGTCGGCTTCTACCGCATTTCAACACTGATTGTGGATTTTGAGCTTTGTTTATATTTTAAGAGGAAAGTGTAAAGAGCTCACGACATTTCATTTCTGCGGGACAAAAAGTAGTCTATGTGTTATTTCAGACTATAATTTTTCTGTAAATATAATCTAGATCCATTCAGTGTTTTGGGGCCATTGAGTAACAAACATCCATCTATCCATCCATTTCGCATCTAAAATATTAGTAAGATAAGATTGACACTGAACCAACCGTGCATTTGACGATTTCGATACTCATCCTACTAATATTATAAACGCGAAAGTTTGTAAGTATGGATGAATGGATGGATGGATGGATGATTGTTACTCTTTTACGTAAAAACTACTGAATGGATCTGGATGAAATTTGGCAAAGAGAGAGATTATGGTCTGGAATATTTTTTTCTTTTTAACCGACATCCACGCGGGCGGAGCCGCGGGCAACAGCTAGTTAAATATATAACTTCTAAATAAATTTTGAATCATTCATAAGAGCCCCATTTAAACCCATCTTCTAAAATCAGTCATCATGATGAATGTTTACCCAGATGACAGATGGTGTCTAATTTGGTATGCAATGACGTGGCCGCTGACAAACCACTCATAAATGAATAACTCCAAGATGAGTTTATTTATGAACAAGTACTGTTTTGCTTTCATTATAAAATTATGTGTTTCGGTAGGTGGTCGAAATTCAAGCGTAATTCATTGAATTTATAAATTTGAATGTTACCTATTAAGGTTCTTTTGTTAAGCAGTATGTATCAATAATTTAATCAAACTTTTTCAGGCCACTTCTAGACAAAACCAAAGGCCTCTCCAAATTTGCACCACAACACCCGCAGGGGTATTCCGTAAGAGCGAAAACCGAGCGACCGGGAAAACGGAGCAAAATCTGGCTATCAGATAGAAAATCGGAGCAAAATCTGGCTGTCAGATAGAAAATCGGTATTCCGTCAGAGCGAAAACCGACGCCTTTTAACGTTAGCAATCGTGTGAGCCGTCACCGTCACAACTGTCAGTTTGCGATTGCTGTTTCTTAGAGAATCAGCCCGCCGGTAGTATAATAAAGAGTACAAGTACAAACATGACCTGTATCGCGGGAAACTATACTTATATAATATATCACGGACACAAAGCACACCCAGACAGGCAGTTAAGGCCCACGAATATTATGTTCCGTGTATTTATTAAACCTACAACACTCAGTGCGGTGTTAGTACTTAGTGACACTTAAAAGTAAATTTGCCACAGAATAAGTATGTCTAAATTTGTCTAGAACTGTGACGAATTTACAGAATTCACACATACTTTTTTCATGGCAAATATACATTGTGACGAAGGTACACACGGCAACGGAGATGGCTGAACAGGGTCACTATAATATGATTAGTTTTTTTTAAGTAAACCATTCTTTATATTCCTGTGGAATTTGGTAACAGTATACAATTAGGGTAAACCTACAGATAAAAATATCATCATCTCAGTCCAGACGTAGGTCCATCGGTTGCCCGAAAGACGTTAAAAATATATTTCACACAAATTCATACATTGGTTTTCCTAAAAACTAATGTTTATATAGCAGCCCTATACAGCCATCTCCGTTGCCCACCGTACAACAATTCCTTAGCTACCACCCTAATCTCTAGACTACACGTCATGTGAAGTGCAGTTAATCTATACTAATACTATAAAGCTTAAGAGTTTGTTTGTTTGCTTGTTTGGTTGAACGCGCTAATCTCAGAAAGTACTGGTTCGATTAGAAAAAAATCTTTTTTTGTTAAATAGTGCATTTATCCAGGAAGGCTATAGGCTATAAAACATCACGCTATGATCAATAGAAGCAGAGCAGTAGTGAGATATGTTGCAAAATCGGGGATAATACTCCAAATAACCATGTGGACGAAGTCGCGGCGACCCCTAGTAACCTATACTCTGCTCATTATTGAAGCTCATGCAGTCAGAAAGTATTACCCTGAATATTGTATTAACGTTAATCTTTCCGATACGTTGCCACGTCGTACGTCTAAAAAGGTTTGCTGACGTATAAAATTGACAACCGACGTCTTTTTATGCATGATCTTGGAAAATTGATGGATGTAATCCGGTGGGTAATGGCACTGTCAAAAGTGGAACGGGACTACATTTAAAATATTTTTATAGATGCGTTAATGATTAAAGTTATTAAGTCTGTTTGGAATATTGCCAAGTTTAAATTTTTATAACTATAATCTAGCTGACTATCTGAATCTAGTCTGTGGGTCTAGTGGATACTGACCCTGAATGCTAAGCGGTTTAATTTTTACAAGGAATACTTATTTGTGCACGATTTTTTATTCTCTGTCTTAGTGTCATTAATCTGTAATAGTATGTATTTAGATATTCTATTTTTGAGATATACTTTCTTTTAAATTTAGAACACCACTACTTGCAAACACCAGGGGTATCACCTGCGTGTTAAACGATGTAAAAACTTCTTTCTTAAATAACTTATTGTAGTCTTTCGAAAATTCGTAGATTTACATCTTTATTTATAGGCACTCATCAAAACATAGATGTTAGGTTAAAATACGAAAAAGAAGAACTACTTTCAGTAATCTGAGCACGAAACGAAACAAGGCAACTCGTTTCCGAATAAAAACCCAACACGGGAGGATGGGTCCGTTCAAATGCAAAGTTTTCAATATTGCAACAATCTCTCGTCTCAATGCCGTTGGGAAGTAGGGCTGAGGATAGTTTAGACACGGCAGTAACACCAAAATACTTTAGTCACGTGACACGTTTTTGGAAAAGTATGAACTGACAAATCTAAAGTTTACTAGAGCAGGATATAATTATGTGTCAATCATTTCTTTTTATTTTTTTTTATTATTCCTTTTTTAATTATGTGATAAATGATACAATAAAATATGGAAAACAAATCGTTGTAAGGCAATCATGGTACCTTCTATTTTGTCTTAGCGCAAAATTTACTGCACTATCCGAAATTTGAACCCAATTTACAATTTAGTTTACCTAAAGGCAAGAAGCTATAAATAAAACTCAGAAAAATACTTGGCATTGGCCAGAATTAATTCCTGAATAAAATACAAGGCTTGTAGCACTAACCTGAAAAAGGTGTCTGAAAGAAAAACTACGTACTGGCCCGTTAGTCTAGTGGTGTGATCCTAAACCGTTATAATTAAAATTTTGTGTGATACTTAAACATTTTTGTTCCGAGTCTGGGTGTAATTTGTGTCCGTAAATTGTGTGTTTGTAAAGTCCCCCGCAACACAGGGCTTATTGCCCAGTGCGGGAGTTTGTGGTAATAACCTTAAACAACTGAGAAATAAAAAAAAATGGCGGCCATTCTACAAGATACTAGTGCCTAAGTAGACGGTGCCAAATATTTGGTTGTGTGGCGAGCTCACGGTATTGCTCTTTTATTGCAAACACGCCGCATTGTACCGCTCCCAACATTACTGTTAGGGTTCGCGAAGTTTGTGAGAAAACGAACTATTAGTAAATATTACAATTAGGAGATTTTTAAAGCAAACAAACAAACAGGGACTGCACAATGACTTTTATACAGTGATTTATTTTTATATTTCGTTTTCGAAATTTTGTTTTAGATTCATTATTTAAAAGGCACTTCCACTACCCCAGATTAGGAGAGCGCATTTTTTGAACATGTGAACGACGCGAACGCCGCGGGCAAGTCGCGACAACGCGGCGTTTCGTTGAAGAATTTCTGTAGCCATCTTCCAACATCATCATCAAATACACCACTGCAATCCAAATCGACCAAACATCGTAATACCACAGTGTAAAAAAACAGTAATAATAAAAGAAATCATTAGACCGAGGAAATACTTTACTTGGTAATAAAAAAAAAACCTGTTTCTAAACGTTGTAAATTTTAATGCTGCAGTCAAGTCATATATGTATGTGGGTATGTAACCCATTCGTTCAAAAACACACTAAAAAACTTTTCAAAAAAAGTTAGGGTTGAAATATTTCGAAACAGTTTTCAATTAATTGGGCCGCAGTATACGTTTAGAAATTTTTATTTGGCTCTGGATTTTTACGCTGAAATGTTAGACAGATTGGCATGTTGGTTGTCAATAGTTCCTGGCTAAACTGTGTTAAAATGTTATGTTGAATATTCTATTTCTAATAATATTTTTATATATCTGCATTTAACTTGTCACTGAGTTTTATTTTAATATTAAATATACCTAGGTAGCAAACAATCATACGGCCCGCTTGATGGTAAGCAGATACCGTAGCCTATGGATTCTTAAAATACCAAAAGTATTACTTGCGTGTAAAACTAAAAGAGTAGACAAGGGTTTTGTGCTGAAGTATCCCTGGAAAAGGAAGGCGTTTCTCTAAAAAGGCATTGCTAAATGAGCTCTGGAGACCTGTGCTCAGGCATATGAACACAATAGCACGGCAGCACTCACAATATGCAGTTATTTGGCTGTGGTCTGTAAGTAATCTTACCACTGAGAGTGGGGTCGATCCCTTACCGTATCCTTACCGTAGCCTACAGAGGCCTGCAACACCAGAAGCATCACTTGCGTGTTGCCAACCCATTTTTTACACCAGGGCTTTATGAAAAGACTATCCCTGAGATAGAAAAACGTTTCTTTTAAAACGCATCCCTTAATGAGCGCTCTGGAGACCTGTACTCACACACAGGAATACAACTAATGTAGTTTTTTGGCTGTGGTCTTCTGTAAGATGGAGGTCCTTCCCCAATCGCCTTAAGAAATTTTCACTTCAAAATGGTCACCTATTAAACTTGCAGATCTATGTATCGGTGTTTTGGTGCGTAAGTACAGGCCATCAGTGCTCCATTTTAGGGCAATTTTTAAAATATGTTTTTCTTATCGCAGGGTACTCATTATAATTCTCGTGTTACAGAATGTAGGGTTGAATGCGTTTTGAAAGAAACATTTTCCTAACCAAGGTATACTCCTCCTTTGGTTAGGAAAATGTTTCTTTCAAAACGCATTCATGAGCGCTGCAGACCTGTAGGTCACACATCATACAACCCTGGTGAAAAAAAAGATAGACAATACGCAAGTGATACCTCTGGTATTGTAAGCATCCATAGGCTACTGTAACTGCTTAACATCAAGCGGGCCGTACTCGTATGTAAAAAAAAAAACGGTCTAACCGCGTCGTACTTGTTTAGCCTCGCAAATTTTTCTTTGTCACGTAACAGCTGCTCTAGTCTTGTGCAAACAAACAACAAAAACAAAAAACCCTAACGAATGAAAGAGAAATAAATATATTTATGGCAATAGAAATAAAATGTCCGCTAAAGTCCCCGATACAAAGAGCTTAGTGTAATGAGGAGTCAGTCGCTGACAATTTGTTAAATCCGAGCGAACTTGACGTCAGCACGGAATTTGTGAAATATAGGTACACGAAGTGTTAGATAACGCTGAATGGATGTAGGGATTTAAAAGGGTAACCATGGATAAAGTTAGGCGTATATTATACGGGCTGGGTTACAAGAATAATTTCGTTTGTGCTAAACATACCAATAAAAATATGTTTTTTAAAATAAAGAAGTAATATTGAAGTGAGCGCTTGCATGCGTGCGTGAGTACTTGCATAAGTGCGTGTGAGTGCATTTTTGGCGTGCGTGCTTACGAGCTTGCGTGTATGCATGAGTGAGTGTGCGTAGGTATCTACTTGCATGCGAAGTGCGTGCGTGCATAACTGCGATTGCAAACAAAACAGATTTTTATGTGATAAGTTTTTTTTCCGAGTCCAAGTGTAATGTTATAGGTATGTGTATTTAGAAGTATACAAGTAAGTTTACCAGTGTATTTATCCAGGAAGGCTATATAACATCACGCTATGATTAATAGGAGCAGAGCAGTATTGAGATATGTTGCAAAATCGGGGAAAATATTCCAAATTACCACGCGGACAAAGTCGCGGGCGACCCTTAGTAATATTATAACATGTCAATTTCCAGACATGCTAAAAAAATGTACTTTTGGTACATCTTTCAACTTAAACATAAAATAAAACCCGAGTTGGGGAACGAACCGAGACATGGCGGTCGTATCATAAATCAATTAATTTAACTTAATAAATATTTATTTACTAATTGCAACCTTTATTTATTACGAATAAACCTTTTCTTACCTCTTGGGAATTTCATTTGAAGGAACGTGGCGGTAGCAAATAGACAATTGAATTAAATTTTGTGAATATTAATTAACGTAGGATAAGTTTTATGGAATTAATTTAAAAGGTTGGGAGTTTTCAATCTATTTCTACTAATATTATTAAGAGGTAAAGTTTGTAAGTTTGGATGGAAACTACTAATTCAATTTTTATAATTATTTATTCATTGGAAGCTTCATTTTCTCTGAGTGCTATAGGATAGTTTGTATCTACACACAATGCGAGCGAACTCGTGGGTGGGAAGTAGTGAGTGAAAATAGGTAATCGCTTCTTCTTATCGTTTGGTTAGTGACCAACCTGGTGACAAAGTTATTTATAGTGCCCATATTTAGGCCTCTGTCGTGATTCGACGACTGTAAACAGCCGGACGACTTTCAATGTACCCTCTGATCAACATCTGAGCATCTGCGAAATAACACTATGCGGTCACCATATGGTAGTTGATCGCTGAGCCAAAATAGGACCAGCATCAAAAAATGAGGAAGAGTAATGTATTCGGGATATCTTTGTGTTCTAACAAAATTATAATTTACCTTGATCATACATATTTTTATTTGACTCCTAATTTTCTACTTTTTTTTCTACCAGGGAAATTGTGTCATAAAACTCTGGTGGTCATAACTTTTAGGTCGGAAACATGCTAGTGATACCTCTAGTACCTATTGCAAGCGTCTATATAGTACGGTAACTGCTTACCATTAGGCGGGCCATATGCTTGTTTGCCACTTAAAAAGTATAAAAAAAATCCTAACTACTTACAAATATTACAATCATGAAACCAATATTTCACCGACTACTTCGGTACCTTACATCGAGACTCTGTCGTCCAATTAGATTGTACCTAAGTTTTAAGCTTCCCAACCTTGTCAGAACTTATCCAAGAAACCATCTGACAATTCTTAGTCAGCAGTATTACAGAAATAAAACTTATTCCAATACCTGCAACAAGACGGTATAAAAACTTTGCTTGAACGGATTTATAATAAAATTCTTAGAGATGTTGAATAGAACTTTTTAAAGTAAGATGGAAATTAAAAATATATATGTATCTACTTATGTAAGAAAACTAGGCAAAGCCTTTACTATAGCAATCGCAGAGTGGGAAAGTAACCAACTTTTAAACTTGAGATGTGAGTTTGATCCCAGGTGGTAGTGGTAGTCACTTTGTGAAATTTTTACGTAGGTACTATATAAATGACTAGCTGTTGCCCGCGGCTCCACCCGCGTGGATGTCGGTTACCGCTGCAAAAAGTAGCCTATGTGTTATTCCAGACCATAATCTATCTCTGTGCCAAATTTCATCCAGATCCGTTCAGTAGTTTTAACGTGAAAGAGTAACAAACATCCATCCATCCATCCATCCATTCTTACAAACTTTCACATTTATAATATTAGTAAGGATTTACCATCTGCTAATTATGAAAGAAATATCGTGAGGCAACTTACATATCTTAGAAAAGCATGTCTGATCCTCTCATCACGTAGGCCAGCATGTGTGGGTGAAGGCCTAAACCCTTCAACTGTCTAGAAAGGAGAGGAGACTCATGCCCAGCAATGAAACATACCTATAAGGGTTAATATCGTGATTCGAAACACAATTCAAACAAAACCTGGCGTAAAAGCTAGTCTGTAGCAAATAGATCTAAATTAATTAAATCCTACTGATAAATGATGTTTCAAAAACACAAATTTATAACAAAACTTTTCATCTACCATTTATATCTTTGGTATAAACAAATCAACACGTGCCAAAACAATAACTTTCTAATTGTTAGAATAATTTATTGATTGAAGTCTAAGGTTGTTACAGTAGAGAGGTAAGGAACCATACTATCGAGCAAGCCTGATTGGGAAAATACCTCTACCTTACAGAAGACCACAGTGGTGTAGTTGAGGTCCTGTGTGTGAGTGCAGGTTTCTAGCGCTCGTTTAGGGGATTCATTTTGCATGAACGTTTTCCTATCCCAGGGATACTCCATCTTAAAGTCCTGGTGTAAAAAAATAGGTCGGCAACACGCTTTTGGTATTGCACATGTCCAAAAGCTACGGGAACTGCTTAAAATCAGGAGGATCCTATGCTTGTTTGCCACCCAAGTATAAATAATAAAATAAAGTGCAACGCGAATTTTCCACGAGTGGATGAGCGGAGTCTGTTCATCAAGAATGAATATAATGAGGTGGAGGTCCTTTCCAAGCCGAGTTGCTGAGTTTAATGGTGCTATCCCTCTGTTAAATCCAACGATAAATATTGAGTCACCCTCTTTCAGCTTTTTTGTTTTTTATATTACCAAGGAGTCAAACAAGCACACGGCCCGCCCGCCCGCGTAAGCTGTTATCGCCTGCAGTCTAAAGACGTTTGCAACACCAGGGGTATCACTCGCGCGTTGCCGACCCTTTAAAAACTTTACTCCTTTCTTGAAGAACCCCATGCAATAGTCTCGGGAAAACTTTTATTTGATTGTGTTAATCCATCTTTCATACCCTTTCCTTGTCGCTGTCAAACTTCTGTATAATTTCGTACTATTATATCCAATCATATTTACTTTGGTGACTATGATTACTTAAGTTTGTTTGACAGTTGTCACAGAGTCTTGAAGGTAACTCCTGTCGTCTTTTTATAAGTGTCGTCTAAGAAGAGGGTCACGATAAGTTAAGACTTCTATCAAGAAACTTTACTGTTAATGCTTTGAGAATTGTTATATTATTTTAATGTTAATAGGAATTCAGATTTTTAAGTAAAGTACTTACATAATGTTTTTGTTGACTGTACTTTTAAAGTATTTGTGATTTGAGACGAAGCAATAGTAATAGATTTTTTTTGGAATGTGGGAAAGAATTTCACGACGAACGAAGAACCAATCAATATTTTTATTTATACTAATTAAATGTTTAAGTGTGATAATTTTAATAAGGTTTATGTTTAAGCATTTTGTTTTATCTACGATTTAATGTTCATTTTAGTCATATCAGGAAAGTATATAATATGGTAAGTGGCTTAATTGAAAAAGGAGACATAATTAGTCGAAAGAATATCATCGATATAATTATATACTTTATGCCAATATTCATTATTTTAGGAACTATACGTTTTACATATACCAGCTTACTTACCGGCCGCTAATGCAACCAAGGTTACCGTAGCCAAGTTGGAGCTCCGCCACAGAATGAATAGTACTACGTACTCCCCATAAAAAGACTGAAAAAGTGCAATTTTGTTTCTAGTAATAATCAAGTTTGTTCTAAATTCTAGCGAGTTTTGATCAAAAAAGTAATCAAGAAGTAGTATGTCGGGCCACTTCTGTATTCTGTCATCTTTTGACATATACCATATACCATGTTCTGAGCGAATAAATATCTTATCTTATCTTATCTTAACAAAATCTTATAGAATTCTAAAATGACTTTTGTCCAATATTTTTTTCCGCAGATTGGTCTAGGTTATATCAACGTAGGTAGTCAAAGTCAAAGTCAAAGTCAAACTCATTTATTCATATAGATCAAATACATGATACTTATGAACGTCATAAAAACAAATGCCAGCATACTTTTTTTCCTACGGCCAATTCGCTGACTAGGGTTGGGCCTCGAGAAGAATTGGCAAGAAACTCGGGCCACTCTTTTTAATTGCCAGAGTATAACATTTACAATTTGGTATGAGTTACAATATTAGTGTTAACAAAAAGGGACGGAACCCAATATTCCATACAAAATTAAATTTAAGTAAAAAAAAAAAAAATTTAATAAGGAAACAATGAAGGGAAAAAATGAATTTAGCTTTCCACTGTATGGCAATGAGGGATCCTTTCCTTTTGTATGTATAAGATAGAAACGTGTCGAGATCACATTGCGTTCTTAATAAGAATCTAAAAACTATATCTTTATTATTTAAAAATAAATCATGCCAAGATTGACCAGCCACCCCAAGTAGCACCCGTTCACGAGCATGACGCACGGACCAGCCATCATTTCCTTCGCCATATTAGAGGGAAGGAAATGACCCGGCCAATACGACACCACAAGCAATGGCATTTCAGTGAGCATGACAATCCAGGACATAATAATAAAAAATAAAAAAAACTAAATAGAAAGTCAATAATGATCACAAAACGTCTCCTTACAAATTTGTAGTTATTATTCTTATATAATTCTGTATCAAAATTAGCAACTAACCCCATGACTTTTTATCATTTAGAAAGTCATTAATAGTGTAATAACCCTTGCTTAAAAGATGATTTTTTACCGCTAGTTTAAATTTGTGTAAGGGTAGGTTCATAACTTCAAGAGGTAGTTTGTTATAAAAACGTACCCCGAGTCCCACAAATGAATTGTGGACTTTATGTAGGCGGTGATATGTACCAACAAGTTTGTGTTTGTTTCTTGTGTTTATTGAATGAATATCACTGTTTTTACAAAACAGGTGTAAATTTTGTTTAACGAACATGATGTTGGCTAAAATGTACTGAGATGCAACTGTCAGAATGCCTATTTCTTTAAACCTTTCTCTAAGTGAAACTCGTGCTCCTAAATTGTAAATAGAGCGTACTGCTCTTTTCTGGAGTATAAATATAGTTTCAATATCAGCAGCTTTTCCCCATAGTAGTATTCCATAAGACATAACGCTATGAAAATAACTAAAATAAACAAGCCTAGCTGTTTCTATGTCTGTAAACTGCCTTACTTTTCTTACTGCGAAAGCTGCGGAACTAAGTTTCCCTGCAAGACACGATATATGAGCACCCCACTGAAGCTTGCGATCTAAAGTCAAACCCAAAAACACTGTAGATTCAACGAAATTTAATGATTCACCGTTCAAAATTATATTACTTAATGTAAGATTTCTAGTATTGGGCATGGTAAACTTAACACACTTAGTTTTTTTTGAGTTTAACAGTAGATTGTTTGCATTAAACCAGTCCAGAACTTTCGCAAGTGAACCATTCACAGTCTCAAGATTTGATTCTTTACGGTCTACCTGAAATATAAGTGACGTGTCATCTGCGAATAGTACAATGTCGCAAAAATCCTGTACATGGAAAGGCAAATCATTAATATAAACTAAAAAGAGAAAAGGACCAAGAATTGAGCCCTGTGGGACACCCATACCTACAGATAATCCTGAAGATCTACTTCCGCTAATATCAACGAATTGAACTCTATCACTAAGGTAGGTGGCAACTAGGTTGAGTGCAGCATCTCTTATACCATAATGCCTGAGTTTTCTCAGGAGCGTATTGTGTTCAACACAATCAAAGGCTTTTGACAGGTCACAGAAAACACCAATAGCATCCATTGAATTTTCCCAGGCTCTAAAAATGTGCTTTAACAATTTAACACCTGCATCTACTGTAGAACGACCCTTTCTAAAACCATATTGCTCATTATGTAATAAATTATTTATATTAAAGTGACTCTCTAATTGCAATAACATAATTTTCTCAAAAATTTTGCTAATAGCAGGCAATATGGATATTGGTCTAAAGTTATTCGGGTCATTTTTAGATCCGTTTTTAAACAAAGGTATTACTTTACTGTGTTTCATTAGATCAGGAAATACGCCTGTATCAACACATCTGTTAAATATTGCTGCAAGATGTGGAGCTATATTCAAAATTATATTGTGAACTAGTTTTACAGAAATACCCCATAAGTCAGCAGTTCTTTTTGAATTCAATGTCTTGAACGCTTTTAATATATCATTAGGGTCAATATACTTAAAACAAAATAAAACGCTACACTCTCCCACGCTTCCTTTTACCAAGTTCTCGGCTTTAACTGGGCAAGAATCTAAGGAGCTAGTTGTGTTGATTGGTATGTTTGTAAAGAAATTATTAAACATATGCGCTACATCTAAATTATTTGAGACCACTTTATCATCATGCTTAAGTTGAAAGTTGTCATCGCGCAATTTGATTCTACCAGTTTCATTATTGATAATATTCCAAGTTGCTTTTACTTTATTATCTGACTGCTTAATTTTATTACTTAAATATAGAGACTTAGCTATAGAACAAGCCCTTTTAAAAGTTTTTGAATAATTTTTAACATAAAGGAGGAATGCTGGATTAGTATTGTATTGCTTCATACCATATAGCTCATATAGCCTAGCCCTACTTTTATAGATGCCGTTCGTTGCCCAGTCACAGAAATTAACTTTGATGTTTTTAAAGAAAGTTTTAGGCTTAAAAATATTTTCATATTCTAATTTAATTATATTAAACAAAGACTCGTAAAGCACATCTGGATCATCCAGAGTAATGTCTATATTGATGACTTTGGTGGCTATACTATCACTGAAGTGTTCTAGGCGTCCACAGGTCATTGGCCTACATGTGATCTTAGTAACTTTAGGTATTGTGTTTGTTTGAATTATAACCTTTTGGCCACAGTGATCAGATGTCAAATCATTTAATATAGATTTTCCTAAATACTGACAATTACAAAAAATATTATCTAAGCATGTAGCTGAATGCGAGGTGATCCTGGTTGGTTCAAAAAATAAATGATGTAAATCAAAAGACCTAAACAAGCTAATCAATCTACTGCAAATAGCTGACTCTTCAAGTAAGTTGACATTAAAGTCACCACAAACTACTACATACTTACTGCCAACACAAAGCCGTTTTAATAAATCTTCCATTACTGTTTCAAATGTACTAAAGTCACCCTGCGGTGGTCGGTAAACACAAACTACGATATGTTGCTCAAGCTCAACACAGGATATTTCAATAGTGCGCTCGATAGAAAGTTTTGCTATATCTTTACGTTCCTTACATTTAATACTATTACAAACATATATTAGAGAGCCACCATGAATAGCTTTCTTTCTTACGAATGCACTACCTATAGTATAATACTCATTATTTATTAACTTAAGGTCACTCTTTAGCCAATGCTCAGTGACACAAAGAATGTGAATGCTGTGTTCCTTCAAAAATAATTCTACTTCTAACATCTTGCCGGATAAGCCCTGAATATTTTGGTGAAATAAGTTTAGGCTACATGACTGCTTACCCTTTGTCGCATCTAGTAGTTTAAACTACAAGATGTATCAAAATTGCTAATAGTACTACATACTATACTACTACTAATACTATGATTAACTAAGTCCTTTAATACTTTACAAGTACCTGTGTCAGTAAATAAACTAAATGCTAATAATTTAGCAACCTGTCGTTTGTCAAATAAGGAAAGATACATAGTATCTTCAGTTAATAAATAATTACTAATAAATATATTAGTGTCGAAAAATAAAATGAAGTCGCTATGGCGACATGTAATATTATAAATTAATAAATTCAGTTTTTCAATATGCCTATTTTGTTTTTCAGTTAAGGCATATGAATATGGCAAGGCACAGGAAATAAATCTACAACCTAAGCTATTGTGAAGTGTTGTCATTACCTCAGTTAACTGCAAAATATCTTTTTTAGCGACATTTAAGCTGTCACCAAATAAAATAATCCCTGTAGATTGCTCATTAAAGCTAGCAGACTTTAAATTATTAATAACATTGCTAAAAAATTGCATTGGTACTTTTAGAAATATAAAATAATGCATACACCTGTTGTCTCATCATGAAATTCGAGACAAAAATTTCAAAAATTCACGTAGGTTACATTAAATCGATTCAAAATATATCGTGGAATGCAATTTTATTTCGATGCAATAAAATGGTTCATAGCAATACGTTACGGTCCATTTGTAACATGCAACTGAGCGTAAGATGTTATATCAAAACGATTTTCGTTGACTTTTATAAAACGATAGTATTTTTCGGACAATCTGGCTATGTCCAGTACTTTCAAAATGACGTTTGAAAATGAATATTATTCGTACTAGCATTAATGTTCTGGATAAAGCAGGTTTTTGCATCGGTACAAATACAATGCATTCAAACTCAAACTCAAAATTCATTTATTCATTTAGGTTACAAAGTAACACTTATGAAGGTCATAAATTATGAATAAACCAAAAAGATGATGTCAGCAAAATTTTCCTACGGCTAGGCTTCGCTGACATGGAGCCTTGAGAAGAACTAGCAAGAAACTCAGGCCACTCTTTTTAATCGCCAGATAGTTACAATCTTTTGTAAAATACAAGTAGGATAGCATGCAATCTGATGCAGTCAAAACACGATACTAACTATATTGATAAAATATGGTAATCGTACTTAGTACTGGTCGTGCGAGAAAAAAAACTAAAGTATGGTGTTAAAGTCTGCTTAAATTTACATATTGCTATTAAAGAATAAGGCAATATGTGAATAGTGACAATTTTTATTGTAAAATTTAACGTTTTGCTACTAAATAAATAAACAACGAAAAAAAAGAAAAAGTACAGAATTATCACTACAATTCACAATGTGCCTCACGTCATTATATTACAAACGTAATACAGTAAGCTAACTGTCACTCATTTACAAATCTTCTTATCATTTGGTTAATGGACAACCTAGTGACAGAGTTATTTAGATCGCGATTTAGGCCTCTGTCGTGATCTAACTGACTGTAAACGGCTAGCGAACCAACTTATAGCGTGCCAAGACGCTATAAGCCATCTCTGGGCTCTTTCCCAGAGATGGCTTATAGCGTCTCTTGATCTCTTGATCGGCATGCCATTTGACTTCACTTCAAGCAGCTTTTAGACTACGCTATAATATAATAGCATAATATAGTATAAATAGCTCATAGTACAACAATATCGCGCACCTTAGATTTTTATGGACACGTTCACACTGTACTGTACTATATATTATTGACTTACTATGTGATAATCTTTCTTCGCTATACTAATAGCACAATAGTATAGCGTAGTCTGAAATTAGCTTTACTTTGAGTTTACTTCTAAGGAGCGTCATTTGTTTCACATCAATAAATAAAAGAAAACAATATGAACAGTAGCTATTAATCTGATTGGCAGTGAAACATACTTGTTTGAATCTTATTGAACTTATTCAACGTACAGAAATAAAGCAAATTGACATAAAATAAGACACGTAGCTACGTGACAACACCGCGTTCTCGTTATATTTGCTCACATACTTACACAAAAGGACGAAATAAAAAGGTATACGAGTGTGTAGATGATTTTACACTTATATTTTATTCTTTTTCTTCTTATCGTTTGGTTAGTGGCCAACCTGGTGACAGAGTTATTTAGCCTCTGTCGTGATCTAACGACTTTTATTATATCTGTAGGATGAAATAACACTATGCGGAAACACTCAGATGAAATACTACTATGCGGTCACCTATGTATAGGGTCACCACATAGCTATCCCAAAGCAAAGCTTTGCTTTGGTAGCTTAACTCGCTGTTCGTTCACCTAACAGCGAGTGCATCTGTCTATGGTTAGTGGCCAATTTGATGACAAGCAAGATTGATGACGTTAGCTAATTTATCTTACGGCTTGTTCGCTGACTGGCAGAGCATTGAGAAGCAGTGCCTCTGTTAGCTGCTGTTTTAATTTATTGAAATTTTGAGAGGCTCGTAGCTGATTAAAAGCCATGTCAATAGATAGAACTGAGTTCCTATGGGACCATTTTCTAAAGACAGCGATAAACCTCAATGCCTTAAAAACCATGTATATTTAGTACCATAGCCATTTAGTCATGTACCTGATCCCTCTCCGGTCGTGTCAGATTGCTAGTCCATCGGACTATGAGAGTAAAGAATTAGACAGCCCAATAAATTGTGTTTGCATACATATTATTTATTCATTGTACACTATTATAATCTCCGTTGAAATTAGCTCCCGTGACCAAAATCGGTCTAGAGACTCTAGAGGACTATTAATAGAATCCTTTTGTATATAGTTCAATTAAATATCTCACTACGTGCGTGTAACCTAGGGATTAGAAGGGATATCCAACAGATACAGTCATAATCGCCTCGATTATCCTACTCTTAGTTTAGTTACCTCGTAGGTTCGTATGAAGTGTAGGTAGTAGAGAAACTCCTTTATAGATAAGCAAAAGCATAACTTAAAGAGACTATAGCATGGGGTTTTTCAAGAAAGGAGTTATAAGGTTTTAAAAGGGTCAGCAACGCGCGAGTGGTACCCCTGGTGTTGCAAGCGTCCATAGGCTACGGTAACTGCTTACCATCAGACGGGCCGAATGCTTGTTTGCCACCTTTGTAGTATAAAAAAAGGCAACTAATAAATACCTAGAACGCTACTTTCTCTATAAGCCCCTTCGTAAGACATAGGGTTGTGCGCAATATAATATTTTTTGTAGCAAAAGATCATTTTTTGTCTGTAGGTATGAGATAGGGATTAGGTACCTACTGTTATCGCATTATACAAAGTTATGTCGAAATAAATATACTTGCAGACCGCGATAAACCGATGCGATGCCGACAGTTTACACGCCGCGCCGCCGCGCCGCACGGTAGCCGCAACGCTACCAGTCCGTATTTGTAATCAGCGTTGTATAAAGTTTTAATAGAATTCCAAATGTATTTACGGAGGGCCGATGACACTTATGACTAAAAAAATACGCAAATTTTCTATCAAAAGCAGTTTTCTATCACCATACAAAACTGCTTTAATAATAGTCGGGAATTCTTAACTACACAATTTGTATGTTAACAAAATAGAGAACATTAATATTGTAAATAACATCTGTATGTACCTATTTTACGCAAATTAATACTTTGACTCTAAGCGCTGAGCAGTAGGTATTTTATTAAAACTTTTCGTTCAGTTCCTACTACTTAATTATATTTTATACTAAGCTCGTACACTGTTGAGGTATACAAAGAATTAACGAAACCATAACATGCTCTTAAGGTAAAAAGCATTGGGTATATTGTGGAAGTTCTTGTTCATTATATTAATTTGTTTTACTGTGGATTTCCGACAGACTTCTGACATAAACGTAGGATGTTTGATGGGCCGCATCTGTGAGTAAGCGACTGAATGTATTAATGAAAGAAATAATTAATAAGTAAATATTAAAAGTTACAGTTGCCTTTCCCAGTCGTTCTTGTTTGCTTGTGTGGTGCTCTCTCTTTTCTTTTCTGCTTTTGAATCGTCAATGTGATCTTCTTCTTATCTTATGACTAGCTGTTGCCCGCGGCTCCGCCCGCGTGGATTACGGTTATCGCTGTAAAAAGTAGCCTATGTTTTATTCCAGACCATAATCTATCTCTGTGCCAAATTTCACCTAGATCCGTTTAGTAGTTTCTACATGAAAGAGTAACAAACATCCATCCATCCATCCATCCATCCAATCATACTTACAAACTTTCACGTTTATAATATTAGTAGGATTAGTAGCCAACCTGATGACAGAGTTGCTTACATCTACCAACTGACTATTAACAGTCGGATTAACTTTGAACTTGCCTTCTGAAGCAAGTAAAAGCTCTGATAAAATACAACTATGCAGTCACCTATCCGTAAGGTAACCGTGACCTTGGTAGCTTAACCCGCTGATCGTTTGCTGTTTGTGCCTTGTCGCGTTCTCCCGAACCTGGTGACCACTCGAAAATCATTCTTCTCCATCGGTTATTGGTTCTTCGAGTAGCCTGTCTATTGCAACTTCAATTAATTTTTAATACTAGTGGCCTGGCAAACAAGCCGCAACAAACTGGCCTGCCTGACGTTAAGCAGTTACCGTAGCCTATGGACGCTTTCAACACCAGGGGTATCACTCGCTTATGAACGTTTGTAATACCTTTAAGTACAACTATCCTGGCTGACCCTTTAGAAACCTTATAACTCCTTTCTTGAAGAACCCCACGCTATAGTCTCTCGGGAAAACCTCCTTAGGAAGCTCATTCCACAACCTAATCGTACGTGGAAGGAAATTCCTCTGAAACTGCACAGCCTATGAATGATTGCAATACCAGAGGTATTACTTACTTACTATTTGAGCTATATCGGTAACTTTGTGGCATTTCAGCTTGTTTCGCTAACACAGAAGCATTAAAACTCTGAAGTTAACATAGCTCCATTTACATAAACATTTTTGCAAAGAACCCAGGGTCTTTGTAGGCGAGTGCTTCAATTTGCGCCGCGGCTGTACGTGGCTTCTGGACGTAAGGGAGGACTAGCACCTTACGAATCAACTCACGTACATTCTGGGGCACAATCAAATTATATAGAACTGACACGATTTTGCGTTACGGTATGGTGTAAGTTGGAGGCGGGGGTAGAAATAAATACATAAAAATATCCTACTAATATTAGAGTAGGTTATTTATTTACAGAAACAATATACATGTTTTTACACTTATCACATACCTATATACATTTTACTACCTATATACCTAAAACTAATTTAATCATAAATACATAAAAAGGAAAAACATAATACAAATGAAGACTGTTGTTTAAGCGTCGAAATATTCCTCAACATCACTGTCCACTGGGAACGTGCCCAGAAGGCTGGCGGCATTGCCACTTATATTATAAATGCGAAAGTTTGTAAGTATGGATGGATGGATAAAAACTACTTAACAGATCTGGATGAAATTTGGCACAGAGATAGATTATGGTCTGGAATAATACATAGGCTACCATTTACAGCGGTAACCGACATTCACGCGGATGGAGCCGCGGGCAACAGCAGGTATTAATATAAAACACTATACAAGTAAGCAAGTTTGACTGCTGAAGGTTCTCCATTTTACAAAAGCCAAATTACTTTACAAAGTGGAGTAGTTGTGTTTCTATGCGTGGCTACATATTTCAAAGCTTCATTGTTGATGTTATTTTTAATACTACTTAAAAGGCAAACAAGCATACGACCCGTCTGATGATATGCAGTTACCGCAGCCTATGGACGCTTGCAACATCAGATCCTCTAGACAATAGCATAAACGGTAGTCAAAGTTTACGACATTGTAAAGTAAACATAAGTCAAATTCCATAAATTTGCTTTCTATCCGTTGCCGACCCTTTAAAAACCTTATAACTATTTATTTTTATAAATAAACGTTTTCCTATACCAAGGTACACTTAAGACCTGTAATAACTACACACAGCGATGTACTACTGTATGTAGTTAGTTATTTGGCTGTAGTCTTCTGTAAGTCGAAAGTCCTTTTCCAATGAGATTTGATAGCTTATGGTATCTTATCCTCCTCTCCTTCTCTCAGCCAAAAGACGTCCACTGCTGGACATAGGCCTCCCTCAAGGATTTCCACAACTCTCGATCTTGAGCCGACCTTGTCCATCGGTTGCCTGCAACCTTTACCAGGTCGTCGGTCCACCTTGTTGGAACCTTTCTGCCCCAACGGCCAAATACATATGTAATTGCTACTAATATAGTAGCATCTTGCTAAACAACGCCCCCACTCTGATCAAAAGTCGTTCCTTATAAGTAAAAGGAACACAATACCTCGTCCCATTTAAGCGAATTCCAACCTGAAGCTACCTCAAACAGTAAAGGTGTTTACTTACCAACCCACGTGTGATCTTTTGTGGGATCAATGTTACTTAAATAATAGTATTTTAACTTATTATGAGTAAGTGATGAAAACAATATCGATTTGACATATTCTATACCGTAATAGTGAGTTCTTTTCACCTGTTTTAGGATTGAATTTCCAAAAAATCCTTCTTAGTCCTCACTTAGGTCATTTCAAGTTTCTAGTTTGGTTTGATTTTATATGTTGACGAATCAGCCAGGAAAAGTATTATATAATACACTAGGGGTCGCCCGCGACTTTGTCCGCGTGTTAAGAGGAAATGCGGGCGGAGAGACTTTTGAATATTAGGTATTTGAATAAACTATTGCTGTCGCTCTGTGAGCGCTCGGCCGCGCGATTTGTGCGACAGGGACAACTGCATATCCGACTAAACAGCATAAGTAAAAAGTCGTAATTCGAGGTTTGGCTCTCGCCTATTTCCTCCTCCATTATTAGACCAATTTAAAAGATATTTCGTAAACTGCATGATTAGGATATAAAATGTGCCCCTATGTTTTCCTTTTTTCAATAATAGTTGTCATATTTGTATACCAGGCTTATCTTGACAGCCGTCTAAAATGGTTATTTTGAGCATTTTTAAGGGTTTCTAGTGCTTATAAATATAATGAATCATTAAAAAGGAAAACATAGGAACATACAAGAAGTTGATATTAATTTTATTGCAAAAAATGTTTACTTTAAGATCGTAAACCAGGTAGAAAACAGGCGAGAGCGTTTCTATGGAGAATAGACACACCGCGTTTCCTCTTAAATTGGAATATTTTCCCCGATTTTGCAACATTTTCACTACTGCTCCGCTCCTATTGATCATAGCGTGATGTTATATAGCCTATAGCCTTCCTGGATAAATGCACTATTCAACAAAATATTTTTTTCTAATCGAACTAGTACCTACTTTCTGTGATTAGCGCGTTTTATAATATAAGTATAGATTTTAATTAACATGTAAACGTAGTTGGGGGCTGAAGTAAGTGTAAAAGCAAAATTAACCGAAAAGAATATGAAGCAATATAATTTAGGTCACGGCATTATTATATCAACAAAATGTCCATCAACCTAATAACAAAATGGCGGATGGTAAACATATTAAAATTCAGCTGTCAGCTTGTTTTTGGGCCAGCGTTGTCTCGTCCTAATGATAACTGGCAGGCAAACCAGGGCCCACTAACTTATATAAATCTTACGTAACACCTTATGAGACCTCTTAATTCTTTTTTGTACTGGCATCCTAGTAAACGGCCATCTGATGGTAGGCAGTTACCGTAGTGTATATGCACGGGGTATTCCTCGAAGCGCATCCATTTTGAAACGCACCTTACGAAGCGCACCATTCAGGTGCGCTATAATTTACTTAGCGCACCTGAATGGTGCGTTTCGAGGAATACTTTAGGTGCGCTTCGTTAGGTATATGCACTTGTAATATCTGATCAACTGCCCCGGTCGCTTTGTGGTCGATCGTGTGATTGCTGATCACGATGTCTCAGGTTCGATGCCCGGGTCCGGTTAAAATTAATATTGAATTTTTCTGTCAAGAAATTCACAATAGAAACTCCGGCCAGTTTGGAAATTGATTACCCTGTAGTTATTTGGCTATGTTAGTCAAGCTGGTGTGCTGACCCTACCTTCTTAATTTTTATTTTACTTCTATTATCTTTATTTTAATAGCTAGACCGTGTGGTGACGTATAAAAAATACAAATGTCACCACCCCGTTTCTTATATTTCTTCGTTTTCTTTTTTTGTATTATTATTTATTTTATCCCTCCAAATGTATGGAGGAGATCCGTGCCCAACAGTGGGACGTTTATGGGTTGAGATGATGATATATTTTATAAAATTGTTATGGCTTACTACGCGTATTTGGCAACTGTAAGTATCGTGAGCAAAGTAATGTAAATAAATAAATAAATACGCTATTACACAACGAAAGTACAAGCACAACTTATGACTGTACTATATAGCTTGCAATAAGTCAAAGCTAAATATAGTAGGTACACGCTGAAGCTTTCAACTAATTAAACAGTCTACTATTTATTTTCCATGTTTGCTACTCGTTATGAATGAGGAAAGTAATATTTTTATTTATCTTTCCTATTTTGTTTTTAATTTCTAAACATGTTAGGTGTATTTCATTATCATTATTATTCTCAAGCTCAGTGCTAGATGCGTGTAAACAAATAAAAAAGATGATGAATTTTGAGATACTATAGTTTTCTTTTTAGGAGGTATTTGTTTATTTTCCATCTGTATTGGTAGATGAATACAGACAAAAATAGGAAAGATATCCCATTTTGAGAGAGAAGGAGAGGCTTAAGTTTTATCTATAGTATTTATGTCAAGTGGGACGATTAAGTTATTATCTAAGAAGTAGAGCACTAGATAAGCAAGCAAGTTAGACTGGAGAAAGTTTCTTCTCTCACTTCTTCTTCTTAGCGTTTCGATGGCAAACATCGTTAAATTTATATTATTGCGGCCCAAAATTCAGCTACGTTGACTGCATTGTAAGAGGCTGTCATCAAGTCTTCCTGCGTGCAGGTGTTAGGGCATGCAGGACATAATGTGAGGTGGGCCATTGTATGGGTTACAGCGCATGAGCAAGCCAGATCTGTACCATCTGTAAAACCTCACCTGAACAAGTTTTCCTTGCTCCGGCCGAACTGAGTTCGGAGTCTATTTAAAGACTTTCAGACCTGCCACGACAATGTATGTCCAGGTGGAAGATTCTCAGCAGGTGGCACAAAGGGGTTAGGTAACTTCACACTAACAGAAGACAAAAACCTTAGTTAAAATTAATTAGATGGTAAACAATCACTAAGCCAACCGATATAGTAATAGTAAGCAGTTATCGTAGCCTATCAACGTTTGTATATATATATAATATACCTGGAGCATCACTCACGTGTTGCCAACCTAAAACTTGCACAGTATTTTTTTTGAAAATTCTTCTGTTATGGGGACCTATATATTTTTACAAAAGATTGTAACTATCTGGCGATTAAAAAGAGTGGACTGAGTTTCTTGCTAGTTCTTCTCAAGGCGTCAGCGAACTAGTCGTAGGAAAAAATTGCCTGACATCATCCTTTTGGCTTATTCATAATTTATGACTTTCAGTGTTACTTTGTAACCTAAATGAATAAATTAATTTTGAGTTTGAGTTTATAATGGTGTTAGATACCGCACTTCTCATTGATATATCAATAGAAACCCAACAAATCCACTTTGTGTATAATAATAATAATAATATTCTTTATTGTACACCATATTATGTTAAAAACACATAAATCCAAAAAATACACCGAAGAGTATGTACAATGGGCGGTCTTATCACTTAAAGCGATCTCTTCCAGACAACCTAAGGATGGACTTTTGGTTAGAAGAAAACGGCTGTTGATGGTATACTACTTAACAAATGTGCTAAATATGACTTTATAAATATACTACATAAATTATAAATAAATGTATATATTGTATAAGTGTACCTAGTTATGTGGCTGTGGCCTTCTGTAAGATGGAGTTCTTTCCCATCTGGACTTACTGGTGGTACTCACACACCACTGTGTGTAGTTATATCCATCTCTTTTACTCACAAATATGTTACATTCGTAGGCACTACTCCAGTTTTAAGTATGACAGTATTTTACGTCCAACGTTTGTTTGACAGTCATCGTATTCCAACTGAAAGTGTTTTACAAACATTAGAAATCCTATAGTGAAAGCATGCACAGTGTTTGTGTGCCGTCGCGGTATTCTTTTGTGCATCTCAAGTGGAGACGAGTGTAGAAATAGTCTTGCGTCCACAATGCTCGCGAGTAACCATTCACGGGTACATTTGTTGATAAAAGTGGATTCACAATCACGTCAACTTTATTTTTTATTCTACTTGGGTGGCAAACAAGCAAACGGTCCGCCTGATGTTAAGCTGTTACCGTAGCCTATGGACGCCCGCAATAGGTACCAGAGGTGGTATCATTTGCGTGTTGCCAACCCATTTTTTTACACCAGTACTTTAAGTACGTCTATGTCAAAGGGTTGCCAATTGAAATCGTTCGAGCCTATGCTGAGATGGTGACCTTTTGCAGCAGGGATATGCTGTACAGATACATAACGTTTAATATTATTACTGCTTTTTTTTCGTTATAGCAGCTATCCGTTTTAAGTTAATTCTTTTTTTCGTTTTATATGTATGTATGTACTTGCTGGAATAAACATTGTTTTCTTTCTTTCTTTCAAGATGGGAGTATCCCTGGGAAAGGAATACGTTTCTTTCAAAACGCATACCTAAATGAGCACTGGAGACCTGTACTCACACACAGGAACACAACTACACCGCTGTGTGTAGTTATTTCAAATCAAATCAAATCATTTACTCACAGAAATATGGGTAGACAAGGTGGTACATGATAATAATATATAATCCACATATTAACCATCACTGGCATGCGAGATTTCAGAATACATTTCTATAAATTTGGCTGTGGTCTTCCGTAAGGTCTTTCCCACTTCGGGCTTGCTCGCTAGTATGGTGCCCTACCTCTCTCAAATGAAAGACAACTCCCGCACTAGGGAACAAGCCCTGTGTTTCGGGTTCGAACATACAATTCACGAACTTAAATAACATCGGGACTGAAAACAAACATTGATGGATCATACAAATCGAACCCACGACCTCCGAAGTAGTAGTCAGGCTCAATACTCAATAACCACTAGACCAACAGGCCAGTAACATCGCCGTGTAAGGTAACTGTTTACTATCAGGTGGGCGGTATGCTTGTTTGCCTCCTTTGTGGAAAATCTGATTTTTATTTTGGACAGATCTTACAAATTTAAATTTAAAAACCGGTGAAGTGCGTTTCGGACTAACGCACCGAGGGTTCCGTACAAACCTGTAGGTATATAAGTAAAATATTTTTATTATAAATTGATGTAACACAAAAAAGTTACGGTTTTCGCAATTTTTCCTTTATTTGTGCTATAAGACGTTGCTTCGTATAAAATATCAAGATTCTGAGTTCTAGGGAAGTACCCTGTAGGTTTTGATTCACTTGCGAGTCTCAAAAATTTGCGGCATAAACGGCTATAGCTTTGGCTTAGAGTTTGATTTCAGGAACAGTAGATCTGAGTATTTGAAATAATTTCAGCTTAATACCTCCACACGTTCCTGAGAAAAAGGGTCTTGACAGACAGACGGACGGACGGACGGACAACAAAGTGATCGTATAAGGGCTCCGTTTTTTTTCTTTCAAGGTACGGAACCCTAAAAATGAAACCTAAATACATAATATATTCATATACATAGGTAAATACATACAAGAATTGCTCGTTTAAAGTTATAAGATAGAGATTATACATTTAACAACAAATGCTTGTACGTATTGCAACTATATTACTTTGTAATACTATAAGTACGTACTAGCGGTTGGACTTAAGCCAAAGCCACAAAGGATGCTGAACAAATGGAGCATTTTATGTAATAATAAAATGTGATTATGTGTTAATATGCAAATTTGCGCTTGTTCCGCTCACGTGGAAATGAAATTATGACATTGTATGGTATTCAGGGCCGAATCTAGGAGGTACGGAAGGGGGCAATCGCCCCGGGTGGCATAGACTGGGGGCAGTCACTAGACCCAGCTATTCTAGCTGTTTTTTAAACAAATAATGACTACAATGTACTTAAATATTTTCGCCTAGGGAGCAATCTCGAAGTCTGCCCCCCCTTTTTTAAAATCTGAATTGATGGTATTCCCAAAGTAGATACTCCATTCTTTTGTTCTTAAAAGATAAGAATCTTATACATTTATTCCTAAGATACTCTAAGGAATTATTATTATTTAAAAATACTTATTATTTTGTTCCTTTGAGAACATTTGAATAATAGCATTTCATATTTCATGAAGTTGTTTGGGAACTCTTTTTGGAGTACTTTTAGGAATAACCCATTGTATGAGATCTTGAAGTCCGCACTTAAGTACTTAGAAAACGAGAAAAGACGCGGGTACTCTTCAACAAAGGACTTTAGAGGTTTTTATAGGAATTGTTCTTCGTTCGTCCTGAAATTCTGTCCCATATTCCAAAAAAAATCTCCGTTCGTCTCATAATTACTATTGACGTGTATGCTTCGTCCCAAATCAGAAATACTTTAAAAGTACAGTCAACAAAAATATTATGTTCTTATTTGAATAATCATAATATATAATAATGCATGTTTATCGATCTATATGGAACCGGTTTGCACACAGGAGGTGTGAGTTCGATCCTGGGTGGCAGGACCAATATAAATTTTACTTTGTGGCATTTCTAATAATCTAATCATTTACTATCTGCTAACGGTGAAGGAAAATATCATAAGGAAACCCGTACCGTCGTAGAAGAAATTCTAAAGACATGTCTGATTTACCAACGAGCATTAGGCTAGCGGGTGTGAATTAAAGTCTAAACCCTCTCTCTCTCTCGATAGAGGAGAGAAGACCCCGTGTCCAAGAGTGGGACATATATTATATGGATTGCTTTCGCTACAGGGTTTCAATCAGATGGTTGTATAAGATGTTATTATTAAATATTTTTAGCATTGATGCTATGCAGTCAGCTCAAATATACTTAAATATTAAAGCAAATTAAAGCAATGTGCTCCGGGCTCGTCTTTTTCCACATTGCTTTAATATTTAAGATATTATTATTTTACGTATTGTACACTTAAGGGCTCTGGAAGTACCTACTTAACAATTTCACATTCTGTTACATTTTTATGAGAATAAAATGCTCTTAGTATTTTTGACAGCGACTGTACAGTCCGCCACATAGGTTGTTCAGCTTCACAAAGAATTTGTCTACACACTTCTTGTCTAAATCTGCCGCTATACACTCATAAAAAAATGTGAACACAAACACCTGAAGAGTTTACTGAAAATATTTCATAGATATTGTATTTATAAAATGGCTAATAAATAATGTAAACTTTAGCAGTTCTTTTAATGAGAATGAAATTTTCTTACGTTGACGGATCGTTGATTCATGTCAAGCTCTTAACAATTAACAGACACAAAGTGCACTGAAAGTGCAATTGAAAAAGGCTATAAAGCTACATTGATATATTATTATCTACGATCGAGCTAAGAATATGGTCAGGGTATGTTTTTTGTTGGCATCATCATCCAAAAGTCGTTAATCATCATCATCATCTCAGCCAAAAAACGTCCACTTGGGCCTCTCCCAAGGATTTCCACAACTCTCAATCCTTTTTTTTAAAGGGGAAATGCTTTACGCATACCGCCCTGCCCGGGAGAGCGAGGCGAACGAGGTTATGTCGGACTCTAGATGATAGGCGGCCGGCATACCGACTAAAACTCCCCTGTGCACCACCATGCCGCCTGTGAAGACGGGTGTTGATGACCGATGATCGGATCCTGATATGACGTCAGTAGACAACTCTCGATCCTGAAAAAAACTTGTCCATCGGTTGCCCACAACCTTTTTACAATAATTATTCAATTCAAAAGAATTTAAATAAATTATCATGCTGAGCTCAATTCATTGCTAACCAATTTATCAATGCAACAAGTCAATAATCACATCATTAACCAAATTTCAGCTATATTCAATTGTAATAAAGTCGAAATTTAACAAAATCTGTTCAATATTCCTAAATTCAAAACGGTTATAATCTCAACGGCCATAATTTCCAGTCAATTGACTCGAACGCTAGCCATTTATAAAAAAGTAATTATAACGAGAAAAATACTCAAGCCGCTCGAGGGAATGTTATAAAAAGGCACTCGGAACCAAGTAATCAAGTTTGCAGCAATTAGCTGAAATTACTGAGCCTATTAGAGTCCAACTGTCTGTCATTTAAGGTCTAATACAGTAAAAGTTTAATGTGAACTGAATTAGTACTTGAAATGTAGCCTATGTTGTTTTGATGCGAAGTTATTTTATTTTTACAACATAGGTGGCAAACAAGCATACGGCCCGCCTGATGGTAAGCAGTTACCGTAGCCTATGGACGCCTGCAACACCGGAGGTATCACTTGCGTGTTGCCGACCTATTTTTTTAAACCAGGGCTTTAAGATGGAGTATCCCTGGACAGATGGACAAGATCGGCTCAGGATCGAGAGTTGTGGAAATCCTTGAGGGAGGCCAATATCCAGCAGTGGACGTCTTTTGGCTGAGATGATGATGATGATGATCCCTGGCAAAGGAAAATGTTTCTTTCAAAACGTATCCCTAAGTGAGCGCTGGAGACCTATACTCACACAGGAACACAACTACACCACTGTGTCTAATTATTTGGCTGTGGTCTTCTGTAAGGTGGAGGTCCTTCCCCAATTTGGCTAGCTCGCTAGTATGGTACCTCTCTTGCCTTATCTCTTTATTTTGGCTTGGTCAGTTTCTTGATAATTTTGAATATTTAGTGGCAATTATTTTTATACTACACGAGGCACGCCTGGTGGTAAGCAGTTGCTGTAGCTTATGGTATTTATTTATTCATTTTAACTGCACACTGCACTAACAGTTGCCTAACACGTGCAGTGAACCATAACAAAAAAGAATACATACACAGATTACATATACAGTAATATTCCCTTATAAAGTTTTATATAAAAATAAAATGCAGAATTTGACAAATTGGCCCATTTTGGTGTAGAAAATATCTACCTCTGGCACAGATTACTAAAGAGTTATGCCTCTGGGTATTGAGCAACCAGAGAGTTAAGCAGTCTCACAGCCTAATTAGTTGGAGCAAATTGCGCCTTGCACGTACGTACTGTAGGCGTTGCGTTGTATCTAAATAATAATTTATTAATAAGCGAATTGAAATCGCGTTTCTATCTATCCGTAGTAGTAGCGTATCACACTGTCGTATCAAAGTAAAAAGCTATAGGTTCATAATATGTAACCGCTCATAAAGTGACATACTATTTTCAGATATAAGATCAAAAGGGAAACGGGTAGGTACTTACATTTATTATTAACACTTATCGTTGACATTTTGTTTGTCTCTGTATTTTTTAGATACCTACCTAAGGGTGTGACGTCACACAGTGTCAAAAAAGGGCTGTGATTGACAGACAGCGTACGCTTGAGTGGTCCAGCAATGGTTTGTTTTGTTTCTTGGAAATGAATTTGTAAAAATAGATAAAGTAAATATTGTTTTTCAATTTTATAGAGATTTTGTGGGCTTTTATTTTATTGTTTGTTGTTATACCTATTATAAACTAGTTGTTGCGCGCGGCTCCGCCTGCGTGGATGTTATTTATTACAATAAAAAGTATTTTCCTCCCCAGGATGACATCTATCTCCTTGCCCAATTTCATTAAGATTCGTTGAGCCGTGTAGTCGTGAAAGCGTAAGCGTAGCCCTTTTTACCCCCTTAAGTGATTGTATACGTGTTTCATGACTTTTAATGTAAAACTTTTATACTGAATTTAACTCGAATAACTTCAAAAACGGAAATGTTTCATACTAACTTTGCACCCGCGTTTTACCCCCTTAGGGGGACAATTTTCAAAAATCCTTTCTTACTTCCCTACGTTATAAAAGGAACCCTTTTATATAATAGATAGATGTAACGGTATTTATATAAAACAAGCTTTCACCCGCAGCTTCGCTTAGGTACTTGTTATTATCATGTGTAAATCCATATTTTCAGGAACCTGTGCGAGCATATATGTACATTGAAAATCATTAGGTCTAAAAAAATATCTTCCCGAGTAGACTCCTAAACCTAATATAATTACCCAAGTACCTATAGAACAAATATGAGTTTACCCACTCATCCGCATTTTTATGCCCTACTCATCCGATATTCGTTTTTATTTTAATAATTCCTTATTTATCTGAAAGAGTTGAAAACGACCAAATTAAATTTTTTTAAATATTTGATTGGGCGTTTCGCCCGATGGAGGTTTTATTACTTTTTATGTACAGATATCATCAAAATCTGTCTGTACATAAAAAGTAATAAAACCTCCATCGGGCGAAACGCCCAATCAAATATTATAAATTTTGTAATTTGGTCGTTTGGCCCGTTCGTGCGAACAAATGGCGGGCAAAACGGCCTATAACTCAACTGAAAAAGTATTCCCTTTTTCCCGGCATAAACTGATTTCTTCAAGCTTTTTTTACCGAGATAATATTTTCTTTACAATGTGCTGTAGAGATCTAAAATTAGCAGCACTTTTTCAAATCGGTGCTTTATTGACCAGATGTTGACGTCATCACTGTTTTATTTTTCTATTCAGTCCAACATATATTTTAAACCAGAACATGAGTAAAAATCACTTATGGTTAATTGCTACAGATGTCTATACACATTGCATTTGAAAATAATCTACACTTTTTAAAAGCTTTTATTTAATATTGCACGTTAAATATGACATACAGTGTCTGATGTAGCTAAAATTTTGCATAAGTACATAAACGACGAACGGTAGCGGGAAACCGATGGACAAGGTAAAAAACTGAATGCTATAGAAATCTTTTTTCGACTGAGATGATGCTTTTTTGTTTGTTGAAATGAAAGAAAGCATTTAATTCGAACATACACTGGACAATAGATAAGATACAAAATAAAGACATAATCAGACCACAAAAAATATCCTGTGCGAAGTCATAAGGGATGTAATCTCAGCTCTGAGCTGTGGCAAACAAGCATACGGCCCGTCCAATGGTAAGCTTTTGGACGCTTGTAATACTAATATATGCTTGTAGTAATAACTAGAAGCGTAAGAAATAAAACTTATTTTGGGTAGTCTCAAAAAGTCCACAATTATTTAAGATGTGGATGAAGTCAGGGCAGGCTTCTAGTATTTTACATAAGTAACTTCTCCCTCGTGTCGTTCGGCAATGCTGACGACGAGTTAACGCTCACTATAATCAGCTCAAGAGCTCCTGAGATAATATTCATAGATAGATACGAGCGAGTAATAAACTAGACGGGAGTTTTTGTAAACAACTTACGGGTATGGCAAGAAAATTGTTTACATTTTCATTTTTTGAGCAAGAAAATTGAATACTTAAATTCTACGTAAATTTATAGATTACTATATGATACTAGGTATTTTTTATTTTTAAGTAATCTATAACGTCTCGTATATTAATATTATAAAGCTGAAGAGTTTGTTTGTTTGTTTGGTTAAACGAGCTGATCTCAGAAAGTACTGGTTCAATAAAAAAAATATTTTTTTGATGAATAGTGCATTTATCCAGGAAGACTATAGGCTATATAACCTCACGCTATGATCAATAGGAGCAGAGCAGTAGTGAGATATTTTGCCAAATCGGGGAAAATATTCCAAATTACCACGCGGACGAAGTCGCGGGCGACCTCTAGTACTCTATAATCAAACTACATTAATATACAATGTTTAATTCCGTGTTTAGCCAGACTACAAACTAATGATAATGAAGTAACATATTCCTAGAACTGTTACGATTTTGTAGTGCAGATAAACACGTCGCTCTCTGTTATTATCTCATGACTGTCGTTTAGCCTACGGGCACAGATTATATAATAGTTACAAATGTATACGCCAGTTTACAAAATTACAGATAAAGTAGATAAGTCTAATTTATACGCAAATATTATTTATTAGTCGCCCGCCCGGGGTATTCCTCGAAGCGCACCCATTTTGAAACGCACCATTCAGGTGCGCTATAATTTACTTAGCGCACCTGAATGGTGCGTTTCGAGGAATACTTTAGGTGAGCTTCGTTAGGTGTGTTTCAAAATGGGTGCGCTTCGAGGAATACCTCGCTTGCCTTGGTTTTGCACGCATGGTATTTTACAGAGTCCCGTAATGTTTCTGTCAGTAAAATATTGCCTATGACATTCACAAATAACGTGGCTTTCTAACAAAAAAAAATTAAATGTAAAAGAATTTTCAAAAGCGGTTTAGTAGATCCAAATTACAACTTTACAAACTTAGGTAAAGTTTGTAAAGTTGTAATTTGGATCTGCTAAATTTATTATATTTTTTTTGCATTTTTGCTATACAATTAGCTCAAACATCCTTACTAATATTATAAATGTGAAAGTTTGTGAGTATGGATGGATGGATGGATGGATGTTGTGATGGATGGATGTATGGATGGATGGATGGATGGATGGATGGATGGATGTTTGTTACTCTTTCACGTAAAAACTACTGAACGGATCTGGATGAAATTTGGCACAGAGATAGATAATTATGGTCTGGATTTCTACTTTTTACAGCGATATTCGGCATCCACGCGGGTGGAGCCGCGGGCAACAGCTCATCATCGGTGCGAAGTACAGTTCACGCCTAGTTTAGATTAAATAAATAACGTACGGTAGTATTTGCTGTAAACATATCAAATAATATATTTAACATCTAGTTAGAAGCATTGTTGACTTGTTCATGTATTTACATTACAATTTGTCATAGTCAACAACCTCGGTACTGTTTTAGTAGGTTTATTTAAATACCCGTGGGGACGTCACCGCGAATGCAGCTCTGTATAAACTACACTTTAAGCAATTTTTTTTAAAGGCAATTCTCGCACTAGAGAACAAGCTCAGTGTCACGTGGGACTTTACAAACATACAATTAATGGACACAAATTACACCCAGACTCAGAACAACTCTTTGTGGGTCACACAAAGTTTTGTCCTGTGTGAGAATCAAACCCACAACCTCGTGCACAGCAGGCGCATACTGCGACCACTGGACCACCAAGGCTGTCTTTGATTGAACACATACTTTTCTTGAACCGTTTATTTGGCAAGAAACACGTGATACAAAACAAACTTAGCGCATGCGGTTGCGCTTAGGGTAACGTACATAAAATAGACACACAATAGAAAGAGACAGACATATTATAACAAATAATGAAGGTAGAAATAGAAACACATTAGGTATTAAGGACGTACAAATAAAAAAAAAATCTAAATCTACATCATGAGCATGACATAAAAATATACTTAATAATATCAAGCATCGCGTCGCTAACATGCAATGTGATTATTTAGGACTTAGGTCTGTATCATGACGTAATAGCAATATTTTTTGTTCTTTTTTTAATTTCGAACATTAACAAACTTATAATTAGGTAATAAAATTAACATGTTACGAATTTTAAATAAAAATTCAAATTCAAATTGTTTTTTTTTTTTTTGCAAAATATAGGTACAGAGGGTTGACATGTTATGATAATGATGGTATAACTATACTTCGCTTTTGCTTCGCGGCATGCAAAAAAAAAATGTCATACATTACTAATGTTAATGTTATTCAATTAAAGTTATTAAATTAAAATCAATTAGATAGGTCCACATTAAATAAAAAATTACAATTCAGATCAAACAAACGACACAAAATAATGCTTTTTTAAAATTGGAAATTAATTGCTTTAGGATGTAATGGCACGGCTCCGGATTGTGCATGAATAAGTTTTAAGTTTTAAGCACTCTCTATTCCTTCACTCTCACAGTCCTATGGGACAATAATCCCAGATATGTATGCATCTCGCAGATATGTCGGTCCACGTCGCTAACACTTAGCTTTGAGCCCCTAGTGTTAGCACAATATAGAATTTAAGTTAAGTCGGGTTAGCATTGTGGTCTAATAAGAATATTGTCGACTGTCGGCTTTATAATATTTCGAACTAAAGTATTGCCGAAATGAAGACATGTCGGAGTTCCATGTTGTCATAGAACGATTTGTCGAAATTTAGTTTTGGAGTCTATAATCATCAAATACAATAACAACAATATAACAGTGTTAGAGTTGTTCCGATGCATGTCAGGTGGGTCCTCGTTGCATAGCTAACTTAAATTGAGTTAGCTGTACTACGAACAGCCGCAACTTTGTCTGGTTCGGGCCATACAAATAGCGTTTTTATGGCACGAAGCAGACCAACATCAATACTAATATTATAAAAGCAAAAGAAACAAAAAAGCCTGTTTTGGCGTCCAAATATTTCTCAACATCACTGTTTACCGGGAATGTGCCCAGAAGGCTAGTGGTATTGATACATTAGATGGCAGTTTATTAATTAGAAATATATTTTAAAAATTTAAACAATAATCCGGCTTCGCACGGGTGGTATTTATTGGGGTCCGGTAATGTTTATGTCAATAAAATATATAGCATATGCCATTCACAAATGACGAGGCTTTCTATTGGTAAAATAATTTTCAAAATCGGTTAAGTAGATTCTAAAATTACCCCTTACAACCTCACAAACTTTATTTTTTTTATGACAGAGACAGAATATAGATCTCAGATACTATCCGAGGGTGCCCATAACACAAAATGCCGGTATAATTTTGATTAGATCTGCTACTTCTAGTGATACCCCAGATATTACAAACGTATAACTATGAGGTAACAACTTACCATCAGGCGAGAACTGTCAAAAAACTAAATTGTCAGTGTAATATGCACTGGATTGTAAAACTGTACTATAATTTTAAAATCGCCAGATTTATGGCCATACGGTTTGCTCGGACACTTATGTCAAACTTAATAAAGATATTTGTGCAATATGCGTGTAAGTACTACAACTGTAGTTTATTCGCGTTAAAGATGCAGTGAGTCATCATTGTCCGCCGGCCTAGCCACGCCTAATCAACCAATCAAATCGTTTCTAATTAGAAAGGTAAGTTCACTGTGACCAGCCCCTCTAGACAAATGGCACAAGCGATAGTCGAATCGAAAAGTCAAAAAAGTAAATGTATGGGATTTGACGTAAGTTTACGACATTATATCGTACACTTACGTCAAATCCCATACAATTGTGTTTTTGACTTTTCGATTCGACTATCGTTCATGCCACTTGTCTAGAGGCTCTGTTCAATGCAAAATATCGAACTAGTCGCCCGCGATTTCGTCCGCGTGATAATTTGGAACATTTTCCCCGATTTTGCAAAATATCTCACTACTGCTCCGCTCCTATTGATCATAGCGTGATGTTTTATAGCCTATAGCCTTCCTGGATAAATGCACTATTTATCAAAAAAGTTTTTTTTTCTAATCGAACCAGTACTTTTTGAGATTAGCGCGTTCAACCAAACATACAAACAAACTCTTCAGCTTTATAATATTAGTATGGATAGGAACGATTTGACTGGTTACGGGGCGTGGCTACGCAGGCGGACAATAATGACTCACAGCATTCTTAACGTGAACGAACTATACTTACCATCAGGCCAGCCGTAAGCTCATCTGACACCATTTTAGTATAGAAAAATGTATCATAAGAACATCTTTAGTAAACGTTATTTTTTCACTATCACCAAAACAACACCGTCTTTTAAAATTCCATGGACTATAACCATTCAACTGTAGGGTAGTCTCGAGAGAAATTAAATTGGGCGATCAGGCGAGCGTTGTAAACGGGGTCGGAACATTTACAGTCTGAACGATTTTTAATACCGCCGTGCGCCGGTACTTATGTTAAGGCGTCGTTTTTAATTTGTGTGTTGCTATCTATGTTAGATAACTGCATCGGTGGCTCAGTGGTCGATGTTTGTGACTGCTGATAACGAGGGGGTTCGATTCCCGGGTCGGGCCAAAAATTTATATTGGGTTTTCTTGTCTAGAAATTCACAATAGATGCCCGGAGGTTGGAAATTGGCGGTGATTACATAACCGTGCCTCGGAAAGCACCTAAAGCCGTTGGTCCTACGCCTGATCTCTCTCCGGTCGTGTCGGATTGTCGTCCCACCGGACTATGAGAGTAAGAGAATAAAGAGTGCACTTGTGTTTGCGCACACGCTTGTGCACTATAATATATCCAGCGCAGATGGCTAGCCTCCGTTGAGATTAGCCGCCGTGACCGAAATTCGATTCGTTAGGTCATTATTATTCATATTATTAGATAATAATCCTCGGCTAATAGATACATTATTTAGGTCTACAAAGGACCCCAAACAGTCTTAAACGCGCTACACACACAGTTTAACTGTACAGTCGAACTGTACAGATACATCGTAGGTACCTACAGCCTAGCCCAGTTCAACTGTTTGTCCTACACACCTAACGATTTATCGGTACAGTCAGTAAAACTGAAGGTGTGTAGCGGGCATTAGGCTATTCTTTTTTCTGTGGTCTTAGGTACAGAAACCTAGTAAAAGCAAGCATAAAATCACACAAAATAAGTAAAATGCGTAGGTTTGCTGTTATAAAAAGGTATTTTAACAAGTAATTTATTATTTATTTCTTACTTAAAATAAACGTAAATCTTTCACAAAACTTAACACTTGTAATTACGAGTACATTACAAGAATTCATAGAACTCATAGAGAAATTATAGAGTAGCTATACAAACTAAAAAGATTTAAATGGCCGTGCTGCCATCTTTGTTGAAAGTAATTAAAATGTATGAAATGTAAGTAGGTAATATATTTTTATACATGCGGAAAAAGTTCAGCTTGGAGCAGAGGCCGTACTATGACAAGTTAATACGTAAGTAGTTTGAGGGAGAAAGAGGGATTTTTCCCCTTTGCTCACTAGAAAAACTTTCGTTTAACATGATATGGTACGGATGGCCTCAGAACTCGAAACTGTGCCTCTCGGGTTTCGGTCCAGTGCTTTACTAATTCTGCTATCCGAGTTCCTACGCATATGTTCGAATTTGTCATCTTTATACCTACGTCTTGGAGTGACGTCTAATTAGATAAACTACCTCGAAAATTAATCAACTTACGATTCTTGCTATTTTCCGATGACATACATATATATATATCGGCGCGACTACAACAATTCGTCTACAAAAAACTAGAATAATTAAGTTTAATCATTTGATTGTTCTAAAATTACTTCATAAACCATCAGTTTGTCATTTTGTGATTATTACGATGTAAAATTAACGTTAAACAGCATGTCATTATTCCAATTTCAATACTTAACCTAAAAACTTGACAACACTTGTACGTGTTGAAAACTGTATAAAAACGGTCGCACTGTCGGCGTTCAAAAATTCACACTCGAGCCGTCGTACAGTACGGACCTTTCTAAGATGTCATAACGCTGTCGGTTGAATAAACAAAGCTTTTTAAGAACTCATGAAGTTTTCTTTCAAAAAATGAGTCATCCTCATGAAGATAACAAATAGTGACGTCATCGTTGATGACGTCACACTTTTTAAAAACACTACGGAGTTACCTCCTTCGTTATCAGAAGTGGGATAACAGGAAGCTCCTACCCAAGCCACTTCCTCATCAGCTCGCTCATCACCTGATTAAATGGGAACAACCAATACCCAGCAGCAGGAACCTGTGTTGGTCACCCATGGACCATTTGAAGCTGTACTACAATCAAGACCGCAAACGTACCTTCACCATGGAGTACAGATGGGAGGGATACCACCACGATTACGGATACAAATGATGAAGATGAACCATCAGAATAAAGAGTAAGTTACTCAATTCAATAGTTTCAAATAAAACGACGAGACCCTTAATAAATTTACGAGAACTCTACTAACACCTCCGAGAACTCTACTAACACCTCCGAGAACCCTACTAACACCTCCGAGAACTCTACGAGACCCTCCGAGAACTCTACGAGACCCTCCGAGAACTCTACGAGACCCTCCGAGAAACTTCCGAGAACTCTACGAGACCCTCCGAGAACTCTACGAGACCCTCCGAGAACTCTACGAGAACCTCCGAGAACTCTACGAGAAACCCCGAGAACCCTTTAATAAAATCTACGAGAATCTACTAATATTCACAAAACATAAAGCAATGCGAGTTGATAACAGGTACGCTACTCAGAGGAAATTATTTCTTGTCTTGCAGGTCAACTAGAATCAACGAGAATCTACAAGAATCCACAACAATCTACGAGAAGCTACGAGGCTGGTGCAGAGCGCGCACCGCCTGTCAGTATGGCCGTATCGGCGCGACTACAACAATTCGTCTACAAAAAACTAGAATAATTAAGTTTAATCATTTGATTGTTCTAAAATTACTTCATAAACCATCAGTTTGTCACTTTGTGATTATTACGATGTAAAATTAACGTTAAACAGCATGTCATTATTCCAATTTCAATACTTAACCTAAAAACTTGACAACACTTGTACGTGTTGAAAACTGTATAAAAACGGTCGCACTGTCGGCGTTCAAAAATTCACACTCGAGCCGTCGTACAGTACGGACCTTTCTAAGATGTCATAACGCTGTCGGTTGAATAAACGAAGCTTTTTAAGAACTCATGAAGTTTTCTTTCAAAAAATGAGTCATCCTCATGAAGATAACAAATAGTGACGTCATCGTTGATGACGTCACACTTTTTAAAAACACTACGGAGTTACCTCCTTCGTTATATATACTACTTAAATGGCGCGCCTAATGGTAAGCAGTTACCGTAGCCTATATACGCTTGTAATGTCGTATTATTCCTATGTTGCCGATCCAAAAATGTGTTACACCAGAATTTAGTTATTTACAACGCATATACATATAATCTGAAAACCTGTACTAACTAACAGGAATACAGATGATAGAGGTCGTTTCTCAGACGGGCTTGCTCGTTTGTGTAGTGCCATACCTCTTTTATTATAATATTATTATTGTTTTTAAAATTTACATATTTTATAAGAAAATAAGTAGCCTGGACAACAATAAAGCTAACCAAAAACTCAAATATTCTCTTAGTCATAAGCCGTTTTTACCGTAAGCCCTTCTGTAGGGTTTACCTTACTTCGAAATAAAGAAATAAAATGTATTAGTGAACTACTCCATTTATTTCTTGTCAACATGATACGGCATACATTATTAATAAGAATAATAAGTACCTACTTTACTTTCTGCCTACACGAATCCCTTAAATAGTACAAAGAAAATGTAACAAAACTTATTCTCTTTGCTACGTTTTTTACTTTTTCTGCTTTAGAAATTTATTATCGGCTGCCCACCCAAATAAAATTACAGACGCGTAATGTTGTCTAAACTTTTATCTCAACTGAATGAAATCAACTGCTGGGCTGGGCCTTCTCCCAGGATTTCTTCAGCATTCGGTCCTGAGCTGACCTTGTCCATCGGTTGCCCGCAATCTTTACTAGGTACATTTCATCTTCCAGCTGTGGAGCGCCTCGCTTGCGGGCTCACCACGCGCGGATAGCGCCGCGGCGTAGATTAATGTATCTTTTAATAGTAATTTAAATTACTTTACTAATTACTTTAATTAAATTAATTTACTGATTTAATTTTCATTTTTTATTTTAAAATTCTTTTACAATACTTAATTTATTTTTTCTAGGCGCGAGGACCACTCGGTGACCACCCGTTGCGAACCCAAATGGATCCCGCGTTGTAGGAGAAGACTGCTCACCACTTTTTTTTCTTACAACTTTCATTTTATATTTTATCAAGCGTGACAGCTATGGGAGCCAATTCACTGTTTGTAAATTTATGCAAGAGTAGAACTAGCGACGATACCTGACAAACTACTCATGTATTTACGGACTACATATTGTCGACTCGTTGATCACGCGACGTTTATTTACTAGTTCACCCATGGACCAGCTGTATACAACGAGTGGACACCGAGCAACGAGGTGGTGTCGGGTGGGTCTAATGAGCTATGACCTCGAGGTTGTTAACCTCATTAAGCAATTACTTGTCTCTTTATTACCTAAAAAGTTGCTAGACCTATGTTCGGAATGGAACTCTACGAAATTGAGGCTAACGTATTTAGTTTGGAAACTAGTGACTCCGGAATACCTTTTAGCAACATGTTCATAAAATATTCCTAAACGTTTTCCAGCTCTTTAAAAATCTCAAGTATTCATAAAAGCTCATTTATCTCACAAATTTTGTCGTCTGTCGAATGAATTTCGGTGACCGTTTCGTTATATAAGTTTTAAATCGCAAACTAAAATATTCCAGTTATTACTTACATAGTTACTACATACACCCACTTACTCAAGAATTTCTATTGAACTTATTCAGATTTAGGTATAATGAAAACATGTATGTTATTTTTTATTAATAAAATATTTAACAACAGTTTAATAATTACGCATTAGGTCAGTATGTATTACTACTACATTATATGACATACCTATTAACTTTTGCACGCGGTTCTATCCACGAAAACAAAAACAAATCAATCACAAGGGAACTGTACATTTTCTCGGGATTAAAATGAGCCTATGTGCTATATAATCTATCTCTATGTCAAATTTCAGCCAGATCACTCATTCTCACTCAGATCATTTGAGTCACAAACATCATCTATCCAAACTTACGAATTTTTCGGAAAGGCGTAAAAAATGTGGTCAATACATTATGAATTTGTACGTTACCGGTCATGCTATAATACCAAAAAATACATTTAAAAATACATGCATTGAGGACTGCCGATAGAAGTGAAAACTAAGTAACTTATGAGTTGTATCGTCGAGTCGAATTATTAGATTATTATTTTTGAATATGTAAAGCGTTTGGGAACAACAAGTGCTCAACGCGTTTAAAGAAGTTTTCACTTCAAAAATATGATCACAGACAGTTTAACTTCGGTCACGTTGTTCTGGTTATTCCACAAAGCCAAAGTTCCGCAATACCGAACAGATTCAACAACGATAATGATTCAAATTTACCATCGCGCATCCGTCCGGCTATTGAAATAAAAAAATATTGTTTCAACTTACCTCGTTACTGTAGTTTTAGAGTTCGACGTTTTCCAGGTTTTATGGTCTGTTTTCTGTTACTGAACACATTATTGTGCTTCGTTTGAATGAGTTTGACGAGTAGCTGGAGGCAAGTTAAATTAAAGCTTTTATTGCCAATAGTGACAAGCGACCCAGCATTTATGGACTTCGGCAATGCCACGGATACGGCCAAGTCTACTGTGAAGTTAGTGTGTTCTCTTTAAACTTGGATTTTTCGTGAATAAAGAGATTTTTTTTTTTATTTTTTTATTTTTTATACTACTTAGGTGGCAAACAAGCATACGGCCCGCCTGATGTTAAGCAGTTACCGTAGCCTATGGACGCTTGTAATACCAAAAGTATCACTTGCGTGTTGCCAACCCCATTTTTTTTTACTCCAGGGCTTTATGGTGGGAGTATCCCTGGGATAGGCATACGTTTCTTTCAAAACGCATCCCTAAATGAGCGCTGGAGACCTGTACTCACACACAGGAACACAACTACACCACTGTGTGTAGTTATTTGGCTGTGGTCTTCTGTAAGGTGGAGGTCCTTCCCCAGTCGGGCTTGCTCGCTAGTATGGTGCCCTACCTCTCTTATAATTATATATAATTGTTGTTAAAATATTAGACTATGTCTGAATCGAAGCCACAGCGTCTCATAGTCTCTAGCTACCCCAATGGGAGACGACCGTGATGCTATAAAACATGACTGTATGCATTATTTATGTGTCCGTTTGAATGCAAATAGAATGTGAGAATTGAACTCGACTTGTTCGTCAACTCGAAAGTGCATGTGAAGTCAGTTAAAAATGTTAAAGACTAAAGACGTTTTAAAGAAATTCTCATTATTAATCGTTATCACCGAAAACATTATACTCATAACTATCTATACTTATATTATAATGCGAAAGTAACTTGTTTTTTTTGTTGCCTTTTTAAGACTAAACGACTGAATGGATCTTAATAAATTTTGGCAAGGATATGTAGACTACTATGCCCGCGTAGATGTCGGTTATCCCTGCAAAAAGTAGCCTATGTGTTATTCCAGACCATAATCTGTCTCTGTACCAAATTTCATCCAGATCCGTTCAGTAGTTTTAATGTGAAAGAGTAACAAACATTCATCCATCCATCCATCCATTCTCGCAAACTTTCACATTTATAATATTAGTAAGGATATCATGTGAAAGGTCATAGAGTACTTTTTTCCATGAAAACCGAAATCTATGCGAGCGGAGCCACGGGCAACAGCTAGCCATTTTAATAAACTGATACACGTCTGAAACTAGACAGCAATTACTTGCCTCAAAGTCTCATATTTGATGGTAAACAAAAAATACATGTTAGCAATTACTCTTCTCGTGCAAACGAGCCTTAGGCGATATCGGTAATGTTATACGTTTTATTGTAGACCTTAGGGAAATATTTCGCTTAATATTTTTTCTTTTACCACGTTTCGTTGTTGCGGAGAAAGTTTGCTAAGTTGTAGGTACTTCCGTCTAATTAGACCGGTGTTTAGATAACTAAATTAGGTTAGTTTCGAACTGGATGTAATGTTTGCAAAATTATATTTGCGTACTCTTTATTATCTGGTTATTTTGGGATGTATTCTGAAATTAAAGTATTTTAGTTAAATTAAACCAATATTAGTAAGTTTATACCCAAGTAGTATTTTGCTTCTTTAAAAAGACAACTCCCGCACTAGGGAACAAGCCCTGTGTTGCGGAGGACTTTACAAACATACAATTAACGGGCACAAAGTACACCCAGACTCCGGACAACCATTAGTGGATCACACAATTTTTTGTCCCGTGTTCGAACGAACCCACAACACGCCAGGCATTATCAAATGGCGAGGTAACCACTTAAGCCACTGAACCAACCGTTCAGTAAAAAGTATAAAAAAACAACTTTGGTATATAGGTAAAAGAAAATCTTTTAAAATCACTTGAGTACACGATAAAATTCTAAGGGACAAATCTCAATAGTCAGCCATTCATATCGAAATTTTATTCACCACAGCATATTCTCGATATCTCTTGTTTTGTTCACTCCAACGTACTTTATGTGCCAATACTTTTTACCTCCAACAATATACATAAGTACGTATATAAGAGCTATTATGTACTTGCCGACGTGGGTTTATTTATCGTAGCTCAATAAAAGTTCTAGACAACTTTTTCATAAAATATTTGTATTTGGTATTGACGGATGTGACTCCTTCATACTTTTCTCAATGTACTTCAGAATATGGTTTGAAAATGGAATACGAGTATCTACATGATAATATTTTAGTACGTATGTCTTCTTCTTATCGTTTGGTTAGTGGCCAACCTGGTGACAGAGTTATTTAGATCGCCAATATTCAGGCCTCTGTCGTGATCTAACGACATATGTATTGAGGTTGTTTTTTTTTATGAGGTATTTGACGTAAACTTTGACCAGTAGTAAGCTAATATCCCTCCAAGTGTATGGAGAAGACCCGTGCCCAGCACTGGGATGTTTATGGGTTGAGATGATGATGACCAGTATCAGAATGCTGAAGCTGAGAGCTGAGGATTGAAAACTTATTGAGCTAGATAAAGACATTTAATTTTATTGCATAAACTAGGTCGGTAATTTTGGTTCTTTTTCGGATCTCTTCACGTCTCACTATTATATGAATGCTAAAAATCAAGCACTAGACGGAAATAAAGTTCCTCCAGACTCGGCTCCAACATGATTATATGAATCACACAAAATGTAGGAACCAGGTGTTTTTGACCACAAATGCTGCCAATTTTGAAGTCACTATCTAACTCTATAGCACGATTCAATATTCTAATTAATGATAAAAGTAACAGAATAAAAGATATACTTTTATCTCGCCTTTTAACCGCAGAAACCCTTCGCAACGCTTCCCATGAATTATTAATAGCACACTTCAATACACTCGGCCGACAATTGAATTAAATGGTTTCACTTTTAAAATGGAAACGTTGAATGTGGATGATATTTTATGCTAAAGTATCTGTGAATAAATTCTGTGAAGTGTTAGAGTCAGTAAATGAGCTTAGTTAGAGATAGAATATAGATAGAATATAGGTAGGTAAAATAGGATCAAGCAAAATTTTGGTAAATAAAAGAATAATTTGAATTGTTTTAAAGATTGTTATGGAGCTCGATGTTGAGTCAAAGACATGGACAATTATCTATCTGCGAAGCTAAGTAAGCCTACCGGGGTCAGTCCGTTCATGAGTGAACGTTTTCTAATCCGAGACTTGCCCCAAAAGCAGTGACATGGAATTTATACTTGCTACCTTAATATATGATGAATCAATATTAACATAATTAGTACAATCATTTTGTATTATAACATCTTTACTTGACTCGGGGGTTAAAGGTCAAGGTCGTGCGTTAGCTGCATGAGTACCTACTCGTGTAACTAACGTACGTCACGCACGTGGGTCTATCGCGAAAAGATTTAACGCTGAAGGATATTATGAAAAAGTTGATAGTTTTCAATCAGGAAAGGAAAGTAAGAGGAATTTAAGGTCTTTAAAAAAACTAATTGCCTCTAGCTTTTCATCGGGAAAGGCACAGCTTAAGTGAAAAAGTCCACAAGAGAAACCTTGAATAATGTTGATAAAACTGTACACAATAAAAAACGCCAACTTGCAAACATAGAACACAATAAACTTATTTCCAACGCAGTGATAAACAAACAATATATTTAAAGTCGTTGCCAAACAAAGGCAAGAGACATAAAATATCTTCGTGTTTGTCGAAAAGAAAAAGCCTAAAGTAGAGCGTAACCGATTTAAGAAAATATACTGTGAATGTGGCAGATACATTTGTGATTGTGTATATTTATTTCAAAGTAGCACACAATACCTGTCTCCCAAAGGGGTAGGCAGAGACTATGGTACGTCAATTGCTTCCATCCTGATATACTTCTTTGTTCTTCTTTATTGTGGACTGCTGTTGCCCGCGACTCCGTCCGCGTGGTCGGTTATCGCGATAAAAAGTATGCTATTCCAGACTATAATCTATCATCCAGATTTGTTATGTAGTTTTTGCGTGAAAGAGTAACAAACATACATCTATACATTCTTACAAACTTTCGCATTATAATATGTATTAGAAGGATTATTCTATACATTTGCTTCCTCTGCATTCATCAAATTCTTCATGCAAGATCATCGGTTTCGGGTACTTTTAATTTGTCCTTTTTTAGCACCGTCTTTTCGGTTTTATTCACGTTTTTGATTTTGTTCCATGTCACGTTTATTGTTACTACCATGCTTTCCTTGGGTCGTAGCGCGTCGAATACAAATAAATAAATAATAATAATAATAATAAAAGCCTTTATTCAGACAAAACATACATTAGAAAATTAATAAATTTAAGTTAGTATAATATTATTAACAATTTCAATATTAGTTTTCCATTATTAGTTGCGTAATTATGTTATAAATTATATGATTGCCTCGTTGCCCTGTCTGTTTTTTTTTTTTTTTTATACTACCAAGGTGGCAAACAAGCATACGGCCCGCCTGATGGTAAGCAGTTACCGTAGCCTATGGACGTTTGCAACACCAGGGGTGTCACTCACGCGTGTGTTTGCCTGATTGTTGGCAAAGGCCTCCCCCAACTGTCTCCATAGTTTCCTATTGTTAGCTAAAGTTGTCCATCTGCCACCCGCCATTGTCCTTATCTAATCATCATCATCATCTCTCATATACCCTTCAACTGATAAATAAATAAATACTTGATAAAAAAATGTCATGATTGTAATTAAAACAAAAATAAACTACTTGTGTGTTCTATTTTCATATTGTATTACTAACGGTGTTTTATCGGAACAAATGCAGTATATAATGGCCAGTCATTATCTACATGCGTCATAGCAAACTATTTTATGACGTCATTGCTTCTGTCTATTGTAGGTATGATCGGCCAAGTTGGTGCTCCACCACTCTTAACTCAAATCAAGCAATTTTAAACTTAACGGACAAAATTTCTTAAGTAAATATTTTATGATTTTACTGTTTCACTTTATTTATATGTAGATGATGTTAAATCTAGGTAGATATACTATCACTTCTAGACAAGTGGCAAATACGGTAGTCGAATTGAATAGAATAGAAAGCAAATGTATGGGATTTGACATAAGCTTACCACACGATGTCGTAAGACTCAAATCCCATCCATTTTCTTTTTATTCTATTCGATTTAAATACCGTTTATGCCACTTGTCTAGTGGGGTATATATTCTGTTTAATATCTTAATAAATTTTAATACTTTAAGAGGTATATCGAGCTAAAATGATTGGAGATGCCGGCAGAGGCCGTCCTAGTCGCACAGACGAACTAAGTAGGTAATGAGCTTAAAAAGGGCAAAATTAAAAGTAAGGTAGGTAGGTACCGAGAACCGACTGACGTGACGCCATGAAGTTCATGGATTGGTGAATTACGAGGATACAAAAGAAATATGTCTAAACTAGCTGTTGCCCGCGGCTCCGCCCGCGTGGATGTCGGTTATCGCTGTAAAAAGTAGCCTATGTGTTATTCCTGACCATAATGTCACTGTGTAAAATTTCATCCAGATCCGTTCGGTAGTTTTTACGTGAAAAAGTAACAAACATTCATCCATCCATACTTACAAACTTTCGCGTTTATAATATTGGTAGTATAGAAGCAGTTGGCGTACCATAGTTTTTGCCTACCCCAATGGAAGACGGGCGCAACGATATAATCATAATAATAAATTCTTTATTTTCAGATATAGTACATCCACAATTTCAGATATAGTACATCCATTTTGTGAGTAAAAAAATCCTGTGTTAGTAATCCCACACCAACCATCAACTTGGCTGATTGTACATACATATATGAATATAAAACGATACTTGCAATGTATTAGCTTTTACTCAGCGTTGAGGTTTCTATGTTTACCTAGAACCTCTAATTGATAGAATGTCAGGAAGATTAGTTGCTAAACTAGTGAAGCTCGTAACTACGTCGTAAGACGTGGTTAATTTGTAGATAGGGTTTTTAATACACCAAGGAAGTATAAAAAGAGTTTAAAAGAAATAATTGATCATCATCTCAACCCATAAACGTCCCACTGCTGGGCACGGGTCTCGTCCATAAATTTGGAGGGATATTAGCCTACTATACCACGCTGGCCAGACGGGTTTTGTTTCGACTTTTCCCTTTCCTGCAGTGGATATTGTCTGCCTGATTTACTCCCTTAGTCGACTCTTACAACACCCACATTTTGCCACCGTAGTAGTATAATAAGCGGTGGTTGCCGAATGGGAAAGTAACGGACTTGCACGCAAGAGGTAATAGTTCTATCCCGGGTGGCAGTACTAATGTAAATTTCACTTTGTGGAGTTTATATGTACTAATCAAATGATTTACCATCTGCTAACGGTGAAGGAAAAGATCGTGAGGAAACCCACATGTATTAGAAGTAATTCTAAAGACATGTCTGATTCCCCAACCCGCATTAGGCCAGCGTGTGTGAATTAAGGCTTAAACCCTCTCTTTCTCTTGATAGAGGAGAGGAGACCGGCAGGGGTATTCCGTAAAAGCAAAAACCGAGCCACCGCAAAAACCGAGCAAAATCTGGCTATCAGATTGAAAATCGGTATTCCGTAAGAGCCCTTTTTGACGTTTAGTCAATAAATTGTGCCGTCACCGAGCAATCACAACTGTCAGTTTTGCGATCACAACTGTCAGTTTGCCATCGCTGTTTCTTAGAGAATCAGCCGGCCGTGCTCAGTAGTGAGACATATATTGTTTTTTTTTTTTTTTTTGTTTTTTTTTGTTTTTTAAAAAGACAACTCCCGCACTAGAGAACAAGCTCTGTGTTGCGGGGGACTTTACAAACATACAATTAACGGACACAAATTACACCCAGACTCAGAACAACTCTTTGTGGGTCACACAAAGTTTTGTCCCTGTGCGGGAATCGAACCCACAACCTCGTGCACAGCAGGCGCATACTACACCCACTGGACCACCAAGGCAGTCTGATATATGTGTAGCTATTATTATTATAACATAGCTTACAGTAAGGTGATACCTTAACACTAACCAAGCTTGAACGTATTCAAAGCCAGCAAATTCTCAAAGGGAAAAGAAAAATCTATCACGACTGTTTTACCAAACAAATACCTACGTATAATGCTAGGCATAGCCCGCATAGCACTCGTTTGTACATGCAAGCCTCGTAGAGGTGACGATTTCCCTAGGGTAATGCCATGTCTTGCAATACCCATTCGTTTCGTAATAACAATAAGGTAAACATGGTGGGAAAGATTTTTCTATGATGATTTGTATAGAGTAAATTCTTTTAAACTTTCACGATTTGTACACATATCTATACATATAATAAAATCGTAACCAAGTCGCGTCTGTACATTGAATTTTTTTTCGAAAAAACAATTTATATACGTTGTATTTATGTTACTGAGGCCAAAAATGTGGTTTTTAGAATTTTTGTCTGTTTGTCTGTGTGTCTGTTTGTCTGTTTGTCTGTTTGTCTGTTTGTGGCCGCGTTTGTACGCAATAAACTCAGCAACCACGCAACCGATTTGAATGCGGTTTTCACTTATATATTGTGGCAACCTTCCCATAACATATAGGCTTTATTTTATTCCAATCGGTTCACAAATAAAAAAGTTATGGTCACTTTAATAACACACGTGCTATACAAGAAACATGCTTCGATTTATTTCACTGAAACTTTTTAAAATGTAGTTTGTAAAACCACGTTTGAAGTTTATATGAAAATAAATTTTAAAAATAATGCGAGGTTTCGGAGATATAGCAATCACCAATTTAAGTTGAACTCTCATAAATATCGGCGACCATATTAAATAGAGATCAGCTGACTGGTACATCACGTGTTAACGGTACTAGGTTAAAAGTGACCATTTTACAACGAAATGTAATAGAAGCAGACATTTTAACAGAATGCGGTGCAGGTGATTATCTTTTATGCCCCGGGTTCTTTTGATTCCAAACAATTTTCCGTTTAGCAACTCCAGGAAAACCTATGTTTTAATCCCTGAAGTCCACGCAAACGAATTCATAAACACATATCAGCTATACACACATTAATAAAATTGAAGTGTCTGTTTGTAATATCATAATAAAAGCTTTCTATTAAATTCATGTGGCTTTTTACATAGCACTTACAACAGAAATACAATTTTAACAGTTTTATCTCTCGGACTATCTGTTTGTTGCAGCTAAAATCGTCTTTGATAAAACTATATAAATATACTATAAGTACGAATAAAATGCGTTAATCATGCCAAGACCTAAGACAATCACTGACTAAATTAAACGCCTAATAAAACTTAAACACAAACTATAAAATTTTACTATAAAATGAATGCTATTTCATTTTGTGTAGGCGCTAACATTTAACAATACCTTAATTTAGGTAATCAGGAAAGCAGCACAGAAAAGAAAACACTCCACCGAATCTGTCTGTCTGGTCACGATAAACTCAATAAAACAAACAAAATTTCATTCGATTTTCACCAGTAGACGGCGTGATTCTTTCATTATAGTTTTGCGAGCGTGAATTGGCTGACATATTACGATGATAGTTGAGCGAGTCGGAAAAATCCTGCCGTTGGAGGCAATGTTATTTGCAAATAGATCTAAAAAACTCTGCGATACTATGTGTCTATCTTCGACCAAAAAAATCGGCCTCTGTCTCATCGGCATACTTAACTGATTATATATTTTTAACTGAATTTTTAAAGATGAGGTTCCATTGCATTGTCATTTAAGAGCCGATTTGTAATATTTTCTTTTTAAGTGACCGACATAGCTCGACAAATTGCCTCAATTAAGTGAGAATGTGCAGGGCATATAGCTCACAGAACCGATGGCCGTTGGGGCAGAAAGGTTCTAGAGTGGCGACTACGAACTGGAAGATGCAGCGTGGGCAGGCCTCTAACAAGGTGGACCGACGACCTGGTAAACGCGGGCAACCGATGTCAGGTCAGCTCAGGACCGAATGATGTGGAAAACCTTGCAGGAGGCCTATGTCGATCAGTGGACGTCTTATGGCTAAGATGGAACTACTTTTGTGGCAAACAAGAATATGGCCCACCTGATGTTAAGCAGTTACCAGAGCCTATAGACGCTTGCAATACCAAAGTAACTTGCGTGTTACCAACCCATTTTTTACACCAGGGCTTAAGATGGGAGTATCTCTGGGATAAAAATACGTTTCTTTCAAAACGAATCCCTAAGTGAGCGTTGGAGACCTATACTCACACACAGGAACACAACTACACCGCTGTGTATAGTTATTTGGCTGTGGTCTTCTGTAAAGTGGAGGTCTTCCCTCTCTTTAAAAATTGTCTTAAAAATCTTTTTGTAATTGGATGGATAATCTTTCATATTGTTCTCAGTTTTTAAGAAATCCAGTTCTGGTGATGGGTTCCGTAGGGAAGTGAGTAACCTCCTCAAATACTATAGGCATACTGCAATGAATCAAACAAATGCATTCAGGAAGCATCAATTCGTTAGTGAAACTAATAAAGAATACTGCAGATGGCCAACTTCTCAATGATAAATATTTTTCCGATGGAGATCAGACATAATGTATCTCAATTATGGTAATTAAATAACAGTAACTAATCACATTCAATGAGCAAATTAAAATGTTACAATTGAACTAATATTATGATACAGCCGGATATCGGCACCGAAACTTCGTAATTAAACAATGTACAAAGTAAAAATGCATAGTTTCAGAGATAAAGATAATAATTAACAGATACCTATATACCGAATTTACATTGAACTCTCACTAATATGGTCGACAATATTAAATAGGGTTCAACTGACTGGTTTTTCATTCAGTTTTGTTCCGAAAGCTTATGTAAAGTACTATAACTGTATTAAAAGAACAATGGATTAAAAGATAAGTTCAATTTCTGAAATCCTTGAGCACTACGACGGACCATTATGCCCATTAAGAATTTAATAAATTTTTAGCCCACATAAACTGTGTAACAGTACCTATCAGGTTAGAAGTGACCAATTTAAAACGAAATGTAATAGATGTAGAGATTTTTAACAGGGTATGGCACAGATAATACATAACAATACATAAATTCAAACTATTAGCCAGGCGATGGGCCAATTAAGATTATTCACGTTTGCGCTAAGACAATTTGAAGAGCAGAACAATCATACAAACAAGGAATATTTCTTCATGAAGTTTATTAATTGCAGAATCCAAATGTTTAAAAGAAAAACGTGACTGACTAATCAACAAACGCACAGTTTAAATCATTAGACACTCAGATAGCTATTATGATATAGGTATCCGCTAAAAAAGGTATTTTAAAGTGTAACCGCTAAAGATGAAAATTAGCCGATGAAAGTTTGTATAGGGATTACAGCTGTAGCTTTGAGATTTCCAATAAAAGACTGAACACGCGAACGAAGTCGCGGGTACAGCAAGTTATTATTATAACTATAATGGACAACGGGTCTAAATCGCGTAATATTTTAAGAGTTTTCATACCTTTTTTGTTTCCCGACGTTTCGGTTGAATTGCACCGATTGTGGTCACGGGATGACGTTACGTTTCGGTCGAATTGCACCGATCGTGGTCACGGGTTGACGTGACCACGGTCGGTGCATTTCGACCGAAACGTCGGGAAACAAAAAAGGTATGAAAACCTTTAAAACGTTACGCGATTTAGACCCGTTGTCCATTATAGTTATAATATTTTTATAGAGTGTTAGTGATAGGGAGTGTATATGGATAGTAACAAAAAAAAAGTTGAAGAGAGGTAGGGGAAATTCGACGGTGCAAAATATTGGGTCGACAACACGCAATTGATTCGTATTGCATAGGCTACGGTAACTGCTTACTATCAGACGGGCCTTATGCTTGTTTTCTACCTTTGACTGCCTCGGTGCTGTGCACGAGGTTGTGGGTTCGATTCCCATACAGGGACAAAATTTTGTGTGACTCACAAAAAGTTGTTCTGAGTCTGGGTGTAATTTGTGTCCGTTAATTGTATGTTTGTGAAGTCCCCTGCGATACAGAGCTTGTTCTCTAGTGCGGGAGTTGTCTTTTTTAAAAAGAAAAACGAATGCGTATATAAAAACATTACATCAAATCTACTGATAAAACCTTTTATCTAAGACAATTTTCAACACAAATCTGTGAATACATTTCGTTTATAAACTTGTTGTCGCCTCGTACGAACGTATACATCAGCCAAATGGATTTGTGAAAGTGATATCAGGACTTAGATATGGCTCAGTGCCGCGCTTTTAGCTCTAACTCGACACTGAGGTCTCTCTTTGTGGCTTAAAAGTAATACTATATAGTTGTGAAGATTATTTTCGTATGTTAGAGGAGTAGTAGAATTATCCTACATATCTTTACTAATATTATAAAGCTGAAGAGTTTGTTTGTTTGGTTGAACGCGCTAATCTCAAAAAGGACTGGTTCGATTAGAAAAAAATATTTTTTTCTTGAATAGTGCATTTATCCAGGAAGGCTACAGGCTATATAACATCACGCTATGATCAATAGGAGCGGAGCAGTAGTGATTATATGTTGCAAAATCGGGGAAAATATACCAAATTACCACACGAACGAAGTCAAAGGCGATCCCTAGTATATTATAAATGTGAAAATTGTGAGGACGGATGGATGGATGTGCGTTTCTTTTTAAAAACCATTTAAGTGATCTGGATGAAATTTTGCATAGTAATAGTCAGAAATTGCAAAAAGGCTACATTTTATTAGTCCTTAATGAGTCCTTAATGACCACCATGGTTGTGCCTATACCTAAAAACAGGACGGGTGATGTGTCGGATCCGACAAACTATCGTCCCATCTCACTCGCCACAACAGCTGCGAAAATACTTGACAGTTTGCTAAATGAGAACCTCAGTAAGTTTTTGGACATACACGACGCACAGTTTGGTTTTAGACCGGGTCTATCTACTGAGAGTGCCATTCTAAGTATAAAGCATACTGTCAGGTATTATACAGAAAGAAAAACGCCGGTATATGCTTGCTTTCTTGATTTGTCGAAAGCTTTCGACAGGGTAAGGTATGACATCTTATGGAGAAAGCTGGGAGAAACAGGCATGCCGGCGGAGTACGTTAACATCTTTAAATATTGGTATAAACATCAAAACAATATGGTGAGATGGGAGGATACTTTGTCCGATGAGTATAGGCTGGAGCGTGGGGTGAGACAAGGTGGGCTTACTTCCACGGGTCTTTTTAGTCTGTAAATAAATGAACTGATCGAGGGGCTCAGCAGAACTCATGTCGGATGCTACATTGACGGCGTATGTGTCAACAACATAAGTTACGCTGATGACATGGTTTTGCTGGCCCCCTCGGTCAGCGCCTTGAATAAACTACTAAGGATATGTGAGCAGTACGCCTCCTTACATGGGCTCAAATACAACTCACAAAAGAGTGATATTTTAATATTTAATGCTGGCACAAAGAGACCCAGTGCGGTGCCTAAAATAACATTGGATGGGGCCGCACGTAATGTTGTAAAATCCTTTAGGTATCTAGGCCATTTGGTTACGGAGGACCTAAAGGATGACCTGGACATTGAGAGAGAGCGCAGGGCGTTGGCGGTGAGGAGCAACATGCTGGCCCGCAGGTTTGCTCGATGTACGGAGGAAGTAAAAATCACTTTGTTTAAAGCATACTGCCAATCTTTTTACGCGAGCAACCTGTGGGTTAAGTACACGCAACGAGCCTACAACGCCTTGCGTGTACAATATAATAACGCTTTTCGGATGCTGTTGGGGCTGCCGTGGTATTGCAGTGCGTCACAAATGTTTGCTCACACGCGTGTGGATGGCTTCCACGCAATTATGCGTAAGAAGGTGGCGTCACTATTTCAAAGATTGCGTGACAGCTCTAACAGCATTCTGGAAATGATAGCTTCCCGCAGCGATTGCCCAATACAAGCTCACTGGGTTGAGATTGTTACGGGGAGAAAATAAAAAGAAATGTTTTATTCAATATTATTACTAACATAGTTTTTAAGAACATTGTTACTAACACACTATGGAGTAGGTTTTTTTTTTAATCCGAAATAAATGATTTATTATTATTATTATTATTTATTCCCGGGGATAATCTACTGATACTATGGAATTTTAAACGCGGGTGAAGCCGCGGACGGTGGTTAGTAATATATATAGAGAAAAGATTTGTATTTTTGTACGTAACGATAATTCGTTACGTACGAAAATACAAATTTTTTAAATAAAATTTTTGAGCATTAGCTCAAAAATTTATTTCATTACATCATACAATTCAAACACGACCGATTTTAAAAATTCTTTCACCATTAGATACCCGATAATGTATCTTACAATATCAGCGGGTAATATAGGCTATATTTTATTTCAAAATACGGAATAAATGTGCACCCGTGCGAAACCGAGATGAGCCGCTAGTAAATAATAATAAATAATAATAGTAATACTCGTAAGTGTAAGGTATAAAATGCATAGTGATGACAAAGTGGGGACAATGGTGGAGGTTCTATCAGTCGGGCTGGCTCGCTTGTATTTAGCCCTATCTCTCTTGATACCAGAGCCTCTAGACCAATGGCATAAGCGATAGTCGAATCGAAAAGTCAAAAAAGCAAATGTATGGGATTTGACGTTATTCTACGATATAATATCGTAATCTTAAGTAGTACTTATCGTAATCGTAATACATTTGCTTTTTTGACTTTTCGATTCGACTGCCGTTTATGCCACTTGTCTAAAGGGGCAGATCCACCAACCGCATAGGGCCAAGGAGCTAACAATGTCGTGTTAATGGTGAGTCGTTTGAGCGAGTAAGAGGGACATAGCTATATAGTGTACTAGGGGTCGCCCGCGACTTCGTCCGCGTGGTAATTTGATACGTACATTTCCCCGATTTTGCAATATATCTTACTACTGCTCCGCTCCTATTGATCATAGCGTGATGTTATATAGCCTATAGCCTTTCTGGATAAATGCACTATTTAACAAAAAAATATTTTTTCTAATCGAACCAGTACTTTCTGAGATTAGCGCGTTCAACCAAACAAACAAACTCTTCAGCTTTATTATATTAGTATAGATACAGCTCCGTCCCTCTTACTCGCTCGGACAACTGTGCAAGGTCTGTGTAGATGTCGGTCCTAACTCTCAGGACGCTATCTATCTTTTCGCCAAATTTCATTAAGATGCGTTCAGCCATTTAGTAAAGAATCAGTAACAAACATACATACAAACAGAGTTACCTACTTTCACATTTATAATCGATCTAATACAAGTAAGAGTTCCCCAAATACAACGGTTACCTTGACTAACCTTGATTATTTTAAAGTAACTACATTTATTATTCATCTCATAAACAATTTACAATCGTTAAGTGCTTATATTGGTAGTAAAGTCTTGCAAATTCCCGACCATTACAATAGCGTCTAAAAATAAACGGCAATCCCATTTGTTATTGGTTTTAATTCAGATGTTTTTGAATTGGAAAAATGATTTTTCTGTGATACTGTAGTAGTACAATAATGAAGTATTTTATGTGCTTTTTACGTCTCATAATATCGTGTGTATAATAATATAAAAAAAGAATAAAAGCAGTTTTCTAACTTTGGATGGTTGTATGGATGTTTGTTACATATCAGAACGGTTGACCGGATCTGGAATTAATTTAAGAGTGGCCATTCTACCGAGCAAGCCCGACTGGGGAAGTTGTATTATGTGTTGATGTAGTTGTCTTCCTGTGTGTGAGTACAGGTTTTTAGCGCTCATTTAGGATTGCGTTTTGAATGAAACGTATTCCTATACCAGGTATATTTCATCTTAAAGCCCTGGTGTAAAAAAATGGGTTGGCAACACGCAAGTGAAATACCTCTGATATTGCAAGTTATATAGCTATTTATATTGGCTAACTGTTACTGTAACTGCTTAACATCAGGCGGGCCGTACGTTTTTTGCCATCCAAGAAGTATAAAAATAAACAGCGATAGATGACAGTCTGAAATAGCACTAGGGTACTTTTGCCTGACAGCATTGTTCCCGTAGTTTTGTGAAGTATTAAGTCAATGTGCTTGTATTAAAAAATAATTCAATTTCAGATATGTCAGAATTATGGTTTCATGTGTATTAGTTAGTTCAGGTTGTGCTGGCGCTGCTGCTGCAGCTGCAGAGTCCCTCAAACGGCGAAGGTACAGCAATTTAGTTGGAAACTACATTTTTGAGCCGTTTGGGGAGTAGGTTCACGGGGTCCGAGTGCTCGTTTCCTTTACAGAGACCTAGCGAAACGACTGATCGACGCTTCTCGTGATCAGAGGGCTGGCTTGTTTCTCGCACAGAGAATAAGCATAGCCATTCAACGTGGCAATGCCGCCAGCCTTCTGGGCACTTTCCCAGTTGACAGTGATGTTGAGGAATATTTCGACGCTTAAACAACAGTCTTCATTTGTATTATGTTTTTCCTTTTTTAGTATTTATGTTTAAATTAGTTTTTCATATTTAGGTTTAGTTAGTTTATATAAGTTTCTAATATTATTCTTGTATATATAGCATTAATTTACCATAAATAAAGAAATAATTAATGTGTTTATTAACTGAGTGAAACGTTTGCGCAAAAAGCCAACACTACAATTATGTACATAGTTATTGTCAACAATTTGTGTAAAAACAACAAGTTATTTTCTAAAGATCGACTAAAAATAACATTTTTCTTGTCTATTGGCAAAGTAAAATATTCGTAACTCAATTTCATGTATGAGCAGTTTTCCCAAAACTGGCATCATACCAAATGTTATTTGGGAAAACGCAAATACAAAAATATAGGAAAAAATAACGTTTTTGCTCGGTCATTCATGAAGAATCCTTGAATCGCAACATAGGATCTTAATCATTATAATGTCTAGCGGCGCTAAGCCAACTTTATGTATTTGAGTATGTGACTATACTGTCTTCCTTTTCAGGATAGTCCCATATTTTTTTCATAAAAATCTGGAAAAAATATATTTAAAAAAAAGGGATGTAGAAGTTTATAAGCTAATGGCTGTCTTAACTTAAATAAATTTCAGTCGTCAGGGAAAAAGTAATTATCATATACATACGTCTGTTGTATTAAAAAAATATATATCAGATGAGCTGAAGCTAGACATGATGGAAATAAAAAATACAAAATGATGTAAAATTTTAACATATTGTGACATAATAATTTAAAGTCGTTTTTATATTGTTTTTTATTTTTCTTTCTTATTATCTCTTTTCTTATTCTTTATTTCTGTGTAAGTATGTCTTTTTGTTAATTTTGTTGTTTTTTTTGTTTTTAAATATGAAATCTGTAAATAATATCTTATCTATTTTATTTATAACAAAATTTGTATAAAAAGTATTTACCCATTATTAAAATAGTATAAATATTTATCCTGCAAGAAATATAAAATAATAGGCCATACGAACTACTGACGTCATTATAAATATATGCCTCATCTCCGCCCACGATGGCGCCTGAAAGTCTGATGACGAGTAGGGGAGATACATTTGCCAAGTCTCATGCCATTGAAGGAAGGACAAACTGTTGGCCCAATGTCAATGTTAAAATGTAGGTTTATTTCCATAAGAATATTTAGTGTTATAATATACTAGGGGTCGCCCGCGACTTCTTCCGCGTGGTAATTTGGAACGTATGTACATTGTCCCGATTTTACAACGTATCTTACTACTACTCCGCTCCTATTGATCATAGCGTGATTTTATAAAGGCTTCCTGGATAAATGCACTATTCAACAAAAATAGATTTTCTTTAATCAAACCTAAGCCTCTAGACATATGGCAAAAACGGTAATCGAATCGAAAAGTCAAAAAAACAAATGTATGGGCTTTGACGTAAGTCTACGATATACGTCAAACCCCATACATTTGCTTTTTTGACTTTTCGATTCGACTATCGCTTATGCCACTTGTCTAGGGGGCTGTACTTTCTGAAATTATCGCGTTCAACCAGCCAAACAAACAAACTCTTTAGCTTTATAGTATTATTATAGATTTATGTTAACATTAACACGTTGAACGCCATAACGGACACCGTGTGTCCGACAGAATACTATCCCATGAGGCCGCACTGTTTTAACACGAGTCGTCCAAAAATCGTTGGGGTGTTTTTTTGTAAATATCGTCAGGAAATAACTCAAAAGTAATTAGCGACTTTCGGAAAAAGTGATATTGTTATTATTTTCTGATATATAAAATGTCGGACACCAGTGTCCGTCGCGGCCTGCGAGAATGTCCAATCGTGTTTACATGCGCGGGCGCCGCGCGGGTCACGGTGTCGGTGCATGTGTTGTGAATAAGGCACCAATGGATAGCTGAACCTGATCTCATAGCTTATAAGTTTATTATTATTTTTAACATGTATGGTTGTTACCTTTTTCTAAGAAATAGATTTTTTAATTAGAAATATGAGTTTTTATTTATATGTCGCTTCTACAACTCCTAAAAGTAGCTGCGTACTGAACCCATTGCTTACCTAATACGTACTTGACTAAAATCGAATATAATTCTAACATGTTTCTAGTGTTTTATAAAGGTTAAAAATAATGAGTATCTAACTATAATAGCACTCAATTGAACGATTTGGAATACTTGCTTTATGTACCTACAATATTTTTTTAAAACAACTTGTAGAGAAGCCTATAATTTCTAAGTCCTTCGAATTTTCTCTGTGCCAAGTTGTCAGGCTGTTCTGTGGGGCCGCGCGGGTCCCTTGCAATAGTAAAAACAGATGAAACGCAGTCCGTCGGCCGTCAAGACGCTTCTGAAGTGATCGAGGGCACGCGGACACACGGTGTCCGACGCGGCTCCTTGGACCCAACATATTAGCGGTCACATGGTGTCCGCCGCGGCCAACTGGGCTAAACATGGTTTTTAGTCTGGCGTTCAACGTGTTAAATAGGGATAGGGTGTTTCAGAATAGTTATTGAAGTTATATATTATTTAAGGAGGAAATACCTGTTATCGATTAAATTCGAATCGATACCATTGCGCAGCGTGTTATCGATTCAATCACCACCACATGGGACAAAATTTGTGTTTGGGTATATTTTGTATTCGTAATCTAATATTAAGTCTTTGCGGCACAGGGCTTGTTTCCTGAAATTTGTCTATAAAAGCAAAACAAAGTGCCTACTATTTTTTCAAGCCCATATTTTTAGTACAATCAAAATCTTCATAGCATCATTAAATTATTCATGTTACGCCGAAACATACAAAAGCAAGCAATAATTTATCAAAGAGAAAAACTTCAAACGACCTACATCTTTTAATCCTATAGAAATTCTGACATTTAGATTACGATAAAAGGAAATATGTCAGGAAGTTAATAGGCACAATCACTTGAAAAACACGAACTGGGATCATGACGTAGCCTGTACTACAGAAGCTATGTTTCATTTTTTACATCTACTAGTTTTAAGAGACAGTGAGTGAGAGTGGCAGGCAAAGATGGCGTGATGAGCTTGACTCTGAACATTCAGACACAAACCACATCTAAAATTTGACCTACCAAACAAAAAAAACATTAAAATCAATTCATAATTGAATTAAAATAACACGCAGGGCAGTCTTGGGGACTGTCGATAGAAGTGAAAACTAAGTAACTTGTGAATTGTATCGTCGAGCTATTAGATTATTATTTTTGAATTATTTTTGGTTTGTCTCATGGAAAGCGTTCGGTGACGATGATACGAGTTCAATGATTTATGTTCACACAAAAAGAACTTAACGTGCCTAAAGAAGTTTTGACTTCTATTTTAAATTATTTTTGGTTTGTTTTATGGAAAGCGTTCGATGACGATGATGTCATGAAAAGCATTCGGTTACGATGACGCGAGTTCCATGACTTTTGTTCGCCCAAAAAGTGCTAATGTTGTTTTTAAAGTGGAAACTGCTTAAAGAAGTTTTCACTTTAAAATCATACAGTTGAAATAAGAACTTCCTACCTTTTTGAAGTCAGTTAAAAACGCATCTCTGAATGAGCGCTGAAAATTTGCAAAACTCACTTTTTAAACTTACCAAGAACATGTGGGCGTTATTATATTACAACTGAAACTTTGTACTAATGAGCACTTTAGAAATTTTCTACCGATCTAATTTTAAGTTAAACGGTTCAAGTTTGTAGTTAAGAATGATTTATGCTTGTTTGTTGGTTGAAGGTTCGTAGAAGTAACTTGTAGCTAGTTTAAATCGGTTGGAAATAATGTTCTAATTATAAGAAGCCTTATAATTATGTCCCACTGCAGTGCACGGATCTCTTCTTCAATATCAAAAGAGGTGAGAGAATTTAGGTATTAATCAATACACGTTGGCTTAATGCAGGTTGAGGATCACACATATTATTAGATTTCTATTGATTGAATAGAATGTTCTTTATTGTACGTCAAATGTTGTCTATCGATAAGGCGTTGCCATACATATTATAGCAATCAAACTTAGCTCACATAGGTCCCGTAGTTTAAGGTCCTCCGTGGTGCTCCTTTTCATAGGTTACAAACCTTTACAGATTTATTTTGTATCTCGCTTCGCTATGGAGTGAAGTGGAAACTTTTCTTTCTAACTCCTCCTATTTGCTTCTGATTAAATTGAGTCCAAGATAGTAGGTTTAGTTGTCCACGGGACGCACGAGTGTCAAAGCTCGGTGTATCAGTTGGTTACTCCGCTGTTAACGCTGGCTCACAGGAGTCACAGCGGTGGGCATATGGGTGGGATTATCCCGATATCGATAAGGCGGTCCTATCTCTTCTAGACAACTTTGGATGGACTTAATGGTGCTGGTAGAGTAAATGATCTTATGCCTGCCTGATTTTATGCAGTTAGCCTTTTTTTACTAGGGAGAAATTATCGCGCATCACCCGACCGAGCCGTGGTCGTCGTTATAAGTAAAGTGGCGATTCTTCCTCGCACGGGCTTCCTTGTTTTTGTACACCACACCTGTATATATTTTTCTTATTATATACCAATAGGGAGATAAACAAGTATAAGGCCCGCCTGATGGTAAGCTGTTACCGTAGCTTATGCACACTTGCAACTCCAGCTATATTACTCGCACGTTGCCGACCTTGTAACTCCTTTCTTGAAAAACCTTCTGTTCCTTTCGGGAAATCCTCAACAGCGTTATGCTATGACTGATGTAGAATTTAGCTCTGAGTTAGATATTACCAACCAAGTATTTATTATATTTAACCAAGATAGTTACCAACCCTTTATTAGCTATTAAAAATTAAGCCCTCGTAAAATATTTAACAAAATAATTCTTTCATTTTATGTTAGCGGCACTAAACAGCTTCGTTTTAATGTAACAAAACTCTGTTTACATCCCAAGTTTAACGTCAAATAAAGTACACGTGCATTTAAAATGAATCATTTCTTCCGTTTACATCTACAAGGAGGAAAAATATAATATTTTATACCGCTTTCAAACAGCTGTTTGCCAGGATTTATGGTTCGTTTAATAAATTGCACGTGCCTTGAGAATAATCGTAAGTGTCGCCATCTATCATGTTGTGAGTAAACTTGGTTGGAGTCAATTTGACAGTGTGACGGCCGTGACGGCCATGTTTTGTTCTTGCAAGGTCGTGTGTCGTTCATAAATAATAATAAATGCACTTGTGAAATAATAAATAATGTGCATCTTTCTTTCATCTTTATCTGTATTTGTTTTTGTTAATGTTGTTCTGTTAATATTATTATTATAAAGTTAAATATTTTTGGATGCGATCATATCAGTCAATATTTTTTTATTTAGGTGGCAAACACGCATACGTTCCGCCTGATGTTAATCAGTTACCGTAACTAATGCACGCTTGGATTACCAGAGGTATAACCTTAACCAGAGGTAAGACCCAAAAAAACACCAGGGTTTTACCAGCCCTCTTAATGGTGTCAGACCATCCCGCCGGGCAACACTCTGCCTTGAGCACATTTACCTTACATTCGGCTCAGAATTATGAGCTTTTCCAGATTTTGCTTAGCTGAACGCATAATATACGTGACTGCACGGCTGGTTCGGTGGTTACCTCATCATTTACCACTTCGCGGTGTTTAAAGGGTTAAATCACCACACAGGACAAAAAATTGTGTAATCTATACATGGTTGTTGTATGTTTGTAAAGTCCCCCGCCACACAGGCCTTATCCTTTAGTGCGGAAATTGTCTTTATAAAGAGGTTATACGTCCAAAAACAGCTGAGAGAGCGCTCTCTGGAAATTGTAAATATATGTATGGTACCGGTCTTAAAGCATCCAAAATGTTGCCCAAAAACTACATCAACATAGTTACACAAGGTACAAATAAAATATATCTCCCTAGACAAATGTTTGGTATACTTTACAAAACGCACCGCACACGAGGGCAGAAGATTAATCAAACTTGAGTGTAACTTTGACACAGCTTTGTTGTCCCTAGATTTATAGCATTCCTTTGTTTATTGGGACCCTTACGAAGAAAAAAAATAGGATAGCTGGGGTTATGTTTCTTTTGGAAGGTAAAGAAAATATATCATAATGCGGTCTATTGAATTGGTTAGTTATTACTTAGAAATATATTGCAGATATTGTATTACATAATACGTACCTAGCAACAGGCCCTCGCCTTGCTTCGTATTTTTTGGATTTTTTTATTATATTAAAAATTAAAGCCCCATTTGCTATGGCTCCACAATTCCAAGACACAGCCTTACAATATCCAAGAGCATTGGGATCCTCGGCGTCGACATCTCTAGTGACGTCCAGTTCCGACATCACTTGGAAGACAAGGCTAAGCTGGCATCTAGAAAGCTAGGTGTGCTCAACAGGGCAAAGTGGTACTTCACCGCGGGCCAAAGACTGCTGCTCTACAAAGCGCAAGTCCGGCCCCACATGAAGTACTGCTGCCACCTTTGGGCGGGAGCACCTGGATACCAGCTTGGACCCTTTGATTCTATCCAAAGACGCACTGTGAGGATTGTTGACGATCCCAAGCTCACAGGCGGTATTGATCCACTAAGTCTAAGGAGAGACTTCGCCTCCTTGTGTGTGTTCTACCGCCTGTACAATGGGCTGTGTTCTGAGGAATTGTTCGAGATGATGCCCACGGCCACATTTTATCAACGCACCTCTCGCCACCGACAGGTAGTTCATCCTCACATCCTTGCACCTCAAACTTGCCGTACCGTAAGATTCCAGAGGAATTTCTTACCACGTACGATTAGGCTGTGGAATGAGCTCCCTGCCGAGGTTTTCACAAAAGACTATAGCATGGGATTCTTCAAGAAAGGAGTTATAAGGTTTTTAAAGGGTCGGCAACGCGTGAGTGACACCCCTGGTGTTGCAAACGTCCATAGGCTACGGTAACTGCTTACCATCAGGCGGGCCGTATGCTTGTTTGTCACCTTGGTAGATAAAAAAAAAAAAAAAAATATGCATGTACTAGCTGTTGACCGCGGCTCCCACCGCGTGGATGTCTGTTATCGCTGTAAAAAGTAGCCTATGTGTTATTCCAGACTATAATCTATCTCTATGCCAAATTTAATCCAGATCCGTTCAGTAGTTTTTGCGTAAATTAGTAACAAACATCCATCCAACCATCCATCCATACTTATAAACTTTCGCGTTTATAATATTAATAGGATTATACATAACTAGCTTCAGCCCGCGGCCTTGTCCACGCGGACAATCCCTCAGGAACAGAGATTAAAATATAAAAAATAAAATAAAATATAAAAAGCCTATGTGGTATTCTTGACTATAATCTATCTCTATGCCAAATTTAATCCAGATCCGTTCAGTAGTCTTTGCGTAAATGAGTAACAAACATACATCAATACATTCTTTTAAAATTTCGCGTTTATAATATTAGTAGGATTATAAACCTTTAGGATTAAATTCTTTAAGTGGTAATGGTGGAAAGCCGCATATAAACTCGTTACGTAGTTTAGAAGATCTAAGCGTAATATAGGGACAGTGGACAACACAACTACACTGCTGTGTGTGTAGTTACTTGGCTGTGGTGTTCTGTTAGGTGGAGGTCCTTCCCCAGTCGGGTTTGCCCTACTCTTGTTATAAAAACGGTGTCCCGGTGCCACAACATTAGAGCTGACGCAGGGGCTTTATTTGCTTTCTTGTATTAAGTTTTATTTAATGTAAGAGCAATTTTTTTTTCTTTCTCTTTCTTCTTTCATAAAAGCAATCAGCTTATTATAGTCTCTACCTACCTCAATGAGAGACAAGCGTGATGATATGTATGTATATACGGTATGTACGTATGTACCTCAAGGTTTTTTCTACAAAGAAAACTAAAAACAAAACTTTATTTCAGCACCAAAAGTTTCCAAAACGAACAAGTTTCCAGTTTTATGAAACTTTTGTTAAGTACGTGAAATATATTTCTTTTGAAGGAAATCGGTATTCACGGGAGACAAAAGTATAAACTAATCCATAGCAACTTAAGGAAAAAACATAAGTTAGGAAGAAAATTTATAAGAATTTATTATTACTTGTTTTCACCACTAACAAGGAAAATTCCAAGTGAAATTCCAAACACATGTCTAATTTTACAAATTGCAAGGGCAATGAGTGAGCTGATAAAGGCCTAAATAAGAAAGAAAGAAATAAAACAATATTCATTCAACACAAATTAGCGCTGAGAATACACAAACAGACACAACAAAAACAAAAACAACTTACAATTAAACTTTTAACAGCGGAGCAGCTTAAATACAGCTTAATTAATTAATTAAATGTAGGTCTTTAATCAAGCACGCCATTTGTAACAGTCTTGCCTTCATGCGTCGAGTTTCTGCCAGCCACCTTTACCAAGTCATCGGTCTACCTTGCTAACACTTTTCACAGTTTGAGGTCTGCAGTTCAGGATCTTTTCCCCATATCTGTAATCTCGTCCTATCTTTACCCCCTGTATATGTAATCTCGTCCTTAAAATTCACCCTCCTATCTGTTATCTTGTTCTGTCTTTACCCCCTATATGTTATCTCATCCTGAAATTCACCCACCTATCTGTTTTCTCGTCCGGTCTTTTACCCTATCTGTCATCTCATCTTGTCCGTTACCTTACATAGGTTGTCTGCTGATATGGCTTGCCACTTTCTGTTTTTTTATCACCTTAGATAGAAAAACATCCAACAACACCTACAACCTTACATAACATTGGAACTACGGTGTTTTAAAATAACAGACGAAACATTTTTCAAAGCATTGTACTGGCATTTTGATTGATATACTCGTAATAATAATAACCTGTTGGTCTAGTGGTTAGTGACTCTAACTGCTACGCCGGAGTTCGTGGGTTCGATTCCCACCCAGGACAAATCTTTGTGTGATGAGCACGAATGTTTGTTCTGTGTCTGGGTGTAATTTATCTATAATATGTATGTATTAAGAAATATATAAGTATGTTTATCAGTTGTCTGGGTACCATAGTACATACAGGCTCTGCCTAGTTTGGGATCAGATAGCGATGTGTGAGTTGTCCCGAAAATATTATTATTATTTTATATCCGATATAATAATAACCTTTCCAAAATTCCATTATTACTATCTTATCAAAACATATGAACATTTAACACATAAACAAACAGTCAAACTTTTACATAAAACAGTAGATATAGATAAGGCACTATCTACAATCCAAATATTTTACGACACAGCCCGGTAAATTGCTCCTTCGATAAAATTGGAAGTGTATGAGGAAAATGTTTTATTACCCAACTGCGCGAAGCAAAGGAGGGTTATGATGACCAAGATTTATGAGCCTCGATGTCTTCGCTGTACTGTTTCAATAACTGATAGGAAGTTATTGAAATGAGAATGTTTTATGGCCGATATTATCGGACTAAGGGTAAAGATACTGGATATTGTTTTAGATATTAAGAGTTGATATACCAAAACTTTTTTTTTTTACTAGCCTGTATTGTTTCACTGCTGAGCAAAGGCCTCCCCCATTGACTTCTATTCCCACCTGTCCATTGCCTTATTCCACCAATCCTTCCCATATGCATCCAGGTCGTCACGCCAGCGTTTTTTAGGTCGGCCTCGGCGGCTATGCCCATCTGCCAAAATATTATGAGAAAAATATTAATGATGTCACATATATACATTATTTTTACTGCAAAAGATAAAAACAACGAGACTAATGAAGGCATCCTCAAGGTCATCGATACTTCCATACATAGTATAACAAAGTCAATTCTCGCTGTCTGTCTCTCTGTATGTTTAGATCTTCTAAACCACGCAATGGATTTTGATGCGGTTTTCTCTATCATTTAGATAATATCTTTTGAAAGGTTTATATGTAATACATGCATATTATATTAGAGAAATCCAAAATAAACCGAAACAAAGCGAGGGCGGGTTGAAAGTTATGAAGTTTGTAAGTTTGGGTGTGGGGTTGTGATCTCTGCAACTATTATTCCGATTCTGAAAATGCTTCTATAATAGGAAACTAGATATGTTTGTCCCTAAATGTACATGTGTATGCATTTATAAACATATAAAATAAAACACGCAGGCAAAGCCGAGGACCGAAACACGTAATTAATAAAATAGAAGGATAACATTATGAAGTACGAACGTAACAATAAAAAAATACAATTAATTATAATTAAAATTCTGTATAAAACCTTACAGGTAATATAAATGAAGTGAGGGAAATGGACTATCAAGTCTTAACAAAAATATTAAAAAACTGAAACGTTTCATCAAACAATTTGTTAACAAATAAATTAAAATATAGCTTACATTTAACTCTTTAATGGGCCAGCAATAAAAACGTCACAGTTTTTACGAACTGTGCTGACGAATGGTAACTTCAAATTCGTTTTTAATGAACAGACGAAAATATGTTTTATAAACCACCCAACGTTATTGTTAAAAATGCAAACAGAAACGGGGTAAAAGTTAAATACGCCTCTAAAACATTTTATATTTGGAGCTGTATAAGTTTATAGTGTGGTTTTAGTATATTGTATTTTTTTTAATAGGTGGAAAACAAGCATACAGTCCGTTTCCCTCTCTCGCTCTCTCTTGTTTTTTTTTTATCGTTTGGTTAGTGGCCAACCTGGTGACAGAGTTATTTAGATCGCCCATATTTAGGCCTCTGTCGTGATCTAACGACTGATAACAGTCGGGACCGACTTCTAACGTGCTCTCCGAAGCACGAAGACGCTCAGATGAAATACCACTATGCGTGATATCACCCATCTATAGGGTTACCGAGCCGTTGGAAGCTTAACCCGCTGATCGTTTACCGAACAGTGAGTGCACCTAGCTATAAGCGCCTCTCTTGTTATAATTGATATATATGTGTTCCACTAGATGAACATTAACCGCGGAAATGTGATACCAAAACAGTGTATGACCCTGGTCATATGCCACGTCAACCTAATTTTGTGCTTTTAGAGTATAGTTGTTGCAAGTTTTACTTAGGCACCGTGAAACGACTCACTGCTATCGCACTGCAAAGCGACTAAGAGCGGAACTGTGCCCCTGTTTGATTAGGGCCCAGACCCTTTAGAGAAATGGCATAAACGGTAGTCAAATCGAAAAATCATATACTGTCGTAAACTTACGTCAAATCCCATACATTCGCTTTTCTGACTTTTCGATTCGAATATCGCTTATGCCACTTGTCTAGAGGGGCTGACTCTTCCAAAAAGTGGCATAAACGGTAGTCGAATTGAAAAATCAAAAAAGCAAATGTATGGGATTTGACGTAAGTCTACGATATACTGTCGTAAACTTATGACAAATAACATACGCCACTTGTCTAGAGGGGCTGTTCAGTTGGTGCCGTTTTGCAAGCGGCGGTCGTGCTTCTATTGTATATTGACTGCCTTGGTGGTACAGTGGTCGCAGTATGCGCCTGCTGTGTACGAGGTTGTGGGTTCGATTCCCACACGGGACAAAACTTTGTGTGACCCACAAAGAATTGTTCTGAGTCTGGGTGTAATTTGTGTCCGTTAATTGTATGTTTGTAAAGTCCCCCGCGACACAGAGCTTGTTCTCTAGTGCGGGAGTTGTACTTAAAAAAAATAATTGATTGATTTATTTATTTACTTACTTAACAACTATCATTACAGGTTTGAAAACCTAATACAATAGTTAAGTAAAATTAGTTTAAATTATTATAAATTAACTATTCTAATTATACCTATATCTAACCTAATGTAAAAAGTAGCTAAATAATATATTAATTATTGATCGAAGCTACTATCGAACTCACCTAAATATGTTTTTTGATACAACTCTTAAGCTATTAAAACAATTTTCCCTTGCAATTTCATTTTGATCCTAAACCAATTACCATCGATATGTGTTCGCTAAACAATTTTCAATTATGTTCCGTAAACTCAATTTTAAACCGATCGTTAAATCACAATGATGTATGACCAAACCGTTTGTATGTCGTTTAGTGGCCACAAATTTTCCAGAATATTCTGTAGCACGAACGACACGTCAAAAAAATGTCCGCTCCAATAGATATATGAGATTTCCTATAATTAAAATTTTAAGCTGAAGAATTATATTATTACTAGCTGTTGCCCGTGCCTCCGCCCGCGTGGATGTCGGTTATTGCTGCAAAAAGTAGCCTATGTGTTATTCCAGACCATAATCTATCTGTGTGCCAAATTTCATCCAGATCCGTTAAGGAGTTTTTACGTGAAAGAGTAACAAACATCCATCCATCCATTCTTACAAACTTTCACATTTATAATATTAGTAAGGATTTAAGAGAGGTAGGACATCGTACTAGCGAGCAAGCCCGACTGGGGAAGGACCTCCACCCTACAGAAGACCACAGCCAAATAACTACACGCAGTGTAGTTGTGTTCCTGTGTGTAAGTACAGATCTCCACCGCTCATTTAGGAATGCGTTTTGAAAGAAACGTATTACGGATACGGATATAGTCCTATTATAAAGACCGGGTGAAAAAAAAAAAGAAATTTAAATAAATTTAATAACGTTTTTATCGTTTATTGAAACGTTTTTTTCTATCACAGGTATAATACTCCACAATAAAACACTGTTTTTTTCGGGACAATCCCACCCACATGCCCACCGCTGTGACTCCTGTGAGCCAGGATTAACAGCGGAGTAACCAACTGATACACCGAGTTTTGACACTCGTGCGTCCCGTGGACAACTGAACCTACTGTCTTGGACCCCGCAACGAATTTAATCAGAAGTAAATAGGAGGAGTTAGAAAGAAAAGTTTCCACTTCCCTCCACAGCAAAGCGGGCGACAAAATAAATCTGTTGTTAATTATTTGGGTCAACAACACGTAACTAACACCTCTGGTACCTATAGCAAGCGTCCATAAGCTACAGTAATATACTTGTTTGCCACCTAATTAGTATAAAAAGACTCCATCGGTTGCACGCAATCTTTACTAGGTCGTCGGTCTGCATCGTTAAAGGTCTACACTAGCTGCATTTTTCTGTCAATGGTCGCCACTCCAAAACCTTTATGCCAAAGCGGCCATTCATTCTGCGAGCTATGGATCGTACCCAATGCCTTTACATTAAGGCAGTAATATAACATTTACAAAGTGAAGATAGAAGAAATTATGATGCTTTATAGAGGGAGAGCCAACAACGTATTTACATTTGTCATTTTATAAATAAAAAAAAATAGTTAAGCTCGCCTTTGTACATGACATATTTTAATAAGTATTTTGTATTATTACTATAATTTGGGTGCAATAAATAATTAGTCATAAAAATTCACAAACTAACCCTTATCCACCTGCAGAATTATAAAAGGGTCTTCTGGCAACCCTCTGCGGCTGGGGTGCGTAACCCTAAAATAACAGAGTGGGTAAAAAATAAAACTTAATTTTAAGTTGATACATCCTAATTTAAAATAGAAAATACTGTCAATATAAATTACTAAAATTTTAGGACTAATACTATAATCAAATTAAGTTTTATTTCGTACCCTTTTTGTAATTTTGGGGTTACATACAAATATATTTGTGATTTTTTATGACTTATAAATGATGTAATGACAAAAGTAAATACGTTGCTGGCTCTTGGTTCATTACCTTTTATATCTAAATACCAAAACCATGGTGATATAATATGTAAAAATTGTAACCGTCGACATTTCTGTGTTGATAAGGTAAAGGAAGCTAGTGAGGAGACAACCCATTAACCATCTAGGGACCGCTTTAATTTATATTGTTTGGAAGTGCCACACCGCAGGGCTATATATTAAATAACAAGATACGTAGTACCATCGGCAAAGTTGACGGTCGACTACTCTTAATATTTTTGGCGACGCGATTTCGGCCTAAATTTATCTTATGGAATCCTTTAGTCAATTTATTTACCTATAGATCATGTGCAATCTTGCGTTATTACACCATTTAATCCTTGAGGGAGGCCTAAGTCCAACAGTGGACGTCTTTTGGCTGAGATGATGATGATGATGATCATAAATGGGACAGTAACTTTGTTTGTTTGTAATCATTTAATAACTGAACGGAATTAAATTTGGCAAGAGATAGACTGTGTCCTGGGTAAAGACATAGAGAAGATAGGTACTTTTTACCATCATCTACGTAGGTGGAGCCGCAAGAAACAGCTAGTACTTAATATTTAAAACGCAAAAGTTACTATGTTTGTTACCTTTTCGCTATTAAACGACTGAAGGAATCTTTTTGAAATTTGGCAAAGATATAAAGGCATTGGAGTACTTTTTTATTGCAATCACAGACACCCACGCGGGCAGAGCCACTAGCAACAATGTTTAATAAATAAATAAACATTATATTAGTGTTCAAGCATCAACGTTGCCGATAGTACATACCTACACTCAAGTGCTGTAAGGTTCCTACTAAGTAATTAAGTTTGCGACTCCGTCTTAAAAGGAGATTGTTCTCTCTATGTGAAGGTTAATTTCATGAAGTGGCTATCGTACAACCGGTACCTTTTCTTGGAAGTTTTTCTAATGATTTGAATATAAATAATTCATTAAAATAGAAGAGAACGAGTGGGAAAGTAACCAACTTGTACGCAAGTGGTGCAAAGTCAAAGTCAAACTCGTTTATTCATTAAGATCAAAATAAATGCATGATACTTAAGAATCGTCATAAAAACAAATGTCAGCATTTTTTTTTCCTACGGCCAATTCACTGACTAGTGGTAGGGCTTCAAGATGGCAAGAAACTCGATCCACTCTTTTAAATCGCCAGCGTATAACATTTAAAATTTGCATTTAGAAAAAAAAGTGAGTTCTGGGAGAGAACTCGCATTTTTTGCTAACGTTGAAGATAACAGTCGGTCCCGACTGTTATCAGTCGTTAGATCACGACAGAGGCCTAAATTTGGGCGATCTAAATAACTCTGTCACCAGGTTGGCCACTAACCATACGATAAAAAGAAGAAGAACGTTGAAGAAACACATAATGAGAAAACCTGTAATGATGTCTTAGCAGAAAATCTAAGTCATGTGATCCATCAACCTATATAAGACCCGCGTGTGCAGATCTCGCCTACACCAGTATTTCGTAAACTTTTACTCTTCAAGGTACATCTAGGAATTAAATTAAACCGACTTCAAAGCGACAGATATCTACAGATTGAAGGCGGTGCTAAGGCTTATTAGCCTACTTAGTAGTATAAAATAAAGAATCTTCTATTTGCTGTCCCATCGGACTATGTGAGAGAAGGAATTGTAAGTTTACCAGTGTTGGCACACACACTTGTGCACTATAATATGTCCTGCACCGAGGCCAAAATCGGTCGGCCAAAACGACTATTATCTAGTCCCCACGACACAGGGAATCCTAGTGGGGAGACTAAGGAACCTTACTATTGTATTGTAACTTTTTTAAAGACAGTAAATAAATTATTATTATTATTTATTTTAATCAAGCGCAATGCCGTACCCGCCACGTATCTAATACAGTATAATATTTGTTGAATCTCAAAGACTTACCAATGCAGAAAATTTTGCAAGATTTCCGTACCGTCTCCGTTAACAAAAGAAGACGTAATTGTAGTCAAGTGGCTCTCAGAAAAAGGAATAAGAGGGAAAAGTTTGAACTGTTGCGCGGGCATGAGAAGTTCGCTCTTCAGAAAAACGATATCTTTAAAACTTTGAGATGTATTAATTTTTCGAGATTCTTCTTATATTTAGTTTACAACTCAATTACATAGATGGTAATATAATTTTATTAAGTGTGATTGAATGAAATAATACGAGTAGTTTAAATAAAAATCTTGTTGAAAAATTTGGTTTTTTTCAACAATATATTTGATCAAGATTTTGATAAATTTTCAACAAGGTGCAATTTGCGATCGGCAGTTCTGTCGATCGCAATAACTGACGATCGCAAATTGCACCCAGGCTAAGGAGAGGCCTATGTCCAGCAGTGGACTGCGATAGGTTGATTGATTGATTGATAAGGAGAGATAGAATTGTCTGATGCTAAGTGAATACGTTATGGACGCTTGGAATACCAGCGAAGTCATAATGCGTGTTACCGACCCTAAAATTAGACCAGAATTCTGTGATGGAGCTTCCCTAGGATAGAAAATCGTTTCTTTAAAACACATCCCTAAATTAGCGCTCAAAACCTGTACTCAAACACAGGAACACTACTAAACAGCCCTGTGTAGTTATTTAGCTGTGGTCTTATGAAAGGTCGTCCTTCCCTAATCGGATAAACTGAAATCTGATGTGTGATAATGATAACACTGCTCTTCTTTTTTACCAAAGGCGAAAAAGACTACTATAACAACCTTCTGCCAGGCGAGCCTACTTGTTGGCTGATTGAGTCAGCATAAAAAAGAATACAATTTTTTTTACAACTTTGATGGCAAATAAGCATACGGCTCGCCTGATTTTAAGCAATTATGGACGCTTGCAATACCGGAGGTATCACTAGCGTGTTGCCAACCCAATTGTCTTACTGATTTAGTTATTATAAAAAAGGAATACTTACCAAACTCGGTATTACTTTAATTAACTTCAGTTCCTTTAGGGAATGTGATGAAACAGCTGTTTGCTTTATTCCCAAATTTATTGTCCTTGGACGAAACAAAGTTGTGACTAGAAAAACACTAATAGGTTTTACTAAATTTAAATTAAACGCGGGCCTAAAACGTTGTAAGTTGTTGACGTCATGGGGTTCTTTAGGACCTTATATCTACAGAGAGATACTGTTGAAAGCTAGATTCTAATTAAGTTTAACCTTTTAACCTCCAATTAAATTCTATTGTATACTTACTTAAATTTTAGTTAGTACTAGTGGCACGTGCCAGCTTCGCACGAGGGGACATTTAGTAAGGTCTCGAAAGGACTAATATAGCCTATGTTACTCGCTGATAATGTAGCTTTCTATAGGTGAAAGAACTTTTAAAATCTGTCAAGTAGTTTTTGAGTGTATTCGTTACAAACATATACAAATATTTTCTTTTGATAATATTATTTTCATGTTTTGTCCGTATACTAAATATTACGATGAAGGAAAACCCACAAGTCTTAAAATTAAATCTAAAGACATCAGCCAGTGTCAGTGTTTACCAACCTGCATTGGGCCAGCGTGTGTGAATTAAGGCCTAAACCCTCTCTCTTCCCCTGAAATCAGTAGTGGAATTATCTGTCTCACGTACACAAGTACACCATTAAGTGTAGTTATTTGGCTGTGGTCGTAAGGACTTTAGGTATTGTCTTACTCGGCTACTACCATAACAAATAACACCATGGAACAAATGACACTATACTCGTACTTACATAAAAACTCCCATTTCATGTCATTGTATAAACCTCATACTAACTCTTCTAAGGCACATCAAATTGACAGAGCCAGTCCTATTGTGATAGATCCACCATCGTTATCAAAATGTTCGCCGGAATTCCTCTCACGGATTTCATATTTTTGTGCCATTAATCTCGTCAGATGCGAGATACCATGTGCGTCATCAAAGGTACTTATGCGTATGACGACAGGGAAGCTTGTCACAAATATTCCGGCAAAAAATGTACCGCGAAGCTTTCTTTCTTACCTACTTACTTACCTACACCAATTTGAGTTGCGTTTGTGGAAAATGTTTTTAACAAAAATTGTGCACATCGGCAATCATGGGATTGTTTATTGGTGCCACGCAGCATATATGGGTATATTATTATGATGTTTATAATGACTTCTATAATATTGCTTTTAGAAAACAAACATGTCAGGATTATGGCAAGTGTAATTTGCGATTAAGTAAATCAGCATATGCACTCGCCCAGCTATCAAAAAAAGTAAATACCGAGACGCTATTAACTGCATACCACGGACTCGTCGCCTCGGTTTTGCGATATGGCGTAATTTTTTGGGGACAGTCGACAAACAGAGAGCTCGTATTTAAGATGCAAAAACGTTGCGTAAGAGCAATATTTGGTATAAAATCTACAGATAGCTGCATTCCATATTTTAAAAAGTTCAGAATATTACCTTTTCCATCAATGTACATTCTATTCAATATGTGAATCAACTATGTCAGTTGAGCTGTAAAACCGCATTAATGAAAAAGAGCTTTTTTGGTATAGCTCCTCAAATTTATAATAAAATACCGGATGCAATAAAATGTTTGCCTCTCCTTAAATTTAAAAAAGCACTTCATGAGTTCTTGCTTGAGAAATGTTACTATAGGGTGGATGAATTTCTAAAAGATAAATCATTTTAAGACTGGATGTTATGCTATACGAATACAATGGATTAGTTTTAAGTATTTTATAGTACCTAATTTGCTATTATTTGTATGCCTTGATGGCAAAGCATAGAGTACCTACTACCACTAATGTTACGCCTCTATAAACCTATGTTTCTCAAATACAGAGATTTGATTTGATTTGATTTGATTTGTAAAGCCAATAGTGTTTGCTAAAGTGGTAGACAGAAGCCTAACCTTTTAGAAAATATTGTTACGAACTACCGCTGACACTAATTGTTATGATCGATGACGACAACAATAGTTACTTGTCAGGATAGGGTTCGATTAAAATGCCAAGTTACGCGATAACGAGTATATTAGCACTTTAACATTAAACACACAATGTCACTTACAATACACCGTAAACACAATTACACACTATAACAGTTTACTAAACTTCTCACTGTAACACAAAACACTTTACTAAAGTCTTCCAATATCGACCCGATATATCGCTTGTATCGCTGTCTTCTTCAGCTGCGTAGACTCGTTGACTGCTCAAAGAAGACTCAACTAAGACTCTCCAACCAAGACTACACGACAACGAAGACTCAACTAACTCGCCACGGAATCGAGAATATACGCGAGGATCGTAGTAAGTTATATAACGTCTTTACGAAGAAACCCGTTACTCAAACGTTCATTCATGATGTAAACAAGTCACCGTGCTAAGTGCCATAAACCTTGCGCCTAAACGCTAAGGTTCATATTCGCACGTTCCGTTCGACTGCTATTCACCTTTTGTTCTCTTTATGATGTTTTTATTCTGTATTGTTCGAGACACTTTATGAATAGCTATTGTTTTCGTAGTTTTTGTAGCGGTAATTTTTTAGGGCCAACCTGTGCGTCGTAACACTGCCCCCCTCTTAAACTTGCTCGTCCCGAGCAACATTGGTTCCGTGGTAGGGTGCTAACCGATCGATGTGAACTACCTTTGGCTTCTTCCTTTCTCCCTGTCTAATACGATAGGTCACATCGTTAATCCTAGTAATTACTTTGTAGGGACCCTCCCAACGAGCTTGTAGTTTCGGCGATTTCCCGATTCTTCTCTGTGGATTATGGAGCCACACGAGCGTTCCTTCTATGAAGCCATGGATGTTTGCTTTCCTGTCGTAACGGGTTTTCATTCTCTCACTTGACTTAAAATTGTTGTCCCGTACGAGGTCGTGTATTTCATCCAGCTGTTTTTGCAACTCTTCTACGTATTCCACTGGTGGTTTGAGGGTATCAGGAGCAGTCCCAGTAATCAAGTCCACTGGCAGACGAATTTCTCTTCCAAAGTTCACTTTGGCCGGCGTAAATCTAGTAGTGTCATGTACTGCAGAACGGTAGGACATCAAGAAGAGTGGGATATACCGATCCCAGTCTCGTTGATGTTCATCAACAACTTTTGCTAAATGGTTTTCCAATGTTTGGTTAAACCTCTCCACCATTCCATCGGACTGTGGGTGCGCTGGAGTCGTGCGTGTTTTATGTATTCCAAGGAGATTACACATCTCTTGGAACAGCGCCGACTCGAAATTTCTTCCTTGGTCGCTATGTAATTCCAATGGTACACCAAACCGACACACGACCTCCTGAATAAGCTTTTTGGCCACTGTCTGAGCCTCTTGGTTCGGTGTCGCAAATACTTCGGGCCATTTGGTGAAATAGTCTTGGACCACTACTATATAACGGTTCCCGTCTTCCGTCAGTGGGAATGGTCCAGCCACATCGATAGCAATTCTTTCCCATGGTGCTCCGACGTTGTATAGCTGCAGTTTTCCCTTGGACCTGGTGCGAGGACCTTTTACCGGAGCGCAGGTTGAACACTTTCTACACCATTCCTCGATGTCTTCTCGACAGCGAACCCAATAGAAGCGTTCCCTTATCTTTACCAAAGTCTTCTTAACACCGAGGTGTCCACCAGATGTACCGTCATGCACAAGTTTTAGAAGGGAAGCCACTTTGCGTCTCGGGATGACCATCTGTACAGTTTGCTCTTTACCGTTAGGCGATTCCCATATTCTATAAAGCACGTTGTCATCGAGGATAAGACTGTCCCACTGAGCCCAATATGCCTTCGTGATTGCACTTGAAGCCGATACGTCCTGCCATAATGGCTTGCGATTCTGAACTTTCCAGTCCATTATCAATTTCAAATCTCTGTCCTCCTTTTGGGCATTACTTACTTCTTGTTTACTCCACGAATCATCCAATGCCTGAGTCCTTATTATCTTCACCTCATCCTTAGATTCTTGTTTCAAGCAGTGCTTGCAATCTTCAGGACACGGTCGTCGTGATAAGGCATCAGCGTTTGAATGAGTTTTTCCACTGCGGTGCTCTATCACGAAATTATACTCCTGTAGTTGTTCAATCCATCTTGCGACTTGGCCTTCGGGATTCTTAAAGTGCAGTAGCCACCTAAGCGCTGCATGGTCAGTTCGCAAAGTAAATTCTCTTCCCAGCAAGTACTTGCTAAAGTGTTGTAAGGTCTTCACAACAGCTAGTAACTCACGTCGAGTTACGCAGTAATTCCTCTCGGTCCGTGATAAAGTCTTGCTGAAGTATGCATTGACTACTTGCAGTCCATTTTGATCCTGAGACAATACACCACCGATTCCTGTATTACTAGCGTCTGTGTCGACTATGAATCTACCCTCTCTACTTGGGTAACAGAGAATTGGAGCTGAACACAGCAACTCCTTTAATCGTTTGAATGCACGTTGGCAATCGGTATCCCAAACGAAATTTCTCTTTACTTCTGTCAGGTGATGTAACGGCCTGGCTATCTCAGAGAAATTTTTCACAAACCGCCGGTAATACGCACTTAGACCGAGAAAAGCCCTTACATCGGTCTTATTCTTCGGAGTTGGCCATTCTTGCACTGCTTTTATTTTATCCGGATCTGTTTGGACACCTTTGTCTGAAATGATATGTCCCAAAAACGAAACTTCTTTCTTGAAAAAGGCGCACTTGTTTGGATTAAGTTTTAAATTAGATTCACGGAATCTTCTGAATACCTTTTCCAAATTTTTTTGATGTTCCGTGAAGCTGCGACCCATCACCACTACTACATCATCTAGGTACCCCAAACAGGCGTCTCCCAAAAGTCCCACCAATACTCGTTCCTAAGTCGTTCAAACGTAGCTGGTGCGTTACACAAACCAAATGGCATTACTCGGAACTGCCATAGACCTTTTCCGTTACCAGTGGTGAACGCAGTCTTTTCTTTGTCTTCTGGTTGAAGTTCCACCTGCCAATAGCCACTTTTCAGATCTACTGTAGAGAACCACTTCATTCCTCCAAGCATATCCAAGGTGTCATCTATGCGCGGCAACGGGTAGCTGTCCTTCTTTGTCACATTATTAAGCATCCTGTAGTCCACGCAAAATCTAGTGCTGCCATCTTTCTTTCTGACAAGTACAGGTGACGACCAGGGGCTGGTAGATGGTTCTATAATTTTGTCACGTGCCATGTTCTGAATCAGCTCCGGCACTTCCTGTTCTTTTGCCAAGGGTACCCGTCTAGGTCTCTGTGTGATCGGTTGTGTAGAGCCAGTATCGATCGCATGTTTCACAAGGCCCGTTCTCCCTAGGTCGTTCTCCTCTGCAATGAAGATGTCTTTATAGTCAAGTAACAGCTTCTCCGCTGTCTGATATTCATTTAGTGACAAACTCTTTTTCATTGCCTTCAGCAACGGGCTTATTTCATTCGTCAAAGGCTTTGCCTTGACACACTCTTGTATCCTCCTCATATTATTCACAACCTCACATCGCCCAATGATCATGTTCTTTCTTAACTGCAGTGTCGAGTTACTAAGATTAACAACTTTTACTTTTGCGCCTCCTCTTGTCATGATCAAAGTTCTAGCTGTAATCCAACTAGGATGATTTCCTGCATCTTCCACCAAAATGCAACGATTAGCCGTTACGCCTTCAAGAAACCTAACATCGACTAAGGTCTCTGATCTCGCTGGTAACGTAACCATTCTTGCGCTGTAGACCGCTGTTGGAGAAGATCCTTCTAAAAAGACTTCCTGATCTGGAAACGTGAGAACCCCTTTTGCCACGTTAACGATGCACTGCTGAATTTGTAAGAAATCCAATCCGATGATGCAGTCGTCTGTTATGTTAGCAACCAAAACAGATTGCTGGTAGATCTTTTCTCCTAGTCTGACTCTCACATCTGTGATTCCGAGGACGGTCACTGGCTGGCCTGTCGCTGTTTGTAATTGACAAGACGGTCGCATGTCTTCCCACTTCATTGTTCTCTTTAAAAGCTCTGGTCGTACGATGGATTTCGAAGCTCCGGTATCAATCGTTAGCCGAGCAGGCTTACCGTTTATTTCTCCTGTTATTATTAAGCTATTACCATCACATGCCTGTGATATTTGCACTGTTGGGGCTTGACGAAATCCAGCCAGTGCCCGCCCCGCGGCTCTGGCCCCGATTAGTTTAACGAGTCTTCATTTGTATCAACCTGCGTGGTGGTTGACACCGATCTACTTTTTCTCTGACCCGGGCAGTTGGGTCTAATGTGTCCTCTTCTTCCACATGCGTAGCACGTAGGTTCCCCCCGTGGTCTTATAGCTTGTATGACCTCCCGAACTCTATGTGACTTATAGTCGCTTCGCACAGCTTCCACTTCAAGGGCATGTGCTAAGGCAGCTTGCAGCGTAGTATGATGGCCGAGACGAACAGTTGCTCTGACTTCATGGTCCACATGCCATCCACAAAAGCTTGTACGACGGTGTCGTCCACTGATGATGTACTTGACGTATAAGCACGGCGCACAAGTCGTTCAATTTCAGCAGCCCACTGCTGTAATCCTTCGCTCGTCTTCTGATTGCGATCTTTTAATTGAGCTCGGTAGACGTGCTGTAAGTGTTTATCTCCAAAACGAGCTTCCAGAGCCTCAAGAAGTGAATCCAAGTTTATTCGGTCTTTAGGTAGGTTTTCTAAAATCAGCTGTGCATCCCCCCGAAGCGCCAAAGTAAGTGCCGTCACGGCATCGTTATCTTCCATCCGTTTCCTTTGGCAACGACTTCGAACTGGTGTCGATATGCCGTCCATGAAGTTGTACCATCAAAGGGCGGAAGTTTAAATTTAGGCCCCCCAGTAGCTGCAGCTATTGGTATTGCACTAAGAGTCTTGGCCTTTTGTATCTCTTTGATTATCTGATCGTTCATGGTTGCTTCTAAGTTTTCAAGCTTCTCCTCTTGTTGGTTGGTACGAATTTTCACCCAATCCACGTCCTTCTGCAGGTTGCTTATGCTAGTATTGACTCCTTCGAATCTAGAGCTGAAAGTCTGTTCAAGCTTTAGTATACTTTGATGTACACTCTTATTGTCTTGCTGCATAGCTTGGCGTAGGCTCTCTTCAGTTCGGCGTAGGCCCTCTTTAGTTTGACGTAGGCCCTCTTCAGTTTGAGGTTGTAAGTCGTGCATAGTGGCCAAGAGGATCGACAAATCAACCACATTAGAAGTACTTGTCGCTGTCGGGCCCGCTGAGGTATCCGCAGAAGTCGATGGTGTGCTAATATTTTCCTCGGCCCCAGTGGTGACCAGATGAGTTGGCGGCGGGCTGCTGTCTTCCTCAGCTGCAGTTGCAGGTTCTCGAGTTATGTCTAATGCAGCCTGTCGTCGGGTGCGAACCCCCTCGTCTCCGTCGCGTGGTGTGATTGGCATTCTCACTTCTGACACCAATGTTACGAACTACCGCTGACACTAATTGTTATGATCGATGACGACAACAAAAGTTACTTGTCAGGATAGGGTTCGATTAAAATGCCAAGTTACGCGATAACGAGTATATTAGCACTTTAACATTAAACACACAATGTCACTTACAATACACCGTAAACACAATTACACACTATAACAGTTTACTAAACTTCTCACTGTAACACAAAACACTTCACTAAAGTCTTCCAATATCGACCCGATATATCGCTTGTATCGCTGTCTTCTTCAGCTGCGTAGACTCGTTGACTGCTCAACGAAGACTCAACTAAGACTCTCCAACCAAGACTGACTGTCCGCCGCACGTCGGCCCCTTATATATAACTCGCCACGGAATCGAGAATATACGCGAGGATCGTAGTAAGTTATAGTAACGTCTTTACGAAGAAACCCGTTACTCGAACGTTCATTCATGATGTAAACAAGTCACCGTGCTAAGTGCCATAAACCTTGCGCCTAAACGCTAAGGTTCATATTCGCACGTTCCGTTCGACTGCTATTCACCCTTTGTTCTCTTTATGATGTTTTTATTCTGTATTGTTCGAGACACTTTATGAATAGCTATTGTTTTCGTAGTTTTTGTAGCGGTAATTTTTTAGGGCCAACCTGTGCGTCGTAACAATATGCCTCGTTGTCTATATACGTAAGATTAAGAAAGGTAAAGTTTACTTTCTTACGTGAGATAGATAGCATTTGTAGATCTGTAAAATACAATTTAAAACAATAAATGATCTGCAAAACTGTTGATGCCCGAATATAACTTGCTTAAATGCTAGTTGGATTTGCGAATTATCATGTTTTGCGATTATTATTTAGTGTTCGCAATTTCCGAAAATGATGGAAAGTAAGTACCGATGTCCATACTTTTTATTGTAGTACGGTAATGTGTTTTCGCTGTTGTGCTGTTGTTGATTTATATTTCCCTTTGTTGGACTAGACAGTACATTATGGTGGAGAAATGTCCAAAGAATTGCAGAAGATATTAATTCAACGACAGATTGAATAGGAGTCTAAAGAGATTTGTTATAAACCAGCTGGTGTCCGCGGCTCCACGCGCGTGGATGTCGGTTGTTGCGATAAATAGTAATCTATGTTCTTTCCCAAGATAGAATCTATTTCCATGCCAAATTTTATTAAAATATGTTAAGCCGTTTAGTCGTGAAAGCGCAACAAACAAATAAACTCACTTTCGCATTTATAATTTTATAAAGATTAACAACTGTTCCCCGCGGTTTCACTGGCTTTGAACTTGGATTCTAAAGCCATTGGTCCTATGCCTAATCTTTTTCAGTTTGTGTCGGTTTGCCATCCAATCTGACTATGAGAATATGGAAATAAAGAGTATATCCGAGTTGGCGCAATCACTTGTACGCTATAGTATCTCTCAACCTATATCTGCCGTCTCTGTCCAGATTATTATTATTATGAGGCGCTCATAGCTAGGTGCACTCGCTGTTCGTTAAACGATCAGTGAGTTAAGCTACCAAGGGCGCGGTAGCCCTTTAGATGGGTGACCGCATAGTGGTATTTCATCTGAGCGTCTCCGGGCTTCGGAGGGCACGTTAAAAGTCGGTCCCGACTGTTAACAGTCGTTAGATCACGACAGAGGCCTAAATATGGGCGATCTCAATAACGCTGTTACCAGGTTGGCCACTAACCAAACGATAAGAAGAAGATTATAATACTAGTAAAGATGACTAGTATAGATGTTTATTACCTACTGGTACGATTGAATAGTGTTTTTTTTTTCGGGATAAAAGTAGCCCATGTGCTATTCTAGACTCTATTCTTCTTCTTTTTTTATATAAAAAACAACTCCCACACTAGAGAACAAGCTCTGTGTCGCGGGGGACTTTACAAACATACAATTAACGGACACAAATTACACTCTCACTCAGAAAAAATCTTTGTGGGTCACACAAAGTTTTATCCTGTGTGAGAATCGAACCCACAACCGAGTTATAGGTCGTTTCGCCCGCCATTCGTTCGCCCGAGCGGGCCAAACGACCAAATTACAAAATTTATAATATTTGATTGGGCGTTTCGCCTGATGAAGGTTTTATTACTTTTCATGTACAGACAGATTTAGATGCTGTCTTTATATGAAAAGTAATAAAACCACACAACAAATGGCGGGCGAATCGACCTATAACTCCCGGAACCTCGTGCATAGCAGGTGCATACTGCGGCCACTGGACCACCAAGGCAGTCAAATTCTAAAATTCTACTTCTGTGCAGAAATTCATCCAGATCCGCTTAGCCGTTTTGGCGTGATTGTGTAACAAACTACATCTATCCATATATCTATAGATAGCTCTAAATTATAAATTCCTTTTCAGAGAACTCTAGAATCAAAGCAGATATTTGATATGGAAACGTGTGTCAACATATTCATGAATTGTAAATACGAACGGAATGTGAGGTAAAGTAAATGTTATGTGTTCTATGCTTCGTATACTTAATGTAGGAATATCATTGGCTTTTATATTCTATACTAGCTGTTGCCCGCGGCTCCGCCCGCGTGGATGTCGGTTACCGCTGCAAAAAGTAGCCTATGTGACCATAATCTATCTCTGTGCCAAATTTCATCCAGATCCGTTCAGTAGTTTTTACGTGAAAGAGTAACAAACATTCATCCATCCATTCTTACAAACTTTCACATTTATAATAATAAGTAAGGATCTCCTGTATGCGCAAAACTTTAACTGCTTACAAAGGTTTGTTGAAGGATCTTCAAGTAAATAATTATACAGGAATTAGATTGTTATGTTCAGTAATCCTTACTTCCTTACTAATCTATACATATAATAAAATCGTAACCAAGTCGCGTCTGTACATTACATTTTTTTTCGAAAAAACAATTTTTATACGTTGTATTTAAGTTACTGAGGCCAAAAATGTGGTTTTTAGAATTTTTGTCTGTTTGTCTGTTTGTGGCCGCGTTTGTGCGCGATAAACTCAGCAACAACGCAACCGATTTGAATGCGGTTTTCCTTTATATATTGTGGCAACCTTCCCATAACATATAGTCTTTATTTTATTTCAATCGGTTCACAAATAAAAAAGTTATGGTCACTTTAATAACACACGTGCTATACAAGAAACACGCTTCGATTTATTTAGCTAAAACTTTTTTAAATGTAGTTTGTAAAACCACGTTTGAAGTTTATATAAAAATAAATTAAAAAAATAATGCGAGGTTTCGGAGATATAGCAATCACCAATTTAAGTTGAACTCTCATCAATATCGGCGACCATATTAAATAGAGATCAGCTGACTGACATCACGTGTTAACAGTACTAGGTTAAAAGTGACCATTTTACAACGAAATGTAATAGAAGCAGACATTTTAACAGGATGCGGTGCAGGTGATAATCTTTTATGTCCCGGGTTCTTTTGATTCCGAACAATTTTCCGTTTAGCATCTCCAGAAAACTCTATGTTTTAATCCCTGAAGTCCACGCAAACGAAGTCATAAACACATATCAGCTATACATCTATACACACATTAATAAAATTGAAGTGTCTGTTTGTAATATCAAAATAACAGCTTTCTATTAAATTCATGTGGCTGTTTACATAGCACTTACAACAGAAATACAATTTTAACAGTTTTATCTCTCTGTCTATCTATTTGTTGCAGCTGAAATCGTCTTTGATAAAACTAAAACTATATAAATATACTATAAGTATGAATAAAATGCGTTAATCATGCCAAGACCTAAGACAATCACTGACTAAATTAAACGCCTAATAAAACTTAAACACAAACTATAAAATATTACTATAAAATGAATGCTATTTCATTTTGTGTAGGCGCTAACATTTAACAATACCTTAATTTAGGTAATCAGGAAAGCAGCACAGAAAAGAAAACACTCCATCGAATCTGTCTATCTGGTCCGTGAATCTTTCATTATAGTTTTGCGAGCGTGAATTGGCTGAAATATTACGATGATAGTTGAGCGAGTCGGAAAAATCCTGCCGTTGGAGGCAATGTTATTTGCAAATAGATCTAAAAAACTCCGCGATACTATGTGTCTATCTTCGTCCAAAAAAAACACTCACAGCGAAACGCATGATCAGCCTCTGTCTCATCGGCACACTTAACTGATATATATTTTTAACTGAATTTTTAAAGATGAGGTTCCATTGCATTGTTTTTTTTATTCCTGAACATCGTCATTTAAGCGCCGATTTGTAATATTTTCTTTTTAAGTGACCGACGTAGCTCGAAAAATTGCCTCAATTAAGTGACAATGGGCAGGGCATATAGCTCACAGAACCGATGGCCGTTGGGGCAGAAAGGTTCTAGAGTGGCGACCACGAACTGGAAGACGCAGCGTGGGCAGGCCTCCAACAAGATGGACCGACGACCTGGTAAACGCGGGCAACCGATGGACAAGGTCAGCTCAGGACCGAATGATGTGAAAAATATTGCGGGAGGCCTATTTCGAGCAGTGGACGTCTTATGGCTAAGATGGAACTACTTTTGTGGCAAACAAGCATATGGGCCACCTGATGTTAAGCAGTTACCGTAGCCTATAGACGCTTGCAATACCAAAGGTATCACTTGCGTGTTACCAACCTGGCACGGAAACTTCGTAATTAAACAATGTACAAAGTAAAAAATGCATAGTTTCAGAGATAAAGATAATAATTAACAGATACCTACGAGTATATACCGAATTTACGTTGAACTCTCACTAATATGGTCGACAATATTAAATAGGGTTCAACTTACTGGTTTTTCATTCAGTTTTGTTCCGAAAGCTTATGTAAAGTAGTATAACTGTATTATAAGAACAATGGATTAAAAGGAAAAATTAATTTCTAAAATCCTTGAGCACTACGACGGACCATTATGCCCTTTAAGAATTTAATAAATTTTTAGCCCACATAAACTGTGTAACTGTACCTATCAGGTTAGAAGTGACCAATTTAAAACGAAATGTAATAGATGTAGAGATTTCTACAGGGTATGGCACAGATAATACATAACAATACATAAATTCAAACTATTAGCTAGGCGATGGGCCAATTAAGGTTATTCACGTTTGCGCTAAGACAATTTGAAGAGCAGAACAATCATACAAACAAGGAATATTTCTTCATGAAGTTTATTAATTGCAGAATCCAAATGTTTAAAAGAAAAAAGTGACTGACTAATCAACAAATGCACAGTTTAAATCATTAGACACTCAGAGAGCTATTATGATATAGGCATCCACAAAGAAAGTTTTTTTTAAATGTAACCACTAAAGATGAAAATCAGCCGATGAAAGTTTGTATAGGGATAACAGCTGTAGCTTTAAGATTTTTAGTAAAAGACTGAACACGCGAACGAAGTCGCGGGTACAGCTAGTAATATTATAAATGTGAAAGTTTGTAAGAATGGATGGATGGATGTTTGTTACTCTTTCACGTAAAAACTACTTAACGGATTTGGATGAAATTTGCCACAGAGATAGATTATGGTCTGGAATAACAAATAGGCTACTTTTTGCAGCGATAACCGACATCCACGCGGGCGGAGCCGCGGGCAAGAGCTAGTATAATATAGTTTTGTAAATGTAGTTTATTTTTTAAGTACTTGACTTGTATTTTTAATTATGTGGACCAACCATTGAAAACCAGCGCTTCCACAATTCGCTTAATGCATTGTGGTAGCAAATAGCTGAATGGGAGCTCATTTATTTTTTGTTTGTATACTATAAAATTGTACCTATTGTAAGTAAATATTGTACTTTAACAAAAAAATAATATTTCTCTCTCTCTCTCTTTCTAGAATTTATTTTTAAAAACATATTCCAATCAAAATACGAGCAACTCCTGCCTTCTTAGCATTGGATGGCAACGGGTTGAAGAAGAAACTGCGACTGGTTTGACTGCCTCGGTTGTCCAGTGGCCGCAGTATGCGCCTACTGTGCACGAGGTGGTGGGTTCGATTCCCACACGGGAAAAAACTTTGTGTGACCCACAAAGAATTGTTCTGAGTCTGGGTGTAATTTGTGTCCGTTAATTGTATGTTTGTAAAGTCCCCCGCGACACAGAGCTAGTTCTCTAGTGCGGGAGTTGTCTTTTTAAAACAACTGGTGCAGGTCTTCTCTCCTGTATCAACAAAGCTGAGAGGGTTTAGGCCAGTTTTTCTGTGCGGTGGCATACTGGTGTACCGAGGTCTTTAGTTGGTGAACCTCGAAAAAATAAGATTATCTTATAAAATTAGTTAGATAAAAAGAAAAATATATAACTACAGTATTAAGTTTAGGTTTGTTGATTAAAAATAAATGTTGATTATAATAGGTGTACCGACGACCTGGTAAAGGTTGCGGGCAATCGATGGACAAGGTCGGTTCAGGATCGAGAGTTGTTGAAAACCTTGGGGGAGGCCTATGTCCAGCAGTGGACGTCTTTCGGCTGAGATGATGATGATGATGATGAATAGTTTTTATAAGATTTTTCATTTATGGTGTTCCGCCAAATTTGCCCGATTTTCTAGATGTAGCATGAAGAGTAAAACTTTGTATAATACTGGTTAAGGCGACATTGGCACACGTGGGTCTAGGTTTTATATAGGTTGATGGTTCGTTGCGGAGTCCAAGACAGTAGGTTTAGTTGTCTACGGGACGCACGAGTGTCAAAGCTTGGTGTATCAATTGGTTACTCCGCTGTTAATCGGTGGGCATGTGGGTGGGATTGTCCCAAAAGGTTGATGGATCACATGACATGTATTTAGAATTTCTTCTTAAACATCATTACAGGTTTTATTATGTTGTGTTTCTACAGCGTTAGCAGATGGTAAATCACTTTATTTAAACGTATAAATTTTTAAAAATAAAACTCGCATTGGTAGTGCCGCCTAGGATCAAATTCACACCCCAGTTAGCTACCATCACTCAAAAAAATCTTACTTCATACTAATATTATGCAAAAGTTTGGATGTTTATTGGTCAATCACTCCAAAACGGCTCAACGGATGTGGATGAAATTATCTAAACACTACACTAATATTATAAAGAGAAAAGATTAGATTATATGTTTGTTTGTTACGATTGAACTCAAAAACTACTCGACCGATTTTAAAAATTCTTTCACCATTAAGAAGCTACTTTAGCAGCGGCTATAAGTTATTGAAAAAAAATGGGATCCCTATGAAAACTTAATAATTATCCGCCCATTAGTACGGGACGTGCCGCCATCCTAGATGAAAACACTGCTCCCGTGGAATTGTACGCGCAGGCAAAGCCACGGGTGGAAGCTAGTTTATTTATTAAAAGTTATTTTTTGCGTATCATTACCAGTTGTAAAACAAACCCCTAAATTTTTAACCAAACCCAAAAGTGGCCACAAAGTTATGAAAAATTAATACCCCGTTTACGCAACAGAAGCGTTTATTACAAAACAAAGGGCAATTTTCTCGTAATTATATGACCCAAATATCAAGGCTTATAACCCGAGATTGAGCTCTTTCAGGCCATCATTAAAACCTCATTTTCATTCATTGAAGTGCTTCATAGTATGGCGGAGCATCTAGAACGAAGTTTGCTAATTAACATTGCAAATACATCGAGACTAAAGAATTGCATTAGTTGCTAGCTTGAAATTTTCCTTGTGGCTGTTGAGTGACTACTGATTACGAGGTTGCCTGTTCGATTCCTGGTTTTCTGTTTTTATACTCCTTGGGTGGCAAACAAGCACTACACGTAGCCTACAACACGCAAGTGATACCAGAATACCAGAGGTATCACTTGCATGCTGCCGACCCATTCCTTTTATACCAGGTTTTTTGGAGGAAGTTGAAGAAAAGCGTTTTTATAAAATAAGCGCTGAAGGCTTGTACGCACACACAGGAACACAACTACACCGCTGTGTGTAGTTATTTCTTTCTGAGGCATGGAGAGGTTTTGTTGTGATTTAGCAACCTTGCAAATATACTCGCATGACTATTATTAGCTACAAATTCTACTAAATTTAACACTGCCATGTCAGTCAAATTACCGTCATCCCTGTACTCACCGAGTGAAGTGATAAATGATCGAATTATGTAAAGTATATTGCCCTTGTGTAGCGTTGGCGTCGTGGCAAATAATCTTGTATTGTTTAATGATTTGTATGACAACAGTCATTTGGGTCATCAATTTGGATGACAGTTTTACTAATAGAATTATTGGTATGTAATTTTTACTTGATGACGCAGTGGTAGTGTTTACGATTACGATAGTTCGATCCCAGGCAGAGTTCTATTGGGTTTTTATTCAGGAAACTGTTCAGCATCTGCACAAAGCCTGCTAAGTAGACTGGATGCAGAAAGTGGAGGATCTGGTGTTGTGGCTCAAATTAGGAGAAGCCTATGTCCATCAGTGGACTATCTGACTGACTAGTCAGCGAGATATGGATTGTGTAGAATGGATTATGGATTGTGTAGTAATAACCATTGCGCGTTTAGATATTCGCTTTCGTATGGATGCAAAATGACATACATTTTAACACAATAGTTGAATTACTAACCTATTTGTGTAGTGGCTGAGTGACCAAGCTAAGACGGAGTTAGTAGGTTCGATTCTCACACGGTACAAAACTTTGTGTGATACATAAATGTTTATTCAGAGTCTGGCTGTAATTTATGTCCGTGAATTGTATGTTTGTAAGCTCCCCCGCGATACAGGACTGATTCCCTAGTGCGGGAATTGTCTTCATAAAGAAAAACTAAGTTATGACTTATTGCATCCATTCTCTTTTCTAACATTTCCACAAAGCCAAATTTTTTACTGATATAAAAACAAATTACTTGGGCTTAATAAGCTTATAAAAATCACATATACAAAGTTGCGAAAAAAAACGTAATATTGCAAAAATACCAAAAAAAGTTAATCAGCTTATACGACGACAACGCGAAGTATTGAGGTTCTCGTACTTCGTTCACGTTGCGATCGTAAGACAGTATGCGAAGTTACGGTGAGATTCAAACGCGAAGCACACGCTGTATACGAGGGATTATCGTAATACGCCACGTGTTGATTCACAATAAACAGTTTCCACGTTTAGAATTTTTCAGCTTACTTTTGAAGTGAAACCTTTAGGCGCGTTGAGCACTTTTTTGTCGTCAACAAACATCATGAAACTCGCGTCATCATCACCGAACGCTTTCCATGAGCTAAATGTATACTATCCTACTAATATTATAAATGCAAAAGTTTGTAAGTATGGATGGATGTTTGTTACTCTTTCACGTAAAAACTACTGAACGGATCTAGATTATGGTCTGGAATAACACATAGGCTACTTTTTACAGCGATAACCGATATCCACGCGGGCGGAGCCGCGGGCAACTTACAGCTAGTGTATAATATGTGTACTTTTTGGATGAACAAAAAGCGTGACTCGCGTCATCGTCACCGCAGGCGCTCGACGATACAACTCATTGGTTACTCGTACTTTATATAAGTTTTCACTTCTATCAGCAGTCCCCAAAGACTGCACCAAAGGTTTTTTTTTCCATTCAGAATAGTCTTAAAACTTTATTTTTACTTCATTAAAACAACTTTAGCAACAGGAAACTATCCAAACGGGAGACTACGAATCCTACTAATATTATAAACGTGAAAGTTTGTAAGTATGGATGGATGGATGTATGGATGTTTGTTACTCTTTCACGTAAAAACTACTGAACGGATCTGGATGAAATTTGGCACAGAGATAGATTATAGTCTGGAATAACACATAGGCTACTTTTTACAGCGATAACCGACATCCACGCGGTGGAGCCGCGGGCAACAGCTAGTATACAATATACGAACACAAATTACACCTAGACTCGGGACAGCTTTTTATGTTTCACACAATTTTTTGTCTCATGTGAGTTCGATGTGGGGCGAGTAAACCAACCGTACGGTCATTTCTTCAAATATCTTTTGATATATGAAGAAATGACGCCATCTGATAGCCATCAGGCTATCAGATCCCAAATTAAACAGAGCCTGTATATAGCAACTATAGAACTGGTAAACATTTTTATACATTTCTAGATAGACACAGAAAAATACTCATTACACAAAGATTTCTCCTGGGTAAGAATCGAACCCACGACCACCAGCTTAGCACTCTGTTTCACTAACCACTACACCATAGCTAGACAAACTAATAAATAAGTATATTTCACTACTTAATGCATTTCCATTCAATGTAATCCATATAAAACTTTGAATATCCCAAAGGGATTACTTCGCTATTCAAAACCTTAAAAGGTGAACGTATAATAATAGGTTTAAAACTAATACTCACATATCATGGCTTTATCCCATGGGCTCACCTTTCGCACCTCTGTAGCCCTTTTGGAGAATTTACCCCAAAAACCATTTATTTTCCGAGTTAAAGGGGAACGATGTATAGTCGTTTGTCATGTGCGTTTGCTATGTGACTATAAAGTAGCTATTTAATACTTTATTTATTGTTTAGTGATACATTGAGGGTATTTTGGAACAATATAATGGATTATTGATAGATATTAAGAGAGGTAGGTCACTATACTAACGAGCAAGCCCGACTGGGGAAGGACCTTCACCCCTCATAACTACACACAGCGGTGTAGTTATGTTCATGTGTGTGAGTACAGGTCTTCAGCGCTCATTTAGGGAAGCGTTTTGAAAGAAACGAATCCCAGGGATACTACATCTTAAACCCTGGTGTAAAAAAGTGGGTCAGCAACACGCAAGTGATACCTCTGGTACTGCAAGCGTCCATAGGCTACGGTAACTGCTTAACATCAGGTGGACCGTATGCTTGTTTGCCACCCAAGTAGAATAAAAAGAAGTGAGTTTTTACAGAATTGTCATCGCCGTACAAGCGAGAAAACCCGACTTAGGAAGAGCTTTATCGAAGATTACAGCCAAAAATACACAGTGGAGAAGTTGTGTTCTTATAAGTCATTTAAAAAAAAAATCTTTTTCAGGACTTCCCATTCCATCACACAACCCTGGTGTAAAATTTTCCATCGACAGCACGCGAGTGTTCCATATCTACGGTAATTGCTTACTATCAAATGGTCCCACTGCAGGGCACGAGTCTCCTCCACTTAAAGGGATATCAGCCTACTATATCACGCTGGCCAGGCGGGTTGGTATAGGGTTTGGTTTCGAGTTTTCAATCGATATTTTCTGCCTGACTTACTCCCTTAGTCGACTCTTACGACACTTTCGGGATGGAGCGTGGTGGTGACATTTGTATTCTTAATCGGTCACCACACAAACAATACAAAAAAAATAGCCTAGCCAAATTATTAAATAAGTCGACTCCACACTAGCGATACTTGCCATCGCACACTTGGCCTCTGTCTTTACCGGCCAGACTCCCTTACGTGACATGAATAGAAACCCATACTCTTTGAGCACAGCCCTTTAAGAATATTCCTATTATTTTCTATACGTTCAAGATTATTTCATTTTCTTTTTCCTTGTCCACTGATAGGTATACACAGCAACGGAGTTAGCTATACAGGGCCGCTATATGAAGATTCGTTTTTTTTAGAAAACCATTATATATATTTCTGTGGAATTTGGATACAGTGTACAATTAGACTAAACCTACAGATAAAAATATATTTCACACAAATTCATACATTGGTTTTCCTAAAAAATTAATCTTCATATAGCGGCCCTGTACAGCTAACGCCGTTGCCGACCGTACCTACTGCGTGTGTAAAAGAAACGTTGGAAGGTTGGATAGGCGTGACCAATTTTATTTTGCTTTAAGACATGAAAGGCAATTTGTCATCATCATAGGTTTCTTTAGGGCCACGTCTCGACGTTTTTGATTTAGAGGGGTTATAGCTATAGTCCAGTTCATCGCTATATAATTTGTAGTAGTAATTTTCGCCTTTCGGTCACGACGGCTAATTTCGACGGAGACTATAAATTTTCGCGAGATATATTATATTCTTTACATACACAAATATTCTTTATTCGTTACTCTTATAGTTCGATGGGACAGTAGTCCGATACGACTAAAGAGAAATCGTGACTTAAATAATGTCATGCTCTTTAAAAACGTCCACCATTATGGCAACCTTAAGCCTTGCAGGTGAGGCATACACCGATTCAATGGACTTCAGGCGCACCCCCATCAAAGATAAAGTAGATTTAAAGGGAACAGCAGACATGGCACTTCTTGCATCCGCGATCTGCGATTTAGTCGCTTTTTAGAAGCTAAATTCTTCTTATCTTCTTATCGTGTGGTTAGTGGCCAACCTGGTGACAGAGTTATTTAGATCGCCCATATTTAGGCCTCTGTCGTGATCTAACGACCGATAACAGTCGGGACCGACTTTTAACGTGCCCTCCGAAGCACGGAGACGATCAGATGAAATTATACTATGCAGTCACCCATCTATAGGGTTACCGCGCCCTTGGTAGCTTAACCCGCTTATCGTTTACCGAACAGCGAGTGCACCTAGCTATAAACATTCTACACCACACACCTGTAAACGCCAATAACGTAATTTGAGTCGCTTTTAAAAAGCTCGATACAGCGACAAACGCTCAGCACACATTCGGATGCCGGTCGCATCGAGTTGGGATTTGGTTCATTGTTGTATAAACTTCTCGTTACGCAGCGACTTGACTGTCAGTGTCCCTAGTCACTAAGCAGCGGTCATCATCTACCCAGGTATTGCAGAAGTCCATTAAGCAACGGTTACTTACTACTTAGGTATTATCAATATAATTTTAAAAAAGCTCACGCGGGACATCTAAATAAAGAATGAAAAAGAACGGGAGGTCAATGCTTAAAAGATCCTGAAGGGTCACAGTACTCCAGCCAGGAAGACAGCCCCAGGCAGAAAAAGGATAAGAGAAGTCAATGACCAAATTTTTTATCTAAAAATAATAATATAAAAAAATAATAACGGATTTCTCAAAAAGACTATTAAATACAATTTATTTGTTAGAAAGAGGATGATTTAAGGAATTATAAAACCTTATTATTCGAAATATATACTACCCCCGTGAGTAACAAAGAAAATCTCTTAACTTTTGGGGGTACTAAACATTGGTAACTTATTTGGTGTAGGCGGGATATTCGCTTTGGGACCGTAAAACATTACGACTAGTAAACGCTTTCGTTATTGTCATTTGTTTATAGCTTACACGTTTAACTTGAGCCTAAACTGAACATAAACTTTGGCTGATTGGTTCCACGAAAAGAAAGACAGGAAGAAAGTTGCACTTGTTTCCGGAATTCGATTCTATAAAATTGTTATTGGGTAATATTATAAGCTGTAAAACGAAGGTTTTTGGTCAAACGTCATAATAACACATAATTAGTAGGTACATCTAAACTAATATTATAAAGAGGTAAGATTTATTTTTATGTTTGTTTGTATTTTTGTTACGATTTAACTCAAAAACTACTGGACCGATTTTAAAAATTCTTTCTCCATTAGAAAGCTACATTATCAGCAGGTAACATAGGCTAAGATATTTTATTCAAAACAAACCACGGGATCCCTACGAGATGTGCCGCTAGTGTTAAATAAAATAAATAAAAACATGTGACTACAAGTTGGCTTTACACCACCTTCTGTTTTGTTTTACTGTTAAATATTATATTAATTATTTGGAAGGCTCATCCTACTAATATTATAAACGCGAAAGTTTGTAAGAATGGATGGATAGATGGAATTATGTATGGATGGATGGATCGATGGATGGATGTTTGTTACTCTTTCACGTAAAAACTACTAATCGGATCTGGATGAAATTCGGCACAGAGATAGATTATGGTCAGGAATAACACATAGGCTACTTTTTACAGCGTTATCCGACATCCACGCGGGCGGAGCCGCGGGCAACAGCTAGTGTGGAATAAATCATTTTAGATTTGATTTCAAACACAAACGCAAGATTATATTGCGATACCAATGAGACAACCAAAGCTGTACTTGTTAGTGTGTCAAAATCATTCTTCTTCTTCTCATTTCCAATGCTGAACGTAAGCCTCTCCCATGTGTTTCCACCAAGGCCAATCGAAATCAGTCCCAAATTAGTATCAACAACTCGTCGTCACACACACAATCACCCAAAAAATCAATACACTCGTCTTTCCTCACGCAACTTGGAAATATATTGTCGTGTAGGAAAATTATGGTCAGTGTTGATTACCGTAATTTTCATGGGTCATTACACGAAACGAGCACAGCTCCTATCGAAATAAACACCATTATCTAGAGATACTTTGTAAGGATGGCGGTTTATGATGTGATTTTTGGTAGAAAAGTGTGCATTTATGTAGTTGTATAGTGGGTAAGTGAAATAATATAATGTGTAAAGCGACTTTTGATTTAATACTCTGCTGAGACTATAGCCTGGGGCTTATTTAAGAAGGTAAGGCACCTTACAAGCTAGCACCGACTGGCGATGAACTTCCCACCTTACTATTTTTAACTACTTGGGTGGCAAACAAGCATACGGCCCGCTTGATGTTAAGTAGATTTTTTTTACACCAGGGCTTGCAAGTGAAGTAACCCTGGGATAGGAATACGTTTCTTTCAAAACGCATCCCTAAATGATCGTTGTGACAGCTAGGCAACTTTAAAATTGCTCTCAGTATTTAATTAAATAAAAATTAAAACCTATTACTTTTAAATAATCTAATTATATATTTTTAATGTACATATAAAATACCAACCAGTTGTGTATTATCTCCACTCTAACTATCCATTTCATCGTATAACAAAACAACACCTACAATGACACAGCACAATATGGATGACATGGCATTATCAAAAACATCCTTTTCCACATTTATGACAAGCATAGAAGAGCGGATGGCTAATTTTGAGGCTGAGTTGCAGAGGAGTACAAAGACAGCATCAAATCCACCTAATCTAGCCGGTCTTGCAGCAGACTTCACTTCATTCAAGCAGTTGGTTTTTGAAACTATGAATGTTTTCCGACAACAAGTGGAGTTCCTGGCACGCGAGGTCGACAGCATGGAGATGCGCAGTCGCCGAAAAATGCTACTGCTGCATGGGGTTCCAGAGAACAAGTCTGAAGATACGGCTGTAGCGGTGGTAAACATCTTCAAAAATGAGCTGAAGATGGATGACTTCACCGTAGATGACATCAGACGTTGTCATAGGATGGGCCGATCTTCAGCTGCGCATAAACCCAGGCCCATAGTGGTGAAACTCGAGTGACACGCAACTCGGGACAAAGTCTGGTTCAGTAAGACTCAATTAAAAGGCACCGGGAAGACGTTATCCGAGTTCCTGACCAGGCCACGGCACCAAGTATTCATGGCCGCGCGGGAAAGGTTCGGAGTTGCAAAGTGTTGGACCCGTGAAGGACGCATTTTCATCCTCGACACCGATGGTTCCCGTCACCGTGTTGTTACACTTGCGGACCTAAACATGCTCAGCCAAAAGACCACCGCTGCTGCAAAACCTGTGTCATCAAAGTCTCGACGTGCTGTTGCCAACAAAAAGTAGATTATACTTTTATTACTGTGATAATGCTACGTTTCGGGTAATCTTTTATACTTTATTTTCTCTCTTCTTGTTATTATACCCTTCACTGTGTTGATTTTGTGTGGCGTAACGTAACCTCTATCCTCATATATTATGTATATAAGTCTAACTTCGCTTATTATGTAGGTAATTAATTATTTTCTATCTCTTAACATTATTTTTTGTTGATTTGACGTTGACAGTTGTTTGTCTATTCTATTATTTCTATCCATCTATCTTGTCTATGTCTTCATGATCTGCCAAACTGAGGTTGCGTTCCGTATCATAATATAAACTGTAATTCTCTACACCCGTACCGATCGCATCATAAATTTGCATAATATTTATTTCTGGGTGCTTCTATTAATTTTAATCAAAATAAATGTAAAATTAAACTTTGTATAGATTTACCCGATCGTAGTTAAGTTTGTTGTTATAATATTAGTTTGTAGTTACACAAAACTGGCGGGTGGACAAATCTTCACAAACTTAATTGATTATTTTTTATATTCATATTTATTTATTATTATTTACATTTATATATAAACATATTTTAAAGACTTTGCAGTGTCATGTCAGATTTAAATAGCACCTGTGATAGCGAGGATTTCTTGTCTGCCAGTAGCAATAGCAATAATAGCTTTATAAGTATTCCCTCGCTATCTGACGAACTTGATTCTCAGTTTTCCGGTGTTCCCAGGGGTTTCAATGTAGTCCATATAAATGCACAGAGTATTCCCGCCCATTTCCCTGATATGCTGGCCAATTTTGACTGTAAGAATATACACGCCGTTCTCATTTCCGAATCATGGCTTAAACCATGTCTTCCATCTGCTTCCTATTCTCTACCCGGCTTTCAACTAATTAGAAATGATCGCACTGTTGGGAGTGGTGGTGGTGTCGCTATTTATCTTCGTTCACACTTTCAGTATCGTCTTATTGACGCATCAGCACAACCACCACCGCCCAATGCTGGTGAGCATCTTTTTCTAGAAGTTGAACTTTATCATACCAAAGTTCTGCTTGGTGTGTACTACTGTCCGTCTTCCCGTATTAATTTCTTTTCCTCCTTTGACCACCTATTAGAAAAGCTATCCCCATCTTACAGTCATTCTATCATCATGGGAGATTTTAACACATGTCTGTTAAAAAATGATACTCGTTCTTCATCTTTGTGTAGCATTGTACAATCATACAACTTGTCCATTCTTCCTCTGAATGCTACACACAATTTCCCTAATTCTACTCCTTCTCTTCTCGATCTCATCTTTGTTTCTTCGCCTCAGTATGTGAATAAGCATGGGCAGTATCCTGCCGATGCTTTTTCATACCATGATCTGATCTTTTTATCCTATAACCTACGTCCCCCTAAGGCTAAGTCTAAAATCCTATTACAGCGCAATTTTGGTGGCATGAATCTAAGAAGCCTTCGTGAGGATGCCGGCAACATTGATTGGGGTACTTTGATTTCAGCCGACTCAATAGACGAGAAGGTCAACATTTTTAACACCAGCATTATAACCTTGTATGATGTGCATGCACCAGTTCGCGCCATCAAGGTAAAGCATCTTCCTGCACCTTGGCTCACAGATGATATTAAGTTGCTTATGACCCAAAAATCTGCCGCTAAATCCAAATACAAGTGTCGTCCAACCCTTGCCAATAAGGAAAAATTCATCACAATACGTAATCTCTGCAACAAGGTGTGTAGGAAAGCACAACGCCAACATATTCATAACTCTGTTGAAAACGGAGATCCAGTAAAAGTCTGGAAATTTCTGAGAAGCCTAGGAGTTGGTAAATCAAAACAAGATAATTTTCCCAAAAATCTTAACATTAATCTTCTAAATCAACATTTCACTTCTTCGTCCAAATATGATGGGACCATTAAAGCTAATACGTTACAGCATCTTTATGCTCTTCCAACTCCAGGATTTTCCCCGTTCTTCTTTGATCAATTATCTGTTTGTGATGTTAAGAAGAGCATAATGTCTATAACTTCCAACGCAATTGGTAACGATTGTATTAGTCGGAACATGATCATTCCCATCCTTGATGAAATCCTGCCCATAATTTGTCACATCCTTAATTTTTCCATTTCCTCCAACGTCTATCCATCTGCTTGGAAAGAGGCCCAAATTATCCCTTTGCCCAAAAAATCCAATCCGTCATCCTTGGACATGTCCGAGTATCGTCCCATATCTATCCTCCCGTTCCTTTCAAAAGTCCTTGAGCGTCTAATCCATTCCCAACTTACATCATTCCTTACAAAGAACCTACTCCTAAATCCCTTCCAATCCGGATTCCGTACCGCTCACAGTACCGTCACTGCTCTGATCAATGTTACCGACGATATTATCAGTCGTGTGTCGATCAGTCGTCGTGTCGTTCCGGTCGCGCGCGCACGCACCGGGTCGGTCGAGTGATATTTTTATGCGATAATGGCGACAACCGTCGTGAAATGTGTTAATTGCAATCTTGTCATTAATGAGTTACTTGCATTTGTGCAAAATAAGATGGATGTAATGGATAATATTAGTTTAACAAGAATTTGTAATAGTGCATTCTCGGAAGAGGATATAGTCATCGCCAAAGATCTTTTATTTGATTCCGTTAAAAGTTCGAAACGGAAAATACAGAGGAAGAAGGAAGGAAAGTCCCAACGGGATTTGGAAGATATAGTGGGACTTATGAGGCAAGTGGATCCGGATGAAATTCCTGTTTTTGTGGCAAAAAATCTGTGTAAACTCCCTCCGGTCACATTCGACCATGTCGATGTCACACGGTTATTGAAAGATATTGTTGTATTGCAACAACAGATGAGTGAGATGAAGCAAAATTATGTTAAGAAGGATGAAATAGATATCATTATAACAGATATAACTAATTTAAAAAACGGAAAACAAAACATTAATGTTGTTGAGGGTAGTTCTATTACTGCGGAGGATATTGTGGAAACCAGTGTAAATGCGACGACATCTCTGAATGCTGCGAAGAACTGTTTTTCAGCAATTAATTCATCGCGATATAAGCAACTTCGATCGTCACAAAAACTAATATATATAACTAGCTGTACCCGCGACTTCGTTCGCGTGATCTTTTACTGTAAATCTGAAAACTACAGTTATTCCCATACAAATTTTCGACGGCTCATTTTCATCTTTAGCGGTTACATTTTAAAATACCTTTTTTAGCGGATGCCTATATCATAATAGCTATCTGAGTGTCTAGTGATTTAAATTGTGCGTTTGTTGATTTAAATTCTGCAATTAATAAACTTCTTAAAATATTCCTTGTTTGTATGATTCTTCTGCTCTTCAAATTGTCTTAGCGCAAACGTGAACAACCTTAATTGGCCTATAGCCTAGCTAATATTGTGAATTTATGTATTATTTGTGCCATACCCTGTAAAAATCTCTGCATATATTACATTTCGTATTAAATTGGTCACTAATAACCTGATAGGTACTGTTACACAGTTTGGGTGGGCTAAATATTTATTAAATTCCTAAAGGGCATAATAGTCCGCCGTAGTGCTCAAGGATATCAGAAATTGAACTGCATAGTTGTTAGATTGTTTCCTCCTCCAAAACCGTGCGTTTTTTACTTTGTACATTGTTTAATTACGAAGTTTCCGTGCCTATATCCGGCTATATCATCATATTAGTTCAATTATACCATTTTAATTTGCTCATTGGATGTGATTAGTTACTGTCATTTAATTACCATAATTGATGATTGAAACATTATGTCTGATCTCCGTCGGCAAATTATTTATCATTGAGAAGTTGGCCATCTGCAGTACTCTTTATTAGTTTCACTAACGAATTGATGCTTCCTGAATGCATTTGTTTGATTCATTGCAGTATGCCGATAGTATTTGAGGAGGTTACTCAATTCCCTACGGATCCCATAACCAGAACTGGATTTCTTAAAACGTTAGAACAATATGAAAGATTATCCATTCAGTTACAAAAAGATTTCTGAAAGATTTTTTAAGAGAGGGAAGGACTTCCACCTAACAGAAGACCACAGCCAAATAACTACACACAGCGGTGTAGTTGTGTTCCTGTGTGTGAGTATAGATCTCCATCGCTCACTTAGGGATCCGTTTTGAAAGAAACGTATTCTATTCCAGGGATACTCCCATCTTAAAGCCCTGGTGTAAAAGATGGGTTGGTAACACGCATGTGATACCTTTAGAATTGCAAGCGTCCATAGGCTACGGTAACTGCTTAACATCAGGTGGGCCGTATGCTTGTTTGCTACAAAAGAAGTTTCATCTCAGCCATAAGACGTCCACTGCTGAACATAGGCCAAACACGCGTTTCGCTGTTAGTGATTTTTCGGTCGAAGATAGACGATATCGCGGACTTTTTTTGATCCATTTAGGAATAACATTGCCTCCATCAGCATGATTTGTCTGACTCGTTCAACTATCATCGTAATATTACAGCCAATTCACACTCACAAAACTATAATGAAAAAATCACGCCGTCTACTGGTGAAAATCGTATGAAATTTTATTTGGTAATTATTGAGTTTATCGTGACCAGACAGATTCGGTGGAGTGTTTTCTTTTCTGTGCTGCTTACCAGATTACCTAAATTAAGTTATTGTTAAATGTTAACCCCTATAAAAAATAAATAGCAATATTATAGATTTGATTGTGTTTAAGTTTCATTAGGCGTTACTAATTTAGTCAATGATTGTCTTAGATCTTGGCATTATTTTATGGCTGGCATGATTAATGCATTTCATTCGTACTTATAGTAAATTTATATAGTTTTAGTATTTTCAAAGACTTTAGCGGAAATTTTAGCGGCAAAAAACAGACAGACAGAGAGATAAAACTGTTAAAATTGTATTTCTGTTGTAAGTGCTATGTAAACAGCCACATGAATTTAATAGAAAGCTGTTATTTTGATATTACAAACAGACACTTTAATTTTATTTATGTGTTTATAGATGTATAGCTGATATGTGCTTGTGACTTCGTTTGCGTGGACTTCAGGAATAAAAATATAGAGTTTCCTGGAGTTGATAAACGAAAAATTGTTTGGAATCTTAAGAACCCGGGACATAAGAGTTTATCACCTGTACCGCATCCTGTTAAAATTTCTGCTTCTATCACATTTCGTTGTAAAATGGTTCACTTTTAACCTAGTACCGTTAACACGTATTGTTCCAGTCAGCTGATCTCTATTTAATATGGTCGTCCATATTGATGAGAGTTCAACTTAAATTGGTGATTGCTATATCTCCGAAACCTCGCATTTTTTTTTAAATTTATTTTCGTATAAACTTCAATTGTGGTTTTACAAACTACAGTTAACAAAATTTTCAGCTAAATGAATCGAAGCGCGTTTCTTGAATAGCACGTGTGTTATTAAAGTTACCATAACTTTTTTATTTGTGAACCGATTGGAATAAAACAAAGCCTATATGTTATGGGAAGGTTGCCACAATATTTAAGTAAAAACCGTATTTAAATCGGTTGCGTGGTTGCTGAGTTTATCGCGCACAAACGCGGCCACAAACAGACAAACAGACAAACAGACAAACAGACAAACAGACACACAGACAAACAGACAAAAATTCCAAAAACTAAATTTTTGGCCTCAGTAACATAAATACATCGTATATAAATTGTTTTTTTGAAAAAAAATTCAATGTACAGACGCGACTTGGTTACGATTTTATTATATGTATAGATGAATAAAGTTATTATGAATAAAAACATTGTACAATGGTTAGTTTTAACTGCAAGTCTATTAAAAGATCTATTGATAGCGTGAAGATATTATGTGGGTCAGCAGACATCTTAGCCCTGCAGGAGACATGGCTCATGAGTCATGACTTGTCATATCTTAGTTCTATAGACCAAGAATTTGCATACACTGGGACTTCAGCGGTAGATTCAGCGGCCGGCTTGCTACAAGGCAGGCCGTACGGAGGTGTTGCCCTGTTGTGGAAGAAAAGCGTATTTCAGACTGTAACAGTGGTCGACTGTAATTGTGCGCGTTTATCGGCCATTAGAATAGTGTTGTGCGATAAATCGATATTAGTGTTCAGTGTTTATATGCCTACCAATTGCGCAGAGAATCTCAGTGAGTACACAGACTGCCTAAGTCGAATCAACGCTGTCATTGAGGACCAACAGGTAGAATTTTCATATATTCTAGGTGACTTTAATTCTCATCCAAATGAGTTATTTGGCAAAGAGTTACATAATTTTTGTATAGAACAAAACTGGGTCTGTGCGGACACGCGATTGTTAGGTATGAACTCAGATACCTACACTTTTATAAGTGAGGCCCACGGTTGTAAAAGGTGGCTGGACCACTGTCTGGTGACGGAAGCAGCATACGACTCACTCACTAGTATCAATGTTATGTACGATGTGACGTGGTCGGATCATTTGCCATTGTTTATTGTTTGTGATCTAAATGTCGTAAGATCAAAATATAATTATCATAATGTTAAATGTAATAAAATAGTGTGGGGAAATAGGCATTTGCAACAGTTACAAAAATATAATGAATTGTGTAATAATGAATTAAAATATATTGAATTTCCTAATGAGTTTCGTCAATGTGGCGATAAATATTGTACTAATTTAGAACATCGCTTAGTTATTGATTGTTTATATCAAAACATTATTAGAATAATGAGCAAGGCCGCTATTGCGTCCTATAACAAACCGCGATGTAGGAGAAAAGGAGGTTATATTGAAGGCTGGAATAAGCATGTTAGAGAGGCACACCGGGAGGCCAGGCTTATGTTTCAGGCATGGATTCTATCGGGCAAGCCATCTCATGGTAACAGTTATGATAATATGATTAAAACTAGAAAACAATTTAAATTAAAGCTAAAATGGTGTCAGGACCATCAAGAGCAGATAGCGATGGATAGAATAGCTTCTCATCATGAGAATAATAACTTCCGTGAATTCTGGAAAAGTACCAAGTGTCTGAGTCATGGTCCGGCCCGCCCGATCAGCGTTCATGGACTGACTAAACCCAACGACATATCAAATATGTTTAAAGATATGTTCATTGTAAGTTCACCGCTGGGCTTGCCATCACCTGGAACTACTGTCGAGTATTCACAGTCTGGGGATTTTGTAATTAGATTTACAGCTAGAGGGGTCAGAGATGCTATCTTTCAGATGAAGCATGGCAAGTCCCCAGGTCATGACGGGCTCAGTGTTGAACATTTGAAACATGCTGGTGCACATATGCCACGGGTTCTAGCGTTGCTATATAACCTCTGTGTATCACACTCCTACTTACCTAGTGACATGATGAAAACAATAGTTGTACCTATCACAAAGAATAAGACGGGGGACATATCGGACAAAATGAATTACAGGCCTATATCGCTTGCCACAATTGTTGCCAAGGTATTTGACAGTATTTTGAACACTTTTTTACAAAAGCATATCATTTTGCACGATGCTCAGCACGGTTTTAGCCAGGGTGTGTCAACCGAAACAGCAATTCTATGTTTAAAAGAGTCAGTGAGGTACTACACCGATAGAAAGACGCCTGTGTTTGCATGCTTTCTTGATATGTCCAAAGCTTTTGACATGGTGAATTACGACAAGCTTTGGGAGAAAATGTCCAATTCAAATGTTCCATTAGACATTGTTAACATATTTAAATATTGGTATCAGCACCAAATAAACTTTGTAAAATGGGCAGATGCTGAATCGGAGGAATATAGGTTGCAATGTGGGGTTAGACAAGGTGGGTTAACATCTCCAATATTGTTTAACCTATATATTGATGCACTGATTAGCGAGCTTAGCAGTATGCAATCAGGTTGCTACATAGATGGCGTAGCTTTTAATAATATAAGTTATGCCGATGATATGGCTTTACTTAGCCCCTCAGTTGCTGGTTTGAGGGCCTTACTGGAGGTGTGTGAGAGGTATGCTGGAGAGCACGGTTTAAGATACAATGCCAAAAAGAGCGAAATTCTAGTCTTCGGGGCAAAATTATCGGAAAACTTACCACCTTTTACCTTAATGGGCAGTACCTTAAACCGTGTTCAACAGTTTAAGTATTTGGGACATATAGTTACGGAGAACATGAGAGATGATTTGGATGTAGAAAGGGAACGAAGAGCGTTGGCGGTCAGAAGCAACATGCTTGTCCGAAGATTTGCACGTTGCACATGTGAGGTAAAATTAAAACTTTTTAAAGCTTATTGTCAAACGTTTTACACGTGCAGTCTTTGGACTAGCTGTACGCTGAAGACCATCAGTGCTCTTCGAGTCCAGTACAACAATGCACTCAGGATGCTGTTGGGACTGCCATGGATGTGCAGCGCCTCAGGCATGTTCGCAGATGCACACACGGACAGTTTTGCAGCGATTAGACGTAAACGCGCTGCTTCGCTACTACAGCGAATACGTGGTAGCTCCAATAGCCACCTGAGGGTCATTGCCTCCAAATATGACAGTCCCATTGTAAATTATTTATGTAAATTACACGTACTAACATAGCTAGTAAGGTCTTTTGTATACTAACAAAAAATTATATTATGGAATCATCTGAAATAAACATTATTATTATTATTATTATTAGGTTTGCCATGGAGAGTGGGAATCTTACAGTGCTCTCCTTACTTGATTTTAGCAACGCATTCAACACTGTAGATTTCCATATCTTACTTGGCATTCTTCGCTCTATTAACATATCTCCAAGGGTGATAGATTGGTTTCATAGTTACCTGTTTGGTCGCCGACAACGTATTCGTATAGAAGACTCCTTCTCTTCTTGGTCTAATACTTCTGTTGGTGTACCACAGGGTGGCGTGCTATCTCCTTTACTTTTCGCAATTTTTATTAATTCCATCTCCAAGCAATTAACTTCTTCTTACCACCTTTACGCAGATGATCTCCAAATATACACATACGCTCCAGTAAACAAGTTGTCGGAAGCTTTCTTCATTATAAATAATGATTTACAACGAGTGTGTGATTGGAGTAAACAATTTGGACTTCAAGTAAATCCTGCAAAGACCCAAGTTGTTGTTGTTGGCAGCCCCAAGATGATGTCTAAAATTGATTGGCTTCAGTTACCCCGATTACATTTTAACAATACACCATTACTTATAAGTAATACTGTAAAGAATTTGGGTGTAATTGTTGATAAAAACTTGTCTTGGGGTCCCCAGGTTCAGGCAGTCAGTCGGAAACTGTTTGCTTCTGCGGGGTCCTTGCGAAGATTGCGGAACTTTCTTCCGACTGCTACCAAGATTGCGTTAGCTCAATCCCTTCTTCTTCCTATACTAGACTATGCCGACGTCAGCTATCTAGATCTCACCGAGGAACAACTTGATAAACTTGAGCGACTCCAAAATTTTTGCATAAGATTTATATTTGGTTTACGCAAATATGATCACGTATCAGAATATCGAAACATGCTCAAGTGGCTTCCTATTCGCCTTCGTCGGAATACTCATATTCTCTCTTTACTTTATAACATTTTGTTTAATCCTGCCACTCCCACTTATTTAAAGAAACGTTTTAGGTTTTTAAATGACACACATGTGAGATCCCTAAGGTCGGCGGAAACTTTGAGACTGGAAATGCCAATGCATTCCACAAATTTCTACGACAAATCTTTTACTGTACAGGCTGCCCGGCTGTGGAATGCATTGCCTATTTCCATTAGGCAGGCAAAGAGTTTAGCTACTTTTAAAGTTATGGTTTACAGACATTACCTTTCTCAGTAGTTTATATGTCCATATATGTTTGTATATATTTTACATTATATATTATACTAGCTGTACCCGCGACTTCGTTCGCGTGATCTTTTACTGTAAATCTGAAAACTACAGTTATTCCCATACAAATTTTCGACGGCTGATTTTCATCTTTAGCGGTTACATTTTAAAATACCTTTTTTAGCGGATGCCTATATCATAATAGCTATCTGAGTGTCTAGTGATTTAAATTGTGCGTTTGTTGATTTAAATTCTGCAATTAATAAACTTCTTAAAATATTCCTTGTTTGTATGATTCTTCTGCTCTTCAAATTGTCTTAGCGCAAACGTGAACAACCTTAATTGGCCTATAGCCTAGCTAATATTGTGAATTTATGTATTATTTGTGCCATACCCTGTAAAAATCTCTGCATATATTACATTTCGTATTAAATTGGTCACTAATAACCTGATAGGTACTGTTACACAGTTTGGGTGGGCTAAATATTTATTAAATTCCTAAAGGGCATAATAGTCCGCCGTAGTGCTCAAGGATATCAGAAATTGAACTGCATAGTTGTTAGATTGTTTCCTCCTCCAAAACCGTGCGTTTTTTACTTTGTACATTGTTTAATTACGAAGTTTCCGTGCCTATATCCGGCTATATCATCATATTAGTTCAATTATACCATTTTAATTTGCTCATTGGATGTGATTAGTTACTGTCATTTAATTACCATAATTGATGATTGAAACATTATGTCTGATCTCCGTCGGCAAATTATTTATCATTGAGAAGTTGGCCATCTGCAGTACTCTTTATTAGTTTCACTAACGAATTGATGCTTCCTGAATGCATTTGTTTGATTCATTGCAGTATGCCGATAGTATTTGAGGAGGTTACTCAATTCCCTACGGATCCCATAACCAGAACTGGATTTCTTAAAACGTTAGAACAATATGAAAGATTATCCATTCAGTTACAAAAAGATTTCTGAAAGATTTTTTAAGAGAGGGAAGGACTTCCACCTAACAGAAGACCACAGCCAAATAACTACACACAGCGGTGTAGTTGTGTTCCTGTGTGTGAGTATAGATCTCCATCGCTCACTTAGGGATCCGTTTTGAAAGAAACGTATTCTATTCCAGGGATACTCCCATCTTAAAGCCCTGGTGTAAAAGATGGGTTGGTAACACGCATGTGATACCTTTAGAATTGCAAGCGTCCATAGGCTACGGTAACTGCTTAACATCAGGTGGGCCGTATGCTTGTTTGCTACAAAAGAAGTTTCATCTCAGCCATAAGACGTCCACTGCTGAACATAGGCCAAACACGCGTTTCGCTGTTAGTGATTTTTCGGTCGAAGATAGACGATATCGCGGACTTTTTTTGATCCATTTAGGAATAACATTGCCTCCATCAGCATGATTTGTCTGACTCGTTCAACTATCATCGTAATATTACAGCCAATTCACACTCACAAAACTATAATGAAAAAATCACGCCGTCTACTGGTGAAAATCGTATGAAATTTTATTTGGTAATTATTGAGTTTATCGTGACCAGACAGATTCGGTGGAGTGTTTTCTTTTCTGTGCTGCTTACCAGATTACCTAAATTAAGTTATTGTTAAATGTTAACCCCTATAAAAAATAAATAGCAATATTATAGATTTGATTGTGTTTAAGTTTCATTAGGCGTTACTAATTTAGTCAATGATTGTCTTAGATCTTGGCATTATTTTATGGCTGGCATGATTAATGCATTTCATTCGTACTTATAGTAAATTTATATAGTTTTAGTATTTTCAAAGACTTTAGCGGAAATTTTAGCGGCAAAAAACAGACAGACAGAGAGATAAAACTGTTAAAATTGTATTTCTGTTGTAAGTGCTATGTAAACAGCCACATGAATTTAATAGAAAGCTGTTATTTTGATATTACAAACAGACACTTTAATTTTATTTATGTGTTTATAGATGTATAGCTGATATGTGCTTGTGACTTCGTTTGCGTGGACTTCAGGAATAAAAATATAGAGTTTCCTGGAGTTGATAAACGAAAAATTGTTTGGAATCTTAAGAACCCGGGACATAAGAGTTTATCACCTGTACCGCATCCTGTTAAAATTTCTGCTTCTATCACATTTCGTTGTAAAATGGTTCACTTTTAACCTAGTACCGTTAACACGTATTGTTCCAGTCAGCTGATCTCTATTTAATATGGTCGTCCATATTGATGAGAGTTCAACTTAAATTGGTGATTGCTATATCTCCGAAACCTCGCATTTTTTTTTAAATTTATTTTCGTATAAACTTCAATTGTGGTTTTACAAACTACAGTTAACAAAATTTTCAGCTAAATGAATCGAAGCGCGTTTCTTGAATAGCACGTGTGTTATTAAAGTTACCATAACTTTTTTATTTGTGAACCGATTGGAATAAAACAAAGCCTATATGTTATGGGAAGGTTGCCACAATATTTAAGTAAAAACCGTATTTAAATCGGTTGCGTGGTTGCTGAGTTTATCGCGCACAAACGCGGCCACAAACAGACAAACAGACAAACAGACAAACAGACACACAGACAAACAGACAAAAATTCCAAAAACTAAATTTTTGGCCTCAGTAACATAAATACATCGTATATAAATTGTTTTTTTGAAAAAAAATTCAATGTACAGACGCGACTTGGTTACGATTTTATTATATGTATAGATGAATAAAGTTATTATGAATGAAAAACATTGTACAATGGTTAGTTTTAACTGCAAGTCTATTAAAAGATCTATTGATAGCGTGAAGATATTATGTGGGTCAGCAGACATCTTAGCCCTGCAGGAGACATGGCTCATGAGTCATGACTTGTCATATCTTAGTTCTATAGACCAAGAATTTGCATACACTGGGACTTCAGCGGTAGATTCAGCGGCCGGCTTGCTACAAGGCAGGCCGTACGGAGGTGTTGCCCTGTTGTGGAAGAAAAGCGTATTTCAGACTGTAACAGTGGTCGACTGTAATTGTGCGCGTTTATCGGCCATTAGAATAGTGTTGTGCGATAAATCGATATTAGTGTTCAGTGTTTATATGCCTACCAATTGCGCAGAGAATCTCAGTGAGTACACAGACTGCCTAAGTCGAATCAACGCTGTCATTGAGGACCAACAGGTAGAATTTTCATATATTCTAGGTGACTTTAATTCTCATCCAAATGAGTTATTTGGCAAAGAGTTACATAATTTTTGTATAGAACAAAACTGGGTCTGTGCGGACACGCGATTGTTAGGTATGAACTCAGATACCTACACTTTTATAAGTGAGGCCCACGGTTGTAAAAGGTGGCTGGACCACTGTCTGGTGACGGAAGCAGCATACGACTCACTCACTAGTATCAATGTTATGTACGATGTGACGTGGTCGGATCATTTGCCATTGTTTATTGTTTGTGATCTAAATGTCGTAAGATCAAAATATAATTATCATAATGTTAAATGTAATAAAATAGTGTGGGGAAATAGGCATTTGCAACAGTTACAAAAATATAATGAATTGTGTAATAATGAATTAAAATATATTGAATTTCCTAATGAGTTTCGTCAATGTGGCGATAAATATTGTACTAATTTAGAACATCGCTTAGTTATTGATTGTTTATATCAAAACATTATTAGAATAATGAGCAAGGCCGCTATTGCGTCCTATAACAAACCGCGATGTAGGAGAAAAGGAGGTTATATTGAAGGCTGGAATAAGCATGTTAGAGAGGCACACCGGGAGGCCAGGCTTATGTTTCAGGCATGGATTCTATCGGGCAAGCCATCTCATGGTAACAGTTATGATAATATGATTAAAACTAGAAAACAATTTAAATTAAAGCTAAAATGGTGTCAGGACCATCAAGAGCAGATAGCGATGGATAGAATAGCTTCTCATCATGAGAATAATAACTTCCGTGAATTCTGGAAAAGTACCAAGTGTCTGAGTCATGGTCCGGCCCGCCCGATCAGCGTTCATGGACTGACTAAACCCAACGACATATCAAATATGTTTAAAGATATGTTCATTGTAAGTTCACCGCTGGGCTTGCCATCACCTGGAACTACTGTCGAGTATTCACAGTCTGGGGATTTTGTAATTAGATTTACAGCTAGAGGGGTCAGAGATGCTATCTTTCAGATGAAGCATGGCAAGTCCCCAGGTCATGGCGGGCTCAGTGTTGAACATTTGAAACATGCTGGTGCACATATGCCACGGGTTCTAGCGTTGCTATATAACCTCTGTGTATCACACTCCTACTTACCTAGTGACATGATGAAAACAATAGTTGTACCTATCACAAAGAATAAGACGGGGGACATATCGGACAAAATGAATTACAGGCCTATATCGCTTGCCACAATTGTTGCCAAGGTATTTGACAGTATTTTGAACACTTTTTTACAAAAGCATATCATTTTGCACGATGCTCAGCACGGTTTTAGCCAGGGTGTGTCAACCGAAACAGCAATTCTATGTTTAAAAGAGTCAGTGAGGTACTACACCGATAGAAAGACGCCTGTGTTTGCATGCTTTCTTGATATGTCCAAAGCTTTTGACATGGTGAATTACGACAAGCTTTGGGAGAAAATGTCCAATTCAAATGTTCCATTAGACATTGTTAACATATTTAAATATTGGTATCAGCACCAAATAAACTTTGTAAAATGGGCAGATGCTGAATCGGAGGAATATAGGTTGCAATGTGGGGTTAGACAAGGTGGGTTAACATCTCCAATATTGTTTAACCTATATATTGATGCACTGATTAGCGAGCTTAGCAGTATGCAATCAGGTTGCTACATAGATGGCGTAGCTTTTAATAATATAAGTTATGCCGATGATATGGCTTTACTTAGCCCCTCAGTTGCTGGTTTGAGGGCCTTACTGGAGGTGTGTGAGAGGTATGCTGGAGAGCACGGTTTAAGATACAATGCCAAAAAGAGCGAAATTCTAGTCTTCGGGGCAAAATTATCGGAAAACTTACCACCTTTTACCTTAATGGGCAGTACCTTAAACCGTGTTCAACAGTTTAAGTATTTGGGACATATAGTTACGGAGAACATGAGAGATGATTTGGATGTAGAAAGGGAACGAAGAGCGTTGGCGGTCAGAAGCAACATGCTTGTCCGAAGATTTGCACGTTGCACATGTGAGGTAAAATTAAAACTTTTTAAAGCTTATTGTCAAACGTTTTACACGTGCAGTCTTTGGACTAGCTGTACGCTGAAGACCATCAGTGCTCTTCGAGTCCAGTACAACAATGCACTCAGGATGCTGTTGGGACTGCCATGGATGTGCAGCGCCTCAGGCATGTTCGCAGATGCACACACGGACAGTTTTGCAGCGATTAGACGTAAACGCGCTGCTTCGCTACTACAGCGAATACGTGGTAGCTCCAATAGCCACCTGAGGGTCATTGCCTCCAAATATGACAGTCCCATTGTAAATTATTTATGTAAATTACACGTACTAACATAGCTAGTAAGGTCTTTTGTATACTAACAAAAAATTATATTATGGAATCATCTGAAATAAACATTATTATTATTATTATTATTAGGTTTGCCATGGAGAGTGGGAATCTTACAGTGCTCTCCTTACTTGATTTTAGCAACGCATTCAACACTGTAGATTTCCATATCTTACTTGGCATTCTTCGCTCTATTAACATATCTCCAAGGGTGATAGATTGGTTTCATAGTTACCTGTTTGGTCGCCGACAACGTATTCGTATAGAAGACTCCTTCTCTTCTTGGTCTAATACTTCTGTTGGTGTACCACAGGGTGGCGTGCTATCTCCTTTACTTTTCGCAATTTTTATTAATTCCATCTCCAAGCAATTAACTTCTTCTTACCACCTTTACGCAGATGATCTCCAAATATACACATACGCTCCAGTAAACAAGTTGTCGGAAGCTTTCTTCATTATAAATAATGATTTACAACGAGTGTGTGATTGGAGTAAACAATTTGGACTTCAAGTAAATCCTGCAAAGACCCAAGTTGTTGTTGTTGGCAGCCCCAAGATGATGTCTAAAATTGATTGGCTTCAGTTACCCCGATTACATTTTAACAATACACCATTACTTATAAGTAATACTGTAAAGAATTTGGGTGTAATTGTTGATAAAAACTTGTCTTGGGGTCCCCAGGTTCAGGCAGTCAGTCGGAAACTGTTTGCTTCTGCGGGGTCCTTGCGAAGATTGCGGAACTTTCTTCCGACTGCTACCAAGATTGCGTTAGCTCAATCCCTTCTTCTTCCTATACTAGACTATGCCGACGTCAGCTATCTAGATCTCACCGAGGAACAACTTGATAAACTTGAGCGACTCCAAAATTTTTGCATAAGATTTATATTTGGTTTACGCAAATATGATCACGTATCAGAATATCGAAACATGCTCAAGTGGCTCCCTATTCGCCTTCGTCGGAATACTCATATTCTCTCTTTACTTTATAACATTTTGTTTAATCCTGCCACTCCCACTTATTTAAAGAAACGTTTTAGGTTTTTAAATGACACACATGTGAGATCCCTAAGGTCGGCGGAAACTTTGAGACTGGAAATGCCAATGCATTCCACAAATTTCTACGACAAATCTTTTACTGTACAGGCTGCCCGGCTGTGGAATGCATTGCCTATTTCCATTAGGCAGGCAAAGAGTTTAGCTACTTTTAAAGTTATGGTTTACAGACATTACCTTTCTCAGTAGTTTATATGTCCATATATGTTTGTATATATTTTACATTATATATTATACTAGCTGTACCCGCGACTTCGTTCGCGTGATCTTTTACTGTAAATCTGAAAACTACAGTTATTCCCATACAAATTTTCGACGGCTGATTTTCATCTTTAGCGGTTACATTTTAAAATACCTTTTTTAGCGGATGCCTATATCATAATAGCTATCTGAGTGTCTAGTGATTTAAATTGTGCGTTTGTTGATTTAAATTCTGCAATTAATAAACTTCTTAAAATATTCCTTGTTTGTATGATTCTTCTGCTCTTCAAATTGTCTTAGCGCAAACGTGAACAACCTTAATTGGCCTATAGCCTAGCTAATATTGTGAATTTATGTATTATTTGTGCCATACCCTGTAAAAATCTCTGCATATATTACATTTCGTATTAAATTGGTCACTAATAACCTGATAGGTACTGTTACACAGTTTGGGTGGGCTAAATATTTATTAAATTCCTAAAGGGCATAATAGTCCGCCGTAGTGCTCAAGGATATCAGAAATTGAACTGCATAGTTGTTAGATTGTTTCCTCCTCCAAAACCGTGCGTTTTTTACTTTGTACATTGTTTAATTACGAAGTTTCCGTGCCTATATCCGGCTATATCATCATATTAGTTCAATTATACCATTTTAATTTGCTCATTGGATGTGATTAGTTACTGTCATTTAATTACCATAATTGATGATTGAAACATTATGTCTGATCTCCGTCGGCAAATTATTTATCATTGAGAAGTTGGCCATCTGCAGTACTCTTTATTAGTTTCACTAACGAATTGATGCTTCCTGAATGCATTTGTTTGATTCATTGCAGTATGCCGATAGTATTTGAGGAGGTTACTCAATTCCCTACGGATCCCATAACCAGAACTGGATTTCTTAAAACGTTAGAACAATATGAAAGATTATCCATTCAGTTACAAAAAGATTTCTGAAAGATTTTTTAAGAGAGGGAAGGACTTCCACCTAACAGAAGACCACAGCCAAATAACTACACACAGCGGTGTAGTTGTGTTCCTGTGTGTGAGTATAGATCTCCATCGCTCACTTAGGGATCCGTTTTGAAAGAAACGTATTCTATTCCAGGGATACTCCCATCTTAAAGCCCTGGTGTAAAAGATGGGTTGGTAACACGCATGTGATACCTTTAGAATTGCAAGCGTCCATAGGCTACGGTAACTGCTTAACATCAGGTGGGCCGTATGCTTGTTTGCTACAAAAGAAGTTTCATCTCAGCCATAAGACGTCCACTGCTGAACATAGGCCAAACACGCGTTTCGCTGTTAGTGATTTTTCGGTCGAAGATAGACGATATCGCGGACTTTTTTTGATCCATTTAGGAATAACATTGCCTCCATCAGCATGATTTGTCTGACTCGTTCAACTATCATCGTAATATTACAGCCAATTCACACTCACAAAACTATAATGAAAAAATCACGCCGTCTACTGGTGAAAATCGTATGAAATTTTATTTGGTAATTATTGAGTTTATCGTGACCAGACAGATTCGGTGGAGTGTTTTCTTTTCTGTGCTGCTTACCAGATTACCTAAATTAAGTTATTGTTAAATGTTAACCCCTATAAAAAATAAATAGCAATATTATAGATTTGATTGTGTTTAAGTTTCATTAGGCGTTACTAATTTAGTCAATGATTGTCTTAGATCTTGGCATTATTTTATGGCTGGCATGATTAATGCATTTCATTCGTACTTATAGTAAATTTATATAGTTTTAGTATTTTCAAAGACTTTAGCGGAAATTTTAGCGGCAAAAAACAGACAGACAGAGAGATAAAACTGTTAAAATTGTATTTCTGTTGTAAGTGCTATGTAAACAGCCACATGAATTTAATAGAAAGCTGTTATTTTGATATTACAAACAGACACTTTAATTTTATTTATGTGTTTATAGATGTATAGCTGATATGTGCTTGTGACTTCGTTTGCGTGGACTTCAGGAATAAAAATATAGAGTTTCCTGGAGTTGATAAACGAAAAATTGTTTGGAATCTTAAGAACCCGGGACATAAGAGTTTATCACCTGTACCGCATCCTGTTAAAATTTCTGCTTCTATCACATTTCGTTGTAAAATGGTTCACTTTTAACCTAGTACCGTTAACACGTATTGTTCCAGTCAGCTGATCTCTATTTAATATGGTCGTCCATATTGATGAGAGTTCAACTTAAATTGGTGATTGCTATATCTCCGAAACCTCGCATTTTTTTTTAAATTTATTTTCGTATAAACTTCAATTGTGGTTTTACAAACTACAGTTAACAAAATTTTCAGCTAAATGAATCGAAGCGCGTTTCTTGAATAGCACGTGTGTTATTAAAGTTACCATAACTTTTTTATTTGTGAACCGATTGGAATAAAACAAAGCCTATATGTTATGGGAAGGTTGCCACAATATTTAAGTAAAAACCGTATTTAAATCGGTTGCGTGGTTGCTGAGTTTATCGCGCACAAACGCGGCCACAAACAGACAAACAGACAAACAGACAAACAGACAAACAGACAAACAGACACACAGACAAACAGACAAAAATTCCAAAAACTAAATTTTTGGCCTCAGTAACATAAATACATCGTATATAAATTGTTTTTTTGAAAAAAAATTCAATGTACAGACGCGACTTGGTTACGATTTTATTATATGTATAGATGAATAAAGTTATTATGAATGAAAAACATTGTACAATGGTTAGTTTTAACTGCAAGTCTATTAAAAGATCTATTGATAGCGTGAAGATATTATGTGGGTCAGCAGACATCTTAGCCCTGCAGGAGACATGGCTCATGAGTCATGACTTGTCATATCTTAGTTCTATAGACCAAGAATTTGCATACACTGGGACTTCAGCGGTAGATTCAGCGGCCGGCTTGCTACAAGGCAGGCCGTACGGAGGTGTTGCCCTGTTGTGGAAGAAAAGCGTATTTCAGACTGTAACAGTGGTCGACTGTAATTGTGCGCGTTTATCGGCCATTAGAATAGTGTTGTGCGATAAATCGATATTAGTGTTCAGTGTTTATATGCCTACCAATTGCGCAGAGAATCTCAGTGAGTACACAGACTGCCTAAGTCGAATCAACGCTGTCATTGAGGACCAACAGGTAGAATTTTCATATATTCTAGGTGACTTTAATTCTCATCCAAATGAGTTATTTGGCAAAGAGTTACATAATTTTTGTATAGAACAAAACTGGGTCTGTGCGGACACGCGATTGTTAGGTATGAACTCAGATACCTACACTTTTATAAGTGAGGCCCACGGTTGTAAAAGGTGGCTGGACCACTGTCTGGTGACGGAAGCAGCATACGACTCACTCACTAGTATCAATGTTATGTACGATGTGACGTGGTCGGATCATTTGCCATTGTTTATTGTTTGTGATCTAAATGTCGTAAGATCAAAATATAATTATCATAATGTTAAATGTAATAAAATAGTGTGGGGAAATAGGCATTTGCAACAGTTACAAAAATATAATGAATTGTGTAATAATGAATTAAAATATATTGAATTTCCTAATGAGTTTCGTCAATGTGGCGATAAATATTGTACTAATTTAGAACATCGCTTAGTTATTGATTGTTTATATCAAAACATTATTAGAATAATGAGCAAGGCCGCTATTGCGTCCTATAACAAACCGCGATGTAGGAGAAAAGGAGGTTATATTGAAGGCTGGAATAAGCATGTTAGAGAGGCACACCGGGAGGCCAGGCTTATGTTTCAGGCATGGATTCTATCGGGCAAGCCATCTCATGGTAACAGTTATGATAATATGATTAAAACTAGAAAACAATTTAAATTAAAGCTAAAATGGTGTCAGGACCATCAAGAGCAGATAGCGATGGATAGAATAGCTTCTCATCATGAGAATAATAACTTCCGTGAATTCTGGAAAAGTACCAAGTGTCTGAGTCATGGTCCGGCCCGCCCGATCAGCGTTCATGGACTGACTAAACCCAACGACATATCAAATATGTTTAAAGATATGTTCATTGTAAGTTCACCGCTGGGCTTGCCATCACCTGGAACTACTGTCGAGTATTCACAGTCTGGGGATTTTGTAATTAGATTTACAGCTAGAGGGGTCAGAGATGCTATCTTTCAGATGAAGCATGGCAAGTCCCCAGGTCATGGCGGGCTCAGTGTTGAACATTTGAAACATGCTGGTGCACATATGCCACGGGTTCTAGCGTTGCTATATAACCTCTGTGTATCACACTCCTACTTACCTAGTGACATGATGAAAACAATAGTTGTACCTATCACAAAGAATAAGACGGGGGACATATCGGACAAAATGAATTACAGGCCTATATCGCTTGCCACAATTGTTGCCAAGGTATTTGACAGTATTTTGAACACTTTTTTACAAAAGCATATCATTTTGCACGATGCTCAGCACGGTTTTAGCCAGGGTGTGTCAACCGAAACAGCAATTCTATGTTTAAAAGAGTCAGTGAGGTACTACACCGATAGAAAGACGCCTGTGTTTGCATGCTTTCTTGATATGTCCAAAGCTTTTGACATGGTGAATTACGACAAGCTTTGGGAGAAAATGTCCAATTCAAATGTTCCATTAGACATTGTTAACATATTTAAATATTGGTATCAGCACCAAATAAACTTTGTAAAATGGGCAGATGCTGAATCGGAGGAATATAGGTTGCAATGTGGGGTTAGACAAGGTGGGTTAACATCTCCAATATTGTTTAACCTATATATTGATGCACTGATTAGCGAGCTTAGCAGTATGCAATCAGGTTGCTACATAGATGGCGTAGCTTTTAATAATATAAGTTATGCCGATGATATGGCTTTACTTAGCCCCTCAGTTGCTGGTTTGAGGGCCTTACTGGAGGTGTGTGAGAGGTATGCTGGAGAGCACGGTTTAAGATACAATGCCAAAAAGAGCGAAATTCTAGTCTTCGGGGCAAAATTATCGGAAAACTTACCACCTTTTACCTTAATGGGCAGTACCTTAAACCGTGTTCAACAGTTTAAGTATTTGGGACATATAGTTACGGAGAACATGAGAGATGATTTGGATGTAGAAAGGGAACGAAGAGCGTTGGCGGTCAGAAGCAACATGCTTGTCCGAAGATTTGCACGTTGCACATGTGAGGTAAAATTAAAACTTTTTAAAGCTTATTGTCAAACGTTTTACACGTGCAGTCTTTGGACTAGCTGTACGCTGAAGACCATCAGTGCTCTTCGAGTCCAGTACAACAATGCACTCAGGATGCTGTTGGGACTGCCATGGATGTGCAGCGCCTCAGGCATGTTCGCAGATGCACACACGGACAGTTTTGCAGCGATTAGACGTAAACGCGCTGCTTCGCTACTACAGCGAATACGTGGTAGCTCCAATAGCCACCTGAGGGTCATTGCCTCCAAATATGACAGTCCCATTGTAAATTATTTATGTAAATTACACGTACTAACATAGCTAGTAAGGTCTTTTGTATACTAACAAAAAATTATATTATGGAATCATCTGAAATAAACATTATTATTATTATTATTATTAGGTTTGCCATGGAGAGTGGGAATCTTACAGTGCTCTCCTTACTTGATTTTAGCAACGCATTCAACACTGTAGATTTCCATATCTTACTTGGCATTCTTCGCTCTATTAACATATCTCCAAGGGTGATAGATTGGTTTCATAGTTACCTGTTTGGTCGCCGACAACGTATTCGTATAGAAGACTCCTTCTCTTCTTGGTCTAATACTTCTGTTGGTGTACCACAGGGTGGCGTGCTATCTCCTTTACTTTTCGCAATTTTTATTAATTCCATCTCCAAGCAATTAACTTCTTCTTACCACCTTTACGCAGATGATCTCCAAATATACACATACGCTCCAGTAAACAAGTTGTCGGAAGCTTTCTTCATTATAAATAATGATTTACAACGAGTGTGTGATTGGAGTAAACAATTTGGACTTCAAGTAAATCCTGCAAAGACCCAAGTTGTTGTTGTTGGCAGCCCCAAGATGATGTCTAAAATTGATTGGCTTCAGTTACCCCGATTACATTTTAACAATACACCATTACTTATAAGTAATACTGTAAAGAATTTGGGTGTAATTGTTGATAAAAACTTGTCTTGGGGTCCCCAGGTTCAGGCAGTCAGTCGGAAACTGTTTGCTTCTGCGGGGTCCTTGCGAAGATTGCGGAACTTTCTTCCGACTGCTACCAAGATTGCGTTAGCTCAATCCCTTCTTCTTCCTATACTAGACTATGCCGACGTCAGCTATCTAGATCTCACCGAGGAACAACTTGATAAACTTGAGCGACTCCAAAATTTTTGCATAAGATTTATATTTGGTTTACGCAAATATGATCACGTATCAGAATATCGAAACATGCTCAAGTGGCTCCCTATTCGCCTTCGTCGGAATACTCATATTCTCTCTTTACTTTATAACATTTTGTTTAATCCTGCCACTCCCACTTATTTAAAGAAACGTTTTAGGTTTTTAAATGACACACATGTGAGATCCCTAAGGTCGGCGGAAACTTTGAGACTGGAAATGCCAATGCATTCCACAAATTTCTACGACAAATCTTTTACTGTACAGGCTGCCCGGCTGTGGAATGCATTGCCTATTTCCATTAGGCAGGCAAAGAGTTTAGCTACTTTTAAAGTTATGGTTTACAGACATTACCTTTCTCAGTAGTTTATATGTCCATATATGTTTGTATATATTTTACATTATATATTATACTAGCTGTACCCGCGACTTCGTTCGCGTGATCTTTTACTGTAAATCTGAAAACTACAGTTATTCCCATACAAATTTTCGACGGCTGATTTTCATCTTTAGCGGTTACATTTTAAAATACCTTTTTTAGCGGATGCCTATATCATAATAGCTATCTGAGTGTCTAGTGATTTAAATTGTGCGTTTGTTGATTTAAATTCTGCAATTAATAAACTTCTTAAAATATTCCTTGTTTGTATGATTCTTCTGCTCTTCAAATTGTCTTAGCGCAAACGTGAACAACCTTAATTGGCCTATAGCCTAGCTAATATTGTGAATTTATGTATTATTTGTGCCATACCCTGTAAAAATCTCTGCATATATTACATTTCGTATTAAATTGGTCACTAATAACCTGATAGGTACTGTTACACAGTTTGGGTGGGCTAAATATTTATTAAATTCCTAAAGGGCATAATAGTCCGCCGTAGTGCTCAAGGATATCAGAAATTGAACTGCATAGTTGTTAGATTGTTTCCTCCTCCAAAACCGTGCGTTTTTTACTTTGTACATTGTTTAATTACGAAGTTTCCGTGCCTATATCCGGCTATATCATCATATTAGTTCAATTATACCATTTTAATTTGCTCATTGGATGTGATTAGTTACTGTCATTTAATTACCATAATTGATGATTGAAACATTATGTCTGATCTCCGTCGGCAAATTATTTATCATTGAGAAGTTGGCCATCTGCAGTACTCTTTATTAGTTTCACTAACGAATTGATGCTTCCTGAATGCATTTGTTTGATTCATTGCAGTATGCCGATAGTATTTGAGGAGGTTACTCAATTCCCTACGGATCCCATAACCAGAACTGGATTTCTTAAAACGTTAGAACAATATGAAAGATTATCCATTCAGTTACAAAAAGATTTCTGAAAGATTTTTTAAGAGAGGGAAGGACTTCCACCTAACAGAAGACCACAGCCAAATAACTACACACAGCGGTGTAGTTGTGTTCCTGTGTGTGAGTATAGATCTCCATCGCTCACTTAGGGATCCGTTTTGAAAGAAACGTATTCTATTCCAGGGATACTCCCATCTTAAAGCCCTGGTGTAAAAGATGGGTTGGTAACACGCATGTGATACCTTTAGAATTGCAAGCGTCCATAGGCTACGGTAACTGCTTAACATCAGGTGGGCCGTATGCTTGTTTGCTACAAAAGAAGTTTCATCTCAGCCATAAGACGTCCACTGCTGAACATAGGCCAAACACGCGTTTCGCTGTTAGTGATTTTTCGGTCGAAGATAGACGATATCGCGGACTTTTTTTGATCCATTTAGGAATAACATTGCCTCCATCAGCATGATTTGTCTGACTCGTTCAACTATCATCGTAATATTACAGCCAATTCACACTCACAAAACTATAATGAAAAAGTCACGCCGTCTACTGGTGAAAATCGTATGAAATTTTATTTGGTAATTATTGAGTTTATCGTGACCAGACAGATTCGGTGGAGTGTTTTCTTTTCTGTGCTGCTTACCAGATTACCTAAATTAAGTTATTGTTAAATGTTAACCCCTATAAAAAATAAATAGCAATATTATAGATTTGATTGTGTTTAAGTTTCATTAGGCGTTACTAATTTAGTCAATGATTGTCTTAGATCTTGGCATTATTTTATGGCTGGCATGATTAATGCATTTCATTCGTACTTATAGTAAATTTATATAGTTTTAGTATTTTCAAAGACTTTAGCGGAAATTTTAGCGGCAAAAAACAGACAGACAGAGAGATAAAACTGTTAAAATTGTATTTCTGTTGTAAGTGCTATGTAAACAGCCACATGAATTTAATAGAAAGCTGTTATTTTGATATTACAAACAGACACTTTAATTTTATTTATGTGTTTATAGATGTATAGCTGATATGTGCTTGTGACTTCGTTTGCGTGGACTTCAGGAATAAAAATATAGAGTTTCCTGGAGTTGATAAACGAAAAATTGTTTGGAATCTTAAGAACCCGGGACATAAGAGTTTATCACCTGTACCGCATCCTGTTAAAATTTCTGCTTCTATCACATTTCGTTGTAAAATGGTTCACTTTTAACCTAGTACCGTTAACACGTATTGTTCCAGTCAGCTGATCTCTATTTAATATGGTCGTCCATATTGATGAGAGTTCAACTTAAATTGGTGATTGCTATATCTCCGAAACCTCGCATTTTTTTTTAAATTTATTTTCGTATAAACTTCAATTGTGGTTTTACAAACTACGAGTACAGTTAACAAAATTTTCAGCTAAATGAATCGAAGCGCGTTTCTTGAATAGCACGTGTGTTATTAAAGTTACCATAACTTTTTTATTTGTGAACCGATTGGAATAAAACAAAGCCTATATGTTATGGGAAGGTTGCCACAATATTTAAGTAAAAACCGTATTTAAATCGGTTGCGTGGTTGCTGAGTTTATCGCGCACAAACGCGGCCACAAACAGACAAACAGACAAACAGACAAACAGACAAACAGACACACAGACAAACAGACAAAAATTCCAAAAACTAAATTTTTGGCCTCAGTAACATAAATACATCGTATATAAATTGTTTTTTTGAAAAAAAATTCAATGTACAGACGCGACTTGGTTACGATTTTATTATATGTATAGATGTATCAATAAAATGTATTTATATAGTTGTATATAATTTTATTTATGTAAGTACTTATGAGTATTAGTATATTAGTTATAGGTAAGTATTGGATACCTATGTAAATATATATTTCCCTTTACTAGCAACACCAAACTGCTCACTCTACAAATATCTTTATCTATCATTTCTGTCCATCCTAAGGTTGCCTGTAAGAAATTGCTTTTAGCGATAAGGCCGCCCATTGTGCATTACTATATAAGCAAAACTATGTAAGCAATATGTTTTTTGGTGTACAATAAAGAGTTATCTATCTATCTATCTATCTACATTAGTTGTATTCCTGTGTATAAAAATACCACCAGTGCAAAGCCGGCATATAGCAAGCAAATAGCAAGTTCTACCCTAGGAAGAAAGTAGGGTACGTTTGTCATCAAAAAGACATCGTAGAAAGGGGTCAGGAAGCACCTGTGTTCACAAACACCTGCGAGTTTTGTTTACCTTACTTACTGAACCAATTTGTTTGTTCCCCTAATACTCTGTTACTGTTAAACTTTTGGAATATCAGGCCTTTCTGGCAGGTGCCAGGCATATTTGCTGATCGATAAACTATCAGCGAGTTAAGCTGCCAAAGGCGTGCATAGTCAGTTTTCATTTGAGCATCTTATGGTTCAGAGGGCACTTTAAAAGTCGGTCATTATTTTGGAAATTGTCCTATTTTTTTTTTAGATTACTCCCGGTAGGGACAAGCCCTGTGTCACGGGAGACTTCACAAACAAACAATAAAATTAACGGACACAAAGTACACTCAGACTCGGAACAACCATTTGTGGATCACGCAATTTTTGCGATCCGTATGGGGATCGAACCCACAACACGTCTCACAGTGGTATATCGCGAGGTAACCACTAAAGCCTCTGAAACAACCGTGCAGTCAAAACAGCAGGCGTTCGAAGTTCAAGTTCAATTTAACTTTAAGTTATGAGGGGGCCTGCGGGGTAAGACGCACTTTAGGTATTTATTTGTCGACTTTTAAGCAAATATAAAAGAGTGACGCTACTATATAATCTTTCCTATACTATGACATAACCCTAAAAAGAAAAGCAAACATAAATCTACCATATATTTAACTACCATATAAGGAAACATCTGCAGGATTCATTACTAACGTAAAATATAAACATTGTATATGCTAGTCGTGTAACAAATGACTCCAACTGCGGGTAATATACCAGCTAATGTGGTGACTGCGGCCAAATGTTGTCTATGTATAGTGTTATTACTATGAGTGTACCTATTACTTAACTACGGCGGGCATAGTAACTATGGCACAGACAAACACACACACACATACACACATGCGTGTGCGCACACACACGCACGCACGCACACACTTAAAATAATTGACTGCCTTGGTGGTCCACTGGCCGCAGTATGCGCCGTTGATTGTATGTTTGTAAAGTCCCCCGCGACACAGAGCTTGTTCTCTAGTGCGGGAGTTGTCTTTTTAAAAAAGAAAAAGAAAATAATTAAGCTTAAGAGACGTAGGAATAATTTTTCTCTTGTGAAAAAGTATTTCTATCCTAGAGTTACCTCACACAAAACTCTGGTGTTGCAAAATGTAGGGTTGACAAATCCATAATATTAATACTCTGAAAGTAACTCTATTTGTCTGTGAGTTTATTAGTTTGTTTGTTTGTTACCTATTTACGACTAGGTAAACGGCTGAACGGTTCTTAATAATAATAATAATAATAAACCCGCAGAGCAGCTTGTGGCGGGCTGAATGTGAGTGGCGACACTGCGGTCTCGAATGCCCCAGAGAGTCGGTCAGGGCCTCGTCTCCGGCTTGCCTTTATTGGCTGTCCGGAGTGGACTGACAAGAGCGCCCGCAGGACTCTCAGCTCTGGCTTGCCTTAATTGGCTGATCAGAGAGGGGTCGCAAGAGCTATATGCTCGGGGGTAGAAGTGTCATTTTCAAGGGCATAACTACGGGGAAACCCGCTCTCGGGTCTCAGACCCCCGATGGTGAAACCGGCGCCGCACCGCTCGATACCCCTAGCCGAGCACTATGGTGTTGCCCTTATGCCTGTGGGCTGTTGCCCATGTCGGTTGTTTCAAGGGGCCCATCTAGTGTATAGGCGAGTCACCGTCTGCCTATTTTACATTTAGAGTATATCCCAACTTTTAGATGATGGCAGGCGACGTTTTATCCGATAATCATTATAAATCAGTCCATCGAACACCCAATCCCATAGCCCAAAATTATTTGATTTCACATGTTGCAATAGCTCTACACTTGCCATAGGCATGTCATGGCTGTACTGCAATAGTGCAACTGTGGCATGACTATGGTAAGCGTCTCATCCCATTTTAAATTAAAATTCTCTAAGGGCCTCTGCGTGTTGGATCTATGTCCCCGCGTAAGCCTTCCAAAGGCCCGGGTATCCTCCTTGAATGATAGGAAAATACCCGTGATAAAGAGAGACATAATAATAATAATAATATAATAATAATAATCATTTATTTTCAGAAAATACATTCCATAGATACATACCTTACAGACTAACATACATAATTATAACTTTTGTTAGTTTATATTACTTAAAACTATGTTAGTAACACTTCACTAGCACTTCATTGTCTCAGTGCGTTCAGGTGGCACTTGTCCGCGGAAGCGACGGAACACCACACCTTTCGGCCAGAAGTCTTCTTTCATAACGAGGTGCAGAAAACACGTCGGTACTCGCACCACGAACGCCTTAAAGTTGACGTTGCGGTGCGACTCGAGTAACTGCACTCTCGCCGTGTATTTAGTCTTCTGGCGGACGTACTCCACGATGTCCTCCGCCTTAGTGGTGTAATGCAGGCGAGAGATATACACCGGAGTGTTCGGTGCTGCGGCGCGTAGGCTTACGCCGGGTTCCACTGGAGCCGTGCCGCAACAGTTCTTTACAGCACGCTGTCGGCGCTTCCTCCTTTGCACCGTCACGAAACCGTCGTTTTCAGCCCGATTCATAGCCTTTTCAGGAATAGGCTTGGCGGGTGGAGCAATTTGAGTAGTCTGCGTGACCGGGAAGTCAGCTGACCTCGCAGCGGGGCGAAGGGAAGCCGCGGGGACGGGGGCAGGGCAGCGACGCTCAGGTGCAGCGCATACAGCCGACGCTGCATTCCGCGGCGTCAAAACCGCTGACGCGAAACTTGCAACACTATCGTTCGATGTGTCGAGTCGGCAGGCTCCTCGGCGCATGTTTACGTTGTTACTACACGACGCCGATGACCCAGTTAAGGTCACAGTATTGCGCAACTCGTTGAGTTCCTTGCGCAAATCTGTGACGTTGTTTTGGGATGATTCCAACTTCCTCTGCACATCCGCTAGACTTGCCTTCAGATTGATGATGTCCTTGAGAAGGCTAGTAACGTCGACGTGGTCAAAAGTGACGGGCGGTAACTTATTTAAGTCCTTAGCCACAAACGTCGGCACGTCGTCAGGATCGGTCACCTTAAGTAGCGTGATGATGTCCTGTAGACTCTTTTTTGTCCCGTCACGCCTGCGAGACACCATCTGGTCACTTTTATTAAGCGACGTAAACACTAGCAGCTTTGCAGCAGCTATATCTTCCTCGCTGAAGTTCGTTGAGCAGATTTGGATCGCGGACACCTCGTCCATGACATCCAGCTTCTGCTGCAAGAACGCCAGCAACTCGTTCGCCACAAGTTTGTCACTCATGGCAAAATAATATCGAGCGTCGGCTTACGCCGCGCTAAACAATAAAATTAATTATGCACGTACACGTCCACCTCAGAGCGCAGTGCAGTGACTTAATGAGATTAGGCAAGCAGATAGATGGTATCCTAGAGAAGCACTTAGGTTAGGTACTTTTTATCGCGATAACCGACATCAACGCGGGCGGAGATGCAGGTTACAGGTAGTGGACATATATCGTCTCTGGAAAGGCAAAATTACTGAAGTGAAAATAGGTTGTTTCGAGATAAAGCCGATCAAAGTTTTTATTTTTAGAAAAAAAATCATATCTTTTTACACAATCATCCGATTTCAATAAAATAACTTTATAAATAATTCTATTTGTAGCATGCGTTTACTGGAAGTGGTTGAAATTGCTTTTTTTTACTACTTTCCAAGATAAGTGGCGCTTCAGTAATTTTGACCCAATAACTTAGTAAGCCAAATTTTCTTAAACGCCACCAATGTAAACAACGATTGTATTTTAAAAGTACTGAACACAATACTATTAGTAAATTTGAGTAGGATGAAATTTCTTTAGCATAAATTTTAGTGTCGTGTTAGTGTATCAAAATAACTTCAAGGGAAATATTTTATACTCCTCATGTCTAGGATTTTGACTCATGAGGCGATAGGATAACTAAGTAACTTCAACTAAAATTACTTAAAATGTTTTTTTTTCGTAATCAGTTAAAATTTCTTTAGTTGAATTTTTATTACATTCAAGGTAAGCACAAATTACTTAAAGGCCATTCTTTTTTAGGCTACACAAAGGCAATTTTACTCAAGCGCCAAACTTAATATTTAATATTCAGGAAATATTTCTTGAGCGACATGAGTGAAAAATTGGCCAAAAAACGCGTCGCTTCAGTAATTAGGAAAAAAAAGCAGCACCTTTTTTTAGGTTACTTAAACGCCACAAAAATGCTCTGATTGCAATGGTTCCTAGGCAGATCGACGCAGAAAAAATCGCTGATTCCGAATATGTATATAACTCAATTATGCCCACTTTGTATGACAGAAGTAATTTTGCCTTTCCAGTGACGATATGTATATAGGCTGCGATTACATTTGTTTGTTACCGAATAGTTTATGTAAAATATTTGGATATTTTTTTTATAGCACTTGGGTGGAAAATTTGCATACGGTACGTTTGATGCTAAGCAGTTACCGTAGCCTATGGACGCTTGCAATACCAGAGGTATCACTTGCGTGGTATAATATATTTAACTATAGTGGAGTAATGTTACAGACACGTAGTAAAGGTTTAATACTTAGTTTAATACGACTACTGTGCACATTGCGGGTTCATTAGAGCCTAACGACTAACTTTTGGAGAGGATTTCGTTTTAAGAATGTATGTCATTGTTTATAATAAGCCAAGGAAATATTTAAGAGATTATTACAAAGAAGTGAAGCTAAGAAGAAAGTTTTTTTATACTTCTTGAGTGGCAACAAGCATATGGCCTGCCTGATGTTAAGCAGTTACCGTAGTCTATAGACGCCTACAATACCAGAGGTATCAAATGCGTGTTGCTGACCTATTTCTTTTACATCAGGCCTTATCACCAGATGTAGTAGTAAAAACGTATTCCTATCCCAGAGATAGGAAAACGTCTTTTCAAATCGGATCCTGAAATGAGCGCTGGAGGCCTGTACTGTCACACACAGGAACACAACTACATCGCTCTGTGTAGTTATTTGGCTGTGGTCATATGTAAAGTGGAGGTCCATCCCCAGTCGGGCTTGCTCGCTAGTATGGTGCCTTAACTTGACTCACACGAATATTCGATTCCAAACCTGGCGAAGCCTTAAAACTACAGCATGGGGTTATACAAGAAAGGAGTTATAAAATTTCAAAAGGGTCGGCAACGCACTAGTGATACCTCCAGTGTTGCAAGCGTTCATAGGCTACGGTAACTGCTTACCATCAGGTGGGCCGTATGCTTGTTTGCCACCTAAGTAAAAAAACTAAAATATTATTATGATTATTTACGACACATAATAAAAGCTTCGAACATCACCATAGTGATACATCATACGAAACTAATAAAAGTAGGAACTATTCGCGTTAGTTAAACAACTCGAGCCGCAAGTTTGGTGGCTCATCAAATATTCTGACGGAACTATCAAGTTCGTGGTTGAAAGCAAATAAAACTGGAGTATTACACATATTATATTATACCTATGTAGTAGGTATGTATTTAACATCCTACTGATATTATAAATGCGTTTTACGGTTGGATGGATGGATGTCTCTTACTTAATTACGTCAGAACGGCCTAATGAATCTGCCCTTAGTAGTACAAAACAGTGTTTCGCAAACTTTTAGTCTTTAGGTAATACACAAGAATAACGTTTTTTTTATAGAACACCAAAAATTTAAAAAAAAATAGCATTTCGGGAGTGCCGACAGAAGTGAAAACACTATGCAAAGCAGTTGTTATAAATTTTGTAGCAATCAATGTTTTTTTTATTTATCTAGAAGCGTTCGCGATCTGCTATATGTACATGCATATATCGCCTCTTTGCTTTAATAGCGTGACAGTCGAAAATTATAGCAATATATTTTTTTTTTTTATAAGACGCGTTCGCGGCATAGATTATACATCGCGGTCTGCTATATGTACATGCATATATCGCCTCTTTGCTTTAATAACGTGACAGTCGAAAAATGATTTTTCGGATATGTGAAGCTGCGTCTCGTAACTGTGTCGCGAATCCAGAGATTTTATCTCATCAAAAATATGCATACCGTGCTAAAATAAGTTTTCACTTAAAACATTTTTTTATCATTTTATAATCAACATTTATTATCACTCAACAAACCTAAACTTATTACCGCAGATTTATATTTTTCTTCCGTCTGTTTATCATATATATATTCTAAGGCACACGAAGTAATGACCACAGTACATCAGTGTGCTTTGGCACACACTTTACGGGACACTGATATAAAACATAAAATTCAACGCTTAAATAGCAAGTCACGCAGATGAGAAGTTGACCCTAAAATTTTATAAAACGACGATCCCATCCATCAAGAGGGCCAGATAAACGGACATTATACTTAACCCATTCTCATTCGGATAAATGGATCTACTCTATATTGTGCAAATCATTGTTTTAAATATGTTTAGAGCCGTGCAAAGCTAGATGCAATCGCTGTGCAGTAAACGATCAGCGGATCAAGCTGCCAAGGGTGTGGTAACCATATAGATAGGGTAGCCGCATAGGGGCTTTTCATCTGAGCGTCTCTGCAAATTAAAAGTCGGTCCCGACTGTTAACAGTCGTTAAATCATGACACAGGCATAACTATAGGTGATCTAAATAACTCTGTCACTAGGTTGGCCACTAACTATACGATAAGAAGAATGTGGTATTTAAATAATCTCCAGTAGTGGACGATTTTTGGTTGAGATAATAATGATGAATTGAATAATAGAAATAGTTTTTCAGATTATTGATGTCACGGTGGTGAATACTAAGGAGATTAGCCAACTCCACAGGACATGTTGGCAATCTCAGGTGCACTCTCTATGACGTGAATGAATTGAGCGCGGATGGCACAGATTTTAATAATACTAGACCTGTGTTTACCCCGACGCTTAGTCGATTTTTATTCGATTCTAGCAAACATTTTTTTTTATATTTCTTTATTTAAACATATTTATTCTTTAAATTTTTCTTAATATATTCACCGCTTATTTAAATATTATATTCTGTATCATATATGTATGGTGTACAATAAAGAGTTTACTATCTATTTATTTATCTGTATAACTGACCGTGACTTCACTTGACAATCAGCGCTGCAGTATAAAATGCCGCAGCACAGAGCTGAGATTAGGACCTTTTTTGACATCACACAGGATATTATCCTTTTTTTGTGTTGTTATTATGTCTATTTTTTTTCTACCATCTGTTATCCTGTGTATATTTCGAATAAATACTTTTCTTTCTATCTTCTTTTTTTCTTCGGCAAAAGGAACAACAGCTTAACGTAATTTTGAGAGCATAGACGGGACTACGGACTGACTGTCTTAATACTTGTTATTTGGCGATGACCCAAATAAATAAAGAGAGGTAAGATACCATACAAAGGAGGAAGCTCTAATAGAGAAGGACCTCCCACAGAGGTAAAGAAAATACACATAACAACATAGGTAAGTGTTGTACACCTCTGAATGAAAAAAACCGAAAGAAAATATACCTTCTAAGAGAATTAGGGCACCATACCAGCAACCGTGTAGTGACGGATTGTCCGTGTGGAAACGGATTAAGGATACAAATGTCACCACCCCGTTCCATTTGAGAGTGTCGTAAGAGTCGACTAAGGTAGTAAGTAAGTCAGGCAGGCAAAATCCACTGCAAGAGAGGGAAATCTCGAAACAAAACCCTATACCAAATATAGTAATATCCCTCTAAATATATGGAGGAGACCCGTGCCCAGCAGTGGGACTTTATGGGTTGACATGATGACTAGCAAACAAACCCCATTAAAGAAAAACCTTATAGAAGACTATCCGCCAAATAACTACACAAAACCTAGTTGTGTTCCTGTGTGTTAGTACAGGTCTCCCGCGCTTATTTAGGAATACGTTTTGAAAGACACGTTTTCCTACCCCAGGGATATCCATTAAATATTTTTGTAACAAGGTTTCAATGTAAGCCATTGTGTTAAAAAATATGATCTTCATCTCTGGTATTGCAACTATCCATAGACTACAGTACGTACGCTATCGTTTGCCATCCAAGTAGAATAAAAAATAAATTAAAAAAACTATTATTTTGCTCTTAAAACAAATACCTATAAAAACATTACTAAATATTATATTTGAGACGCAAAAATTATCCACAATAAGCTTTATAGCCGCACCGCCGCCGTTATTCTCTGCCTACCTCTACCGAAAAAATAGGCGTGATATAACAAAGTTGAACGACGTAGACAAACAGTAGTAAAACAACTTTTTCTTACTAATCCACATGTCCGTAAATGATTTATCTCACTCTGGGGCTACGTTACGGGCTGAGTCCGACTCCCACGCTTAAGGGAAAAGGTTCAACGCGATACGTGATATTATTATAACACTTATGAATGAACTGGAAACCCTTAGGAAGCGTTTTCACTTACCATACTAGCGAGCAAGCCCGATTGGGGAAGGACCTTACAGATTACTGAAGACCACAGTCAAATAACTACATAGCGGTGTAGTTGTATTCCTATGTATGAGTACAGGTCTCCAGCACTCATTTAGGGATGCGTTTTTAAAGACACGTATTCCTATCCCAGGGATATCCATTAAATATTTTTTAACAAGGTTTCAATTTAAGCCATTGTTTTAAAAAATATGATCTTCATCTCTGGTATTGCAAGCGTCCATAGACTACAGTACGTACGCTATCGTTTGCTATCCAAGTAGAATAAAAAATAAATAAAAAAACTATTATTTTGCTCTTCAAACTAATACCTACAAAAACTTTACTAAATATTATATTTGAGACGCAAAAATGATCCACAATAAGCTTTATAGCCGCACCGCCGTTATTCTCTGCCTACCTCTACCGAAAAAATAGGCGTGATATTACTATGTTGAATGACGTAGACAAACAGTAGTAAAACAACTTTTCCTTGCTAATCCACATGTCCGTAGATGATTTATTTCACTCTGGGAGGGGGCTACGGGCTGAATCTGACTCCCACGCTTAAGGGAGAAGGTTCAACGCGATACGTGATATTATTATAACACTTATGAATGAACTGGAAACCCTTAGGAAGCGTTTTCACTTACCATACTAGCGAGCAAGCCCGATTGGGGAAGGACCTTACAGATTACTGAAGACCACAGTCAAGTAACTACACAGCGGTGTAGTTGTATTCCTATGTGTGAGTACAGGTCTCCAGCACTCATTTAGGGATGCGTTTTTAAAGACACGTATTCCTATCCCAGGGATATCCATAATATTTTTTAACACAAAGGTTTTTATTTAAGCCATTGTGTTTTAAAAAAATAAGATCTCTATCTCTGGTATTGCAAGCGTCCATAGACTACAGTACGTACGCTTTCGTTTGCTATCCAAGTAGAATAAAAAATAAATAAAAAAAACTATTATTTTGCTCTTAAACAAATACCTACAAAAACATTACTAAATATTATATTTAAGACGCTAAAATGATCCACCATAAGCTTTATAGCAGCACCGCCGCGCCGCCGTTACTCTCTGCCTACCTCTACAGAAAAAATAGGCGTGATATTACTATGTTGAATGACGTAGACAAACAGTAGTAAAACAACTTTTCCTTGCTAATCCACATGTCCGTAAATGATTTATCTCACTCTGGGAGGGGGTTACGGGTTGAATCCGACTCCCACGCTTAAGGGAAAAGGTTCAACGCGATACGTGATATTATTATACCACTTATGAATGAACTGGAAACCCTTAGGAAGCGTTTTCACTTGCAACGATAAAGAATTTAAGAGAGGTAGGGCACCATACTAGCGAGCAAGCCCAACTAGGGAAGGACCTTACAGAAGACCACAGTCAAATAACTACACAGCGGTGTAGTTGTATTTCTATGTGTGAGTACAGGTCTCCAGCGCTCATTTAGGGATGCGTTTTTAAAGACACGTATTCCTATCCCAGGGATATCCATAATATTTTTTAACACAAAGGTTTTAATTTAAGCCATTGTGTTAAAAAATATGATCTTCATTTCTGGTATTGTAAGCGTCCATAAACACCTACGGAAGACGGTACGTACGCTTTCGTTTGCCATCCAAGTAGAATAAAAAAAAAAAAATATTATTTTGCTCTTAAACAAATACCTACAAAAACATTACTAAATATTATATTTGAGACGCAAAAATGATCCACCATAAGCTTTATAGCCGCACCGCCGTTATTCTCTGCCTACCTCTACAGAAAAAATAGGCGTGATATTACTATGTTGAATGACGTAGACAAACAGTAGTAAAACAACTTTTCCTTACTAATACACATGTCCGTAGATGATTTATCTCACTCTGGGAGGGGGTTTACGGGCTGAATCTGACTCCCACGCTTAAGGGAAAAGGTTGAACGCGATACGTTATATTATTATAACACTTATGAATGAACTGGAAACCCTTAGGAAGCGTTTTCACTTGCAATAATAAAGAATTTAAGAGAGGTAGGGCACCATACTAGCGAGCAAGCCCAACTGGGGAAAGACCTGCAGAGGACCACAGTCAAATAACTACACAGCGGTGTAGTTGTATTCCTATGTGTGAGTACAGGTGTCCAGCGCTCATTTAGGGAAAGAAACGTACGTATGTTTTGAAAAAAATTTATTCCTATCCCAGGGACACTCCCATCTTTAAGCCGAAATGATTTTGATGTAAAAAAATGGGTTGGCAACACGCAAGTATTGCAAGGGTCCATAAGCTACGGTAACTGCTTAACATCAGGCGGGCCGCATGCTTGTTTGCCACCCAAAAAAAAAGAATAAACGTCAACTTGACACCAACACTGCGCTGAGTCTTGTGTTCGATTTCTGCACTAAGTCTTGTGTTCGATTACTGCACGAGACAAAATTTTGTACTAAGTTTGTGATGTTATATAGCCTATAAAAGCCTGAATAAATGCACTATTCAACAAAAAAGATTTTTCAAATCGAACCAGTACTTTCTGAGATAAGCGCGTTCAACCAAACAAACAAACTCTTTAGCTTTATAATATTAGTATAGATATTATACTTGGGTACTAAACACTGCTGTAACATTTTTTCTATTTAATAGGCTTAGGTAACTGCTTACCATCATGCGGGCCATACGCTTATTTGTCACCGAAATAAGTACAAAAAAGATTCCATCCTGCAGGTGAAGGAGATCCTTTACAAAAATGTCACCTCTTATAATGCCCACGCAAAGTGATAAATCAGTTTACTTTTAGGGATATGGCACACTTAATGCAGAAAGTTATACGCGGTCCAAAATGTCAACTGTCAAGAATTGGACCACACACTGTAGAACTAGTATTATATTATCTGTGCTGTAGACATAGGTAGGTCGCCCACGAGCAACTTCGTCTCTGCAACTTATTTGTCTCATCACATCAAGTCTATGACTATGACTGCCTTGGTGGTCCAGTGGCCGCAGTATGCGCCTGCTGTTCACGAGGTTGTGGGTTCGATTCCCTCACAGGACAAAACTTTGTGTGACCCACAAAGAATTGTTCTGAGTCTGGGTGTAATTTGTGTCCGTTAATTGTATGTTTGTAAAGTCCCCCGCGACACAGAGCTTGTGCGGGAAGTTGTCTTTAACATATTAAGTATGGGTTATTATGAAAAGTCTCCTGGCTACGTGGAACTACGTCGCTACGTGGGCGCACTTTCATACTAGCCCATACACTTAATGTGATGAGACAAATAAGTTGCAGAGACAAAGTTGCTCGTGGGCACCCTATTATAGAGGTACTTAGTTAAAGTTTAAGTTAGTGTACTCTGCAATCAACTTATATAAAAAACTACCTCATTAGTCTAAAGGCCGTGGGTTGCGACTGTTGATCACGAGGTAGGTCTCCAATTTGATTCCCGAATCAGGACAAAAACATATATTAGATTTTTATGTCAAAAAACATGTGAAGTAGTCTTTGGGTACTGCCGATAGAAGTGAAAACTAAGTAACTTTTGAAGTTTTTAAATTATTTTTGGTTGTCTCATAGAACGCGTTCAGTGACGATGAGGCGAGTTCCATTATATTTGTTTACCCAAAAAGTGCTCAACGCGCCTAAAAAAATTTCACACCGCCATATTTTACACTTCTATATACATTTAATTCTAATTTTGACTTGATCCGGACTCGAGACAATTTTTGACGTATATTAAATCTCCATCTATACATATAATAAAATCGTAACCAAGTCGCGTCTGTACATTGAATTTTTTTTCGAAAAAACAATTTATATACGTTGTATTTATGTTACTGAGGCCAAAAATGTGGTTTTTAGAATTTTTGTCTGTTTGTCTGTGTGTCTGTTTGTCTGTGTGTCTGTTTGTCTGTGTGTCTGTTTGTCTGTTTGTGGCCGCGTTTGTGCGCGATAAACTCAGCAACCACGCAACCGATTTGAATGCGGTTTTCACTTATATATTGTGGCAACCTTCCCATAACATATAGGCTTTATTTTATTCCAATCGGTTAACAAATAAAAAAGTTATGGTCACTTTAATAACACATGTGCTATACAAGAAACACGCTTCGATTTATTTAGCTAAAACTTTTTAAAATGTAGTTTGTAAAACCAAGTTTGAAGTTTATATGAAAATAAATTTAAAAAATAATGCGAGGTTTCGGAGATATAGCAATCACCAATTTAAGTTGAACTCTCATCAATATCGGCGACCATATTAAATAGAGATCAGCTGACTGGTACATCACGTGTTAACGGTACTAGGTTAAAAGTGACCATTTTACAACGAAATGTAATAGAAGCAGACATTTTAACAGGATGCGGTGCAGCTAATAATCTTTTATGCCCCGGGTTCTTTTGATTCCAAACAATTTTCCGTTTAGCATCTCCAGGAAACTCTATGTTTTAATCCCTGAAGTCCACGCAAACGAAGTCATAAACACATATCAGTTATACATCTATACACACATTAATAAAATTGAAGTGTCTGTTTGTAATATCAAAATAACAGCTTTCTATTAAATTCATGTGGCTGTTTACATAGCACTTACAACAGAAATACAATTTTAACAGTTTTATCTCTCTGTCTATCTGTTTGTTGCAGCTAAAATCGTCTTTGATAAAACTAAAACTATATAAATATACTATAAGTACGAATAAAATGCGTTAATCATGCCAAGACCTAAGACAATCACTGACTAAATTAAACGCCTAATAAAACTTAAACACAAACTATAAAATATTACTATAAAATGAATGCTATTTCATTTTGTGTAGGCGCTAACATTTAACAATACCTTAATTTAGGTAATCAGGAAAGCAGCACAGAAAAGAAAACACTCTGAATCTGTCTGTCTGGTCACGATATACTCAATAACTAGGTACCAAACAAAATTTCATACGATTTTCACCAGTAGACGGCGTGATTCTTTCATTATAGTTTTGCGAGCGTGAATTGGCTGAAATATTACGATGATAGTTGAGCGAGTCGGAAAAATCCTGCCGTTGGAGGCAATGTTATTTGCAAATAGATCTAAAAAACTCCGCGATACTATGTGTCTATCTTCGACCAAAAAAATCACTCACAGCGAAACGCATGATCGGCCTCTGTCTCATCGGCATACTTAACTGATATATATTTTTAACTGAATTTTTAAAGATGAGGTTCCATCGCATTGTTTTTTTTATTCCTGAACATCATCATTTAAGAGCCGATTTGTAATATTTTCTTTTTAAGTGACCGACATAGCTCGAAAAACTGCCTCAATTAAGTGACAATGGGCAGGGCATATAGCTCACAGAACCGATGGCCGTTGGGGCAGAAAGGTTCTAGAGTGGCGACCACGAACTGGAAGACGCAGCGTGGGCAGGCCTCCAACAAGGTGGACCGACGACCTGGTAAACGCGGGCAACCGATGGACAAGGTCAGCTCAGGACCGAATGATGTGGAAAACCTTGCGGGAGGCCTATGTCGAGCAGTGGACGTCTTATGGCTAAGATGGAACTACTTTTGTGGCAAACAAGCATATGGCCCACCTGATGTTAAGCAGTTACCGTAGCCTATAGACGCTTGCAATACTAAAGGTATCACTTGCGTGTTACCAACCTATTTTTTACACCAGGGCTTAGATGGGAGTATCCCTGGGATAGAAATACGTTTCTTTCAAAACGAATCTACGAGACCTATACTCACACACAGGAACACAACTACACCGCTGTGTGTAGTTATTTGGCTGTGGTCTTCTGTAAAGTGGAGGTCCTTCCCTCTCTTTAAAAATTATCTTAAAAATCTTTTTGTAATTGGATGGATAATCTTTCATATTGTTCTCAGTTTTTAAAAAATCCAGTTCTGATGATGGTTTCCGTAGGGAAGTGAGTAACCTCCTCAAATACTATAGGCATACTGCAATGAATCAAACAAATGCATTCAGGAAGCATCAATTCGTTAGCGAAACTAATAAAGAATACTACAGATGGCCAACTTCTCAATGATAAATATTTTTCCGATGGAGATCAGACATAATGTATCTGAATTATGGTAATTAAATGACAGTAACTAATCACATTCAACAAGCAAATTAAAATGTTACAAATGAACTAATATTATGATACAGCCGGATATACGCACGGAAACTTCGTAATTAAACAATGTACGAAGTAAAAAATGCATAGTTTCAGAGATAAAGATAATAATTAACAGATACATATACCGAATTTACGTTGAACTCTCACTAATATGGTCGACAATATTAAATAGGGTTCAACTTACTGGTTTTTCATTCAGTTTTTTTCCGAAAGCATGTAAAGTAGTATAACTGTATTATAAGAACAATGGATTAAAAGGAAAGTTCAATTTCTGAAATCCTTGAGCACTACGACGGACCATTATGCCCTTTAAGAATTTCATAAATTTTTAGCCCACATAAACTGTGTAACAGTACCTATCAGGTTAGAAGTAACCAATTTAAAACGAATGTAATAGATGTAGAGATTTCTACAGGGTATGGCACAGATAATACATAACAATACATAAATTCAAACTATTAGCTAGGCGATGGGCCAATTAAGGTTATTCACGTTTGCGCTAAGACAATTTGAAGAGCAGAACAATCATACAAACAAGGAATATTTCTTCATGAAGTTTATTAATTGCAGAATCAAAATGTTTATAATATCTTTTTAACAAAAAATTGAACCGACGAAAAAAATAGGATTTGAAAAGTAAAAAATAATAAAGTTTTGAGTCGGCGCCAAACAAACAAGCCATCATCTCACTTTATGTATATGCTCTGCGTTGGTGAATCAGTTACGGCAAGTATTATACATGTAGGTATAGATTAATTTGCTTATTCGTTAGTTTGGCGCCGCCTCAAAACTTTATTATTTTTTACTTTTCAAATCCTATTTTTTTCGTCGGTTCAATTTTTTGTTAAAAAGATATTATTTTTAATTTTTTTGTGACTTTATTTGTGATGTATAATATTATTGATTTGTATGTATATGTAACAAATCAATAATATTATACATCACAAATTGGTTATAAAGTCCTTATGATCTCAGTCAAAAGACGTGCACTGGTAGACCACTGCGCTGTGTAAATCCTTATGCTATGTAAACATAAGCATTAAGCTTACGTTTAGATAAAAATTTACACAGCACAAATAAATCCTTATGCTTATGTATACATAAGCATTAACTGGCCTGTTGGTCTAGTGATTAGTGACTCTGACGTAGCAGTCAGCCGGAGGTCGTGGGTTCGATTCCCATTCAGGACAAATCTTTGTGTGATGAGCACGAATGTTTGTTCTGTGTGTGGGTGTAATTTATTTATAATATGTATGTATTTAGAAATATATAAGTATGTTTATCAGTTGTCTTGTTACCATAGTTCAGGCTTTGCCTAGTTTGGGATCAGATAGCGATGTGTGAGTTGTCTCAAAAATATTATTATTATTAAGGTTTAACACAGCGCAGCGTTAGTATACGACCACGTCTCATAATATGTATAATGTTTATCACTGGTAACATACACGGGTCAAACATTTTTGTCTTGAGATACTGCGATATTTACGACAGGGAGATAAATATGGCTAAGCCATTCAAACACTACCCAGCCGAATCCGATTAGCGAGTAACCTCCTTTAACGAGTTACTACTTTTGACTAGTGACCTGTTATGGTGTCTTCTTCGAGCTTTTCGGGGGTGTTGAATACGAATATAACATCTATTTCGTGATCAAAGATGGAGAACGCGATTTTTTATAAAAAGTCAATATATCTTTGTATTGTAGTAGTTTAAATGTTTTTTTATTACTTACCCTTATTTTTGTACCTTTGATTAAACAATAAAATAAAAATCTTTATTTTTCTTTTTCTTTTAAGGCAAGTCTCTCGCTAGGTAACAAGCCCTGTGTCGCGGGAGACTTTACAAATATACAATTGACGGATACAAAGTACACTCATACTAGGGACAACCATTGGCACCACCATGGGTCACACAACTTTTTTCCCGTATGGACATCGAACCTAAAACATGCCGTGTAGTGGTAAACGGCGAGGTAACCACTTATGCCACTGAACCAAATATCGTCTTATAGTCCACAAAACAAATTTTTTTTAGGCTAACGAAGCTGCTTAAAATATCCTGACATTAATATTTAATACTTTTATCCTTCGTCTAGGTGCTTCTTCTATTTCTCAGCATAGATGTTGCTGTGGTGAAGCCGTCGATAGCCTTGGACACCACGACCTGTCATGGAGCAGGAGTATATATTTTTTATACTACTTGGATGGCAAACAAGCATATGGCCCGCCTGATGTTAAGTAGTTACCGTACCCTATGGACTTTTGCAATACTTACCAGGGGTATAACTTGTGTGTGTTGCCGACCTACCTTTTTACACTAGGGCTTTAAAATGGAGTATCCCTGAGACAGGAAAACGTTTCTTTCAAAACGCATACCTAAATGAGCGCTGGAGACCTGTGTGGGTACAGGTCGCCAGCGCTCATTTAGGAACACAACTACATCACTGTGTGTAGTTATTTGACTGTGGTTTTCTGTAAGGTGGAGGTCCTACCCCAGTCGGGCTTGCTCGTTAGTATAGCGCCCTACCTCTCTTAAAATATATCTCGGCACGCTAACCTAAATGACATACTACGACGCGCTCTTGTCACCACTGGCGTTACAGCTGTACGGGAACCCAATTGTGTATATAATATTGTGTACACAACGATGGTAAGAGACCTGATGGTATATCTTTACTGCCCTGGAAGATGGGTAGGCCTTTGATGTGGGATGCAGCATGTGTCTACGCCAACACGCCATCCCATCTCCCAAGCACAGCAGGTGGTGCTGCTGTTGCATCTGCGGAGACTCTCAAGGGGCGCAAATACAGCATTCTCATCGGAGATTATGTTTTTTAACTGTTTGGGTGGGGTGCAAGTGCTCGCGGTCTTTTCAAAGCTCTGTCGAAGCGTTTAATCGACGCTTCACGTGACCAGAACGCTGGTTTATATTTGGCTTAAAGAATAAGCATTGCCATTCAGCGTGGCAATGCTGCCAGTCTCTTGGCCGCGTTTTCAGTAGACAGGCCGAGGTTTTTTTTATTAGAATCTATAATCGAACATTTCGAATTAATTACCATTATTATTATTATTTTTATATTTATTACAAAAAATATTAAATATGTTTATTCTAATCTGTAATAATATAGGCAATGAATGTTTGAATTTGATTTTTGCTGCACTAATGGAAAATAACTAATTTATTTTATGACGGCGCTAAACATTTATTTATTACCATTTCACTTTACGTAATAAATAATTTGCTTGTTAGATGGTTTGTTAGTAGTTAAGTGGCTGCTATAAACTATTGAAGAGTGCCCTTAACTGTCTTCCGTGTCGGTTGTAGATCAATTTAAGGTCTCCTTGATGATGTAGTATCATTAAAACTGTATATGTTTAGCAAATTTTAACAAAATCGGTAAACAAATGTAAATGTTATGAGTGAACAATCAATTATTCCCTATTTATTTAACTGAGGGTATTATTTCTAGTTGAAAATACGGAGTTTCCGAAAATCTAATAATTTACAATCAGAGTGCATCTTATGACCACTCCAATAAGCCCAAACACGGCTAGAATACATTGTTTATTTATGGAGTTCCGATGCTTATGCCTTCCAAGTTCATCATCAGATTAGTTTAATGGTACCATTTTCATCAAAAACATTGAATTTACTTTATTACAGTCGCTGTAACTATCTTATTCGATATCTATATTATCCTATCGCCATTCACAAAATGCTTATTATTGAGAACTTCTGGCAGTCATTTGTGGTCTTCTTCAACTGTTTTACTTCACCAAATGATACTTTCTGAATGCAAATGCTTGACTTATTGTAGAAAATATCAAAATCGTTATATGTTTGCCTATAATATTTGAGGAGTTCTCTCAATTCCTCATGGATCCCATTATAAGAGCTGAATGTCGTTAAAATGGGACCAACTTCAAAGTATATCCTATCGAATAAAAAAAGAATTATCGAAATCGGACGCTCCTGTAAAAAGTTATGCGTGGTCATACATAAAAAAAAAAAAAAAAAAACAAATATACGGGTCGACTTGAGAACCTCTCTTTTTTTTTTCGTCGGTTAAAAAGAAAAACGTGACTGACTAATCAACAAACGCACAGCTTAAATCATTAGACACTTAGATAGCTATTATGATATAGGCATCCGCAAAGAAAGGTTTTTTTAAATGTAACCACTAAAGATGAAAATCAGCCGATGAAAGTTTGTATAGGGATAACAGCTGTAGCTTTAAGATTTTCAGTAAAAGACTGAATACGCGAACGAAGTCGCGGGTACAGCTAGTATAACATATTATTACTGCGGTATCCAAACATTTATTAAAAAATAGTTTGACGTGTAAAAGTTTCACGTCACGCAAAATTGATTTCCCAAAGGTGTAACCTTTAAACGAGGTTTTAATATTCGGCCCTTCATAGTGACATGCTTACAACGCATTTGCATAGGGTTGGCATGTACGTATGTATGTATATGTATGGTGTATTTTAATATCGTGAGACGTAGTTTGGTTATATGAATTACTTGGTGGTTTTTTTTTCTTTTTTTTAAGATATCTCCCGCACTAGAGAACAAGCTCTGTGTCGCGGGGGACTTTATAAACATACAATCTACGGACACAAATTACACCCAGACTCAGAACAATTCTTCGTGGGTCACACAAAGTTTTGTCCTGTGTGGGAATCGAACCCACAACCTCGTGCACAGCAGGCGCATACTGCTGCCACTGGACCACCGAGGCAGTAAAAAAAATATTAAAAAATTATTATATAAAGTTTTGTAACACCATGACAGGTAAGTACAGTGAGCAACGGAGATAGCTGTACAGGGCCGCTGTATGAAGATTAGTTTTTTAGGAAAACCAAAGTATGAATTTGTGTAAAATATATTTTTATCTGTAGGTTTAGTATAGTTGTACACTGATATTAAATTCCACAGAAATATGTGTGTATAACTATATATACAATAGTTTTCTTAAAAATCTAATATTCATATAGCGGCCCTGTATAGCTATCTCCGTTGCCGTGTGTACCTACATATGATTGAATTAAAATAATCGCATTGAATGAAATTATTATAAAGACGTAGATCTATATCGCACTGATGCGCAGAATCTGTTGCCGTTAACAGTAGCAAAGTAGCTCTTTTTGCATCATTACGTTCCGTATTATCTATTTGTACTTAAAATCTATAGGCGATTACGCACAAAAACATGGAAACAGAACGCAAAGCTGAGCTTCATGACCGTGGGACCGTGGAATGGGTCGGTGAATTGTATGTTAGGATGAAAGATCGAAAACGCTCATTGAGTGAAAAACTATTTACAACTCGTTGTGGTAAATGTAAAATATATGTGACGCGTTGTGGCATACATAAAGACCACGTAGAAAAAAATGTATGGTGACTATCATTCTATTTGACCACAATATGTTACGGTGATTATTTAATACTAGCTGTTGCCGGGCTCCGCCCGAGTGGATGTCGGTTATCGCTGTAAAATGTAGCTTATGTGTTATTCCAGACCATAATCTATGCCAAATTTCATCCAGATCCGTTCAGTAGTTTTTACGTGAAAAAGTAACTAACACCTATCCATCCACCTATCCATCGATCCATTCATACTCACAAACTTTCACATTTATAATATTAGTAAGGATGCGACGACACAGAAATTGTTCTAGAGAACAATTTCTATGTAACAGAGGACTTATGTACTAGGATGAGACGTGTCATTATCTTTCGAGCGAAAAACAGAGATGGAGCACCCTACCTATATAGCTCCGTCTCTCCTTCTCGTTCGAAAGACTCAAGACAAGTCTTAGTACGGGCCCAGGAAAAGTTGGAATAAAACAAAATAATAGGTTTCCTATTTAAAACTTATAAGGAGTTTAAATTTGTAAGACATTAAACTGGAACACAAATGCAACTGACTGAATAGCGACTGTTCTCGCCATACCGTAGCTCGGTTCTACGTTCCGTTCAAGTTTGCAAAGTACTCTATATCAGGTAGTTGATAGTTTTAGTTTCAAATTTACTTGTTAGGCCTTAAATTTGTTACTATAAAGTGTTAATTTGTTTGCATTGTATTCAAAATCATTTGATTATACAAATACCTCAAACTTGCCGTACCGTAAAATTCCAGAGGAATGTCTTACCACGTACGACTGCCGAGGTTTTCCCAAGAGACTATAGCATGGGGTTCTTCAAGAAAGGAGTTATAAAGTTTTTAAAGGGTCGGCAACGCGTGAGTGATACCCCTAGTGTTGCAAACGTCCATAGGCTACGGTAACTGCTTACCATCGGGTGGGCCGTATGCTTTTTTGCCACCTTGGTAGTATATATAAAAAAAAACAAATGCATGACCAAATGCTGTGGGAATCCTTGGAAAGGTTTATGTGCCGCAATCGTCTTGACTTCATAAATAGAAGAAAAAAAAATGAAGATTAGCTAAATCTGTTAAGTGAGTCGTGAGTTTACAGTTTAGGGTGAATCACTAGTTATATATTAACTAGCTGAGCCAGCGAACTTTGTACCGCCTCAAAATTTTCTAATTTTCTGCGCAACTTTCTTTTTTTTACATAAGAACCTTCTCCTGATAATTTTATATTATCAGGAGAAGGTTCTTATACATAATAACACAACAAAAAAGGAATTACCAAAATCGGTCCAGCCATTGACGCGTGATGCCGTGATCAAGGGAAATAGGGATTCATTTTCATATTCATACTAGCGGCCCGCCCCGACTTCGTCCGGGTTAAACTATTTTCAGCGCAATGTTCCTTATTTATTACATAAGAACCTTCTTCTGACAATAACAAACGCAACAAAAAAATAATTACTGAAATCGGTCTAGCCGTTCACGCGTGATGCCGTGACAAAGTGAAATAGGGATTCATTTTTAACCGACGAAAAAAAAAAGAGAGGTTCTCAAGTCGACCCGTATATTTGTTTTTTTTTTTTTTTTTTTATGTATGACCACGCATAACTTTTTACAGAAGCGTCCGATTTCGATAATTCTTTTTTTATTCGATAGGATATACTTTGAAGTTGGTCCCATTTTAACGACATTCAGCTCTTATAATGGGATCCATGAGGAATTGAGAGAACTCCTCAAATATTATAGGCAAACATATAACGATTTTGATATTTTCTACAATAAGTCAAGCATTTGCATTCAGAAAGTATCATTTGGTGAAGTAAAACAGTTGAAGAAGACCACAAATGACTGCCAGAAGTTCTCAATAATAAGCATTTTGTGAATGGCGATAGGATAATATAGATATCGAATAAGATAGTTACAGCGACTGTAATAAAGTAAATTCAATGTTTTTGATGAAAATGGTACCATTAAACTAATCTGATGATGAACTTGGAAGGCATAAGCATCGGAACTCCATAAATAAACAATGTATTCTAGCCGTGTTTGGGCTTATTGGAGTGGTCATAAGATGCACTCTGATTGTAAATTATTAGATTTTCGGAAACTCCGTATTTTCAACTAGAAATAATACCCTCAGTTAAATAAATAGGGAATAATTGATTGTTCACTCATAACATTTACATTTGTTTACCGATTTTGTTAAAATTTGCTAAACATATACAGTTTTAATGATACTACATCATCAAGGAGACCTTAAATTGATCTACAACCGACACGGAAGACAGTTAAGGGCACTCTTCAATAGTTTATAGCAGCCACTTAACTACTAACAAACCATCTAACAAGCAAATTATTTATTACGTAAAGTGAAATGGTAATAAATAAATGTTTAGCGCCGTCATAAAATAAATTAGTTATTTTCCATTAGTGCAGCAAAAATCAAATTCAAACATTCATTGCCTATATTATTACAGATTAGAATAAACATATTTAATATTTTTTGTAATAAATATAAAAATAATAATAATAATGGTAATTAATTCGAAATGTTCGATTATAGATTCTAATAAAAAAAACCTCGGCCTGTCTACTGAAAACGCGGCCAAGAGACTGGCAGCATTGCCACGCTGAATGGCAATGCTTATTCTTTAAGCCAAATATAAACCAGCGTTCTGGTCACGTGAAGCGTCGATTAAACGCTTCGACAGAGCTTTGAAAAGACCGCGAGCACTTGCACCCCACCCAAACAGTTAAAAAACATAATCTCCGATGAGAATGCTGTATTTGCGCCCCTTGAGAGTCTCCGCAGATGCAACAGCAGCACCACCTGCTGTGCTTGGGAGATGGGATGGCGTGTTGGCGTAGACACATGCTGCATCCCACATCAAAGGCCTACCCATCTTCCAGGGCAGTAAAGATATACCATCAGGTCTCTTACCATCGTTGTGTACACAATATTATATACACAATTGGGTTCCCGTACAGCTGTAACGCCAGTGGTGACAAGAGCGCGTCGTAGTATGTCATTTAGGTTAGCGTGCCGAGATATATTTTAAGAGAGGTAGGGCGCTATACTAACGAGCAAGCCCGACTGGGGTAGGACCTCCACCTTACAGAAAACCACAGTCAAATAACTACACACAGTGATGTAGTTGTGTTCCTAAATGAGCGCTGGCGACCTGTACCCACACAGGTCTCCAGCGCTCATTTAGGTATGCGTTTTGAAAGAAACGTTTTCCTGTCTCAGGGATACTCCATTTTAAAGCCCTAGTGTAAAAAGGTAGGTCGGCAACACACACAAGTTATACCCCTGGTAAGTATTGCAAAAGTCCATAGGGTACGGTAACTACTTAACATCAGGCGGGCCATATGCTTGTTTGCCATCCAAGTAGTATAAAAAATATATACTCCTGCTCCATGACAGGTCGTGGTGTCCAAGGCTATCGACGGCTTCACCACAGCAACATCTATGCTGAGAAATAGAAGAAGCACCTAGACGAAGGATAAAAGTATTAAATATTAATGTCAGGATATTTTAAGCAGCTTCGTTAGCCTAAAAAAAATTTGTTTTGTGGACTATAAGACGATATTTGGTTCAGTGGCATAAGTGGTTACCTCGCCGTTTACCACTACACGGCATGTTTTAGGTTCGATGTCCATACGGGAAAAAAGTTGTGTGACCCATGGTGGTGCCAATGGTTGTCCCTAGTATGAGTGTACTTTGTATCCGTCAATTGTATATTTGTAAAGTCTCCCGCGACACAGGGCTTGTTACCTAGCGAGAGACTTGCCTTAAAAGAAAAAGAAAAATAAAGATTTTTATTTTATTGTTTAATCAAAGGTACAAAAATAAGGGTAAGTAATAAAAAAACATTTAAACTACTACAATACAAAGATATATTGACTTTTTATAAAAAATCGCGTTCTCCATCTTTGATCACGAAATAGATGTTATATTCGTATTCAACACCCCCGAAAAGCTCGAAGAAGACACCATAACAGGTCACTAGTCAAAAGTAGTAACTCGTTAAAGGAGGTTACTCGCTAATCGGATTCGGCTGGGTAGTGTTTGAATGGCTTAGCCATATTTATCTCCCTGTCGTAAATATCGCAGTATCTCAAGACAAAAATGTTTGACCCGTGTATGTTACCAGTGATAAACATTATACATATGAGACGTGGTCGTATACTAACGCTGCGCTGTGTTAAACCTTAATAATAATAATATTTTTGAGACAACTCACACATCGCTATCTGATCCCAAACTAGGCAAAGCCTGAACTATGGTAACAAGACAACTGATAAACATACTTATATATTTCTAAATACATACATATTATAAATAAATTACACCCACACACAGAACAAACATTCGTGCTCATCACACAAAGATTTGTCCTGAATGGGAATCGAACCCACGACCTCCGGCTGACTGCTACGTCAGAGTCACTAATCACTAGACCAACAGGCCAGTTAATGCTTATGTATACATAAGCATAAGGATTTATTTGTGCTGTGTAAATTTTTATCTAAACGTAAGCTTAATGCTTATGTTTACATAGCATAAGGATTTACACAGCGCAGTGGTCTACCAGTGCACGTCTTTTGACTGAGATCATAAGGACTTTATAACCAATTTGTGATGTATAATATTATTGATTTGTTACATATACATACAAATCAATAATATTATACATCACAAATAAAGTCACAAAAAAATTAAAAATAATATCTTTTTAACAAAAAATTTAACCGACGAAAAAAATAGGATTTGAAAAGTAAAAAATAATAAAGTTTTGAGGCGGCGCCAAACTAACGAATAAGCAAATTAATCTATACCTACATGTATAATACTTGCCGTAACTGATTCACCAACGCAGAGCATATACATAAAGTGAGATGATGGCTTGTTTGTTTGGCGCCGACTCAAAACTTTATTATTTTTTACTTTTCAAATCCTATTTTTTTCGTCGGTTCAATTTTTTGTTAAAAAGATATTATCATATATAAGATTCAACGTGAAACACCTTTATCCTTCAATCAAAATCTATCTACATATATAAGAGAGGTACGGGACCATATTAGCGAGCAAGCATAACTGGAGAAGGACCTCGACCTTACAGAAGACCACAGCCAAATAACTGCACACAGCGTTGTATTTGTGTTCTTTGTGAGTACAAGTCACCAGCGCTTATTTAGGGATGCGTTTTGAAAGAAACATTTTCCTATCAAAAGGATACTCCATCTTAAAGTCTGGTGTAAAAAAATGGATTGGCAAATGATGCCCTGGTATTGAAGCATCAGACGGACCGTATACTTGTTTGCCATCTACATAGTATAAAAAAAAACATGCAAAACACTAAATCACACATAATATTCACCAAACAGAATATTTACACGTTATTCTAGAAAATTTATCATTACACAAGATGGTACAATCACAGGCGCGTTTTAAGAGAACAGCCAGAACAAAGACAGACAGAGGAAAGACGTGGCAAGAATATAAATCAGTTAATTCAGCTAGTTTCACGTCGGTGGGTACATACTCAGTTGTACATGTGTTCAGGTGCCTGCCGTTGAATCTTAATAGAGAGTCTTTGATAAAAAAGGTTGTCTTGTCTGCTAAAGACGACCTGAATAAGTTGGTTTAAAGGTAGAAATATAAAATCTTTCAGCTTTTTTTTTATACTACTTGGGTAGCAAACAAGCACACACAAGCAGCCCATTTTTTACACCAGAGCTTTAAGATGAAAGTAACCCTGGTATAGGAACACGTTTCCTTCAAAACGCATCCCTAAATGAGCGCTGGATACCTGTACTCACACACAGGGACACAACTAAACCGATGTGTGTAGTTATTTAGCTATGGAGGTCCTATCCCAGACGGGGTTGTTGCTAGCCAGCATAGCATATGGTGCCCTAACTCTCAAAAAAGTTTTTTTTTAACGACAAATCCTTTACCTGGCCAATAACAGAATTAACAGAAACAAAGTACTACCAGACTCAGAACAACTAAAGTTAGGGTGACTAAATAAAAGCCTTAACCGCGAGCAGGCAAAGTTAAGGTTTATTATGACAAGTACTTCCCCTCTAGACAAGTGGCATAAACGGTAGTCGAATCGAATACGAAATATAATAGAGAGTAATTGGCACAGAGATAAATTATAGTCTGGTTTAGCATATAGGCTACTTTTTATTGCGATAACCGACATCTACGCGGGCGGAGCCGTGGTCAACAACTAATAATATATACGATTAACTCAAAAATTTCTCAGCCGGTTTACAAAATTCTTTCACCTGTAGAAAACAAAATTATTAGCGAGCTACCCCATACGAAAGCTAAATAACTATCCACTCGTGCAAAACTGGCGTTAGTTATATATCTTTAAGTAATATTTTTAGCCGATATTAAAAATAATCCTAATTGTTTACGTAGTCAATAAAACTGTCTAACGCCATAATTTATACGAAAGTTCTGAATTTCTAACTAATTCTATTGATTATATGAATTTATTATCTATTATTATCTACTTGAAGTAAATTTGTTATTGTTATAACGTCATTGATCAAAACATGTTTATATCTGTAGGCTTTACAGAATATTCATCATAAGGATTATCAACTTTAAACTGACTATTAGTTCCACAGATTACTGCGTTGTAACAAAACAACGAGCAAGCCCGTCTGGGTAAGAAGCCCACCTTACAGAAGACTACAGCCAAATAAGTAGACGCAGCTGATATAGTTGTGTGAGAGTACAGGTTTTCAGCGCTCATTTACGGAAGAGTTTTTAACGAGAACTTTTCCTATTACAGAGGATACTTCATCTTAAATCAAGCCTCCATAGGGTATGGTACCTGCTTAACAGCAGGCAGACTGTATGCTTATTTGCGATACAATTAAAAAAAAAACAAGATTATATTTTAACTTCGAGAAAGAGGTCACTCGTCGAATCCGACTCGGCTGGGCAGCGTTTGGGAAGCTAAACCATATTTTCTCGTCGCAAATACCGCAGTGTCTCAAGACGAAAGTCTTTGACCAGTGTGTGTTGCCAGTGATGACCTATGGATCCGAGACGTGGTCGTTCACTATGGGCCTCATGCGAAGGCTCAAAGTCACCCAAAGAGCAATGGAGAGAGCTATGCTTAGAGTTTCTATGCTGCGAGATCGAATCAGAAACGAGGAGACCAAAGTGACCGACAAAGCTCAAAGAATTGCGTCAATTAAGTGGCAATGGGCAGGGCACATAGCTCGCAGAACCGATGGCCGTTGGGGCAGAAAGGTTCTAGAGTGGCGACCATGAACTGGAAAACGCAGCGTGGGCAGGCCTCCAACAAGGTGGACCGACGACTGGTAAAGGTCGCGGGCAACCGATGGACAAGGTCAGCTCAGGACCGAATGATGTGGAAGACCTTGGGGGAGGCCTATGTCCAGCAGTGGACGTCTTGTGGCTGAGATGGATGGATGGATGATATTTTAAACATGTTTTTCAACACAAGCTTGACAAATCTTTTACAAATCGTGACAGTTTAAAAGATTTAAATCGAGACTTGAATTGATGTAGTTTTGATTTAAAAGTCAAAGCTTATTCCCAAACGAAATTTGAAACAAAAACAATTATTTAAATCATGAAAAGTGAACTCTTGTGTAACTTAAAGCTTTGGTACATCAACTTCAAATAGAAGTCTGTACCAAGAGCGGTTCATCGATCCTCCTAGTTCTAGAAGTGAAGCAAACATGAGGCTAGTTACTGAAATTTATGTTGTAAGTGCTAAGAATGAATTTAAAACAAAAAAGTTTAATATAGACCGTGAATTAGTAGGAGAGACAGTAATGATTTCAATTCATAAGTCTTGTAACATTAAGATGATTGGTTAAAACAAGACTAAAACCGTACGAGAAACAAACATTTTTAGGAAGATGTGTTTTAAGCGATAGATTTTTAAATTAAAGGTAAAATAGTACGAGAGACAGCAACGTCTGCTAGAAGTTACGTTTGAAAGTAAGAAAGAACGAAAAGTTTATTTCGCTGACAAAAATTACATTTGACCCAAAATAATCATTCATACTCTAACAATCATCACGCCCGTCTCTCATTAGGGTAGGTAGAGACTATAGAGTATAGTAATCAAATCTATTAAACAGAATTTATGAACAACAAAATTATATTTTGTCTCAATTCTACAATGTGTGTTTTAAACAACTGGTATTTTAAAATTGACGGCAAAATAGTAGAAGAAACAGTAACGTTTTCAGGAACTTAAAATGGCTGGTATTTTTCCAAAAAAGTTTTTAATTGTAAAATGTTCCTATTTACTACAGTCACTCTGTACAACCTGTAATAGTACTATAGACTACAAAGTCAGACACTTTTCTAGTTGATCGGAAGGGCCATTCTATTATTATTACTTTAGTTTAATATTGTAAAGATAAATTTATACCAAAATGTATGCAATCTTATCTTATCTTGTGACGGGGCTGTCCTTGCGGCCAGCGCACTTTGACCCTTGGGGTCTTTTGTGCATGCCCCTACCTTACCGCTCACCCTACGTCTTGGTCCCTGAATACTTCCTGCATGAGTTTCAGTATATCCTTGACGGGGGCGCGCCAGTCCCAGAAGGCTCATTCTTCTTGAGGCCACCGAATGGCACGTGCATAGCAGGTGCCGCATTGACTCCTTTTCTTCACCACAGGTCCTGCATGTCGGGCTATTTGACAGGCCCATTTTGTGGAGAAGCTTGTTTGTAGGGTAGTGGCCCGTGAAGGCACCGGTCACTGCCCTCATTTGTGTTCTGCTGTACTTCCATAGTTTGTTTGTCCAGCCTTTTTCAACTTTCCTTAGGAATTCTTTCGCATGGCTTTGGCCTTCAGTGTTTTGCCAGTACTCGCCATGCTTTTTGGTGGCCATTTGTGTTAGAGATTGCATGACCACCGTTTGTGCCAGGTTTATGAACGGCTCTGGGCCACACATAGGCGATTCCGATCCTCTTCGTGCTAGGGCATCGGCTTCCTCGTTACCTTCGACGCCTTCGTGGCCGGGTACCCAGACTAGTTTTACACTATTGTGTCTCCCTAGTCTGTTCAGGGTTTTGGCGCAGTCTAATACTATTGCAGACTGCACCTTGTAGGACGTCAGTGCTTTTAGTGCTGCCTGACTGTCACTCGCTATGTAGATGGAGTGGTTCTTCGTTTCTCTATCTAGCAGTTCTTGAGCACAGGCTGCTATCGCCTATGTCTCCGTTTGGAAGACTGTTGCTAGCTTGCCCATGCTCACACTAAGGCTGCAGGTCTTATTGTATATTCCTGCGCCCGTTCCTGATTCCATTTTGGATCCGTCCGTGTACCATGTCTGACTGTTATCCTTTTGGGGTATCAAGCCAGCTTTCCAGTCCTCTCTGCTGTATATGTGTCTGTATGCAAGCTAAACGTAAGTTAAATTACATTATACCAAATATGCAAATAGTAAACTTTCCTAGACTTACTCCCCTGATATTCTCCGAAACTCCATTCAAACTCTTAATAAATGGTATTATATTTTTCTACGTAAATCTTATAAGTTATACGCAGTCAAAGCGATTTGGTATAATGGTTATGTACTAAGAAACGTGAAGGTGGTTTTCATAACATCTTTTTTGAATATGTGTCGTATGATACGACATACGGTATGAAAGAAATTTCAGTTTTATTTGTAAAAGCTTTTATTTGCAGTGCTCGTATTTATGTAAATAGTCCGCTTCAAATTTTGCAAACCATTTTTCGACCACTTGTTGGTATCCGGTTGAGCTGAAACTTGGCATACTTATATAACTTCGGTGACATTGTAGTAGCGTAGAGCTGATCTCATGATGCAGTCGAAAGGAAGGCATAAAAACTACAAACAAGATATCCCCGTCATGTAAAGTGTTGCTGACCCAACAATTTTAATACCAGGGTTTTGTTAAAAGCTAAGCATGGATAGCTTGCTTGTTGATAAAGTTTTTTTTTTAAATATAAAAAAAACTTAACTTTACTTAACTGTAACATTTTAAGAGAGGCAGGGCACCATGCAAAAAAGCAAGCCCGACTGGGGAAGGACCTCCACCTTACAGAAGACCACAGCCAAATAACTACACGCAACGGTATAGTTGTGTTTCTGTATGCGAGTACAGGTTTCCAGCGCTCATATGGGAATGCTTTTTTAACTAACCGTTTTCCTATCCCAGGGACGATGACGCGATTTCCTTGATTTTTGTCCAAAAACTGTTCAACACGCCTAAAAAAGTTTTCACTTCAATAATAAACTCTACTGACTGTATGTCAGTCCCAGGTAAGCGCCGCATCAAAATTCAAGAAAAACCGCGTTGGGAAGTCAGCCGCCGTATCTTAAGCTATGTCTAAATGAAAAGCAGTGGCGACACGGTTCTATATGTAAATGTTACGAGATTTTAGCACACGTTAAAGTGTTATGAAGCATTTTGTATGTATGTGTATATTGTGTATTCATACAAGAATGAGAAAGATGCTTGATATTGCTTTGAAAGAGTTTTATGGGAGACTTGTTTTGTGTTTTATGAATAATGTAATGTTCTTGAGATAGATTGTGTCTATTCTCATCAAAAATTAGCCTACTGTGCGAGATATATAATAATGTACAAGCGAGTACACAAATACAGGTATCGAACCCACAACCTCGTGCACAGCAGGCGCATACTGCGGCCACTGGACCACCAAGGCAGTCAATCCAAACTTCATCAAAATTCGAGTAAAAACGGGGTGGGTAGTCGGCTACTAATGTAGTATCTTACGATGTCTAAATGAAAAGCAAATGCGACATGGTCGCATATGTAAATGTTACGAGGTTTTAGCACCGCGAAGCGTTTTATATATATGTGTTATCGAAAGAAGAAAGAAAGCTGCTTGATATTGTTTCGAAAGAATTTAATGAGAGACTGTTTTGTGTTCTATACTTAAATAGTGGTAAGTTCTTCTGATAGATTTTGGCCATTCTTATTCTCTCTTTATTCCTTCATTCGCATAGTTTGATGGGATGACGATTCAATATGACCGAAGAGATCAGGCGTAGGAACAATATCTTTACGTGCTTCCCTAGGCACGGGCTGTACCACCAATATCTAAACTATCAGTTCCTTGACAGAAAAACCCAATACCTTTTTGATCCGAGCCCAGAATCAAACCCAGAAACTCTTGATCAGCGGTCGCACTAGACAGACAAGGTAGAAAGAACATAATATTACTCTTAACTATACTAGCAATATTTCTAAAGAAAAATAAATAGTTATCAGTATCCATTAATTTTAAAAACTTTATACGAAGACCATATAACAGTATATTTCCACTGCAATTTCAATGTATCATCTGGACTTAAAACAATAACCGTTATTCAAGAGGCAAGTATGTCTCGTATGTCCAGAACTACGACTGCACATGTGGTCTAGTAGTTAAGGTGGTCACCATACCACTAACATTGCAACGATTGTTATTGGTTCAATTCCCACATGTGACAAATCTTTGTGTGATCCATAAATGTTTGTCCCGAATCTGGGTGTACTTTGTATCCGTTTCTTTTGTCGAGTGTTCAGTGGCCAGCCTGGTGATAGTTTTTCAGATTGCCCATATACGAGTAGGCCTCTGTCGTGATCTAAACGTCTATTAACAGTCGGATCCGACTCTAACGTGCTCTCCAAAGCGCGTCTCCATGGTTTGAAGGGCTTGTTTGATAAGAGAGGTGAAATACATCTATGCTATTATATACCTCTATGCCTCAGTGACCCATCGATATCGTAACCAAGCCCTCGTTAGTTTAACCGATAGCAAGCAGAAGTATGTTTCTTAAGTCACCAGCGACAAAGGGCATTCTTCTCTCTTTTCTTTTTTCAAAAGACAACGCCTGCACTAGGAAACAAGCCCTGTGTCGCGGGGGACTATACAAACATTTAATTTACGAACACAAAGCGCAAACCAATTACAATTATAATAATATATTAATAATTTACGGACTAAAAGTACAACCATAATTATAAGGATCACACATTGTTTTGTCCTGTGTGGGGATCGAACCCACAACATGGCATCTAATGGTAAATGGTGAGCTTACCACTTAAACTACTGAAGCAACCGTGCAGAAGTTTTAAAGAAGAAAAACAGCAATAGCAGTAACCATTTTCGCTTGATATATAAATTTTGTAGCGTAACTCCACAATCCACGTTAAATATTGCACAATGCAAAAATAAAACTCCGAAACGTTCACAATGTACGAACATAAATCGAAGCCAAACTGCTTTTGCAGACGCATTGTCTGATAAGTAGCACGATACGAGGCTTGAATATTTATTTTTTAAAGATATCCAGGAAGGATATGTTTAATTTTGCACACACGTTTGCAGTATCCATACTAGGGTTTGCATTTAAATACTACTAGTTGGCAAACAAGCATAAGCAGGTACTGTAGCCTAATTGTCACCATAAGAAGAGTGACAATTCAACTAAATCAACCTTTTTGAATCAAATTAAATCAAACCAAAAATCAGTGCAGCCTACTGGGTATGGGCATACCCCTAACCAGAGGACTATAAGCGCGTCCGCATCAAGGATTTACTGATACTCATGCAGGAGACATTTAGGAGCCAGGATGTAAGATGGACGGTAAGGAAGGAGCATGCACAAAAAACACCAAGGGTCGAAGTGCTCTGGTTGGAAGGACAGCCCCACTACAAGATAAGATAAACATCAGGGTAATTTTAACCAAGTTGGTATTCAATTATATTGTTATGTTAAAAACTAAGGTTCATTATAGGGTGGGCAACATACAATAGTATGTATTAATAGGCCACGGTAATTGCTTACCATCAGATAGGCCGTATGCTAGACTGTAATCCAAAAATGTAACTATATGCCTACTTACTTTTCAATTACAATAAAATAAAAAATATCAGTAATATCAGTATAATAAAAGCATTATGAAGAGCATTTCATTTGAGAATGAAATAACTCTGAAAAAAACCAAACGTACAATTAAATCATTAAATTTATTTTCAATAAATACATACATACAACTCTAAAACTAATTTTATCTTTAACGAACACTAACAACTGCATAACCCCTAATAAATAATTTATATTTACTCACTAGTATCTAATATTTACATGTAGAAGAAGAATGAATTATGAAACTAACAACAGATGTTAGAAAATATTGAGCACATAATATAAGTATGGACTTGGTTTCTAGGACACCAAAAGAAGAAAATATATATACATAACCTAACAGTCTTTATCTAAGCCTCTGAAATAGTTTCTACTTCTATAACATGTCTATGTTTTCGTTTCTTATGTATTCCTTCAAACTCATTTTGAATCTCTTGAAGAGTTCGCCCTTTAGTCTCAGGAACGAAAAAATAAACGAATATTGTTGCAACAAGACAAACTACGGCAAAAGCCCATAATGTCCATCCAGGTTTTACCATTTCAACCAAATTCTGGTACAACTTCGTTACGCCAAAAGCTAAAAACCAATGAAAGCCAGCAGTTATGGCGGTTGCTCTTCTAGTCACATTTGGTGGGAAGATTTCCCTGAGCATTAACCAAGGTATTGGTCCTACTCCAGCAGCGTAAAAGCTTACGAACAAACACAACGTGAATAGTGGTACCCATGTTTGATTTAACGACATGTTGGATGCTTTCATATGATAGTAAATGCCCAGACAACCCAAATTTACTGCCATTGCTGTGAAAGATACCATTAAAAGTACACGTCTTCTTACAACCTTCAAGAGCATAGTAGAAAAGTAAGTAGATGAAACAAGGCAGAAACCTAAAATGATAGCCGCTCCTGGAGGGTTCAGGGATATAGCGAATTTCTCAAAAATATTTTTACTGTAGAAAAGAATTGGGTAAATGCCAGTCATTTGTTGGAAGACCATAAGTCCAAAAGACACGATAAGAGCCTTAATTGTAGACCTCGTACTCAACAGCTGCTTGAAAGTGACTCTGTTCTTCGCTGTACTCCTCAAATATTCCTTTAAAGTTTTGATTTCTGAGTCGATATCGTTATCAATACCCCTAAAGTATCGTAAAGCTGCTTTTGCTTCATGGAATTTGCCTTGAGACATCAAATATGCAGGTGATTCGGGAAGGAATATAAAGGCAACAAAGAATGCTGTAGGCACGCTGGCGCAGAGTACTGATATCCATGATGTACTTTCTACCAGACCTGAAAATATGTAATGGTTAATACAGTAACACCTTCCTGCAGTCAGGTTTATTGCATATTTCTAAAATACTTGAATGAGATAAATTGTATTCAAAATTAAATCTTTAATATAGTACATTGGAATAAGGTTGTTACTGTACAGTTAGGGTGACTAAAAGAGCCATGCCCGATAGATAGATTCCCGTCAGTCGTGAGTAAACTACAGCGACTACAGAGGCTCGCGTGCATGGCGGCGACGGGTTGTATGAGGACAACACCAACCGCAGCACTCGAAGCTATGCTTGGTATAACGCCGTTACACCTGTTTATTCAGCAGGAGGCGTCGATGGCGGCCATACGACTAAAAACACTGGGTCTGTTTAGCAACAAAAGCACCCAGCATACCTCCTTACTGGAGGAACTGGAGACCGAGTTCCCTCTTCTAAGAGCAGTAAGTGACCGCATACCGAAACAGTTTGTCTTCGACAAGAAATACAAGATACAGCTGTTTGAGGACCAGTGCTGTGAGGGCCTAAGACCCACGGAACTCAGGATCTTCACGGATGGATCTAAGACAGGTACTGGTACAGGAGCCGGGATCTTCTCTGAAGACCTAAACGTACACATAGCGACACCACTAGGGGCCCATAACACTGTTTTCCAGGCTGAGTGTATGGGTATCTCTCTGGCGGCCGAGGCGATCACGTCTAGACAGGTAAAGGGTCAGCCTATCCGAATCCTCTCGGACAGTAAAGCTGTCCTTCAAGCCTTAGACGGCCACTCAGTCAACTCAGGACTGATCTACGAGTGTCTCCAAAAACTTAACCGGGTAGGTGAACACAATAAACTAACCATTCAATGGATCAAGGGACATAGCGGCTCCCGGGGCAATGATGCTGCGGACGAGCTCGCTAGAAGAGGTTCAGATATGGCCACGATGGGTCCAGAACCCATAGTGGCCCTGCCCTTCGGACACCTACGAGCTTTGGTAAGGAAGCGCACTAGAGAGTTACACTGCAGCCACTGGGTCAACCACAGCGAGTGCAGGCAGACGAAAGAAGCACTCCCCATGTTGGATCGTCGCTTCACCAAACAGGTTCTGAGACTAACAAAGCAGCAGCTGCGTAAAGTCACTGCTGCTATCACTGGTCACGGTTCCTTTAATAAACACCTCTTTGTTATAGGGGTTACTGACAGCCCTCTCTGCAGAGCCTGCATGAGGGAAGATGAGACGGCGGCGCATGTGCTGCTGCACTGCCCAGAAGTCGCCACTTACAGGGAGAAGTACCTGGGCCGCCCAGGCACCCTACGGGAGGCGGTCGACGCGATCAAGAGTCTGCTGGCCTTCCTCGACGAGCTGGGGTGGATGGAATAATGCTCTGCCAGCCACCCGGACGCAAAATACGCGAACTGAACGCGGAGTTGCGGAAACCAGCCCGACATACCAATACCAATACCAATAGATAGATTCCCGATCTTAGAGAATAGTTCTGTTTTAGTCACCCTATCTGTATAGTAAAGTCATTTTCATAACAAATAGTTTATTAACTAGAGGTCTCCAAATCAGCTCCAGTCAGTTCAAGGCCGAACGCTGTAAAAATGATTATGGTGAAATCCACTTACCAATAATATAACCAAACAAAACTCCACAACTAAAATGTACATGGTAGAAATTTGCCAACGCAGATAGTATTTGTTTTTCAGCTATATCCTCGACGTACGGTGGTATGCCAACACTGAATGCTCCTACAGCTACTCCACCCACGAAACGTCCAACATACAGGCCATAAACGTTAGGACTGAAAAATAAATAAACAATCTATGATAATAATAATGTACTTCAAATTTTTGGTCATAGCAGCTAATCTCAAGAGAGACTAACCAAACTACAAGGTACACAACTGCTGCATTTTCTATTCTCACACTCTCATTGCTGATGGGACAGCAATCCGATACGACGGGTGAGACATAATGGACCACAAGACGCTGGCCAACGGCCTTACGTACTTTACAAAGAACAAAGAGATATTTATCTATTTTGTGAAAACGGTCACCTATCTGTAAACTGACCACAGCAAGTTTGCTTAACCTTGCAAATGTTTTAATATTAGCCTAAAGTACAATTAGGAAGCTCCTCAATGTTTATAATTATATAAATATTATTTGGAAATAAAAATAAAATTTTAAATTAAGCCTTTTAAAAGATTTTGATAAAAAGCAGGAAATATTAAATTTTAATCATAGAAATAAATTACGCCAAGATTTGGAATGATACGCAGTGTCTTTGACACAATTGAAATCAATGAATAGACAAACTTCTACCTGTTGCAAATACAACGCTTCTCTCGGGAGTTTCTATTTTAATTAATTGTCCATTACAAGAATTCGCTTAGATTTATCAGCACAGTGCTTAGTCCTGGCAGTAAAACTAAGTTTGAAATGTTTTCATTTACAAAGATACATGAGAAAAGCAACAAGCTTCTTCAATTTAATTGTGGAATGAGATAACCTAGTTTACGTAATTACCTTGAAGCAACAAGTATCCAGGACACAACTAGTGGTAATGCCAAATAAAGTAAAGTTTTCTTTCTTCCAAAGTACTCCGATATAAGTCCAGCAGGTACAGCACCCCATACCGCTCCGAGGCATAATAAGGACGCTGCCCATGAAGCTTCTGATTCTGTTAGCTAAACAAAAATACGTAATCAATAAAAAAGACGCGTGCGTGTACGACAGAGCCGTGAAACTATTTTGGGCAATTACAGTGAAATTGTAATTAAACAAATAACCAGCCTATTCGCTAATACATTGAATCTTTTGATATTGTTACGCGTTTCACGTCTCGTGTCGATTAGATCTTGCAATGGGGTGTTGTACATTCGTCACAAAGTAAATTTAGCACATAAAAAATTGTATGTGTAAATTCTGTAAATTTGTTACAGTTCTAGACAAGTTTACACATACTTTTTTCTGTGGCAAGTTTACTTTGTGACCAATGTACAAGAACCCTTTGAAATTTTACCCTTAGAACGGTTTTATTTTAATTATTTAGTACCTGTATCAAAATAAAATATTTTTTTTTACATAATTATCTTTTTTTTGTATTTGTTTCCAGAGTTTTTAAAAGATTTTTTTCAATGCCTTAAATTGTAATCCTACTAAAATTATAAATGTGAAAGTTTGTGAGGATGAATGTATAATATGTATGGATGTTTGTTACTATTTTACGTAAAAACTACTAAACGGGTCGTGATGAAAATTGACATAGAGATAGATTATAGTCTAGAATAGCAAATAAGCTATACTTTTAATAGCAATAACCGACATCCACGCAGGTGGAGCCACGGGCAACAGCTAGTACATATTATATATCTAAATGAAAATAAATATATACAAAGGCAATACTTATTTACTGGAAAGATACCAGTAAATAAGTAGGTATTGCCTAAAAAGAAACTACATAAGTCATTTTAAACATTGTAAAACTATAATAAATACTGGCTGAACACAAAACAACGAAAGTTAAAGAGTTCAAGTTGATACTTGAACCCAGCCCAAGTACATTACTTACCTCGAATTTACTAGAAGTAAGCAAGCTAGGTGTAGAGTACTCCACGGCAATTACGTCTCGCGTCGGCGACGGCTGTAACATACAAGTATTTATTGACTTCATTAATCTCTAGCAGATATTATAGCCATCATTATGTTGGTAGCTGCTGTTGCTACATTATCTTTGTAAGATACAGAGAGAGACTTTATTAAAATAAATAATTTTATATACTTTTTATGTAAATAGTTAAAACCTTATTTTTCAGTAGACTTATAAATGCCATCAAAATCTAAGATTTGTAAGCAGAACAATAAATATGATCAATCGTTTTTTTACGGCACAGTTTTCGTAGGTTTTTATATCAAATATAGGTAAACCAGATGTCCAAATAGCAAAAGTGTCATCTTTCTACCCTATTCATGCAATTCTTTATTCCAATCCAGATATTTAACTCATAACAGTCACAATCACCAATGATGATATACGGTTTGGTACACTTCGGTCGCGTATGTTTTACATAGACAATTTGATGATGATATATAACTACTTGGATGGCAAAGAGTAATGAAATCCTTGTAATAGTAATTTTCGAGCTTTCCTTTTACCAATATACATTATTATTATATTTTAGACTTAAACAACAACAACTCTTATACAAAACATTCTAACTTACTTTCATTGTATAAGTATTAAATTCACGTTGTCTCAAACGCTATTTAATTTAAATACAAACAAGTTAAAACGAAAACTACAGTTCTAAAAGTATCAAAATTACGGCCACACGTAAAACCACAACCAAGTTTGGCTTCCTCAGCATCATAAATTCAAAAGTTTTCGCGCGAACGGCAACTTTAGTGGCATTAACTGTCCTGTCAACGATACTAAACTTTCATGTTGATATAGACTCTTGGAGCTAGTTGATTGCTCGGAAGCAACTTGTATAGAGATTTCAGTACCAAGAACTAAAACTTTAGCACTTGAAAGTTGAATATTTGATATTGAAACTTATAGTTATTGTTCTGATATAACAGGTGAAATTAAGTTAAATTTTAAGGAAGGATTTAAGAGAAACGAAAGTCCGAAACTGCTCTGATGCACTGCCTGAATTTAATTCACACAGTGCATCAGAGAACTAAATTATATTGTGGATAGCAGTAGTAAAGATAACAGTCATATGTTATCTGCACTACTGCTTTCCTTGACACGCTTTTAATTCCTTTATTTCAACTTCAAATATTCAGAAATAGGATCGGAAACTTGAAGATATTTTGGGAACCCAGAATCTTAATACTTGACAACAAAGAGAAAGCTATTTTTCTAGGCTAAAGTGTTAATTAAACTTAAAGAAGCTGCTGCTTGCATATTCATTAATTATATTTATTCGCTGGTCTGATTTTCACAAAGTAACAGCTGTGCTTCACGGTAAAGCTAATTTAGTAGCACAATATGAATACTTCCCCCGTGTCCATATCATATTGTGTTCACTAGAAATTTGAATATTCTATATGACAAAACACGTTTTACTAATATGAATAAATATATGATTGCATCTTACATAGACAATAGTTTTGATTTCAGATGTGGTCTAGTGGTTTAGATGATCGCGAGTACTAACACCGCTCTGAATTTTGTGACTTTAATTCCCATACAAAACTTTGTGCATATTTGTTCTAAGAAATTAATAAATAAGTATAATTAAAATAAATAAGTATGCTTTGTATCACTGAATCAATGCTTTTCAAGCCTTCTGCTATGAAGGTCTTGTTCTCTATTGCAGTATAATCATTCAAAGGTAATTTATTTGCTTTATCAGGCTAATAAAATTTACTTTTGAATAGTTTGCCAAATGTATCAGTTTCGAGTATAATCAAAAACTAGACTATTTTAAAAATATATCGGTTCACATTTGTTTCCAGCTTTACAATGTTCAAACTTTTCCTAATAAGAATTCATATTGCATGTCCGACGATAATTCTATAACTGAGTTAACGTTGAAGTTAACTCAATAATATGTAAAATAAAGAATAACTGCAGCATACACCAAAATGTTACCATTCCACCTGCATTGCGCATTTTGAGGGTTATAACAACAAACAATTGGAACTTTACTTGTGACATTGGAAATTAAGCTTTGATGCTCTTGAGATAAAGGTTTTTGAACAGCATTGTCAAATGTGCAATAAACTTGCAATATCACAACTTCATAAGTCATGGTTTTACCGCACGCGGCGTCTCGAAGAAGTTCTACAAACTTCGTGTACTTTAAGTTTTGGCTGCAACGAACGGTAACAGAGTTTGAAGGAATTAGTGTTATATTAGAAATTTGATCTAAAGTGAAGTTTTCAATTTTCGTATGCTTCAAAAGGAAACCACAGCAAATACTGAACATGCTATTACTTGAAAGTAAAACAAAATTTTAAAGAAACCACAAACCAAAATGACGTCAAAGGTATTAAAAATAAATTAATAAAAACTATCTTGAAAGATGAAGAAGAAAAAACAAAATCAAACAAATTAAATATGACTAATGAAAAGAGACAATATATTGTAAGTTATAAAAGTAAAATTTTCTTATTTTAACGACAGATTATGGCAGTGTATTGAGAAATAAACTTAAAGTGAAAAAGGATGTGTATAATCAAAAGCTTTTCGAATCAAATGCAGGATTTTATCATCTTCATCACTAAATCACTAACTATAATATTATGTTATCATTATTCTTTATAGTTTTTTATACTTCAAAGGTGGCAAACAAGCATACATCCCGACTAATGGTAAGCAGTCACCACAGCCTATGGACGCTTGCAATACCGGAGGTATCACTTGTGTGTTGCCGACCCATTTTTTTATACCAGGGCTTTAAGATGTAGAATCCCTGGGATAGGAAAACGTTTTCTTTCAACACGATCTATTAATGAGCACTTCAGACCTGTAAATTTAAATTAGTTAACAATGCATTTTTGAATAAATAGAAGTAATTACAACTACCTACATTTCATTGATAATAACCGACATTATTTTATTAATAAATCGTCTCATTGTTATCGCCAGACGTGTCTTGTCATATAAGGGTCGATCATTGCTCTACTATACTCAATCACTTATTTATATTTCAGTTTTAAATATTTATTTATTTAAGTAATGTAAGAATAATTATTTTAGTTTTTTTTCAGTTTTTTTTTAGTTTTTTTTCAGTTTTTGAAAATACAATTGTGGTAACCAATTGATTTTGACTATGATATATAAATGGTACTATGTTATATAAGCATTCTATTTTTAATTTAGTTGAGTTGGTATTTGCACTATATCTTCAAGAAAGAATATTCTATATTGCAAACCATTTAAAATTATACAAAATACATAGCAAAACAATAAAGGTATGTTGCGTATTAGGTCGCAAAAGGCAAACTCTTCCATACAATATATAATCCCAATCTTAAAGTATTTTGTTAAATTCTCAACAAATTCTAATATTTAAAATATTCATAAACTCATTTTGGCAACGAAAACATTGTTATTAGAAAAACTTAAACCTCAAACGGATTTTACAAAGAAAAATCTATGAAATTTAATTTACGCCGCCGGTTGGTAGGTACTTTGCACAATTCGCTAAGATTCATAAAGTTCCAAGTTTCGGTGGGAAATAACAATGAAGCTAGTTTTGTGACCGTTCAGACGAACGGTTTAAAGAATTCCAACATTTATGACGTACTTTTATTGTTTTTGCTGTATCCAAATATTATTTCAATATTTGGTTATGGCACGATTGTTATATCGTGCGGAATCTTGACCATAGGTCACAGTGACTTATCTGTGCTACAGATATTAAAGTGCACAAGTCTGTGCATAAACACAGGTGCACTTTTATTTCCTCACTCTCATAGTCCAATGGGACGGCAATGCGACACAACCGGGGACAGATCAGGCATTATACCAACGACTGTACGTGATTGTTTCACTATTCAAAAGAGTGAGCACGTCCCACCCAACAGTATTTAAATAGAATTTTAGGGACAATTCTATAGTAGGTACTTCAAATTTCATATAGAATTGCGATTACATTTCACGCTTGACGATTACAATTTTGGCTGTATCGAAAATATTAATTACTGTACAAAGAACAATATTTCACAGCTATAAGCATACTTTTTATCTTAGCCAATAACGAAACAGATTTTTAACCGAGGGAGAAGCATATTAACATTTAGATACCAAAAGAGTCGTTATTAAACCCTTAGGATGAGACTTTAAGTGTCGTTAAAAGCAGGAAAACAGTTTTTTCGTGCAAGCCCAAACCAGATAAATTGTATAAAAAGCTATCCGGCGTTATATCGACTGAGTTTAAGTAAACATTACATTATTTTTTGTTTGGATTTTGAATTTTTATCATATTTTATGAAACAAAAACTAGGCCAGAAAGCTGCATTAGTTTTGGGTTTAAGAATAAGTATTGCCATCCAACGTAGCAATGCTGCCATAATGCTATCTTCTAAACACGTTTCTAGTAGACATTGATGTGAAGAAATTTTTACTGAGCACTTATTGAAACAGTCATAAATAAGAGTTTCTAATTACACTAATGCATTTGCAAAAATCGCAATAATTTAAATTTTCTCATCAAAATACTAATTTTGATAACATTTTCAACAAAATTGTTGTCTAGCAAAAAATATATATTGAGCATAATTTTCTCTTCAGCACCTTAGAAATATAAACCAGAAGGCAGTTTTTAGAAGTTGTCTTTGTATTACGGTTTGATCCAAACTTTTGTTCCTTGATTACAAGTTTCATGAATTTGCATAATCGAGTTGACGAGCTCGCCGCCCATAGAAATGACGGGAAGATTTCATTGCTTACGAAATACGCACCGTATTACGGGGTTTATGCATAATAGAGATTGGTTTTTAAGTCATAATTTTAACTTTTGTCAAGCTGTAGTTAAGAGAGCAAGCAATTCACTGCTGGGCATGGGTCTCCTCTCTCCTATGAAGAAAGGTGAAAGAGAGCTTCAGCTGGCCATCAGACATGCCTTTAAAATGTGAGTTTCTTGCTGATGTTCTCCTACACTGTTAGCAGTTAGTGAATCATATGATCAGGACAAGTGAAAATCACATTACAGTAGGCATGACTTCAATCCCAGGTAGCAACACCTGGGATTGAACTCATGCCTACTGTAAACAATACATGTATGTATATGTTTTACTTTAATTTTGTCGAAAAATAGTTTTATTCATCTGTTTAACCAATATTTGACTACAAAAATGAAAAATTGCGATATCTTATATTACGATTGATTGATATTTAAATAAGTCATTACAATTCAAGTTCTTCTTAGTCAAGGTTCTAATTTAAATGGTAATGAACCGGTTGTCTTATTTAATTAATTGTCTATAAAGCCATGAATGAAATTATTAAAGGAAAATTTAAACCAAGGCCATTGGCAGAAAATTTTAAGATAAATTGCTTAAATGGTCATTTGATAGAAAACATTTGGAACATAGTTAAAGAGTGTTAAACGTGAGTCCAACAAGGTGGACCGATGACCTGGTAGTATGTATGTATTTTTAATATACAATACAGATTAAAGTCGGTGCTAGATTCAACCTGTATCCTATATTCAGCTTGCCACCGACTTTTATCTTTTTAAAGTCGGTTAATTTTTTTAAATTAAATATGCATTATGTTTACACGGAATAAACTTTTGTTAAACGCAGCGTTGCACCCGCTCGTTTCTTTAACCCGCAGCGACCGCGCTCCAAGCCGAGACTTAATTTATCGGTGGCCGCTAATGAAAACATTATTTATGAGCCACGCCTACAGAACCTACTTTACTAGCGTAAATCTACCCGGGTAACCCTTTACACACGATTGTGTATACACCGGAGAACACTTAGAACTTTGTACAAAGTTGGAGAAGAATGAGGAGTTGAGTTGTGTTGAAAAATGTGGCGTAGTAATCGTGTGGGAGGAAAGCAATTGTTTGTCAGTTATGTAGGCGTTGTAGGGTATTGATCCGGGAATTGGCAATAACTTCATTAATTTACTATTTCTACTGATTGCTTTAGTTTTTGCTACCTAAATTGCTATTTGAATTATATGTTCCATGTTAGAATGTAATTAATGTATAGTGTGTATGTATTTAGAAATATATGATTATGTTTACCACAGGTCCCGTTACCAAAGAGTAGGTTTGGCTTAGTTTGGGATCGAATTGACGCGTATGAATTGTCTCAAGATATTATTGTTACATAATTTAGAAGAATATATATTACTTTGGAAATTCCAAATAAAATTAACATTAATATTAAATGTACTTATCATCAGTAGACTATCTTACATACCGCAAACAAAACATTAAATTACGGGAAAATAATTTTCAGAGTTTTACCTCCTGTGGTCCTGTGGTCAATAAAGGTAGAGCTGATGACGACCATGCTACACATACGCCAGCAGCAAAGGCTCCGAGATTAACTAAAAAACACAACACTGATAAATTTCTATGTTTTCGCAAACGAATCAAATTTAATTATTGAAAGAAAGAAGAAAGAAATGACGAACGAATGGCGTACAACATAAATAAGGGACAAAGAATTACAAAAATAATGCTGCACGTATCTTTTATTTGTGGCAGTACTTTTTCATTTACTTCATGGGTACAGGACCTTTCTCCTTTACCAGGAGAGCTGAGAGAGGGATTCGGCCTTAATCCACACCCGCTGGCCTAATGTGGGTGAATGAATCTGACGTGTCATTAGAATTTTTTACAAGACATGTTTTTCCTTCACCATTAGCAGATGGTAAATCATATGGTACGTATGTTTCAATGTACGCATCAATTCCACGCAGTGAAATTCACATTGGAACTGTCACTTGGGGTCGAACTCATACCTCATATTTAGGTACACATACCTCAAGTCGGTTACTCCCACTTATTTACCACCGCTTTAAACTGATATACGGCTTATAACTAAGTCTTACCTATTCCAGTTGCAATATATTGTGTAGTAATTCCTGAGGTATCTCTCTTAATGTCCGGTACTGTCTCCAGCCGCTGCAATATCTTCTGATGTCCATTATACCTCGTCGCTGGTTGTTCAGCTGGCTCGCCATTTTGTATTGGAGCTGCATCAGCGTCTACCGTTGAAGAACTTTGTTCGTCCACTATAAATATATTAATTTAGACATATTAATCAAATGATGTATCGTCTGCTAACAGTGAAGGAAAGCCAATCTGAGAAAGCCCTCATGTCTTAGAAGAGTTTCAAAACATATTTTTCATCCTCTAACTCCTATTTGGGCTAGCGTGTATGGTATTTTTTCAACTACCATGATAATAAATAAGGGTACGGCCCTGCCGATGGTAAGCAGTTACCGTAGCCTAAGGACGCTTCCAATACCAGGAATATATAAAAACTTAAATCTTATTTTTTAAACAATATTATTTACATGTGATAACAATTAATGCAAGCTTATGTAAACGATAATAATTAAATGTATTAAATTAAAAAAAATGATGTCGAAGTTTTCAATACACTCCTCTGTGGCTTTCGTAATGCTACAATACCATTTTCTGTAACTATTGTATTTATTATGCGAAATTAAAAAAAGTACTACTACGTTGTTAACTGTACTATAGTTTAAAAAACCTGAAACGCTCTCTGCTCTCTTAATAGAGGAGAGGACGTATTATAGCAGTGGGACTATTTACTAATGGGTTATATTATTTTTCAGTTAACAGATTTAATAAGCGATATCCTCCGGCAACTTAGATAATTTTACGTAGGCCGTAAGGAATTTAGTATTATTGATATTTGCACAATATTTCAGATTTATATGTTTTATCAGTCAATGTATATTTGGGATCTTTATATCCTGGTCCATGTAAATAAAGTATTCTTTATTTATTTTAGTTCCAATAATTTACTCTTATATAAATATTTTATGTATTTTCTGTTACAGATTATACATTTTGTAATGTAGGTACTTAATGTATTTTCCTTTTTGCTTTTTATTTTTAGAACACAACTCCCGCTATGGAACAAGTTCTGTGTCGCTGGGGACTTAACAAAAACACAATTTCACTGAATTGTTGTGCCGTGTATTATCGCTAGGGACTTAACAAAAACACAACTGCAGTGAATTGTTTTGCCGTGTATTATCGCTAGGAACTTATCAAAAACACAATTGCAGGGAATTGTTTGCCGTCTATTATCGCTAGGGACTTTACAAAAACACAATTGCCGTGAATTGTTGTGCCGTGTATTATCGTTAGGGATTTAACAAAAACACAATGGCCATGAATTGTTTTGCCGTGTATTATCGTTAGGGATTTATCAAAAACACAATTGCCGTGAATTGTTTTGCCGTGTATTATCGCTAGCGACTTATCTAATACACAATTGCCGTGAATTGTTGTTCCGAGTCTTGGTGTTCTTTGTGCCTATACACAAAATACACACAGACTTAGATTTTTTTGTACTGTGTGGAGTATAATAACCACTTAAAACACTGAAACAATTGTGCTGTGTTTATCATAGATCATATTTAAGAGAGGTAGGGCACCATATTAGCGAGCAAACCCGACTAGGGAAGGAAGAAAAAAACAAGGAAAATAGCTGGATGCGAGAAGCCAAAGACCGTGTCAAGTGGCTTTACAATTAGGGAGGTTTATGTCCAACAGTGGACTGCGACAGGACTAGGTTGGTGGTCATGATGAAGATGATGAAAGAAACAAGTAATGGAAGATTATAAATTGTGTATAATTTCAATTCTTTGTCTTCGTAAATTCAATTCTATCGAACTCATCGAAATATACATTCGAAATGTGCTAAAGGAACTCTTGCGAACATAATTTCATTTTACAACCCTCTCGAGTATTCGTTATGTGAAATCCACTTATATTTGTGTCAAAATTGTTGTCAAATAATATAAAGTACAACTCTCACGTCGTGTTCATTACTTTAACTGAGTCTAGCAATATTAGCTTATTTAGATTCTAGTTTAAACCTGTTATACATGATAAACAGAAGTTTAACGTCGACTAGGCAAAGTGTAGCAGTCTTTACTACTAATCGTTTTAATATAATAGACTTGCGTTTGCCTGCGACTCCGCTCGCGTGGATATCGGTTATCGCGATAAGAAGTAGCCTTTTCGGTATTCCAGACTATAATCTATCTCTATGCCAAATTTTATCCAGATCCGTTCAGTAGTAAAAAGATATAGAAAGAGAGGTGGGGCATCATACCAGTGAACAAGCCTGACTACGGAAGGACCTCCACCTTACAGAAGACCACGGCCAAATAACTACTCATAGCGATGTAGTTTTGTTCCTGTGTGGTCTCCAGCGCTCATTTAGGGATGCGTTTTGAAAGAAACGTATTTCCTTCGGGAAGAATTGGCAAGAAAATCTGGCCACTTTAATTGCTAGAGTAAAACATTTTTAATTTGTGATACAAGAGATTAGGCGAAGGAACACAGTGGTGTAAATACTGCAATTTTTTAAACTTCGAATATCTATTGTGAATTTATTAACAGAAAAACCCAATTACTATGTTAGTCCGACCCGGGAATCAAACCCAGGACCTCGTGACCAGCAGTCACACTCAATAACCACTAATCCAACGTGGCAGTATTTACATTATTATTGTAAGTAATATAAAAACAACTTTACCTACTTATGCCAAGGATTCGTGTAAACTATTTGCTCGGGTTACACAAGACGCCGCAAATTGCAAACCGCTACAACCACTGTACGTGGCGACAGTGCAATTTGGACGGAACAATAAAACAATGGAGTCCGCATTTTAGTATTATGCATAAAGTTTTTTGAAATGAACATTTCTTTAGGCGTTGCGCACTTTTTGGGTGAACAAAAATCATGGATCTCTCGTTATCGTCACCGAACGCATTCCATATTCAAAAATAATAATCTAATAGCTCGACTATACAATTCACAAGTTACTTAGTTTTCACTTCTATCGTCAGTCCCCAAAGACTGCCACGTGTTTTTTTTCTAGCTATATACCCACTAATATAAATGACAGTTACGGTTACAAGCGGACAAATATAATAAAATAGTGGCCGTTCCAAAAATCCGCCATTAATGCTCCACGGGTTTTTTGTGCAATATAATAAGTTTCTCACTCTAGCGATTTAATTCTGCATTGATGAATCAGTCAGTCAGTCAAGACAATTATAGATAGTATTTATTATATTTAGATAAACAATTTGTCAATACTAGGTATTGCTACATTGTATAAAGATATACACGACAAGTCAAATAAGTAGGTTTGTAGTCTCTGTGGCCTTATCGCTAGCGGCGATTTCTTCCAGACAACCTACTCCTCTCTAGACAAGTGGAATAAATGGCAGTCGAATCGAATAGAATAAATAGCAAATGTATGGAATTTGACGTAAGTTTACCACAAACACAAAGAGCGGTGGTGGCCTAATGGGAAAGTAACCTGAACGCAAGAGGGATCCCGGGTGGCAGGTACCAATGTGACCTCTACTCCGCTTTGTAGAGTTTATATGTTGTGCTAATCAAATGATTCACCATCTGCTAAGAATGAAGGAAAACATCGTGAGGAAACCCACATGTGATAGAAGAAAATGTAAATGACATGTCTAATTCACCAACCCGCATTAGACCAGTGCGTGTGAATTCGCCTAAAACCTCTCTCTCATGATAGAGGAGAGGAGACCCGTCCCCAGCAGTGGGACGAATATGGGAATTTGACAAATATGCTAAATGCTTTTCTTTCTATTTGAGTACCGCTTAAACCACTTGTCTAGAGGGGCTGGATGAATGTTAGGTATCTTAACTATTGGTCTATTTTATTTATATCACATGAATATCCGAACAAATCTTGTTTGATTTCATAAATATTTAAGTTTTGGTCCACTATTGTGATAATTGAAGATTAAATATTGTAAACAATAGTATATTGTACGTCACCAAACATTTTATCAAGACAAAACAAATTTTGTTATGGTTACGTGGAAATATGCCAATGGTATAAAAATAATGTTACTTAAGTTCAATTTGCAAGGTCAAAGCATAATATAATATTCATGACACATTTTAATTTTACCTTTTAATGACTGATTTGTTCTAGATTTTTCTTAGAACATCACAGAGTCATGGTCAAATGTATTCTGACACATAAACTGCATCAAAATAGACTCGGACTTTGAAATCAATTTATCAATCTGTATCAGTCATGTACCTACATACTTGCATGGGCCCTGCTTTTCTTGATGAGCATAATCTATACCTACTAATATTATAAATGTGAAGCTCTGTTTGTTTGTATGTATGTTTATATGTTACCTTTTCACGACTGAACGGATCATAATGAAATTTGACAAGGATAGATTATGTATACCTATCCTGGGGATTTTATCGTGATAACCGACATCCACGCGGGTGGAGCCACGGGCAATAGTACCTATGTTATAATTATTCATGCCAGTTTTATGTAAATTTCAGCCAATCTCGTCTTCACCTAGGTAAACCTAAACTATTTTCACCTGTTTTGGGATTGAATTTCCATTAACAACAATCAATAATTAACTTAATCAAAATTAATCAATAATTTATTAACTTAATCAAAAAATAACATACGGCTCCTTAATTACATTTTAGTATTAATACTGTATTATTCATGTGATACTAATTTTATGTCTCATTGTTATTTATAGATAATGTGCTTATATATATTTTGTTTATTTTTCTTGTAACTTGTACTCTAGTTTGAATATGTGGTGTTAACCTATAATTAATTGTTACACATGTTTAAAAGCATGTATTAGTGTTAACAATTGTTGATTGACCTAATAAATAAATAAAAATTTCCTTCTTAGCGCTCATTTACGTCAATTAAGGAACCTTTCTCCAAAATTTCATGTGTAACCTCAGTGATTTAAGTCCCTGCGTTGATGAACCCACCAAATCAGTCAGGACAAATTATTGTATATGCATAGATTCCCAATAAATCAAGTGAAAGAAAATTAACACTAATTATATTGTAGCCAACGATATACCTAAAGAAAGACACTAGACTTAGATATTGCCTTAGCGCGCGAAAATTGTTTGCGTCAACAGTAACTTCGTTTCATCTAACACTACCTATATCTTTCTTTATCATTACGATATCGCATTCATACTTGATAATCCGTGTTCTGTGGCACGTGTTAGAAGAGTCATATTATTATGACCAGCAGTGGATTGCGATAGGCTGAATGATTGATACTTAAAATCTATAAGCAAGTTTGAACTAAAACGTGGTATTAAAAATTGAACGCCTGCCGCTCAGTATCTTTCTTTATAAAATCTTTGATGGTAGCACTACTCCATTCAATCATAATTCTTCACAAGTTCGACGTAGCGATTGCACTACAAGATTATGTCGTGTAGCAAAAGATTTTAGTTTTCCATTTATTTTTATTAGTTGAAACGGAATCACGAGTACTTTATTGGTTGCAGTTTAACTCAATCGTACAAAAATTGTCTTTATTGGAACCCAAGAAAACTTTATTAGCTCTGGTGCGCTTTCATCCGTTATGAATTGAAACTGTTAAGTTGAGTATTGAAAAGGAATTAAATGTTGAAGGTGTAGTGAAGTAGAAATGCTTCATTTATCTTTAAACACTGGCTTATTAGTTAAGTTGTTAGATTTTACACTCAGATACTTAAAAGTACTTTTGTTAGTGTAAATAAAAACTGCAATTGTGGTCTATTCATAAAAATGGTCTATTTGCTAGAATGACTAATTGGTTTTGTTCTCTTTGATGATTAAATATAATAGAATGGATTTGATTCGAACTTTAAGCTGTAAATGCTTATTCTGAGGCTGGATGTATCGAATTGGATGTTAGTAAAGTCTCCTACACTATAAAAATCGTTCCCTATGTCGGGAGTTATGTGAAACAGCCAGTTTCGATATCTCACTTCGAGATGTTTTGGTCTTTTACAATCTTTTACAATTTGGCAGTGTTCTACTACAATCTTTATATTGTTCACTAGCAACACGTCCCAGCTTAGCACGGTTGGTCATTTATTTAAATAAGATATTTTTTGTTGTTGTGTTACCCGCTGATAATGTAGCTTTCTAATAGTGAAAGAATTTTTAAAATCAGTCGGGTAGTTTTTGAGTTTAATTGTAACAAACAAACGAACTAAAAATAATAATAATATTTTCCGGACAACTCACACATCGCTATCTGATCCCAAACTAGGCAGAGCCTGTACTATGGTAACCAGACAACTGATAAACATACATATATATTTCTAAATACATACATATTATAGATAAATTACACCCAGACACAGAACAAACATTCATGCTCATCACACAAAGATTTGTCCTGGGTGGGAATCGAACCCACGACCTCCGGCGTTGCAGTCAGAGTCACTAACCACTAGACCAACAGGCCAGTCAAATAATCTCTTTATAATATTTATATCTCTTTATAATATTAGTATATTAAACTCAAACTTATGAAGGTCAAGTTGTGAATGAAATAATCTAAAAGTTGATTGGAGATGTGCGGTTTTCGTAACACTTGAAACCACTGTTCAGAGTATCATCGGTACCTCACAGATCGCTTGTGATAAAGCCTACACATTCACCTACCCTTAACTTCACTATAAAAACAAATAATTACGTATGTCCCTGATACTACCAATGACGATGACCACTTACGATCACTTGGGTGTCTGGCTTATCAGCAACATAAGCTATTTAACAAAAATAAGACTACAATTCCGACAAGTCAGGGGCAGAATGTTTTTCATAACTACTTAATCTTTTATAGTAGCATTCAAAGTATATGGAGTTACTTATACAAAGAAAATATTTTGTCTTTGTTTGTACCTATTGGGTGAACATAAAAACTACTATACGGATTTTAAAAATCTTTGAACTACCAGTAGAATTATTTATGGTCACTACGTAGCCATAGGCTACATCTTATTGTAAAATAATTGCGATATTTACAAAGACTAAATAAATGTTTATAATTGGCAATCTTGAAAAAGTTCGAAGTGTTTGATGAGTCAAATGCTTGTTAAAAAACCAAAAGAGTATTGAATAATTAAACAAAGGGACGTCATAACACCCACTAAAATATAAAATTCCTTTTTCAAATCCACACAAATAAATACAACCTCATTGCTTACTACCTAAAAATAAAAAAACACTCCTCACAAAAATAATTACATAATACAACACATAATTAGTCACCACTTCATTAAAAGTTTAACCCTAAATAACAATAAAAAATCATCCACCTACTTTGCTCCAAAACACACTGGAGATAAACTTCACAATATTTCTTTTGTTATAAAAAACTGATTACGTATAAAACGTCAGGGTTGTTGCAACGACTAGTAGCTCAATAACATAATCTTGATAACACCGGACGTCGGTCACGTCAAAATAATAAAACAGGGATCAAAAACGACGGGTCGCTTTGTTATTTTTTGCTATTGAAAGGGTTAGATGAAACGAAAATACTCAATGCTTTTGTTTGAGTTTAATCGGATGGAAATGAGATGTGTGGATATTTGTTTAAAGAGGGATAGAGGCTCGGATACGGTTAAAATGATTAATCTAAGATTCGAAATTCGTGTTGTTAGGAAGTTCGATTCCACCACGTACCTATATTTAATATAGGTGCAGTGTACTAAATGAAAAAAGTATATTTTCAAATGTCATCAAAGAATATAAGATTCAGAATTATATTATAATGGGTTATATATATTATTATATTGTTTGCAGACGACGCTGCGTTCGAAAACTGGGGAGCTTTCGCACGCAGGCCTGCCCGGATCTTAACATTTTAACCTGTTTCCCCCCCCCCCCCCCCCCCCCCATAAGTAGTTTTTTTTTCACCAAATTGGCATTGGCCAGCATGTATGCTCTCAGCTCTATTGATAGGAGAGGCGGCCTGTGCCTAGCAGTGGGACATATATTGGTTGCTATATTTTTTTTTGTACTGCCCATCTGATGATAAGCAGTTACCGCTAACTGCTCACCATCAGGCGGGCCGTATGCTTGTTTCTTAGTAGTATAAAAAAAATAGCTCGCGGACCCTATTGACGCTTGCAACACCAGGGGGCATCACTCGCGCGTAGCCGACCCTTTAAAAACCTTATAACTCCTTTCTTTAAGAACCCCATGCAACCTAATCGTACGTGGTAACGTAATTATCTATTAGATCTCGTAATTAATAAATGACTGTTTTTTTTTATACTACCAAGGTGGCAAACAAGCATACGGCCCGCCTGATGGTAAGCAATTACGGTAGCCTATGGACGTTTGCAACACCAGGGGTGTCACTCACGCTTTGCCGAACCTTTAAAAACCTTATAACTCCTTTCTTGAAGAACCCCATGCTATAGTCTCTTGGGAAAACCTCGGCAGGGAGCTCATTCCACAGCCTAATCGTACGTGGTAAGAAATTCCTCTGGAATCTTACGGTACGGCATGTTTGAGGTGCCAAGGATGTCGGTATTTTCCTTTTATATCAATATATTGTTATTTCTAGTCTAAGTTTAATTTTACAGTTGATGTATTAACAGTCTTCTTTGAGAGTCGATTGCTCTTTAGTACATGAGGTTTTTTTTTGTAAAACAGGTCAGTGATCACAATCAAGACTGGATCTTTCTCAGTGACAAAATTGAATAAAATATTTTTATTTATTTTAACAATGAGGAAGAAAGATGATAAAATATTTTATATTTTAGTCTATTATATGATACTGCAGACCCAATTAGGGTTAAGGAAAATATTTCCTTTATTTAATTTATTTACTGAAGAAAAATTTCCAATCATATTTTTTATTATTTATCAGTCGCAATTAATTATGGTTAATGTTTTTTTTTGTATTTGAAGAATGCTAATCGATTGCTATATCCGTGGCTGGCGTGAATAAGTTGACAAGTCTAAAATGGCAATTTTACAGGGCAGCCATTTGAAAGTTTGAGCGTTTGTGGTAAATCGGTAAATTAGTTAAATTTAAGAGTAGGTATTGTTTTAGTTATTATTTAAGGCCAACTTTAAAACTATGACATTAATTTAGACGAAATCCTTACAGTTTCGGTAATATAAGACTTGTCAAGTTGTTCACCGACGAGTTATCAAGTTATTCACCGAGTTATCAACTTGTTCTCAGCAGCTATAAACATAAATCACAGTAGTTATCAACTTATGCATCATCAAAATATGCATTGTTTTCTGGGAAAGCAATTTTATTATTACATGATACCTAACTCACAAAAACAAGGAAGGTACGTACTATTTTTGCATCAATTTTAAAATTTAAAAAAAATAGGTAACTAGTAAAATATTAAAATCAGATGCTGTGATTCTATCAGTTTCAAAGGGTGAAAGAAATAATCACTCTAGAATAGTCAAATTGCTTTATTAAAAATAAATAAAAATAATACAATTAAATGCTATAACTTCCATAACTTAAAAGTCTTCATCTTCATCTGGGTTGTCCTCATCCAAATCTGGGTCAGTGTTAGATGTCGAGGTGTCATTGACAGTTTTAAGTTGCAAATAAAAGTCTTTAAAAGGTTCGTCGATTAAATCAAGGACATCCAACAAGTCCTTCTTTTTTTCGACACTTATTGGTAAAGTCACCTGAGATATTTGACTCAGTCTGAATGCATGAATGAATGAATGTGAATGTGGCCTTACCTCTTTTTTTAAATTAATTGTTTTGAAATCACTTTGTCGATCTAGGTTGTCTTAATAATTTAATGTACTTATGTGGTTTTTATCATATTGGAGCCATTTAATTGGTTGCCAGAGAAATTTCTCCCCTGAGTCGTCTAGCTTTTTTATTGCAAACGGTCCCTTCTTGGATTTCAATTCGGCAAAATCCTTCAATGTCATCATTACTACGTTGAATGGTTTCTGAATTTTGCAAGTTCTTACTAATTGTGCCCAATCATTTAAGTGATTGATTTTTATGTTGGTTTTTTTTTTCGCTCTTTCTATAATTGAGTGGTCAAAGTCACACTCCATATGTGTATGCCCACTTAATAGAAATTTGTGGTTAATCTTTTGCAGCGTTGGGTGATTATTGAGTAAAAACAAAAACATCATTGCCACAACGTTGTTTTTGTTTTGTCCGCCACAAGTATCGGAATAAAACATAACTTCTTCAACTCCTGATGGCAAATTGTTACAAAAGTGCTTGTGGCACTTTTGTAACAATTAATTTACATGAAGCAATTTGGTTGGCTCTCCGAGCTCCTATTGTTTCATCCCACATGTAGCAGGTCGCGTCATTAGTTGCTTAATCATGTACAGTTAAATTAAAAGACCATAGCTGTCTTTTGTAAAACGACACTTACGTGTTAAGGTATGGTGTAGCTAGGCACTGTTGGAGGTCAAAGGTGAAAGCCATAAAAGACGATACTTGTGGCGGACAAAACAAAAACAACGTTGTGGCAATGATGTTTTTGTTTTTACTCAATAATCACCCAACGCTGCAGAAGATTAACCACAAATTTCTATTAAGTGGGCATACACATATGGAGTGTGACTCTGACCACTCAATTATAGAAAGAGCGAAAAAAAAAACCAACATGAAAATCAATCACTTAGATGATTGGGCACAATTAGTAAGAACTTGCAAAATTCAGAAACCAATTAACGTAGTAATGATGACATTGAAGGATTTTGCTGAATTGAAATCCAAGAAGGAACCGTTTGCAATAAAAAAGCTAGACGACTCAGGTGAGAAATTTCTCTGGCAACCAATTAAATGGCTCCAATATGATAAAAACCACATAAGTACATTAAATTATAAAGACAACCTAGATCGACAAAGTGATTTCAAAACAATTAATTTAAAAAAAAGAGGTAAGGCCACATTCACATTCATTTATTCATGCATTCAGACTGAGTCAAATATCTCAGGTGACTTTACCAATAAGTGTCGAAAAAAAGAAGGACTTGTTGGATGTCCTTGATTTAATCGACGAACCTTTTTAAGACTTTTATTTGCAAGTTAAAACTGTCAATGACACCTCAACATCTAACACTGACCCAGATTTGGATGAGGACAACCCAGATGAAGATGAAGACTTTTAAGTTATGGCATTTAATTGTATTATTTTTATTTCTTTTTAATAAAGCAATTTGATTATTCTAGAGTGATTATTTCTTTCACCCTTTGAAACTGATAGAATCATAGCATCTGATTTTAATATTTAACCAGTTACCTATTTTTTTTTTAAATTTTAAAATTGATGCAAAAATAGTACATACCTTCCTTGTTTTTTTGAGTATTGAACAGAAATATTCAACCTGTCCATAACTTGATATCTTAAGTTATCATGATTTAATTTGGGGACGACGGCTGTCTATAACTTGGTATTTCATTATGTCAGAATTCAATCAGAAAAATCAGTTTCGACATAACTTAATATCTCAATTTGTCATTTTTAATTTCTCGTTTTCTGGAAAATCATAAGTGTGTAAGTAGAGATATCCAGAAACCGACATTATCGTGGTAGCTAAGTATAACTTGATATAAACACATATCAATCTTCATTCACAAAGAAAAAAAAAACGATAACTAGACATGTAGATTTATCAAATTAGAGACGTTAAAATGCGAGATGTCAACATACTACCAAGCGTGATAACTCAAAAAATTATGTACACTTTTGGCTGTAAATTTTTTACATATAAATTCATAACGTTGGGAACGTTTTAAGCTCATAAAAAAAAATCATGCAAGTCGAGATGTCAACGTATTCACGCCAGCCACGGATATTATTATTATAGTCGCTTGACTACCACTAAACGTCATAGAGGTAGGCGTTAATGACTGCGACACATTCGACTGTTTTTTTAACTAATAACAAATAACTGTTATTATCGTGCATAAAAAAACCCATGTAACTCTTTCTATTCCAATATTTTTTTTATTATTATTTACAACTAGCTGATGTCGGTTATCGCTGCAAAATATAGCCTATGTGTTATTCCAGGCTATAATCTAACTGTGCGCCAAATTTCATCCAGATCCGTTCAGTAATTTTTACGTGAAAGAGTACCAAACATCCATCCATCCATTCTCACAAACTTCCACATTTATAATATTAGTAAGGATTATAATATTAGTAAGGATAGTAACCTCTTTAAGACTGCCCTCCCACATCTGATCGATGACCGATTTTTTGTAGGAGAAAAACAGAACGTACTTATTGCCATAGCGCAACGCATTCGTCCTACAAAATATCGGTCAGAAATAACAAACAAAATCGATCACCCATAATGAATGACTTGAATGGCAATGCCAATTTTGAGCCAATTATAGGTCACTTGAAGAGTCGACTAATCGCTTCGACAAATCTTTAAATAAACCTCGAGCACTTTCAACCCACGGTCCAACTATTTTAACTCCAATCGGCTTATAACAGTTTAAATTAAAGGATTTTTATTCCAGATTTTCCCATAATATAAAATTGGATGAACAAGATGGTAGAATAGATAAGTACTGCAAACTTATTTCCATAGGCTACGGTCACTGCTTATTTTCAGCTAATGCGTAAGCCAATCAAAGATATAAATCGTAAGACTCACCCTCGCAGTGAGCTTATACATAATAATATATAATTTGACTGCCTTGGTGGTACAGTATGTGCCTACTGTGCACGAGGTTGTGGGTTCGATTCCCACACAGGGACAAAACTTTGTGTGACCCACAAACAGTTGTTCTGAGTATGGGTGTAATTTGTGTCCGTTAATTGTATGTTTGTAAAGTCCCCCGCAACACAGAGCTTGTTCTCTAGTGCGGAAGTTGTAATATATATATATATCATAACAGTACAGCCATAGGATTCTTAATATAAGTGAGCGAAACAAAACAACCTGTATTAAATTCCACAGATTTCAAACAGAAATCTAACCATATCTTGTTTATAAATACCTGATGTTAGTATATAAAAAATATATTTCAAATAGCTTTATTAATAGACAGAAAAAATATGTAATACATTATATCAATTCACATACTCTTCTTATTTATTTACTTGTAAAAATAACACAAATACCAAGTCTTATGTAAAGGTGTGCGCTGATTTGTCAAAAGCTCTTAAAGTTGTTGTTTTTCTTTTAACTACCTACTTCTAACACCAAGGTTTTGTGGACTTAGAACCCATTCATTTCTCAAGTTTATCCCTTTAAAAAATGTAGTGCCAATTCACCTAGTGAACTGGCACCGTTACCCATTCCCCCTTATTGCAAGTATGTAAGAAGTTATGCAATTTTTTTAAAGACACGTTGGCAATATAAACGCACAAAAAAAACGTACGAGCATTAGCTCTAACTTTGCTTACACACAGAATCATAATTTTACCACTGTGCGTTTGGCAGTAGTCTTCAACACAATGAAGATTCTACTCCTAGTCGGGCTTGCTCGCTTCTATGGTGCCCTACCGCTCTTAAATCTCCTTTCTCTACCCCTATTAGCTTGTGTTTAGCTATATTTAACCGCAAGTTTTTTTTATGGTTCTGTACCTTTTTAGTAAAAACCGGCCAAGTGCGTCTCGGATCACGCACAATGTAGGGTTCCAAAATCGCCAGTCACAATAATGCGGACTAAGAATAAGGTACGGTTTCAGCAGCTCATGACTTCTGAGAACAAAGGACTATGGTAACAATTTCGGTAAAAGTCTTGAAATTGTAGGGCACTTAAGACTTTTGTTTTTTTTTTAATATATAGGTACTAGTTGTTGCCCACGGCTCCGCCTGTGTAGATGTCGGTTATCGCGCTAAAAAGCATAGCCTATATACTATTCCAGACTATAATCTATCTCTGTGTCAAATTTCATTTAAATCCGTCTATTAGTTTTTGCGTGAAAGAGTAACAAACATCCATACATCCATACTTACAAACTTTCACATTCATATTATTATGATACCTAATATGTTTTTTTTTCTTGTTCGTATGTAAAATTAAGACGCTAGGGCATATACCCGCAGTGTTACATTGTGTTGGTAGCACGTTTTCGCGGTTATTGCTCATCTAGTGAAACAGATATACATATATTCAATACCTTAACTTAACAAAAACAATATGACTGTTTATTCCGCATATTTTGTTTATAGGCGGTGTACTATTTATCAATGCAAGTAATGATTTTGTATTAACATATTTTAGGTTTGCAAACACGAGTGCAAACCTTAATAATCTCCGTACGTCTGTTTGTATGTAAAACAGTATTGTGTTTACATTCAGCGAGTCGGAAAATACGATTGGATGCCTCCTCTACATATCAATGTAAATTTATGGAATATTTTGTAGGTATTAGTTTATTACTTATGCTGCTCCCGTTTTAATTTGACTTTTTGCAATTAAAAGTTCATCAAATAGTCATCATTTGACTCTTATTGTATGTATGTAGACTCTTTTTGTTGTTTAATATAAAATAGTTCATATATTAGATTCATTAAGTAACTATAATTATAGTTTGCACAAATGTGCATCAAATACTACACAATTTAATCAGCTTATAACATTGTAAGCTTTATTGAAGTGAAAACTTATTTTAACCCGGTACGCATTTTTTTTCTCTTTTTTTTATATCTTACTACAGTATACCAAGTTTTTTTTTTATACTACTTGGGTGGCAAACAAGCATACGTCCCACCTCATGTTATGCAGCAGACGATTGCAATACCAGAGGTAACACTTGCATGTTGCCGACCCATTTTTTTTACACCAGGGCTATTAGGTGGGATATCCCTGGGCCAGGAAATCGTTTCTTTAAATATCCATCCCTAAATGAGCACTGAAGAATTGTACTCACACAAAAAAACAACTACACCGCTGTGTATAGTTATTTAGCTGTGGTCTTCCGTAAGGTGGAGGTCCTTCCCCAGTTGGACTTGCTCGCTAGTATGGTGCCCTACCTCTCTTAAAATAGCTTTGTATATAGATAACAAAGCGTCCACCGGTTGAACACCCCTGTCTCTGATAACCCCGGCTCGTCCCCTAACCTCTCGTCTATCTTTCTTAGCTTAACGCCCATAAACACTACAGATAAATTATCTGCTATCTGCGCCGTGATTTTTATTTTATTAATAATGCTAATGTATTTACTTACATATGTATCAGTCTTGCTTTACAAGTATAATCTAGTATTAAGGTGCAGATAACAGCTAAATAGCATAACTTAAACGATATTTTAGCAACATCTGGTTCATTTATCACAATGCTTACTAATATTATAAATGTGAAAGTTTGTGAGAATGGATGGATGGATGTTTGTTACTCTTTCACGTAAAAACTTCTGAACGGATCTGGATGAAATTTGGCACAGAGATAGATTATGGTCAGGAATAACACATAGGCTACTTTTTGCAGCGATAACCGACATTCACGCGGGCGGAGCCGCGGGCAACAGCTAGTAAAAAATAAGCGTGTTGTTCTTCACAATATTTACTATAGTATAGTTGTCTCAAATTTATTTAAGTAATTTAAAAAATACATAAAAATAAAGTCACACCTTAAAATTTATTTATATAGAAAAAATATTTCGTTTATATATTGAACTTAATTAGTAAAATCAAGGATATTAGCTGATTATAACATGTTTAAAAATATTGCTATGTTGTATTATGCTATTACTTATTTAATAAATATTATTTTTCTCAGTTCTGAACTCAATTTCAGCGGTGCGCCGACTCGTTTATATTATTTGCTTCTCTTTCATTCCTATGCAGATCGACGGTGACCAAATGACTATTTCCTTCTCAAGGTCGTTGGCTATTATCAGCGTCTTTATTAAAAGTAGAGATCATCCGGTGGTCGAAATTCGACTGTAATTAATGTATTGCAGTTCTTCTTCGTATGAACTTTAACTATGCCGAATCTTACAATCCTCAATCAAGGAACTTTTTTTTTGTCTTTGTGTATTAATATATAGACCGAAATTCGATTATGAAGACTGATAATCTAATTTCGGTCAGGGCTTATCTCGACGGAAACTAGCAATCGTGGGAGATATTATAGTGTACAAGTGTGAGCGCAAAAATAGGTGCAATCTTTCTTCCCTAACTATCATAATGTGATGGGACACCACCGGCTTTACGAGCTTTTCGAAGCATGAGGTGAAAACACATTAAATTTTCAGGCATTTAGGTATTGAGATTTTTTGACAGAAAAGCGCAATTTCTATTATTATTTTTAATCTGGGCTATAATATATGTTGCACTGAACCAGGCATTTAATAAGAATAATATTAATAGCCACCCAGATATTATTATGTCCCACAGCTTAGCACTTCTTTATCAAGTAAGCTAGGCTTAACCCCTCTGATTACCTCATCAGGGAAAAAGTCCAATGTCTTTGTAATTATATGTCAATGAATCTCAAAGTGGCAACTTTACCCCAAACCATATCGGCTTATCGATCGTATGTAAGGATATAAAAAAACGTTCTGTCTCTCAGATAATAGCGGTGTTTGGCGGGCTTACCTTAGAGATAAATGTTTACGATGCCTGGGAGACAACGATTATGGCAATACAAGGAAAGCTGGGTACCGACATTCTAAGGCTGCCTCGTGAGGCTGCTCACATTAAGCAGGGAGACTGCCTTGGTAGTCCAGTGTCCGCAGTATGCGCCTGCTGTGCACGAGGTTGTGGGTTCGATTCCCACACAGGACAAAACTTTGTGTGACCCACAAAGAATTGTTCTGAGTCTGGGTGTAATTTGTGTCCGTTAATTGTGTGTTTGTAAAGTCTCCCGCGACACAGAGCTTGTTCTCTAGTGCGGGAGTTGTCTTTCTAAATATGAAACAAAAAAAAGTCAAGCAACGTTCAAAGTGCCGTAGGCACCGTACAGTTTCAAAAGAATCTCCTACTATGCACGATTAGGTTGTGGAATGAGCTGACGAGGTTTTCTCCAGAGACTATAGCATAGGGTTCTTCAAGAAAGGAGTCATAATTAGAATTTACAGGGTCGAGCGAACGCGCGAGTGATACCCCTGGTGATGCAAGCGTCCATAGGGTACAGTAACTGCTTAACATCAGGCATCAGGTATGCTTGTTTGCCTCCTTGGTAATACAAAAAAGAAATTGGCTCGCGAAGCAAACGCGTCTCCACATCTTGAGGCTGCCTCGTGCGGCATGCCTCGCGAGGTAGCTTCGTGCTATCGGTACCTGCCTTAAGACATACAAAGAGGTTTGTATAGATAGCTTAGTAATTGTAGTACGGATCGATATAATATATGCAAGGGTACGCTTGGTGCGGTCGGGAAATGGATGGATTTCGATTTTGTACACACATTGAGTCCTTTTCCTCCATTTACGTGTCTTGGAAGTCACGTAGAAGCCGTTCAAACGATTTTATGCACTGTGATAGTACCTAAGCTATATTTATATACGCATGCTTTTTAATATCCTACTAATCCTACTAATATTATAAACGCGAAAGTTTGTAAGTATGGATGGATGGATGGATTTGTTACTCTTTCACGTAAAAACTACTGAACGGATCTGGATGAAATTTGGCACAGAGATAGATTATGGTCTGGAATAACACATAGGCTTTTAACAGCGATACCGACATCCGCGCGGGCGGAGCCGCGGGCAACAGCTAGTATGTATATATTTTCAGGTGCAAAAAAACATCGGCTTTATGTTAAGCAGTTGCAGACGTCTGCAGCTTATGGATCACCAATCGTTATAATCGACTCAAAAATTTGTAATACCCGGGCTTAGTTATGGAAATGGAAAAACGTGTCTTTAAAATTGCATTCCCAAAAAGACCAGCCCCTCTAGACAAATGGCATATAAACGGTAGTCAAATCGAATAAAATAGAAAGCAAATGTTACGATATCGTAAACATTATATACAATTGTACGATATCGTAAACAAATCCTATACAATTGTTTTTAAATCTCGTCGATTCGACTGCCTTTTATGCCACTTGTCTAGAGGGGCTGGAGACCTGGGCCTCAATTGAAACTGAATTAATTCTCAATTGAATCTCAGTAGCATTTTTGATATTCTGCTAAGAAATTTAAGACCAATAGTTTTTTTTTTTTTTATACTACCAAGTAGGCAAACAAGCATACGGCCCGCCTGATGGTAAGCAGTTACCGTAGCCTATGGACGCTTGCAACACCAGGGGTATCACTCGCGCGTTGCCGACCTTTTAGAAACCTAATAACTCCTTTCTTGAAGAACCCCATGCTATAGTCTCTCGGGAAAACCTCGGCAGGAAGCTCATTCCACAACTTAATTGTACGTGGGAGGAAATTCCTCTGAAACCGCACAGTGCGGCACGATAAAGGTTCTAAAATGTGTGGATGAACTCCCTGTCGGTGGCGGGAGGTGCGTTGATAAAATGTGGCCGTGGGCATCATATCAAACAATTCCTCGGAACACAACCCGTTGTACAGGCGGTAGAACACACACAAGGAGGCAAAGTCTCTCCTTAAACTAAGTTAAGTAAGTAAGTTGGAAAACCATGGTCTTAAATTTTTAGAATTTTTGTATTACATCGTGGTATTTTGATAAATAATTTAGGACCAATGGTTTTCCAACTATTGATCTTAAATTTATTAGCAAAATACCAAACATGCTACTGAGATTTAATAGAGAATCAATTCAGATTTAATTAAGAAATCCGTAAATTAGCAGAATTGGGCCTCTGTACTAACGCTCGGGGACGCAACACACCACTGTGTATTATCTATCTATGATCTTCTGTAACATAGAGGTTGTCAGTTAGTCTCAGTCAGTCTAAGTGCCTCCTCTTAAAAAACCGGCAAAATGCGAGTCGGACTCGCGCACCAAGTTCGGATTCCGTACAAACCTATATTTTTATTATATGATGTAATATAAAATTTACAGTTTTCGCAATTTTTCCTTTATCTGTTAAGACGTTGCTTCGTAGCAAATTTCAAGATTCTGAGTTCACGGGAAGTACCCATTAGGTTTAGATTCCCTTGCGAGTGTCGAAAATTTGCGGAAATTTGCGGCATATACGGCTGTAGCTTTTAATCGCGTTGGCTTAGACGTTTGATTGATTCACAGCTTTAAGGGACAGTGGACTTGAGTATTTAATATAATTTCAGCTTGATACCTTTTTTTTTTTTTTTTATACTACTTGGGTGGCAAACAAGCATACGGCCCGCCTGATGTTAAGCAGTATCCGTAGCCTATAGACGCTTGCATTACCAATGGTATCACTTGCGTGTTGCCAACCCATTTTTTTTTTATACCAGGGCTTTAAGATGGAAGGAACCCTGGTATAGGAATACGTTTCTTTCAAAACGCATTCCTAAATGAGCGCTGGAGACCTGTACTCACACACAGGAACACAACTACACCGCTGTGTGTAGTCATTTGGCTGTGGTCTTCTGTAAGGTGGAGGTCCTTCACCAGTCGGGCTTGCTCGCTAGTATGGTGACCTCCACGTGTTCCTGACAAAAAGGGTCTTGACGGACAGACAGACACATGGACGGACAACAAAGTGATCCTATAAGGGTTCTGAATTTTCCATTCGAGGTACGGAACCCTAAAAACAAGTAAACAATATCAAAGATATACTCTTAAATATTTTATGTGAACCACAATATGTTTAGGAATCAGATTACAAACGAAGATCAAAAAGTATGACCGCTTTGGCTTCTTCGTAATATTTTGTGTTTTAGTATTGTGGGAAACTTGAGACGTTTATACCTTGGGGTTTGACATTCCATAATCTGACAGTCCAGGGGCCGTATCGTTTAGGTATGCGTTTTGAAAGAAATGTATTCCTATCCCAGGGGTACTCCCATCTTAAAGCCCTTGTGTAAATGGGGTGGCAAGTGATACCTCTGGTATTGCGCGCGTCCATAGGCTACGATAACTGCTTATCATTTTGTTAAAATTTGAGTAGTTCGAGTAAGAAAGAAGGACGGAGCTATCTAGCTTGTATACCTTTTTCTCGCTCTAAAGGCTGGCATTACACATAATGATACGGCTCCTGAACTTTGGATTCTAGTAACTACGATAGATATAGATAGAGAATCATTCATTATGTTTACTTATTCCTGTTTATGAATGTAAAGTTATATGCTAAGCCAATTATAATTATACAAGGGTCGTCCGCGACTTCGTCCGTGTGGAAATTTGGAATATTTTCCCCGATTTTGAGGCATATCTCACTACTGCTCCGCTCCTATTGATGAGCGTGATCATCCTTTATAAATGCACTATTCAACAAAAAAAGATTTTTTCTAATCGAACCAATACTTTCTGAGATTAGCGCATTCAACCAAACAAACAAACTCTTCAGCTTTATAATATTAGTATAGATTATCTTAAGCAGACGGTTCACTGATGATGATAATTTTCATTTCATAACACTGTAAACAGAGATAGACTACATGGTTGGTTCAGTGGCTTAACTGGTTACCTCGCCATCTGAGTGGCGTGTTGTAGGTTCGATCCCCACATGGGACAACAAGAGTCCATTATCTATGTTGCTAAATTTAAGCGACACAAGGTTCCTTAGTGCGGGAGTTATCTTTAACAATAAATATAAAAATGAAACCAACTTCAATGAATATTAAAGCAATGTGGAAAAAGACAAACCCGGAGCAGGACTCGAACCTGCGCCTCTCAGGTTTTGGCCCAACGCACTACCAACTGAGCCATCCAAGTTCATACTTCAGAGTTCGAATTTGTCCACCGCTTGTTTACGTCTTGGAGTGACGTCTTTTTCCACATTACTTTGATATTGAAGTATATTTGAGCTGATTGCATAGCAAAAATGCTAAAAAAAATATTTAACAACTTCAATAAAATATTCGAATTTACAGGTTTTATACATACTTTTTTTCTGTCAACCCGTCACGATTACTATCTTTAAAACGTGATGATCTTTTATAAAAGCTTTTACCTCCCTGATCCAGATGTAGGTACGCTGATACGTCTGTCAGGCTCTTCTTCGACTGGCCTGTTGGTCTAGTGGTTAGTAACTCTGACTGCTACGCCGGAGGTCGTGAGTTCGATTCTCACCCAGGACAAATCTTTGTGTGATGAGCACAAGTGGTTCTTCTGTGTCTGGGTGTTATTTATCTATGTATATATATATATGTATGTATTTAGAAATATATAAGTATGTTTATCAGTTGTCTGGTTGCCATAGTACAGGCTCTGCCTAGTTTGGGATCAGATGGCGGTGTGTGTGAGTTGTCCCAAAATATTATTATTATTATATATAAATAGATATTATGTATATACTTGTTGATATATCGACTGTGTTGTTTTTATTAATTTAATCTTCAATATAATCATTAAACATGTGTTATGACTTTCTAATCTAGCGACATTTCAATAACACCGATATTAATGTTTATTTAAACAAATATAAAAGTTTTAATTAGCGTTCTAGGTACCTATTTACTGTAAAACATCAGGTTGCATATCGAAACTTTTTTAGATAAACTGCATGCTTATATAAATATTGTTTTATTTTGATAAAGTAATGAAATAATCTTGTAAGTGCGACCTGGTATTACAACAATTAACAAATATTTTTAGCTATTTATCAAGCGATTATTCACCCGTACCGACTTTATATGGATGGACATTTATTTGAGATATCCTATTTTTTTTTAAATATATCGTAAACTAGGGGTCGCCCGCGACTTCGTCCGCGTGGTAATTTGGAATATTTTCCCCGAATTTGCAACAGATCTCACTACTGCTTCGCTCCTATTCATCTTAGCGTGATGTTATATAGCCTTCCTGAATAAATGCACTATTCAACAAAAAATATTTTTTTAAATCGAACCAGTACTTTCTGAGATTAGCGCGTTCAAACAAACAAATAAACTCTTTAGCTTTATAATATTAGTATAGATTACCAATATTTTTTAACTATTTATCAAACGACTGTTGGCTCGTCCTGCACTTCGTACGGGTAAACAGTTATTTTGTTTAGTTTTTGTAGGATTTTCTTATAGCACAAAATGTGACTCTTTGATAATAGAGCTTTCTATATGTTAAATATTTTGCGTCTTTTTCTTTTCGCTGTGTGTCTTACAGAAGACCAAAGCCAAATAAATGCACACAACACTGCGTAGTTGTGGTCTATTACCATAAATGGAACAGCTAAAATATATGTTAATCCTTACTAATATTATAAATGTGAAAGTTTGTAAGAATGGATGGATGGATGGATGGATAGATGGATGGATGGATGTTTGTTACTCTTTCACGTAAAAACTACTGAACGGATCTGGATGAAATTTGGCACAGAGATAGATAGGTCTGGAATAACACATAGGCTACTTTTTGCAGCGATAACCGACATCAACGCGGGCGGAGCCGCGGGCAACAGCTAATCTGAAATATTTTAGATTACCTCTACCTCAAAACAAATTATCCGACGCGAACATTGTAAAGAAATCTTTTTCAAATATTCCCATTATAAAAGTAACATTTAGGTAAAAAAACTACCATCTCAAAACCTCCCCTGAGTCTTTAAGATGAGTCAGCAAAAAGTTTCAATCAAATCGTTTAAGCGATCCTTGAGGAAATCGCATTTGGATTTTGGTAAACTTTTCCGTCGCTTTTAAAAACATTCAAATTGTGCTCGGTTTTTATTCATACTTTCTCTTTTTAACCGACGAAAAAAAAAAGAGAGGTTCTCAAGTCGACCCGTATATTTGTTTTTTTTTTTTTTTTTTTATGTATGACCACGCATAACTTTTTACAGGAGCGTCCGATTTCGATAATTCTTTTTTTATTCGATAGGATATACTTTGAAGTTGGTCCCATTTTAACGACATTCAGCTCTTATAATGGGATCCATGAGGAATTGAGAGAACTCCTCAAATATTATAGGCAAACATATAACGATTTTGATATTTTCTACAATAAGTCAAGCATTTGCATTCAGAAAGTATCATTTGGTGAAGTAAAACAGTTGAAGAAGACCACAAATGACTGCCAGAAGTTCTCAATAATAAGCATTTTGTGAATGGCGATAGGATAATATAGATATCGAATAAGATAGTTACAGCGACTGTAATAAAGTAAATTCAATGTTTTTGATGAAAATGGTACCATTAAACTAATCTGATGATGAACTTGGAAGGCATAAGCATCGGAACTCCATAAATAAACAATGTATTCTAGCCGTGTTTGGGCTTATTGGAGTGGTCATAAGATGCACTCTGATTGTAAATTATTAGATTTTCGGAAACTCCGTATTTTCAACTAGAAATAATACCCTCAGTTAAATAAATAGGGAATAATTGATTGTTCACTCATAACATTTACATTTGTTTACCGATTTTGTTAAAATTTGCTAAACATATACAGTTTTAATGATACTACATCATCAAGGAGACCTTAAATTGATCTACAACCGACACGGAAGACAGTTAAGGGCACTCTTCAATAGTTTATAGCAGCCACTTAACTACTAACAAACCATCTAACAAGCAAATTATTTATTACGTAAAGTGAAATGGTAATAAATAAATGTTTAGCGCCGTCATAAAATAAATTAGTTATTTTCCATTAGTGCAGCAAAAATCAAATTCAAACATTCATTGCCTATATTATTACAGATTAGAATAAACATATTTAATATTTTTTGTAATAAATATAAAAATAATAATAATAATGGTAATTAATTCGAAATGTTCGATTATAGATTCTAATAAAAAAAACCTCGGCCTGTCTACTGAAAACGCGGCCAAGAGACTGGCAGCATTGCCACGCTGAATGGCAATGCTTATTCTTTAAGCCAAATATAAACCAGCGTTCTGGTCACGTGAAGCGTCGATTAAACGCTTCGACAGAGCTTTGAAAAGACCGCGAGCACTTGCACCCCACCCAAACAGTTAAAAAACATAATCTCCGATGAGAATGCTGTATTTGCGCCCCTTGAGAGTCTCCGCAGATGCAACAGCAGCACCACCTGCTGTGCTTGGGAGATGGGATGGCGTGTTGGCGTAGACACATGCTGCATCCCACATCAAAGGCCTACCCATCTTCCAGGGCAGTAAAGATATACCATCAGGTCTCTTACCATCGTTGTGTACACAATATTATATACACAATTGGGTTCCCGTACAGCTGTAACGCCAGTGGTGACAAGAGCGCGTCGTAGTATGTCATTTAGGTTAGCGTGCCGAGATATATTTTAAGAGAGGTAGGGCGCTATACTAACGAGCAAGCCCGACTGGGGTAGGACCTCCACCTTACAGAAAACCACAGTCAAATAACTACACACAGTGATGTAGTTGTGTTCCTAAATGAGCGCTGGCGACCTGTACCCACACAGGTCTCCAGCGCTCATTTAGGTATGCGTTTTGAAAGAAACGTTTTCCTGTCTCAGGGATACTCCATTTTAAAGCCCTAGTGTAAAAAGGTAGGTCGGCAACACACACAAGTTATACCCCTGGTAAGTATTGCAAAAGTCCATAGGGTACGGTAACTACTTAACATCAGGCGGGCCATATGCTTGTTTGCCATCCAAGTAGTATAAAAAATATATACTCCTGCTCCATGACAGGTCGTGGTGTCCAAGGCTATCGACGGCTTCACCACAGCAACATCTATGCTGAGAAATAGAAGAAGCACCTAGACGAAGGATAAAAGTATTAAATATTAATGTCAGGATATTTTAAGCAGCTTCGTTAGCCTAAAAAAAATTTGTTTTGTGGACTATAAGACGATATTTGGTTCAGTGGCATAAGTGGTTACCTCGCCGTTTACCACTACACGGCATGTTTTAGGTTCGATGTCCATACGGGAAAAAAGTTGTGTGACCCATGGTGGTGCCAATGGTTGTCCCTAGTATGAGTGTACTTTGTATCCGTCAATTGTATATTTGTAAAGTCTCCCGCGACACAGGGCTTGTTACCTAGCGAGAGACTTGCCTTAAAAGAAAAAGAAAAATAAAGATTTTTATTTTATTGTTTAATCAAAGGTACAAAAATAAGGGTAAGTAATAAAAAAACATTTAAACTACTACAATACAAAGATATATTGACTTTTTATAAAAAATCGCGTTCTCCATCTTTGATCACGAAATAGATGTTATATTCGTATTCAACACCCCCGAAAAGCTCGAAGAAGACACCATAACAGGTCACTAGTCAAAAGTAGTAACTCGTTAAAGGAGGTTACTCGCTAATCGGATTCGGCTGGGTAGTGTTTGAATGGCTTAGCCATATTTATCTCCCTGTCGTAAATATCGCAGTATCTCAAGACAAAAATGTTTGACCCGTGTATGTTACCAGTGATAAACATTATACATATGAGACGTGGTCGTATACTAACGCTGCGCTGTGTTAAACCTTAATAATAATAATATTTTTGAGACAACTCACACATCGCTATCTGATCCCAAACTAGGCAAAGCCTGAACTATGGTAACAAGACAACTGATAAACATACTTATATATTTCTAAATACATACATATTATAAATAAATTACACCCACACACAGAACAAACATTCGTGCTCATCACACAAAGATTTGTCCTGAATGGGAATCGAACCCACGACCTCCGGCTGACTGCTACGTCAGAGTCACTAATCACTAGACCAACAGGCCAGTTAATGCTTATGTATACATAAGCATAAGGATTTATTTGTGCTGTGTAAATTTTTATCTAAACGTAAGCTTAATGCTTATGTTTACATAGCATAAGGATTTACACAGCGCAGTGGTCTACCAGTGCACGTCTTTTGACTGAGATCATAAGGACTTTATAACCAATTTGTGATGTATAATATTATTGATTTGTTACATATACATACAAATCAATAATATTATACATCACAAATAAAGTCACAAAAAAATTAAAAATAATATCTTTTTAACAAAAAATTGAACCGACGAAAAAAATAGGATTTGAAAAGTAAAAAATAATAAAGTTTTGAGGCGGCGCCAAACTAACGAATAAGCAAATTAATCTATACCTACATGTATAATACTTGCCGTAACTGATTCACCAACGCAGAGCATATACATAAAGTGAGATGATGGCTTGTTTGTTTGGCGCCGACTCAAAACTTTATTATTTTTTACTTTTCAAATCCTATTTTTTTCGTCGGTTCAATTTTTTGTTAAAAAGATATTATATTATTGGGGTTTGTTTATTGTAACCTGACCTAAGCTTGTCAAATGACAGCTGAACATCGAAAAAACAAAATCAGTAGCAACGCACAGAGCAAATGTATAGGATTTGACATTAGTTTACGATACAATGACGTACACTTACGTTAAATCCAATACAAATGCTTTCTTTTCCATTCAATTCGACTACCGTTTATGCCACTTGTCTAAAGAGGCAAGTAGCTACATAGTTATAAATATCAACGGCCGGAGGGCATAAAATATCTGTCCGTATTTAACCCTAGACAGCATTGCATTTGAATATTCTGACTTTGTATTCTACTCGATTCGACTACCACTTATGCCACTTGTCTAGAAAGACAGGTAGGTACATAGTTATAAATATCATAAAATATTTGTCCATATTTAACCCTAGACAGCATTGCATTCAAATACTCCGACTTTCTATTCTATTCGATTCGACTACCACTTATGCCACTTGTCTAGAAGGGCAGGTAGGTACATAGTTATAAATATCATAAAATATTTGTCCATATTTAACCCTAGACAGCATTGCATTTGAATATTCCGAGTTTGTAGGTATTCTATTCGATTCGACTACCACTTATGCCACTTGTCTAGAAAGACAGGTAGGTACATAGTTATAAATATCATAAAATATTTGTCCTAATTTAACCCAAAACAGCATTGCATTTGAATATTCCGAACATAATGAACACAGTAAAGTAGGACAGAACGCTGAAAGCAGCGGTGTACCGCGGCCATAATATCGTTCGTGTAACCATATGGTGCACCTACTTAACATACCTAAAGTATGGTTCAATTTCAGAGCTCATTTACATATTTCTTATATAAAGAAGTTAGCAATAATGTTAAAGAAATATGAAGTAATAAATTTGTTAAGATAGAAATTATTGTAGGTCCCTAAAGGGTAGATAGAGATATGTATTTTTAACTTGCAGTATTTAGATACTACTATGTCATAAAAGACGATACAACGACGATAATCCGACATAAAAGAGGTAGGCATCATGCTAGCGAGCAAGCCCGACTGGCAAAGGACCTAAAACTTACAGAAGACCACAGCCAAATAACTACACACAGCGGTTCCAGCGCGGATGCGTTTTGAAAGGAACGTTTTCCTATCCCAGGGATACTCCTTCTTAAAGCCCTGGATAAATAAAAATGGGTCTTCGCTTAATTCTATTAAGTATTTTTTTACATTTAAGTTTAAATGTATATTTTTTTGGTGGGTTGGTCTAGTGTTTAGTGACTCTGACTGCTAAGCCCTTAACTAAAAAACTACAAATTGGCTCTATATACCACACCCTGTCATGTCTGACATGTCCATGTGATGACAGATTAAAAATACAAATGTCACCACCCCAATCCATCCCGAAGTTGTCGTAAGAGACAATATCCACTGCTAGAGAGATAAAACTCGAAATAAAATACCAACCCGTCTGACCAGCGTGGTATAGTAAGCTAATATCGACTGGCCTGTTGGTCTAGTGGTTAGTGACTCTGACTGCTACGCCGGAGGTCGTGGGTTCGATTCCCACCCAGGACAAATCTTTGTGTGATGAGCATAAATGTTTGTTCTGTGTCTGGGTGTTATTTATCTATAATATGTATGTATTTAGAAATATATAAGTATGTTTATCAGTTGTCTGGTTACCATAGTACAGGCTCTGCCTAGGATCAGATGGCGGTGTTTGAGTTGTCCCAAAAATATATTATTATATTATTATTATATAATATCCCTTAAAATGTATGTAGGAGACCCATGCCCAGCAGTATGACGTTTATGGGTTGAGATGATGATGTTGATACTATACCCTGTACTATTAAGTATTCCTTCACTATGCATAATTTAAAACACCTTATTTCCCGGCGCCTGTAGTCTATGCACTTATCTGCACGATAATAGAGGTCAAGGCCCGCCGGCTCTTAGACTAAACATACAGACAAACACTTACGTAACACGATAAATGTGTCAGCAACTGCTTTGATGACACCGAGTACCATGACGATACGATGACATTAATACGTGAGGAGCTCTAGATCTGCGAGGTCAAGTAAACTTGCCGCGGTCAAAACGTGGATGGGTGACCGTATACACCGTGAGATTCTTCCGTGCCCTGGAATATGAAGTTGTGTTCCTGTGCGTGAGTACTGGTCTCCTAGTAGTTAAAATATTCCCAAGGGCCATTACGCACTGTCGACTGGTCGCCGGCGACCTTGCAGTCGCTTGTGCATCGCCACTACGCGGCGAGTTGTCGAGTCGCCCAGGCGACCGTCGACCAAGTGCGTTAACACCTATTTCAATTGTAGTAAGTCACAGTCACCATCGAACGAGTCGCCAGCGACTAGTCGACAGTGCGTAATGGCTCTTGGAAATATTTCAACTAGAGAACAAACTAACGAACTGAAGTAAAAGAGATAGATATTATAATATATGTTTACTTCCAAATGTTTCGTGGATTCAAAGCTACATCGGCATAATAGCATAGCAGGAATAACAGGCATCAATATTTTGACATAATATTCTATGGGTCTGCTACTCTTTCTTAGTGTTGTCAGGGATCTAAGGTTGCCCACTCATGTCCGATAATAATCAGTGGCCGATTGTAGGATCGGTAATCGGACCGATTCGACACATAGGTATAGGATTATTATATAGGATTTTGAAGGACGTGTGCTTTGCGCTATTAAGGTAAATCCAGACTATATAACAAAACATGTGATAAAACAAATGTTTTATTAGTGTGGATGTGTTATTTTTATGTGTACATCCTTGTTTTATGTTGGAATGTTATATAGCAATGTTGGATAATGTAGACGTGTTATATAGCAAGAGTAATATAACATGTTATTGAATCTGGACCCACCTTTACAATAAGCACGCTAATTTTTTTTTTAGGATAGAACGGAGTGTTGACATTTGTATTCTTAATCCGTCACGACACGGACAGTAGGACTTTATATTTACCAATGCGCAATCATTAGGTATGTTTACCATTTAAATGCAGAAGCCGGATCTCCTGTCTGACTTCAAAATCACCTAATTGCTTTGATTAGATAATACTGAGGTCATATAAATAGTCCACTGGCCGCGCTAATTTTAGGTACGGTAGACAGATTCCGCATACTTTACCTTCGATAACGTAGCTGTCTGTGATGTAATTAATTTGTATTATTTCAAGCTATATTTTTGTTGACTGTACATTTACCGATTTGTGATTTGGGACGAAACAATACGCCAATAGTGATATAGGACGAACTGAGATTTTTTTGGAATGTGGGACAGAATTCAGGACGAACGAAGTAAATCTTTCTCAAACTCGCACTAGTTTTTGTGATTTATTTCCCACGTATGTGTTTACCTGCCTCGTTGGTCTATTGGTCGTTGAGTACGACTGTTGATCACGAGGTACTGGGTTCAATTCCCGGATCGGGGTAGAAATAGATATTGGGATTTTCTGTTAATAAATTTACAATACATACACGATATTTGGAAATTGATATCGGTTGGACCAACACCTGAGCTTTCTTCGGTTACGTCGGATTGCCGTCCTAACACATTATATTTCCCACGTATATAGTTGCTGAGATTAACCGCCGTGATCAAAGCTCGGTTAGAAGAGGAATTTTTATTTATATACCTATTTAGACTAATAATATAAAGCTGAAGAGTTTGTTTGTTTGTTTGGTTGAACGCGCTAATCTCAGAAAGTACTGAGTCTCTAGACAAGTGGCATAAGCGAAAGTCGAATCGAAAAGTCAAAAAAACAAATGTATGGGATTTGACGTAAGTTTACGACATTATATCGTAGACTTACGTCAAATCCACTACATTAGTTTTTCTGACTTTTCGATTCGACTACCGTTTGTTTTTGGGCTAGTTCGATTAGAAAAAGTCTTTTTTGTTGAATAGTGCATTTATCCAGAAAGGCTATAGGCTATTTAACATCACGCTTTGATCAATAGAAGCGGAGTACTAAATACAGGAATTCCCTGATGTTGATTACGACCCGTCTCACATTTGGCTTGCGTTTGCCACAAACATCATAAAGAGCTAGCACCACCTTACAATAGATCACAGCTAATTTACACAACGGTCATGTGCAGTTGCGTACATGTGCATGAGTACAGGTCAGTACTCATTTTTAAAGAAATGTTTTCCATCCCAGTAAAACCTAATCATTCAAATTTATGGATCAAGTGATACCTCTGACATTGCAAGCGTTCATAGGCTATAGTGACTGCTTACCATCATGCGGGCTGTAAGCTTGTTTGTCACCGAAGTAGTACAAAAATGTAATTTTACAACAACAAAAGTACCTATTATATAAAATTGTTTTACCTGTTGAAGATTGTTTTCAAAAAGGTTTTCATTCAAATGGAATTTATTCTCATTGGCTCTGTGTATTCTGCAAACCTTTTCAAGTGCTTTCAACTAAGCGCTATTCAGTCAATGAGCGAGAACTAAAGTGAATCAAACGTAAAACGAACGATCCTTGGCCTCGAAAAAAATGCAGTGTAGTCCGTTTTTTTTTAATGATGGAAAATTAGGGAATAAGTAAGGGTAAACGAAGTGTACAAAATATATTACGTCAAATATGGAAAGCTATAAAGATATTGATAAAATTTTAGTTTTTAAGTAAGGTTTTTATTTTGAAGTTTATTTGTATCTAGGTTTATTTTCTGAAAAAACACAAATGAATTAAAAATATTATATAATTATATATAATTCTTCTGTGCGTGTGTATGTCACTGAACTCCCCCTAAACGGCTCGGCTGATTTTAAGGAAATTTTGTGTGTGTGTGTGTGTGTGTGTGTGTGTTCGAGTAGGAATGGTTTAGATTCACAATTGGACCCGGTAGGTGGCAGTGCTGTCAGTATATCAGCTTTTCCGTTCAGGACGACGTCTGCTAGTTTCGCTAGTAGATATATGAAAAGGCAGGTAATTTCAAAAGCAAAACCTGACGATACGTCGAAGCCAATATGTCGCACTACTCAATAGACAGCTGACCTCGTCAATGTAACGGTGAGGTTTTGTACTTGCGACGATGACATCACGTTAGGACATGTGACGTCACGCGTGACGAAGATTGCTTTTGCAGAAAAACCAAACAAAAGTAGCAATGTCTTAATTGTCCACTACTAAGGTATCGGTTTTAAGTGATAATTGTAGCTAGGAAAGTAAGGCTAATTCAAGCATTTTTGAAGTGATAACTGCTTGAGGCGCGTTCAGCACTTTTTGGGGAAACAAAAATCATGGAACTCGCACCATCTTCACCGAACGCTTTCCATATGGGTGAACAAAAACTCGGGTCATCGTCACCGCACGCGCTCGACGATACAATTCGCACATAACTTAGCTTTCACTTCTATTGGCAATCACCAAAGACTGCCCCGCATGATTTTGTAGAAGCTTTCTATTTCGAGGACCTTAACAAACATACGATTTACATATACAAAGGTACTCGTACACACAGACTCGGGACATGAGAGAGAGAGAGAGAAAAATATTTATTTTTTATTTAGTACAATATACAATAGGTACAATTCTCAGGCTAATATTAGTCTGAGGTACAATTTTAGGATATAAAACAAAGAAATAAATGACCACCCATTCAGCTATTTGCTACCACAATGCATTAAACATTGTGGAAGCGCTGGTTTTCAATGGGTGGTCCATCATTTCATCATTTCTTCATCAGGTGGACATCATTTCTTAATCACACAATATTTAGTCTCGCGTAAAGATCGACTCCACAAACCACTGTTTAATGATAAATAATGAGGTGACTTAAGCCACTAAACTAACCGACCAGTCAAAATGAAGTTATTGTATTCAAGGAAACAAATAGTTATATACTAAAAGTATAACAATTAAATGGCTTAACAAATAAACCTATAGTTCCCTAAATGTTTTCAAAATGTTGTAGATATACACTGTGCCGATAACAGAAAGTAACGCAACGATACGAAATATACATACATTAATATATCTAGTTACAAAATCTACATCTGGTTGCGCTGTTTCACATCAGTAGGCAGCAACAGTAAGAATTACAAAACGAATATACAAATAAGTTACAAAAATCCAGTCAAAAATAACTATTTTAAATCCAATATCTGTTTTTTAAACGAATTTAAAGTTACATACTCGAAGGTACTAAATTAATAACATAATTTATGAAGCCGAAACTGAAACAGCAACCGTAATTTAAATAATTGTGTCTAAACTATGGCAGTATCATGTGTTAACGTAAATATAATTATATGTGGTAATACTATACCTTTAAATTAATTGAGTGGTTATTTCCTAGTGTGTGGCCTAAAGGCGATAATGGTATTTGAAATTAATGATTTATCTATCCTAATTTTGTTGAGTTTGTTTGTTAGTTTGGTTGGACGCGCTAATCTCAAAAAGAACTGAGCCTCTAGACAAGTGGCATAAACAGTAGTCGAATCGAAAAGTCAAAAAAACAAATGTATGGGATTTGACATAAGTCTACGATATAATGTCGTAAACTTACGTCAAATTCCATACATTTGCTTTTTTGACTTTTCGATTCGATTATTGCTTACGCCACTTGTCTAGAGGGACTGGTTCGATTAGAAAAAAAAATTCTAATCGAACCAGTTCTTTTTCGTTCGTTATTCAGGAAGGCTATAGGCTATATAACATCACGTTATGATCAATAGGATAATAGCAACCCATATATTATGTCTGGGACATATATGGGTTGCTATTATTATATAATAAAGTGTGGATGAAGCAAAACAAGTATGTAAAAATGGCAGAAAGTAGAAATACATAATCTCTGCTTCCCCTTTTGGGCAACAGGCGTAAATCTATGTATATCCATAAAATAGGTATAGTACCATACTGGCGAGAAAACCCGACTAGGAAAGGAGACCTCAGCCAAATAACTACACAAAAGGGTGTAGTTGTATGTACAGGTTTCCAGCGGTCATTTATGGATCCGTTTTGCAATAAACGTTTTCCTATCCCAGGGATACTCCATCATAAAATCCTGTTGTTTATTTTTGGGTAGGTAGCAAGTTATACCTTTGGTATTGTAACCCTTTCATAACTGCTCACTATCAGTCGGGCGGGCCGTATGCTTGTTTGCCACCTAGGTAGTATAAAAAATAAATGAAATTTACCTTTTTCTTTTTTTATCTTTTTATTTTATATTTTTGAGTTACTTCTCAGTTTCGGCAATTGCAATAAACTATGATTTCGGCCAAAGCTGATTATGTGGTTTCGGTCTGGTTATGCTGTCATTCTATCAAACACTAGTGTTAAGCACTAGTAGTTGAACAATGTAACATAATAAAACTATATCGACTGTAAGAAAACTTGCCAGACTAACACTAGCAAAACTAAGCCCTATTGAACGCCCACGCTCAGCCCTACTAAGCAATGGATCTCAAGAAAGATCTGGTACATACCTCATTCTGTTCATTCCTTTCCTATCTTAATTACAGTTTCCAAAAATTTTGCGCTTAATCTGATCACAGGCGCAAACGATAGTCGTAAACAAGCCACGTAGAGGTCCAAAGTTTTGTTTTGTAACTCATTAATGTATAAAAGTACGATTTGGATAACCCTTTAGAAGGTCGAGGACTAAAATAAATACCGGCAAACTTAGTGAGAGGTCTGTCAAGAGTTGAATGAGTAAGCTCAATGTTTTACCGGCATTTTGGTGGTATTTTAGGATCCATGAATAAGTAAGTAAAATGGATAAAACATGTAGCAAATGAGACCCAACCTGACGAAAATAAACTTTAGGTATCTACTGTTGATTGTTGAAGGCAACGTAGTAGTCAAGTGAGAATTTTCTGATAAAATAATCAGGCGTCGAGTTTGAAGTGCTACTGAATAGCACGTTGCATTTATCATCGAGAAAGTTTCATCATAATCGATAAATCAGTATAACATTGAAGCGGCAAATAAATTGGTAGAATCATTTCATTAGTCAAGTATAAATATATATTTTTAGTATTATATTATAATATATTGTAATTTAAATATTTATTGCACATATGTATACATTTCTATGTAAGTATGCTTAGGTATATTTATTTTTAATTCATGTATCGTGTTACAAGAACTTTAGTTATTCTTTTATTTGTATATCTCTGCATCACCTTTAAACTTAGACTGGTAGAGAATGTCCATCTATGTACATTTTGTATATGAAGTTTTTAAAATAAATAACTCCTACCTTCTACTTCGGAAACTTAATCTTATATGTAAGTTATAACTAAGTTATATCCAATTTTCCTTATTCTAAACAATATATACATAACAATAACAAAATAATAAAAAGAATAGAATATTAATACCTTTACAATTTTAGCCTCCAGTGGCGTAACTATTCTTCATGTATTAATATATAAAAGATACTTCAGAAAAACAAAAGATACTTCGGAAAAACAAGTAAGGAGTTATAAGGTTTTTAAAGGGCTGGCAACGCACGAGTGTTACCCCTGGTGTGGCAAGCGTCCATTAACTATGGTAACTGCTTACCATCAGGCGGGCCGTATGCTTGTTTGCCACCTTGGTAGTATAAAAAACTATACCTTTTGAGGCTCGTAGCAATGTTGTAATAATAAATATAAGGATTCTTCTGTGCCCACGACCTGGGGCCCGTAGCATTTTGCCCATAATGCCCTAATAGCCCTTTTGTTACGCCACTGCTAGCCTCCACCAAGGAACTCTACAGCATGACTTCTTTTTGAGCTGACTTTTTCCACCGGCTGCCCGCAACCTTCACCAGGTCCTCGCTCAATCTTGTTAAAAGGCTATCTATATACATATGTCTTCTAGTTTGTGGTTACAAGGAATTCTAAATATATTACCAAGCGATTTACATCACTACAATCTTCACGAACTAAAATAGTAAAATTATTTACATTTCAGATTTAAATCTCGACTCGTTTTATAAAGTTAAACAAAATTCCCAGCGAGTTCTTAAACAGGTCAGGTCCCCAGCCGCAAACAGAATGCTTAGAGAATTTTGATCGGAAAAAGCTTTTAAAATATCATCTTTACATTACGAAAGTAGTCTTTTAAAGTCATTATAAAATGTGGATTTCTTTTTGGTCTTTTGTTTCGTGACTAAATGGTTTAGTTACCCAAACCTTGCTTGTAATTAAGCCTTAAGTAAGTATTGGCTAAAGACCGCCGGGTGATTGGAATTTGTCCAAAATCTTCATTCACGTTATTTAAATTTGTCTAAGTATCCTTATTTTAAATGAAATTAATTATATATAGTACTTTTAGAATATATAACTCTTGGATATTGGCAGAATAGTAAAGATTCGTCGTCTAATTAGCATGAAAAAGTGAAAAGTAATGATAAGAAACTAGTTTATTTGAGACAATTTTAATAGACGTATAATAAAACAACTGACTGTTTACTAAAATGATTTGCTATTGTTTTATTTCTTTACAAATGCCCAGTAGATCCGTGCAATCCTCCTTCCACGTGAAACGCTTTGGACGGTGCTTTAAAGAAGGATAAGAATGCAATAGAAGTTTCAGTAGAAATATGCACGTACTCGTAGTAACTAGCAAATACTTTAGTAGCACTCGATTGCAAGCAATTAGCATTCATACATTATTACTAAAGCACTTTCCTAAAGCATATTAAAAGATAGTAGGTAGAAATAGTCGTTTGCGATGAAATATAAACGAAATAGACTTTTGATTATATTTTATTAATTAAAATATTTGGTTGTAATAAAAACGCATCAAATCTAAGTATAGTGCCCAATTCTTCTATCAAATTCAAAATTCATTAATTTAATTAGTTAACAAAGTAACACTTATGAAGGTCAAAAATTATGAATAAGCCTGAAAGATGATGTCAGCAAAATTTTCCTACGGCTAGTTCGCTGACGTGGAGCCTTGAGAAGAACTAGCAAGAAACTCAAGCCACTCTTTTAAATCGCCAGATAGTTACAATCTTTTGTAAAATACAAGTATCATAGCATGCAAGCTGATGCAGTCAAAACACGCTATTTTGAGATATCTTCTTAAATGTATCTTAATACCATATTATAGTAAATATTACTAACATAAGATTTAAGAAAAAAAAATAGTTACAGATTGAGCTTACTTGCAATAAATAAATATTTTTATTAAAGAACAATAAACAATAAAACCTACCTCTTAAATCTATCTATTGCTTAAAACTGAATTAAAATCCGTTGCATAGTTAAAAAGATGTTAAAGGCTTCGCCAAATAGAAAACGTCATAGCACCGCGTTAAGGCGCTAGAGCGCTACAGCTTCAAAATGTGTTGTACGATGACAGTACTCTCAAGTAGAATACCGTCACTAGCATAGCGTCGCGAACATCTAACGTCAGTGTTGTGTTTTACCGCTAATACTGTCATACAACACCATTTGACGCTTTAGCGCTCTAACTAGCGCTCTAGCGCCCTGACGCAGCGCTATGACACTTTATGTTTATTGTCTTTAAAACAAAACCAAACGTAATTTTGCCTTATGTACTTATATTTTATGCATGTCAGTCAGCAGAACACCAGCTAGCACCGCTAGCAGAGCGTAGCGTACATCTATAATATTAATAAATCATTTCATTTTCGCATAAGTAAAGAGATAAAACACCTTATAGACTAGCATACATATAAATATTGGGTTAGTATAAGAGTAATAAAGTATATTAGTAATGTTTGACTTGCACTAAAGTGCAAGTCAAACATTACTAATATACTTTATTAATTTATTCAAGACTTAAAAGTCTTGACGGTAGCCGGTGTTCTGTTTGACCGCTAGTACTGTCATTGTACAACACAATTTGACGCTTTAGCACGCTAGCGCCCTAGCGCCCAGACGCGATACTATTGCGCTTTCTGTTTGGCGAAGCCTTAACCGTATAAACATGACAACTAAGATCTAGATTGTATAGATATATGATATCCAGACAACGGCCTCAAATACGCGTTCCATTTAATGACTGGTATAGTTTTATCAGCACGTATACGGTGACGTCGAAATATATGGACCAGCATCGTTTTCATTATTATTACAGCATACTGAGTACCTGTAATAGTAATTTATAACTTAGAAAGCTTCACAAAATACGGATAGGCATCACACGTTTTTCTTCGATGTAAGTAGGAGAGGGAAGTCAACAGTGAGGGATAACTTCGTGAAGAAACTCACATGTCTGAGAAGAAGTTCTAGAGGAATGTCTGATCCACCAATTCGCATAGGGCTTCTCAGCTCTGTTGATAGAGGAGACGAGCCCCATGGCTCACAGTGGGACATATAATATTGTCTTTATAAAAGACAACTCCCGCACTAGAGAACAAGCTCTGTGTCGCGGAGGACTTTACAAACATACAATTAACGGACACAAATTACACCCAGACTCAGTACAACTCTTTGTGGGTCACACAAAGTTTTGCCCTGTGTGGGAATCGAACCCACAACCTCGTGCACAGCATACTGCGACCACTGAACCACCGAGGCAGTCAAATCAAAGTCATAATCTAAGTCTTATGTGTTTTAACGCCGCTAATGGACAGTTACAATCACCAATACATCGCTCAAGTAATGCATCTTGCATAACATCTTGATACACCATAAAAGAACAATAGCAACGCACGTATCTTTTTTGTACTAATTTCAAATGCAATCAACTATACTCACCAATGCAGTTACGTTTTCCTATACTAAATCCAGTAAAGGTGCCATCTGAAGGGCGATTGTCGCTAAACCATCGCTTAGGTCTGAACTCCTCGACATCTTCACCCCACGCTGGATGACGGTTCAAGGCGTAGATGCAGCCTACACATGTCGTGCCGCGTGGTAGTGTGTAATTTTCTACATAAAAATATTTAAAAAAAAAACAGATAAATATGTCAATAATATACGTACTTCTAACCAAATTTCGGACACAGCGGCTTATTCTGATGGAGACTAGGCATCTACACTGGAGATATTAGAGTGCCTAAGATAGTGTGTGCACAGATGGATCCTTTATCATCTCGCTATAACAGTCCAATAGGACGGCAACCGTTTGAACCAACGGTATAAGGTGGTTGCCGAGGCATAAGGGTGTAAACACTGCCAAGTTCCAGACTTCGAGGATCTGAATATTTGGAAGAACCTCAAGCGAGTCTGCCCGGAAAACTTTGGCAGGGAGCTCATTCTGTAGCCTGAACGTAATCATAAGAAGGTAATAACTCTGAAACCATATAGTACGGGAGGGACTATCCAATTCTTTTTAAAACATTATTTACAACATACTTAACTTTACTTCGATGTGCGTGTCTCTAGCAATAAGTGGTACAACAGGATATAGTCTCACTGTTTCTTTTATCACTGCATCTAGATATATTAGTTTAGGTAAATCTTCTTTGTCCACATCTCTATCAGAATCTCCAAATACTTCATCCAACCTGAGAGAAAGAACATATTATTATCATGTCGTAAACTTACGTCAAATGCAATACATTTTCTTTTTTAACTTTTCGATTCGATTATCGCTTATGCTACTTGTCTAGAGGCTCAGGACATTTTGAAGTGAAATCTGCTTTAGGCGCTTGATTACTTTTTGGTTAAACAAAAATCATGGAACTCTCGTCATCGTCACAGAACGCTTTGCATATTCAAACTTTTTGGGTCAACAAAAATCATGGAACTCGCGTAATCGTCACTGAACGCAATCGATATTTAAAAATACATAGTAATCTGATAGCTCGACGATACATATAAATATTAACGAATTGTCTAATTAAAAATCATAAAGGTCTACTACCAGTTAAAGAAAATCTGGTCATGAAAAAGAATCATTTGGATGTTTGTAATTGAATGAGAACTGTTAAATGTCCATAGCTCTTTATATGCATAAGACTAAGGATAATATAATAGAAACGTCAAAAAGCTTTTTCTACGAGTATATTTCGGTAAATGCATCTTCTTCAATTAAATATTTGGATAGACTACCTTTTAGACTAGATGTTACAACAAAGAGTAGTAAAACTTACTCTTTATAAATTTGTTCTTGTACTTCAGGATGGGCACCAATTAATTTGAGTGCGAACACCATTTCAGTGCCAGTTGTATGAGAACTACTTAACAAGAAAGTTTCCAAATGCTCCCTAATGTTTTCATCTGTGAAGTTTTCGTCATCCACAAAATTTTGTAATATATAATCCAGTACTGTTTTTCCGTTACCTACAAAAATAAGATTATAATAATTCAAAGTGCTAAAAGCTGTGTTTGGAGTTTCCTTTCAAAATCGAATCAGAAATTAGAAAATCTACTGGAGAACCAAAATGACCATCATCATCTGCCTCTCACATTCTACTGCTGGACAGAGGCCTCTCCCCTTAACCCACTCCGTGGCTTCTCGCATCCGGCAGCTTAGATTCAGAGCTGACCACCACTCTGTCATCAGGTTGTCCAGTAACCAAACAATAAGAAGGAGAACTGTTTCGCCATAATCCTAGTGTTGTGCTTACACTGTTTAACACAAGTTGTATAATATAATACTACCTGCATTGCTTTCTTTCTTTAGATTTTTATTTTCTTTATATTCTAACTTTCGCTTCTTGAGTACCTGAAATAAATACAAGTATATTGGATAGGTATTTTTACATAGATCGACTTGATGGTTATGTAAAAATGTTGTTAATTTGATATCTGTAATATCAAATTAACAACATTTTTACATAACTTTTTGCACCTATCTCGGAAACAACTTTAACGATTTGAATCTAACTTTATAAAAAATGAAAAGCGGTGGTGGGCGAGTGTGAAAGTAACCGACTTGCACGCAAGAGGTGCGATTTCGATCCCGGGCAGAACCGATGTGAATTTTACTTTGTGGAGTTTATATGTACTAATCAAATGAGTCTCCATCTGCTAAAGGTGAAGGAAAACCCACATGTCTTAGAAGAAATTCTAAAGACATGTCTCATTCACCAACCTGCATTAGGCCAGCATGTATGAATAGGAGGCCCGTGCCCAGCGGTGGGACAAAGATGGGTTGCTATTATTATTACAAAAATCGTCATTCTAGAGAGCAAGCCTGAATGGGGAAGAACCTCCACCTTACAGAAGAGGCGTGAGACGTATGTGTAGGCTACAGTAACTGCTTAACTCAGGCTAGCCGTATGATTGTTTGCCAAATTCAAAATTCAAATTCAAAATTTTCTTTTGCAAGAAACATATTCGACAAAATATTTTTAAGGTCTGCTAGTACAGCATATTTCGCCTGTCTGGTGGCATGCAAATGTTAATATTATGTAAGTATTACGATTATGACATAAATTATATTATTACAATTTTAAATTCATAACATTCAGTCCTACATTACACAACAAAAGGTTAATACATAAATTAATAATTAATTCATAAAATAAATCAAATTAATATTAAAATAATTTCAATAAATTAAATAGGTTAAATGTCATCCTTTTTATGTCAACAACTTATTTATAAAATAAAACCTACGCCACCCAAAAAGTTTAAAAAAATGATAACGGGTTTACTTTTTATTTATATAGGTGTATTTTCTGAAAAAAACGCTATAATCCGAAACCGCTACAACGTGCCTACAACTATTTATTTTAAAAATATTTCAACATTTTTTTATACTACTTGCAGTTTAAGGCTTGTGATATCGCCAACGACCTTCAGCATTTGGGCGAAGCAAACACGATCTAATTCTCTAGGCGAGCGCGGGGATACAAACAGATGTACTATTTGAATGGACGTCTTCTTAATTTTTAATAAATTAAAATTTAAACTAATTCTAAATATAACATTACCAAATTATAGGTGTATGTTTTCTTCAAATATTGTGTTTTTTTTCGTATTATTTGATAAAAATTGAAGTCATAAAGTGGTTACATCTCAATAATTTGGTGCTGATTCGATGATTTTTTTACAAACTATTTGGAATTAATATATAATTTATGACAAAACCATATTATGTAACACATCTTGTAGATTAATACTGTATTTTTTGGCAGTCATTTGTCATTTTTGCCATCAAGAAATGGTTTCATTTACACCTCTTTTTCGTCATTTTTTGAGAGAGGGGCCTTAAGAGCGTATTCACACTTTTCAGTAAAATAAGCAAAAATACGCAGTTTTCTAAATGATAATTCTCAGCTATGAACTGATGCAGGTTTCAATTTCCAAGGTTTAGTTATAGATATGTCGTTGACAAAGGGGCTAACTATAGTCAAAGTCTACTAACGTGGTTGGTTATTTTTTAAATAATTATTTTCCAACACACGAATTCGTAATGGCGCAATTCGGGGCATCGCAGACAGCATATTTTGAAGAATTGGTTATACCTATTACTTTAAAACATATAAGTAAGTACTAAGCATATAGTCTACAAGTGATTTTTTAATGAATAATTTGCGATTTTATAAGGTTTAGAGAACAACAAACATATTTATCCAACAATAATTCGTCAAAAATCGCGTGTTATAAAACATGCAGCCAACTTTAAATTAATAAAATAAGGTATAAAAATACTTCACCTTATCAAAATATAGTGCTTTATCTTGAAAATAAAATATATTTCTGATTAATTCATAGTATATTTTTTTTGTTATATGTGATCAAACATAACGTATAAAACTCGCAAGTTCGCAACACTGACATGATGCATGATTCAGTGCCGCGCGTGCGCCTTTAGAGGGAGGACCTATGTCGCTCGCGCTCCTGGCCGCCGAACCTCAGTTTACGTAATTTATTAGATATCGTCAACAGTGGGTACAGTACTCGTATCATACTAATGTTATTATTTTACTACTGATAATCTTATACGGTCATACTTTTGTCAAATAATTGAATGATTTATGTTTAGAATGTGATTTTAACGTTAGGCTCAGTGGTGGATGTGTGTGACTGCTGATCACGAGGTTACGAGGTCCCGGGTTCGATTCCCGGGTCGGGCAAATAAAATGAAATGAAATGAAATAAAATAAAATAGAATAAAATGGAAAAAAAATGGAATAAAATGGAATAAAATAGAATAAATAGAAAAAATGGAATAAAATGGAATAAAATGCAATAAAATGGAAAAAAAATGGAATAAAATGGAATAAAATAGAATAAATAGAAAAAATGGAATAAAATAGAAAAAATGGAATAAAATGGAATAAATTAGAATAAAATGGAAAAAAAATAGAATAAATAGAAAAAATGGAATAAAATGGAAAAAAATGGAATAAATTGGAATAAAATAGAAAAAATTGAATAAAATGGAATAAAATAGAATAAAATAGAATAAATAGAAAAAATGGAATAAAATGGAAAAAATGGAATATTATTGGAATAAAATAGAAAAAATTGAATAAAATTGAATAAAATAGAATAAATAGAAAAAATGGAATAAAATGGAATAAAATGGAATAAAATGGAATAAAATGGAAAAAAATGGAAAAAAAAATGGAATAAATTGGAATAAATTAGAAAAAATGGAATAAATTGGAATAAAATAGAAAAAATGGAATAAAATGGAATAAAATGGAATAGAATGGAATAAAATGGAATAAAATGAAAAAATAAAATTAATAAAATTAAAATAACAAAATAAAATAATAATGATGATAAGCAGTTACCGTAGCCTATGGACGCTTGCAATACCAAAGGTATCACTTGCGTGTTGCCGACCCATTTTTTTAACACCAGGGCTTTATGATGGAGTATCCCTGGGATAGGAAACGTTTCTTCCAAAACGCAGGAGTACTCACACATAAGATCACAACTACACCGCTGTGTGTAGTAATTTAGGTGAAGATTTGGGCTCTCCTCGCTGATGAATCGCCGGAATTAGTACGTCTAACACTTTCATAACAATTTTGTTTATATTTATATATTTTATGTAAGTAGGTATATTTATTTTATATATTATATATACCACAGCATATATATTCATTATATTTTTTTTAGATGTTGTTGAATCTATATCCTTATCTTAAATTTGTTTCTTTGTTTTATCCATTTTTTTTTGTTTTTGATTGCACCTACTATGTTCATCTCTGTATCACCCAAGGTCAACTGGTAGAGAATGCCTATGGCATTAAGTCTGCCTGTGTGCGATTGTGCATAAAGTTTTAAATAAATAAATAATTTGGCTGTGGTGTATTAATATTATGATCTTTTTTTGTTTTTTGTACCTACCTACCTAGCCTACAAAAAACCACCACTACCTACTACTTTTTTGTAGGCTAGGTATCATGTTATGGCATTAGTTTCCACCCACGGCTTCACCTGCACTTACAACCCCAGGCAGAAACAAGCAAGAAAAAGGTCCATAGGTACTTAGGTACATCAATTCATCCAAACATTCGTAAGTATTTATAATAATAATAATATGTATTAGAATAGATATGGTATGCCAAAGTGTTCCTTTACTTCTCTAATAATAACATATTCTACAAATTTACAATACAAATACCTATTATAACACCAACAATCTTACCGTAATATAACAATAAAGTTTACGCGGCCCTGCACTGTGCCACAGTAAACAAACAGTAGGTTATCTAAGGCCGCCCGCCGAGTTATTAGCCTACTCTTGCGTTGATACCCAGGGTTGTTCATACGATAGGTAAGCGAAACAAAAACAAGTGTCAAGTGGCCGACCCGAACGCCGGCCAAAAAAATGCGATGTACACACAAGTATATAAGTCGATCGTCAGACTACCGGAACCATATTTGGATTGAACAACACATCAGACAATAGAAAAAATAATAATTTCAAAAGTAATTAATTTGCAATATTAATTATTGTGAAATTGCCCTTATTACAACTATACCTACGCGAAAAATATGTTTACCTAAACGATGTTTCGTACTCAATCCTCTATTTTATAGTAAAACTAGACTTCTTAAAATAAACTTTAGCTCTAAACATAGTATTCAGAAAAATGCGACTCGGCTACGCTCTTAATAAAGCAAATAAACTGTGAACTCAGACTAATAGAATAAGATAGACGGAGCGTGTAGAACTCGCGCGTGAAGCCGCCAAAAGCAATACTAAATAGCAATGTCATACGTTTTCGCGCGCAGTCGATTTGAGCCGCTAGTGAGTACGCACGTCTAAACACGTTCTGACAAAATATTATTATAATGCCGTATTGTGTAGTAAAACGTTGTAAAAATACTTCAGCAAATCTCAAAAAGAGTTCTGGAGTATCGTTCCATAGGTAAATAATTTTAACATTATAGATTTCTTATTGTTTTCGTAAATATTTTAGTTACACAAACTAGGAACACAAAACCTCTACCATGTTCTACAGTGTTGCCATTCTTAGCATATCTTTTTTCCTAAAATATTTTGCAATGTGTTAGTGGGAATATAAAACAATATTAATCAGTCTATCGATATACTATTTAAAATAAATCTGAATGATAGTTGGGGATCCACGCGAAAAAAAAAAGAAATTGTTGTTTGCATTTAGCGAGTAATTCCGTATTTTTGTAGTGATTTTTAGAGGTACCTAGGTAGGTACTTAGATAATGTTTTTCTATGTTATTCAGATGATGATCAATTAATATTAATATAATAATAATAATTGATCATTTAAATTCATAAAATAAGTAGATATGTTAGGTTTATGATTTATTTAAAAAAAAAGTATTTACATCCTAACCACGGCTGTGTGCGGCGGCGGCGAGCGGTATGAACAAAATTTGTTCTTACCGCTTGCCGCTAAATTTTTTTATTTTTATACTACTTGGATAGTAAACAAGCATACACATATATACATTTTTTTAGATACAATTTTTGCCAGTTTTGTTTTACGAGTAATATGTTTTGTATTTTATGTTTGTTTTTTTAATATATTATTGTATTTTGTCTTGATATGTTTGTTCAGACACCTTTTTTTTAACAGAACCCTTTTTTTGTACAGAAACCTTTTTTTAATGTAACATAATGCTAAGGTGTATGATGTTATATTTAAAAAGATTTATTTTATTCGTCAGAAATTAAAGCATGTAGTTAGTGTTTATTGTTACCTATTTATTTTGAAATATTAATGTAAAATAATTATAAATAATAACATTATTTAAACAAACAATTTGAAGTATAATTTTTAATATTGATATTGCATATTATTATCACGAGTTCACAGTTTTGTTTCAACTTTTGTTGGGAGTATTTCATTTGCTGGCAACATCGTTTTCCACGTCACACGACATTGACAGCGCTTTGTGGCTTCACTGATTTGTTCTACACGCTCCGTCTATCTTATTCTATTAGTCTGAGACTGTGAAATAAACAATACAATACCATATTTTCTAATAATATTTAAGTATAAGTAGGTACTTATATTTCTGGTTGAGTAGGAAGTATGATAAGTCCGGGTTTGCGAAATCATTATTGAGGCACCCGAAAACACTACAATATTTTTTTCCCCTTTTTAAAGTCATGATACTCGTAATTTACGACAGGTGTCCGCCGCCCGCGCCGGCGAGAGTTGACGAACGCAAGCGGTCATGTAGCGTACGCGCGTGCTCACAGTCGCGCTGCACAGCCCGCACTGCCGCCACGTTATTCCTACGTTATATTATGCTAGCGTGTGCAATCGCGTGCCGACATGGCGCGCGGCGCGCACGCACACATTCAAACCGAGAGCGGCACGTTTGTATGAAGATGTTTTACTGTTTGTTTACTGTGACTGTGCCGAACATACTTCACGAACAATGTATGTGTGCGAGGATCACGCACACACGCGCACTCGCCACGCGCACGCGGCCGGTCGACCGATAATTACCTAATCTGTAGCTGCGCTATTTTGTGAATACGCTCTTAAGTTAAGCAGTTACCATAGGCTTTAGCAATATCAGAGGTATCACTTGCATGTTGCCGACCCATTTCTTTTCAACAGGGCTTTAAGTTGGAATATCCCTGGGATAGGGAAACGCTTCTTTTAAAACGCACACCTAAATGAGCGCTGGAGATCTGTACGCAGGAACACTACTACACCGCTCTGTGTAGTTATTTGCCTATAGTCTTCTGTAAGGTGAAAGTCCTTCCCCAGTCGGGCTTGCTCGCTGGTATGGTGCTCTACCTCTCTTTAATTTTGAAGAAGAATGGAAGACTATTCTATATTTATTTTTATCGACTTTGTAAAATAAATAAAATAACTTACCGTGTAACTTATCTCCTTTGCTTTATTTATAACATGATCTTGTCGTTTCTTCAAGTCACTTAAGTTATACAAAAAAGGTATATACAGCCAAACTTTCCGAAATCTTTCCACGTACATATCGAATAAACTTTCTATTTCGAGCATGTAATTTCTATTAATCATCTTGTTGTCATCACTTTTGAGTCCAAGAGTTGTTTCTGTAAATATAAAAAAATAAAAAAAAAAACAAAATCAAAAATGTTTATTCAGTAAAATGATTTACAGTTTCTATATTAGGATGGAGGTATCCTTTTAAGTATGAAAATACCTGTGTTAGGATACCCCCCTCTTCCATAACAAGGTTAACTTAGTTTATAGTGATTCCATCGTAAGTACCTAAACATTTTTTCGAAAAGCGAAATCTAAATTATCAAATAATCAATCAACTAATAATTGATTGTGATGTGAAGTGTGTGTGTGTGTGTGTGTGTGTGTGTGTGTGTGTGTGTGTGTGAGTAGGTGTGTGTGTGTGTGTGTGTGTGTGTGTGTGAGTAGGTGTGTGTGTGTGTGTGTGTGTGTGTGTGTGTGTATGTGTGTGTGTGTGTGTGTATGTGTGTGTGTGTGTGTGTATGTTTGAGTGTGTGTGTGTGTGTTTGTTTGTGTATGTGTGTGTGTGTATGTTTGTGTGAGTGTGTTTGTTTGTGTATGTGTGTGTGTGTGTGTGTGTGTGTTATGAATTATTACTCATAAGGGCTTCAATCTCGTCGTAATTTCTTGTCTTTAACCATTTTTGTAATGTTTTTTTACATTCATGAAAATTCATGTGATATATTTTTATATGTTTGTTAATCGTGTTGTATATGTAAGCCGATTGTCTGTCAAATTGTCTTTTGGCAAAACTACTTTTAACTGTTGTGACTGGAGCCACAACATGTTTCCGTCTTCTGTTGAGTATATCAGGGTTATAATTTAAGGATTTGTGTAGTTTCAAAACAGTTTGCAGGATGTATAATTTTCTAACAGAAAGCAGTTGACTAATGGAGTACAGTTCAAAGGTGGGAAATCTGTACGGTTTAAAGTACATGACTTTAATTAGGGATCTTTGCGCTCGCTCCAGTTCCAGCGATTTAATTTTTGTTGCTCCACCCCATACAGGAATGCAGTAAGTTAGGATCGACTGTGCCAAAGAGATGTATATTTGGTTAAGCAAGGTTTTTGAAGCAACGTGAAATATAAAAAAATAATAATAATGTCACCACCCCGATCAATCCCGAGGGTGTCGTAAGAGTCGAGTAGGGAAGTAAGTCAGGCAGACAATATCCACTGCAAGAGAGGGAAAACTCAAAAGAAAACCCTATACCAACCTGTCTGGCCAGCGTGGTGTAGTAGGCTAATATCCCTCCAAATGTATGGAGGAGACCCGTGCCCAGCAGTGGGACGTTTATGGGTTGAGATGGGAATAGCAATCCATAAATGTGCCGCTGCTGGGCACGGGACACCTCCCTCTATCAAGAGAACTAACCCTAGTCTTGAATATTACGTATTCAAGAACTTTTGGTTGGTGAACATCCTGATTTCAGGAGGGAAGGCGTTCCAAAGTCGGATAGATTCAATAACAAATAAAGAGTGCCCGAAGCCAGAGCTATGAGAAGGAAATACAAGGAGAAGATTGTTAGAGAAGCGAGAATTTCTGACATGTATGAACTGAAATATACAAACTGGATTTTTAAATAGGAGCATAAGGGTGGTATAAGGTGTGGAGAGTGCGCGCAAATTACGACGCTAACGAATGGAGAGCCAATTTAACTGAAAGCGATAAGTAGACACATGGTCATACTTGCGAAGATTTAAAATAAATCGAATGCAGTTATTGAAAAGACGGTCGAGTTTATTGAGCAGATCTGCATTCAGGTCAAAATAACACATGTCACCATAGTCGGTCAAATCAAAGTCTGCACAAGTATCGTTTTAGTCTTAACAGGAAGAGAGTTCTTCAGTCGATACAGTGTACGCAGGGCACCAGTAACTTTCTGGCTAACCTGTGCAACTTGTGCTCTCCAATTGAAAGTCGTATCAATGTGTAACCCAAGGTACTTAACAGTAACACAAAGATCAACAATAGTACCATTAAAAACTACTGATGGAAGAGTATCTATGCGTAGGCTGTTTATTTGGCGTTGGTTTTCTATTTGAGTCTTGTTTGGGTTTACAATCAAACCAAACCTCTCAGACCAGTTTCTCATATGTTCGAGGACTCTATTGACCATATCCACCGCAGTAGATATGCAATCGATAGTTGTCTGAGAGTAAATCTGCAAATCATCCATTATTTAATTTCTTCCAAAGGTCAATCGTGACCTATGGAAGAAGGAAAGAGAGGCCTTTACCTTGCAGTGAATCAATAATGGCTCTTAATAATAGTAAATTAAATACGACTTACGATTAACTGTCTCCAATATAGAATTAACAACATACGGATGGTGGTCAAATTCTCTTTTGCCCACTTCAACGGCTAGCTCTTTAACTAATTTACGTGATTGGGTATTGAAAATATCTAGGAAGCATACAAGAGCACGTGATGTGAACGCTGGCCCAAACAGTTTACGGTTCTTCTTCCAACTTTCAACTGGAAATATAAGACTATTAAAATCTTGTATTATATACTCATACAAGGCTATTTAAAATCTCAATCTAGCCAAATCTAGAATCTAGAGAGGTAAGGCTAGTGGGGTTCTTCAAGAAAGGAGTTATAAAGTTTTTAAAGGGTCGACAACGCGTGAGTGACACCCCTGTTGTTGCAAACGTCCATAGGCTACGGAAACTGCTTACCATGCTTGTTTGCCGCCTTGGTAGTATAAAAAAGGCACCATACTAGCGAGCAAGCCCGACTGGAGCAGGTCCTCCACCTTACAGAAGACAACAGCCAAATAACTGCACTCAGCGGAATAGTTGTATTCCTAGGTGTAAATACAGGTCTTTAGCGCTCATTTGGAGATGCGTTTTGATAGAAACGTATTCCTATCCCAGGGATACTTCTATCTTATAGACCTGGTGTAAAAAAATTGGTAAGCAACACGCAAGTTATACCTCTGGTAAAACATAGGTTACGGTAACTGCTAAATATCAGGAGGGCCGCATGCTTGTTTGCCACCCAAGTAGTATAAAAAAACAGAGCGATACAGAGCGTCAACTGTATACATTACCATCAGCTGTTTCAAGTCCATTTCCAATCCATTCTTTAACAAAATCTTGAATAAATGATTTTTCATAGCACGTGGTCATTATTGTCACAAAATCGTCTACATCTGCTATAACTGCAACAAAAAACAAAAATTAAATCGAAAGACTTTTTACTGAGGGTCCAGCAGAATAGGCACAGCAGTAAAGAGTTTTCTATCTATCTATTTATCTCTATAACTGACCGTGATTTCGCTTAGGCCTAATCAGAAAATCAGCGCTGCAGTATAAAATGCCGCAGCACAGAGTTGAGATTAGGAACCTTTCTGACATCACACAGGATATTTTTTATGTTGATTATTTTTGTGTTGTTGTCCTAATCTAATGTGTCTATTTTATGTTTACTATCTTTTATTCTATGTAATCTAAACAGAGACTAGTCTAGCGCGGGAGACATTATAGTGCACAAGATTGTGCGCAAACATCAGTGTACTCTTTATTCCCACACTCTCATAGTCTGATGGGACGGCTATACGACACGACTGGAGAGAGATCAGGCGTTAAACCAACGGCTTTACGTGCTTTATATATAAATACTTACAATATAAAGGTTTAATCCCCATAAACACTCTTGCACTTCCACCTTCTTTTAACGCGTAGTAAGACGCTTTCTTCATAAACTCCCATAACTCTGTAATCAAATAACATAGAAATAAATATTGTTAAAATAAAATAATCAAATTATAGTACTATTTGATAAGGTTCTAAGTAGTTATAAGACGATCAAGAGATGTAGGGCACCATACTAGTGAGTAAGCCCGTCTGGGGAAGAAACTGCACCTTACAGAAGACCACAGCCAATAACGTGTGAGTACTGTAATGTGTGAGTACACAGGCATCCAGCGCTTTATGAAAGAATCGTTTTTATATCTCAGGGATAATCCATCATGCCTTGCCAGCCTCGATGTAAAAATAATGGATCAAGCAATTAGACGATTGCAAGCGCCCATAGGCGTAACATCAGGCGGGCCGTGTGCTTGTTGGCCACCCGAATAGTACAAAAAAAATTACTCACCCACATAGGTTCCTAAACACTTCATAGAATGTCCTAAAATAGGTAAAGCTCCAGGATAAATAGGCGGTTGAAATTCCTTTCGTCTCTGCTTTATGAACCACCAAAATGTTATTAAAACACCCGACAACAAAAACAATATCTCCACTAACATAATTATTTATTTTCCTTACACGAGCCACACAACAAATGTTCAGTATTGAGTTCGAGACTTCCTTTATAAGTCAGCGACATGTCATACTGGTATATAATTAACTTTGAATTTAACAGTCCACGACCTCACCGTTGCAGCGCAGCGGCAAGCGGCGGCGGCGAGCGTTTCTTCTTCTTTTCGTTTGGTTAGTGGCCAATCTGGTGACAGAGTTATTTAGATCGTCCATATTTAGGCCTCTGTCGTGATCTAACGACTGATAACAGTCGGGACTAAAAAACGTTTATTGAGTTACATGTATATTATGTGTATTTCATCATCTCAGCCAAAAGACGTCCACTGCTGGACATAGGCCTCCCCCAAGGCCACAACTCTCGATCCTGAGCAGACCTTGTCCATCGGTTATACATATATGTATGTGTCTTTAGTTGAAACAAAATTTTACGAACGCAAAGTGCGGCTTGCTTGCTTTTGGAAGGAAGCGTTGTTGTTTTCATACTACTTATATTATAATGTACTCTGTGGTTGTTATTAAATATTTTTAGCATTTTTGCTATGCAATCAGCTCAAAAAATATACTTAAATATTAAAGCAATGTGGAAAAAGACGAATTTGTCCACCGCTTGTTTACGTCACTCCAAGACGTAAACAAGCGGTGGACAAATTCGAACTCTGGAGTAGGAGCTCGGATGGCACAGTTGGTAGTGCGCTGGGCCGGAACCCGAGAGGCGCAGGTTCGAGTACTGCTTCGGGCTCGTCTGTGGTTGTTGTCGAGTGCGTCCCCGGAAGCCGGAACCACAGATAATAATAATGTCTAGATTTTAAAATTGTTATTTATTAAAATTTCCGTTTTTATCCTGATTATATTATGTATATCTAACTAGACTTTCAATACAGTTTGTTGGTACATTACTTAAAAGTACCAAAAAAAAAATAACGTCAAAAGCTCTTAATTTGCATTTACAGTTTTTTGATTTAATAATTAATAATATAAATTAATGATTTATTTTAGTTTATTGATTTAATAAATAAGTAATGAGATATTTGCGTATATTTGTGATACTATTAAAATGCTAAATTACTACAATATTTTGTTTGTTTCAAAATTCATTTAAATTCAAAACACCTAAAGGGATCCAGTATTTTGTCACATTTTCAAGGAAGCATTTGCCGCGTTGATTAAGAACTCGTCTCGCTGCATCACTATGTCAATATCCTACATTTTACAGCGATAACCGACATCCACGCGGGCGGAGCCGCGGGCAACAACTAGTTAGTTTATAAACGGCGCCAAATGTCGCGGGTTCGATTCCCTCACGAAACAAATAAGTATTTGTTCCGGTCTGAATTTTGTTTCATATTTTATTTTTGACATTATTTAATTTAATAATAAAAATACTCTAAAAATGATTAAGTATGAGCCTGGACATGTAAGTACCTACTTAATGGTAAGACGGTATGATTGGTGCAGTGGTTAGATTGACATCTGCCCTTCGTTTCGTGGGTTCAACTCCCACACAACAAATATTTGTATGATCTACTCTACAGAGTAGGTATATAGACTGTGTAATTACAATAGACATCCAAGAGTTCATTTCTTACATAATAATAATGTAATGCAATACTTACACGTGTTTCCCGAAATAGACAGAAACCTCGGGTTTATATTTAATAATAATGCGTGAGAATGCTATATTGAGTCAAGTTTATAACTCTGCACTATTATTGACAATACAAAAGAGAAGAAAACCAATAATTGATTTGCCCATTGTCACTTAATCGAGGCAATTCTTCGAGCTATCTCGGTCACTTTGGTTCTCCTACGGATCTCCTCTTTTCTGATATGGTGTATGTTTACTAATTAATTACTAAAATATATTATTATTGACTAATATCTATATATAAAGTAAAAATATGTAAATCGCTCAAAAAGTGAAGCCTTTAGCGTCTTTTTGCTACTGTATGCTTATTAAAATGCTGTGTGTAAGACATTGGCAGAATAGTAGAGATTTGTCAAAAACCTAGTTTATTTGAGACGATTTTAATGGATGTAGAATAAAACAACTGACTGTATTACTAAAATGATTTGCTATTGTTTTATTTCTTCACAATACATTAAGAATTTGTTTTAGGGAATGAGTTTAGCAGAGTGCTTTAGGAGAATTATTTAGAAGAGTGCTTAAGGAGAGGAATAAGAATGCTATAAAATTTTCAGTAAAAAACATGCATGTAGTAGGTACCTATTTCTTTATAGCACTCCATTGCAAGCAATTAGCATGTATACATTATAACTAAAGCACTTTCCTAAAGCATATAACAATATAGTAGGCAGAAGAAGGCATGTGCAATGAAATATAAACGAAATATCCTTTTTATTACGAAAAAATCAATAAAATACCCCAGTTACAAAGCAATATATCATTTATTTCGTTTAATTCGAGGAGATTAAATAAGTTTTAGTTACACTTGCACTTTAAGTCTTGCCGGTAGCCGGTGTTCTGTTTGACCGCTACTGTCATTTACAACACATTGAAGTTTTAGCACGCTAGCAGCGCCCTGACGCGGCGCTATTACGCTTTCTGTTTGGCGAAGCCTTTAGCGTATAAAGATGACAACTAAGATCTAGATTGTATAGATATATGATATCCAGACAAAGGCCTCAGATACGCGTTCCATTTAATGACTGGTATAGTTTTATCAGCACGTATACGGTAACGTCGAAATATATGCACCAGCATCGTTTTCATTATTATAACAGCATACTGAATACCTGCAAAATTTTAAATTTATAACTTAGAAAGCTTCACAAAATACAGATAGGCATCACACGTTTTTCTTCGATGTAAGTAGGAGAGGGAAGTCAACAGTGATGGATAACTTTGTGAAGAAACTCACATGTCTTAGAAGAAATTCTTGAGGCATGTCTCATCCACCAATTCGCATAGGCCGAAACCCTATCAAGTCTGTTGATTAAGGAGACGAGCCCCATGGCTCATGACGTGGGAAATATAAGGAGTCTGTCCTATGTGTTTTAATACAAACACACAAATGAGCATACGGCCCGCCTGATGATCAGTAGTTCCGCCGCTAATGGACAGTTACAATCACCAATACATCGCTCAAGTAATGCATCTTGCATATTTGATCTTGATCTTCTTTTTCCACCATAGTATAGTTACTTAAAAACTGCTTCCATTAACTAGCATTGGCAAGCTGTACTCACACAAAGGAACATAACAACACTACTGTGTGTGTTAATATATGGCTGTGGTCTTCTGTAAGGTAGATCATGCACTAATTTCATATGCGATCAACTATACTCACCAATGCAGTTACGTTTTCCTATACTAAATCCAGTAAAGGAGCCATCTGAAGGGCGATTGTCGCTAAACCATCGGTCAGGTCTGAACTCCTCGACATCTTCACCCCACGCTGGATGACGGTTCAAGGCATAGATGCAGCCTACGCATGTCGTGCCGCGCGGTATTGTGTAGTTCTCTACATAAAAATATTAAAAAAAACAGATAAATATGTCTAGGATATTATAATACTTCTAACCAAATTTTGGACACAGCGGCTTATTTTGATGGAGACTAGCCATCTACACTGGAGAGAGCGCCTAAGATAGTTTGTGCGCAATCACAGATGCATTCTTTATCATCTCGGTATCACAGACTAATAGGACGGCCACCGTTTGGACCAACGGTTTAACGTGGTTGCCGAGGCATGAGGATGTGTTTACACCCAAGCCAAGTTCCAGACTTCGAGGATTTGAGTATTTGGAAAAACCGATTAGGCTGTGGAATGAGCTCCCTGCCGAGGTTTTCCCAAAAGACTGTAGCATGGGGTTCTTCAAGAAAGGAGTTATAAGGTTTTTAAAGGGTCGGCAACGCGTGAGTGACACCTCTGGTGTTGCAAACGTCCATAGGCTACGGTAACTGCTTACCATCAGGCGGGCCGTATGCTTGTTTGTCACCTTGGTAGTATAAAAAAAAAAAAACCTCAAGTGAGTCTGTCGAAAAAACTTTGGCTAGAAGCTCATTCTAGAGCCTGATCGTAACCATACGTGGAAGGTATCTAATTACTCTAAAACTGTATTGTACGGGACTATTCAACTTTTAAAAAAACATTATGTTGTGTATTATGTATATAACTTAAAATAAAAATTGTTTATATATAAAACACTAAATATTGTTTAAAAAAAAGTTGAGTAGTTGACATGAAAAGCTGTTTTAATTTTTTCTCACGCGATGCCGATAGCCTTTTTATAAGCTCGCACTTTAGCTTCTCATATTTTTCTGTAGGTGGAGGGTAAGTAATTACGTCTTCAACTTCGCTCGCGTGTTGAGGATCCAAATTTCCAGTAACATAATAGAACTTCGTTTAGTCCATTTTAATATTAGCCAAAGCAACGCACATGGGAACGATGAAACCGGCAGAGGTATTCCGTAAGAGCAAAAACCGAGCCACCGCAAAAACCGAGCAAAATCTGGCTGTCAGATTGAAAATCGGTATTCCGTGAGGGCAAAAACCGAGCCTTTTTGACGTTTAGTCAATAGATTGTGCCGTCACAGAGTAATCACAACTGTCAGTTTGCCATCGCTGTTTCTTAGAGAATCAGCCGGCGGTTTCCGCGCGAACGACAGGCGCGCCGCGCGCTTAACTATCTTATATTAAAGGTGGATTGCCTTACATATTATTTACATAATATTTTATGTTGTCTTGTATATTAATGTTATCTTTTATTATATAAACAATTATTATTTTAAGTTATATACATAATACAATACAAATATTTACAACATACTTAACTTTACTTCGATGTGCGTGTCTCTAGCAATAAGTGGTACAACAGGATATAGTCTCACTGTTTCTTTTATCACTGCATCTAGATATATTAGTTTAGGTAAATCTTCTTTGTCCACGTCTCTATCGGAATCTCCAAATACTTCTTCCAACCTGAGAGATAGAACATTATGAAGTTTCAACTAATCGTATAGACTGGCCTGTTGCTTTAGTGGTTAGGGTTGATGATTCTTGTGGGTTCGTGATTTCTATTCTCAACCACATTTTAATAGATATTTTGTAGTGAAATCTGCTTTAGGCGCTTGATCAATTTTTGGCAAAAATTATGGAACTCACGTCATCGTCTCCGAACGCTTTCCATATACAAAATATGTGTATGTAAAAAATGATAATCTAATGCTCAACGATATAATTCACAAGTTACTTAAGTCTCTACGAATTGTCTAATTAAAAAGAATAACACAGAAGTCTAGATGTGGTCTACCACCAGTCAAAGAAAATCTGGTCATGGAAAAGAATCATTTGGATTTTTTATTTGAATGACAACGGTTAAATTTCCATAGTTTTTGTAAGTATAATGTAATAGAAATGTAAAGAAGGTTGTCCTATATTTCGGTAAAATCACGCATCTTCTTGAATTAATAGACGTTGTACTGTTATTTGACGTATAATGTGGTACTATAGACCTGGCTAACAATTGAATAAAACTGACGTCACTCCAAGACGTAAACAGTAAAAAGCGGTGGACAATTCGAACTCAGGAGTAAGAGTTCGGATGGCACTATTGGTAGAGCGCTGGGTCGGGACCTGAGAGGCGCAAGTTCTACTTTTTTTTAAATGCATAACAAAAATTATAAAATATTTATTATAATAATTCTTGAATTAAAGACTACCTGGCCTGAAACACAGTAAACAAACAGTAGGTTATCTAAGGCCGCCCGCCGAGTTATTAGCCTACTCTTGCGTTGATACCCAGGGTTGTTCATACGATAGGTAAGCGAAACAAAAACAAGTGTCAAGTGGCTGACCCGAACGCCGGCCAAAAAAATGCGATGTACACACAAGTATATAAGTCGATCGTCAGACTACCGGAACCATAAATATTTGGATTGAACAACACATCAGACAATAGAAAAAATAATAATTCCAAAAGTAATTAATTTGCAATATTAATTATTGTGAAATTGCCCTTATTACAACTATACCTACGCGAAAAATATGTTTACCTTAACGATGTTTCGTACTCAATCCTCTATTTTATAGTAAAACTAGACTTCTTAAAATAAACTTTAGCTCTAAACATAGTATTCAGAAAAATGCGACTCGGCTACGCTCTTAATAAAGCAAATAAACTGTGAAATAAACAATACAATACCATATTTTCTAATAATATTTAAGTATAAGTAGGTACTTATATTTCTGGTTGAGTAGGAAGTATGATAAGTCCGGGTTTGCGAAATCATTATTGAGGCACCCGAAAACACTACAATATTTTTTTCCCCTTTTTGAAGTCATGATACTCGTAATTTACGACAAGTGTCCGCCGACCGCGCCGGCGAGAGTTGACGAACGCAAGCGGTCATGTAGCGTACGCGCGTGCTCACAGTCGCGCTGCACAGCCCGCACTGCCGCTACCTTATTCCCCCACATATTATGCTAGCGTGTGCGTGAAATCGCGTGCCGACATGGCGCGCGGCGCGCACGCACACATTCAAACCGAGAGCGGCACGTTTGTATGAAGATGTTTTACTGTTTGTTTACTGTGCCTGAAACCTATTTTTAGACTAGACGTTAGAGCAAAAAGTAACTCAAACTCAAACTCAAAATTCATTTATTCATTTAGGTTACAAGGTAACACTTATGAAGGTCATAAATTATGAATAAACCAGAAAGATGATGTCAGCAAAATTTTCCTACGGCTAGTTCGCTGACGTGGAGCCTTGAGAAGAACTAGCAAGAAACTCAGGCCACTCTTTTTAATCGCCAGATAGTTACAATCTTTTGTAAAATACAAGTATGATAGCATGCAAGCTCATGCAGACAAAACACGATACTAACTATATTGATAAAATAAGGTAATCGTACTTAGTACTGGTCGTGCGAGAAAAAAAAATAAAATAAAGTATGGTGTTAAAGTCTGCCTCAATTTACATATTGCTATTAAAGAATAAGGCAATATGTGAATAGTGACAATTTATATTGTAAAATTTAACGTATTGCTACTAAAGAAATAAACAAAGAAAAAAAAAAAAGAAAAAGTACAGAATTATCACTAGAATTCACAATGTGCCTCACGTCACAAATAAGAACTTATGTACTAAGCTGATTTATTGTAAATTAAACAAACAACTATATAATGCAACTAATTCCAAGACTTTTTATCGTTCAAATAATCATTTATTGTATAATAGCCCTTCCCTATGAGATGATTTTTAATAGTAGGTTTAAATTTGTGTAAGGGCAAATTCATTATCTCTTTCGGTAATTTGTTAAAAAAACGTATACCGAGGCCTACAAATGAATTATGCACTTTGTGTAAACGATGGTACGTGCCAACTAACTTATGTTTATTTCTGGTATTCACTGAATGAATATCACTGTTCTTACTATATAGATCAATATTCTGTTTAACAAACATAATATTTGCAAATATATATTGAGATGCAACTGTTAAAATATCTATTTCTTTAAAACGTTCTCTAAGAGAAACTCGTGAGCCTAGGTTGTAAATTGAGCGTACAGCTCGTTTCTGAATTAAGAAAATAGTTTCAATATCAGCAGCCTTGCCCCACAGCAAAATGCCGTAGGACATGACGCTATGAAAATAACTAAAATAAACTAATCTAGCCGTATCTACATCAGTAAGTTGTCTTACTTTACTAACTGCAAAAGCCGCCGAGCTAAGCTTACCTGCGAGGCATGATATATGGGCTCCCCACTGAAGTTTACGATCTAAAGTTAAACCCAAAAAAACTGTAGACTCAACAAGTGAAATAGCTTCATTATTAAGACTTAAATTAGTGGTAACACTTCTTACGTTAGGCATGGTAAATTTAATGCATTTAGTTTTTTTTGAATTTAACAGTAGATTATTTGATGTGAACCAGTCCAGGACTTGTGCGAGAGAACCATTTACAACATCAAAGTTACTTTCTTTACGGTCAATTTTGAAAAGAAGTGATGTATCATCTGCAAATAGCACTATGTCGCACAAATCCTGTACAAAGAAAGGTAAATCATTTACATACACTAAAAAGAGAAAAGGACCTAGAATTGAACCCTGGGGCACGCCCATTGCTATAGGTAATCCAGAAGACCTATTTCCATTTACATCTACGTATTGAACCCTGTGACTCAGGTAGGCAGCAACAAGATTAAGTGCAGCGCCCCTAATACCGTAATGACTTAGCTTTCGCAAAAGCGTATTGTGTTCAACGCAGTCAAAAGCTTTAGAGAGGTCACAGAATACACCAATAGCATCCATAGAATTTTCCCAGGCATCAAAGATATGTTTTATTAATGTAACACCTGCATCTACGGTGGAGCGACCCTTTGTGAAACCATATTGCTCTTTGTGTAATAATTTATGTAAGTTAAAGTGACTCTCTAATTGCTGCAGTATAACTTTCTCAAAGATTTTACTAATAGCGGGCAATATGGATATTGGTCATTAAATAATAATAAATTTGTTCTTGTACTTCAGGATGGGCACCAATTAATTTGAGTGCGAACACAATTTCATTGCCAGTTGTATGAGAACTTCCGAACACGAAAGTTTCCAAATGCTCCCTAATGTCTTCATCTGTGAAGTTTTCGTCATCCACAAAATTTTCTAATATATAATCCACTACTGTTTTGCCGTTACCTACAAAAGTAAGATTATAATAATTCAAACTGCTAAAATAATAAGCTGTGTTTGAAGTTTCCTTTCAAAATCGAATCAGAAACTCGAAAATCCACCGGAGAACCAAATAACTATCATCATCCGCCTCTCGCAGTCTACTGCTGGACAGAGGCCTCTCCCCTTAACCCACTCCGTGGCTTCTCGCATCCAGCAGCTTAGATTCAGTGCTGACCACCACTCTGTCATCAGGTTGTCCAGTAACCAAACAATAAGAAGGAGAAATGTATCGCCATCATCCTAGTGTTGTACTGTTTAACACAAGTTGTATAATATAATATTACCTGCATCGTTTTCTTCCTTTAGATTTTTGTTTTCTTTATATTCTAACTTTCGCTTCTTTAGTACCTGAAATAAATACAAATATATTCGATAGGTAAATTTTTATATAGATCGACTTGATTACAGATAACAAATTAACAAAATTTTTACATAACTTTTTGCACCTATCTCGAAAATAACTAACGATTTGAATCTAACTTAACAAAATGTTAGATAAGAGAGGTAGGCTAGAGAGCAAGCCCGACTGGTTAAGGACTTCCACCTCTTTAATTTCAAAGAAGAATGGAAGACTTTCCTCTTAATTTTCAAAGAAGAATGGAAGACTATTCTATATTTATTTTTATCGTCTTTGTAAAAATAAATAAAATAACTTACCGTATAACTTATCTCCTTTGCTTTATTTATAACATTATCTTGTCGTTTCTTCAAGTTACTTAAGTTATACAAAAAAGGTAAATACAACCAAACTTTCTGAAGCCTTTCAACGTACATATCGAGTAAACTTTCTATTTCGAGTATGTAATTTCTATTATACACCTTGTTGTCCTCACTTTTGAGTCCAAGAGTTGTTTCTGTAAATATAAATATAGTAATATTAATCCGTGTGGTGACGGATTAAGAATACAAATGTCACTACCCCGTTCCATCCCGAGGGTGTCGTAAGAGTCGACTAAGGGAGTAAGTCAGGCAGACAATACCCACTGCAAGAGAGGTAAGACTCGAAAGAAAACCCTATATCAACCCGTCTGGCCAGCGTGATGTAATAGGCTAATATCCCTCCAAATGTATGGAGGAGACCCGTGCCCAGTAGTGGGACGTTTAAGGGTTGAGATGGGAATAGCAATCCATAGATGTCCCGCTGTTGGGCACGGGTCACCTCCCTCTATCAAGAGAACTAAATGTTTTAGGCCTTAATCTACACACACTGTCCTAATACAGGCGCTCATAGTCAGGTGTACTCGTTGTTCGGTAAACGATCAGCGGGCTAAGCTGCCAAGAGCGCTGTAACCCTATAAATTGGTGACCACATAGTGGTATTTCATCTGAGCGTCCCGTGCCTCGGAGGGCACGTGTTAACAGTTGTTAGATCACGACAGAGGCCTAAATATGGGCGAGCTAAATAACTCTGTAACCAGGTTGACCACCGACCAAACGATAAGAAGAAGAATGCAGGTTGGTAATTTAGACATTCCTTTGGAATTTCTTTTAACTTATACGGGTTTTTTCAAAGTCTTTTCTGTTTCAATGTTAGCAGATGGTAGATTTCACATTGGTACTGCCACCTGGGATCCAACTCACACCGTCCTCATGGATACACGTCCTCTGTTTCTTTTTTACTCGACCTAATGGGCCACTAAATACGAGGTTCTCTGGTCTCTGACCTAACTTCTGGTACCTTGGTGACTGTATTTGATTCCGATCCATGTTCTTTTTAATTATTTTCGATGTTTATAAAAATAATTATATCCCTACCTACTTATTTAAACTTCTTACTACTTAACTTCTTCCATAGGTCGATTGTGACCTACGGAAGAAGGAAAGAGAGGCCTTTACCTTGCAGTGGAGCAATAATGCTCTTTATAATAGTAAATTAAATACAACTTACGATTAACAGTCTCCAACGTAGAATTAACAACATACGGATGGTGGTCAAATTCTCCTTTCCCCACTTCAACAGCTAGCTCTTTAACTAATTTACGTGATTGAGCATTGAAAATATCTAGGAAGCATAGAAGAGCACGCGTTGTGAACGCTGGCGCAAACAATTTGCGGTTCTTCTTCCAAGTTTCAACTGGAAATTTAAGACTACTAAAATCTTGGACACATCATACAAGGTTATCTAATCCCAATCTAGAATCTAGAGAGGTCGGGTTCCATACTAGCAAGCAAGCCTGACTCCTGACCTCCACCTTACAGAAGACCACAGCCAAATAACTTCGCACAGCGGTGTTCCTATGTTCACACATGACATGAAATGAGGTCTGAAGTCTTCAGCCCTCATTTAGGGATGCATATTGAAAGAAACGGTTTAGGCGCATTTGGGCTAATTCTCATAATGGCAACCGACTCGCTTATGAACTACTTCCAGTATTCCTATCCCTGCGATACTTCCATCTTATAGACCTGGTGTAAAAAAATGGGTAGGCAACACGCAAGTGATACCTCTGGTATTACTAGCGTCCATAGGCTATAGCAACTGCTTAACATCATTGTTATTTGTATGCTTGTTTGCCACCCAAGTAGTATAAAGAAATTAAAAAAAAAACAAACGCACGGTTACAAGTGTATCAAAAGTTTTCTTGTGTATGAATTAGTTTTACACATTTGTTTTTTATCCTATGGTTATGGTTGGATACTCCCATCTTAAGACCCTGGTAAAAAAATGGGTAGGCAATACGCAAGTGATATCTCTGGTATTACAACCGTCCATAGGCTACGGTAACTGCTCTCAGGCGGGCCTAACTTAACTAATATCAGGCGGGCCGTATGCTTGTTTGCCACCCAAGAAGTATAAAAAAAATACAGAGTGACACAGAGCGCCATGTTTAAACATTACCATCAGCTGTTTCAAGTCCATTTCCAATCCATTCTTTAACAAAATCTTGAATAAATGATTTTTCATAGCACGTGGTCATTATTGTCACAAAATCGTCTACATCTGCTATAACTGCAACAAAAAAACATTAATTAAATCTTTTTACTGAGTCTTTTTACTGAGGTTCCAACAGAATACGCACATCAGTAAAGAGTTTTCTATCTATCTATTTATCTATATAAGTGAGTGGTATGCACGGTAATCGAATCGAAAAGTCAAAAAGCAAATGTGGATGGGATGGGATGGGATTTGACGTAAATTTACGACATTATATCTTTAACTTACCTACGTCAAATCCCTTGCATTTGCTTTTTTGACTTTACCGACCGAAGTTTACATTATAAAATAAACGTAAAACGAAAAGATGGAGGTTAGTATAGTGCTAAGTTTTTTGTTGATGGCTTTTATTAGGTATACCAACCAATATAAATTGGTTTAAATTAAAAATCATTAAAACTATAATAAGCAATTAATTTATCGGTTCAAATGAACAAATAAGTGCCTAATTTTCTTATTATATCTATCTAGCATTTGGCAATTCAGTACCTACGGGTTGAGTTGAATTTGGGTAATTATAATAATAATATTTTCTGACAACTCGGTAATCAGACTACAGACTTATTACACAAAGATTTGTCCTGAATGGGAATCGAACCCATGAGCCCCTGCTTAGCAGTTAAGAGTCACTAACCACTAATACTACAGATACTAATACCACAGATGCTAATACTCCATCAGATAATGTCATTGATGTATGGAGTATTAGCATTCTGTGGTATTAGTCCAACAGACCGATGGTACTGGGTTCGAATCCCAGATTCACGTCCACTTTTTGGAATTTTGTTTTTTGTAAATGGTTTTTATATCAGATAATATTTTTTGAATTATTAGTAAAAATATAGTAAAACTGTAGATTAAGTATCAGTTCGAATTCACAAATAGGAAATTTTCTCACAGTACCTACGATAACATACGGAGGTAGTACCGGCCGAACCGGGTTCGAATCCCAACATCGGATACACTTTTTGTACTTTGTTTTTGTTTAGTTTTTAAAATATTTATAATAATATATCTTAGATGTAACATTTTTGTTGATATTTTTGATAACGTAAGACTTTTTTTTTTTAACATAAGTCACTGTTTTACCTAGCATAATATATTTTTATACCTAGTATGACCCAACAGTAAACTTCAAAACGATTATTTTTTCTTTTTATACCATGTACTTGGGTGGCAAACAAGCATACGGCCCACCTGATGTTAAGTAGTTACCGTAGTCTATGGATGCTTGCAATACCAGAGGTATCACTTCATCATCATCATCATCATCATCTCAGCCAAAAGACGTCCACTGCTGGACATAGGCCTCCCCCAAGGTTTTCCACAACTCTCGATCCTGAGCCGACCTCGCCCATCGGTTGCCCGCAACCTTTACCAGGTCGTCGGTCCACCTTGTTGGAGGCCTGCCCACGCTTCTTCTTCCAGTTCGTGGTCGCCACTCTAGAACCTTTCTGCCCCAACGGCCATCAATTCTGCGAGCTATATGCCCGGCCCATTGCCACTTAATGGAGGCAATTCTTCGAGCTATGTCGGTCACTTTGGTTCTCCTACGGATCTCCTCATTTCTGATTCGATCTCGCAGGGAAACTCCAAGCATAGCTCTCTCCATTGCTCGTTGGGTGACTTTGAGCCTTCGCACGAGGCCCATAGTGAACGACCACGTCTCAGATCCGTATGTCATCACTGGCAACACACACTGGTCAAAGACTTTCGTCACCGAGGTATCACTTACGTGTTGCCAACTCATTGTTTTACAACAGAGCTTTATGATGAGAGTATCCCTGGGATAGGAATACGTTTCTTTCAAAACGCATCCCTAAATGAGCGCTAGAGACCTGTACTTACACACAGAAATACAACTACAGCGCTGTGTGTAGTTATTTAGCTGTGGTCTTCTGTAAGCTGGAGGTCCTTCCCAAGTCGGGCTTCCTCGTCAGTATGGTGCTCTACCTCTCTTAACATGACTTAAAAGAAATTCTTTAGACCAGCGTTAGTGGATAAGGGTCTAAATCTCCTTGATAGAGTGGACACCGGTGCCCAGTTGTGGGACATTGATTATTATCTATGTAGGTAAATATAAATTCTCCTAACCGAATTTCGGTCACGGCGGCTTATCTCAACAGAGACTAGGCCTCTAGCGCGGGAGACATTATAGTGCACAAGATTGTGCGCAAACTCAAGTGCACTCTTTATTTCCACACTCTCATAGTCTGATGGGACGGCTATACGACACGACTGGAGAGAGATCTGACCCTCTAGACAAGTGGCATAAGCGATACTCAAGACGTAAGTTTACGACATTATATCGTAAACTTGCGTCAAATCTCACACATTTGCTTTTTTGACTTTTCGATTCGACTACCGTTTATGCCACTTGTCTAGAGGCTCAGGCGTTAAACCAACGGCTTTACGTGCTTTAGATATAAATACTTACAATATATAGGTTTAGTCACCACAAACACTCTTGCACTTCCACCTTCTTTTAATGCGTAGTAAGACGCTTTCTTCAAAAACTCCCATAACTCTGTAATCAAATTGAAAAATAGAAATAAAAAATGTTAAAATAAAATAATAAAATTATAGTAATATTTGACAAGGTTCTAAGTAGTTATAGGACGATCAAGAGATGTAACGTAGGGCTCTTTACTAGTGAGTAAGCCCGTCTGGGGAAGAAGCTCCAACCTACAGAAGACCACAGCCAAACAACTACACACAGCGGTGTAGCTGTGTTCCTGTGTGTGAGTACACAGGCATACAGCGCTTATTTAGGGGTTTTTAAAAAATCGTTTTTATATCTCAGGGATAATCCATCACAAAGCCTTGATGTAAAAAAAATGGATACCTTTATTGCAAGTGCCCATAGGCGTAACATCAGGCGGGACGTATGCTTGTTTGCCACCCGAGTAGTACAAAAAAAACTCACCTACACAGGTTCCTAAACACTTCATAGAATGTCCTAAAATAGGTAAAGCTCCAGGATAAATAGGCGGTTGAAATTCCTTTCGTCTCTGCTTTATGAACCACCAAAATGTTATTAAAACACCCGACAACAAAAACAATATCTCCACTAACATAATTATTTATTTTCCTTACACGAGCCACACTATAAGGACGGAACTTTGGTAAATCAAACGAGATGTTGATAGTTGTACGTTACGTTTATTAATGCCTCAATCATACTTAAAGATACAGTATATATTCTTACATACTTATTACCTACTTACTACGTCACACGCCCTATCCTAAAATATAAAAAGTAAGATATAAAAACCTTTTTTTTATAATTAAAACATAAATATGATTAAGTATAATTATAAATTATGTAAAGATTTTAAATTATTCGTCGTAAATAGTTATTGTATAATTACTTTTTGTAATGGAGTAGGTACATAATATCTTATATCTCTTTTAGTATACTTACGAGCTAATCAATAATAATGTCAATGTCATAAGTACAAATCTTTATTTGATACCGTTTACAATTACAAACAAATCTGTTAAAAAATATAATGTGATGTAATGTGAATACATCGCACCTACAGTGGAAAAATGACTTAAGTCCAAGCGTGTTTATTTTGCAATTTATATCTTTTTCTTAACAGCTAAGGTTCAAAATTTCTTAGTGGCATGTCTCAAGTTACGCCAGTTTTCTACCAAGGATGCGACATGATAGAGTCTAGTTCTATTTTTATGAATACTTTTTTTCTTTTCCCTTAACTAAAACAACAACAGATATATCCTTAACTACAGAAAATGGACCTAAATATAATGGTTCTAGTTCGTTACAGTTCTCATTTTTTACTAATACTAGCTGACCCAGCAAACGTTATTTTGCTACTAAAATATAGGGGTTATTTAATGCTGAATCACAAAAAAAATACCAAAAAAAAATGTCTAAAAAATTAAATAAAAAATTGAGGGTTGGACCACCCTTAACATTTAGGGGGATGAAAAATAGATGTCCGATTCTCAGACCTACCCAATATGCACACAAAATTTCACGAAAATCGGTCGAGCCGTTTCGGAGGAGTTCAAAGTTGAACACTATGACTATGACACGAGAATTTTATATATTAGATTAAATCTCCAGTTTTATAGGTTACTAGCTGTACCCGCGACTTCGTTCGCGTGTTCAGTCTTCTACTGTAAATCTGAAAACTACAGTTATCCCCATACAAACTTTCTTCGGCTGATTATCATCTTTAGCAGTTACATTTTAAAAAACCTTTCTTAATGAATGCCTATATTATAATAATAGCTATCTGAGTGTCTAGTGATTAAAACTGTGCGTTTCTTGATAAGTCAGTCACGTTTTTCTTTTAAACATTTGCAATAAATAAACTTTATCTAGAAATATTCCTTGTTTGTATAATTGTTCTGCTCTTCAATTTGTCTTAGCGCAAACGTGAACAACCGCAACTTGCCTATCGCCTAGCAAATAGTTTGAATTTATGTATTGTAATGAATTATCTGTACCATAACCTGTAGAAATCTCTATATCTATTACATTTCGTTTTAAATTGGTTACTTCTAACCTCATAGGTTCACAGTTTGGGTGGGCAAAAAATTTATTAAATTCCTAAAGGGCATAATTCGGCTGTATTATCATATTAGTTCAATTGTACCATTTTAATTTGCTCATTGAAAGTGACAAGTTACTGTCTTTAATTACCATAATTGAGATACATAATGTCTGATATCCATCGGCAAATTATTTATCATTGAAAAGTTGGCCATCTACAGTATTCTTTATTAGTTTTACTAACGAATTGATGCTTCTTGAATGCATTTGTTTTTATTTATTGCAGTATGGCTATAGTATTTGAGGAGGTTACCCAATTCCCTACGGGTCCCATCACCATAACTGGATTTCTTAAAAAATGAGAACTATAATAATATGAAAGATTATCCATTCAATTACAAAAAGATTTTTAAGAGAGGGAAGGACCTCCACCTTACAGAAGACCACAGCCAAATAACTACACACAGCGGTGTAGTTGTATTCCTGTGTGTAAGTCCAGGTCTTCAGCGTTCGTTTAAGTATGTATACTCTATCATAAAACCCTCGTGTTTATTTTTGGGTAGGCAACACGCAAGTGATACCTTTGGTATTGTAAGCGTCCATAGGCTACGGTAACTGCTTACTATCAGGCGTATATATATACGCCTGATAGTAAGCAGTTAGCATAGTATACTATATAGTATACTACCAAGGAGGCAAACAAGCTTATGCTTGTTTGCCTCCTTGGTAGTATAAAAGGAAAACGAAATTTTTCTATTTATATTTTGGATTTCTATTCGGTTCCGGCAATCGCAATAAACTATGCTTTTGGCCAAAGCCGATTATGTGGTTTCGGCCTGGATATGATTCCATCAAACAGTAGTTTTAAGCACTAGTAGTTAAACAATGTAACACAATAAAACTATATCGACTGTAAGGAAACTTGCCAGACTAACACTAGCAAAACTAAGCCCTATTGAACGCCCACGCTCAGCCTTACTAAGCAATCGATCTTAAGAAAGATCTGGTACATACCTCATTCTGTTCATTCCTTTCCTATCTTAATTACAGTCTCCAAAAGTTTTGCGCTTAATCTGATCACAGGCGCAAACGATAGTCGTAAACAAGCCACGTAGAGGTCCAAAGTTTTGTTTTGTAACTCATTAATGTATAAAAGTACGATTTGGATAACCCTTTAGAAGGTCGAGGACTAAAATAAATACCGGCAAACTTAGTGAGAGGTCTGTCAAGAGTTGAATGAGTAAGCTCAATGTTTTACCGGCATTTTGGTGGTATTTTAGGATCCATGAATAAGTAAAATGGATAAAACATGTTGCAAATGAGACCCAACCTGACGAAAATAAACTTTAGGTATCTACTGTTGATTGTTGAAGGCAACGTAGTAGTCAAGTGAGAATTGTCTGATAAGATAATCAGGCGTCGAGTTTGAAGTGCTACTGAATAGCACGTTGCATTTATCATACAAAAAGTTTCATCATAATCGATAAGTCAATAAAACATTAAAGCGGCAAATAAATTGATAGAATCATTTCATTAGTCAAGTATACGAGTAAATATATATTTTTAGTATTATAGGATAATATTATAATTGAAATATTTATTGCACATATGTATGTATGTACATATTTTTATATAAGTATGCTTATGTATATTTGTTTTTAATTCATGTATCGTGTTACAAGAACTTTAGTTATTCTTTTATTTGTATATCTCTGCATCACCTTTAAAGGTAGACTGGTAGAGAATGCCTTTGGCATCAAGTCCGTCTATGTACATTTTGTATGTGAAGGGTTTTGCAACAGCTAGTAGTAATTATGGAGGTTTGTTTCCTCATTACAAAGTAATAAATTCTAGCTACTTATCGTTATTACTAAAACTAGGACCTACCTAAACATATTAGAGACCGTTGCGTTGGGTGGACCACTGATATCATATCAGGTTCTGGTGGTGTACCCGTGAAGGCGGATGTAGGTGCACAGGGGGGATTTAGTGGGTATGCTGGCCGGCTAGAATCTTTGGACCGGAGACTATAGTATGGGGTTCTTCAAGAATTACAGGTTACGGTAACAGCTTACCATTATTCTTATTTGTTTCTTAGCTAGTATAAGAAAAGGGAAAAAAATCTTAAAAACTATGTTCCTATTTAAAAATAAATCAAGTATACTGACTTAATTTGTTTTTGATGGCCGTGATTGAATCACCCCAAGATATTATTATGTATTAATTACACTCATTTTATTCGTTCGTTACCTTGAACTTAATCTTATAGGTAAGTACATACAACATATATCCGATTGTCCTTATTCTTAATGACATATGAATAGAATATTAATACCTTTACAATTTTAGCCTTCAGTGGCGTAGCTATTCTTCATATATGTAAAAGATACTTCAGAAAAACAAAAGATACTTCGGAAAAACAAAAAAGGAGTTATAATGTTTTTAAAGGGTCGGTAACGCGCGAGTGATACCCCTGGTGTTGCAATACGTGCTTACCATTAGGCGGGCCGTATGCTTGTTTACCACCTTGGTATTTAAAAAAAAACTTTACCTTTTGAGGCTCGTGGCAATGTTATAATAATAAAAATAAGGATTCTTCTGTGCTCACGGCCACTCTCTAGCCGCCGGGGGGCCTCTAAGGCCTAGGGCCCGTGGCATTTTGCCAATAATGCCCTAAGTTTAGTTACGCCTCCATCAAGGAATTCTACAGCATGACTTCTTCTTGAGCTGACTTTTTCCACCGAAAAAAAAAACAAAATTCACCAGGTCCTCGCTTCACCTTGTTAAAAATCTACCTACCTATATCTTCTAGTTTGTGGTTACAAGGAATTTTTAATATATTACAGAAAAAGTTAAGGCTTAAGCGTCTTTTTGCTACTGTATGCTTATTAAAATCAATCATGCTGCTTACACTACTCAATTACCCGACGAATCTCTAATATTCTTGGCAGAATATTAGAGATTCGTCGGGTAATTGACATGAAAAAGCGAAATGAAATGATAAACTAGTTTATTTGAGACGATTTTAATGGACGTAGAATAAAACAACTGACTGTATTACTTAAATGATTCGCCATTGTTTTATTTCTTCACAAATCAGCCCAGTAAATCCGTGTAATCCTCTTTCCACGTGATTCGTTTTGGACGGCGAGTTTAGTTGGTGATTTGCTAAGTTATCTGTGACGAGTTGCGCACTAAATCCACTTAAGCTTAGTTTGTCTTTATATGGATTTAAGCAAACACTCAATTAGTCGTTGTGGTATGAAAACTGTAGGTACGGACATTTTTTGTTGTAACTTTTAATATAACGAGTACTTTAGAAATGCTGAAAGAGAGCCTTTAGTAAAGTGCTTTAGAAGAACACGTTATTAATTATTTTTAAAAGAGTGGTGCTTTAGAAGGGATATTTAGAAGAGTGCTTTAGGAGAAGGATAAGAATGCTATAAAAGTTTTAGTCCAAATATGCACATAGTACCATAGTGCTTTTGTAGCACTCGATTGCAAGCAATTAGCGTTTATACATTATAACTAAAGACTTTCCTAAAGCATGTGAACAGGTAGTAAGTAGGAAATATAAACGAAATAGCCTTATAATTATGATTTTATTTTATTAATTAAAATATTTGGTTGTAATAGAAACATGTCAAGTCTAAGTATACTAACTCTTTTTTCTACTTTAATGTTTCTTAATACATATTATAGTAATTATTAAAAAAAAACAATAAAATACCCCATTTTACATATAAATAAATAATCATTTGTCAAATATTCATGTTTCGTTTAATTCGAGGACATTAAATAAAATTATTTTTCTTCTCCTGTTTAAACTTTGTAGTTTCTCTATATACATATTCGGTCCTGAGCTGACCTTGTTACCCGCGACCTTTACCAGGTCGTCGGTCCACCTTGTTGGAGGCCTGCCCACGCTGCGTCTTCCAGTTCGTGGTCGCAACTCTACAACCTTTCTGCCCCAACGGCCATCGGTTCTGCGAGCTATATGCCCTGCCCATTGCCACTTAATTGAGGCAATTCTTCGAGCTTTGTCGGTCACTTTGGTTCTCCTACGGATCTCCTTGTGATGATGTGGAAAACCTTGGGGAAGACCTATGTCCAGCAGTGGACTTATGACTGAGATGGATGGAAATATGCATATATTATACATGCAAACCTTTCTCCTAAATCAGTCTATCTATTGCTAAAAACTGCATTAAAACCCGTTGCATAGTTTAAAAGATCTTAACGACTTCTCCAAATAGAAAGCGTCATAGCGCCGCGTCAGGGTGCTAGAGCGCTAGAGCTTCAAATTTTGTTGTAATGAAAACCATTAAATAATACGTCAATAATATACTTATAACACGCACACACACACGCACACGCACAAATACACACACTCACACAAACACATATATCTACACACACACTTAGTTTATATTGCATGCATCTCTTACTTTTGTTTTCATTTTATACTGATAATTATCTCTCAGCTGTATCATTTATATTAAATTATTTGTCACAGTTTTTATATTATACAGTTTCCAGAGCCTGGAGATCTGTCACACAGGCAGTAGGTAGTTAAGACTACAATTCTCTGAAAGGTCCAAACCATCTTTTACTGAATGTAATCTTATACCTATTGTACTTTTAATAACATTGTACCTGTAAGAGAGAAATAAATAAAGAGAATAGTACAACAAAATTCCGCTAGTTCTGTTATCGGACAGTAGTTACTAGCGGTCAAACAAAATTAAAAACCGGTGCTAGCAGAGCGTCTCGTACATCTGGTGTTCTGTTTAACCACTATTGTTGTCATCGTACAACACAATTTGACACTTTAGCGCCTTCTCGCCTCTTTTCTAGAGCCCTGACGCGGCGCTATGACGCTTTCTGTTTGGCGAAGCCTTTAGCGTATAAAGATGACGACTAAGATCTAGATTGTATAGATATATGATATCCAGACAAAGGCCTCAGATACGCGTTCCATTTAATGACTGGTATAGTTTTATCAGCACGTATACGGTAACGTCGAAATATATGGACCAGCATCGTTTTCATTACTATAACAGCATACTGAGTACCTGCAAAATTTATAATTTATAACTTAGAAAGCTTCAGACAATACCAACCACCATCACATCTTTATCTCCGAAGTAAGTTGGAGTAGAAAGTCAACTGTGAAGGAAAATATCGTGAGGAAACCCACATGTCAAGAAGAAATTCTAGAGGCATGTCTGATCCATCCATCCACATAAGGCGAAATCCTCTCAGCTCTCTTGATACGAGAGACGAGCCCCATGGGCCACTGTGAGACATATTAGCAGTCTGTCCTGTGTTTTTTTAATACTACTAACAACGTGACAAATAAGCATACGACCCGCCTGATAATCAGTAGTTACCGCAGCTAATGGACAGTTACAATCAATCAATAATAAAGTAATACATCTTGCATTACATCTTGTTACACCATAAAAAATAATAGCTACCCTTAATATATCTTCTCTATTACATCGTAGTAGTTATTTAAAAACCGCTTCCATTAACTAAGCACTGGCAAGCCGTAACTGCACAAAGGAACACAACAACACCACTGTTTGTGTTTATATGGCTGTGGTCTTCTGTAAGGTAGATCATGCACTAATTTCATATGCAATCAACTATACTCACCAATGCAGTTACGTCTTCCTATACTAAATCCAGTAAAGGAGCCATCTGAAGGGCGATTGTCGCTAAACCATCGCTCAGGTCTGAACTCCTCGACATCTTCACCCCACGCTGGATGACGGTTCAAGGCGTAGATGCAACCGATGCAGGTCGTGCCGCGTGGTATTGAGTAATTCTCTACATTAGAATAAAAAACAGTTAAATATGTCAAGGATATCCTTCTAACCAACACAGTGGCTTATTTTGATGGAGACTAGCCATCTACACACGAGATTGTACCCAAGTTAGTGTGTGCACAGATGCACTCTTTATCCTCTAGGCATCACAGTCCAATAGGACGGCAATCGCTTGGACCAACGGCTTTACGTGCTTGCCGAGATTGATAAGAAATAAATTAAATTAATGAAATTAATGGAGTCTACACTGACTTCACTAATTTTCCAATCTGCGTGCATCTATGGCGAATTTCTTGACAGAAAAACCCAATATATATTTCTCGCTTGACTCGAAAACGAACCTGAGATAATTCACGCGTTGCAGACCCTTTGAAAATCTTTTGACTTTTTAAAGTACCCCATGGTATAGTCTCCCAGGAAGACCTCGGCAAGAAGCTCATTCTACAACAAAATCGTACGAGGAAAGAAATTCCTTTGAAATCGTATAATATTTACAACGTACTCAGCTTAACTTCGATGTGCGTGTCTCTAGCGATAAGTGGTACAACAGGATATAATCTCACTATTTCTTTTATCACTGCATCTAGATATATTAGTTTAGGTAAATCTTCTTTGTCCACATCTCTATCGGAATCTCCAAACACTTCTTCTAATCTGGGAAATATAACAATATAAGATTTAAACTATTTGTCCTAAAACCTATGTTTAGATTACATGTTACAGAAAAAAAGGTACTTAAGCTTACTCCTTATAAATTCGTTCTTGTACTTCAGGATGGGCACCAATTAATTTGAGTGCAAACACCATTTCAGTGCCAGTTGTATGAGAACTACCGAACACGAAAGTTTCCAAATGCTCCCTAATGTCTTCATCTGTGAAGTTTTCGTCATCCACAAAATTTTCTAATATATAATCCACTACTGTTTTGCCTTTACCTACAAAAACAAAATTATAATAATTCAAAGTGCTAAAATAATAAGCTACGTTTGGAGTTTCCTTTCAAAATCGAATCCAAAACTAGGACATCCACTGGAGAACCAAATCATCCTACCTATCGCAGTCTACTGCTGGACATAGGCCTCTCTAGGTACTAGCATTTGGGGCTTAGCCCAATCCACAGCTTCGCATCCAGCTGCTTATATTCAGTGCTTCCTACCACTCTATCACCTAACAAACTCTACACTAACCAAAGAATACAATACAATTGTTGGTCAAGTGGTTAGTGACTCTGACTACACTTATGGAAGCCGTGGGTTCGATTCCCACCTAAGACACATCTTTGTGTGATGAGCATGAATGTTTGTTCCGTGGCAGTGTAATTTATGTATTTAGAAATATAGAATGTTTATCAGTCATCTGGTTACTATAATACTAGCTCTGTCTAGTTTGGGATCAGATGGCTGTTTGTGAGTTTGTGCCGAAAATATTATTATTATCAATAATAAGTAGAAGTGCTTCTCCACAATCCTAGTGCTTTCGCTTACACTGTTTTACACTCTTTGTATAGCAGTAAATAAAAATAGTACCTGCATTGTTTTCGTTCTTTAGATTTTTATTTTCTTTATATTCTAACTTTCGTTTCCGAAGTACCTGAAAATAAATACAAATGTTTTAGATTTCAATCAAATTTTACAGTTAGATAAGAGGTTTACTTTTTGTTTATATAGATGTATTTTCTGAAAAAACGGAATCGCTACAACGTGCCTACAACTATTTAAATTATTCCACAATTTTTTTTACTACTTGCAGTTTAAGTTAATCAGTTACCGTAGCCTTTGGACGCTTGAATCAAATCAAATCAAATTCTTTCTTTCAATGGTCTTCTGTAAGGTTCTGCAAACCCGACTGGGTAAGGACCTCCTTCCCTAGCCGGACTTGCTCGCTAGTATGATGCTTTACCTCTCTTTAATTTTGAAGAAGAATAGAAGATTATTCTAGGTGAACATATAAGCTATTTATTTTAATCGACTTGGTAAAAAAATAACTTACCGTATAACTTATCTCCTTTGCTTTATTTATAACACGATCTTGTCGTTTCTTCAAGTCACTTAAGTTATACAAAAAAGGAAAATGCAACCAAACTTTCTGAAATCTTTCCACATTCATGTTGAGTAAACTTTCTATTTCGAGTATATAATTTCTATTAATCATCTTGTTATCCTCACTTTTGAGTCCAAGAGTTGTTTCTGTAAATATAAAAATAGCAATAGCAATCCATAAATGTCCCGCTGCTGGGCATGGGTCACCTCTACTCTTAAAAGAGTAGAGGTGAAACAGCGAAAAACTCTTTGAGTTCTCTTAAAAGAGAACTCAAAGAGTTTTTCGCTGTTCGGTAAACGATACCGTGGTAACCCTATAGATGGGTGACCGCATAGTGGTATTTCATCTGAGCGTCTCTGTTTCCGAGGGCACGTTAAGAGTTCCGATTGTTAACAGTCGTTAGATCATGACAGAGGCCTAAATATAGGCGATCTAAATAACTCATCAGGTTGACCACCAACCAAACAATAAGAAGAAGAATGCGGGTTGGTAGTTCCCCTGGAATTTCTTCTAAGTTATGCAGGTTTTCTCAAAGTTTCCTCCTTTTCTGTTTCAATGTTAACAGGTGATAGATAATACATTGGTACTAACACTTGGGATCCAACTCATACCGTCCTCAAGTATTTACACGTCGTCGGTTTCTTTTTCACTCGGCTGCCATCATTATCACAATTGTCTAATGGGCCACTAAATATGAAAAGGTTCTCTGGTCTTTGCAGTTCTACGAGTAACTACCGATACCTCGACTGCCTCGGTGGTCCAGTGGCCGTAGTATGCGCCTGTTGTGCACGAGGTTGTGGGTTCGATTCCCACACAGGACAAAACTTTGTGTGACCCACAAAGAATTGTTCTGAGTCTGGGTGTAATTTGTGTCCGTTAATTGCATGTTTGTAAAGTCCCCCGCGACTGTGTCTAGTGCGGCAGTTGTCTTTAAAAAAAATCTCGGTCCCTACATTAGATTCCGGTGCATGATCTTTTTTTTTTCGATGTTTATGAAATATATCCCTACCTACTTATTTAAACTCCTTACTACTAAACTTCTTCCATAGGTCGATCATGACCTATGGAAGTAGGAAAGGGAGGCCTTTACCTTCAGTGAAACAATAATGGCTCTTAATAATAGTACATTAAATATGACATAATGTAACTTACGATTAACAGTCTCCAACATAGAATTAACAACATACGGATGGTGGTCAAATTCTCCTTTCCCCACTTCAACAGCTAGCTCTTTAACTAATTTACGTGATTGAGCATTGAAAATATCTAGGAAGCATAGAAGAGCACGCGTTGTGAACGCTGGCGCAAACAATTTGCGGTTCTTCTTCCAAGTTTCGGCTGGAAATGTAAGACTATTATAATCTTGGACAACTCATATAATGCTATCTAATCTCAATCTAGCCAAATCTAGAATCTAGAGAAGTAGGGTACTATACTAGCTTGCAAGCCCGACTCGAGATGGACTTCCAACTTACAGAAGACCACAGCCAAATAACTACACACAACGTTGTAGATGTGTTCCTGTGTGTGAGTACAGGGCGCTCATTTAGGGATGCGTTTGAAATAAACGTACCTATTCCTATCCCAGGGATACTTTCATCTTAAAGCCCTGGTGTAAAAAAACGGGTAGGCAACAACACGCAACACGGTGACTGCTTAATATCAGGCGGGCCGTATGCATGTTTGCCACCCAAGTAGTATGAAACGCCAACTGTATACATTACCATCGGCTGTTACGAGTCCATTTCCAATCCATTCTTTAACAAAATCTTGAATAAATGATTTTTCATAGCACGTGGTCATTATTGTCACAAAATCGTCTACATCTGCTATAACTGCAACAAAAAACATAAATTAAAAGGTTTTTACTGAGGGTCCACCAGAATAGGTCCAGCAATAAAGAGTTTTCTATCTATCTATGTGTTTTATATATAAAATTCTCTTGTCACGGTGTTTGTAATTAAACTCCTGCGAAATGGCTCAACCGATTTTCGTGAAACGGATAGGTCTGCGAATCGGACAACATCTATTTTTCATCCCCCTAAATGTTAAGGGTGGTCCACCCCTAATTTTGAGTTTTTATTTTTAGAGTTTTTTTTATGATACAACATAAAAAAATACATACAACCCTAAATTTTCAACCCTTTATGATCAACCGCTTAGTAGCAAAACAACGTTTACAGGGTCAGCTAGTTTATCTATATAACTGCCCGTGATTACACTAAGGCCTATCAGCGCTGCAGTATAAAATGCCGCAGCACAGAGCTGAGATTAGGACCCTTTCTGACATCACACAGGATCATTTTTTGTTATTATTTGTTTACTTTTGTTTACTATCTTTTATTCTGGGTATGTTCGAAAAAATGCATTTCTTTCTTTCTAGTACACGGAGCACGGAGTCATGTGATTTGCGAGTAGGTAAGGTATAGTACCTATTACAAAGATAGGTAGGGTTCCATCCATCCATCCAGCCATACTATATAAAATAATTAGGTTCCATAATAATATTTTCTTTGAGTATTGATAGACGGCAACTTGTACTGGCTTGTACCGGTAAATCTAAACAGTAACTAATATTATAAAGAGGAAAGATTTGATTTTGAAGTTAAAACTTCTTTAGGCGCTTCACTTATTTTTTTAATCATGAAACTCGCGTCATCGCACCCGAACTTTTTTGAATATGGAACAACCTTCCATATTCAAAAATAATAATCTAGTAGCTCCACGATACAATTCACAAGTTACTTAGTTTTCACTTCTATCGGCAGTTCCCTAATACTACCCCACATGTTTATTTTTGTTTGTTTGTTACGATTTAACTCAAAAACTACAGGACCGATTTTAAAAATTCCTTCACTATTAGAAAGCTACGTTATCAGCAGGTGACATAAGCTATATTTTACTAAAAAATAATATAAATATGACATTAAAATTCTTATTATTACAACCCAATTGTACACATGAGTATTTGGCTGGACTGTTGGTCTAGTGACCCTGACTGCTACAAGTAAGCCGGAGGTAATGGGTTCGATTCCCATACGGAACAAAACTTTGTGTGATTCATAAATTTTTGTTCCGAGTCTGGATGTAAGTCCCCCCGACACAACTCGTTTCAAAGTGCAGGAGTTGTGTCTTTAAAAAAAAAGTATAGGAGCGGTAGGGTACCATGCTAGTGAGCAAACCCGCTAGGAAAGCACCACTTTGCATACAGCGATGTTGCTATTGCTGTGTGTGAGTACAGGTTTCCAGCAATCATTTAAGGATGCGTTTTCCTGATTTGTTCCGCCTCACGAAGTTTTGCCCCAAGTAAAAAACACTCCAACAAGGTGGACCGACGACCTGGTAAAGGTTGCGGGCAACCGATGGACACGGTCGGCTCAGGATCGAGAGTTGCGGATATCCTTGGGGAAGGGCTATGTCCAGCAGTGGACGTCTTTTGGCTGAGATGATGATGATGAAAAAAACCCGTATTCGTTTTACATTTCATTCCGTTTTTGCCATAAATTATTACATTGGGCACTTAAACGGAACGTTTTCGATTTGTTCCGCATTCGCCTCACGAAGTCTAGGGAAATTCCATTAAAATAATGCAACACGCAAGTGATAACTCTAGTATTGCAAACGTCCATAGCTACGGTAACTGCGTAACATCAGTACTTTCACTTTACTCTCACTTTCCTCTCACTTTACTAGCAGTATATAGTACTTACAATATAAAGGTTTAGTCACCACAAACACTCTTGCACTTCCACCTACTTTTAAGGCGTAATAGGACACTTTCTTCATAAACTCCCATAATTCTGTAATCAAATTGAAAAATATAAATAAATATTGTTAACATAAAATAAAATTTATGGTACTATTTGATAAAGTTCTCATTAGTTATAGGACGATCAAGAGAGGTAGGGCACCATACTAGTGAGTAAGCCCGCCTGGGGAAGAAACTCCACCTTACAGAAGACCACAGCCAAACAACTACACATACGCGCTCATTTTGGGGATTCGTTTTGAAAGAATCGTTTTTATATTCCAGGAATAATCCATCATAAAGCCTTGGTGTTAAAAAAATTAATACCTCTATTGCAAGCGTCCATAGGCGTTACATCAGGCGGGCCGTGTGCTTATTTGCCACTAAAAAAAAAACTTACCCACACAGCTTCCCAAACACTTCATAGAATGTCCTAAAATAGGTAAAGCTCCTGGATAAATAGGCGGTTGAAATTCCTTTCGTCTCTGCTTTATGAACCACCAAAATGTTATTAAAACACTTGACAACAAAAATAATATCTCCACTAACATAATTATTTATTTTTCTTACACAAGCTACACAATAAATGTTTAATATTGAGTTCGAGACTTCCTTTATAAGACAGCGATATGCAGGTATATAATTAACATTGATTTTAACAGCCCGGCCACGACCTCGCTGCTTGAGCGTAGCGGCAAGCGGCGGCGGCGAGCGGTGAGAACAAATATACTAAAATCCTACTTATCCTACTAATTACTACTACTTTTATATGTGAAAGTTTATGGGGATGTATCCATCCTCATAAACTCAATAAACATCTTTCACGTAAAAACAATTTTGCTTAGAAATAGATTATAGTTTGGAATAGCGAATTGGCTACTTTTTAACGCGATAACCGACATCCACGCGAGCGGAGCCTCGACAGCAGCTAGTGTTTTATTTCGCCACGACATATTGATGAGAGACAGAGCAGAGAATAGCAAATAGGCTTCTTTTTACGCAGCGGTAGCGCGGTGAGGAACAGCTCCTCTAGACAAGTGGCATAAACGGTAGTCAAATCAAAAACTCAAAAAAGTAAATGTATGGGATTTGACGTCAGTTTACAACATGATATCGTAAATATAACTTTCGATTCGACTACCCTTTATGCCACTTGTCTAAAGGGGCTGGGCGACTCGTAATGCTGTTTAGGTGTACGTTCCCGCTCCGCTTGCAGACGCCGCTGCCGCTCGCCGCTAATAGTCGTGGCCAGTCTATAATAAACACGTCTTATTTGCCTAATGATAGCGGAATTATACTCTACATCATGTATAGAGTTGTTAAAACCACTAAAATTGTATTACGAATATTTTTGTGGGCAAGCAAGCAAGCCCGTTTAGGGAAGTACCTCCATCTTATAGATTAAGGTGTGTACTACGCCGAATTGAATGCCTAATAATCAAATATCAATTGATTGACCACTATAAATCGAAAGTCTAAATACGAGTACTCGAACGTTCATAATATCGAATGTTTAATAAATCGAACATTCAATACATCCCGTTATACCGTTACATCCCATTACCGTTCAAAATATCGAATGTGTGTTCGATCGAGAGTTCAACGCATCGCACAATCATTCCATCGAATACAATGTATTATTATTTAAATTTTAATATATGCGAAAGTGAATTTGTTACATTTACACAACTAAACGGCTGCACGGAACTTAATAAAATTTGGCAAGGAGACAGATAGTATCCTAAGGAAAGACTAGGGTATACTTTTTACCGCGATAAACGACATCCACATAATATAACCGTGTCCACGTGGATGGAGCTGGCAACAGCTAGTACCTTTTTACCCGACTACGGCGAAGCAAAAAGGAGGGTTATGATTTTGACCTGTATGTATGTTTGTATGTATGTATGTATGTATGTATGTTCATCTGTTCCCGCATAACTTCTAAACTATTTATCGTTACTTGACAAATGAGGTATCGTTAGAAACGTCTTGATTGTCTGCTGGTTATAGGCTATGTAACGTCACAATAAAATCAATATGGCGTCCTCTGTGGGACCTGAAACCTAAAAATAAAAACTAAATTTCTTTAAAAAGTGCCGTGATGGGTATCAAATGATAGGATTTAATTTGCAGGTTTCGAATATGTAAATATTACTAGCTTTCGCCCGCTGGTGTGCCTGCATTGTTTGTTTGTTAGTTGGTTTAGGTCAAATCTTGCTTGCGAGATTTGAACCACTTTTCAATGTTTGATTGAGCTGAAATTTGGTACACCGACGGCACTTTGGTGACAATGTAATAATGTAATACCATGGAGCTGGTCTGATGATACAGTCAGAAGGTGGGCAAATAACCTCGTCATCATAATAATAATAATAAGTTTTTATTTCTACTCATACATTGTTTTCATACATGAATTGAGGCAGCTCCAGTAAGTTACAAAAGTACTTGTGTGGGAGCTGTCTCGCCCTTCCCTTAGACTATCTCTTACAATGATGAGATAATGAGAAGATAATTAATTATAAAGAAAGAAAAGAACAAGATGTAATTTATGTTAAACAAAATTTAGATTCAGATTAAAAATGTGTGGGTGTGTGTGTGTGTGTGTGTGTGTGTGTGTTTGTGTGTGTGTGTTATCTAATCCTGACTAATATTTTTTCAATTTCATCGTATGTTTGGCTTTTTAACCATTCGATTAATGAGTTTTTACACATTTATGTAACAGAAGAGGATATATATTTAGTTTTAAGTTAAGTTTATTATATATAAAGGCAGATTGTGTCACATATTGACGTCTTGCAAAGTCAGTTCGAATTCTAGGGGAGTGAGCCACTATGTCTTTACGTCTTCTGGTCTGTGTCGCCGCATCAAAAGGAAGGGACTTATGCAAATTTAAGGTCACATTTAAAATATATAGTTTTCTGACTGAAAGAAGATTACTGTTTTTATATAATTCTGTTGTAGGATAACGAAATGGTTTAAAATACATAACTTTAATAAGCGATCGTTGAGCTCTTTCTAGATCTATAAATTTTGTTTTGGTGGCTCCTCCCCAAATAGTGATGCAATACGTTATGACTGATTGTGCCAATGCTGTATATATTTTATTTAGCAGTTGTGGGGTCATCACATAACGTAAAGTTTTAAAGATCCAGATCAGCTTTCTGACTCTTTTCATGAGGAGCTCAATGTGGGGGTGCCATGATAATCTCTGATCGAGGATTATGCCCAGGTACTTTACAGAACTAACCTGTTGTATGGGTTGACAGTCACAGTTTTGAGGGGAACCACTATCACATGTATGGATTCTAACCTTAAAGTCGATTTCAGGTTGAGACCTTTGACTAGGAGAAAAGCAAATAAAATTAGTTTTATTAGTATTTAAAGTTAAAAGGTTTGCTTTAAGCCACTTGGCTATCTTAGCCAAACCCTCCTCCGCAACTGTTTTTACATCGAGCCAGGACGTACCAGAGAATATTATCGCAGTATCGTCTGCATAAGAGAAAGTTTGCCCTCCACTACCCCGCAGGTTACATAGACCATTTATATAGATGAGAAAGAGGGTCGGGCCTAATACGCTTCCCTGTGGAACGCCATAATGGATGTCATCTTCGTCACTAGTTGTGTTATTTATCTTTACACACTGTTTCCTATCCTTGAGATAACTTTCAAATAATAACAGGGGTGTGCCTCTAATCCCGATGCCCTCGAGTCTGTGCAGAAGGATGGGAATCGAAACGGTGTCAAAAGCTTTTTTTATATCCAAGAACACTGTTAAACATTTTTTACCCTTATCTACCTTATTTGTAATCTCGGATGTCACTTCCATTATTGCGTCTTGAGTTGAACGACCTCTTCTAAAACCAAACTGTGAGTCCGCTAAAATTTTGTACTTATCTAAATATTTTATTAGTCTAATGTTGATCAATTTTTCCAAGACTTTTGAAATAGATGTTAGGACTGATATCGGTCGATAATTGTTGACATCGCTTACGTCCCCACCCTTGTGCACTGGAGTAACCACAGACCGTTTTAAGGCTCTAGGAAAAGTCCCGGTTCTGAAACATAGGTTAGCTAGTTGGTTTATTAAGGGAACTACAAAATCTCTAATCATTTTTAAGTATTTAGTGGGTATACCGTCCCAGCCAGGTGCACTGTCAGAGTCGAGGCCCATAAGAATACTATCCACTTCTTGTGGATCAGTCTCCATTAGCCAAAAGGAGGACATGCAAGAGTTTATACTGTAGCTAATCATTATGGGCTGGCTAATCTGACCTAGAATATTTTCAGCCAACTGTTTACCTATGGAGGTAAAAAATTGGTTCACACGATTTAAAGAATTAAGAGGTTGAGGTGTAATATTAAGTAGGGGAGTATTTAAAGTTTTAGGTGGTTTGAACTGTGTGAGTTCATTAATTGTTGACCATAGTCGCCTTGAGTTTTTTGTAGAGTCTTCTATTCGGGTTTTGTAATGTTGTCTCTTAAGCCTTTTTATTAAATTAGAACAAAAGTTTCGGTAACGTTATTATTAGAATTATATTAAATGGATCCGTTCTCGTCTGGCGCTGCATTTTATTTCTAAGCCTAATACATCTTAGAGCGCCTGTGGTAATCCATGGCTTAATGGTCCTTCTACCGCAAGTAACATTTTTAATTTTAGCGTTTGTGTGGAGGGATGAACTGATCACTTTTATTAAATTATTTGCAAAGATATCCGGCAAAGTGTATGTGTCGAATATCGATATATCTATGTTGACGAGGCTTTTACTAGCAGTTTCATAATCTACAACAGTTATGGTCTTGGAGAAAGTCCTTTGTGCTTTGTATGAACTAGATATATTCAACATAACCATTACATGGTCTGTGATGGTAGTATTGAGCACTGCGACCAAAGCTGAGTTTTTTATCTTATCGAGCTTTAGAAAAACATGGTCAAGACAATTTTGTTCCCTAGTAGGTAGGCAGTGTCCCGGGAGGAAGCCATGGCAAGTGAGCATATTTAAATAGTGAAGTCTATTAGATCTTTGTTGAGATGTTTCTGTGGGAACTTCGATTATGTTAATGTTTATGTCTCCTGTAACAATAATGTTTTTATGCGTACTGCAACATTCAATATAGGTACTTATTGAGTTAATGAAATGATCAGCACACGTATTGGACGGCGAACGGTATATACCGATGATTGTGAAATTAGAAATTCTTATTTGAAGAGCTGAAGCATGCGTCACGTTTAGTTCGGTTACCCTAGGCTTAAGAGTATTTATTACATAAGCGACAACGCCATCGCTTTGATTAAGGTGCTTTGATGTACAGTATGAGGTGTAGTTAGTTAGTGGTGGTATCTGTTTGTTTTTAGACAATCTACACTCAGTAAGTATCAACACATCCACATTGAAACTAAATAGTGACAAATTCATTTCCAAGTCGTCAAAATTTTTATATATACTTCTCATGTTTTGTGTAAGAACGGTCAAATACGAGTTATTAGTTTTTAAATAAGTGGATATATGTGCGGTGTCAATTATAGCAGATTTTGCAATTTCAAGTTGGTCTAATTCTTGGAGTGTGTTCAGGTCACTATCCATTTGCGTTTGAAAATTTTAGCAGATGCATAACACTGTGTGCGTTTAAGTATAAGCTTAAAAACAGATCAATTTTTATAATTTTTTTGAAATAAGTGTGACGTGAATTGTGTTTGACAAGAGGATGGGTTAATGCGTGGTTAAGTAAGTGAGTGAGTGAGTGGGAGTAAAGTATAGCTATTCTATTTTTAGTATTAACAATTAATAGGTGTTGTATGTGATTGTAGTGTTTAATTAAAGTAGTATTTGTTTGTATTTTGTTTTGTTTGGTATGTATTGTAAGTAGTTTGTGTACATGTTCTGTAATTAAGTTGTACATAAAAACAATTAATAAGCGTTGTATGTGATTATAGTGTTTAATTAAATTAGAATTTGTTTGTATTTTGTTTTGTTTCGAATGTATTGTATGTATTTCGTGTACATGTTTTATAATTAAGTTGTATATATATAACTTTAACAAGCTATTGGTAATATGAGTATTAAATACAAGTAACAAGGCTGAAAAACATAATAGTAGGTTAACAAAAAAATAAAAATCAATAAAAACTAGTCATGCACTTTGAAGCAAGTTGTGCACCTGAGATTCACTCCTAACAAGGACAACTTTCGAGTTCTCATCCTGTCTAAGAAAAACACGACCAAATGCAGTCCAGCAGAACTTATATTGCTTAGTCTTAGCTAAGTCACGAGCTAAGAAAAACAAGCGCGCATTTCTGGGGGTTAGTTGTTCCGAGATGAAAATCGGAGTGCTTTCGTTGTTCGTGATACCGAGGTGCTTAGCTTGAAGTTTACTTTTATTTTTTATATTAAAGGATTTAGTCTTCTTCAGAAAATCCTGTTTAAGTATAATGTCGAGTCTAATTCCACCACTATTGTGGGGCTATTTGCCCCCTCTTTCTTTCCTCTCAATCTGAAAATGTCCTTTATATCCCGTTTACTTATCTCAAAATCAATATTTTTGGCAAGACAAGTAATCATACCGGTTAGATCGTCTCTGGTTTCTTGGTTTTTCCTTGGGACGTTTTTTATCTCTATACTGGTCTTGCGTGAGCTTCTTTGTAAGTCCTCAATTCGATCCTCCAGCACAGTAATATAATCTTTATCTCTTTTCGCCTGTTGTTCCAATTGATTTATCTTATTTTTAAACTCCTCATTTTGATTAGTTAAGAATGAAATTGATGATTCAATGTTTGTGTTTGTTATTTGAATTTCCTTCAAATTTGCAGTAATGTTTTTTAATTCGGTTTGCTGACTTGTTATGAAAGACGTAAAAAGTGCTTTTATTTCTTCCTTAAACTTACAAAATTCCGCGGGTAAATCGTCTTCCCTCATTCTTTTGATTCGTAAAGAAGTGTAGTTTGGCGGGGTAGCATCCATGCTCGCTTCACTGATATTTCCGTCAGAGATAGATTTATTCATATTTTTGTATTCGATACGAGAACAAAAGAGGTCTGAACTAGTGAGTAATAGGTGCGCCGGGGCAGGTGGGCGAGGCTATAATTACTGATGACCAATAGCAGCCTTGTTGGGTGTAAATGTATGCTCACACGGGGCGTGGCCTTGGGTCAACTGTCCAATAGTGAAAGTGAAAGGTGGCGGCGATCTAGGCGCCTGCGCTGATTTGTTGACCGCTGTCTCGGGTACCAGGGCAGCAGGATAGTCGAAGTAGTATTATTTTTTGTACTCACGTAGATGTTCACGTCCAGGCGACCTCCTTTGCACTTATAATGTCCTATTTTTTGATACTATTTAAATTAGCACAAATTATAATTTGTAATTATTTTTTAAAAAATTATGTGGGCCCTATTACACGTCTACACCGTACGGTGGTCCGAGGGGAGAGAGAAGAATCATATACATTTACGAGTACTTTAATCCTAGGTGGGTGTTCAGGACGAGGTGATGAAGTTGGAAAGTGGCTAGAGGAACTCTTTAACGAAACAAGATAGCCACGTCGTGTTTGGGTTCGGTACATATATCTTTACGAGTACTTTATACCTAGGTGGGTGTTCAGAACGTGGTGATGAAATTGAGAAGTGGCTATAGGAGCTCTTCAACGAAGCAAGATAGCCGCGTCGTGTTTGGGTTCGTTACCTATATCTTTACGAGTACTTTAATCCTAGGTGGGTGTTCAGGACGAGGTGAATAAGTTAGAAAGTGGCTAGAGGAACTCTTTAACGAAACAAGATAGCCACGTCGTGTTTGGGTACGTTACATATATCTTTACGAGTACTTTGTGGGTGTTCAAGACGTGGTGATGAAGTTGGGTAGTGGCTATAGGAACTTTTCAACGAAACAAGATATCCGCGTCGTGTTTAAGTTAGGTGCAATAGATTTATCTTGACAAGTACTATATTCCTAGATGGGTGCTCAGGATATAATGATGAAGTCGGAAGGTGCCCATGAAAACTCTTCAACGAAACAAGGTAGCCGCGTTGCGTTTTGGTGCGGTGAATTTATCTTGACTAGTACTATACTCCTAGTTAGGTGTTCCGGTTGTGATGATGAAAGACGGAAGGTTGCCATAGGTACTTTTTAATTAAACAAGATACTCGTCGAAGCATCGTATTTGGGCTCATCAGATTTAACTTGACGGGATTACCCATCAAACCAAAACGGGTAATATGCTTCTAAGTTGTGACCTTGAAGCATATTAATATTTCTAAGTGGTGTTAAGGGTGTGATAATGACGTCGAAAACTGGCCATAGGAACTCTAACGAAACAAGATAGCCGCGTCATGTTTGTTGGATTTATCTTGACAAGAACTATATTTCTAGGTGGTGCTTAGGATGTGTTGTTGAAGTTGGAAGATAAGAATATAAAAAATCTGTAAATTACGAAAATAAATAATAAAAATGATTAGGCATAAAACTCATGTGCCAATAGTTTAGACTATAAAAGTCTGGTGACCTACAAAAAAGAATAAATATATAGATTTTAAATATGTTTTCATTTGCCATATTATTTGAATATATCCTAAAGCTGCATTGTATAATATTGTCTTAAAAATAAAACTCCAAAATAATTCAAATAAAATAAAGTTTAAAAACTAAAACCCGACTACTTAAAAATCGTCCTCTGAAAAGTATGAAATAAATAAATTTTATATAGGTACAGAGGGTAGCCGTGGTCGTATGCCACCTTTTACATAACAATATAGGAACTATAGGAACTCTTCATCGAAACAAGATATCCGCAAGTCCGCCTGTGTGCGATTGTGCATAAAGTGTTTAAATAAATAAATATAGCGATCCTTAAGGCAAGGTGGCATACGACCACGGCTACCCTCTGTACCTATACAAAATTTATTTATTTCATACTTTTCAGAGGACGATTTTTAAGTAGTCGGGTTTTAGTTTTTAAACTTTATTTTATTCTTAAAATGATTAGTTCATATACCTATATTATATATATGTATGTTCAAATACTATTTTATACATATTCGTTATTTATATACATATTTATATATTACTTTTATAGTTCACATGTTACACTTAAGTCTCTAATCGTAGCAATAAACGTTTCTTTCTTCTTTTCTTTCTGACCTATATTATAAAAACACAATTTACTTAATAATTTACTGTTACAGATTATTAATAAAGAAAATATTATTTGGGTTACAAAGTAACACTTATGAAGATCATTTTCCTACGACTAGTTCACTGACGTGGAGCCTTGAGAAGTACTAGCAAGAAACTAAGGCCACTCTTTTTAATCGCCAGATAGTTACAATCTTTTGTAAAATACAAGTATGATAGCATGCAAGCTGATGCAGTCAAAACACGATACTTACTTTATTGATAAAAGAAGCTAATCGTACTTAGTACTGAGCTACGTAGTAACTATTTAGTAATCTGTGACTGAGCCTCTAGACAAGTGACATAAACGATAATATAATCGAAAAGTTAAAAAAACAAAAGTATGGGATTTGACGTAAGTCGACGATATAATGTCGTAAACTTACGTCAAATCCCATACATTTAGTTTTTTGACTTTTCGATTAGACTATCACATATGCCACTTGTCTAGAGGGGCTGGTCGTGCGAGAAAAAAATAGTATGGTAGACTGTGACTACCTTCTAGATTTTATAAATGAAAATACCCAGTACTTACCTAACTTATTTACTAAGCAATTAGATACATGCGTATCCTTAACTAAAACCCAACGGCTCTTAACAACACATTAACTTAGTATCTACGCCAATCGTGATTACAACATAATTATATACTATTATAAACCAGAAGCGGAATTATATTTTTAAAAAGAAAGTAAGCCACTCATACGTCCGTTACGTCCGAATATCACCATGTGAATGCCTCAGCGCCGCTGTCCGCCGCCGCATGCGCCGTCGCTGGCCGCACCGATCGTGTAATCGCTTACATCACGATGGCGCGATGCTAGGCACCGCCTCCAGACTTCATTATTTCTAACACGGCCTCTCCTGATGGTGAGGCGTCCTCGACCACCTGGTTTTAGCTTGATGGTTCCCCGCAATCTAGGGAGTTGGTTAAACCTCCGGCGTCAACTGTAATAACGATATAAAGATTTGTTTATTGCGAATCCCAGATGGCTAGCTCTTAGAGCAGTTGTCAAAAATGTACACACGCCATGTCACAAATGTATGCGTGCATTCATACACCTGCAATCAGTGTGTAACCTTCGTTATTCCATATGCGTGCAGGGAAAATATGTGAAATCTATCATAGGGACATAAAGTTTCTTGAAATACACCAGCACACATAGGTAGTGTTGCAAAGTCCGCTTATGTGGCTGGAAGATACAGTCAATTTTAAAAGATATGACAGCAAATACCATAGGTCGCGTAAGACCCGCGCACATAGATCAAGCTCACATCATAGGTAGCTGTCAAAGATGCACGTCGCCAAAACTGAAAAGTAAAGCACACGCCTTTAGGTTGCTGCCCCAAAGCAAGCGCACGTGGCTTCAACAGAAAAGCAAAGCACACGCCATTAGGTTGCTGCCAAAAGGCAAGCGCACGTCGCTAAAACAGAAAAGGAAAGCACACGCCATTAGGTTGCTGCCGAAAGGCAAGCGCACGTAGCTCAAATAGAAAAGCAAAGCACACGCCATAAGGTTGCTGCCAAAAGGCAAGCGCACGTGGCTCAAACAGAAAAGCAAAGCACACGCCATTAGGTTGCTGCCAATAGGCAAGCGCACGTGGCTCAAACAGAAAAGCAAAGCACACGCCATTAGGTTGCCGCCAAAAGGCAAGCGCACGTGGCTCAAACAGAAAAGCAAAGCACACGCCATTAGGTTGCTGCCAATAGGCAAGCGCACGTGGCTCAAACAGAAAAGAAAAGCACACGCCATTAGGTTGCTGCCGAAAGGCAAGCGCACGTGGCTATGCTCTAGCATGAACAGCTGCCGCTCGCGCATGTGTGTACGCTGCTCACTGCACTGCACTACTGCACGCCCGTGACCTGCTGCTGGCCACCTTGTAGGGACGCCACATGCCGTAGTCCAGCTTGCCAAAAGCCTGCGAAGTTTACACAAAAATAACTAACTTCCTAACGCTCGGCCGTATCTGACCTTGACCACAGAATACGTAATAGTATAGGTACCTTGACTTATAAGTCTGCCTAAATATGCATCTTTACGACACAGCGTGTACAGCTAATATCAGGGCTCGAATAATGATGTCCTCCAAACCGAATTTCGGTCACTGCGACTAATCACTAATATTAGCCATAATAACTACCTCAGTTATTATACTGCACCAGTCTTGTTCTCATTCTCATAGTCCGATGGGTCGGCAATCCATCACGAATCACAACCGGAAAGAGATAAGGCGTAGGAACAATGACTTAACGTGCTTTTAGAGGCACAGCAGGGCTTCTATTAATTCTCAAACTTCGAGCATTTGTTGTAAATTTCTCGATTGAAAAATATTTGACCTGACTCGGGAATCAAACCCAGAATCTGGTGATCTGCAGTAGTATTCAACGACCACTAGACTAACGAGGCAGTCACAAATAAATAAGAACAGATTTCAGCTAGTTTCAAAGGAAACCTTTAATTCCTTTCTTTTAAAAGACAATTTCCACACTAGGAAACAAGGCCATGTGTTGAGGGGAATTTTACTAACATAGAATTCACGGACACAAAGTACCTACACTCACACACGGAACAAACATTTTTTAATCACAAAAAGTTTTGTCCTGTGTTGGAATCGAACACCGACTTAGCAGTCAGTGTCACTAACCACTAGACTAATAGGTCAGTCAACTCAACTACTACTACGCACTATGGAACAAACCCAGAGTCGCAGAGTACATTTAAAACAAATTAACGGGCACAAAGTACACCCAGACTCTGAACAAACATTTGTGGATCACACAAAAATTGTCCCGTATGGGAATGAAACCCATAACACTCTAGGCAGTAATAAGTGGCGAACTAATCACTTAAACCACGGAACCAACCATGCAGTCATGTCGTATCGTTGATTGTAAGTGAGTATAGACATTGGTGGTACCTTCTCTATTCATTACAGCAGTACCGACAGTAATAGAAGTGTACAAAATTAGTAGACATTGCATGCAAGTATACTCCCAGAGTTATAAACTATCGGCAAAGTAGATAAATATGTGGTACTTTCTAAAAGTACGTATATACATCTCATATATTAAGAGATGTATATCAACGTTTGAAATATAATAAGATTGGTTTGATCTCACCATCATGTTTATTGACCAAATCGCGTCAATATAACCATCAGTCGCTCTGACATCGTGGCTGGCAACAGCGTTCGCGGAACGGCTCGGTAACAACGGAGCCTCCGACGCTCTGCCGCAGATCCACGTCACTTTGCCGCAAATCTACGATGCTCTGCTGCAGATCCATAAAACCGTCACTGATGCAGCTCACTCACTCGACTCACAAGGTAGTGAATTCGTGATCGAGATGAGCGACGACGTTCTTCTAATGATATCACTCGATCTAGAATTAGTTGCATTTAATCGGTTAATACGTAGCTAAGAGGGCTGTCTCGTTTACGAGTAGCTTAGATTGGTGACAAGAACACGAATCACGGTTCACTGTTCCGTTAGAACGCGGTTCACTGTTCCTAGAACAACTACAACTTTACACCTACGCATTAGCGTGGCACGGTGTATTGTAATAGCTTACTAAACAGAATTGAACAATAAGCCTAAAGCTAAATAACTTACCAATGTGGACACTAACACTGTCACTGTACGAGCATGTGTATTCCCGTACAGGAAATTGTATTTTGTATGCTTTACTTTCTAGATTTGCTGCTGAAAACCAATGTGGGTAGTAGTCGACCTACTATTATATCAGCACTAGAAAGTAAGGCGGAGGTAAATGAAACGAGCTCGTTACTTATAAAAGTAAAAAATAAAAGTAAGGTTATGAAATTTATCAGCAAATCACAAAACAATATTAAAAGTTTAACCGTTAGCACAGTAATGTATTCCTTCTTACTGAACAGAACAAGCAAAATAACTAATGTAGGTACACTGTCGTCACATAGTAAGATTATAAAATTATCAGCGCAAAGCAATATCATAAGTTCTAAATTCAAAAAAATCTAGAACGTAGGTAGGTACTCACCAGACAAATTCCAACGCAATATTAGTTCTAAATTCAAAAAATTTGGAACGTACTCACCAGATAATTTCCAACTTAATACGTTACCACAACCTCTAATTACTAAGGATGCAACAATAGGACAACGTCATCTATAGACTCGTTGCTATTTGTACATAATGACCGGTTCTTTAGATACGATTCATGTAGGGATCTTAAAGACGCACTGGGCACGTAAGCGGCACGATCTAACCATTCTAACATCAAATATAACCTTAAAAAAATATTTAAACTTGTGGGCGAAAGAATTCATATCCCACTTCTGATATTATAAACCAGAAGCGGAATTATATTTTTAAAAAGAAAGTAAGCCACTCATACGTCCGTTACGTCCGAATATCACCATGTGAATGCCTCAGCGCCGCTGTCCGCCGCCGCATGCGCCGTCGCTGGCCGCACCGATCGTGTAATCGCTTACATCACGATGGCGCGATGCTAGGCACCGCCTCCAGACTTCATTATTTCTAACAATACTATATCGAAATAATTACGTCGTAAATTAATAGTTACCTGCACGTATCAGTTGCAACTTTGTAAGGATTTATTTACCTACTGTATACTAAGCATAAAGTTATCCCAGGACAAACTTTCATCGGCTGATTTTCATCTTTGGCGGTTATAATAATAGCAACCCATATATGTCCCAGTGCCGGGCATGGGTCTCCTCTCCTCTATCAAGAGAGAGAGAGGGTTTGGACCTTAATTCACACACGCTGGCCTAATGCGAGTTGGTGAATCAGACATGCCTTTAGAATTTATTTTAAGACATGCGAGTTTCCTCACGATGTTTTCCTTCAACGTTAGCAGATGGCGAATCATTTGATTAGTTAGATTTACCTATGTATGTATAAACTCCGCAAAGTAAAATTTACATTGGTACTGCCCGGGATCAAACTCGCACCTCTTGCGTGCAAGTCGGTTACTTACCCACTCGGCCACCAGCTCTTGCGATTGCTTTAGCGGTTAAATTAAAAAAAAAAAAAAACATTTCTTAGCGGATGCCTAATTATCATAAGCGCTTACTAAGCCCCACTTCATTTCGAAACTCGATGATACGATTTTTATTATATCGAACACACTGTATCGATAATTCAATGTTGCGATTTTTTATTCCATCGATGCATTATTGGTGCGATGTAACGTTTGTGCGAAAAATCATGTAGCGAATATCTTTACAGCAATTACTCATTAGTACTTAGTTCAATAGTATGTCGATTCGTATGACTGCCTCGGTGGCTCAGTAGTCCATGTGTGTGATTGCTGACCACAAGGTGCCTGGTTGGGAAAAAAAACGCAATAGAAGCCCGGAGTTGGAATTTGACGTGAGTTTACGATTTAATGTCGTAAACTTACATCAAATCCCATACATTTTCTTTTGTTGACTTTTCAATTCGACTATCGCTTATGCCACTTGTCTAGAGGCTTTGGTATGCTTTTTTGTCACCGTCGTAGTACATAAAAACCTTTTGACCTGCCACGTCAGGAAACGCACTGTAATAATATTATTAATAACTTAATATCTACAATGTTTTTTCCTACAGATAAAATTACCTATTGTAGTTGTTAATTATGTCTGGTTCATGGGTCAGGTTCATTCTGATGATTTCATTTTGTAAGTATAAAATGTTTATTGAGTTACATAATAATAATCATTTATTTCGTGTCGCATAAACACCGATATAAATACCTTATAGACTAGCATACATATAAATACACAACTTGAGTTAGTATAAGAGTTACATAACTATTTTAGTAATGTTTCACTTGCACTTTAAGTCTTTGTGCGTTCGGGTGGTACAACATTATGAGTTACATTATAGCTAAAATTAAAACTTTACGCATTACATAATTTTAGTAGTTTTGTCAAGCTCGGAGCAGGATTCGAACCTCCGCCTCTGTACACACAGCGGTGTAGTTGTGTTCCTGTGTGTGAGTACAGGTTTCCAGAGGTCTCAAAGTTTTTAATGAAACGTTTTCCTATCCCAGGAAAAAATCCATCATAAAACTCTGGTTTTTATTTTTGGTTAGGCAATACGCAAGTGATACCTTTGGTATCGTAAGCGTTTATAGGCTACGGACACGGTACGCTAATCATCAGGCAGGGTACGGCCATTATTTATATGCAAATCCATTATTTTATACTACTAAACTGGCAAACAAGCACGTATGCTGTGCTTGTTTGCCAGTTTAGTAGTATAAAATAATGGATTTGCAAAAAAATCAAAAATTAGAAAAATCGGTGGTAGGTATACAAAACAAAAAAGATTAAGAATCTCTGTGCTACTAGATAATATGCAATTTTTTCTTTATAAGTCTAGTGCCCGTCAGCCTCCGCCTCCTTGATGGTCTTAACGCGAATTTTATATATTTTTAGTTCAACCCATTCCATCAATCATACGACACTTCGTCTCATATAACATATAACAAGACCCTGGAAGTGGCATTTAATTGAAAATGTAGACTTTTATATACTGTTTACTTGGCAAATATGTATATCTACGGTTCCCAAGTAAAACAGTAAAGAAAATACCAACACTTGCGTGTTATCAATCCAAAACAAAAAACACCCGGTTTTTTTGGTTAAGTAATGATGGAAAGAAAGAAAACAATGTTTATTCCAGCAATATACATATAAACATATAGACATTGTCAGTGTGGTGACGGATTAAGAATACAAATGTCACACCCCATTCTAACCCGAGAGTGTCGTAAGAGTCGACTAAGGGGGTAAGTCTAGAAGACAATATCCACCGCAAGAGAGGACAAACTCGAAATAAAACCCTATTACAACCAGTCTTGCCAGCGTGGTATAGTAGGCTAATATCTCTCCAAATGTTTGGAGGAGACCCGTGCCCAGCAGTGGAACGTTTATGGGTTGAGATGATGATGATGATACATCACAAAAAATATTAATTTAAAACGAATAGCTGTTATTAAGAAAAAAAACAATTTTAAACGTTGTGGATCTGTATAGCACATCCCCGCTGGAAACGGTCACCATCTCAGCATATATGGAATAAAAATACACATCCCTAAATAATAAAAAAGCACAGAGGACCTGTAAGTTCAGGTCCTCTGTCCTTTTGTCCTCTGTGCTTATTTGTCAGTACGCATAGGAATACAACTTCACCATTGTGTGCAGTTTTTTGGCTGTAGTCTTCTGTAAGGTGGAGGAACTTCTTTAGGTGGGCGTCCTTAGTCCTAGGAAAGTTTATTCCTAATTACCCGACTGACCGAGAAGTGAAGGAGTTATGTTATTTGAAGTATAATACAAGGAATAAAAAGTTCCTTATACTGTAGCCCAAACGTACAGACCAATAGATATATGCTTGAGATATGTCGTTAGATTAGTGCACACATAGGGGAGACTAGCGCAGAGCATTTTTTTTTACCTTCAAACTATTATCGACTTTGTTCTCATCGAAATAACATCCAAAATCAAGAAATACAACAATTAATTTCTGAAGACCATCGAAGCGACTACACGCGAAAGATAGCACGCAGGAAATTGTGAGAGTATCACTGAGTATATGATTATAAAAATATTTGGTACAGTAGGACTTAAGTCATAGTCCTGGAAAAAAAAATAAAAAAAAGAAACATTTATTTATGTCTTGCACAAAAATACAATTAAATCAATAATCATACATAAATAAAGAAATACACATACATTAGAACGAATATAAAGTACCTTATATGTATATAGATTATCATCCACATAAGAGCGGTTTCAGACTAGCATTTTATACGCGCGTATAATAGCCCGGCCAAGAACACCCCGCTGCCGCGCTGTAGCGGCATCTTGCAGTGAGAACAAATTTACTAAAACGTTCTATGACATTTGGCGAGTGGCGGCGGCAAAGGCCAAGCTGTAAATTCGTGTTTAGAAGCGCATGAAAACGCGTAGGTACAGGCGCGCCTTTTGCAAAACTTGCAACCCGTACGAGCGTTGACGCGCTTATAAATTCGTTTGAGCGCATTTGAATCCATGTTAATATTGACTCAACACTACCGGTTCGAGTGAATATGCCGAAATAAGCCCAAGTACGCCAGTCAGGTTTTTATTTTATACCACTCGGACGGTAAACAGGCATACGGCCCAGCAGTAACCGCAGCCTATGAACGCTTGTAATACCAGAGCTATCACTTGCGTGTTGCTAACACATTTTTTTTACAGCAGTGCTTTAAGCTAGGAGTATCCCTGGCGTAGGAATGCTTTTCTTTCAAAACGCATTCCTAAATGAGCGCTGGAGACCTGTACCCACACACTATACTATTTGGCTTCGGTCTTCTATAAGGTAGAAGTCCTTCCTCAGTGGGGCTTGCTCGCTAGTATGGTGCCCTACCTCTCATAAAGAGGATTTACAAAACGACCGTATACGCGAATAGAAAAAACGCTAGTCTAAAACTGCTCTAACGGTAAATGAAATATGACATCATATTATTATTATTACGGACAGGTATATGGATTAAAATATTCATGGTGATTAAAATTAACGCAGAACAAGAAACATTGTTTTCCTTGAATTATAAGTGATGAAGTAAGTGCCCATTGACTTGAAATAGTTTTATGTTATTACTAGCTGTTGCTTGCAGCTCCGCCCGCGTGGATATCGGTTATCGTGATAAAAAGTAGCCTATTCGCTATTCCAGTAGTTTTTACGTAAAAGAGTAACAAACATCCATACATCCACCTAACCTCACAAAACTAACACGTTTATAATATTAGTAGGATTGTGATAGCCTAATGTTTAATTAACTGTACAAAAAAAATAGCGACTGCTAATCATGAGGTTCTGGGTTTGATTCCTGGGTCAGGGCAAAAATAGATATTGGGTTTTTCTGCCAGTGAATTCACAATGGAAGGCAAAGGCCATCAAGTTTGGGCCAATTTGGGTAAAGTCGTTGGCCCGAAATTCTCAAGAGTCTTTCTCCAGTCGTGGCGGATTTCCATCCCATCGGATTATAAGAGATAAAATAAAGAATCAAGAGAGGAAAATCACCATACTAGCGAGCGAGCCTGACTGGGGAAGGACCTTCACCTTACAGAAGACCACAACTTAATAACTACACACAGCGGTGTAGTTGTGTTCCTATGTGTGAGTACTGGTCTCCAGCACTCATTTAGGGATGCGTTTTAAAATAAACGTATTCCTATCCCAGGGATACTCTTATCTTAAAGCCTTGGTGTAAAAAATGGGTTGGCAACGCGCAAGTGATACTTCTGGTATTGCAAGCGTTCATAGGCTTCGGTAACTGCTTAACATCAGGCAGGCTTGCGGTATGCTTGTTTTCCACCCAAGTAAAATAAAGAAAAAAAGAGTGCACCTCTGTTTTCGCACACTAATGTACTATAATATCACCAGGGCAAATGGCCAGCCTCCGTGGTGATTAGCTGCCGTGTCCGAAATTCAGAGGTCATTATAAGAAAAAATTACACACAGTTATCATCATTTTGGCCGAAAGACATCCATTTCTGAACATAGCCCAGCATCAAGAAAGGATTTTTGGAAATTCAACCCCTCAGGTATAGAAAACAGGGGTAAAAGTTTATATAAAAGTCCGTTATTTTTTAAGATAAACATACAAGAAATTGGTGTTTGAGTGTGTACAATAGTTTAATCGGAACGAAGCCAGGGTGGACCGCTGTCATCATCATCATCATCACCTCAACCCATAATCGCCGCACTGCTGGGCACGGGTCTCCTCCTTACATTTGTGGGACATTAGCCTACTATACCACCCTGGCCGAGTTTCCCTTTCTTGCAGTGTATATTGTCTGCCTGACTTGCTCCCTTACTCTACTCTTATGACATCCTCGACCGCTGTAAGGAAGATAAAATATGCACTATCCAGTTCATCCTAGCTCAAAGTCCGTCCCACCATCAATCACTTGCAGATAGTAAACGCGATCTTGGTTACCCTTCATTTGCATCATATGACAGAACAAGCCACGTTTCAATTTATTAGATCTTCGTTGTAAGAACGGTATTAGTTTATGTATATACATAGTTTTGTATTAGATTTATTTGTTTCTACCAAGTTAAACGTATAACGACCAGATAAAATGGCGCTAACATCGATGAAGATAATTGTAGCATTTTTAAGGAACACGACATCATAAATAGTTCACATTCTGTCTCTCTCTCTTTCATCTCAACCCATAAACGTCCCACTGCTGGGCATTCATTTACATTAATTTATCGTTATTAGATTGTTTTTGATCCAATAACACATTTCAATAAAACTATCTATATAATACTAATATTATAAATGTGAAAGTTTGTGAGTATGGACGGATGGATGGATGTTTGTAACTCTTTCATGTAAAAACTACTAAACGGATCTGGATGAAATTTGGCACAGAGATCGATTATGGTCTGGAATAACACATAGGCTACTTTTTACAGCGATAACCGACATCCACGCGGACGGAGCCGCGGGCAACAGCTAGTTATATATATATGCCTCGAAAATTAAAAAGAGAAGTAGGGAACCATATAAGCGAGCAAGCTCGAGTGTGAAAGGACCTCCTGTAACTTGTCCAATTATCTACACAAAGTAATGTTTGTGTAGTTATTTTAGTTTGTGTTAGATTCTATAAGAACAGAGTGCTTCAATTAATTTTCAAAACCATCGTGACTAAAATTTGTTTGGCTTATTATGAGTACCTTCTTCTCTATTGGTATCACTCTTGACAGAGTGGTCGTGGTCATCACTTCAGGTGTTAGTGGCAAGCTTAACAACACGCTGCCACTCTTCTCTGATGGCCGCCTTCCTCGTACATTCATGCAGTGATGATGAGCCATTTACTGCCGCTTTTATTTGGTCAGTCCACCTCATAGGCGACCTTTCACGTGGCCTGGTACCCTCAACCTTTCCCTGGACCACAAGTCGCTCAATAGCCACCTCCCCTCGGCGGCATACGTGACCAAAAAAGGTGACGATACGAGACTGTACCAAAGATGACAAACGCTGCTTGATTTATGAGTACCTAAAACTTAGCTAATCTTAAATCGTGATTCGTACAAACTGCATAATCAGACAACAGATTGAAGGGGTTTTTTATTATGGCTTTAACTTCACAGTGAAATATCAATTTAACTTATCTCCTTTGGAAAGAAAAACTTTCAACCCAGTCGTCGCCAAGTTAGATTTCGATTACTTGTAAGGTTGTCACGCGTATTTTTACCGACTCTGTAAATAAAAATAATAGTGTATTTGACTTTTTTAATCCTTACTAATATTATAAATGTGAAAGTTTGTAAGTATGGATGGATTGATGGATGTGTGGATAGATGGATGGATGGATGTTTGTTACTCTTTCACGTAAAATCTACAGAACGGATCGGGATGAAATTTGGCACAGAGATAGATTATGGTCTGGAATAACACATAGGCTACTTTTACAGCGATAACCGACATCCACGCGGGCGGAGCCGCGGGTACCAGCTAGTTAGTTTAATAAAAACAAAGTTACAGTAACAAAATATTTGTTTTTAGGTAGTTTTATATATTTTCCGGTATTTTTTAAGAAATGTCTGTGTTGCGGTAGACTTCACAAACTTAACTATTGTGCTGTGTGACACAAAGTACACCCAAAATCAAAACTAATATTTGTGGATCACATGATTTCTTGCCTGTTTCTTGTTTTGTATCCCGTCAAAGCCACTGAAAAAACCATGCAGTCATAATTCCGAATGACTATAGAGCAATTTGTCTAGACATAAACAATTGTCAAACTCGAGTGTCCAGGCCAGGGATCACGCAAGTCCGACTCGCACTTGCCGGTTTTATTTATTTTTACTTTTTGGTACAACCCTAATCACTCTCCCAACCCATCCGATTTCGGAGCTTTAACTTCGTCGAATTAACACCCTCTATATTTCCTGGAGCCACATTTTATTTTGGTTTTTAAAAGTAAATTAAAAAAAAACTTCAGTTTAAATTGGTCATCAATTGATGTGATTGAGATTATTTTTAACCGAATTCAAAAACGAGGTTCTCAACTCCTCTGTATATATTTTTTTTACATAAATATATAGGTATAATTAGGAATTTTAATATATATATCAAGTTTAAAAAAAATGTGGATGAAAAAAAAACTGGTTTGTCATTTACGCAAACCATTCTAATTTTACTACTAGAAGCATTATAGGCACCAGCCCCTCTAGACAAGTGGCATAAACGGTAGTCGAATCGATTAGAATAGAAAGCGAATGAATGGAATTTGACATAATTTTACGATATAATGTCGTAAAGTTACGTCAAATCCTATACATTTTTTTGAGAATCTATTCGATTCAACTACCGTTTATGCCACTTGTCTAGAGGAGCTGGTTTTGATCCAAGTTCAGTCTCCTTTTCAATATGATAATGCAAATTTTGCAAAGCAATTTTCATGCCAAGTCAACTTTTTGGCTAATATAAATCCCCTGCGACACAGCTTGTTGTATCATCTGAAAAATCTAAGAAAAAAAAAGTATCGTGATCTTTTAATAAAATATAAACTAATTTATATATATATATGTATATGTTATACATAGATATAAAAAGTTTATATATTATAATTGTTAAACTAACTTTTTCTAGGTTAGAAGAGTAAACAAATGTTCTTAAGATTTTATCCTTCTCAAATACAAAACTGTTTAGAATAGTTGGTAAGGGTTGTTAGAGAAGATCTCTGGAATTCGGCATGTTTCATCAGACCAAATTTGTTAATTATAAAATTATTATACAAAAGTTATTTTCCCTAAGTATAAAAGTTTATTAATAAATGCTATAGGTATGAAAAATAGCTAACAACATAATATTACTTAAATATTAAAGCAATGTGAAAAAAGACGAGCCCGGAGCAGGACTCGAACCTGCGCCCGCTCTCGTACAGTCTCGCTGAACTCTGGAGTAGGAGCTCGGATGGCACAGTTGGTAGTGCGCTGGGCCGGAACCCGAGAGGCGCAGGTTCGAGTCCTGCTCCGGGCTCGTCTTTTTCCATATTGCCATAACCTAACTAAGTAAGTCACATAACCTGTTTGACGCTGTCGTACGTGATGAACCCAATTTCCATCTGAGACTATTGTACCAAAATGTTCGTGGTCTGAAAACTAAGCTATCTACATGGCGGTCAAGTTTGATTCTCACCGAACATGATGTAGTAGCTGTGACAGAAACCTATTTAGACAAATCGGTAGAGGACTCTGAGATTGGTAGTAGTAGCTGGACCGTTCTACGCAGGGACAGAGCGACAGCGGGTGGTGGTGTATTGTTGGCTACGCGCCCGGGCATAAAGTTAAGAAGAAGACCTGAGTTTGAGACGGACTGTGGTGAAGATTTATGGGCTTCTTTTACTATTTATGGCGCAAATGTATTTGTTTGCGTTGTGTACATTAAACCTAGTGCAACCGACGACGAATATATGACCTGGTTTTGCAGGGTTGAGAGCATTATTTACCAATTAAGTGGAACTGTTATGATATTAGGTGACCTTAATTTGAGAAGTGCATCTGTAAATATTAACAACTATTTCTGTTATTTCTTGAATTTTTGTAATCTGGCTGATATGAATGAAGTGATGAATATGCGTGGGAGTAAGTTAGATGTAATATTGAGCCGGGATGGCGCTGGTGTTACCTGCGAGTACATTGAGGGCAGCGAGCTCGTTCCAATCGATCTCTATCATCCTCCATTAGACATTGTGGTTCCTATTAGTAGGGGTAAAGTTAAAGAGAAATTGGACCCGAGTAACATTGACCAAAGTAATGACTGGAACTTCCTCAAAGGAGACTACACACTTTTTTACGATCAACTACGCGTAGTCCCATGGCATGGCGTTCTCCAGTGTAACGATATATGTGCTGCGACAGATGAATTTTATGCCATAATCTATAATTTATTTGACTCCACCTTCCCTAAAAAAAAGAGATTGGCTTGTGGTAATAGGCGATATCCAATCTGGTTTACTAGGGACATAGTTACCGACATTAATGAAAAAGTTAAACTGCATAAAAAATGGAAACGAACACGATGCGAAGATACATATGCAAAGTTTAGTGCTTTACGATCGGATTTAAAAATTAGAACTCAACAGGCCTATAAATTATACTGCCATTCTATGGAAAACAATATCAAAAAGTATCCGCGACATTTCTGGCAGCACATATCTAGTTTGAGATCAAAGGGTGGTTTTGAGCCGAATGTTACGTACAATGGTGAGTCATTTTCAGGTGTCAACGCTGCCGAGGCGTTTGCCCAATACTTTGCCAGTGTATTCTTGCCCAATATACCTACATTAGATGTAACCATACCAAACCAGTGTTCCATTGGACCTAACATACCTCTTCCCTCTCTGACCACCTGTGATGTAGGTAAAGGAATTGACAAGCTTAGACCCTGTAGCTCAATCGGTCCTGACAAGATTCCCGCCTATATCCTACGGGGATGCAAAAAGTTACTGGTTACCCCTATATGCCATCTATTTAACCTCGCTCTCCAGTCTGGTGTGTACCCTAAGCAATGGAAATTATCCCGAGTTACCCCTATCCCCAAAACCAGTGACAAATCATCAGTGGAGAAACACCGGCCCATTGCTGTTCTCCCTACTTTGGCGAAAGTTTTCGAACATGTGCTACACACATTTATTTATAAACAAATAAACGTGCATTTAGCAGAAGCTCAGCACGGCTTTCGATCCGGCCACTCCGTCAACTCAAACTTATTGCTTCATGTGGATTTTATATCTAAAAGTCTGGATAATGGTGGGCAGGTAGACGTCGTGTACTTTGATTTCTGCAAAGCTTTTGACAGGGTCGATAATGACATTTTAATTACTAAACTAGCAGCTATTGGTTTCTGTTCAGGATTTCTCAACTTCTTCGCCGACTACCTGCGTGATCGTAGGCAGTTCGTTAAACATGGTTGTTTTGAATCTACACCCTATTATACACGTTCGGGTGTAAGTCAGGGATCTGTGTTGGGACCACTTTTATTCTTAATCATGATCAATGATCTTACAAACGAGATCAAATATTCGAAATGCCTGCTTTATGCTGACGATCTAAAACTTATCATGGAAATAAAAACAAATAAGGATTGTGATTACCTACAAAAGGATATACATGCCATCTATCAATGGAGCATTGCAAATAGATTATTTTTTAACACTGGTAAATGTTACGTCATGAGTTACACCCGGAAGTTGCAACCGATTCTCCATAACTACACATTAGGAGGTCAAATGATTGCTCGGGTTACCAATATCAAGGATTTGGGAGTGACCTTCGATCGTTGTCTGACTTTTAGAGATCATATTGCTGACCTTGCGAAGGAATCTTTTAGGCGCCTAGGTTTCGTTTTACGTAATGCCCGTGACTTCACAAATCCACAGGTCATCACACTTCTATATACCACTCTTGTTCGAAGTAAACTTGAGGCTAGTTCATGTATTTGGAACCCCTATACTGCGTCGCAAACGTTAATGCTAGAAAAAGTACAAAAAACTTTTCTCAGATTTATTTTTAAGAGATTGTACTATTACTTTCCATATATGTACCCCACTAACTATCTTTTGGGAGTATTGGGTTTTAATTCGCTGGAGGTGAGAAGAGGACTAGACCAAATAACTGTAGCCCTTAAAATTCTCAAAGGGCGTATCGACTGTCCTGAGCTCCATAACTTGTTTAGTAGGCTTTATGTGCCTGACAACTACATCAGACATCGTCAATCCCGGCGACACCAGCTGTTTGCGCAGCCTGTATGTCATACAGTCGCAAGAGCTGCGTCCCCTGTGTGTCGGACTCTAGCGGTGCTCAACGACATCCTGGTTGTCAATCCTGAATGTGATATGTTTGCCGATGGATGGACAGAACTTATACAGGTGTGTTTGAGGATCTATGAGCAAAAGTATGCGAGGGTGTCTACTGTTTTATATTAGTTTTTAAGTAGAATTTAAGCTCTCTATGTTAATTTTTAAGTAGAATTTAAGCTCCATGTTAATTATTGTTATTGGTTCAAATGAACCGTTTTAATTAACTATAAATAAATAAATAAATAAATAAATAAATTGCTTTAATATTTAAATATATTTGAGCTGATTGCATAGCAAAATTGCTAAAAATATTTAATAACATAATATTATTTGGATATAACATAGGTGTAAGAGAGGTAGGGCACCATACTGCCTTGGTGGTCCAGTGGCCGCAGTATGCGCCTGCTGTCCACGAGGTTGAGGTTGAGTTGAGGACAAATCTTTGTGTGACCCATAAAGAGTTGTTCTGAGTCTGGGTGTAATTTGTGTTCGTTAATTGTATGTTTCTAAAGTCCTCCGCGACACAGAGCTTGTTCTCTAGTGCAGGAGTATTCTTTAAAAAAAATTCAAATATATATATATAACAGGAAGTTTAGTCGGATGCCTGATTCGTCGTATTTTCAATATCAAATGAAACTATGGAATTACCGTGACTCCACTTCTGTATATTAAAAACTAAATATAAAATAGGTTTTGCTTATCCCTAGTGCTCATAAGATAGAGTAACTGCATAGTTTTTCTTATTTTCCACCTAGCATAAAAAAACTAGTCATTTTTTACTATATTACCAATGTGGCAAACAAGCATATGGCCCGCCTGATGGTAACCGTAGCCTATAGACGCTTGCAACCAGGGCTGTCACTCGCAAAATCCTTATAACTCCTTTCTTGAAGAACCCCATGCTATAGTCTTTTGGGAAAACTTCGGCAGGGAGCCCATTTACTTATTTTAACGATAGATTCTTATAACAATCAATGGCATTAAGTTTTATTTCTTACTCTCTTTGTTATTTTAGGGATAAACACGTGGGCTGCAGGGTTACCAGTAGAGCCTTTTATTATTCTGCGAGTATATAGGAGTAAGTTTGTGAATTTTCATTAAATTGCTTTTAACGCTAAGGACCATTTAAACAAAACTATGTAAGCAACATGTATTTTTGTGTGCAATAAAAGATTTCTTTCTATATTTAATATTAAAGCAATGTGGAAAAATACATGCTTTAATATTTAGGTATATTTGAGCTGATTGCATAGCGAAAATGCTAAAAATCTTTAATAATTTCTATCTATCTACTTATGAAATGATAAAAGTAAATACGCTACTGGCTCTTGGTCCATAATGTGAGTAGTGTGAGCACAGAAATAGTTTAGAGTGAATACCTAGTATTCACATATCAGACTAAAGAACGTAAGGCAAACACCATAAATCAAATAGAAATCCAGTTACTCTCATTCTTCCATTATATAATCGGATTCAGCCCATGCCTTAGAATTACCATATTTCCAAAAGATTTCCCAGAAAATTTCTTGTCAGAAATGTGTGTTAATCCCTCATCGGATATTACGTGCTGAGATTGAGGGGTGGGAAGGGGGTAAGCAGACAGACATGTCCTAAAAGTGTGCTTCATTTCGGAAACGGCTATAATAACAAATAATGTCAGTCGGCATAATTTCCGACACGGCTTAATATTTGGATGGTTCTCACACCGAACAGAATATTCGCAGAGAGCAAAGTTTGATACGCGTAATACTTATACCTTATACTATGGCACTTGCGCTGGCTATAGTTCGGCCCACTTCGATTTTATTTATACTACTACAGTAACAGACAAGTAAGCAAGCCGACTCGAGACGGCGCTGTGGGAGGGAAGCTAGCGGTGGACGACTCAACATCTCAAGCAGTCCGTATTCTATGGACATTGCAATACCAGTAATAATTCTCGCGCGTTGCCGACGATCTTGTACTAAATATATTTATTTTTCCATGTATTACTTACAAACATTATCTTCGATAATTTCACCTACATAAGTACAGACCAAAATATAATTTAATTATATATTACTAGCTGTTGCCCGCGGCTCCGCCCGCGTGGATGTCGGTTATTGCTGCAAAAACAGTAGCCAGAGTGTTATTTCAGACCATAATCTATCTCTGTGCCAAATTTCATCCAGATCCGTTCAGTAGTTTTTACGTGAAAGTGTAACAAATATCCATCCATCCATCCATTCTTACAAATTTTCACATATATAATATTAGTAAGGATTATAATTCATCACACAATGATTTTCCTGGTGTAATCGAACTTATAACATCTAGCTTAGTAGATGCTAATCTTTATATTATATGTATATGAATTATAATATGATGAATTATATATATATTATATAATGAACTTATATTTTTATTACCAATAGTGAAACTTAAACTCAGCAGTCAATTTCTTTATCTGTATAATTATTAAAGCTTACCAATAAAAAGGTAATGGTAACTGTTTGAACTCAGCATAGTGTTATTCACTATAGCTTTCTCCGATCTGGTAAAGCAATAACGGCAGATGTCTACTGTGCCGAACTCCGAACAATGATAGCAAAACTAGCAGTGAAACAGCACAGAAATCGCACTCGTCAGAACAAATTAACTCCTTCGCGTTCAAATCAGTAATAACGGTGCCGCGTTTTTAAACAAGAAGAAGCGTCAGTGTTGCCAACGATTTTTGTTATCAATCTAGGTAATTCGTAGTAAATTAATTAAATAAACATATAGAATATCTAACAATAGACTGTCTCAAGTGTTGATCATATTAAATGGATTATTGAAATTATTTGTAAACCATTAAATACACGGTAAGCGTCGGCGTCGGTGTAACGTACGGCAATAATCTCGATGCTCTCGTTCCAACGCAATGAAATTAGCAAATCCAATAAATCGTGAACGAACGCGCGCTTCGCTTCGGTGTGAATGTGACTCGGCCGTAATACAACTAATTATGGCGTTTTGTGTGTTTCATTATTTGAGAGGATCTTAGAAAAGAATATTAGGGCAAATCTTTGTCCTAGCGTTAGTACCTATCTACATACGGATTGTCTCAATTAAGTAGCTATAGACAAGATAAGGCACACAGGTACTGTAGAGGTTTATTGGTGGTCACTAGCTGGCCGCATATCAATAGTGAAACCTCTGACGTTTTTAAAAGTAAATCATAATTATATTTGAATTCAAAGATTGACAAGGGATAATGACATGAGGGTTGTCATCTGGAGTCAGGTTCGGGCTTCGATGAAGCAAAGTCGTAATTGCATGTAAATAATTATAAGTAGGCAAGTGAATAATAAACAAGTTGTATTTACTTATCGATGAAGATAAAGAACCCCTCGTCCAGCATTGTACCAGCTGCATACGTCTAGAGCATACGTCACCCGTAGTACGTGCTAAAGAAGAGGAGAGGTTGCTGACGGCAGCGGGGGCGTCATAGTACCGAAACGCATTGCTGGGCACAGGTTTCTCTATAAAGAGAGCTGAAAGGTTTTTTGGCCCGCCTGCCTTTTTTTATGACAATAAGAGTTTCTCAGTTCCTTAACCTTTAACAATTGGATTATTTGATACGTAACCCTGACATATCCTCTTTTTCAAACAAATCACTAATGTCGAAATGGGTAGTACATCAGTACTTAACCATCACTGGCGGCAATAAGCGGATAATATTACAGTAATAAATGATTCTATATCAGAGATTAGGTGAGCCCGAAATCTGTTACAAAGTAATTACATTACTTGGGTTCCGTGAGAAATTGGACCGACACCGACGTCGGCGTCGTGAAGCCTCCGAAAGAAAATGAAGAATGAATCAGCTACTTATTACACGTATATATTGCGAGCACAATTTTGTTCGGTAATGTCTAAAATTATGGGCGTCGGGGCGTCAAAATTGCGTATTAATTTGCAAACATTTTGCTTCAGATCTTGAATTTCACGAAGTTTGTCATGGTTTACCATTTATAATTAAGGTTATTCCGAGACTGGCTGATGCCACTTGAAAGTTTAAATGCCTGTGATTAGCTGTACTTGGTTGTAAAAATAACAGGTTATTATAATTATATATATACTAATCTTTACATCTATACTAATATTATAAAGCTAAAGAGTTTGTTTCTTTGTTTGGTTCGCTAATCTCAGAAAGTACTGGTTCGATTAGAAAAAATATTTTTTTGTTGAATAGTGCATTTATCCAGGAAGGCTATATAACATCACGCTATGATCAATAGGAGCGGAGTAGTGAGATATGTTGCAAAATCGGGCTAAAAAAATACGTTCCAAATTACCACGCAGACGAAGTAACTACTAGTAATATTATAAAGAGAGAAGGTTTGTATTTTTTGTTTGTAATGAATAAACCCACCGATTTTAAAAAATCTTATAAAAAGCTACATTATCAGGTAAGCAATTTTAATTTTAAAAAAATAAGACGTCTGCGAAAAGTATATACTTACTAAGAACTTTTTATTTAACTGACACATAGATAGATAGGGCATCATACAAGTGAGCAAGTTCTACTGGCAGGGGTATTCCGTAAGAGCAAAAACCGAGCAAAATCTGGCTGTCAGAGTGAAAATCGGTATTCCGTAAGAGCAAAAACCGAGCCTTTTTGACGTTGAGTCAATACATTGTGCCGTCACCGAGCAATCACAACTGTCAGTTTGCGATCATAACTGTCAGTTTGCCATCGCTGTTTCTTAGAGAATCAGCCGGTGGGAAAGAAGTGGATATTGTGATGTAGTTATATTTTTACCCGACTACGGCGAAGCAAAAAGGAGGGTTATGATTTTGACCTGTATGTATGTTTGTATGTATGTATGTATGTATGTATGTATGTTCATCTGTTCCCGCATAACTTCTAAACTATTTATCGTAACTTGACAAATGAGGTATCGTTAGAAACGTCTTGATTGTCTGCTGGTTATAGGCTATGTGACGTCACAATAAAATCAATATGGCGTCCTCTGTGGGACCTGAAACCTAAAAATAAAAACTAAATTTCTTTAAAAAGTGCCGTGATGGGTATCAAATGATAGGATTTAATTTGCAGGTTTCGAATATGTAAATATTACTAGCTTTCGCCCGCTGGTGTGCCTGCATTGTTTGTTTGTTAGTTGGTTTAGGTCAAATCTTGCTTGCGAGATTTGAACCATTTTTCAATGTTTGATTGAGCTAAAATTTGGTACACCGACGGCACTTTGGTGACAATGTAATAATGTAATACCATGGAGCTGGTCTGATGATACAGTCAGAAGGTGGGCAAATGACCTCGTCAAATAAACAAGATATCCGCGTCGTGTTTAGGTGCAATGGATTTATCTTGACAAGTACTATATTCTTAGGTGTTCAGGATATAATGATGTAGTCGGAAGATGGCCATAGGAACTCAGCAACGAAACGAGATAACCGCGTCGTGTTTGGGTTCGTTACATATATATTTACGAGTACTTTATACCTAGGTGGGTGTTCAGGACGTGGTGATGAAATTGGGAAGTGGCTAGAGGAACTCTTCAACGAAACAAGATAGCCACGTCGTGTTTGGGTTCGTTACATATATCTTTACGAGTAATTTATACCTAGGTAGGTATTCAGGACGTGATGATGAAGTTGGGAAGTGGCTATAGGAACTCTTCAACGAAACAAGATATCCGCGTCGTGTTTAGGTTAGGTGCAATAGATTTATCTTGACAAGTGCTATATTCCTAGGTGGGTGCTCAGGATATAATGATGAAGACGGAAGATGGCCATAGGAACTCTTCAACGAAACAAGATAGCCACATCGTGTTTGGGTTCGTTACATATATCTTTACGAGTACTTTAATCCTAGGTGGGTGTTCAGGACGAGGTGATGAAGTTGGAAAGTGGCTAGAGGAACTCTTCAACGAAACAAGATAGCCACGTCGTGTTTGGGTTCGTTACATATATCTTTACGAGTATTTTATACCTAGATGGGTGTTCAGGACGTGGTGATGAAATTGGGAAGTGGCTATAGGAACTCTTCAACGAAGCAATATAGCCGCGTCGTGTTTGGGTTCGTTACCTATATTTTTACGAGTACTTTAATCCTAGTTGGGTGTTCAGGACGAGGTGATGAAGTTGGAAAGTGGCTAGAGGAACTCTTCAACGAAACAAGATAGCCACGTCGTGTTTGGGTTCGTTACATATATATTTACGAGTACTTTATACCTAGGTGGGTGTTCAGAACGTGGTGATGAAATTGAGAAGTGGCTATAGGAACTCTTCAACGAAGCAAGATAGCCGCGTCGTGTTTGGGTTCGTTACCTATATCTTTACGAGTACTTTAATCCTAGGTGGGTGTTCAGGACGAGGTGATGAAGTTGGAAAGTGGCTAGAGGAACTCTTCAACGAAACAAGATAGCCACGTCGTGTTTGGGTTCGTTACATATATATTTACGAGTACTTTATACCTAGGTGGGTGTTCAGAACGTGGTGATGATATTGAGAAGTGGCTATAGGAACTCTTCAACGAAACAAGATAGCCACGTCGTGTTTGGGTTCGGTACATATATCTTTACGAGTACTTTATACCTAGGTGGGTGTTCAGAACGTGGTGATGAAATTGAGAAGTGGCTATAGGAGCTCTTCAACGAAGCAAGATAGCCGCGTCGTGTTTGGGTTCGTTACCTATATCTTTACGAGTACTTTAATCCTAGGTGGGTGTTCAGGACGAGGTGAATAAGTTGGAAAGTGGCTAGAGGAACTCTTCAACGAAACAAGATAGCCACGTCGTGTTTGGGTTCGTTACATATATATTTACGAGTACTTTATACCTAGGTGGGTGTTCAGAACGTGGTGATGATATTGAGAAGTGGCTATAGGAACTCTTCAACGAAACAAGATAGCCACGTCGTGTTTGGGTTCGGTACATATATCTTTACGAGTACTTTATACCTAGGTGGGTGTTCAGAACGTGGTGATGAAATTGAGAAGTGGCTATAGGAGCTCTTCAACGAAGCAAGATAGCCGCGTCGTGTTTGGGTTCGTTACCTATATCTTTACGAGTACTTTAATCCTAGGTGGGTGTTCAGGACGAGGTGAATAAGTTGGAAAGTGGCTAGAGGAACTCTTTAACGAAACAAGATAGCCACGTCGTGTTTGGGTACGTTACATATATCTTTACTGTTACTTTGTGGGTGTTCAAGACGTGGTGATGAAGTTGGGTAGTGGCTATAGGAACTTTTCAACGAAACAAGATATCCGCGTCGTGTTTAAGTTAGGTGCAATAGATTTATCTTGACAAGTACTATATTCCTAGATGGGTGCTCAGGATATAATGATGAAGTCGGAAGGTGCCCATGAAAACTCTTCAACGAAACAAGGTAGCCGCGTTGCGTTTTGGTGCGATGAATTTATCTTGACTAGTACTATACTCCTAGTTAGGTGTTCCGGTTGTGATGATGAAAGACGGAAGGTTGCCATAGGTACTTTTTAATTAAACAAGATACTCGTAGAAGCATCGTATTTGGGCTCATAGTACTATACTCCTAGTTAGGTGTTCCGGTTGTGATGATGAAAGACGGAAGGTTGCCATAGGTACTTTTTAATTAAACAAGATACTCGTAGAAGCATCGTATTTGGGCTCATCAGATTTAACTTGACGGGATTACCCATCAAACCAAAACGGGTAATATGCTTCTAAGTTGTGACCTTGAAGCATATTAATATTTCTAAGTGGTGTTAAGGGTGTGATAATGACGTCGAAAACTGGCCATAGGAACTCTAACGAAACAAGATAGCCGCGTCATGTTTGTTGGATTTATCTTGACAAGAACTATATTTCTAGGTGGTGCTTAGGATGTGTTGTTGAAGTTGGAAGATAAGAATATAAAAAATCTGTAAATTACAAAAATAAATAATAAAAATGATTAGGCATAAAACTCATGTGCCAATTAGTTTAGACTATAAAAGTCTGATGACCTACAAAAAAGAATAAATATATCGTTTTTAAATATGTTTTCATTTGCCATATTATTTGAATATATCCTAAAGCTGCATTGTATAATATTGTCTTAAAAATAAAACTCCAAAATAATTCAAATAAAATAAAGTTTAAAAACTAAAACCCGACTACTTAAAAATCGTCCTCTGAAAAGTATGAAATAAATAAATTTTATATAGGTACAGAGGGTAGCCGTGGTCGTATGCCACCTTTTACATAACAATATAGGAACTATAGGAACTCTTCATCGAAACAAGATATCCGCAAGTCTGCCTGTGTGCGATTGTGCATAAAGTGTTTAAATAAATAAATATAGCGATCCTTAAGTGTCCTTAAGTAATACCTTGGTGGTCCAGTGGAAGCTGTATGCGCCTGCTGTGCACGAGGTTGTGGGTTCGATTCCCACACAGGACAAAACTTTGTGTGACCCACAAAGAGTTGTTCTGAGTCTGGTTGTAATTTGTGTTCGTTAATTGTATGTTTGTAAAGCCCCCCGCGACACAGAGCTTGTTCTCTAGTGCGGGAGTTGTCTTTTAAAAAATAAATAAATAAATAAGGCAAGGTGGCATACGACCACGGCTACCCTCTGTACCTATATAAAATTTATTTATTTCATACTTTTCAGAGGACGATTTTTAAGTAGTCGGGTTTTAGTTTTTAAACTTTATTTTATTGTGCACAGATATCCAGTACTTATCAAGAAATGCGCTTTTACAGAATCGTTTTTCTATACTAGCGCTTCTCCGTCACAAAATCCCGGTATCACAACTCTTAGATCGGTAACATGCGAGTGATACTCGCAAGTTTGTAAGAATGGATGGATGGATGGATGTTTGTTACTCTTTCACGTAAAAACTACTAAACGGATCTGGATGAAATTTGGCACAGAGATAAATTATGGTCTGGAATAACACATAGGCTACTTGCACCTGCGGCTATTTTGCAGCGATAACCGACATCCACGTGGGCCGTGGAGCCGCGGGCAACAGCTAGTATTATATACTTCTGTCGTGATCTAACGACTTTCAACAGTCGGGATCGACTTTTAACGTGCTTTCTGAAGCACGGTGACGGTCAGATAAAATACCACTATGCAATCAACCATCTATACGAGTAATCGTATACTTATGACCCACTTAAGTAGTCCAAAAAAGCCTCAAAATATATCATCCATTTAATAAAAAAGAAGTAGCATTACTAAAGGAAATATAATACTTATAAGAAAAAATATATAATTGAAATAATTGTAGCGCAAATTTGACGGAACCCTTAATACGAGCGACTAATCTCATTGAATGGTACCATTTCAGTTACTGTAATCTGGCTCATAGCAATATATGTAATTTATCTGGGCTAACAAGCCTGTCAGCTGTGTTAACAGCCTTCATGATAAGGACGATTAGGTATCCATTCTTAATATTATTAACGCGAAAGTAACTTGTGTGTTTGTTTGTTACATTTTCACAACTAAATGGGTGAACAGATCTTCATGAAATTTGGCAAGGAGATAGATGGTGTCCTGGGAAAGGACATAGAGGACTTTTTACCGCGATATGCGATATCTACGCGGGTGCATTTTGCAAAATAGATTCGATCTATTTTTACAAGTACAAGAACTAAAACGCGGGCGGCCATATTTGTGCATTTTATGACGCTACATTGTTGGACCAAACCACTGATATTATGTCTATTGTATTAAATTTATAATTAACTATAACATTCTGATTGCTCTACCTAGTTTTTTTGAATGCAAAAACTTCCACGTAAGAACCTGAACAAAAATCATGGAACTCGCTTTATCGTCACCGAACGCTTTCCATATTTAAACTTTTTGAAAATCATGGAACTCGCGTCATTGTCACCAAACCTTATTCTATTTAAAAATAATAATCTAATAGCTCGACGATACAATTCACAAGTTACTTAGCCCGCATGCTTTTTTTTAAGAAACTTATATTTGTAAGACGTACCTATATGTTGAAACCCTCTCTCTCTCTCTTGATAGAGGAGAGGAGACCCGTGCCCAGCAGTGGGACATATATGGGTTGCTATTATTATTATATGTTTAACAAGAAACAAAGTATTTCTCCTTCTTTGCTAACATTACGTAGGTACTAGTCCAACCTTCAAGTACATTATAAAGAAGTATGTAGGTACATTGCTTCTGGAATGAAAACGGAATCGATTTTTGCCGTAGAATGAAAACGGAATTATTATTTTAGCTCGTGGGATGAAAAATGTGGAGGGAACGGCAGTAAATTTTGAAATACTTTTTCAAAATCTGCGAAGTAGCTAATTATTATTATTGGTAGTACGCCCTTCAGTAATAGGTACGCAAATACTAAATGGCAATCTAGAAGACGACGAAACAAACTAATGTTGTACTTAGTACCTAATTAACGTGTACACGTGTAGGTAACTTTGACCTCTTATGGAGAATAAATCATTTTTCATATTCATTTTCAAAATAAATAATTAAATTCCTCATCGTCGACTAAGAAGTTGTATCTGTAAACACAAATCCATTTCCTAGAACTTGAATGTTTACAAATACCGGCTTACAAGATTCAAACAAGGATAATCCAACTGGGAATTGAAACCTGCTGCTGTCCACTTTAATCAACTAGATTAAATATAGTATGTCTGTCAGTCTGTACGTGTAGTCTGTGGTAGCTATTAGCTGACTAGTTTCTGCCCGCGGCTTTGCCCACGGGTACAATTCTACGTAAACAGTGATAAAACTTATCGGCTATTCCAGACTATATTCTATCTTTGTGCCAAATTTCAGCCAGTTCGGTTCAGCCGTTTTGGCGTGATTAAGTAACAAACATCCATACATCCAAACGTTCGCATTTAACTTCCACTAAACGTGATCCTCAGCTAAAGAAGACCAGCCTGTTCTGTAGGCATCAAGCTCGTCCTGTCATTAGAGACAAGTCCTACCATGACGCGCCGTTGGACGTAGTTTGGGATCCACATTGTGGTAGTTGTAGGCTTCCAACTTTTCTATATGTGGCCCGTTCTCAATTGAGATTTACTGATCGATAGATAATTCTTTATTGTACACCGAAGGTAGATACAAATCTAAGCTTCATGTCCCACAAAATTGTCTACAATTTAACTGTGGGATCAAAATTATTATAAACATTTTGTACACAAATTATGAAGATTTTTTTAAAAAGATTAGTTTTTTAAGAAAACTATAAATATAAATATTTATGTGGCATATGTTTTACACAAATTCATACATTGGTTGAATTTATATGAAACATATTTTTTACCTGTAAGTTTAGTCTAATTGTACACTGTTACCAAATGCCACAGAAATCTTCTTCTTCTTATCGTTTGGTTAGTGGCCAACCTGATGACAGAGTTATTTAGATCGCCCATATTTAGGCCTCTGTCGTGATCTAACGACTCTTAACAGTCGGAACCGACTTTTAACGTGCCCTCCGAAGCACGGAGACGCTCAGATGAAACATGCCACAGAAATATGTATATACAATGGTTTTCTTAAAAAAGTAATCTTCATTTAGCGGCCCTGTACAGCTATCTCCGTTGCCGTGTGTACATATTCTAAATTATATTTATTTGCACATTTACCTATGTATCGCGGTGTGTTGTGATGACTTGGCAAATATATGAACTCAGTACTAAATGTCACGTCTAAATCACTCTAAAATCAAAGCTTCTTCTAAAATACTTAATCCGATAAACTTGTACCTGACTCAGTCGAATGAGAATTTAATTTGTAAAATGTGAAGCTTTTTAGCAGAACCCTGAGCTGCGTTCCAGTCGTTCCTCACAATCGCCTCTCTAATTAGTAATTTAATACAGGCTTTTGTTGTGACTCCTAGATAATGCTATCCGGCTCTAATGATAGTTCCTTTATTCGCCTTTAGTCTCAATTCTTTAGCTTTTGTTATATTATAGTACCCATTGCTTATGAAAAATATGTAGGGTAAAATTTGAGTGGTGATAAGAAGATTTCCTAGAATTGCATATTTAATAATGTAGTAGATAACAATATCGTGAGACAACTCACAAATGGTTACCTAAACCTAAATAAGGTAAAGCATGCTCTATGACAACCAGATAACCTAATACTTATCAAGAATGTCTGATGAATCGTGCTCATCATACAAAAAAAATTTGTAGACTGATCAACGGCTAAAGAGAGGTAGGCAACAAACAAGCGAGCAATCCCGACTGAAAAAGAACCCCCAACTTACAGAAAACCACACCTAAATAACCACAGCAGTGTAGTTCTGTTCTTATGCGTGAGAACAGGCTCATTTAGGAACCCGTTTTTACAGAAACATTTTTCTATCTTAGGAATCGTCACAAAGCCCTTACAAATTTCTGGATTGACAACACGCAAGTAATGCTCCAAATATTACAAGCATCCGCAGGCTACGATAACTGCTTATCATCAGATAGGTCGTATGCTTTTTTTCCACCTAAGTCCTTAGTATAACAAAAACATTTCAATATAAACCAAGAATTCCACGAAAGCATCTTAACATAGCAAAACGTATCCAAATGTGAGCCATTTGAATTTCGGCACAAAATTGTATTCGCAAAAAAAAAACTCGTAGAACTCACATTCCCTTTATATTATCTGTTAGTCACATTGCGTGGAGACATACATGAATATGTGGCCGTAGTAAACTCAAAGAGTAAGACAGACGAGACAGATTATAATAAAATCTTGTATTTTTTGAACAATTTGTTTTGTTTTCACTCTTTAATTTAAAAAGACAATTCCTATCCTAAGGAATAAGCTTCGTCGCGGGGGACTTTAAAAACAAACAATTAACGGACACAAAGCACATCAAGAATCAGGACAATCATTTAAGGATCAAACATACATGGAGTACTGCTGCCACCTTTGGGCGGGAGCACCTGGATATCAGCTTGGACCCTTTGAATCCATCCAAAAACGCGCTGTGAGGATTGTTGACGATCCCAAGCTCACAGGCGGTATTGATCCATTAAGTCTAAGGAGAGACTTCGCCTCCTTGTGTGTGTTCTACCACCTGTACAATGGGCTGTGTTCTGAGGAATTGTTCGAGATGATGCCCACGGCCACATTTTATCAACGCACCGTTCGCCATCGACAGGGAGTTCATCCTCACATCCTTGCACCTCAAACATGCCGTACCGTAAGATTCCAGAGAAATTTCTTACCACGTACGATAAGGTTGTGGAATGAGCTCCCTGCCGAGGTTTCCCCAAGAGACTATAGCATGGCTACGCGCAAGTGATACCCCTGGTGTTGCAAGCGTCCATAGGCTATGGTAACTGCTTACCATCAGGCGGATCGTATGCTTTGTTTGCCTCCTTGGTAGTATCAAAAAAATGTCTTACGCAGTTGGCTAATCTCCGTAGAAATTGGCCGTTGTGACCTAAATCGATCTGAAAAACTATTACTGATAAAATAAGCAAACAAAAACAAACTTTATAATAAGCGTAACGACAGAAGATTATCCAAATGAAAAATGTAATACTTGCAGTGCAAACCTGACACAAAATAATGTTGCAGAGTCCTCTTTCTGAAGCAGGTGAAGAATTCGAGACGCAATTCGAGTCATAGAAAACGCAAACGAACGCAAATATAGAATTATTATATTATTCGACAAATACTGGATTATTTTGTCAAAAAATCAAAATAGATGCCTGAAGATTGGAATGTGGTGATGTTTAAACCTCCGTGCTTCGGTAAGCACGTGAAGCCGTTGGTCCTACGCCTGATGTCTCGCCAGTCCGGATTGCCGTCGCATCAAACTATGAGAGTGAGGTAATAAAGAGTAAACCTGTATTTGCGCACTATAATAGATATGTATTGCGCCATTGGCTAATCTCCTCCAAGATTAGCCGCCGACGCCGCGTCGCCGTGACCAAAATTCAGTTAGCAGAACATTATTATTATATGAACTTGTAACCAACAGCATAAAAAATATATTAAATCTCTAGATCTAAGTTACAAACACAAAAGGTTATTTATTCATGGAATTAACCGTGCCTAGTAAACCCTCAAGGCATTCCAGCTTTGAATAACAATAGGTACCTTATTTAAAATGTACCGTCTGTTTAATATTCTATGTCTGAGTAAGTCAGTGGGCCAATTTCCAATAACCATTGATCTGCCGGCCCTGGCCAACAAATAGTCGCGTTTATTGCGACCCGCGCAATGCGCAATTTCAATCTTACCGTTGATTTGTTACCTAACGTAAAAATAATGGGTACGGTCGTACTCGCAGATGGCGCACATGTTGCGGCCCCTTATCTATGAAAAACTTAAGACGGGAGATTTATTCTTGAGGAGGTAGCGTTAGGATATTATGTCATTATAGTTATGAGGCCATGGGCCATGACGGAATGTTGAAGTGTGGGATATTGTTTTTAATAAATATACGTCTCTCCAAGCTTCATACAGCGCCAGATCAGTAAAAAAGTGAAAGCACACATTATAATTAATTATTATGGTGAAAGACCTAGACAGTATTTTGTACCAAATTTAAATAATAATAAATAAATTGCTAAGATATGAAAATAAGATAAAATGTAAAATTAAACAAAAAAGCAAAATTAAGGAACGTTTGTAAAGGTAAATAAAATAAAGTTTAAAAACTAAAACCCGACTACTTAAAAATCGTCCTCTGAAAAGTATGAAATAAATAAATTTTATATAGGTACAGAGGGTAGCCGTGGTCGTATGCCACCTTGCCTTATTTATTTATTTATTTTTTAAAAGACAACTCCCGCACTAGAGAACAAGCTCTGTGTCGCGGGGGGCTTTACAAACATACAATTAACGAACACAAATTACAACCAGACTCAGAACAACTCTTTGTGGGTCACACAAAGTTTTGTCCTGTGTGGGAATCGAACCCACAACCTCGTGCACAGCAGGCGCATACAGCTTCCACTGGACCACCAAGGTATTACTTAAGGACACTTAAGGATCGCTATATTTATTTATTTAAACACTTTATGCACAATCGCACACAGGCAGACTTGCGGATATCTTGTTTCGATGAAGAGTTCCTATAGTTCCTATATTGTTATGTAAAAGGTGGCATACGACCACGGCTACCCTCTGTACCTATATAAAATTTATTTATTTCATACTTTTCAGAGGACGATTTTTAAGTAGTCGGGTTTTAGTTTTTAAACTTTATTTTATTTGAATTATTTTGGAGTTTTATTTTTAAGACAATATTATACAATGCAGCTTTAGGATATATTCAAATAATATGGCAAATGAAAACATATTTAAAAACGATATATTTATTCTTTTTTGTAGGTCATCAGACTTTTATAGTCTAAACTAATTGGCACATGAGTTTTATGCCTAATCATTTTTATTATTTATTTTTGTAATTTACAGATTTTTTATATTCTTATCTTCCAACTTCAACAACACATCCTAAGCACCACCTAGAAATATAGTTCTTGTCAAGATAAATCCAACAAACATGACGCGGCTATCTTGTTTCGTTAGAGTTCCTATGGCCAGTTTTCGACGTCATTATCACACCCTTAACACCACTTAGAAATATTAATATGCTTCAAGGTCACAACTTAGAAGCATATTACCCGTTTTGGTTTGATGGGTAATCCCGTCAAGTTAAATCTGATGAGCCCAAATACGATGCTTCTACGAGTATCTTGTTTAATTAAAAAGTACCTATGGCAACCTTCCGTCTTTCATCATCACAACCGGAACACCTAACTAGGAGTATAGTACTATGAGCCCAAATACGATGCTTCTACGAGTATCTTGTTTAATTAAAAAGTACCTATGGCAACCTTCCGTCTTTCATCATCACAACCGGAACACCTAACTAGGAGTATAGTACTAGTCAAGATAAATTCATCGCACCAAAACGCAACGCGGCTACCTTGTTTCGTTGAAGAGTTTTCATGGGCACCTTCCGACTTCATCATTATATCCTGAGCACCCATCTAGGAATATAGTACTTGTCAAGATAAATCTATTGCACCTAACTTAAACACGACGCGGATATCTTGTTTCGTTGAAAAGTTCCTATAGCCACTACCCAACTTCATCACCACGTCTTGAACACCCACAAAGTAACAGTAAAGATATATGTAACGTACCCAAACACGACGTGGCTATCTTGTTTCGTTAAAGAGTTCCTCTAGCCACTTTCCAACTTATTCACCTCGTCCTGAACACCCACCTAGGATTAAAGTACTCGTAAAGATATAGGTAACGAACCCAAACACGACGCGGCTATCTTGCTTCGTTGAAGAGCTCCTATAGCCACTTCTCAATTTCATCACCACGTTCTGAACACCCACCTAGGTATAAAGTACTCGTAAAGATATATGTACCGAACCCAAACACGACGTGGCTATCTTGTTTCGTTGAAGAGTTCCTATAGCCACTTCTCAATATCATCACCACGTTCTGAACACCCACCTAGGTATAAAGTACTCGTAAATATATATGTAACGAACCCAAACACGACGTGGCTATCTTGTTTCGTTGAAGAGTTCCTCTAGCCACTTTCCAACTTATTCACCTCGTCCTGAACACCCACCTAGGATTAAAGTACTCGTAAAGATATAGGTAACGAACCCAAACACGACGCGGCTATCTTGCTTCGTTGAAGAGCTCCTATAGCCACTTCTCAATTTCATCACCACGTTCTGAACACCCACCTAGGTATAAAGTACTCGTAAAGATATATGTACCGAACCCAAACACGACGTGGCTATCTTGTTTCGTTGAAGAGTTCCTATAGCCACTTCTCAATATCATCACCACGTTCTGAACACCCACCTAGGTATAAAGTACTCGTAAATATATATGTAACGAACCCAAACACGACGTGGCTATCTTGTTTCGTTGAAGAGTTCCTCTAGCCACTTTCCAACTTCATCACCTCGTCCTGAACACCCACCTAGGATTAAAGTACTCGTAAAGATATAGGTAACGAACCCAAACACGACGCGGCTATCTTGCTTCGTTGAAGAGTTCCTATAGCCACTTCTCAATTTCATCACCACGTTCTGAACACCCACCTAGGTATAAAGTACTCGTAAATATATATGTAACGAACCCAAACACGACGTGGCTATCTTGTTTCGTTGAAGAGTTCCTCTAGCCACTTTCCAACTTCATCACCTCGTCCTGAACACCCAACTAGGATTAAAGTACTCGTAAAAATATAGGTAACGAACCCAAACACGACGCGGCTATATTGCTTCGTTGAAGAGTTCCTATAGCCACTTCCCAATTTCATCACCACGTCCTGAACACCCATCTAGGTATAAAATACTCGTAAAGATATATGTAACGAACCCAAACACGACGTGGCTATCTTGTTTCGTTGAAGAGTTCCTCTAGCCACTTTCCAACTTCATCACCTCGTCCTGAACACCCACCTAGGATTAAAGTACTCGTAAAGATATATGTAACGAACCCAAACACGATGTGGCTATCTTGTTTCGTTGAAGAGTTCCTATGGCCATCTTCCGTCTTCATCATTATATCCTGAGCACCCACCTAGGAATATAGCACTTGTCAAGATAAATCTATTGCACCTAACCTAAACACGACGCGGATATCTTGTTTCGTTGAAGAGTTCCTATAGCCACTTCCCAACTTCATCATCACGTCCTGAATACCTACCTAGGTATAAATTACTCGTAAAGATATATGTAACGAACCCAAACACGACGTGGCTATCTTGTTTCGTTGAAGAGTTCCTCTAGCCACTTCCCAATTTCATCACCACGTCCTGAACACCCACCTAGGTATAAAGTACTCGTAAATATATATGTAACGAACCCAAACACGACGCGGTTATCTCGTTTCGTTGCTGAGTTCCTATGGCCATCTTCCGACTACATCATTATATCCTGAACACCTAAGAATATAGTACTTGTCAAGATAAATCCATTGCACCTAAACACGACGCGGATATCTTGTTTATTTGACGAGGTCATTTGCCCACCTTCTGACTGTATCATCAGACCAGCTCCATGGTATTACATTATTACATTGTCACCAAAGTGCCGTCGGTGTACCAAATTTTAGCTCAATCAAACATTGAAAAATGGTTCAAATCTCGCAAGCAAGATTTGACCTAAACCAACTAACAAACAAACAATGCAGGCACACCAGCGGGCGAAAGCTAGTAATATTTACATATTCGAAACCTGCAAATTAAATCCTATCATTTGATACCCATCACGGCACTTTTTAAAGAAATTTAGTTTTTATTTTTAGGTTTCAGGTCCCACAGAGGACGCCATATTGATTTTATTGTGACGTCACATAGCCTATAACCAGCAGACAATCAAGACGTTTCTAACGATACCTCATTTGTCAAGTTACGATAAATAGTTTAGAAGTTATGCGGGAACAGATGAACATACATACATACATACATACATACATACAAACATACATACAGGTCAAAATCATAACCCTCCTTTTTGCTTCGCCGTAGTCGGGTAAAAAATAAACAAAATTGGGTTAAAAATATTTAGGTTAAGATTAGTAAGTATATGTAGATAGATAAGTATAGTATAACTAGCTATGTATAAAGGCAGGTACTATTTTTATTTAAATTTATTAAGTGTACAAACTGTGTAAGCAGTGTCGCGAGTAAAAATATTGTATACCTGTGTATTAGGAAATAAATGTGAGACGGCGGCGCATGTGCTGCTGCACTGCCCAGAAGTCGCCACTTACAGGGAGAAGTACCTGGGCCGCCCAGGCACCCTACGGGAGGCGGTCGACGCGATCAAGAGTCTGCTTGCTGGCCTTCCTCGACGAGCTGGGGTGGATGGAATAATGCTCTGCCAGCCACCCGGACGCAAAATACGCGAACTGAACGCGGAGTTGCGGAAACCAGCCCGACATACCAATACCAACCAATAGGAAATAAATAAAATATAAATAAATAAATAAAAAGTAAACTCTACGTTCAATCATATTATAACGTTACTATTAATGAATTTAAACGAGCAATTCTTGTTTGATAAAAAAAAATCTATGTCTCGGAAATAACTCTAACGATTTTCTTTCTTTTCTTATCAACCTTTCTCATCTGTGATCATCAGCCTTAAAGCTACAATCGTATGTGTTCTTCTTAGTTAGCGTTTAAGACTTTGAACATTCTGTGATTTTACATCTCTGAGATACTAAGATAATTAATCAGACGATTTCTCAAGCTCCAACCACTTGGATATTTTTTTACTTAGATAAGGTTTTGCTTATAACAGTTATGCACTTATTTTGTCTTTAGTCTTAGTTTTGGTCTATATTATCTAGTTGTATTTCCTAAAAAAACATGCAAGGTAGTCTTTGGGGACTGCCGATAGAAGTGAAAACGAAGTAACTTGTGAATTGTATCGTTGAGCTATAAGATTATTATTTTTGATGTCGCGAGTTCTATGATTTTTTGAATATGGAAAATGGAATGAAATGGAATGAAAAAATCCTGGAACTCACGTCGTCGTCACCGAACGCTTTCCATATTCAAACTTTTTGGGTGAACAAAAATTATGGAAAGCGTTCGGTGACGACGACGTGAGTTCCAGGACTTTTTGAATATGGAAAATGTTCGATGACGATGACGTGAGTTCCATAATTTTTGTTCACCCAAAAAGTGCTCAATGCGCCTAAAAAAGTTTTCATTATAGCGCCATCTATAGAAACACCTTGAAAACTAGTTACTTTACTTTGGTTCAAAGTTACCTCATCTCGAATGTAACCGGCCGGGCTCTGTGTATTACTTGTACAAAAAACAGAATTTATTCATAACAAACAGTTTTAAAGTAACTCAAGTGTGTCATAGATGGCGTTATATCATCATGGCGTTTCTTTCAAAACGCATCCCTAAATCAGGAACACAGCTACACCGCTGTGTTTTGTTATTTGGCTGTGGTCTTCTGTAACGTGGAGGTCCGTCCCCAGTCGGGCTTGCTCGCTAGTGTGGTGCCCTCCTTCTCTTACAATAAATATGTTTGTCATGATTATCTACTGGTGACTTCATCTTAACTCCTAACTTTATCGCACTATACAAACATAAATACGATGCCAAATTATACACATGCCACCACAAACACGTGCCAAAAGGGTAATTCCGTAAATTGCTTTAAACTGGTTACTCGAGATCGCTTTCAAACACTTACATAGTTGTGGGAAAACTTGAAAAGCATAATAATATGTTTAACTAATCCTGTCTCACTATTATTTTAAACTAGCTGTTGCACGCGGCTCTGCTTGCGTGGATGTCAGTAATCGCAATTATTCGCTATTCCAGACTATAATCTATCTCTATACCAAATTTTATCCAGATCCGTTCAGTAGTTTTTACGTAAAAGAGTCACAAACATCCATACATACTTCCATGCATCCACGCAAACTTTTACATTTATAATATTAGTAGGTACCTAAGTACTTAGGATATGAAAGTTTGTGAGGATGGACGTTCGAAGTTTTTGTATGTCTGGGGCATCATAGTTCCTAAATTGAGGATGAATGGATGTTTGTGGATGAATAATGGATGTTGTTACTTTTTATCACGATAATCAACATCCACACGGGCGCAGCCGCGGACAACAGCTAAGGTAACGGCACCTAATTCCGAGGGGTTCTGAAATTGGCACCTAATTCCGAGGTATTTAGAAAAACAGCATTTACTTGCGATATACAAGCTGTTTTTTACCAGAATATCTCTTATTTACTAGATAATATATCTACATGTGGATATATTATCCAAGGTAAGGTCTAAAGTATAAGATGTTTAAGATAACCGACAAGTTTCGCAACGATAGCCGGTCCAAACTCACTTTTCATACATTTGGCACCCTGTGCACGTAAATACCACATTTTTTTAAATAGTGTTTTTCTTATTATTTCAGTACTGTGTGTGTAATTCTTTGCGTTTAATTAGTAAAAGGACTATATTTTTTATAAGAATTACTTTACTTTTTTGTATTTTACTTAATAATAAAGGTGAAAAAACGTTTTGAAAATACCGCGGAATTAGGTGCCATAAAAATTAGCCGGTTCCTTATTCCGATGTATACCACGGAATAAGGATTTGATAGACTTCGTTTCATTTTTGGTTTTCAGAATTGTTTTAAAGATTAGGCACTTCACACTTTAGATTAACTAACTTAAGTAGTCAACAAATATAAGATGTAATTACGAGGTACACTATAGCATCGCATTCACTAATTATAGCATATCAAAGGTGGTGTATTTAAGTATTTTGTTAATTCGATGTATGAGTATTTCAATACAAAAAATCTAAGTTTATTAATAATTCAATGTAATTTTTAGCAAGTGTGGTACATATTTAGGAGGATATTACAATTGTGCACTAATCTGTAAATAAATTATGCCAAAATATTCTAGCTTTTAACACTCGGAATTAGGAAACGTGATTTTTTAGTACGAAACCTAATTCCGATGTATAGTGCATCGGAATTAGGTACTATGGGCACCTAATTCCGTGTTATAGACGAGTAAAATACAGGCTGTTCACAATTCACTGCAGCATATAGTTTTTTTCTTTGGCTGAAATTTAATTTAGGAAGTTAGTATTTTGGTTATTGATATTGTAAATTTTATATTTTTTTTCACTCTAATGGAACGTTCAATAATGAAATTAATGTAAATTGAGTTATTTTGTCTGTTATATTATTTTCATAGTGTTCTCGTAACAACTCACGTAATAACTCGTTCCCGCCTGATATTAACCAGTTACCGTATCATAGCAAACACTTGTAATACCAGAGGTATCACTTACGTATTGCCGAACCATTTTTTACACCAGGGCTTAAAGATGGAGTATTCCTATGATAGGAAAACATTTCTTTCAAAACCCAACCCTAAATGAGCGCTAAAGACCTGTAATCACACAAAGGAACACAACTACACCGCTGTGTGTAGTTATTTGGCTATCGTGTTCCGTAAGGGGGAGGTTTTTCCCAGTCGGACTTGCTTGCTAGTATGGTGCCCTACAATAAATCCTGGCCCTCTCTTAATTTACAATAAATAAAATCAGTGATGATACTTCACAAATGTATCTGATAAAAATATTTTTTTTTAAACTCGACAGGATTAACATTCTAAAATTATCCAAGAGCAGTTTTGTGTTATATCTACATAATAGTACTTATATTATAATACAAAACTATTCAATTTAATAAAAAAGAAACAACTGTAAATACTGATAGTATGAGAATTTTCATAAACCTTTATAATCCCAAATTCCTAATTTAAAAATACTGAAATAAATAAAACATTATAAACTTTTTTACAAACTTTATTCCCCCGTAAGAAATTTTATTATTTTCAAAAAAAACTTTTTTTTGATAACCTCCTTTTGTGAAGTCGATTAATATAATAAATAAATTTTAATTTTATCAATTTTATAATGCACCCATGGTAATAAAGATTCAAAGAACAATAACATATTTATAAAGTAGATAGAGATTTTTTTGAACACCATATATAACTTTTCTCCCGCTACATTTTGTTACCTCGGAATTAGGAACCAAATACATCGGAATTAGGATCTATACCTCGGAATTAGGGGCTACGGACATTTTTCATACTTTATTTATTATTTAATACAGATCAAGGTATAATAGTCAAATCTTTAGTCTATTTCGATAGTCAAATAAACAAAGCTTCTGTTAAAAATAACAAAACCCCCAAAATGGTACAGTTAATGCTTAATTTTCGATGCTCTTTCGAGTTTTGGTGAAAATACCGCGGATCAAGGTGCCGTTACCTTAGTAACCTATATTTTACATAATTACCTAGTTATTCTGTTGTTATTTTCAGCCTGTACTCTCCTGGTGCACTGAGACTCTACAGTAGGGCAGACAAAATAAAACTGTTAAGGCATTTTTGAATTTATTCCTTATAAACAAAACATAAATTTCAGCATGCACTCAGTGTCATACTGATAATTATTATTTTTATTATGTTAATTAATTTGTATGTTAAATATTTAATTACTTCGGAACCCTAAAAACAATCAAATCTTTTCTCATAAGTATATTAGTTTAAATGAATAGTAAGGTGAAATAAGACACATAATATTTAGTAAAGAAAAACTATTTAAAAGTTATTTCTAATTACAAATATTTAATGGTGGAAATTCAGAACAATGAAACATGTAATACTATTATTATGCCTTGTGTAATTAATACTATCACTCAAAGGCTATCAAGTTTTGGCGACTGGGTTAAAACGCATTTAAAATTCATTAGGTTACTTCGATCAGTTCGATCATAGTCAGGGATATTCGATAGGGTTGTCACTTGTCAATAATATTCATTACGTAGACGCAATCAAAGGCACCGTGAATCGTCGACAACGAATGTTAGACCAATAGTTTTTCAATTGAGGTTTTGTTGATTTAACTGATCACAATAAAGAGGAGTAGTATTTTTTTTATGCTACTTGGGTGGCAAACAAGCATACGGCCCGCCTGATTTTATGCATGTACCATAGCCTATGGACGCTTGCAATGCCAGAGGTATCACTTGCGTGCACCAGTGCTTTAAGATGGGAGTATCCCTGGGATAATAATGTAATGATGAAATAAACTTTAATTTCATTTGTACGGATCGTTCCCACAGACAAACTGTGAAAATAGTTTTGTGGGGCTGTGTTTAGATGTAAGATTTAATGTTAAACTTTTCCTTAATAAAGATACATACATAGGAATTCGTGTCTCTTAAAACGTTAACGTTACCAAGGTGGCAAACAAGCATACGGCCCGCCTGATGGTAAGCAGTTACCGTAGCCTATGGACGTTTGCAACAGGGGTGTCACTCACGCGTTGCCGACCCTTTAAAAACCTTATAACTTGAGCTGACTTCGAAGAAAAGGTGGTATTTGCAGTCTCTTACATTATTTTTTCTGTAACACAATAAAAGTTGTCATTTTTCATTCTTTCTGTCCAGTGTTTATAAAGAAAATAGTCTTAGTGACAACCCTACAATTTTTTTGCATCCGTTATCAAAGTATGGACTTTTAATTAATGTAAATACGTATCGTTTTGTACACAAATACGTTTTTTATCAAATTAATGTTGGAGGGCTTTTCCGGAATATCACATGGTGATAGAAAACTTTTACACGTTAGAATAAGATAATTGTGATCTATCACTATAGGTTTATCCGTAGCAATTAAATACGTAATTTAATTAGTTTTAAGCTTACACTTCATTTTTTAAATAATTATGTCATCACCATCTCAGCCTGATATAGTCCACTGCTGATCGCATGCCTCCTAGAAATTATTTATTTATTTATTTAGGATATGGAATTTATTGTTCTTTTTTGTATTCTATTACTTCAGCTGCTAGTTTGTATTATATATTTATATTATATCATGTGTTCGAAATAGACAGTATTTACGTAATCATTTTGATGATAATGTTTTAGGCGTCCCTCAAGGATCCAATTTGGCCCCTTTACTAAAATTCTAATATTATCTGCAGGGTCTACCTGCAGATAATATTAGCTCTACATCCCATCTAACTCTGTCTTTCTGTCTGTAACCTTTTAAAAAACTAACAGCTGATCGAATTTTAATAAAATTTGGCAAAGAAATAGATGGCTTCCTGAGACAGATAAAAAGTATGTATGTCCTTAATCATAATATTGCTACCTAAAAGTTAACAATAATAATTGCAACCCATATATGTCCCATTGTTGGCGACGGGCCTCTTCTCCTCTGTTAAGAGAGAGAGATAGGGTTTAGTCCTTAATCCACATACGCTGACCTAATGCAGATTGGTGAATCAGACATGTCTTTAGAATTTCTAAAAAAATAAATTTAAAAAAATTATAGATTTAAGCAAATTTACACTCATAAGTGGTACGAGTATTCACTAGTGACAATGGCTATAGTTCTTTAATACGATACAAGTATATAGTGTCCGTGTGGTAACGGATTAAGAATACAAATGTCACCACCCCGTTCGAGTCGACTAAGGGAGTAAGTCAGGCAGACAATATCCACTGCAAGAGAGGGAAAACTCGAAACAAAACCCTATACTAACCCATCTGGCCATTGTGGTGTAGTAGGCTAATATCCCTTCAAATGTATGGAGGAGACCCGTGTCCAGCAGTGGGACGTTTATGGGTTGAGATAATGATAATGGTGACATCATGTCAAAGTAAACCCATGATTATAATATTTATGGTATTTTTATGGCGTTATAACTACTTTTGTTTAGTTAACCTTCAAAAAACTGGAATGATGATCTGTTAATATTCATTCATAGCTTTGTTTTAACCAAGTACAAGAGGCAACTATATAGATAAATAGAATATTCTTTATTGTACACCAAGCAACTGTATAAAATGACAAGATTTTAACAGAGATGGGGCACCATACTAGAGAGCAAACCCGACTTGGGAAGACTAAGTTATATGCAGTCAATAATTCCAATATTATGTTTGACACCTCCGTAAAATCAAATTAAAAACTCGTCAGTGCTGTTAAATAAGTCAATAAAGTTAAAGAAACACAAGCTCTATTTGCGCAAATTTGACTGTCAAATGACTACATTAATTAAACACATTTTCAACCATATCATTCAGAATTCTACTAAAAAATATGTTTATGCTAGTTTTCTACGAACAGTGTTACTTTTTAGAAATCTTGATGAATATGGTGAATACGTCACTTTAATTTTAACCAGAGCAAAGTGACATAAGGAGTTGACAAAATCAATTAACATTTAAGTAATGAATCTGACGCTCCGGGTGCTGTAACTCATCACTGAATTAAGACTATAATAGACAAAGATATCGTCGTTAATAATATCATATCATTCATTAATCCGATCATTCGTTCATTAATCCGGTGACAAACATACCTACTTTCTGAGCTAAAATTATAAACAGCCAGGAAAAAAACTATTATTTTAAGCTGATATTCTGAGTAGGAGTAGAATAACTCGATTTTTCTAACAAAGCAGCTGTCAATGTCAAAATATTGCTATGTAGTTGTAGTATAAGAGAGGTAGGGCAACATACTAGCGAGTAAGCCCGACTGTGGAAGGACCTCCACCTTACAGAAGACTTCAGCTAAATAACTACACACATCTGTTTAGTTGTTGTGTCCAGCGCTCATTTAGGGATGCGTTTTGAAAGGAACATACGAGTAGGTATTCCTATCCCAGGGATACTCCACATTAAAGCCCCGGAGTATCCCTGATGATACTCCCATCTTAAAGTCATGGTGTAAAAAAATGGGTTGGCAACTCGCAAGTGATACCTCTGGTATTGCAAGCGTCCATTGACTACGGTAACTGCTTAACATCAGGCGGACCGTACACTTGTTTGCCAACCAAGTAGTATAAAAAAAAATATTGGCTGCATTGAAACAAAATTTCAATGATAATTTATAATCATTTTGATTGATTGGTATGTACAGTAATGTGAATAAACATCATTTTTAATATAACAAAAAGGATAAATAAGAAATAGAATATGGAGGGTATCCATATCGCAATACAAAAATACACACAAAAATAGCGCAGACGACACAAAAGTGCAGACCGTACCGCACCAGGAAGCGGGCGGGTGAATTCAATCATACCAACCCATCGCTTTGACAGCTCCAACTGCACAGTTATAAAAAAATTGGTCATAGAAAGATAGTGGCTACTTTAGGCAGCAATTGGAGCGACTAATCAAAACAACTAAAAGCGCGATTAAATTAGTTTTTAGTCTGATCTGAAGCTACGTCGTTGTACAAATGTCCTTTAAGAACATTACAGCACTGTACTGCCTGGATGGTCCTAAATGTCTAGCTTCGATAAATTTCATACGATCTAAGCTAAAAAGACTTATCTAAATTTCATTCTTATGGTATATTGGTTTCCGTTCCTTTTTGTTACCACTATTGTAACTCATACCAAATTGTAAATGGCGTTCAAAAAGAGTGGCTCGAGTTTCTTGCCAATTATTCTCAAGGCCCTACCCTAGTCAGCGAATTGGCCTTAGGAAAAAAGTGTGCCGGCATTTGTTTTAATGACGTTCATAAGTATCATGAATTTGATCTAAATGAATAAATGAGTTTGACTTTGACTAGGCTTTTAGGCATTGGTTTAGATAGCTTTCGTAGATACTTACAGACGAACCTCGCAGCTCCAATGAAAAAAATAACGATATTTGATGAATTGACAGAATAATTATTTAACAGTTTTAATGTCAATATAAACTTATCAATGTCGATCTTTTGTTTAAATTCGCAGATAAATATTAATTTGCTATATGTATGTAATATTTACCTAAATATGACACTTTGGCTACTGAATAGACACACATGATCAAGACTTGGTTGCTTCTATCAGGAGAAAGATTGCTGTGAGTTGTGTATGTAGATCTTCTTGCTATAATATATCCGATATACCTATTTGAATAAGTAGTAATAGTCAGCTAACAGAGGTAGGGCACCATAAAAGCGAGCAAAGTCGACTGGAAAAGGCCTTCACTTACAGAAGACAAATTAAGTCTAATGAAGTGTTAAATGAAGTGTTCCTGTATGTTAGTGGGGTTCGAGCAAAGGAATACGTTTTAAAATTAATATTTTCCCAAGGTTCGAAACAATCCCACCCACATGCCTACCGCTGTTACTCCTGTGAGCAAGGATTAACAGCGGAGTAACCAACTGATACACCGAGCTTTGACATTCATTTTAGACACTCGTGCATCCCGAGTACAACTAAACCTACTGTCTTGGACCTCGCAACGAATTTGATCAGAAGTAAATAGAAGGTAAAAAAAAAGTTTCCACTTCCCTCCATAGCAAAGCGGGAAACAATATAAATCTGTATAGGTTTGTAACCTATGAAAAGGAGAACTATGAAGGACCCACAATGTTAACATAAGACTCATTATAAATGAATGAGATGTAGAAGCGACAAGATACGAGTAATGCTCACTGATTGTTACGTCCATATGCTACGGTAACGGCTTACCTTTAACCGAGCCGTACGCTTATTTGTCACCATCACAGCATAAAAAAGCGATGGTGACCGAGTGAGAAAGTAACCGACTTGCACGCAAGAGGTGCGAGTTCGATCCCGAGTGGCAGTAACAAAATGAATTTCAATTTGTGGAGTTTATGTATGTACTAATCAAATTATTCACCATCCGCTATCAGTTAAGAGACCCCTAGTTCAGCTAAGGCATGTGCCTTAGAAGAAATTTTAAAGACATGTCTGATTCACCAACCCGCATTAGGCCAGCGTGTGTGATTTACGGCCTAAACCTAACCTAACCTCTCTCTCTCTTGGTAGAGGAGAGCAGATCCGTGCCCAGCAGAGGGACATGGGTTGCTATTAAAAAAAAAAATATTTTTGCACCTTAAACATGCCGTACCGTAAGATTCCAGAAGAATTTCTTACCTACGGTTACGGTAACTGCTTACCATCAGACGGGCCGTAAGCTTGTTTGCCACCTTGGTAGTATAAAAATATATATATATATATACTACCAAGTAAGTACTTCATAATTTGCAGCGGCTACAGTTGTTAGAAAAAGTAAGTTAATGGCGCGTTTACATTAGTTCGGCCACCAAATGCGGCAGCCACATTCGGTTCAACCAAATCTGTTTTGATCACGTAATACAGGCTTCGACCGCATACGGCCAACTGAAAGACTGCTTCACTAATCGGTGGCCGAAGACGAGCTAAACGACTGATGTAAACGCGCCATAAGTGTGTGACCCACACAAAAAGACTAAATAAATTAAGGATTTTTGTATACATCAAAGTAAAGACAATACTCGTATGCCTAAGCCTAAAAAACTCCTATTCAAAGGGAATTTGGTTTCACTTACATAGCAATAAGTTCATATTAAAAAAATAATAATAATACAAGTTTTCATTGTGTATGTTTGTAATTTATCGGTGTTTATGCATTCAATATTTTTAAAAGAGCCCAAACACGACACGACTGCCTTTTTTTCGTTGAAGAAATTCTATTCATCTATTTACAATAATCTATTATAGTTAACATTTTATGACATGAGATGGAGATTACTCATTTGTACACCTCTTTAGGTAAAACATGTTGGACTTTTTATCGGGACAATCCCACCCACATGCCCACCGCTGTGACTCCTGTGAGCCAGGATTAACGGCGGAGTAACCAACTGATACACCGAGTTTTGACACTCGTGCGTCCCGTGGACAACTAAACCTACTGTCTTGGACCCCGCAACGAATTTAATCAGAATTAAATAGGAGGAGTTAGATAGAAAAGTTTCCACTTCCCTCCATAACAAAGCGGGAGACAAAATAAATCTGTATAGGTTTGTAACCTATGAAAAGGAGCACCACGGAGGACCTTGTTGGACTGTAACATTTATTTAAACATCAAGAATACAATTCTGTGACATTGTATTATTACACATGTTTAATGCAAATAAATTATTTGATTTCGTTATACCAAATTTCAGTGCTTCAAATCTAGCTTACAAGATTTGACCTAAACAAACTAACATACATTGAAAGGCTAAATAAAAGCTTGTAAAAAGCATGTGGTCAGCCTTAGTAACTAAAGTTTTGTATCAATATTTGAGCTTAAAATATGCATTTTTATATGCATTATTTAAAATAATGCATTTTTTAAGCTCAAATATTGTCTGCAGTAATAGTGCGTACGACGTATGACTGCCATGCACAGTTCCAAGATCCGATCCACGGATCGAATGGAAATCCAAATGGAGATTTCCAGGCAGATGATGATAAGGTCCATTCATATTATGTCCTGAGGTTCTAAACATATACTGAGTATACATGTGGCTGCGGCCTTATGTCTATTAATGAGTTATCGTTCGTATCGGTTTTGTTAAACCACAGTCCCAATCTGTCACATTCTTATATAACCATTCGCACAGATCCTGCGTCGATTAGTCCTGATTTATATTTACAACACGAATTGTGTATAAATATGCTTTATTCAAAACACAGATAAAGGAGGTTATCTGTGATTCAAAAGTATAAATACAATTAAAAATTATCAATAAATTTAATAATAAAAAAAGATTACTTTAAAATAATAGTAATAAAATTATATGTTTTCGTTTTATAATTATAATTTTATTTAGTTTTCTAATTATTATTAGAATCAATATTATATATTTTTGTATAATTGACTTTAATATAAAAATGGTAGTGCAATTTTAAAATAATAATAAGTATCTCATTTTATTATTATAAATTATTATTTCTAAATAATATTAAAATCAGAATTATAATTTTTGTATAATTAGATATTAAATTTAAACAAAAATGCTAGCATTAATACTTGGTGTTGTGACGTGCATTTTATATCATTGGTGGAAATGGGTGGCGAAATATCATCGCCTGAAGTCGAACAATAAACTACCCCCAATGTACCCTGGTTTGCTGCCTATTATTGGCCATGCACACTTAGTTATTGGAAATACCACACGTAAGTCTTATTTTTTTGGTAATATTTTTATTATTTCTATCATAAGGTAGCAAAGAGCCATTTGTGGGCCAGTCACCGTATCTTATGGACTCTTATATATTATGCTAGAAGTACCTACAACTTGCGTGATACTACCTGGGACCGTATCATAACGTCCTTAGTTTATATTTAAACTAAGATTTTGAAATTTGTTTTATCAACGTTAATGTTATCATTATTCGTAATTCAAATTAAAATTAAAAATAAATCGCTATAAGAACGTAGTCCTACTCCTTATCGTGCACGCAATAATTTGCGTTTACTCGAACAATATACTAAGCAATAGTAGACAATACTACTTATATAAATACTGAATTATCAATACCTGGCATTAACAATTATAATAAAATCTGTGGGTATTATTATCTTCAATTACTTGCAAACTGGGAAGTCTTTAATCTATTGCTTGAGAAAGGTCTTGGGACAAAGTGTAAATCATATGCATTTCTATCCGCGTCATTATCAACTTGGGAATTTCGGGAAACCTTTCTAAATCCTCACAGCAATATATCTGTCAGTCAGCTTAGGAATTTTATTTTTAGATTTTGTTTAAATTAGCAAATATTAGAGATTATCCCTATATCCCTAAACTTACAAAAAGTCAGTACAAGTGTCATAAGAGGTAAATAAAATTATGTCTGAAATGAATTATTATAAAAAATTGATAAAAGACATTATTTTATTTAACGGTTATATATTTCAATTCTTCCACTTCTCAACTTCTGACACCATCACCAAACTCTACTAATTCTATTATAATATTTTTTTTTTTTTATACTACCAAGGAGGCAAACATGCATACGGCCCACCATAGCGTCCATAGGCTACGGTAACTGCTTACCATCAGGGTAAGCAGTTACCGTAGCCTATGGACGCTTGCAACACCAGGGGTATCACTCGCGCGTTTAGACCCTTGCGCACCCGACCCTTTAGAAACCTTATAACTCCTTTCTTGAATATTGTCGCGTGATCTCAATATGTGTGATATCTTCATAAGAATCGGTTGAGTTGAAGTAGCTGTCGCAAGATCTGCAGCATATACAATGCTGTTCATGGTATTGGCGAACCCTGAAAGTAGTTTGTTCAGAATCAGTAACAGATTCAAGTACAATAATTTTAAACTATTTTATATTTTGTCCCAATTATGTATGAAAATTGCTTCAAGTTTAGCCAAGTTTTAATTTTACATACGCAAAAATACCGAAATGGTTTGTATTCATGCATTTTCTGTTATGTTTTTATAATTGTGCAGGAAATACTACACGTTGAACTCAAAATCACAATTCATTTATTCATTTAGGTTACAAAGTAACACTTATGAAGGTCATAAATTATAAATAAGCCAGAAAAAAGATGTCAGCTAAACTCAAAATTCACTTAGGTCACAAAGTAACACGTATGAAGGTAATACATTATGATATATATGTAGATATGATATGAGAGATATAATTATAGATTTGCATACAAAATTGTTGGTTTCAAAACGAGGGATTGATGCTTTTGGAATTTCAAGCGTCCATAGGCCGCAGTGGAGGCATATGAGGAGAAGACCTGCGTTCAACAGTGGATGTCATCAGGCTTAGATGATGATAATGATGATAATAGGCTACGGTAACTGCTAACCATCAGGTGAGCCGTAAGCTAGTTTGTCACTATGGTAGTATAAAAAACATTACAAAAGACCACAGCCGAATAACTTATAATACAATGAGTTAGTACGAGTCTGTAGTGCTAATTTAGATGCGTATTTTTTAAAGAAATGTTTTCTAATCCTAAAGTTACACATTAAAGTCTTTGGCTCTACAAGACGAGAGGAATGCCTCAGATATTGAAAGCGTCCATAGACTACGGTAACTGCTTACTTATAACATCAAAGTACACAATAAAATTAATATTGTATGTGTTATTTTTACAGATTTATGGAATATCTTAAAGAAATTAACAATGTCAACGTTAGAAGAAGGAGGAGTAATGTGCGGATTTCTTGGATCTGATATTTATTATTGTAAGTATTTTATTAATCTTAACTAATATTACTAGTGTTCGCTCTAAACTGTGAACTCATCCTTGACTAATTAGGCTCATCTTCAAACTTAAAATATTAAATATTTTTGTCGCCTATTATTTTTTTTATACTACCAAGGAGGCAAACAAGCATTCGGCCCGTCTTATGTTAATCTTAACTAATATTACTAGTGTTCGCCCCGAACTGTGAACTCGCGACTCTCACTTGACCAATTTGGCTCATCTTTGAACTTAAAATATTAAATATTTTTTTCGCCTATCATTTTTTTTATACTACCAAGGAGGCAAAAAAGCATACGGCCCACATAAGTGTTAAGCAGTTACCGTAGCCTATGGACGCTTGCAACACCAGGGGGATTAAAAGCGCATTACCGATCCTGCAAAAACCTTGTAACTCCTTTTATCGAAGAACTCTATGCTATAGTCTCTCGGGAAAACCTCGGCAGGGAGCTCATTACACAGCCTAATCGTGCGTGGTAGAAAATTCATCTGAAAGCCGTACGCTTTCAGATGAATTTTCTACCATGCACGATTAGGCTGTGTAATGAGCTCCCTGCCGAGGTACGGCACGTTTGAAGTTCTAGGATTTGAGGATGAACTCACTGACGGGGGCGAGAGGTGCGTTGATAAAACATAGAATTTTAAGACGTTCCGAACAACTATACTCGAGCTGGAGTCGAACAAGCCGTTTTAGCATGACTGAGTAACAAACATCCAGCCAACATTTTGGAAGATTATATTTTCTATAAATATTGTTTCAGTAATAGCAGATCCAGAGGACAGCGTGACGGCTGCCAATGCGTGTTTACAAAAACATTATGCGTATGACTTTGCGAAACCTTGGATGGGTGAAGGACTAGTGCTAGCATCAGGTAAATACCACGTTACAGAAGACCACAGTCATACAACTACATAAAGCGCTATGGTTGTGTTCCTGTGTGCGAGTTTAAGTGTCCAGTGGAAATTTAGAGATGCGACGATTTCCTATTTCAAAGACACCTCATAATACCCAGTAACTTTTTATAGAATCCTAATATGCCCCAGAGTCATAACCAGGACCTTCCCATAGCAATCGATTGCAATAGGTTCTACAGCGCCAAAACAATCTATATGTCTAAGGAACTCTTGTAAAAGAGTTATTTTACACTGTACCATGATTGAAATGTCCGATATTAATTTTGACAACAGAAAAAGAGAAACTGATCACTGATCAAACTATCATTTCCTAAATAATGCTACAAAGAAACTACTATACATATTTTGACAGGCCCAACATGGAAGCGACATCGCAAACTCCTGAACCCAGCGTTCAGTCTTCAAGTCCTCCACAGCTTCTTAGGAGTTTTCAATGAACAAGCCAGAAGACAAGTCAAACATTTTGATGCTGAGGTTGGCAAAGGAGAGTTCGACCATCTTGCTACACTTAAGAATATAGCTTTGGAAACTGTGTGTTGTGAGTATTTTTCTTATCTCTACTAATATTATAAATGTGACAGTAAATCTGTTTGTCTGTCTACCTGTTTAAGACTGAACGCCTGAATAGATGTAAGTGTAATTTAAAAGAAGATAAAATAATTGAACTACAAACTAAACTTTTAATATGATAACTGACATCCACGCGGTTGGAGCCGCAGGCAACACCTAGTAGGAATTACAGTTTAAAGTTTTTTTTAAAGCTAAGCAAAAACAACCTGTTTTTTAAATATTATTAAGTTTTGAGTTAACTACAAAGTAACATTACTTAATATTTTTATTGGTATTAAAAGTTTAACTGCAAAATCGAATCAGGAACGAGGAGTTTCGTATGATAACCAACGAAAATTATCTAAGGAAATATAAACAAGAAATTTAAAATGTTTACTTACTCAGTTGCAAAGAAAAATATCTAAGAGGTTAGGGCTTAAAAATCCCAAAAAAATCGAAGATGGCGTCTAATATACGTATAACGTTTTTATCTTCCAGTAACGGCCTTTGGTATTACAGCAGATGAAGATAAGGACTTCAATAGACTGTACATGCACTCAGTAGACCAGATCCTGAATATTATAGCACTGAGATTCCAGAATTTCTGGCTACAAAATGAATTTATCTACAGTTTCACAGACCTGAAGAAACGCGAAGATCAAGTTGTTAAAGTGTTGAATGCTATGTCGAATACTGTAAGTCGTCATTATTTAATATTATTTCCTTATATAAAATGTGAATTCAAGATTACCACACACCTCTAACGATTACACAGAAACCTCTGACCAGGCTTCATAGCCGTGCCTGGCAACGGTCAACACGGTTAGTCATTTGGAGTTGTACCCATAATACAGAATCTCTGGGCGACGTTTGATAACGCGATTCAGACTCTTGTAATAAAATAGGCAAATCCGTATTTTTAAATAATAGCGACATCTGTGTGTTGTGTTGTAACTTTGTTTTGCTTGTATTTGGCCTGATAGATAGCGCAACAATATGATCAAGAATGATAATATAATGCTTGCAATTTATGTAACTAGCTTTAATTTTATAACATTTAAAGTTATATATATAGCAAAATTTATATGAAGATTAAAACATTTTTAGGTTATCAAAAGAAAAAAGGAACAATTAAAGACAATCCCAAGATCAGAATGGGAGGAGCAAAGAAAAACAACAGGTACTAAATCTAAATATCGTCGTTGTAAATTACCTATGATCGTATTAAGTAATTTCTCGAGAAATACAAAAACTCCATTCTTCCTGCAAAAATTATTTAGAGAAATTTGTAAATCATATATGTCTATGTGTGTAACAATTAAGTGCAACTGACACAAAATTATATTATATAATATATGATATGTCTGATCCACCACGGGTTCGTGAAATATACCGATGGTCCCTATTAACAAAGTCGATTCTGCAAAAAGACAACTTTTCAGTAGAGCAGTTTAAAGTTTGTTTTGACGATAAGAAAATAACTAAAAGGCTGTGAATGCTCAAATTTGCACTGAATGTTTTTTGTATTGTTTATTACGAATTGACATAGACAAATTATAAATTTTATTGATAGTTTAGAAAATAAGGTACAATCAACTTTTTCTCGTGGACTACTTTTAATGTGAATTGTCGGGTGTACCACAAACGACAATTTTGTTCGGATATTTAAAAGTTATTTAAGTAGGTAGTGGCATATTCAACATTTACAAGTGGAGATTTGAAAGTAGCTATGTCGTATGTGTTTAGCTTATTAGGGTAAATAATAAAAATATACTTTAATTAATCAACTTTTTCATACATTTATTAAACAATAAATATTAATAATACACATGAAACTACCAACACACATGAAAAATAAGGTAATCACTTCAATTCAATAACAAATATATTTTTACTACCTCTTTCTAATTTTAATGTGGGTATTATAATAAAGTGCAAACGTAAGCAAAACTATGAATACAATTAATAGTATAACTCAAGACACCTTTAGAATGGCGGGTACATATCACAAAGTTTTATAAAATGCTATTAAATTAAAAATGTTAGAATTATCGTTATCTAGCTCGCAATACAAATCCTCCAAGAAGGTGGGCCGACGACCTGGTAAAGGTTGCGGGCAACCGATGGACAAGGTCAGCTCAGGAACGAACGATGTGGAAAACCTTGGGGGAGGCCTATGTCCAGCAGTGGACGTCTTATGGCTGAGATGGAATACAAATGTCACCACCCCGTTGCATCCGGAGGGTGTCGTAAGAGTCGACTAAGGGAGTAAGTCAGGCAGGCAATATCCACTGTAAGAGAGGGAAAGCTCAAAACAAAACCCTACACAAACCCATCTGGGTGCGTGGTGTAGTAGGCTAATATCCCTCCTAGTGTATGTAGAAGACCTATGCCCAGCAGTGGTATGTTTATAGGTTGAGGTGATAAGTCACGACAAATCTTCGAAATTGTAGAAGTCTCCCGAGGCCATTTCCATTACATTATACGGCATACCTTCTGTTTTCAACCAACGCAGCAAGTAGTACGGTTCATCTGGAACGGAAATCATTATCCGCTTAATTCTTCGTTTTGAAATCCCCTTTTTCCATATATCTAGTATTTATTTATTATTATAGTTACCCCAAACTCCTTAGCAATAAGCAAATATGAAGCAAAGGCAGAGTATTTATTATTTTAGCCAGCGCGATTGTCACTTTAATGAAAGCTTACAAGGAACCAGAATTTGCTAGCACCTCTTTTAGCAATACTCTCATGCCACATGTCACAAGTCGCAGTTTTAGTTCAAACAGTGTAAATCGGGATAATCCTAAAACCCACATGCCCATCGCTGTGACTGCTGGGAGCCAAGATTGACAGTAGAGTAACCAACTGATACACCGAGCTTTGACACTCGTGCGTCCTGTGGACAACTATGCCTTCTGTCTTAGGCCCCGCAACGAATTTGATCAGAAGTAAATAGGAAGAGTATGAAAGAAAAGAATCCACTTCTCTCCATAGCAAAGCGGAAGACAAAATAAATCTGTATAGGTTTGTAACCTATGAAAAGAAGCACCACGGAGGACCTTGAACTACAGGACCTATGTGAGCTAAGTTTGATTGTTATTAATCCCCATAGTAGACCGCTCCAGATGATACATGTAAGCTGTTAAAAATAATACGATCATTATGCCAAAGACTATGTATTGGTATATAGTATGTGAAGAGCAGACAAACAAATCAAACAGTGGTAAGTTAAAAGTATTCAGTTTCCTTTTATAATAGAATATACTTATCTAAACGTGTGGAGTCGGCAAAACCGATAGAATTTGTTACACGCTTCTGTTTTATCGGCCTGTTGGAGTGATCGAGTAAACTACACTCCAATGCTGTTTGATTATAAGTCTCTTCTTTCCTACTCGTATATCTGGCCTAATGGCATACGCTTCCAAGCATGTGGCACAAAATTCATTTCCACATGCGTCTTCTTAAACAGGAATTGGTGACGGTGTAAGTTGTCAATGAACATCGATGTGCTTTTCGTGATTGTTTGTATCCCTAATCTCATCGGAGACTCTCCTCTCACGAATTTTCCCTTCACGAGTTCTCTCTTCAGGTAAAGAAGTATTTAAAGTCTCGTCCTTGTCGCTGAATATAATATCATCCATCAAATCTTGTTGATTGGTAAATCAAGTCATCATCGGAATACGTACGTAGTGGTGAAGACTCACGATCTGCAAAGGTAAGTAGTTCGAATTATAGTCTTAGGAGACCATTATGGTAAGACACCTATGATAAATCAGATAACTATTGAACTATTTAAAGAGGGTAGATGGGACTACGGTCAACTTTGACACATTCGGCCAACCGACTAACTTGAAGTTACGTTTAATAATGTCGAAAGTGACACATCTGATAAAATATTTGCTTTTAGGTTACATGCAACAAAGTCAAAAGTGACACATCGAACAAAATCATTGATCATGCACACTTATAATAATGTTGGAAGTGGTACATCCAACAAAATGATCTACTAGATGTACATGTAATAATGTCGAAAGAGGTATATCCGACGAAATCGTCCGCTTGAAGTACATTGAAAATAGACGTATCTACCCGAAACTACTTTATTAAAGGGACAATGTATCCACATTATGCAAAAAACTAATACTTTCAAAAAGTAGAAATGTAATTAATTAACATTGCTATACAATAATACATACTCACTTTAACAACTTAATAATATAAAGGGTACTTACCAGGTTCTGTAGCTATGTAATAATCTTGTCAGTCACTTGTTGCTATTTTCTTATGCTGATAAATAGGATCCTGTTTATTAAAACTTAGAAGATCTAAAATCCGTTTAGAACGTTTTGACATATCGGCATCTTTACTTATTTACAGGCACGAATACAAAACCGTTCCTTACAATTTCAGCCGCGGGAGCGCTTTCCCCGGTGACAAAGTGCGTAGTGGCAGATTCGCGCACCCCCGCGCTCCCTCCGTCCCATAAACTATGCCAGTTCTGTCACTACCTACGTTGTCGCTCTGACAAAGTTATTACAACCAACAATATTAACCTAGAAACTAACAGAAATAATGTTATTTAATAAAATCAAAATATTGTATACCATAGAACTTTGTATTGTGATTCCATTTATGTAAAAAAGTGATTTTTGGTAAAAATGCATATTCGACATTGTTAATAGGGACCATCGATACAATAAAGAAATTAGAAAGATAATATATGCTTTTAGAATTTCCTCTAAGTCATGTGGATTTCTTCACAATATGATGAACCTTATATTTGCAAATTAATTACTTTTTCATTTGGCAACCACTAGCCAACTTACCTTACAATATTTTTCTATTATATTTGGTTAATTACTCGTACCGTTACATTTTTCAGGTATAAAATGCAAAGCTCTAATGGACCTTCTGATAGAATTGTCAGAAGAGAACACTCTTACTGACAAGGAGATCAGAGAAGAAGTAGACACAGCTATCGTAGCATCTTACGATACGACGTCTTGTCTTCTGGCTTATATCATGATGCTACTTGGAACATATCCTGAAGCTCAGGACAAAATGTATAAAGAGTAAGTTCAACTACTGCATTAATTACAACTGTGGGATTCTTCAAAACATCATGCATGTCACAAAATGTATGGCTAAATAATTTGAAGTCTCACTGCTGCGCAAGGGTCTCCTCTCCTGTAATAAGAAATAGAAAGAGAGGGTTTAGGCTTTCATTCACAAATGCAGGCCTAATGCTGGTGGGTGATGATTCACCTTGTCTTTAGACAAGTCTTTATCAATATATTCGAATGTTTCCTGTGCGTCATGGTTTCTTTACCATGTTTTCTTTCATCGTTAGCAGATGGTAAATCATTAAACAAGTACATTAACATAGTGCACCTGTTATTGTGCACGCATTTGTGCATTATAATATTATGTCTAGCGCAGATGAATAGTTTCCGTCAAGATAAACCACCATTATATATATGTTTAGTCACCATTAACAAAATTCTTATGTTTTCTTAGATTTAACGATATATTCGAAGGCACAGACAGAGATGTGACAAAGGACGACCTACCTAAGATGGTGTATACAGACGCTGTAATCAAAGAGACTTTGAGACTATATCCTACTGGACCGGTGGGATTAAGATACGTTGATAAAGATGTACAGCTAAGTAAGATTTCCTTTACTTCAATATTATGAAATTATGATGAATAAAATAACGCAGTACACCACTGCTGTCTTTTCGAATACTGATTTGACAGTTCAAATCAGCATTGAAGTGATGCAAGTGATTGAATTTACATAATAATATGACATTTATGAATACGATGCACTTCTACAGCTATTTAAATATTTTTTAATAGCATATGAGTGATCAAAGGCCGTACCATGGCGTCGATATAGCATTCTTTTTTCGACACTAATGTGAATTTTCAAAAACGACCACCTTAAAGATATAATTAATAAACTTGTCATCTATAATAATTATATTATCTTTAAGGTTGTCTGTCTCTGAGGTTCTATGGTATTTGGAAACTTTTGATACCAAACAAGTGACCAGTTATATAAAATAACTACCTATTTCAGAAAATTACGTATTGCCCGCGGGAAGTCAATGCGCACTGCTCATCTATGGTGTACACTACCACTCCAGCTGGGGTCCAGATGTAGATAAGTTCAGACCAGAACGCTGGCTCGACCCTAACAATGTACCTAATCCCAACATGTTCGCTGGCTTCAGTATTGGAAAGAGAGCTTGCATGGGTTTGTATTTATTCTTCTAATGTATGACTCATCGGTTTGAAAATGCAGCTATTTCAACATGTTTTGAATCAAATCAAATCAAAAAGAAAGGGATAACCTCTTTGTTTGCCGACATTTAATCGGCAAAGCATTCGATCGATCTTACAGATAATGGAAATAATAGTGATCCTGAAAAGACTGGCGTTAAACTAAGATCTCTATTGATGTCAAGCAAAATTATACCACTACTGACATACTACAAGATCTGCCTATTTTGGGTTCAGATCGCCATGTGTCCATTTCAGCCATAAGAATGAAATAAAGTCTACTGCTGGACATAGGCCTCCCCAAAGTCTTTCACATCATTCGGTCCTGAGCTGACCTTGTCCATCGGTTGCCCGCGACATTTATCAGGTCGTTGGTCCACCTTGTTGGAGGCATGTCCACGTTGCGTCTTTCAGTTCGTGGTCGCCACTGGTCATGTGTGCCAAAATATTATTTGTCTATTACACGGATAGGTATTTCCTATTATTTGAAGAGACGACCGCACCTTTGGAAGACTTACCCGGAGATACACACGCAAAAGTTAAACTTCTTCTTCTTCTCAGCCTTTAACTGTCCACTGCTGAACGAAGGCCTCCCCTGTCAAAGTCTTGAGGTTAGACTTAAGTGAAGATATATTTATACTTTTTCTTATATTTGCAGGCAGAACATTTGCCACTCTATCAATGAAGACCACTCTTTCTCATGTGCTTCGAAGATTCAAGATAACAGCAGACATCAGCCAACTGAAGCTAAAGATTGACTTCCTACTCAAACCAGTGTCCGGTTCCTTGATAAGTATAGAGAGAAGACATTAAATATATTACTGTATTAATATTATGTTAAAGTAAGTAAGTACATAATTAATAATTGAATAAAATATGTAAAAAATATATAAATGCACGCAACATTTTAATGTCCTTATGTTTTTAAGTAAGTTATTGAATTGTAGTTTATTTAAGATGAAACAACCAATAAATCATAATTTTCTTTGTATTTTTACTATCCAAATTGTAATTTTCTGTAGATAGTTATATAGATATCTATATAGGGCAGTAGAATATCCAAGTTTACTATGGAGGAAATCTCTACCCTGCTAGGAGAGAACGACGTAACTGCATGATAAAGGCTACGGTGAAAATACATGTAACGTATCAGATTTAAGACATGTTTTACTTCGATACTTGTCTTGCACTTGCGTGGTTCCTTGTAAACAAGGAGAAACTGCTCATCCTTAATGTTTATATAAAATCACACTTTGGTTAAGGAATAAAATGGGTTGGTAACACGCAAGTGATACCTTTGGTACTGCAAGCGTCTATAGGCTACGGTAACTGCTTAACATCAGGTGGGCCGTATGCTTGTTTGCCACCTAAGTAGTATAAAAAAAAACAAAAAAAAGGTTGATCTTCCCCCCGTTATTAAGCGTGTAACATTCCTTCACCCTCCCTGCATATGGTGGATATTTATTAAAATTATTTTAATAGATACTCTGTAAATAATTATATATGAAGTACTTTGCTTGTGCTCGTATAGCATATAGCAGCGACATCTATGATCATTTTCCCGCACTATTGATACTCACCAATATTTTCGTGTTAGTTTGTTTGTCATTTTCTGTAGAGGCTCTACATAATTCTTCATTAGTATCATCACAAAATACTAGATGTCACTTTTTTGTATATAACCTATAATTAAAATATCTGATTGAGGTCGCAGTTCTGAGGAAAGGTGCCCAAAAGACTGGCTACATTGCTACGCTAAATTGCAAGGCTAATACGTTGACCCAAGTAAAGGCTAGCCTTAGGATCGTGAGATGACTCGACTAAACGCACAATACACTTTGTGGGCACTTGGACCTCATGGTCCTAGAGTTTCGACCCCAAACGGTCTAAAAATGTAAGTCTCACCGAGAGTTTTATATTTGCGCCGCCGTTCAAAGAAATACTTTAGAAATTATAGAAAAAAACAACTATCTAATTATCTGTATTCTTTTGTACAAATAAGGGTTCAGTTAAGAGTGTTGTAGATATTAAGGATAGAAAGACAGAATTTAGGAAGGCGTAGGGCTGGTAGAGACCTTGTATAAAAATCAAAGAGGTCAGGCTCCTAAACACCATGTTATGCAGGACAGGCTGTTTCTATAGTGTGCTACTGAAAACTACACATAAGTTCCAAGGACGCAATGTTATTAAATAAGACAATTATTCTCTCTAACTAAGTATGTTTACACTTACGCGTCATAAGATAAGTTGTTTTGTGTTGTTTTTAGGTAAAAATTTATGACTCTTATTTTAAAATATTTATGTGTAAAAAATGATTTAAAATTAAATGATAATACTTACTCATTAAAAAAAATAAGCTCAATAACGTTCAAACTTAAAATTAAGAATGGTCTAATTTCGACCACTGGGCTATGAATTACTAAAAAAAATGGATGTATAAAAAATATTTAACAAAATAACCTCATTACCATTCAAACTTAAATACTAAGAATGGTCTAACTTCGACCACTGGGCGACCTCTAAATGTTAGTAAGTAGGTAGGTACCTATTGAAAGAAGAAATCGTGACTTACATCTGTGCTTACATTTAGCTCCTGAGAAGATTATTATTATTAAGCTTTACGAGTTACGACTGATAATGTACACCTCATTGTAGATATTTAAGGTCGACGAGACTTTACATAGTGTAAGACAAAGTAGCGTCCCGCTATCTGTCCGTATGTACGCATAGATATTCTAAACTTCGCCACAAATTTTGATGCAGTTTTCACTTTGATTCAAATTTCTCCCGGATTACGATCCGGGAAACTTCGCCACAAATTTTGATGCAGTTTTCACTTTGATTCAGATTTCTCCCGGATTACGATCCGGGAAACTTCGCCACAAAATTTTGATGCAGTTATGGTGAGATAGCGGGAAGCGACATTGTCTGAAAACTGCATCAAAATTTGTGGCGAACATATATGTAATTTTTACATACATTACTAATATTATAAAGCTGAAAAGTTTGTTTGTTTTCCTCACACAGGTATAACACACCGATATACAGTTTAGATGATGTTCTCTTAGAGGTAAACGTAACCCACAGATCCTCAGCACTCGAGTTAAAACTGGGCTGATAAGTGGCAGATAATTCTTTCCAGATAGCTATAAGAACACCACCGCCATAAACTTAGCCAGTGGCAGTATAGTTCTGTCTCGTCTCCATACAACAAAACAATCATCAAGCAATTTCGCATCGAACAAACCCTCCAAAAGCCATGTTTTCGTAATAATAACAATATCATACTGGCAAAGTTGTCACACTTTCCTTTTCTTTTGGCTTGTATAATTGTCACTTAGCTTACTTTTAGCTTAGATTTATTAATAATGTTTTAAGTACATAGTTTCCGTTAACGCTCACAACTTTTAACATACCTTTGTTTCATTAGAGGAGAGAGCCGGGAGATTTGTCACACAGGTTTCGAACCTAGCTCAAACTCGAGCTCTCACTAAGGTTTACTTTAAGTAATCCCTTTATTTAGAACATACCTATGTACTAACCTTTTTGAGAGAATTAATAAATATATTATTATTATTAAAGACATAAGTTACTATAAAAAGTCGATGTTTTTGTTCGTAAGCCGCGCGCATTATGTAAGGTACTTAATTTAAATGTATTATTAGTATAATTAGCCATTTTTAATAAATGAACATAATACCTAATATAATTGAATAATCCAGTATAAGTAGGAAGAATGAAATAATAAATGGAACGACATAAGAGTAATATTTCAATAGCCGATATATAGAAATATGTATGTATAAATTTACTAATGATGCGATCAAGTAAACAACATTATTCTGCTAAAAACGTAGCAAAAAATAAGGGTGAAGCGAAAATTAAATAATGGTGCGAAGCTGGCGCAGGCAAGGAATCAGGGGTCGAGAACACTCATCGAGAACTTTTTTTTGCATGCGATGAGTAATACAAATACAAGATTGATGCAGTGTACACTAATAATACTGATGTACGATAGATAAGATAAACTTATTAAATATTTTTAGCATTTTTGCTATGCAATCAGCTCAAATATACTTAAATATAAAAGCAATGTGGAAAAAGACGAGCCCGGAGCAGGACTCGAACCTGCGCCTCTCGGGTTCCGGCCCAGCGCACTACCAACTGTGCCATCCGAGCTCCTACTGTAGAGTTCGAATTTGTCCACCGCTTGTTTACGTCTTGGAGTGACGTCAGTTTCAGTGTCCTGCTCCGGGCTTTTCTTTTTCCACATTGCTTTAATATTTAAGATAAACTTATTTAAATCATTCTCACATTTCCACGCTGGATTGCAAAGCTAGACCCAAGTAAAGGCCAGCGTTAGGATCGTGAGATGACTCGACTAAACGTTTAGATATCTCACAATACAGTTTGTGGGTACTTGGGACCCATGGTCCTAGAGTTTTGACCCCAAATGGCTTAAAAATATAAGTCTCACTGCGACTTTCATATTTGCGCCGCTTGAGACACTCTGCAGAAGTGGCGGCTGACCCCACTTTAATGCCAGTTAATGAAAGATGGGAAGGCGCCACGGTTAAAATAATTAATTAGGTATGATTGTTTGTAAGTTAGGTTAGGTTACTTTAATTTTGATAACTATTCATGTAAATATCTTATGAAATAAATGTATATTGTTTATACTAAAATAATAATCTTACAGGCTACTATAAATACTGAAGAAGTGTAATTTTTTCGCACATGTATCCCCGCACATCTACCAGTATAGTTTTTATCCTTGACTATCAATTTGGTTTAAGTAAAAAGTTTCTTAGATTCTGGAGTAAGATGGTCATTAATAAATATGCGCTGCTGACTACCGGTGAATCCAATGTCTTTGGCAATTAATTGTTTTCGCGCTCGCGCCGACGCCACAAAGTCCTCCTTTACGTATCTAATATGTTTAGGAAGGTTATAACAATCGATTTATCTTTGGAGCTGAATGACGGCACTCTAGCTATGTAACTAATTTACGATTTGTTGAATTCATACCCATATAACAGCTCTTAAAAGTGATTCAGCAATAGTAAACAGATTTTCACCGGTTTTCAGGAGTACTCCCTTAACTTCTACATTGTTGAGTTTCGACCGTTGCTCCCTACTATCAAGCTCCTTTTTCATCAAGGTTACACTATTCTGCATAGTAGCTACATTTTCTTTCACCTTCTGCACCTCAGAGAGCGCTATCTCAACTTTGGTGATCCTTTTGTCATACTCATCTAACTTAGCACTTAGAAACTCACACGAGGACCTGAGCTCCTTAATCTCGTTCTTAATGTATTTAATATCGACTGCCTCGGAGGTCGAGTGGCCGCAGTATGCGCCTGCTGTGCACGAGGTGGGTTCGATTCCCACACAGGACAAAACTTTGTGTGACCCACAAAGAATTGTTCAGAGTCTGGGTGTAATTTGTGTCCGTTAATTGTATGTTTATAAAGTCCCCCGCGATACAGAGCTTGTTCTCTAATGCGGGAGTTGTCTTTAATAAGATAAAGAAGATAAGATAAATATCCTGTAGAAGATTGGGTAAACAGGCTAGTTGCAGTTTCACATCGCCTAACTCATTCAGCACTGCTTCAATAGTCGGAGCCAGTGGGCTCGATTGGGGCTGCGGCGATGAACTATTACGAGGGACCTTGCAATTTGGACATTTCCACGTTGATCTTAAGATCAGCGCCTAGCCTGCAGTAACCAACTTATGCTGGCTTTAGCTGCGATTTAATTTTAATAGAGAAATACAAATAAACCGAAGTGAAACCAGGCCGGGCCGCTAGTAATACTATACGACCTCAAGTAAATACGATACAAAAAGTCGTTGACGACAATGAATCAATGCAAAAGGTCGTACTTTGTAAAGAGTCTAATTGGCAAACAAGCAAACGGCTCGTTCATAAATACTTACATAATAAAGATGTTTGCAACAACAAAGGCATCTTATTAGCATTCACAAGCTGGTATCGGAGTTTACAAGGTTTTAAGAGAAGTTTACACTACACAAGCGAGAAAGCCCGATTGGGGAAGGACCTCCATCTTTAAGAAGACCACAGCCAAAGAAAACAATACCACAGCGGTGCAGTTGTATTCCTGTATCTGAGTATAGGTTTCCAGCGCTTATTTAGGAGAGGTAGGGCACCATACCAGCGAGCATGCCCGACTGGGGAAGGACCTCCACCTTACAGAAGACTACAGCCAAATAATATTTCAGTTTGTTACGTAATAGGTATCTACACAAAATAATTCCCAAAATTAATCGTAGATAGTCTAAACTATAAAACAACAACTTTAGGTTAAAAAACATAAATAACAAATTTGCTATACATCTATGTTTATGTTTGTCAAATAATAATTTGACTTAATGCTTTGTGTACACATTCCGGTTTAAGCGTATGTCACACTGAGAACTATGCTAAACCAAAATAACTACTATATCACCATACTAGCGAGCAAGCCCGACTGGGGAAAGACCTCCACCTTACAGGAGACCACAGCCAAATAACTATACTCAGCGGTGTAGTTGTGTTCCTGTGTGTGACTACAGGTCTCCAGAGTTCATTTAAGGATGTGTTTTGAAAGAAACGTTGTCTTATCCCAGAGTTACTCCAGCTTGAAATGTAAAACATGGGTCAGCAACACGCAAGTAATACTTCTGGTATTGCAAGCGTCCATAGGCTACGGTAACTGCTTACATCATGCGGGCCGTAAGCTTGATTCTTCTAGCAAAATTCTAAGGTCACCAAGTGATATGATATTTACGCGTTAAGCACGGAGTTGTATAACCAAATTTTTGTAACTGCAGTTGGAGCTGTCAAAATCGTTATTTTAGGATGATTGAATTTACCCTCCCGCTTCCCTTCCTACCTCCCCGCAGGCGCCTGTCCCTGACAGAACGATATGCACTTTCGTGTCGTCTGCGTTATTTGAGTATCCATATTCCTCCTTCTTTCCTTCTCCTTCCTTCCTTTGATATTATAAAAATGATTTTTATTCTTATTACTGTTTATACCCATCAATCAAAATAATTATAATTATCATTGAAATTTTGTTTCAATGCAACCAACATGGCAAAATTTTGACAATGACAGCTGCACAGTAAAATTGGACTATAAAAAAATAATTATTTTCGTTCAACCGCATACGAGGGTAAGAGGATATTGCTTTGTGAGTTTTGAGAGCTAGACACAAATCTGAGCGGAATTTTGTGCTGTGCGTCGCCGTCGCGTCCTAGTAAGTACAAATGTTTTAGCAACTATAAGAGGAATTTCGCACCGAGAAGCTATATGTCACAGAATTAATACTACATACAGTAGTTTAACACGGCCGTAACCTTGAAATAAATGCCTACAGCCGCGCGGTACGTAAACATGCGATAGGGCTGCCCACCTGCAGCATTTTAATTACATTTGCCTACTCTGTGTTTCCATTAAGTTCTTTGATTGTTTTTTTTATATAAACAAATAAAATACTTTATGAATTGGAAATACTTTATGAGCTGAATTTTGGTAGAGACCTTGGGTATACCAGCAGAAATAAAATACCATTGATCCAATAGTTGATAAAAAAAAGTTATTCAAGGCCAAAGGACAAATTTTTTTTTTTTGGATTTTTCTCAAAAAAGGTATTTTTTTAAAATAAAAACAACCAAAGCCCAAACAAAACTTAAAGATCACCATTCCTAAGATATCAACATTGTAAAAGTTGAAGAAGTTACATTCTACATGATATGTACACATTTCTAGTGTACTAGTATATTTAATATTGTAATATTGTTTAATAAACATTAAAACAATTTTACAATTTTACGTTAATACAACGTAAAAATAAAGTCATTTAAAACTAAAAGTAGGTTGCAAGCTCGTACTTGTACACCGATAAAATCAATATATGAAAGGTATTTTGGCTCAGTTTCTTAACTACTTTATACCATATACTATAATTTATTTATTTATAGGGTCACCAACACAAGTACAGCAATACAATACATTAAAAATAATAATATTCCATTTGTTGAGCTAACTGCACTTACAATTTATTATAGGTTAACCACATCATGCATTAAAAATTATAAGCTTAAAAGAAATATAAAAGTAAAGATAAAAATAAAATTGAATTATATAAAATGAAATTAATAGTAAAATAAAAAAGCGCGGTAATGTTAAACTAAAAGTAGGTACGTCATTTGCTTTAAGTAGTTTCATAAACTTGGGTAGGCTTTGGAAGTGTATGTCAAGCTCCGTTAACTTTTTTGTCAAATCGTTGTACAGACGAGCCAAACGAACAACTGGTGAATTACGACCCATTCTCGTTCTACAAAATCTGTTTTTGAACAATCCGCATGGGTATATCGGTATTCTTGAAGGAACAATTAATTTTAATAAGCAATCAATATTAATGATTATTATAGGCAATGATATTCAATCATTATTATATACCTATAGTAAGAAAGACATAGATATCACGCTAGCGCGCGGAAATTGTTACCGTCGACAGTAGCTAAGTAGCTTAATAACATACGACACATCAATGTGCTCTAATACAGACACGGGTGTGTGCGTGCTAGCCGTATAACTGTGTGAGTCTTTTTACCTAAACGCGAGGCGCGCTTTTTCGGCGTAACGCTCTTAATCTGAGAAAATTTCAACTATCTAGTGACAGACAGACGGTCAAATTTATTTTTCTAGTATTATTCATACACACAGTACAATAACCAATTATTATTAACTAGCTGTACCCGCGACTTCGTTCGCGTGTTCAGTCTTTTACTGTAAATCTGAAAACTACTTAACTTTCACTGGCTGATTTTCATCTTTAGCGGTTACATTTTGAAAAACCTTTCTTAGCGGATGCCTATATCATAATAGCTATCTGAGTGTCTAGTGATTTAAACTGTGCTATTGTTGATTAGTCAGTTACGTTTTTCTTTTAAACATTTAGGTTCTACAATTAATAAACTTCATAAAGAAATATTTCTTGTTTGTACGATTGTTCTGCTCTTCAAATTGTCTTAGCGCAAACGTGAACAATCTTATGGCCTATCGCCTAGCTAATAGTTTGAATTTATCTATTGTTATGTATTATCTGTTCCATACCTTGTAGAAATTTCTGCATCTATACATTTCGTTTTAAATTGGTCACTTCTAACCTGATAGGTTACGGTGTGATGACGGATTAAGAATACAAAATGTCACCACCCCTTTCTATCCCAAGGGTGTCGTAAGAGTCAACTAAAGGAGTAAGTCAGGCAGACAATATCCACTGCAAGAGAAGGAAAATTCGAAATAAAACCCTATACCAATTCGTCTGGCCAGCGTGGTGTAGTAGGCTAATATCCCTCCAAGTGTATGGGGGAGACCCATGCCCAGCTGTGGGACATTTATGGGTTGATATGATGAACCTGATAGGCACTGTTACACAGTTTGGGTGGGCTAAAAAAAAATTAAATTCCTAAAGGGCATAATGGTCCGCCGCAGTGCTCAAGGATTTCAGAAATTGAACTGCATAGTTATTAGATTCCTTTTGATCCATCATTCTATTAATAGAGATATAGTACTCTACATAAGCTCCCGGAACAAAACTGAATAAAAAACCAGTAAGCTATTTAATATAGTCGACTATATTGGTGAGAGTTCAACGTAAATTCGATATATAGGTATCTATTATTATGTATATCCCTGAAACCATGCATTTTTTACTTTGTACATTGTTTAATTACGAAGTTTCGGTGCCTATATCCAGCTGTATAATCATATTAGTTCAATTGTACCATTTTAATTTGCTCATTGAATGTGATTAGTTACAGTCATATAATTACACATTATGTCTGATCTCCATCGGCAAATTATTTATCATTAAGAAGTTGGCCATCTGCAGTATTCTTTATTAGTTTCACTAACAAATTGATGCTTCCTGAATGCATTTGTTTGATTCATTGCAGTATGCCTAGATAGTATTTGAGGAGGTTACTCTATTCCCTACGGATCCGATCACCAGAACTGTTTTTTTTTAAATGAGAATAATATGAAAGACTATCCATTCAATTGCAAAATGAATTTTAAGAAAAAAATTTAAGATAGGGGAGGAACTCCACCTTACAGAAGACGACAGCCAAAAACTACACATAGCGGTGTAGTTGTGTTCCTGTGTGTGAGTATAGGTCTCCAACGCTCACTTAGGGATCCATTTTGAAAGAAACGTATTCCTATCTCATGGATACTCTGCTCCCATCTTATGGCCCTGGTGTAAAAAATGGGTTGGTAACACGCAAGTGATACCTTTGGTACTGCAAGCGTCCATAGGCTACGGTAACTGCTTAACATCAGGTGGGTCGTATGCTTGTTTGCCGCAAAAGTAGTTCTATCTCAGCCATAAGACGTCCACTGTCGACATAGGCATCCAGCAAGGTTTTCCACATCAGTCGGTCCTGAGCCTTGTCCATCGGTTGCCCACTACCTATACCAGATCGTCGGTCCACCTTGTTGGAGGCCTGCCCACGCTGCGTCTTCCAGTTCGTGGTCGCCACTCTAGAACTTTTCTGCCGCAACGGCCATTGGTTCTGCGAGCTATATGCCCTGCCCATTGCCACTTAATTGAGGCAATTTTTCGAGCTTTGTCGATCACTTAAAAAACAATAATAAATTACAAATCGGCCCTTAAATTACGATGTTTAGGGGTAAACAAAAAAAAACAATGCAATTATTTTAGGGATCTTTTAAAAGTCAGTTAAAAATATATATCAGTAAAGTATTCCGATGAGACAGAGGCCGATCACACGTTTCGCTGTGAGTAATTTTTGTGGTCGCAGATAGACACATAGTATCGCGGACTTTTTATAGATCTATTTAGGAATAACATTGCCTCCAATAGCAGGACTTTGCCGAGTCGTTTAACTATCATCGAAATACTTTAGCCAATTCACACTCACTAAACTATAATGGAAGAATCACGCCGTCAACTGGTGAAAATCGTATGAAATTTTATTTGGTAGTTATTGAGTTTATCGTGACAGACAGATTCGGTGGAGTGTTTTCTTTTCTCTGCTGTTTTCATTATTACCAAAATTAAAGTATTTTTAAATGTTAGCGCCTACAGAAAATGAAATAGCAATAATTTTATAGGCGTTGATTAGGCGTTACTAATTTAGTCAGTGATTGTCTGAGGTCTTGGCATTATTTACCCCTATTTTTTAAAAATAAAATATAGCCTATGTTACTCGCAGATAAAGTAGCTTTTTAATGGTGAAAGAATTTTTAAAATCGGTCAAGTCGTCTTTGAGTTTATCCATTACATACAAACAAACAAACAAACAAACAAAAATACAAATCTTTCCTCTTTATAATATTAGTATAGATATAGATAATAAAATACCACGTCTTTACTTTGAATTATACAAACTAACAAAACAAAAAACAAACGTACCTACCGTATCATGATTCATGAACCGCCTATAATAACCTATTTCACTCGTGTCAATCACTTTCCTTTATTCTACTCACTTTATTTATTAATCCAGACATTTATTTTTCGGGTGATAAAAGGAAATACTTATCCATTAAACTCATTCACATTATGTACCTACTTACAACCAAACACAGCACAATATATCCTTCTCGTCATCCTTACTAATATTATAAATGTGAAAGTTTGTAAGAATGGATGGATGGATGGATGTTTGTTACTCTTTCACGTAAAAACTACTGAACGGATCTTGATGAAATTTGGCACAGAGATAGATTATGGTCTGGAATAACACATAGGCTACTTTTTACAGCGATGACCGACATCCACGATCCATCCCGGCGGAGCCGCGGGCAACAACTAGTATTCAATATGTACTTGAACTTATTTTTAGTAAAAAAATCGCGTGGTTATTGTTAGAAAAAAAACACACAGTCCGTTCGTCACTGCGGCACAGTCGCGACTGTCATCATGCTAAGCGCCTGCTGCCATCGAGGCGCCTAGGTAGGTATAGCTCGCGCTTCGTCCGTTTGTATGAAGTCGAGCTACTGTATGTAGATTAATACTGTGTATATGTTTACCTCAGTAATCGTGTCGACGAGCACTGAGGTAAACAAATAGAACTTATAGATGGATAGAACTACTAAATGTATTATAAATAGGAACGAGACCGAAAATATTTTTTTCGCACATTAATAATAACAACCTTACCTAACCGAATTTCGGTCACGGCGGCTAGTCTCAACGGAGACTTGCCATCTGCGCGGGAAATATTATTAATTTATTTGGCTCTACAACAATGAGTACACTATTACATAATAATAAACATTACTTAAAGAAGAGCACTGCATGCACTAAATTATGCGCTAAGTAACCAATAGGTAGACCATCGATTTATAACTACAGTATATATGTATTATATACTATAGTTATAACTCGATGTATAGGTTAAACAACTTAATTTTAATTTACTATATCTATATAACAATGAAATAACTGAATATTAATATTCCACAATAAAACCAACGGCTTTACGTGCATTCCGAGGCACTGGGGTGTAAACACCGCCAATTTCCAAACTCCGGGCATCTATTGTTCATTTCATAACAGAAAAAATCAATATCGATTTTTGACCCGACCCGGAAATCTAAACTGGGACCGCGTGATCAGCAGTCTCACACATGAACCACTGAGCCACGGAGGCAGTTCACACAAATAAGCCGAAATGGAAAGACTGAGAGGTGGATGTGCATTTGGCAAGAACTATGCCAAGCAGTAAACTATATTATATCGTTTAATGAAAGTCTCGTCTTGATGTGTGTCCCCGCCTTCACCACGCTGACGAGTACATTTACGCTTCATTGCAACACATCAATGTTATGTACACACAAACGGCAACGGAGATAATATATACATGTGTATATAGGGCAGCTATATGCAGATTTTCTTAAAAATGCATACCTAAACAAACACCTGTACTATCTATCACTCTGTTAGCCTTTTACAGATCTCCAGCGCTCATTTAAGGATGCGTTTTGAAAGAAACGTATTCCCATCCCATCATAAAGCCCTGGTATATAAAAATGGGTTGCCAACACGCAAGGGATACTTTTGGTATTGCAAGCGTCCATAGGCTACGGTAACTGCTTAACATCAGGCGGGCCGTATGCTTGTTTGTCACCTAAATAGTATAAAAAAAGCCTTTGTTAAGTGACTAATGCTGTTGCTATTATAAGTGACTAATTTCCATTAATTGATTACCCAAGAGTCTAATCTAACATGTCTAGGTTAAACATAGTACCTAATTATCAAATTTGCTGTCGAATTATGTGTGTGTTTGTTAAATATGAGATGCCAGCTAATGATGCGAGATGCTGAGACAATACAGATGGGTCTTAAGTACACGTAGATTTTTATTTTTTATTAGCTGATCCGGCGAACTTCGCACTGCCAATTTTTTTTTTAATATTTTCTTTTAAACACCTCGTCATGGAAAATGACTTTTGGCCGAAGGGCGTGGTGTTCCCACTTCCGCGGACAAGTACCACCCGAACGCACAAAGACTTAAAGTGCAAGTGAAACATTACAAATATAGTTATTTAACTCTTATACTAACCCAAGTTATGTATTTATATGTATGCTAGTCTATAAGGTATTTATCTCTGTGTTTATGCGACACGAAATAAAAAAAGAATGAAAAAGATTATTAATTTTCTTCTATACAAACCTTGCCCTGACAATAAATACACAAAAAAAAGAATTATCTACTTTGACGCCGTCGATCGGAGGTGTGCGTATATACATACATTTGGGGGGTTACATTTTTATTTAATAGAAGATATTACTTGGGTGGCAAATTAGCTTACCCGCCTAAACAGTAACCGAAACTTATAGACGATTGCAATACTAGAAGTATTACTTGCGTGTTGCCAACGTATCCCTGGGATAGAGTTATTTAGATCGCCTATATTGAAGCACAGAGACGCTCAGATAAAATACCACTATGCAGTCATCCATCATCCAGTATTCACTAAGAAGTGCCGAGACATGGACGCTCACAGTGGGACTAGTCCACAAATAGAAAGTCGCACAGCGGGCTATGGAGCGAGCTATGCTCGGCGTCTCTTTGAAGGATAAACTTCGCAACGAGGCAATCCGACAAAGAACCAAAGTTACCGACAAAGCTCGCAGACTTAGCAAGCTGAAATGGCAATGGTCACTTCTGCAGAAGGACCAACGGTCGATGGAGCAGACGTGGCCTAGAGTGGAGACCGCGACTTGGTAAGCGCAAGATAGGGTGACCCCCAGCTAGATGGACCGACGACCTGAAAAAGGTCGCTGGGACGGACTGGATGCGGAAGGCGGAGGACCCTGTGCTGTGGCGCGTGTTAGGTGAGGCCTATGTCTGGCAGTGGACTGCGATAGACTGATTGATTGATTAATTGATTCACTAAGAAAGGGATTTTCTAAATTCCACCCCCAAGAGGGTGAAATGGGAGGTTGCATCTTCTATAAATTTTTTACTCTTTAAGTATCGACTTAATTTTCAAGTCAGTCGTGACTTGAAAATTCATACTCATACTCTTACAACAGAGTCAAATAGGGACGTGTTATGGTGCCTTAACTCTCTTGAAATTTACCGAGATTACTTCTACTTTTAAAGACAACTCCCGCACTAGAGAACAAGCTCTGTGTCACGGGAGACTTTACAAACATACAATTAACGGAAACAAATTATACCCAGACTCAGACTCAGAACAACTCTTTGTGGGTTACACTAAGTTTTTTTTTATACTACCAAGATGGCAAACAAGCAAACGGCCCGCCTGATGGTAAGCATACCGTAGCCTATGGACGTTTGCAACACCCTGGGGTTATAATGTTGTTATAATGATATGACTTCATTATAACCCCTGGGTTATAATGAAGTCAAATCATTATAACAAAATCAAGTTTTGTCCTGTGTGGGAATCAAACCCATACTGCTGTCCAGTGACCGCATACTGCGGCCACTGGACCACCAAGGCAGTTCTTGTAATATTTATAATGAGATGCAATCCCAACCTCAATGAAAATACAAATTCGTATCAAGCAGACCCGCAGGCAACAGCCAGTATTACGTTTACGAAGGTTAAACTCACTTTATAAAAGCGCCGCAACTGTTTTGCTTCAAAACGGTCTTGCCTTTTCGGGACATAAGTACGAGTACAACGATGATCGGTGCTCTACTATTTTGTGTGTTAATATGTTTGTACGGATTCTGGATGTGGAAAGTATATATGAAAGGAGACCATCAGTTACCTCCTGTGTACTCTGGTCTGTTGCCAATCATAGGACATTTGCATTTACTTGTTGGAGATGGTATAAGTGAGTACATAGTGTTTTTTTTATTTTTTTTTTATTTGGTGTTTATATTTCTCATCTCATTATAAATATTACAAGAACTGCCTTGGTGGTCCAGTGGCCGCAGTATGCGACTGCTGTGGACGAAGTTGTGGGTTTGATTCCCACACAGGACAAAACTTGATTTTGTTATTATGATTTGACTTAATTATAACCCCCGGTGTTGCATACGTCCATAGGCTACGGTATGCTTACCATCAGGCGGGCCGTATGCTTGATTGCCACCTTGGTAGTATAAAAAAAAAATGCTATCAGACCCGACTAACTTCTTTTCTTCTAATTTTCTTCTATACAACCTTTGTCCTGACAATAACAAACACAAATAAAAAGAATTATCTATTTTGGTGCAGTCGATAGGAAGTTATGCACGTACATACATTTGGGGGGTTCATTTTTATTTATAAAGATTAAAACCATATATACATTATGTACATAGGTGGGCTAATGCTTGAGATATTCTCTACCAGTACCTGTAACGGTGATGCAGAGAAATACAAAGTGCCATTGATGAAATAAATAGTTAAGTAAAGAATAACTTTTAAACTATCACGTTTTTTTTTTATATTACCAAGGTGACAAACAAGCATACGGCCCGCGTGATGGTAAGCAGTTACCGTAGCCTATGGACGTTTGCAACACCAGGGGTGTCACTCACGCGTTGCAGACCCTTTAAAAACCTTATAACAACCTTTATATCGACCCCTCCAAACAATAACTCGGTAATCGAAAAATCTAAATTTTACAGGAGAAATTATTTACTGATTTTATGGAATATATTTTTAATGAGTGAGTCTATTGCAGTCATTGATGTATCATAAGAAAACTATTTTTTTGTGAAATATGACTGTGTAATTAATATTAAATTATTTTTAATCAAAACCTAGAAATTTGAGGAAATAAATAATACCTAAAATTCTATACATAAAATATTACAGAAATAGTACTTACGGGGTTATTGTTGTAAATTTATTTAACAATATATTTCGTAACATAATGTTATGGACTTTTACAGCGTTATTTTCTATCGTCGGGATGATACGTGACGTTATATTACGAAGTTATTGTGGTAATATCAAATAATTTTAGAAACTGTATTGTTATGTAACATTATTATTACAAGGAAATTTTAAATAACAGTTTTATTGTTACCATTCAATATCGTTAATTTTAAATAATTTTAAATACAAATGTAATTTTAAAAGGTAAGTATAAATGAAAGAAATAGTACAATTATTCGATTATTAAAGTTATATTTATTAAACCACAGAAATCTACAGAACAGAGTAAGACAAATAAAGTGGATGGATAGTGTAAAGCATGATAATATGTATGTGAAAGGAGTGAGCGAAGAGTTGACGGCTGATAGGAACGAACGGATGAGGAACTCATGGGATGGATTTGTGTAGTTTCAAGACAGTTTACAGGATGTATAGTTTTCTAACAGAAAGCAGTTCACTAATGGAGTACAGTTCAAAGGTGGGAAATCTGTACGGTTTAAAGTACATGACCTTAATTAGGGATCTTTGCGCTCCATCGCTTTAGTCAAAGTTTTTCCCATATTAGCAAATAGTTGCCAAGAGTTTTCAATATTTATTAATTCTATACATTGCGTTTTATTTGTTTTTCGTTGCGTTATGTTTCTATGTGTTTATCGTAGTCTATATTTTTTTAGGGTTTTTACAAGCATTATTTAATTGTTCTCCATCATATTTGCGTTTATGTTTTTTAATAAGGCTGTTGCAGAAGTTACGGTATCTCTTATATGATATTTTTAATATTTGTTTGTCTGGTTCGGTCGTCAATTTCTTTTGCATATCATTTATATTTTTTACACAGCGTAGAATGCCTAACGTTATCCAAGGCTAAATTGCGCGTTGGCTCCTTGGAACTAGTGATGTAATGGTATTTTGCAGCAAACAGTCGCTCAAATGTTAAATATTTTTTCTGATAATACTTGCGGATCACTGCATGATAGTAATTCAGTTAATTTGTACTTATTAATACTATTTAGGGCTTTGCTAAAGTCAATTTTAGTTTTAGTCCTTGCGAATGAATAAAAAATAAATTGAATTGAATTGATTGTAGAAATGATCTTTACTTTAGATAATTTCAGAAAAATCATGTAATGATCCGTAACAGGGGTCTATATAACTGTTATGAAGGCACTTATATTGTTTTCTTTTATTTTTAGCATAAAGTGATCCAGGCAGTTTTGTTCTCGTGTTGGCAATGTATGACTGGGCAGTAAACCATGCAACGATAACATATTTAGACAGATATGTATATTATTTTGTGCGTTCACTAGAATTTTCTTTCATTTTAGGTGTAATATTTATATTTATGTTGGAGCATGATTTGATGGCTTCTAAGTAAGAGTTCAGGGAATTTATAAAGCTTGTAGCATAATTGTTTGATGGAGAGCAAGAGATTGTATATACCTAAGATAATTAGGTTGTACATAGAGACTTGTAGACTTGATGCATGACTTAGTTTTATTTCTTGTACATTAACTTTATAGGATTTATTTATATAGAAGACGACTCCATCGCATTGATTAATATGATTTGTTGTAAGATATGTAGTTATGGATTTGGGGAATAGGATTATCACAGTTTAGTCTACATTCAGTTAGAACCATTAGATCGATTTCAGAGTAAAGGCTTGTCAGCGTAATTTGTAGATTGGAAATGTTGCTATACACTTCTGATGTTCTGCGAAATGATTGTTAAGTCGGTATTGTTTATGTTAGTGATTTTGGAGAAGTTTTCTACAGAAGATTCCAAAGAAAGGAATAATGCAAACATGCTAGGTGAATTGAAATTTGGAATAAATTTACCGTATTGAAATGTTGCGTAAATTAATGAGCCAACACTAAACTTAAATAACATTGTTAGTGTATATTACGGAATGCTTATATTAAAATTATTTGTAAAAAAAACCCGTGCTGACGTTTACCAAAAACTTTATAAAAATTATTTACGCCAATAACTCGGTAAATGAAACTTACCAAAATAAAAAACTTTTTTGTTTTTTGCACAGACCTATAACAGGTTTTTTGCCGAAATATTTTTGTTCCTAAATTCCCAGCAATAAAAGGGTGTGTCATGATATCTTTGTAAATACCAATAGAAAAAATCTGAAAAAAATTGCTAAGGTGTATTCCAGTCCCCGGATTCCGAATTTGACATAACAGCATAAACCCCATAATAGCACATTACCGAGTTTTTGCTTGGAGGGGTCGATATATATTATTGCATGATATACAATAATATATACTTCGGGTATTAACACGATCATGCTTTATTTACCTTTACGTAACGTCAAGCAATTTAAAGACCGAAGTATATATTATTGTATAGTTAAGTAAAGGTTTAAAAAAACTAAAGTTGTTACTATTATACTACTCGGGTGGTAAACAAGCAAGCGACCGGCTGATGTTAAGCAGTTACCGACGCTTGCAATGCCAGAGGTATCACTTGCGTGTTACTGACCCATTTTTTTCCACCAGAGCTTTAAGATGGAATATCCCTGGAATAGGAAATCGTTTCTTTCAAAATGCATGCCTAAAAGAGCGCTGGAGACCAGTACTCACACACGGGAACATAATGTCTGATCTACTAACCGCATTAGACCGGCCTAAACCGTCTATGGTCTCTTGATAGAGAAGAGGATATCCGTGCCCAGCAAACTGTGCAACATCCTTACTACTTAATATTATAAATCTGAAAGCCTGTACGAATGGATGGATGGATGGATGTTTGTTACTCTTTCACGTAAAAACTACTGAACGGATCGGGATGAAATTCGGCACACAGATAGATTATGGTCTGGAATAACACATAGGCTACTTTTTGCAGCGATAACCGACATCCACGCGGGCGGACCCGCAGGCAACAGCTAGTACATTATAAAATAACAAATAAGCAAATGAACCTAATGGTAAGCAGTTACCGTAGTCTATGGACGCTTGTTTCAGGAGTAACATTAAAACGTTTTATTTTAAACTGGCAATCAAGAGTGTAGATAGGTTATTTTTTGTTTTTTTTAAAGACGCCTCCCGCACTAGAGAACAAGCTCTGTGTCGCGGACAACTTTACAAACATACAATTAACGGACACAAATTACACCCAGACTCAGAACAATTCTTTGTGGGTCACACAAAGTTTTTATCCTTTGTGGGAATCGAACTCACAACCTCGTGCACAGCAGGCGCATACTGCGGCCACTGGACCACCGAGGCAGTCAGGTGTACATAATAAGTCCTACCGATCAAAAATAATAGATTATCTGACTGCATATATCTTGCCACCAACCGTGCTGCGTGTTATGAGTTCGATTCCCACATGGTACAAAACTTTGGGTGATCTATAAAGTCTGTGTGAACTTTGTATTCTCCGTAACATAGTTTGTTTCTTTAAAGCGAGAGTTGTCTTTAAATTAAGATCGAAAATAGATCGCTATACGAACGTCATAGTACAGCCTACTCTGAGTTTACGAATATTAATATTTACGATTAAAGATTACTTCTCGGTTTGTAACTAACACAAAGGGTCAAATTTATGAATAAGGCTTAAGTTTGTGTGCATTGCACAATTTGCGTACTTGTAACATTTTCCTTACATCTGACTAGTGCTGGACCAAAACTTCAGCGGAACATTTGGTTTCGGCTAAAATGGGCCGACATTTTGGCCGAAACCAAATGTTTCGCCAAAATGTCGGCCCATTTTAGTCGGCGCATTTTGTTTGATCCACAAATATTTATTCCGAATCTGTGTCCGTTAATTGTATCGTTGTAAAATCCCTCATGACCCAGAGCTTGTTCCCTAATTTAAAAATAATTTTGAATTGTTATTATTTTCATCAAGTTATAAGGTTAAATCATCTCGTTAAGTTTTATATAAAGCCAACATAAAGTTTCTAAAACTCATTTTTCTTTTTGTAATATGTACTGAATTTCTTAGGGTTATTTAACGTTCTGCTTTGGTTTCGGTTTCGGCCGAAGGTTGTGACAATACCCGATTAATTGATTTCGGCTTCGGCAACACTACTTGCCTCTTCCAAGATGAAATAAAAATTGTTGTTCAAATATTTACTTTTTTTATAGTTATTTATTCAAAACAAGTTGTAACACATATTGTTGTCTTACAAAAACCATCAAGGTTTTAACAGTGGTAGGTATAAGCCACGGTATCATATAATAAATGTCCTCCTAACCGAATTTCGGTCACGGCGGCTAATCTCAACGGGGACTTGCCATCTGCGCTGGAGATATTATAGTGCAAACACAAGTGCACTCTTTATTCCCTTACTCTCATAGTCCTATGAGACGGCAAATCCGACACGACCGGAGAGAGATCAGGCGTAAGACCAACGGCTTTACGTGCATTCCGAGACACGGGGGTGTAAAACCCCCAACTTCCAAACTCCGGGCATCTATTGTGAATTTCTTAACAGAAAAACCCAATATTGATTTTTGGCCCGACCCGGGAATCGAACTCGGGACCTCGATCAATAGTCTCACACATCGACCACTGAGCCACGTAGACAGTATTCAGTATACTATGTCAGGAGACATAATATACTGAACAGCTGTTCCTCTTGAGTGCGTCTGTGATGAAGTTATTCATTTCCACGTGCTACTTTACAAAATAGCACGTACCTTAATAAATATTATGTACCCATTTTTAACCGACTTCAAAAAGAGGAGGTTATCATTTCATGTGTATTTTTTTGTTTGTTACCGCAGAACTTCGCCGCATGTCAGGTCATGCGTCAACTAATTTGCTTACCAAATTTAATAACTGAACGAGCTGTGAAAAAGTAACACCAACTGAAACTCAAGCCATTTTTTTTCAATTGTCACACTTATTATTATCAGAAAGTGACACCAATAGAACCATATCTTCTATATACAATTATATTATTATTCTTGGTTTAGTAAAATACCTAAAAACTCCAATTATTTTGAAGAGTAAGAGTAAAAATAAGAAAAACAAGAAAAATTAATACGTAAGCTGATTTCTCTGTGTAGTTTTTTTCTGTAAAATTATGGAAACCTAGCGAAGTGTCGCTGGCGCCATGGCGCCGCGTATATCAGAGTAGCACAAACCATTTTGGTGTATTGTACATTTTGTCAAATTAAAATAATGTGGATGTCCAACTTTAAACATTTTTTATAAATTACTAGCTGTTGCCCGCGGCTCCGCCCGCGTGGATGTCAGTTATTGCTGTAAAAAGTAGCCTATGTGTTATTCCAGACCATCGCCTATAACTCTGTGCCAAATTTCATCCAGATCCGTTCAGTAGTTTTTACGTGAAAGAGTAACAAACATCCATCCATCCATACTCACAAACTTTCACATTTATAATATTAGTAAGGATTGGGACAAAATTAAACATGGTCTTAATAATACTGTACTCGAAACTATTAGTTATTACTGACTCTGAACAAACTTTTAGGTTTGGCCTATACAATGCTATTGCATTATATTAAATACGTTATTACCCGCACGGAGGAGTGTGAGATTTGGCAAAGTTATCGACATTTGACGGGATTCATTGACATTTCGACCGCTGAGCGACCTCTAGTAAAAATAATTTTAAAAAAAGACGTGTGCCACTCGGGGACAGCCGCGGTAAAGCTATTGCATATATTTTAGTATGATTTTTTTATCGAAACAAATAAAAAATTACTTTACAGAATCATCTAAATCATTTTATTTTGTTCTCAATGATTCATAAAAATATATAATAATAAAAATGAATACTTGTAATAATTCCTTAAAAATCCTTATACTATAATCTTTTTCACATTAATATTCTCTTAGACCAAAACCTCCTTACACAAATTTGACATAATTATTATTATTGGCTGAGATGATGATTATTATTGGCCGTTTAGAGAATTCGTCATTAAAAAAGTATCACCGCTGTGCTGGTCGGCGTAGGGGTGTTCGGTTTATTATCTTCGTTACGGAATTTCTGGATTCGGTCTCCACACCCAAGACCCGCGATAGAAGCCATGCAATAGCTTAATAATAGGACATAAAATAAAAAAATAAACAACTTCATCGCGCATACGATGTCTTCCTCATATTTATTATAATTATTGGGAAATAAAATAGTTTTGCTCACATAAACATTTAAACAAACAAACATTGCTCGTTAAATAAATAGCTTGCAAATAAACTGGCGAGCAAAGAAACAATAGAATGATGTTCTGAGCACTTTGAGGCAGTTAGCAATTCTAAGGCTGCGTGTTCACCAAAGATGGATATGGAGAAGGAATGTGTTTGTTAGAACCAATAGAATCGCTTCATTTACCTAGACTCGCTCCGCTAAGAGTGTACACCGGCAACGGAGATGGCTGTACAGAGCCTCTAGACAAGTGGCATAAACGATAGTCGAATCGAATCGATTTGACGTAAGTTTACGACATTATATCGTAAACTTACGTCAAATCCCATACATTTGTTTTTTTGGCTTTTCGATTCGACTATCGCTTATGCCACTTGTCTAGAGGGGCAGGGCCGCTATATGAATATTGGTTTTATAAGAAAACCATTGTATATAATTTCTGAAGAATTTGGTAGCAATTTGACTTAACCTGCAGATAAAAATATATCACACACGGATTCATACATTGATTTTCCTATAAAACTAATCTTCATATAGCGGCCCTGTACAGCTATCACCGTTGCCCATCGTACATCTCTGTGAAGCGATTCTTTTGGTTGTGTACATCTCTGTAGATGTGTACATCTCACTCATGGAGACGCAGCCTTATACCTAAGCAATTTTAAAAGATGCTCGCATTTAACAACATTGTAGTAATAATGATTTTCTTTGTTCAAAGGTTTATGGCGTACAATAAAGGAAATTGCAGCAGAAACTAAGAAGCAAGGAGGTGTTCTCAGTTTTTTTCTTGGATCTAAACTTTATTATTGTAAGTTATGTATAACTACTTGTACTATTAAGTATTCTGTGGTATAACTAACTTTTCTTATAATACTTTTTACAAACAAGCATACGGCCCACTAGTAAGCAGTTACTTTAAGCCTGTGGATGCTTCTAATACCTAGGGAATCACTCGCATTGTATTGTAAGTACTTAGGTGGCAGACAAGCAGACCGCCCACCTGATGTTGAGCAGTCACTGGTGTTACTACATGGGTGGCAAACAATCCATAGGCTAATGGATTGTTTGCCACCTAAGTAGTACATCAATAGATCCAGACATACTTCTTTCACTTCCTCTACATTCTTCAACCTCTTCATGCATGATTTTCGTCGCCGCTATTTTAAATATACGAGTAGGTAGGTATTATGTATGTAATAATGGACAAGTGTCCATTAATTTTGAAATAATTCAATGCAACCTCTCCGTAATAACTTTAGTCATTAGAATACAAAAAACGAACGGTCAAACATTTTTTGATTGACAGTTGCATACAATCTTTTTTTATACATCAAGTCAGGTGTTGCAATCATTGCACCATACATACTTACATATAACGATTCACCGAGTACACACTCAAGTATTGAATCATAAAATGTAGATATAAATTTAACTAATCATTGTTCTGCAATAGTATTTACTATTTACATCCAAACTGCTATTACTTATATAGCTATACTAGCTGCCCGCTCTGGTGTCACCTGGGAATTAAAAACTAAGGAGAATTTATTTTTTAAGGATTTAATTGACTTGACTGCCTTGGTGGTCCAGTGGCCGCAGTATGCGCCTGCTGTGCATGAGGTAGTGAGTTCGATTCCCTCGCAGAACAAATCTTCGTGAAACCCACAAAGAGTTGTTCTGAGTCTGGGTGTAATTTGTGTCCGTTAATTGTATGTTTGTAAAGTACTCTGCGACACAGAGCTTGTTATCTAGTGCGGGAGTTGTCTTTTTTTTAAAGAAAAATTTCCAAATATTCCATCTTAGTGCTTACTTACTTTTTTGTGCCCAGTTGTTTTTCTTTTTTAATACTTCTAGGGAGGCAAATTAGCATCCCGCTTACCCCGCCTACAAGCCGTGACCAACTCGTACGTCGCCGACCCTTTCTTGAAGAACCCCATGCCTCCTCATACCGGGACAACCTCAGCAAGGAGGAGAGAGGATTCGACAATCAACAACATTATAGAATCGGACAGAACTGTTACTTAAAACTACTGCATTTATTAAAATATCCGAAAATATACATTTACTAGTTTTCTCCCACGGCTTTTCTTGTACCTACAATACCACGGAAACATGAGCATAAGTGCTACTACAGACTATAACCTATCTCTGTACCAAATTTTAACCAGATCCGTTCAGCCATTGTATCGTGATTGAGTATCAAACATCTATATATCCATCCATCCAAACTTTAACAATGATAATATTAATAAGTAGATGATCTTTCCAGTTATAACGGACCCAGAAGATGCGCTTACTGCAGCCAATGCGTGTCTCCAGAAACATTTCACGTATAATTATGCCAAGCCTTGGTTAGGAGATGGACTAATCACAGCATCAGGTTGGTCCAGAGCTATTATAGAAGAAATACTTTAGTTATAGTCCGTGTGGTGACGGATTGAGAATACAAATGTCACCACCTCTTCTATCCCGAGGGAGTCGTAAGAGTCGACTAAGGGAGTAAGTCTAGCAGACAATATCCACCGAAAGAGAGGGAAAACTCGAAATAAAACCCTATTCCAACCCATCTGGCCAGCGTGGTATAGTAGGCTAATATACCTCAAATGTCTCAAGGAGACCCGTGCCCAGCAGTGGGACGTTTATGGGTTAAGATGATGACTTTAGTTATAATGTAAGTTTTTGAAGATGGTAGTTATTGGCTCGATTGCCTAATGATGCGTCGATTGCTATTAATGTTAATGAAGACGCTCCTAGCCAGGTCCATTTAAGCTATCAAGGGTAGATTGTAGATGGGTATATTATCTAAACATCTCCGTGCTTCAGAAGACACGTTAAAAGTCAATCCAATCAGTAAACAGTTCAGTTAGACCACACAAGTATGTTACTACTGTCCTGTAACAACTCGATAAAATGTCACTAAGTGATTAAGGAAAATAACATTAATTTACTTCTAACAAGGTGAAACTTGGAAACGTCACCGCAAACTCCTGACTCCAGCGTTCAGTCTGCCAGTAATGTATGGGTTCTTGGGTGTATTCAACAGCCAATCAAGACAGTTCATAGAAAATTTGAAACATGAAGTTGGGAAAAGTTTTGATCATACTGTCTACTTGAGGAATATTGCTTTGGAGACATTTTGCTGTAAGTTTCTTTTATGCTTCTTAGGTTGCAAACAAGCATGCGATACACCTGATAGTACGCAATAAGTGTAGCCTATGGACGCTTGCAATATTAGATGTATCACTTGCGTGTTGCCGACCCAAAAGCACATGAACACGATTTTTTGTGAGGATGCATGGTGTTGGTTCCTCTTTTACGCAAAAACTACTGGACGAATTTTGACGATAATTTACAATATTATAGGTACATAAGAATGGCACATAGAATGATAGGCTGTAATAAATATTACAAATTTATTCTCTGTAGATGTCTATCGGGTTCCCCGCAACCTTTGAAGATACTTGCATGTTTCTCTTACTCTCCTTACCAGAAAGTATATAATGGAACTCAGTTCTGTACTCATTTAGCTGATGTCTCATTTGGAACTTTCCATTGACCTGCTTGCATTGCCTAAAGTTTCGCGCAAACGAGCCGCCAGTGGTCGCCACTGGTGAGTGGCCGCAACACGCTAGCAGTTGTATCATCCTTCAAGACATATTTTTCTGTCTTCTTCTTTCTCTCTGCCTTGTGCTTCTTTTATTATTTTTTTTCAAGATAGTATCATCCTTCAAGACATATTTTTCTGTCTTCTTCTTTCTCTCTGCCTTGTGCTTCTTTTATTATTTTTTTGTCTCTTTTCAACTGATGATCCGACCGAAAGAGACCATGAAGTTATTTAGCTGTGGTGTTCTATTAGGCGGAGATCCTTCGCCAGTCGGGCTTGATTAGAAAAAAAGATAAAAATATATGGCACAATATAAGCATATTGTGCCCTATATTTTTGTGTTATCCTGCGTTTCTTGGTCTAGTAAAAATGTTTCTGCTTTATTTTGATTGCAGTAACCGCATTTGGTATATCAGGCTTCGAGGACAAAGATTTTATTAAGAAGTACATGCACGCCACTGACAACATCTTGAGCATTGTGACCTCCAGATTTCAGAACTTTTGGCTGCAAAGTGATCTTATATTCAAACTCAGTGGTTTGAAGAAGAAGCAGGATGAACTTGTAAAAATTGTCAACAATATGTCGGACAAGGTAATTTTATTACTATAAAAGACAATAGGTTTACGAACTGAAAGACGCAGCATGGGCAGTCCAGCAAGGGGGACCGACAACCTGGTAAAGGTCGCGGGCAACCGATGGACTACGTCAGCTCAGGACCGAGCGATGTCGAAAACCGTGAGGGAGGCCTATGTTCAGCAGTAAGATATATGGGTTGCTATTGGGGTTGGGTTGACTGGCCTGTTGGTCTAGTGGTTAGTGACTCTGACTGCTACGCCGGAGGTCGTGGTTTCGATTCCCACCCAGGACAAATCTTTGTGTAATGAGCACGAATGTTTGTTCTGTGTCTGGGTGTCATTTATCTATAATATGTATGTATTTAGAAATATATAAGTATGTTTATCAGTTGTCTGGTTACCATAGTACAGGCTCTGCCTAGTTTGGGATCTGATAGCGACATGTGAGTTGTCTCGAAAATTATTTAATTCTAATATTATCTTTTATTAGGTAATTCAAAGGAAAAAGGCAGCTAGAAATAACAGCGATAGTGAATACTCAACAAAACTTTCAGGTCAGTACTTATCTAGATGCTTTTGTTTCTACTTCATTCGCCGGTTACGGTATCGGTTTAAATTCAAATTCAAAATGATTTATTCCAAATTATAAACACAAAAAAAAATAAAACATAAAATAAAATAGGTACCTAAGTGGAAACGGTGTGGGCCTAGCCAAGGCTTGTAGATATTAATAGACGGCGAATAGTCGATAGAACAGAAATAATAATTAACGCCGTAGAAATCGCTTTTAGCGATAAAGCCGCCCATTGTACAATATTATATAAATAAGTTTCTGTTAAATGTATTATAATGGTGTACAATAAAGCATAAATAAATAAAAAAAATAATACGAGCGTACCTCTGGTTGTGGAATAATCTTCTTGCAGCATGTGGTTTTTTTATACTACTTGGATGGAAAACAAGCAATTTTGGCCCTTCGGATGTTAAGCAGTTACTGTAGCCTATGGACGTTTGCAATACCAGAGATATCACTTGCGTGTTGCTGACTCAATTTTTTCCACCAGGGCTTGAGATGTACCTAGTATCCTTAGAATAAACAAACGTTTTTTTCAAAACGCATCCCTGAATAAACGCTGGAAACCTGTATTCATTCACACACAGTATTGCAACTACAATGCTGTGTAAAGTTATTTGTATAGACATTAGTCTGTGGTCTTCTGTAAAGTGGAGGACCTTCCCCAGTCGGGCTTCCTCGCTAGTATGGTTACCCCTACCTTTCTTAAGTTATTCAGAGAGAGGTAATTTTTATTTACAATATCGACAACGCGCGAGAGATATCCCTGGTGTTGTAAACGTCCATAGGCTACGATAACTGCTTACCATCAGGCAGGTCGTATGCTTGTTTGCCATCTTGGTAGTATATAATATATAATAAAACTTAAGAATACATTGGGCGTATAATAACAAACCTTTTCTTCTTTAAGGAATCAGATACAAACCCTTCCTCGATCTTCTTCTTGAGTTATCTGAAGACAACGCCTTAACCGACAAGGAGATCAGAGAAGAAGTGGACACAGCTATTGTGACTGGCTTCGACACCACATCCAGTTTACTCAGCTACATCATGATTCTATTGGGAATTCACACGAGGGTCCAAGAAAAAGTTTATGAAGAGTAAGTTTGGTAAAAAGAATAACGTATCATAGCATCGCGATTTTTTCTCTGATAGGGTAGTCTGTCGTATATCATTTGAAGCAATGGTAAACAAGCATAGGTACTATACACCTGATATACTTAAATATTAAAGTAATGTGGAAAAAGTTGGATCCGGAGCAGGATTCGCACCTGCGCCTCTAATGTTCTGGCCCGGCCACAGAATACTCAATAGTACTGGCCCAGTGCACTACCAATTATGCCATCCGAGCTCCTACTCCAATATTTTAATTTGGAGTAGGTAAGTTTTAAGTCTTGGAGTGAATCCTGCTCCGGGCTCGACATTTTCCACATTGCTTTAAATCTATACTAATATTATAAAGCTAAAGAATTTGTTTGTTTGGTTGAACGCGCTAATCTCAGAAAGTATTGGATCGATGACTGCCTTGGTGGTCCAGTGGCCGCAGTATGCGCCTGCTGTGCACGAGGTTGTGGGTTCGATTCCCACACAGGACAAAACTTTGTGTGACCCACGAAGAATTGTTCTGAGTCTGGGTGTAATTTGTGTCCGTTAATTTTATGTTTGTAAAGTCCCCCGCGACACAGAGCTTGTTCTCTAGTGCGGGAGTTGTCTTTTTTAAAAAGAAGAAAAAGAAGATTAGAAAAAATCTTTTTTTGTTGAATAGTGCATTTAACCCGAAAGGCTATATAACATCACGCTATGATCAATAGGAGCAGAGCAGTAGTGAGATATGTTGCAAAATCGGGGAAAATATTCCAAATTACCACGAGGACGAAGTCGCGGGCGACCGCTAGTGTTTAAATAAAGTATTGCATAGTTTTTAAACTAATTTCAACCTTATCATCTGCAGGATAAAAACGATTTTCGAAACGGATAGAGACGTGGAAAGGGATGATTTACAAAAGCTCGTGTACACAGAGGCTGTAATAAAAGAAAGCTTACGTGTCTTCACCACTGGACCAGTTACTTTGAGATACGTCGACAGAGATGTCAAACTTAGTAAGTTGAATTATTATTATGGCCAGAGAGCTACTGGTTATTCAAACAAGATGTAGCTTTGTGGGCAACGTTATAGTAAAATGGACCAGCAGCTCTTAGGCCATTATTATACTACTTGGATAGCAAACAAACACACGGCCCGCCTGATGTTTAGCAGTTACCGTAGCCTATGGACGCTTGCATTACCAGAGGTATCACTTGCGTGTTGCTGAACCATTTTTTTACACCAGGGTTCTAAGGTAAAGTAACCCAGGGAAATGAAAACGTTTCTTTTTAAATGCATTCCTGAGCGTCCATCAATGAGTGCTGGAGACCTGTATCGCACACAAGAAGACAACTACAGCGCAATTATTTTTATATCAATTAACAATCCCAGAATATTAACAATAATAACATCTTCCTAACTGCATTTCGGTCACTATATATTATAGCTACCTACGCAAGAGATATAATTGTGCACAAGTGTGTGCGCAAACACACTTTAAAAGTTCAATGGGACGGCAATCCGCCACGATCAGGGAGAAATCAGGCATAGGACCAACTGTTTAAGTTACCAAAACACCGCCAATTCCTAAACTTGGGGCATCTATTGTAAATTTCTTGAAAGAAAACCCCAATATCCTATTTTCGACCCGACACAGGCATTAATCAAATTCAGGACATCGTGAATTGTTCACAATCGCAAAAAGAGCAAAAATACAATGATTGTTATATATAAATATTGTCTTATAGAAAAGTACACGATGCGAGCGGGAAGTCAATGCGTGGTATTACTGTATGGAGCCCATCGTGACCCGGTATGGGGTAAAGATGCTGAAGAATTCCGCCCTGAGAGATGGCTAAACAATGACATGCCTGCCAACCCTGCTGCTTTCGTTGGCTTTAGCTTGGGCAAGCGATCATGTTTAGGTAAGATTTTTTATACCTACTACAAAATATATATTTCTTATACTACTTGGGTGGCAAACAAGCATACGGACCGCCTGATGTTAAGCAGTTACCGTAACCTATGGACGCTTGCAATACTATAGGTATCACTTGTGTGTTGCCAACCCATTTTTTTACACCAGGGCTTTATAGTAGAGAGGCCAATTGTAAAAAAGTCGCTTATTTACGATTTTCGTAGGACTGAAAAGGTTTATAACGACAAGTGGTATCGTTGGAATCGGCATGGTCTGCTGATACTCAAACTGCTTGTTGTCGCTTTCTAAAGTGGTGGAGGGGGTAGCTATGACGTCATTTGTGACGTCACTCCTGGTTTTAGATTTTGTCGATTATTGCGGTAACTATTCATCCGATTTAAACAATATGGGTATCAAATGACAGGTAATTAAATTTCTAACAGAACATGCAAAGCAATTTTTATTGTAGGTATTATATTTTTAAAGATATTTTAAAAAATGTAACTTTTTTGCCGTTTTTTTTCTGAACATGAAATGTTTGGTGCGCAATATACCTCATCAATATAAATATTAGACCAACACTTGGGCAGTAAAAAAATAGCTACATTATCGTAGTGTACAAAAAACTTTGAATTTTGTAAATTGCTGTAAAAACAACAAAATTATGACGAAATTAAAAGCCGCCATGCCGGGCAAAAAGACGCGTGCCGGCGCGTTGTTTCAGCGTCAGTCGCTTACAAGCGATAATTTTTTTGATACGTACGTACATGCATTTGTCTAATCATTGCCATTTGTTAATGTAAATTTCAGTAATTTATGGATTTATGCAGTGAAGTTAGTTGATTTTATTTTTTTTATTAAAAATCTGCATTACAGACAAATCACGATAACCCTGGGAGAACAATTTGTAGATATGGTTAAGAAGCTAAATGGGTCTAGTTTTTTATTACGGTGTGGTTTTTAAAGAAAAGAACCACCACTCTTCTGGTCCATTTTTTTATACAACTACGGTGGCAAACAAGCGTAAGGTAAGCAGTTATCGTAGCTTAAGGGCGCTTGCAATGCGAAAGGTATCACTAGCATGTTGCTGACCCAAAATTAAGCAGGGTTACATAATGCAATTTCCCTGGCATAGAAAAAAGTTCGTTAAAATGATAGTATAGTATACGAAACGATAGGAACACAACTACACCGCTGTGTGTAGTTATGGTTTTCTGTAAGGTATATTGATGAGGTATATTCCTTCCCCAGTTGGGCTTGCTCACTAGTATGATGCTCTACTCCTCTTATCATGTCTTACATACTTTAGACTAGGTTCATTCGACGATTACGGAATTAAAAAGCTTCTGGAAGACTTAAAATACCGGTTTCTCATTTTGAGCTTAACCTTCATAAATTGAGAGTTTGAGCTAAGATATTTTTTCCACCCACTGAAACTGCCAACCCGTCATTTGAAGGTTGAGGAGGTTGATCACAGTGTCGCTCAGTTTCTTACGGGTCATGGTAACTTTCGAAGCAAGTTATACTCATTTAAGCTAGTTGATTCGCCGAACTGTCAATGCTCAACACCTGGCTCCGATCAGGAGCAGTCTGCTCATCACATACTCTGGGAGTGTAGTCTTTGGCATAATGATCGAACTATTATGTTGAACAGCTTCCATGTATCATCTGGAGCGGCCTACTATGGGAATTTAGTCTCATCTGGAGGGAATTTCCGTGCATTTAAACGTTTCTGCCATACATATTATAGCAAACAAACTTAGCTCACATAGGTCCCGTAGTTTAAGGTCCTTCGTGGAGGGAAGTGGAAACTTTTCTTTCTAACTTATCCTATTTACTTCTGATTAAATTATTGCGGGGTCCAAGACAGTAGATTTAGTTGTCCACGGGACGCACGAGTGTCAAAACTCGGTGTATCAGTTGGTTACTCCGCTGTTTATCCTGGCTCACAGGAGTCACAGCGGTGGGCATGTGGGTGGGATTGTCCCGAAAACCCGTCATTTATATATGGTTTTCTAGGCATTAAAAGTGATTGTGGACTTACCAGAGCTGAACATTTACAACACGTAGGTACCTAGACTTCATCAACCGACTTTTTAAAGGTCTGGTTAATATTTAGTGTGCCTATTGCCCCATTAATAACAGATACATCACGATAATATTTGCTTGTTCAATGACAGAATAAAGTCGCTCGTGGCATCGAATTCATGAAATAAAGGCTTTTTCATTAAATTCAAAAATGTTCCATAAAGCCTGCTAATCTTTGTCCCCTACATATCAATTTGTGAATAATTAATAATTCGCGGTAGTTTAGGTTAAGTTCCTTTCATTTTAATAACTATTCATATAAAGTATATTATATTGTATAGTTATATTAGCCAATATATTCGTGAATTCTTCATCGTGAATTCAGTGAATACCTGTTGGTGTTTAAGCACAAGATACGCTACCCTAGTCGACACATTTTCGATGGTCTTGGCGTTACTTGCTAATTTATATTACTAAAGAGCATACGGATCCCGCCTGATGGTAAGGAGTTGTTTATGATGGACTTGTGGACGATAAACCCCATATCACCTAGGGACAGTTGTCCTCCCGGTAGTAGAACAAGATTCAAGTAGTATCGTGTCCTGCTCAAGGACTTCAGATAGTCCAACTATATTATACTCTAGTTTTTCTCCCAACTCAATCTTTTTTTTTTTTCAGATCACAACGTGCGTGCATTGTATATCACTAGGGCCAGTCCTTGTTGGGGATGGTAGCCGGTTCTCTGTCGAGGATTTTTAATATTACCTGCCCCGCCGTACCCTTGATCGCTACCGTAGCTATAATTAGCGGGGCTATCTATGACTAAAGGCCGTGGTAGTGTTGTGTCTTTCGTTAACGGGGTTTGGCGAATAATCACCATGCCTGAAATGTAGATTGATGACCGCATTTTGTTCTTAGATAGGTAATATAGTTGAAGATGGCGCTGCTGCCCCCCATACCTATAGAGCATCATGTTCCTTCCCCTTTTGCGAAACCCTCGAGATGATTAGGAATGGTGGTATTCTAACACGCCGGCGGCACCGCGAAGCTAGTATGTTATGTACAAATGATAGTTGTTAAGTTTTTAATAAAATAAATGTTTAAAATAAATACCGAAAAGGCTCAATAAGTAAAAACAAAACAGATCACAATAAGTTGCGCTAACTGAAAAACATTCACATTGCGACATTCGCTTTATTGGTTTTATTAAAACACTCATGACGTATTGTGGCAAACACAGAAAGACCACATAGCGAAGTTCATAGGTATATTATCTTGAATATTATGGTATATGACCACAACGCGATATGGCAATATAGAAAACCTATAATGTCTTAGTCGATGCAACCTTTTCACGACAGAGTTAGAGCGTAAACGAACACTCAATTATTTTTGTCGCTCAATGAGCGTTTTCGGTCTATATGCGTTAAATATGTTAGTACGTACCTAAATAATTTAAATACATATTTTTAGCATTTTTACTATAAGCTCTTTTAACAACACTTGCATGGATTTTATTATTATCATTGCACAATCTAAGACTGACTGGTAGAAAATGTTAATGACATTAAGTTTGCCTATGTACCTGTGTTGTTTTTTAATCCATAAAATAAAATTAACTAATTTTCAATACATAAATCTATGACTTACTGAAATTTACATTAACATAGGCAATGATTTGGCAAATGTACGTAAGTACGTTTCATCAGAATCATCGCTTGTAAGCGTCTGACGCTGAAACAACTCGCCGGCTCGCGTCTTTGGGCTGGGCATGGCGGCGTTTAATTTCGTCATAATTTTGTTGTTTTTACAGCAATTTACAAAATTCAACATTTTTTGTACACTACGATAATGTAGCTAATTTTTTACTGCCCAAGTGTTGGTCTAATATTTATATTGATGAGGTATATTGCGCACCAAAAATTTCGTGTTCAGAAAAAAAACGGCAAAAAAGTTACATTTTTTAAAATATCTTTAAAAATATAATACCTACAATAAAAATTGCTTTGCATGTTCTGTTAGAAATTTAATTACCTGTCATTTGATACCTATATTGTTTAAATCGGATGAATAGTTACCGCAATAATCGACAAAATCTAAAACCAGGAGTGACGTCACAAATGACGTCATAGCTACCCCCTCCACCACTTTAGAAAGCGACAACAAGCAGTTTGAGTATCAGCAGACCATGCCGATTCCAACGATACCACTTGTCGCTATAAACCTTTTCAGTCCTACGAAAACTTTTTTTTAATGCATTGGCCTCTCTACTATTTAAGATGGGATAGGATTACATTTTATTCAAAACGCATCGCTAAATGAGCGCTGTGTGTAGTTATTTGGCTGTGGTCTTCTGTAAGGTGAAGGTCCTTCCCCAATCGGGCTTGCTCGCTAGTATTATGCCCTACCTCTCTTAAAAAATTATATTTGGAGTTTATGTTATGGCACAGAGTACATAAAATGTACGAATATAGATAGTCCTTAGTTTAGTTTTTTACCTGACTAAGCGACGCATCCGCGAGGGTAATGTGTTCATCAACGTACGTACGTTTGATCCTTTGTGGTCACGCGTGACCTGTTTTTGATAATTCATACGTCAAAAGATTCGTCGTTTTTTTTATACTACCAAGGTGGCAAACAAGCATACGGCCCGCCTGATGGTAAGCAGTTACCGTAGCCTATGGACGCTTGCAACACCAGGGGTATCACTCGCACGTTGCCGATCCTTTAGAAACCTTATAACTCCTTTCTTGAAGAACCCCATGCTATAGTCTCTCGGGAAAACCTCGGCAGGAAGCTCATTCCACAACTTTATCGTACGTGGGAGGAAATTCCTCTGAAACCGCACAGTGCGGCACAATAAAGGTTCTAAAATGTGTGGATGAACTCCCTGTCGGTGGCGGGTATAAATGAGAACTGGAGACCTGCAGATACTAAAGGAAAACACTAACATTAGTTAGCTGTAGGCTTCTTTAAGGTGAAGGTCCTTCCCCACTCGGGCTTGCTCGCTTTGTATGGTACTTTGTACTTTTACTTTAATTTTTCAGGAAAAACCTATGCCATGATATCAATGAAGACGACATTGGTACATTTTCTACGAAGGTACAAAATCACAGCTGACGACTCGAACCTAAAATTACGTTTTGATTTTTTACTGAAACCAGTATCAGGACATGAAATATGTTTAGAAGAACGAATTTAGATAGTTTTGAAATGTGTGGCGCCATCTATGCGGCCAACAGTAACAACACGGAAGCGAAACGAAGTTACAACATACAAGAGAGATGTCGCTGTTCCCAGAAACTCTCAATCGCCAAACATTACTACGACAGTCTAAATCGCACTATCGAAGTTCTCACAAAGAATCAGTATTATATACAACTCCCCCAACAACTATCAGGCACAAAGACAGCCTGGTCGTAGAATCCTTTCTTTTCATTGAGGGTGTGTGGTAACCTCAACAAACAGTATCAGAGTTTGTTTTAATTATATAGCTTATTTATTTGTGGTGATCAAGAAAGTCATACTGTAAATAATCTAAAAGCATGATATACCCATATACAGTACTTAGGTATACAGTGTTTTTTTAAATTTGATTGCTAAAGAAAGCTAAAGATGGGATTGCAATGATATTGTCAATGTGCATTTATTGATTGACCGTAGGTATATTTATTTTTTTAAATGAACTGATGTTATTATAAGATAAGTATAAAATCATTTTGAGAAAACATTTTAATATCATTTATGATCCTTATCTCTATACTCCTATCTCACTTTAGATCTATATACTTCTTCTGTTTACGATACTTCTATACTTAATATTATAAAGAGGTAAAATTTGTGTGGTGTACAACCACACAAATTTTGGGTTAATCTCTGGATCTACTGAACCTCTTTTTCTCTAACAATAGAAAGCCACGTTATTTGTTGTCTTAGGCTTAAATGAAACATATAATCCTCCTTTTGACAGTCAGGAAATATATGATAGCACTCGGTACTAAACGAACCAAGCTCATAATTTCATCACAAGTAAAAATGTTTACTGCCCAACAAAGTAGGCACGGGTTAGCTAGGAGTAAATATAAATACTATATTATTATTAGTTTTTAAGTGCACACACACACACACACACACACACACACCTAACATGAACTAAGACTAACGAGACTAAGCAAAAAAACATTTTTTTTTAAGCTATTGCATAGCTTCTATCGCGGGCCTTGAGCGTGGAGACCGAATCCAGAAATTCCATAACGAAAATAATCTAACACCCCCCACTTCGACCGGCACAGCGGTGATGCTTTTTTTAATGACGAATTCTCTAAACGGCCAATAATAATATGTCAAATTTGTGTAAGGAGGTTTTGATCTAAGAGAATAAAAATAAGTAAAGAATAAATTAAAGGTCAAATAGTAGCCTAAAATTTAATGAATTATGGTTGAATTTCGACCACGGGCGATCACTATAATCAATTTCACATAGCATGGGTACGGTGAGCGGTGACGTTTAGCATTTAAAATATCTAGAGATGTAGTATTGATAATATCGAATTCAAAAATATCGATGATAAAAAAATCATACTAAAAAATATGCAATAACTTTACCGCGGCAGTCCCCGAGTGGCACAAGTCTTTTTTTTTATTCACATACAGAAATGAGCTGCCCGCATGTCTGTCTACTCTCTCCCTTCCTTGCTCTCGCCTTTTGCACACGTTGCCGGCTGCTTAGGTATGTAATGTATAAAAAAAAATATTTATTTTATATATTGCCTACGTATTCTATACACTACTGAGTGTATAGAATACGTAGGTACCGTCAACTGGGGTGACTTTGATTAAGTTTTAAGTAACAAATAGTTATAAAATAGGCAGATGTAAGTAAAATGTTCGGAAAAAAATACTAATTGATGGGAAGATACCAAAGAGTAGATATGACAAAAAGGAAAAAAATCGGTTGATTAGATTTTATATAAAAAAATAAAAACTTTGCTATCAACTTTATACTTGATGTGGGGTGATTTTGATGCCCCGTGTTTTTAATGCCGAATATGAAAGACACTCCTCAAAGGAACAGAAACACGAAAAAATTTTTTTTATTCACTATAGCAATTCGAAGCTACAGTTATTTATTTAATTTTGGGGCGACTTTGATGAAAGAGGTGAATTTGATGAAAGATTTTATGTGTTTTACTTTGATACTAAAAATATATTAAAAATAAAATAATAGTGCTTATGCAGATAGGTATTTACTATTGGAACATAAAGTCATACACAAACATAAAAAAAAATGTCAAGAGTCTTCCTATGAGCCCTTGCCCTTTTAATGTTACTTGCAACCTTTTGTCCGTATTCACCTTTGTGTCGCTTCAGCACGCTCATGGCCCAATCTACACCTGGTAGATTAAAAGAAAAATTTTCAATTATTTTGCCCTGTCTGTCTAGATATGACTTAGCAATCATCCTCAAGTCGAACGAAGATAAGGGTAAAACCCCAGTCTGCGCACGTAGTAGCTGCTTTTAAAAAAGGACTTTTCTTCGTCAAGTGAAAAAGAAGTTGCTCTAAAAACCTGCTGGCCGTCTCACCGTCAGTGATCTTCTGGAGGGCTTCTTCTAGCGTCTCCTGGGTGTAATGTCTATAATTCCGGGTACCCGGTGTTTTTTTTATATTTGCGTACCATTTTCCAGTATAAATCTAAAATAAATAGGGGTGAAATTGATGGTCCATGAAAACAGCATAAGAAATAAATATAACATTCTAAAGGGGTCACTTTGTTTGCTATCAATGTAGCCCCGTGCCAACTATCAAAGTCACCTCACATTAAATTAACCTTAATCCAACCCAAACTAGCAGAGATATGAAAAAATGCAATCTATGCCCTTATTTACTATAAAACCAATAATTAACTACGTTAATATCAATCGCTTAGTTGCAACGGTTTAGTTTGTACAATCAGAGTTAGTCAAAGATGTTTTTCTTACCTTAAATGCTAATGAACTACAATAATATTTTGCTCCCACAAAAAACGGCGCACAGGCAAAGAAATCACCTGAGAAGATTGCGGAACGGTCAAAGATGCCAGATCAAAAATAAAAAATATCGTTGCGTTTCGTTTTAGCGAGTTACACGTATAAATTCAAAAAAATATTTTAATCATCAAGTTCACCCCATAATTTGAATGACGCCCCAGTTAACGGTACGTACAGTGTATAGCATGCCTAAGCGATATATATATAAAATAAATCATGTCATTCATACATTACCTGAACGTTTTAGGTAGATATTCTATACATTGCCTAGGTATTGTATTGAATATTGTATATTATACAGATTGCTGACATTACCAGTAACATTATTTTTATACTTTTATTCTTCTTCTAATCGTTTGGTTAGTGGCCAACCTAGTGACAGAGTTATTGAGATCGCCCATATTTATCGCCTCTGTCGTGATCTAACGACTTATATCAGTCGGGACCGACTTTTAACGCGCCCTTCGTAGCACGGAGACGCTCAGATGAAATACCACTATGCGGTCACCCAACTATAGGGTTACCGCGCCCTTGGTAGCTTAACCCGCTGATCGTATACCGAACAACGAGTGCACCTAGCTATCAGCGCATCGGCATTACCGGCAATCTCTGGCCCACAAGCATACTTCTGCAGTTACCATAGCCGCTTGCCATACCAGAGGCAGTGCAGGATTTAGGTTTTCAAAAAGGAGCGGGAAGAGTTTGCGGCCTCCTATGCCAAATTACCTAACAAATAATATAATTTAAGTAGGTACATTGTTGTCATTATTTGTTGTCATTTTTTTTGGCAATAAAAAACAGATAGGCTAGCTGGGTCTAGTGACTGCCGCCCCCCAGTCTTTACCGCCCCGGGGCGAAATTTTGTAGGTACCTACTTTGATGTTGTTACTTATGTGTCTGTCATTGTATTTACAATGTAATAGGTGAGAATCGCCTGCAAGACTCTCTTAAGTTAAACACATAATTATTTACATGCAAGGGTAATCGGTCTATTCATTCTTTATTACTCAAATGCAATGAAAATTATATGTTATGTATATTTTACAAAGTTGCTAGTATTGTATTCTTTCTAGTACCTACCTACTACCGAGGTTAAAACAGACTATTAACATTATTACTATTGTGGCGATATCTATCATGATATTAGAATAACAACAAGCAACAAAGTTCAACAAAGAAAACATAGATGTCACTATCCCTAGAAACATGCAACCGTAGAACAAATATTATTATGTTCGAGAAGTTGAATCGCGATATTAAAAATCATACAGACAGTCGTGACTCAGTATAACCAACGAATAACCATTAGGCCGCAGTCCGTCAAGCACGATCACCACGCATAGCCTGGTCAGAGGATCCTCCCTATTCGTTTGAGGTGCGTGACAGCATCCACACTATAATGTTATAGAAAACGGGACTAAATTGGGTAATATTTTGGAGGTTCGTTTCAGTCGAATTGCAACGACCGTCTTTGGTATAATAATTAAATGAGCAATAAGTAATAACCATGCAAACGTGCTACCAAAAAATTCGATATCGTAAATACGTTGAACGCTGACTAGAGGCTTAACAAAGTTGTTGTTATGCTTAGTTGGTATTTTGTATAAATAGAAATTGGTGTTATGCCTAGTAATTTTTGCAATAAGTTGTAGTTGTTATCGGCGTTCTGCGTAAAAAAAGGTAAAGTACAAACCATTAACAGCATGATAATGCCATGCCAGCCATGTTTTAAGGTAACGTTCTATAGTCATAATAATGGTTTTAACATTAATAAGTTCTTAACGAAATAAAATAACTGATGTCTAGAATATTTTATTAAACTAAAAATTGGTCACACTATAGGTTTTTTATTTATTCTTGGTCACACTGGTTGAATTGTCAAAGTCATGTTGAACGAAACTGACAGCTGACAGGGTCATTATGGGAATTATAAGTTTTTAGTTTTATTAGTAAGTAAAAGAAAAGGAAGGAGAGGTCAGGGTCCACAGCACAGCTGCCTTTTGTGATACTTGTGGATTTGTGAATTATTTATGAATGGTTACTGTTTCATAAACTATATTGAAAAGTGACATTGTATTCAATAAAAAAACTAACTTGAAGAATAAGTAGAAGATTTCGGTAAGTTTCTATAAAAGCTTAAACTTATATGTAACTTATTTATGCCGTTATCACGAGGTACCTACAATGCAAGACGACACGTTTAACATATTTTTTTAATTTATTAAGCTTTAGTTAGTGTTATTTTCGCTGTGATTAGTTTACACAACCATTTACATAACTATTGCAACATCAGTCGGAAACCTACCAATTTAATTTTATAATTCAACTTTTTGTTATTTATATTTCCATTTTTTTTAAAATAAATACGAAAGACGCCCAACAGGTAGATAAACACGAGTTACGTGTTTATCTACCTGTTGGACTTCTTGGCGAAACTTCTCTTAATATATTGCAATGACCTTTTTCCTCCTTTTTCATTTACTTTTTGTAACCATAGATAAAATTGGAACCCTCGGGAAACACTTAGGTACTTTCGCCGTACTACTCGAGGTTACGTGCGAAGGCTTTATTCTAAATTATTTTTTTAACATGTGGTTACTGTCCAACCTGTTGACAAAGTTGTTCTGATCACTTATCTTTCTTGATCGAACCACTATAAATTGACAATTAGAATCAACTACTTAACATTCTCTCTCTCATTCTCAAATTAAATACTACTATGCAGCCGCCCCATCCATACAGTAACTGTGGCCTGAGTAACCTGCTCATTGTCAGTGCGCCTGACTATCAACACCTCTAGACTATTGGTAGGTACTTATATAAAAGATGGTGCTAGAAATAATAATTTAGCATATTTCCCTCCCTGCTCAACTTGATCATATTTATATAATCATTATGAATGAATACATGAGCCAAGCTACAAGATAAACATCAATTAGGAATACAATGGTTTTTCATTGATTCATAATATAAATTTGTCTTTCCTTCTTTTATTTATCATTTCTTTTTTGTATTTTTGTTTGCAATGAATAAACTACTGGACCGATTTTAAAAATTGTTTTTACTATAGAAAGCTACATTATCAGTGAGTAACATAGGATAATATAATCTTCACCTTACAGAAGACCTCAGCATGAAATAAGTACACATGACAGTGTAGTTATTTCTGTGTGTGAGTTCAGGTCTTCCAGTGCTCATTTAGGGATAAGTTTTGAAAGAAATGTTTTCTTATACCAGAGATACTTCATCTTAAAGCCCTGGTGTAAAAATACCTTTGGTATTGGAAGCGTCTATAGGGTGCGCTAAGTGCATAAGATCAGGTGAGCTGTATGCTTATTTACCACCTAAGTAATATAAAAAAAGAAGAAGAAAAATCCACTTCAATGTTGACTTTTGCACCATTCTCTTATCAATGTTTCGGTAAAGCAAGATACATAGCTTAAATATTTAATACGATTATCTATTTAATAATTAATTTAATCTTATCGCCACTGGTCGCTACCACAAATTATATTGATTTATTTGCATTGATTATTTTTTGCAATAACATGTTATTATCAGCATTGTACAGCATAATTTTATAATCCTATATTTTATGCTGCTAATCTATTACAGCAATGAATGAAATCCCTGCAATAAAATACAATATAAATCAAAGAAGTATATGTAACCAATTTAGATAGATAGATAACTCTTTATTGTACACCAAAATACATATTGCTTACATAGTTTTGCTTAAATGGTAATGCACAATGGGCGGCCTTATCGCTAAAAGCAATTTCTTACAGGAAGCCTTAGGATGGACAGAAATGATAGATACCAATGTAATAGCATAGACAGGCTCTTTTTAAAAAATTTTTGAAAACTACTAAGGAGCTCACTGTTTTATACATTAATTTACGGTTAGAGCAACTAATTTTAATGGATATTGCACAAGTTTATGCGAAAATCCTTTCTTCCTCTCTTTTCCTTCAATTTCATACTACTATGACTGCTTTGGTGGTCCAGTGGCCGCAGTATGCGCCTTCTATGCACGAGATTGTGGGTTTGATTCCCACACAGGACAAAACTTTGTGTGACCCACAAAGTGTTGTTCTGAGTCTGGGTGTAATTTTTGTCCGTTGTGTTTTGTAAAGTCGTGTATGTTTGTAAAATCATCATAGTTCATTGTAGGTACTATGTGGAATAGTACCTACAATGAACTATTTTACTGTATGTAAATCTTTGGTTAAATAAACTTTATTATTATTTATGTCCACCATACAAGTACAAAAAATTTGCATCCAAATACACCACCACAGTTTTTTTATGTATTCTGGTCATTCCTGTTCATCCTAAGGTTGCCTGAAAAAAATTGCTTCTAGCGATAAGGCCGCCTATTTGTACCTACTTTGTTTAAAATGTTAAAAGAATTATCTATCTATCTATAAGACAATGCATGCATGCAGCTCATTTTCTTAATACAACTACAACTACATTATATGGTTTGAATTTGTGTTTTGTGTAAAATTTGAAGCTCGATTTGCCATTACAGCATTAGAAAAAAACCGGCCAAGCGCGAGTCGGACTCGCGCAATATTTGACAGCCACCTTAATATTTTTTTAATCAAATTATTTATTTATTATTAAAATAAATATCCAACTAATAATTTCAAGTGTCTACATGTTGCCGATATTATTATCGAGCCAAAACAGCATTAAAATCACGTCTGTTGCATGGGAGCCCCCCTTATACATATATATTTATTCTATTCTGTTTTTAGTATTTTTTGTTATACCAGAAAACCATCATTTGTGATAATTTCAACTGTCTACCTGGTGACAGACAGACAGACTGACGGACAGCGGAGTCTTAGTAATAGGTTTTACCCTTTAGGTATGGAACCCTAAAAAATAGAAGCCCGTTTCTCCAACAACACTAAAGTTATTCGCATTTGGCATTTTCTCTCGACCTGCATAATTAAACGTCATGGTATGACCCTAACGAATTATAATTTGATGCAAATGAGAGATTCTACTTTGATTGTTCATATCTCTACAATTAGAGAGGTAATTCGAGAACAAGTACCTACCTAACTAATAGAATAGTCTACAAGTGACGGTGACCGAAGCATAGACTTGTGTAACTCCGGAACGAGTCGTTCTGATGAACTGCTCACTCGAAGTGAGTTAGTATAACTCGCTCCACCCTGTGACGCATTTTCGTTCCACAGTTCACCTACTCTCTCGCTCCCGCGCAAATTAAAATCCGAGTTCCAGCTCAAACTCACTCTGTGTATGTGACAGACAACCGATTCGTCATTGCAATCACACACATTACTAATCGTATATAGCTTTATTTTTCTTTCTTTGACTTCACAATAATCATAGATGTCAAACAATTTTAGACTTTATCTCATACGAGAGAACACCTATTTTAGATTTTTTATATAATTTGCATTCAAATTAGAAAAAAATCGCGCCATTTTATACGTACTTTATGCAATGTGCGTAAAAAAAATTTTGTTTATGAAATTGTGATTAAATTATGAAGTGTTTTGTTACAAAAACGAATTGTTGTGTATGAATGTTACGAAGATTGTACCTAAGTCACAGATTAATAAATAGTTACTACGTAACCTAAGTGTCAAAATGCACGCCACAGTGATTCAATCATGTCGCTCATTCGTTCCCCGCGGAGTTGAGAGTTGAGAGAGCTGAGAGCTTAATGTCAAAGCTGGAGTTCCGGACTCAACGAGTACTTATTGATATCTCGGAACTGTGGAACTGGAACGATTTAGCGGAACGAGTTCACTTTACGGAACGAGAGTTGATGAACGAACTCCACAGAGTGAACGATTTTGCCCAAGTCTACCGAAGCATGACTAGTTTATCCTTGAAATCGTCAATATGATTCGGGTTCTAACGTGAATGGAACTTGGACTTGGAGCTTGCCTAGCGAGCTAACGAGTGCGAGTAGCACCTAACAAGACTGTGCGAAACGGCACGTAATTGTCAGCGTCGACTTGTAACCATAGTATAAATAAGTAAGTAGTAAAGAAACTGATGCAGTGTCAAGTTAAATACCTGCCGCTCAGCGCTTAAGGCCTGCAACGCTGCGGCATGCGGCACTAATGAGCAGACATGTCGGCATCACCATCACATCGCTTTATCGTAAATACATATTTATTTTAATTAACAATTAAATGATAATTTATTTTTGCGCTGTGACATCCGTGTATGCGTTAAGAGGGTTCTTACGGGGTAAAACACGCTCTATGTATAGATATTTATCGGCTTTAGAACAAATATAAAGAAAATTCGCTACTACCTACTATTTATACTTTATACTATGTCATAACATCGTAATCGGTAACCTCTACTCGTCAGTATTCGCGAGAGGCGCGTCACTAGCGCGTGTGCGTAACGTAACTCCGTCTTCCCGCGCTTTTCAAACTTGGAACTTGAGTACTTTATTGTCACTTTCACTACGTTTAATATTGCATCATTGCATGTCTGTGTCTTCAGACCTGTTCAGATATAGCCAAGGTATGTGTACGTATTTTATTTCGTAATAGTTGTTATCTTGTGTCTCGATCTAATGGATTATGAAAATTATTATCTTTGCGTGTTGATCACGGTGTTGATATTGTAGTGCATGTTGTTTGTTCGTCTTTTTAATTATTGGTATTATTAATTAACTATCTGCATTATAATTGATTGATATTACAATTTATGCTATCAAAACAATATGTAAAGAAAGGTAGGTAAAGGTAGATATTCAGTAGGTACAAAAAATACGGGTATTCATTCGGCTTCGCCGCACCGGTTAAAAATCTAAATTTATTTATTTTTCATGGACATGGATCAACAAAGGACATGCAACATACCTAAGTACAATATAACTTTGCTAACATAACCATAACTTTACCTACGTAGGTAGGTACTCCTTAAATTAATAGAGTGCAATTTAATATCATACAAAATGAATTACTAAACATAACCTTCGAAAAATAAATAACAGTACACGTGCTTTTTTACCAAATAATAACTATAAGTAGCCGGTTCTTTTTACTATTTCTTGAAAAGAATTAAGTTAGCTCATTTTGTTTTACTTACCTAGGTACCTACCTATTCAATAACCTAATCTAGGTTATTGAATTTGTTATGAATAACCTACCTAGGTTATTCATAACAAATTTAAATATTATAAAATAGTAATTAAGTCATGTCATTTTGCTTAGTTCCTATTTGATCGAAGGGGCGAAAAACTCAAGAGACTTCATTTTTTAAGAAAAACTGACAAAATGCGATATAGGTAGAACATAACTGCATATAGGTATTTAGAATTGAATGCAAACTGCAGAAGGATTGTATGAAACCCCGTTGACGTCATCGGAATCGGAATCCTATCTTGTGTCAACAACTACGTCAGAATGCGGATAAAAAATTAAGAACGATAAAGGTAATTCTTACAGTCTAGAGGCCGTATCATGACGTCCTTTTAGGGATTTAATATCGATCTTGATTTGATTTAATTTAATTTCGTAAGATGTCAACTTTATTACCGTTTTTATTTATTGATCGAAATTCAAAATAGATCGAATATTAATTGTTTTAACGACGTCATGCATGACTATGTAAAGTAACACCCCTATTATTCAATATGGTGAACATTACGAACATTTGTGTAGTATGACCATTGCATTGGTCACACGTAGGTAGAATAGTTCACAATAAATTCAAAAGAACTCCTAGCTAGTACCTACATGTACCGAAATGTAATGAATCTGAACAGGCATATTTTTATACTTTACTAGCTGAGCCGTGCCCACTTCGTTGGGCAATAAACAGTTAGTACTGCGTGCTATAATTTATTTCCTGACTGCCAAAAGTAGGGTTATATTTTTCATTTTGGTTTATATAGCCTATGACACTCGCAAATAACGTGGCTTTCTATTGGTTAAAGAATTTTCAAAATCGGTTCAGTAGATCCAGAGAGAAAATTCCCTACAACCTCACAAACTTTACCTCTTGATAAAATTAGTATAGATGAGTGCGTATTTTCTCCGTGTTAGATTTGCCGAAAATTAAACAAAACTATTAAGATACATAAATTCGGTTTCTTTATTGCGTATTATTTTATTCTAATTAATAAAACCTGTCTAACACCCACGCATTAACAAACTTTTTACTGTCATTACGTAATTCAGGTTTTTACTCAAACTATATCCTATCTAGAATCTGGGTGTATCTACTTTGTGTCCGTTAATTGTATGTTTGTTCAGACCCTCGCGATGCAGCCCTTATTCCCTAGTGCTAGTAGTCTTTAAAAAAAACAAAAAATAAACATCCAGTCTCTGAAGGGTTGATGAACATTTTTTTTAGTTCAGAACTTTTAGTCATTTTGAGTTAGCATTTTTTAAACTAAAGAGCTTTTGTGTTAACCGTCATTTTAAGACTGTTTAAGTAAAGAACAATTTTCAAACCGTTATTATGGGTTCGTAATGCTTTGTAGGTACCTATAAATAACACTAAATGTAGAATACACACTTCTTCAAGGCCTAACCTACAGTGGGCAGGATATACACATATTACACACAGAGAAACACTACATAATTATTACATACCTATTGTATGCAGTAGGTAAATTATACGGATATCTAGAAACAAGTAATTTATATACTTCTATAAATAAACACGTGTATAGAACTGCTGATTGACTAACTACAATAATATGGTTAAAGTGACCATTATATTCTTACGTCAGAGCGGGACGTCCTTGTCTGGTATAATATGTGGGTACCCAAATAACTGTTTTTTTATTGTTCATTCTAATACATTTGTTTACTCGAACGAATATGCATATGTGCATATTTCTTTTTCTTTTCTCTAACTCTTAATTAAGATTAAGATACTAAATAATATTAGAAAAAAAAAAACTTTTTTGTGATTTATTGATCGGCACGTCCTAGCTTTGGACTGGTCGTCATTTATTCAGTTTTCGTAGGGTTTCCGTATTTATTTTTTAATAAAATTATATATAGAGTAAGTATATTTTATCATCTAATAGTGGAGTCATTCGTCAACCCGCTGAATACCTATCTCGTAGACTTTGGCGAGATGGCACATTTCAATTAAAATTATTATTCGCCGAGATAGGTATTCAGAGAGTTGACGAATGACTCCAATAGTGAAAGAATTTTTAAAATCGGTCGAGTAGTTTTTTGGGTTAAATTGTAACAAACAAACATACAATCAAATCTTTCCTCTTTATAATTTATTATTATAATAGATTAGTATAGAAAACTGAGAAACCTAATATAAGTTATTTTTTATTGCATGTTAGCTGAGTTTCTGACCCTTAGTAATATGACTTTAACGTTTGGGCAAGTGCCTAATCGTCGGCGAAACAGCCAAAAGTTTCGGGTCTAATTTATTAATTATTAAATTAGAAATGAAATTATCTCTCTAAGGGTATCTGTACAGACAACCTAAATAAGGAACTATCCCGCCCAAAGCTAGACGTGTGGTCACTTTATGGCAATAATTGCAATCTATCCAACTTACGCCGAGTCACGGTGCTTAGTGAGGCGGCAGTTCATGGCCGTATTGGAAGGTGAACTGTTATTAGAGGTAGTATTCCGCCGTGTTTAGTATCACGTATACCAAATACTAACATATCTTCGCGGTCTTATTCATTAGATATACTGGCACTTATTTGGCCAACGTGTGTAACTAACGGCATATTTTTACTTTCGGATGTATAATGACGGATCTACATGAAACTAATTACGGGAAAAGCACAATATCTAAGTTGTTTATGGACGAAAATAAATTAAATCAGTCTTAGTAAAAGCCTCTATGCTTTTACTAAGACTGATTTAATTCAATTCCGTCGTTATTCTTCGTAGATCTTCATTTTATCGTCCCGTAAGACAATAATAATACCTTTGAAAAATGGTTAGAATATAAATAAAACATTGTTAAAAGTACACAAACATCCATACATATATTACAAACTTTCGCATTTCTATAGTCGGATATGTAATACCATAAAGGAAATCTTTAGATTCCTTTTAAAGCGTAATTGTTTGCACAAATTAGTGCGAGATTTGGCACAGTTACAGCTAATATGGAGGAAGTGTGCGTAAAGCTAAAGTAATAATGACAAAGATCACACTTCGATTGCTATAAAGCCTCCTTGTATTTATAGATTTACATATTGTGATAACAAATTTATGTTTGTAACTTAAGTTATCATGATTAATGCATGGCTTTTTTATATAAAAGCCAAGCATATGCTCATTGGGATTTCCATCCGGCAATTTTGCGTGGGTATTTTGGACAATCCGTAGTGCTCACCTAAGTTATGTAAGGAACCTCTGTCCAAAATTTCAAGCTTCTAGATAAGTAACTAAAATAATTAAAATTCTTTTATGTAAATTTATTTTTTTAAGTACAATTTAAGCTCCGTCGGTCGCCGCCGCGTGTTGTATAAAAGACATAAAAGTAGTAATAGAATATGATTATGGGCTTGTACTATTTAGAATTCTGTGCTATAGGTAAATTGGCCGACATCTTGCTAGCTTACCTGCTACATTTAAAAATACTAACGGCCCACCCTGGCTTCGCACGAGTTAAACAATTTTTGTTTCACCCTCTTAGGGGTGAAATTGTCAAATTTAACCAGAAACAAGTATAATAAAATATGAAATGTATGCTTCTTACTTTGACAATATGTTTTCCCATATAACTGTTTATCCCTTAAATGTTTAACTCTATCATAATTTGCAATTTTGTAGCATAACATAGGCTACATTAACTGCTCACCATCAAGAGACTGAGCCGTATGCTTGTTTGTTACCTTGGTTTGGTAGTAAGTATTAAAAAAATGTTATTGGTTTTAAAATATTTGCCGTTTTGTAACTGTATTATCACAATCTTATCAAAATTCAATTTTAAACCGGTTTTCCCAGAATGTGTGCAACTAAATTGGATTCGGATACATTTTGTGAACTCCAATGTTGCGACATATGATTTCAATATACCTTCTGATATGTATTTCCAAAATGAAATTTATAGGTACTAATATTATAAAAAAATGCCGGATTTTGTTCACCATTTATACTAATAATAGCAACCCATATGTGACCATCTGCTGGGCACGGGTCATCCTGAGGACTAAGAGGTTTTAGGCCTGGCCTAAGAAAGAACACCATTTGCTGCATCTGGATGAAGTTGGAGCCCCAATAGAATACCCATTGGCCATTAGTTAGCTACGAACAAAAACTATTTAAAAAAAAATGTTTTTTCAAACGAAAACAAGGTACAATAAATAAACGTGATTTGTTAAGTAGATAGGACTAGAGACCGATGTAACTTTGACTATCAAGATACAACTCAAAAAAGCTGCTTATATTATGTAAATTGAAAATAAAATTTGATGTTATGCCTTTTTTAAATATGAGTGAACTAATCTAAAGGTAAAATAAAGTCACCAAAAGGTTATCGACTTTATAGAAAGACGAACAGCTATTTGTGGTATCGTTAGGTTTAGCTCGCTTCGTAATACCTAACCGCAGTATCGGATGCTGGCAATTTAATCTAGTCAATCATTCGATCAGGGATCCGTTCACTCAGTTTTATTCAATCATAAGTATATGTCATAAATATGCAAAATATATTTGAAGTTCGTGTACCTAGTTTATGACCGTGAATTGTATGTTTGTGGTCTTCACCGATAGTGCAAGAGCGAAAATATGCTACTTATGTAAAATAATAAATTATGTTAAGTAACCTCAGCCAGCCGTATCCCCATTAAAAGTACTTAGCATATTTTCCCTCTTGCACTATCGGTGAAGACTAAGCTATCAACACTATAATATTATATAGAGAAAAGATTTGTATTTTTATATGTAACGAATAAACTCAAAAACTACTCGACCGGTTTATTTTATTCGTTCACCATTAAAAAGCTACATACATTATCAGCGGGTAACATAGGCTATATTTTATTGACAAAAATACGGGATAAATGTCCACCTGTGTGAAGCCACGACACACCGCTAGTCCTATGTATAGATGATAAAAAAACACATGACCGTCTATAAGCTACAGTAGCTTATCAATAGGCGAGCTGTATGCTTGTAAGTCGCTGTAGTATTAAAACAAAAATTCTAGGAAAGATAATTATTATGATTGATGAAGTGATTGCTGTCGTACAACCCAATTTAAACGAATAAAATTCATTTCAAGTTTTCAAGGAATCTTATGTCCTCAGGATGACAGTTGCTATGCAGTGATCAATTGATTGAATTCCTCCAACCAGTGTTATTACTACCCACACCCGATGTAATTGAATCGCCCATATTGAAGAACAATGCTCTATTGGCATCCGTATTGCGTGTACGTGATTCTCGTGACTACCGGTGTCATTTAGACCTTATAACATACATATACTATCCCACCCATATATATTATGTCCCCCTGCTGGGCACGGATCATCTCTTCATCAGGAGAGCTAAGAGGGTTCAGACCATTTTCAACACACGATGGCCTAATACAGGTTAATTTTAGATCTTTCATCGTCTTTATTAACCTATCGCTTTTGGACTTTTTATCATGTAAATCTGTACTTATAGTAAATATACTAGCTTATGTCCGATAGAATGGCCCACTCTGTAAAAAGTAGTCAGTTTTCTTTAAGACAGGTCCAGGCTTTAAACAATCTCTTTATCTTTACCGAATTTCATCAATATCGATTTTGTGGTTTGACCTTAAATGTGCACTTTAATTTGTGTAGTTAACACCCAAAAGCTTTTTGGTACCTACTTATACGCTCTGCGGGCTCAGCGGAAAAAAGACGCATCTAATTGCAGATGCGTCATTTTGCAATTTTCTTTTTTATTATTTGAAATTAACATAATAATGTACATACTCAAGTTCTAATGACATTGCAAAGGATAAGTTCAATTAGTTTACAGTTTAAACGAACATTATGCATACTCTATATGCATAATGTTTTTAGTTTGAATTATAAACTAAAAACTTAAATGTAACCTGCTCTGTGTTCTTCACTTACGATTAATATTATATTATTTATTGAGTGTGCAATTAAAAATCAACCTTGTGTACTAATCATATAACATTGTTTTTCTTTTGAGTTAATGTCCCCCTAATTGAATTTCGGTCACGGCGGCTAATAACGACGGAGTTGGACTAGCTTTACGCGATTCTTTTGATTTAACAAGTAAAAAAGTAAAATATAAATAATGCTTGATGAAGGATGTAATGGTACCTTATAAAGCAAAAATGTTAATTGTAACGTAGTGACTAAAGTGTCAGCAAACAGACATTCATATCGTGTTTGCAAAAATGCAAATACAGTTCTTAGAATCTACTTCATCGGTATCTCGCAACTTCAGTGTGCAAAAAAGACGTATAGTAAGATACGACAATTTTCTTCTTATGTTTATTTGCATAAGGTTAAAAATTGCTTGATAGGCCGTTTTTCGCATGTTACGTCTTTTAAGTTAAAAATTGTTTGATTTTTATAAGAGTTCTTAATATACTAGGTTCACGACGTCACTTGAATATTATATTGTCTTACATAATAAATATATTCCGGCGAATACTTACCAATAAAATAAAATAGGAAGGTACTGTTACTAGAGGTCAGACAACAAGCTATTTTTATTTAGGGAAAAGGAAGAAAGACGGAAGTTTTACCCAGTTTTTGGCCAATTGAGCAAGCAAATCAAGAATTTTAACCCGTTTTTGATAAAGGCGGTTGACAAATAAGAAATTTTAGCCAGCTATTGCCGAGGTTTATCCGAGATTATAGCTTAGAGTTCGGTTATTATGTTTTTGGACGGTAAATTTTAAATTAAGTAAAGTCTACTCATTATTACACTTTCGCAGAAATACTTTCTGAGCGGCCATCAAAGTTCGCATGGTATAAGTCACGTTCTCGTAGGCTTACGATTATCTGACACAGATTGTAGAGATCGTAGTTATGAGTCAGAGGTATTACGTCGTTGTTAAGCTCGAAATTAGTTCCGTAACTGATGGCCACAACATACAAAAACATAACATTTATTTATCTGACTTCTATTCTATCGTCACGTGGTTATACATAAGTTTTATTAGGGTTGTCATTTTATTTGAGCAAATATAGTATTTAGGTTTTTAGTAAGCAAAAATAGTCAAATTTATTATCATATATGTACAAACTATCTTGTTACATATATTGTTTAGTCGTCAATAGATAACGAATACGCAGAAGTACTTTTGCATTTTAAGAGAGTTAGGGCACCATACTAGCGAGCAAGCCTGACGGGGAGAGACCTTCACCTTGCAGAACACCACAGCCGAATAACTACACACAGCGGTGAAGTTGTGTTTCTGTATGTGAGTACAAGTCTCCAGCGCTCATTTAGGGATGCATTTTGAAAGAAACGCCCTAGATACCTCTAGTATTGCAAGCGTCCATAGGCTACGGTAACTGCTTAACATCAGACGGGCCGTATGCTTGTTTGCCACCGAAGTAGTATAAAAAAATGATATTGATATAGAATGACTGCCTCGGTGGTCCAGTGGCCGCAATATGCGCCTGCTGTGCACGAGGTTGTGGGTTCGATTCCCACACAGGATAAAACTTTGTGTGACCCACAAAGAATTGTTCTGAGTCTGGGTGTAATTTGTGTCCGTTAATTGTATGTTTGTAAAGTCCCCCGCGATACAGGGCTTGTTCTCTAGTGCGGGAGTTGTCCTTTAAAAAAAAAAAAAAAAAATACGAGTCTTATAACCATTTAGAATTACCCTTGTTTATTAACCTTTCTTTCTATTTGATGTATTTATAAGTATTTCATTTTTAATTATGTGCACATATTAAACATAATTATTTTACATACGTAATTGTATTTTTGGTTAAATTAAACGCAATAAACCAATAATATGTCGTAATGTGACCGTTTTGCTCGGAGGCAGACCTTCATTACTTGGATATTTAACCTATATTATACTTGTTCTCCTTGTTATTAAGTATAGAACATACGTTTTAAGGCCCCTCTCTCAAAAAATGATAAAAAAGAGGTGTAAATGAAACCATTTTTTGTTGGCATTTATAGACAAATGACTGCCAAAAAATACAGTATTAATCTACAGTATGTGTTTCATAATATGGTTTTGTCATAAATTATAAAGTAATTCTAATTAGTTTGTAAAAAAAACATCGAATCAGCACAAATTATTGAGATGTAACCACTTTATGACTTCAATTTTTATGAAATAATACGAAAAAAAAACACTATTTGAAGAAACCATACACCTATAATTTAGTAATGTTATATTTAGAATAAGTTTAAATTGTAATTTATTAAAAAGACGTCCATTCAAAGGATACATTTGTTTGTATCCCCGCGCTCGCCTAGAGAATTAGGTCGTGTTTGCTTTGCCCAAATGCTCAAGGTCGTTGGCGATATCAGAAGCCTTAAGACTTTCCCCGCTATAATAAAACGTATGGAGGAAGAGCCAGTGACCTTTTTACTTTAGTCATTTTATAAGTCATGAAAATTAGCTCACTAACTCTTCTTAACCTGTAAAATAATGAACTGCTGTTCTGGCAACCCTCCGCGGCCGGAGTGTTTAACCCTAACATGACAAAGATGGTAAGAAATAAAGTTCAATTTAGTTATAGTATCAGTCCTAAAAATTTTAGTATATGATATTGGCACTATTCTCTATATAGAAAAATTATTGCCAGAACATTTCTGACCCTCCTACTGGCCGCCAGAACGCTGTAAATATGTATAAAAATAAAGTACAATTTTGTCATTTCATCAGTGTTGATTTTTTTACAGAATTATTGGAAATATATGTAGGATATATGATTTCAAACGCCAGAACAAAATTCCATCACCAACTATTTGCCAGAACAAAAAATGTTTCCACATGGAATCATTTTTCGTACATGTCTCAGGACAGTTTTAAAGGAATATCAAGCTATTCTTTAAAAAAAAAAGACAACTCCCGCACTAGGGAATAAGCCCTGTGTCACGGGGGACTAAGTATATAAACATACAATTCACGGACACAAACTACACCCAGACTAATGTCCAGAGAAGACAACCATTTATGGACTACACAAAGTTCTGTTCCGTGTCGGGATACAATCCACGACCTCTAGCTTAGCAGTCAGGGTCACTAACCACGAGACTTAGGTTGTGAAGTAGAAGTGTGAGACGTAGGTAGAGAATTAGGTATAAAACTTAGTAAATGTAGGCCTACCCATCTTCCATGGCGGTAAAGACATACATCCATTTGAAACAATTTTCACTCAAAAATCTCAAACCATGAAGGTTCTAGGTCAATTCGAAGTACCTATACAATAAAACAGCACGTTTCTACTTTAGACCCTATTATTTATATCAACCCACAGCCTAAACGGCTGGTCCATGAGACATAACATTTGGAGGATCTTTATAAAGAGTACTCTTTATAAAGCGTAAGTATCCCCTAAGAAAGGGTTTTCTAGTCAAAATTACACTTTATTACAGTTTTCCTAAAATTATTTCTACTGGCCTGTTGGTCTAGTGTTTAGTGACACTGACTGCTACGCCAGAGGTCGTGGGTTCGATTTCCATCCAGGACAAATCTTTGTGGGATGAGCACAAATGTCTGTTCTGTGTCTGGATAATAAGATAAGATATTTATTCGCTCAGAACTTGGTACAAAAGATGACAGAATAAAGAAGTGGCCTGACATATTCACCTTTGGAAGGCATGCGATTTTTTTAAATTACACAAAGCAATACATAATTACAATATATTATACACAATTCATGTCTTAAATAAAAAACTTGAAAGGTGCTTTTACACTAATGTGTAAAAGCACCTTTCAAGTAGCCAATACTTAAGTTTAGTCTTAAAATGTGTTAATGGTAGCTTTCTTATTATTTGAGGTATTTTAGATGTTATTTATCTATAATATGTAGATATGTTTTTAGGAAATATATGTATAAGCATGTTTATCAGTTGCCTGGTTGCCTTAGTACAGGCTCTGCCTAGTTTAGGAACAGTTGGCAGTGTGTGAGTTGTCCCAAAAATATTATTATTATTCCCCTAACAGAGTGAAATAAGGCTTTAAAAAATCGCATGGAGAGCAGTTCTGGTTAGTAAGTAGGTAAGATTTTTTAATACAACTCCTGCACTAGGGATCAAGCCATGTGTCGCGGGGGATTTTACAACCATACAATTAACGGACACAACGTACACCCAGACTCGGTACAATCATTAAGGATCACACAATTATTGGGGATTGAACCCACAAAAAAAATAAAGAAATGCATTCCACAAAATTAACAAAGACTCATTTCATTCTACTTAATTGTTATCTACATTTATTAAGTTGATACCTAATTGAATTTAATGACGCGTCTGTTGGTTTCGTGATTAGTGACCCTGACTGCTAAGCTAGAGGTTGTGTATTGTATCCCGACACGGGACAGAACTTTGTGTGGTCCATAAATGGTTGTCTTCTCTGGACATTAGTCTGGGTGTAGTTTGTGTCCGTGAATTGTATGTTTGTATAGTCCCCCGTGACACAGGGCTTATTCCTTAGTGCGGGAGTTGTCTTTTTTTAAAAAAAGAATAGCTTGATATTCCTTTAAAACTGTCTTGAGAAATGTACGAAAAACGTTTCTTTAGGGAAACATTTTTTGTTCTGGCAAATAGTTGGTGATAGAATTTTGTTCTGGCGTTTGAAATTATATATCCTACATATATTTCCAATAAATCTGTAAAAAATCAACACTGATAAAATGACTAAATTGTACTTTATTTTTATACATATTTACAGCGTTCTGGCGGCCAGTAGGAGGGTCAGAAATGTTCTGGCAATCATTTTTCTATATAGAGAATAGTGCCAATATCATATACTAAAATTTTTAGGACTGATACTATAACTAAATTGAACTTTATTTCTTACCATCTTTGTCATGTTAGGGTTAAACACTCCGGCCGCGGAGGGTTGCCAGAACAGCAGTTCGTTATTCTACAGGTTAAGAAGAGTTAGTGAGCTAATTTTCATGACTTATAAAATGACTAAAGTAAAAAGGTCACTGGCTCTTGGGCCAGTATAATGTACATATTTAATCTCAAAATATTTTGTGATTTTACTGTGCCACTTTATTTATTATAGCGGCCCTCCCCGGCTTCACACTTCACATTTTGCAACCCCTTTTAAACCCTCTTAGGGTTCAATTTTCAAAAATCCTTTCTTAGTGCACACTTTTTTTTTTTTTTTTTTTATACTACTTGGGTGGCAAACAAGCATACGGCCCGCCTGATGTTAAGCAGTATCCGTAGCCTATAGACGCTTGCATTACCAGAGGTATCACTTGCGTGTTGCCAACCCATTTTTTTTTACACCAGGGCTTTAAGGCGATACCTCGAAAATAAATTGTGGTTTTGTGGGCGTGGCTTAGCTTCCACAGCTGGCCGCTACGCGTCGCCTTCGTCCGTGTGACGTTGTCAAATAAGTGATTAGAAATATTTTATAGAATTTTTAGAAATTTTAGCACAGGAGGTATGGAGTAGACAAAAATAGAACAATTAATTTTATTATAAAAATAAATGTTTACCATTGGCAAAATACATAGATACATACCTATATTATATACATATATGTATCTATGTATACGTACTTAAATATTTAATTAAAAAGTTCAGAAAATATCACTCGATAAAATATTTTTCTTGGTAATAACTATTATATATAACTACGATTGTATTATTGTATTTCATCAACTATAAGTAAATAAATAAATATCTATAATTCTTCTGTGTATGTCGCTGAACTCCTAAACGGCAGGACCGATTTTAATGAAATTTTGTAGGGTTCCGAATGGTTCAGATTCACAATTGGTCCCGGTAGATGGCGCTGCTGTTGGTATATTGGACTTGGCAGACGTCGTCCTACCCGGAAAATGTTCGGGTAGGACGACGTCTGCCAGGTCCGCTAGTATATATATATATATATATATATATATATATATATATTATACTACTTGGTTGGCAAACAAGTATACAGCTCGCCTGATGTTAAGCAGTTACCGTAGCCTATGGACGCTTGCAATACGAGAGGTATCACTTGCGTGTTGCCAACCCAAGTTGCAGTTGCAACCTAACCTAATTTTCTAGTAGTGATTTCTAACTTAGTCTAACGTATTTTAAAGTTAGCAAATTAATTTAGGTGGTTTAATTTAATATTTCCAATTATACTGCTTAATTAATCTGACTGAATATGGTGTTCCCTCGTTTGAAGACAGAAATTTCATAGAATGTTAATTATTAATAAAATCTATGTATATATACGTAATGTATCTATTTCTACATTTTTATTGAAATAAAATACCATGGAAAAATATACCGATCAAACAGCATGCGTTAAAAATAATTCTACTGTTTGATTATTTTGTTAAATAAAAACAAATATTTTTAAATTCATTAAGTTTCTGCAATGTGAAATATGTTCAATTGAAGTTAATTGTCTTTGAAACCATTATATTCGAAACATGGACATTTTAAAGTTCATTGAAACAATAATATTCGAAATATAAATACTGTTTCGCAGAAAATATTTCATATAGTATTTTGGCTTAAATATTATATGAAACATTTTCTGCGAAACAAAATTCGATAAAATTTCTGTCTGTGAATGAAGGGAAAACCTTATAATAAAACGGTGTTCCCATCATTCGCAGACAGAAAATTCTTAGAATTCTGTTAATACCAGAAATGACAATAGTGAGTAGGTTAGGTTAAAACGGCGACCTGCTAGAAATAATTTTACATAAATAAAAAAAACTTACCGCAGCCTGAGAATATATAATTAACATTATTATTTTAATTCAAAATTATACTTTACCTGTAAAATATTTGACTGAAGTGAAAGTTGCAACCCTTTAAAAGAGTATTTAAAAAAAGATCGTAAACTCGTTTTCTCGGTAATAACTTTTATATAAACTAAACAATATGAGGATAAAGAATATTTAATTTGATTTTCTATGATGAGAATATCGAAAAATAAAAAGTTATTTGTAACAAAAAAATGAGTTGAATTTATTTAGAGTATTGATTATTCTATGAAATGACAATAATATAATGATTAAAAAAATGTTAAATGAAAATTTATAATACCTTAAATTTCTTATTATTAAGATTATTTTATTTATTATTACATTCCCCATCTCAGCCACAAGACGTCCACTGCTGGACATAGACATTATTTCATTGAAGGAAACTAATCAGAAATATTTTTAAGATTGGATTTTTATAATCCAATCTTAAAAATATTTTTGATTGGGACATAAGTACTTAATTATATTTTACTACCTACTATTCTAATAGAACCTTACGTATATCATCAAAAAATACAAAAAATAATCTCGAAAAATTAGTTTTTTTTAAATACAAAAAGTTGAAGTGCTACTCCATCCCTCTTTGTGTTCCTAGTCTGTCACTTTCAGTAATAGTTCCACTAGAGTTGGGAAAATGCTGAGCATTTTAGGCAAATTTGGCAGAATGTCTATAAATGCCCGAAAAAATTCTGTCCTTATAATATGTAAGTTGTAAAATGTTATACCATGTGCTCAGTTGCACTTTGAGACGCATTCGACACTTATTGTTAGTTATTTTTTGTGAATAACGCAATGAAGGGAAATGAAACGAAGGATGCGCAAAGGCATAAAGTCACAATTTAATTTTTGCCCTGTGATCGTGGCGTAAACTTGGAGAAGTTCTATGTTCAGCAGAGGATTGCAAAAGGCTGATGATAATTAGGAATTGATTCTGAACCAAAAATATATAATGTCGGTATCATCGGGTTTTATTATTTTGCCCGCCAGGCATAAACACATTGGGCATCTCTTGCTATCATTTACTTTATAAAGTAAGTCTTAAAAATATACTATAATGTAGTACATTCAATACGAATTTGTGATGAATTGAATAACTAATTTGGTTAATGACCTGTTTAATAAATTATAACATTTAAAACTACAAAAATCTGAGAGAACCGATCTGCAAAAAAGTAGCATACGTCCGTCGTTGGTGAGGCCTACCGGCCGACTAAAAATGTGGCGAGTGAGAGTGATGCAAATACTTTTGTAAGGCAAAAGAAGAGAGAGCTATAATGATGCATGCGCTCAGAATAAAATAGCGTATGTGCCAAATTGAATTTTCTACTTTTTACTAAAATACATTATCAAATCAAAAAAAAAATCTTAGCAAAACTTTGATACGATTGTCCTCTATGTTTTAAAGTAAACCCCGTTGAATAAATCTTAAGTTTTATTACATAATACAGAAAAAGGGAAAAAAATAGAATGGACTTCGCAGCTGTTTTCTATCGAGGATATTTCTTCCAATCACGTTTTCCTCTTACCATATGGTAGATCATGGAATCAAAAAATGTATGCTAAAGTTTTAACTTCCTATTTTAAATGCTTAGCGAATTACACTTATTATAATATCCTTATTATTTTCAATGTATCACCTTAAGATGGAAGTAACCCTGGGATAGGAATACGTTTGTTTCAAAACGCATTCCTAAATGAGCGCTGGAGACCTGTACTCACACACAGGAACACAACTACACCGCTGTGTGTAGTCATTTGGCTGTGGTCTTCTGTAAGGTGGAGGTCCTTCCCCAGTCGGGCTTGCTCGCTAGTATGGTGCCCTACCTCTCTTTTAACTTACGCTTATAATTTTTAATTTTAATATTACTTAAGTGACCTACGTCACTTAAGTAATATTTGAGCAAAATTTCATGGTTCTAGACCCAGTGGTTCCAGCTGTGTGTTAATCGATTAGTCAGTCAGTTTCTGCTTTTATATCTATATCGATATGCTAGAAGAACGAATGCTAGACACAGTGAAAAACTGCGACATAGAGAACGATGTGGACTGAATGGAGTGACAAAAGTTGAAAAGCGGATGTTAAGATAATTTTACCGTTTGAAAAGGATGGATGGAAGAAGAATAACAAAAGAGGTATATCGTGCAAGAATAAATGGAGATATCGGTAGGTGATGTCCTAAAAAGGGTCAAATTAAAAGTACCCAGAACCGACGTTCATGTATGAAGAGATTGATGGATGTAGAGGAAGCAAAATAAGTATGTCTGGATCGTAGCGTACCATAGTCTCTGCCTACCCACAATAGGAGACGGGCGTGGTGATATGTATGTAGAATGACTGATTATAGTAATATATTTACACGTATTCTTCCACGTTTAATAAAAACTAAACCTCGATTGTACCTTTTACTAGCTGACCCAGCAAACGTTGTTTTGCCATATAAAGTAATAATAGTAATAACGCTATTACGAAATAGAGGTAAGTCATAGAACGGTGAAAATTTTGGGTTGTATAAAAATAAAAAATGTTAGGTTGACAATCCTTATCACTTAGAAGTATGAAAAATAAATTACGACCGATTCTCAGACCTACTGAATACACATTTAAAATTTCATAAAAATACTCTTGACGAGTATGGCAACTAACATTGTGACACGAAAATTTTATATATAAGATAAAACATATAGTTATGCTATACTCGTATAGCCTGCCTGACGCTCTACATTGGCCTTGTGAACGACCTCATTGGTATCAAACCTGCCGCCGCGTCGTACTGAGTTACTATCATAAAATATAATTAATAACTCATGAACACAAGAGTAATAACACTTCGGGCCAAAGGTATATTCGAGAATGAATTGTATTTGTATGTATTTACACACAAACATTATACATACGCCCGTCTCCCATTGGAGGAGGCAGATATGATACGCACATAGCTTTAATCCAGATAAACCTTTATTTATACTATTTGAGTGGCAAACAAGCATACAGCCCGCCTAATGTTAAGCAGTTACCGTAGCCTACGGACACTTCCAATAGCAGAGGTATCACTTGCATGTTGCCGACCAATTTTTTTACACCAGGGTTTTAAAATGGAGTCCCTGGAATATGAAAACGTTTCTTTTAAAACGCTTCTCTAAATAAGCTCTGGAGACCTGTACTCACACCCCACACGGTCAGTTGTGTGTAGTTATTTGGCTGTGGTCTTCTGTATGGTGAAGTTTCTTTCCCAGACAGGCTTCTTTCTCTCTAACTCTTCATGCACGAACGTCTTTTCCACTTTTAATTTAAACGTTGTTTAGCACATCATTACCTATGTGGTCTCTCCTACCGACATCTCTATTTATTCTCGCACAATATATCTCTTTTGTTATTTATTTATTTATTTAAATCTTTTCTTTATGCACATTATGTACAATGGAGGGCTTAATGCCAAAGGCATTCTCTACCAGCCAACCTTAGGGTGATGCAGAGATAAACGAAGTAGGTGAAAAGTGTAGAAAATTATATTATCAAATATTATTTATATAAACACAATTATACAAACTACATATTATTATACTGTATATACAATACTATGTATTTCATATTACTGATGTAATGATTCTGCCAGTTTGTCGAAGAGGAGGTCTCGAACTTTTGTTCTGAACATAAATTTGCTAGTTATTCTTCTTTGTCTCTCATTCTCTCTATGTATGTATTTATACACTACTAAAACATGTAGAACTTACAAGTGCAACTTACGAAACCTCATTGATTAATGATCTGATACACTTTGTATAGTTGATCTATATAGTCATGGTCAACTTGATGTTGATGACATATTTTTATTGCCTCATAGTAATAATATATTATAAGTAGATACATATAATTACTATTATTATAAATGTGAATGTTTGTGAGTATGGATGGATGGATGTTTGTTACTCTTTCACGTAAACACTATTGAACGGATCTGGATGAAATTTGGCACAGAGATAGATTATGGTCTGGAATAACACATAGGCTACTTTTTACAGCGATAACCGACAACCACGCAGGCGGAGCCGCGGGCAACAAGTAGTATGTATATATATAGCACCTCTCCTTTTTTGGCTACGTACCCGTTGGACCTCCAAGATTAGACCCTATCACAGGTGTACCCGTTTGTCCTCATTTTTTAAACCCTCTTTAAAATCTAAAGAATGAATGGGGCCCATTAAATCTTTATCTTAGTTCCCTTTAGACCTTCAAAATTGTTTCTCTAAAGTGCTGGAAACACAGCAGTGGTAAATAGCGAGATAACCACTTACAATAACAAATAAGTACTCCATTAATGTTCCATTCAGGTATCGAAATGTACAATTGACATATACAAGGCACTTGATTGATGCATTTTCTTATCGGTCGATGAAACGTGCTACAACCAGCCTCTTAACTAGTGCAAATATCTAAACCACAGAAATCTTATCTGTGAGATACGTTCAATTGTTGCTGCAGATTGACGATAACGAAGAACGACACAAGTGCATGACACAAGTTTAGGAATAAATGTTTCTAAAGTTAGATATTTAAGATGCATTTTCCTGTACCTTGATATGCGGTTATGCCTTTAATTCTTAGTAGGGCAGAAATATTCTTACACATTTTGTACTTAAGTACTAAGCATCACGGATTTTTCTCCAAAGAGCTGGCAGTGGTGTATGAAATATATATGACTGGCGATGTGAGGGCGGGCGTGGAGGATACCAAGATAACTGTTTTGGTTTTGGTAGATTTCTCGAACGCCTTCAACACCGTCAGCCACGATATCCTTCTATCCATCCTGTCCCATCTTATGATCTCCCCTAAGGCGCTGGAATGGTTCTCATCTTATCTTCGAGGACGTCAACAGTCAGTTCGGGTTGATGATAATAGTTCATCATGGCACAACCTTGACTCTGGTGTTCCTCAAGGCGGTATACTTTCTCCTCTTCTTTTCTCATTGTTTATCAATGTTCTAACTCCTGAACTTCGTAATGCGTATCACCTGTACGCCGATGACCTGCAGTTTTACTCCCAGGCAAGAATTGAGGATTTGGGTGCGGCAATTGATGAGGTGAACCGGGACTTGAACGCTATATTGAAATGGTCTGAACGATTTGGTTTGGCGGTTAATACTTCTAAATGCCAAGCCATCATTATAAGAAGTCCACGGATTATGGCCAGGGTGGATATTGCAAGTCTCCCACCAGTAGTTTTTAATGGATGCGTGATCCCTATCAGTCATAGTGTAAAAAAATCTTGGTTTACACTTTGATGCCAAACTTGACTGGAGGACCCAGATAGCGAATATCAGCTGCAATGTGACCAATATTCTACGATCTCTATATCGATTAAAGAATTTCCTCCCACCAAAGACAAAAACAATGCTGGTGCAGACTTTAATATTCCCTGTTATCGACTATGGTGATGTGTGCTATCTCGACCTAAATGCAGATCTGCTTGACAAACTTGACCGGCTTCTCAACAATTGCATTAGATTCGTTTTCAATCTACGTAAGTATGATCATGTGTCGACATTCCGCGCCCAGCTCCAGTGGCTGCCTATTCGTCAGCGGCGTAGCTGGCGTGCGTTATCCTTACTTTACTCTATTCTGACCTCTCCCTATGCACCCACATATTTAACTCCTCATTTCCAATATCTTTGTAGCACCCATAATAAAAACTTGCGTTCATCTAACAATCTTATTCTTCTTTGTCCTTCCCATAACTCAAGTCTCGTACATTCTTCCTTCCATATTCAATCTATTCTTCTCTGGAATGCACTCCCTCTCGAAATCAGGATGTCCACTAGCCGTGATATCTTTAAAGCTAGAGTTCGTCAGCTTTATAGCAAATATTTAGCAGAAACTTAACAACGTTTAAAATGTATATATTTAAATATGTATTATATATATTTTATGTATACCTACATATATTTATTTATGTATATTATTTATATTATGTATATAATTATTTTATAATATAATGTGTATGATATGTTAATATTTAATAATTTACTATTTTATTAAGTACCTACTATGGTTAAATGCACCTACCTAGTTTTCTCTCTGCATCACCCAAAGGTTGACTGGTAGAGAATGCCTCTGGCATTAAGTCCGCCTTTGTACACAATTTATGTGCAAAAAGTTTTAAATAAATAAATAAAACTCCGTTTAACTAGTTCTACGATAAGTAACGTATATATTTTTTTATACTATGTACTTAGGTCTCAAACAAGCATACGGCTCACCTGATGGTAAGCAGTTACCGGAGCCTATGGACGCTTACAATACCAAAGGTATCACTTGCGTGTTGCCTACCCAAAAATTTATACCAGGGTTTTATGATGGAATTTCCCTGGGATAACGTGTAATCGTGTTTTTAAAGTGTAAAATAAAAAATATAAATTAAAAAATCAAGAAACCCGACTTTTTTTATGAGGCAGTCAGGTTTTTTTAATTTTAAAGACTGACTTGACTTATTTATGACTAGCTGTTGCCCGCGGCTCCGCCCGCGTGAATGTCGGATCGCTGAAAAAATAGCCTGTGTTATTCCAGACCATAATCTTTCTCTGTGCCAAATTTCATCCAGATCCGTTCTAGTAGTAGTTTTTACGTGAAAGAGTAACAAACATCCATCCATCCATTCTTACAAACTTCGTTTATAATATTAGTAGGATAAGTCAAGTCAGTCTTTCCAATATAATGGGTCTGGACTGTTAAAGTCGCTTAGAAGATTTGTATGTACTATTATTATCACTAGACTTGTTTTTTCTTTTCAGTTTTTATTTCATTTATTTAATTTTTAAGCAGTCGAGTTTTTTTATTTTTACATTTATATTTTTACCTATCTTTATTCTCTAAATTAAAAGTACCAAGAATCGATTTTTATGCATGGAGAGCTTGATGAATGTAGAGGAGGCGAAGGAAGTGTGTTTGGATCGAAGCAATTGGCGTACTATAAGTCTCTGCCTGCCCCAGTGGGAGACGGGCGTGATGATATGTATGTATGTTTATTCTCTAAAAGAAATGGTTCGGAAGATACCGTGTGGTTATCTCTTGGTCGAAGTTTGAATACGTATCCATGACAGCCGGGATCGGGGATTTTTGCGCATGCGCATGCGAAGCAATTAACCCCAACGACACTTAGTATTATGACATTATAATCTGTGCCCTATACTAAAGTATTTCTTGGGAAGTAAGTATTTGTATTAATAATAATAGATATTTAGATAATTGACTTGAGGAAAATTGCATTTAATTGGATTAATTAAGTACTTATTTAGGTATTGTATTTTCCCGGAACATAATATATACATAGGTACTTCCTATATATTATCCTACCTATACATATAGGTAGGTATAAGTCTACGTTATAGCATCACGTTGCACGTTGTTCAGAGGCCATTACGTCCTTATAGCGATTTATTTTAGATCTGTTTTAATTTTGAAAAACGACGTAGATATGTAGACTAGGCTTAAAACTCTCAAAAAATAAAGTTGACATCTCACAAACTTCAAATTTAAATCGAAATTGAATAGCTATAAAAACCTCATGGTCCGTTCAGTAGTTTTTACGAAAAGAGTAACAAACATCTAAACATAATTATAGCCATCCTCACAAACTTTTACATGTATAATATTAGAAGGATAGTGTAAACGACCTTTTTAATACGCCTAAAAGAAAAACAAATCAAATACAGTGAAAGTATTCGTTCTGAAATCCAGACAAATTACCATAGAAATTAGAAACATTTAAATAGAGCACAAAATCGTGTAAAATTTACCGTATTATAGTTACCCAAGTGGTTTATGATTAGGGTTGCCACCTTTTTTTGTAATTAAAGTACATTGGTTATATTACACAAGTTAAAAAAAGTACACAGTATCAAAATAAAGTACAATTTTATTGTCTTTGTGGCGCTGGCTTTCTGTCGCTGGCGAGTGGCAATATCGATTCAGCGCCAATCGATAAATTCCGTTTAACGAAAAAATATTTACAATTAAACTTCAAAAGCAAAAAGAAATCACATCATGCGAAATAAAGTATTTTCGTGTATTTTATTGTTCTCATAAAGTATAGAGTACAATTACCTGAAATAACGTACAATACTTTATTATAAAGCACGGGTGGCAACCCTATTTATAATGATTGTTATATAACTTCAAGTAGTTGCCGTCACAATGCTTCAGTTGGGAGGTCAATGCCGATACGTGTATCTAATTGCTTTCAATAAATATCCATCAATAAATTAAGTAACCGATATTCGAGCAATGTTTAGAAGGTAATAAGCAAGAATATAACTAAGAAAGATAAGTTACCTTCATATTAACTGCATTCAGTTTCGTTCCTATGTTTTTGTGCAAACTTACTTGTGCTTTCAAAGTTTATAACTTCCATATTTATTACCAATTTTCTTTCCTAAATTCTTTATTGTACACAATAACAGAAAAAAAAAAATATAAATATAACATGTATAAAGGCGAGCTTAACTCAAGATTGAGTTTTCTACCAGCAAACCAAATCTGAATTGATTCTCAATTGAATCTTAGTAGCATTTTTGGCATTCTGCTAATAAATTTAGGAGCAATAGTTGGAAAACCATTGGTCTAAAATTATTTAGCAGAATACCAATAATGTTATACCAAAAATGCTCATAATTTAAAACTAATGGCTTTCCAACCATTGCTCCTAAATTTATTACTAAGATTCAATTCAGATTCAATTGAGCTATCCGAAAATTAGCAGAATTGGGGTCCAGTGTGGCAATGAAAAATATACACCGCATTAAAGTCCGTTGCGTTGTTTTAAAAATCTAATATATAGGGACACACAAACAGCGGGAAGCGACTTAGTTTTATACTATGTAGTGTTTCTGAACTTTCGATATGAACTGAAGAGAAAGACTTCTCTGTCTCTCGCCCCGAGAAATTCACGTGTAAATGCCCACCTGAGCGGACAAGTGCATGTGAGAGTCAGCGAAGTGTACAACCGAAGAGGAAAAGTGAAAGAGTAGAATAGGGTGAACAATCTTACTAATTAATTTATACCTTAATGTATTCTTGCTTTTATATATAGGTCGCCCGCGACTTCGTCCGCGTGGTAATTTGAAATATTTTCCCCGATGTTGCAACATATCTCACTACTGCTCCGCTACTATTGATCATAGCGTGGTGTTATATAGCCTGCCTGGATAAATACATTATTCAACAAAAAAGGTTTTGTCTAATTGAACCAGTACTTTCTGAGATAAGCGCGTTCAACCGAACAAACTCTTCAGCTTTATAATATTAGTAGAGATTATTATGAGTATTCTTTATGAATCGCACCCGCATATTTGTCCCATGTGGGAATCGAACCCACGACCGCCGGCTTAGCAGCCAGGGTCACTAACCACTAGACCAACATGGTAGTCACAGTATTTTATACGTTGCTATTTAAATTGTTGTATCATCTTTCAATCAGATTAGTAGTTCCTGAGATAAACGCGTTCAAACATACTGGTATAGATATGAAATATTGCTTAGTCATTTTTGTATAATCACCATACGTAGAAATGTTTTAATGTAATTAATATATGTTATTACATTAAAAAATTGCTATGGTCATCTTAGTTTACTATTTTATCATTTAAAAAACGAATGTCATGATTACCTACGTTATTTATAAGAGTATTAAATTTATAACTCTATGATACACTAACGGCACGTTCCAGCTTCGTACGGATAAACATTTATTTTGTTTTCGTAGAGGTATTTTTTAAAAATTTATAGTCTATGTTATTCGCTGATAATGTATCTTTGTATTAGTGAAAGATTTTGTAAATCGGTACAGTAGTTTTTGAGTTTATTCATTACAAACAAAATATGACTTATTCACTCTTGTATCCGTTCCTACCTCTCCAAAATATCTCGCTCATTTTAGGGATGCGTTTTAAAACAAACCTTTTTCTATTTCTGAGATACTCTATCTTAAATAATTTATTTAGCGCCACGGCTAAATAAATGGGTCGGCAACACGCAAGTGATACTCTGGTTTTGCAAGCGTCCATAGGCTACGGTAACGACTTAATATCATACGGGCCGTATGCTCATTTTCCATCTAAGTAGTATAACAAAACAATTAAGACCTATTTATATATCCAGTCTATTTATAGGGATAATCAAACAAAATATTGTACGTGTTATTCCTATATTACCTACTGTCATACATCAATCACTGCTAATCTTATACAATGTAGGTGTAACTATAGATAAGAATGTCAGTTTTCTGACCTATATGCAAGTTACACAAAATTTTTGCTACTTTTATAATTGCGAAATGGCAACCCTATTCACGGGCAGGGTTGTCAGTGGATGTAAAAGTGATTTCTAACAAAATAGTTGGATAAAATAATTTCCTAAGTGCAACGTGCGTGCAATCGCAGCAAAACTGGTAGCTTAACTCACTGGTTAAACTACCAAGGGCACGGTAACCCTATTGATGGGTGTCTGCAATTTCCATCTGAGCGTCTTTGTGCTTTGGAGGGTACATTAAAAGTCGGTCCCGACTGTTTACAGTCGTTAGATTACGATACTCTGTCACCAGGTTGGTTACTAATTATCGATAAGAAGAAGATAGAAAGTCCATAAATGACCAATGACGACCTGTGACCTGACTCACGCACAGGAACAAAACTACACTACTTTATGTAGTTATTTAGCTATGGTGTTCTGTGTCGTCTTAACCCGGTTCGGCTTGCCTGCTGGTGCCGTACATCTCTTCGAAATTCATGATTTACTAGTATAACATTTTACATATTATATGATACTGGTATAATAGTACACATTTGTGTGCTGATTGACATTAGCTTAAAATAAAAACGGAGCGCAACTTGTGAATTGTATCGTCGAGCTATTAGATTATTATTTTTGAATATGGAAAGCGTTCCGTTCGCGAATTCCATGGTTTTTGTTAACCCAAAAAGTGCTCAACGCGCCTAAAAAAAGTTTTCACTTAAAAAGACATATTCCTAAATATTTTTCCATTTGACAACCCTAACCACGGATATTGATATTGCGCATGCGAGTTGCGCTTGCGCTATTACATTGTTTTAATTATAACGATAATAGGAAGTGCTTGCATCGCTCCCATCCACCGCTTATATTGATTTTTACAATGGTTGTTTCTATTTAATTATTAAGGCTATTGTCTTATACCTGTCCAAGTTCGCAGGGGATATTTTTAAATAGGCTATATAAATATAACATTCAATCTCAATTTTCCTTGGTCACGCCGCGACTTTATCGATTTCTGTCTTTATTTCTTCAAAGTTTTCTATTACTTTGCGGCAGGGTAATAAAGGAATAGAAATAAGAAAATTGCACAGAAAATTGATTATCCCGGGCGGAGTCGGGGCAGGCCGCAAGTTTTATTAAATCAATGATGACTATGAGATGAGACTAGATGTTCCCCGTAGCTTAACCTGCGTTAAAATTAAATTTCATCCGCTGTTATATTTATTGTTACTTCTATGGTCCCCTTTCGTGTTAAATATATAGGCCTGCCTCTGTGATGGGGCTATTAAATTCAGAGCTAGTTCCTGAGATGAGTGCGATCACAATCAAAATTTTCAGCTTTATATTACGAACTGTTGCCTGTAGCTCCGCTTGCATGGATGTCCATCGCGTTAAAAAGTGTCCTTCCCCATGATACTATCTATCTCCTTGCCAAATTGCATCAAGATCCGTTCAGCCGTTTACTTGTGAAAAGGTAACAAACAAACAGCTTTTATAATACTTCTACCTATAGATAAGAATCCATACAATATTAGCGATCGTGACATAATCAGCGAGGTCAGTTTTTAAATAGCAATAATTCAAGATTTTTGCTAAATGACAGTAATATATTTTTACTACATAAGTATTATTTGTAAATGCTGATAAATAATGTATACTCGCGAATATATCAGCATTACACAATATTATAATGCTAATATTTTTTTGACTTACATTGCAAAACTACTGCTATATAAATCAGCATAAAGTGCCATTATATTATACTAGCTGTTGCCCGCGGCTCCGTCCGCGTGGATGTCGGTTATCGCTGTAAAAAGTAGCCTATGTGTTATTCCAGACCATAATCTATCTCTGTGCCAAATTTCATCCATGTTTTTTTTTTATACTTCTTGGGTGGCAAACAAGCATACGGCCCGCCTGATGTTAAGCAGTATCCGTAGCCTATAGACGCTTGCATTACCAGAGGTATCACTTGCGTGTTGCCAACCCATTTTTTTACACCAGGGCTTTAAGATGGAAGTAACCCTGGGATAGGAATACGTTTCTTTCAAAACGCATTCCTAAATGAGCGCTGGAGACCTGTACTCACACACAGGAACACAACTACACCGCTGTGTGTAGTCATTTGGCTGTGGTCTTCTGTATGTAGTCTTCCCCTCAATCTTGTTCTAGGTATGGACAATGTAATCGGGTGGTCTCCTCCAGGATAAAACACTATTATAATCTATACTAATATTATAAAGCTGAAGAGTTTGTCTGTTTTTTTGGTTAAACGCGCTAATTTCAGAAATATTTACTGGTTCGATTTGAAAAATTCTTTTTTTGTTGAATGGTGCATTTATCCAGGAAGGCTATAGGCTATATAACATCACGCTTTGATCAATAGGAGCGGAGCAGTAGTGAGATATGTTGCAAAATCGGGGAAAATATTCCAAATTACCACGCGGACGAAGTCGGGCGGCCCCTAGTTAATTATATTAGTATTTAGTCTACCCCAGCAACCTTCTTCGAGGTCATCTATTGTGCCTGAAGATAGAACATTAGTGGCTTCATTTACCAAGTCGTGGTATTTGAAGACGTTTCGCGTTTATTATTGTTTGTAAGGCAATTAAATAACCTAATTGCAAACAACTATTGTCTTTATTATTTATTTTGCCTAGCCTGTATTGTCCCACTGCTGAGCAAAGGCCTTTACATCCATTCCCGTCTTGTGAATATTGTCTTTATAGTCATCAAAAATACATTATTAAACAAAAACGATAAAATACAAACTACTAGTTCTTGCCCGCGGCTCCGCTCGCGTCGATGTCGGTTATCGCGATATAAAATAGTATAGTATGTAGCATATTCGCTATCCCAGACCAAAATCTATTGACTGCCTCGGTGGTCCAGTGGCCGCAGTATGCGCCTGCTATGCACGAGGTTGTGGGTTCGATTCCAACACAGGATAAAACTTTGTGTGACCCATAAAGAATTGTTCTGGTTCTAGTAATTTGTGTCCGTTAATTGTATGTTTGTAAAGTCCCCCGCGACACAGAGCTTGTTCTCTAGTGCGGGAGTTGTCTTTTTAAAAACAAAAAAGAAAATCTATCTTTATGCCAAATTTCATCCAGATCCGTTCTGTAATTTTCACGTAAAAGAGTAACAAATATCCATCCATCTTCACAAACTTTTACATTTATAATATTAGAGTAGGATAAATCTAATTGAAGTCTTTGAAGATGTCAAGAAGTAGATGATCTATTTGCGTTGCTATCAAGGATATATCCATCAGCAACTATCTATCTACGTTAGCAATATTATTTCTTCTAGAGAGACTGTTAAAACAGAGTAAAGGCCAATTGCGAAAGGGAGTAATAATTAATAGATTTTTGAAGATGGCACGAAATGAGACTTATCTATTTGCGTGGTTGTCATCATTATATGTAAAATCGTTTGTTCTGACTAATGATTTAGTAAGCAATTCATCAAGTCCAAAAAAAGTTCTAATTTTGTTTTTATTTTCTCAAAAATAAATTCCGAACTAGAGATAAAGCTCTGTGCTCGCGGTGGACTTTACAAACATACAATTAACGGACACAAAGTACACCCAGACTCGGAACATCTCTTTGTGGTCACAAAGTTTTGTCCGGTGTGGGTATCGAACCCACAACCTCGTGCGAAGTAGACACATACTAAGGCACTGGACCACGAAGGGTTCGGATTTGTAAATCAATGCAAAATCTATCATCAATCTTTCTTGACGAGTTGGTCACTAAATCTGATTGATGATCAACGCATACCCAAAATTAACTTACTTTTAACTCTATTTTTAAAAATGACAGACTTTCATACAAAATGTCACCCTCCTTTTCTCCAATTTAGGGATTGAATTTTCAAAATTCATTTCTGTGCTCACCAAAATTCATTATAGTGTAAAAGAAACCGGCATGCAAACTTTTAGTCTACCTAATTGTACACTATTACCAAATTCCACAGAATATATACAATGGTTTTCATAAAAAAGTAATCTTTATATAACGGCCCTGTACAGCTACTCGTATCTCCGTTGCCGTGTGTACTATCGTGAGAATAATATAACGTAATAAAGGCCAATGGCGAAAGGGATTACCTCAAACGGATATGAAACTAATAAGTTATAGCGTTTATTTATATTTTACCTTGAGTATTGAGAACATTCAACCTGTACTAGATTAGTAGCTGTAAAATTACACGTGTGGCTTAGTAGTAAAGGCACCTCGCGGAGTGTTTTGGATTTGACTAGCTTCCGACCGCGGCTTTACCTGCGCGTACACTCCCTCGAAAACAAAGATTTTTTTCCGGAATAAAAAGTAGCCTATGTGTTATTCCAGGCATCTTTATGCTAAATTTCATCCAGATCGGTTCAGTAGTTTTTGCGTGAGAGAGTAAGAAACATACATCTATACGTTCTTACAAACTTTCGCGTTTATATGTAACTAGCTGTTGCCCGCGGCTCCGCCCGCGTGGATGTCGGTTATCGCTGTAAAAAGTAGCCTATATGTTATGCCAGACCATAATCTATCTCTGTGCTAAATTTCATCCAGATCCGATTTGTAGTTATTACGTGAAAGAGTAACAAACATCCATCCATCCATACTCACAAACCTTCACATTTATAATATTAGTAAGGGAGTAAGGATATTAGTAGGATTTGTACACGAGACAATATCTTTGTGAATTGTATTTGTAAAGTATCCTGTGACACAGTGTTTATTCCCTAGTAAAGTACGAGTAACACCTTTGCCTAGCCCTTCAGGGGAAATTAAGAGGTATTCCTCAAAGCGTTTCGTTCCTACCATTTTGAAGCGCTCCTTTTTATTCCTCGGAGCGCACCTTTTAGGAGAAATAGAATTTTAATATTTTTAATTGCTATCGGGAGCGCTCCTAAAAGGTGCGCTTCGAGGAATAAAAAAGGAGCGCTTCATTAGGTGCGCTTCAAAATGGTAGCGCTTCGAGGAATACCTCGAAATTAATTACATACATACAGGTACATACATAGCTTCACACGCCTGTATGCTAGTAGTGATAGAGGGATGTGCATAGGCAGTTGTTCACTTCGGGATATCATGTTTATACCTATGCTATTTTTGTATAGAAAAGCATTGTAATTACATATTATAAAACAAAGTCGCTGTCGCTGTCTGTCCGTCCCTATATATGCTTCAATCTTAAAAACTACGCAACGGATTTTGAAGCGGTTTATTTTAATAGATAAAGTGATTCAAGAGGAAGGTTTATATGTATAACACATGCATAATATTGTAAAGAAACACTGATAAATGTAGAGGTTTCTAATGTGATGTTGTATATAAACACATTTTTTTGCGCTTACATTGCAAACGCTGGCTGAAGCCCACAAGATAAATCAAAATAATGTACTACAGTATTGTACACCTTAAAAAGGTCAGCAAAAAATTCCGCGATGGTATATATCTATCTCTTAAGGATAACCCACAATAACCATTTTTTATCCTTTAAATTTTACGGGAAAAAATTGCTTATTCACGAAGTGATTTTAACCTCTAAACAAAACATGTTTGTATTGTCTAATGACAAAAAGCTGTAAACGTTGTATATAAAGACATTCTGTAGTGTATTTAGTACCAGCATTGCACCCGTGCGGAGCCGGGGCGGATCGCTAGTAAAATCCTACTAATATTATAAATGCGAAAGTTTGTAAGGATGGATGGATGGATGTTTGTTACTCTTTCACGTAAAAACTACTGAACGGATCTGGATGAAATTTGGCACAGAGATGGATTATGGTCTGGAATAACACATAGGCTACTTTTTACAACGATAACCGACATCCACGCGGACGGAGCCGCGGGAAACAACTAGTATATAATAAAGTTTATTCTGTACTTTGATGCAGTTTGTGCCAATGTATATTTAGCCGCATTGACATTGAAGTTTTGTCTGAGAATTGCATAGTTTACAATACATTACGTACACATAGCAACTGATGAATTGGATAAGTAGGTAGGTACCTACGTGTATGCGTATTGACAATATACGAGTACATTTGTGAAATAAAATGAGACTATTTCGTGACAATATATTTATCAACATTCTACGTGAGCAGTTTTGTATGTTATTATACCTACTTAATATTGTATAGGTAGGTTGTTTTGGTGTTGGTGAATAAAATGGCAACTCCTCGTTCCATTCCGAGGGTGTCATAAGAGTCGACTAAGGATAATATCCACTGCAAGGGAGGGAAAACTCGAAACAAAACCCTATTCCAACACGTCTGGCCAGCGTGGTATATATAGTAGGTTAATATCATAAGTAGGTACCTACATCATAGGTAGATTAATATTGTATAAAGTTGACATCTTTTGAATTTCAAATTAAGACCGAAAATAAATCGCTATAAATAGCTACGTCTTTGTACGATTCTGTTCTGGTTTTTTATTTAAACTAAGAGGACGAATCTCTATATGTTTTATTATCTATAAAAATATGCTGCGTCTTACATAATCGAAATACCAACATACATCGTTCTGTTAAAAATTTACTGATACAGAACATTTTAGATAACAGTACTTATTTGTACAAAATATTTACCTACGCACTTACAAGTTTGACTACTGACATACTAGAAAGAATAATATAGTAGCGACTCTCCTTTGTACTTGCTCAAAAGCCAACAAATAAATACCTATAGCGCCTCTCTGCAAGCCCCCTCGTTTGGTTGTCACCACAGCTCAATAATATAATTATTGTAATAAAAGACTATTTAATTAATATAAGATAGGTGTTTTAGGTATCTACTGTTATTGTCATTATATTATACTACCTGTTGCCCGCGGTTTCGCTCGCGTGGATGTCGGTTATCGCTGTAAAAAGCATATGTGTTATTCCAGACCATTAACTATCTCTGTGCCAAATTCCATTCAGATTCTTTCAGTAGTTTTTACGTGAAAGAGTAACAAACATCCATCCATACTAACAAACGTTCGCGTTTATAACATTAGTAGGATTTAAATGAATACACCAACTCCAACCAACCAACTAAGCGGTAGGTATTTAACTTAACATATTGGCTAAGTGTCTTTACTACTTATTAAATTATACTATGCTACACTACATTGGTACAAAATCATAACAAAACGTCTCGTGATCTTTAGTCACTTGTTTATCACAATTAATGATTACGGTGATAGTATAATTAATCGTGGATTGATTGTTATGCACTGGGCTTTAGATACAACCAATTAAAGGTCGCATGTAACACCTTGTTCAGTGCATGTCATTGGCAGTACCGGCTTTAGAGGGGGGGCGCGGTAGGGCAACGGCCCTAAGACGCAAGGCGTCCCTTCGACGCCACAGCCTGGAACCTTTTTTAAGTTTGGTCAAGACCAAGACAAAAACCATCAAGCCTACCGAATTCTTTACCGGGCGTACCTTCAATTTGGCGTGGGGGGAGGGTAGGTTTTTTTCAGTGCCGGCTGTAGCACTACCGGCGACCATGGGTAGAAGATTTTTGGCATTGCAACCACATTCTCCAATGACCAGCGCCGGTAGTGCTAAAGCTGGTGATTGGAGAATGTGGTTGCGATGCCAAAAATCGATGCGTGAAAAAAAACTTTGTACCTCTTTTTTAAACACATTGCGTGCACAGAGGCGAGTGAGATACCTATGGCATAGTTAAAGTTTAAAAGAAGAAGGAATGCAGCAGGCGTGGGTCCAGGATTTGGTTTAAGGGTATACAATCCTAGCTCATTTCACTAACTTAATCTTTTAGAAAAGTGATATATAAGTTGAGATGAATTGGTCGCAAGCTAATTGCACCCATATTGGACCCAATGCCATAGTTATAATAAAACCCAACCGTATAGTCTTTTGTTTTATCAAACAAATACATTATGCTCATCACACAAAGATATGTCTTGGGCAGAAATCGGGCCCATGATTTCTGTCTAGTCATAAAGTTGTGGGTTCTGTTCTGACAAATGTTTTATCATCATCACGTTCATTGTGACGTCACGCCGTCCACCTCCATCAGCCCTCTCTCCTGCGCATTATCGTCCTCAACAAACTTTGTGCCTAAATACCTACGTCCCTGAGTGTTTAGTGTTCTCTCTTGTGCTGTAATATTGTTGTGTAAAATATATATAGTATTTTCTTTGGTGTGATCCTAACCGGCCACGCGGGTCAACTAGCCCACGCAGCCGGATACACCTTAAATATCTAACTAAGTTACACCATTGCTGGACATAGGCCTCACTAACTACACGCCACAAATCTTGACTAGTGCTTATTAAGTATTCTGTGCTAGTGCTAAATGCGGTCTATATTGTTCATCTTGAAGACAGAGTAGACCGCTTTATAATGGAACTCCAAAGAGCACTGCCAATGCTTAAGTAATAATAGTGAATGCTGTTTGTTACGCTTTCACGCTTAAATCGCTGAACCGATATAGGTGAAATTTTATTCAATTTAAATATAGCTAAATTCTACATAGGAAAATTAATTGAAGTCCTACTTAAAGCCTTTTTCATCGACTTGCATAAGTGTCAAATGGGTATATAATAAAAAAAGAAATAAGATTTTAGGACCCTACTTTTCTCCACGTAACGGACTGACGGCACACAGAGAGCTGATCTCATAACCTGCTTTTCTAAACATTAATATCTATTATAATATTATTATTATATATTATATGGTTTATATTTATTTAGTAAATAACTATTTTCTAAGGTGAATGTGATATACCTAATATAGGGTAGGCCAGTCACGCGGACAGTAAACTTGGCAGCAATTAAAACATTTGACTCCGATCACGAGACTTGGCTTTATTTTTCAAGTAACAATATCGTTTTCACGTGGATTTCATTTTGTAAATTGTAATAATAAAAATAGAATTGTAAGTTTGGCTCGTTTTATAAGATGTTTAATAAGCATAATTGCCAATTGCACATTGCAGAAATAGCAATACTTAACAAATTGCTCTACCTATGATGTAGGTAGGTACTTAAAGTAACTTATAATGTAACCTATAACCCATTTTTATCTGTGCACTTGGGGCTGTCAAAATCGTTAGGTTGGCATGATTAAGTTCACTCGCCCGCTTACCCTCCTTCCTCCACGTAGACGCCTATCCCTGTCAGTACGATCTGCACTTTTAAGTCTTCTGCGCTATTTGAGTATCCATATCTCTCGTTGTTATAATCAAAAGGGCTTACTCAAATTAGTGTACACACCTAACAATCAAAATGATTATAATTATCATTGAAATTTCGTTCCAATGCTACCAACAAGGCAATATTTTGACATTGACAGTTGCACAGTTATAAAAATCGCGGTAGGTTTATCGTTCCTGCTAAAGTGAGAAAAACATTCAAAAGATCGTTTAGCTTGGTATTGTAACATTTAAAGTTACCACAGAATACTTAATAGTACAAGCGTCCCGTCAATGTTTGGTTCGTCAAAGAAAAGTTTACGTTTATGCCATTCTTGTCCATATTTTGATGATAAAAAATTAATGACATATGTCCAACAAAGAGAACACAAAGCCTCTTCGTATTTCGCGTATACATATATTCATTTAGTTCTTTTTATTATTACAAAAGTTTTTGAATGCATATTGAGTTCTATTCAATGGCAAATAGAAACCATAATAGCATTGAACCGAAGCAGTACCTTTAAAAGAGTGTATTGTGTACGATCTGATTGAGTGCTCGATTAAAAGAATTACGTGAAAAACAAGTCAAGGACATAGCCCGCCATGTTTTGATACAGTTGAACTGTTATTCACCAGATTTGAATTACAATTAGCTTTGAACTATTTACCATGAAAACAGCAAAATTCAATAGTGCGGTCGTGTTTCATCGCAAAAATATCGCTTTGTTATTCAGCTACTTAAAGATTAGGCAATAATCTTATCTATTTGTTTTCTATCCACTTGAAAATTTGGAAATTATGATGCAGAGTAAACTTGAAAACGTTTCGGTGCATAGGCATTTTTTTTTCTAAATGTAAGCGGAATAATAAAATGCATGTCTACGTATTGATTGTTGTGAGATGCTTTTTTATTAATTTATCAATGTCATGTTAATTTAATTAACGAAGTTTTTAACTAATCTTTTTTTGTAATAGGTATTAAGTACCTAATTATATAAAATAAATAGAAAATGTATTGTATATACATTTGTTTGTAGTGTATAAACTCAAAACTACTTACCTGATTTTATAATACCGCATTATAAAAGTAAAATTTATATTTTATTTTAAAAAATGAAATCACTACCAAAACTACCCTTACGAAGCCGGGACGGGCTGCAGATCCTACTAATATTATAAATGCGAAAGTTTGTAAGAATGGATGGATGGATGGATGTTTGTTACTCTTTCACGTAAAAACTACTGAACGGATCTGTATGAAATTTAGCACAGAGATAGATTATGGTCTGGAATAATACATAGGCTACTTTTTACAGCGATAACCGACATACACGCGGGCGGAGCCGCGGGCAACAGCTAGTATGCAATATTTGTGGGCCTACTACATTCCTATCTAAATAAATAATAACATTATTAAAATGACTACAATTCTACGTGCATTTATAACCTTTTTGCACGGAAGCTATCTGACCAATAAAAATAAAATACATTTCACTGATCGATACACGAGAGAAGCCACGAACAGAAGCTACCATAACCAAACAATCTCCACAATCAATCAGATTTCGAATACACAGTATGGTAATTAATTATAAGCCTTAATACTTTTTATCAACGTTATCTGTACGTGACCGAACACACGAGATATAAAAGCGTGGCTACTATCTCAAGTATACAATAATCTACTTTACCCCGTCGTAATAAGGATTATCTGATCGATCGTTTGCTAAGCTGAGGTCGGCTCGATTATAACAAAGATGTATCGTAATTAGAAAAGTACGGCATTAAATAATTATGATAGTTAGATTGTATAGACGTGCAGTTGTCGTCAACCTTGTCCGGTGAGTGGTCGTTAATTTTGGTCGAATTATTTTATGTAAAACATGTGATTGGAGGTAGTGAGAGCCAAGTTGGAAAGTAACATGTGTGGTGTGAGTTTAATCTGGGCCGGCAATACTAATGTGACTTCATAAAATCTAAACTATAATATTATAAAGAGGAAGGAATTGGTTTTTATTATGCTGCATTATGCTGAGCAGAGTCCAAATTCCCGTAGATGTGACATACAGTGGATACAAAAAAAATATGTATATATACATATATTATAAACATTTTTACTTTTTTTTTTTGTTTTGTTTCTCGTTCTAAATAGATACATAGTTTGTTATTTAATTATTTTTTTTTTGTAGTTCCTAGTGTATGTCTTTGCTGGAATTAAATGCATTTTCTTTCTTCTTTGTTACGATTTAACTCAAAAACTACTCAATTGATTTTAAAAATTCATTTACCATTAGAAAGATACATTATCAGCGGGTAACATAGGCTATATTTTATTGAAAAAAAAATACGGTATCCCTACGAAAACTAAATAAATATCCATTCGTCCTAAGCCGGTACGTGCCGCTAGTTTCTTATATAGAAATCAAATCATTTTCCATCTGCTTACTGCGAAGGTAAAGGCTAATGCTAAGCATTGCTTGAAGCAGCGTGTTTACCATTGATAACTTCTATATTTTTATCTATTTATTTAAAAGACAAATCTCGCTCTATGGTACGGTTTATGGACGTGTAATTCACGAACAGAAAAACACCCAAGTTGAAACAATCATTATGAATCAAACAAAGTTTTTTTTGGAGAAATCAAACTTACATCACTCGACACCGTGTTGGTGGCAAACTAAACACCTTGACTACTAAACCTCACATCGTCATAACTGCAATTATATTCTATTTAGCAATCTTTAAAAGTTATTATTTTGCAACTTTTAATAACATTTTATGGGTCTGAAGATGCTATTCTTACTTCTAGTATTGCAAGCGTCGAGTATGAAGGAGACCCGTTCCTAGCAGTGGGACGATTATGGGTTGAGATGATGTGGCTAAGTGCAACTGCTTATTATCAGACGGGCCGTATGCTGGTTTGCCACCTATATAAAATGTTTTTTTTTGTCCACAGGGCAGTATAACAAATCTCGGCCACAATGTGTCCCATTTGGCCGATGCACCTTATCATCATCTACCTGCTGGCGCTATGTCCACTCTGGGTGGTCTGCCAGGCACTGCCGGAGCTGACGGCGACATTCCAACCTCCTCAGATAACTGTCCACATGAGCGAATATGAATATGTTGATTTTGATGTTAGCGGTAAGTATTTTTCTATTTACTAGCGAACCTAACAAACGATGTCCTGAACGAACGAGAGAAATATCCTCAAACTCTATCGCAACACCTGATCCACCTACCGAATCCAATTGTGAAACTCAATCACACAAAAGCTAATAATAATAGTGCACAAGTGTGTAAGAGACACAGTTGCACTCTGAATTTCTTAACTCTCATGGACCGATGTGATAGCAATTCGATATGACCAGCGAGAGATCAGGTTCTAACAAACTCGGAAATCGATCACTCATGTAGAAGAGTGATCGAATTCTGAGTTTGTTAGAACCCTACAAGCTTGCTTAAAAATTACAAGCTTATTAATAATTTATAATACCAGGGTTTTAAACACAAAACCTTCAAGGGAACCCTAAAGATATTCATGCACAGAAACATTTTAAAAAGTACCCAGAACCGACGTCCATGCAAAAAGACGCGGAAGATAAATTTTAATAAAAAACAAAAAGACAACTGACGCACTAGAGCACAAGCTCTGTGTCGCGGGGGACTTTACAAACTTACAATTAACGGACACAAATTACACCCAGACTCAAATCTACTCTTTGTGGGTCACACAAAGTTTTTTTCCTGTGTGGGAATCGAACCCACAACCTCGTGAACAGCGGGCGCATGATGCGGCCACTGGACCACTAAGGCAGTCAAAAAATGTACATGAAGCGAAAGAAATACATATGTCTGGATTGAAGCATCCCTATGTTTCTATGTAGGAACTTCTGCTATCATATTCTGTAAGGTAGAATTCCTTCTCCAAACAGGCTGTTCGCTTGTATGATCCCCTAGCTCTTTTACATCTATCCTTTTTTCATCTTTTCAGGAACGGGCATGCAAGCAGGAGATACGTTTACATTAACGAGTTCGGAGCCACAATTAGCAACAGCAGATTGGAACTCTACATATCAGTTAACAGAAGACCATGTGGCTAATAGTAAATTTGAAGGCAGATTGCGAGTTAATGCTATATTTCTTGGTAAGTGCTTTTTATTTATTTACTAACTTTTTCCTGCGGATAGAAATGAGTGGATGTCGTTTTTTAAAAATAAAAGCTATGACAAGATAAACTTTTATTAAAATCTGTTCAGTATTTATGCGTGAGCAATAAATATCCAATCATCTTCACTCAATTCCACATTCACATTTCTTTTGTCTGTCTTTCTATCTGTTTGTTTTGGTTAATCTTCAATAGCTGTACTAATTTTTTATTGGAAGCAAGTAAAAATAATCGGGAAACTTAGATGGTTTCTTTGCGAAAAGTACCTACTTACATAATTTATTAAAGAATATAAATTTAATATGTATCTATATAGTGGGAGTTTAGAGAAAAAATATGTCCCATTTTTTAGTGTCAAAAGAAACAAAGATACCATCTATATCCTTGCCTAATTTCATTAAAATCCGTTTAGCTGTTTGTCAATAAAAAGGCAGGCAGCAAATAGACAAAGTTACTTTCGCATTTTTAATAATATTAGAAGCTATGTTAAATGCATGCTTTACAATGTCAAATACTGTAGTATTTTTCATATAGCATGGGTACTGTGACGTTTGACATTTAAAGATAAATATTAATGAAAATGATAGACGATTAAATTAAAACCTGTCGATTGAATGCTTTCAATTGAAGGCTTTGATAATTCAATTGGCATTTTCTTTATAATTGCAATTTTCGACTACTGTATGTATATATATATATATATATGTATGTATGTATATATATAATTATATTTGTGTATTTATATAATTATATCTAACTTTATAATATATATAAAATTATATATTGTATATTATGTATAACACTATAAAAATTTATTCTTAACTTTTAATAATTTTAACACCTGCCATTAATATCTCTGCATCACCCTAAGGTTGACTGGTAGAAAATGCCTAAGGCATTAAGTCCGCCTCTGTAACTTAGTGCAGGAAGTTTTAAATAAATAAATTAGCCAATAGGTTAGAGATTGATTCATTCATTTTCTTTCATCTCTATTGTAAAATGTTAAACGTCACAGTACCCATGCTATGTGCAATACACTATAAGCAGTTCAAAAAGCCCTTTAAATCAGATTTGATAAAGTAAACTTATTTTGTTGTCATCTTCTTCTTATCGTGTGGTTAGTGGCCAACCTGGTGACAGAGTTATTTAAATCGCTCATATTTAGGCCTCTGTCGTGATCTAACGATTGTTAACAGCCGGGACAGACTTTTAACGTGCCCTCCGAAGCACGGAGACGCTCAGATTAAATACCACTATGCGGTCACCCATCTAAAGGGTTACCGCGCCCTTGATAGCTTAACTCACTGATCGTTTACCGGACAGCGAGTGCACCTAGCTATGAGCGCCACTCATTGTTGTCAAGAAATAAGTTTAGGTAAATAAATAATGATTGAAAGTAAAAAAAAACATTCATCACCTACATACACCCAGATAACCTCTACTTTAAATTGACTGTATCATTGTATTTATATATATTAAGTCCACTTAATCATAAGTCTATATCGAGTAGATAACTGACAGAGCATGTGTGGGGATTATTACTTAATTCAATTTTAATTTCGAAATAATGGTTGAGCCATCGATTAATGGCAACTGCACTTATTAATCGATGGCTCAAGAAGGGAGGGGAGGGAACAAGGAGATATATATTTTTAAACTACTTAGGTAGCAAATAAGCATACGGCCCGCCTGATGGTTAAAAGTTACCATAGCTTTTGAATGCTTGCAATGCATCTGCGTGTTGCCGAAACAACATTTTGAGTGTTTTGTGATGGAATATCCTATAAGCCTTAAATTTATTTTATTTATTTATCAATAAACACTTACATCTATCATTACAGACTAAATCTAATGCGATAGTGCAGGAACTAAGAAATGTAACTTCTAACTAAAACTAATTTACATTATAACTTAATATATAGTAGTAGTAGATAGCCCTTGTGAACTCGCTCAGTGAGCACGTAAACAAATCGACTTGCTGAGCCACTGTATTGAGCGCACGCAGCGCTCGCGTCAGCGGCGCTTTCTGCAGCAAGTTAGTGCGCGCGTGCTTAAAAGAAGACAAGTGTAAACCGAAGTAGAATAGAATAACAAAACAATGAACGGGATTTGACATTTCGATACCTCCCACGTAAGTTATTGTAACCCCAAAATCAAGATTTTACAGTAGAGCGTTTTAAAGTTATAAATTGAAATATAATCGTCATTTTTTGTAGTATTTTTGTGAAATTTGGTATGTATATATAGTTTTGGGTACTTTCAATTATAAGGCAAGAAAATTTATAAAAATATTGGTACTTTTTGAGATTTTGCTCATACAATATTTTACAGCGATGTGTATCTTAAAAAAAAGTTGTATGTGATACTTACAATCGTTTACACTGGAAAATAATGGTTGTATTTTATTGTATGTGTTAGATACTATAGTGTACGTTGGGTGAAACTAAATATATGCAGTATTGTATGTTAAGAAAATTAACTTTTATTAATGAAAATAAACTTAAAAATATTTCAAATAGGGACAAAACATACTTGTAGAACGAACGAACGACGTGGAAAACCTTGGGGGAGGCCTATGTCCAGCAGTGGACGTCTTATGGCTGAGATAAAGATGATGATACTTGTAGAGTTTTTCATCTAGGAACTTGTTCTAGAATTCTAACGAATAATAACAAAAGAGATCAAGGGAATACAAACATAAAAATGTAAATAAAATGTTTCATACAGAAAGTATACTAAGTATCTTTCTTTCTTTTTTATCTATTTTTTTTAAAGACAACTTCCGCACTAGAGAACAAGCTTTGTGTCGCAGGGGACTTTACAAACATACAATTAACGGACACAAATTACACCCAGACTCAGAACAAATATTTGTGGGCCACACAAAGTTTTGTTCTGTGTGGAAACCGAACCCACAACCTCGTGCACAGCAGTCGCATATTGCGACCACTGGACCACCAAGGCACTCAAGTCCAGTATAAAAAATATAATCAAAATAATGTGTGTTGCTTTTAATCAATAATAATTTGCATCCTACTTTCTTGTACCCTAGTTTTATGGGTAAATAATAAAAACTGTAACAAAAATTCTTAATCAATAAATTTACATTACTATCTAACTCTGAGATCAGCTTACAATCAAGGTTCATAACGTTAACTTCATTCTTTTTTAAGTTATCTGAATGTCAGTATCCAAAAAAAATGTAATATCATCATCGGTCATTTATACCTTTGCGAGTGATCTAGATTCGACAAACTGTGTGAAAGCATTTTGTATTGCCTCCTGAGAAGACAACTTTTTATCACGTAGAAAATTGTCCAAATCACGAAAAAACTATAGTCCGTTGGAGCAAGGTCTGGCGAAAACGTAGGGTGACAAATGGTTTCTAATTGCAGTTTCTGTAGAGTTAAATTAGTTTATCGTGCTGTATGAGGTCTCGCGTTATCATGGAGAGCAATAATGGTGAAGATCGATTCATGAGTCGGGGCTGTTTCACTGCTAGTTTTGCTATTATTGTTCGGAGTTCGGCACAGTAGATATTGCTTGATCAGATCGAAGAAAACTATAAGTAAAAAACACCATGCTGAGACCACCAAACACTCGCTTACGGTTATCGTAAGGAATCCACTTTTTTATCACATGTCACAATTCGATACAATATTCCTTTATTTCTGTATCATTCAACAAGGCAACACAAGTTTCAACACGCGTTTCTTTCTGCAGATCAGTCAAATCATGAGGCACCTATTTTTCACATTTTTTATTTTATTGATTTGTCGCAAATGAGTCAATATTGTTGGTAAAGTAACGTTAAACCATGCCGCTAATTCCTGGGTAGTTTGTCTCGGATCGGCTTCCACCATTCTTTCAATTCATTTTTATTCACCTGTGTGGGCGGTCTTCCACGAGGTTCGTTCTTCAAATCAAAGTTATGGAAACTTTGATTTGAGAAACACGAATGCATTTAAACAGAAATCGCACGGTGCGTTTATTAGCAGTCCTCCATCCAAACGCGACATTGATATTGCGAGCTGTTTCTGCCGCGTTAGTTCCGCGTCGGAACTCGTATTCAAAAATCACTCGAAGTTTAGAAGTATCCATCTTTCTTGTCTAAGCTGAATAAAAAAAACAACTGAAAGTCGATAATCGTCTATGGCATATCTAACTCGAGAGTTTTTGGGCTTTGGCATTCACGTAAAGTAATTGTAAAGATCCCGGTTATTACGTAATTGTAATAATCGTTAAGCTAGGTGGAGAAATCCTGGACAGCTTGACAACCAGTAGGTGGACCACTAGCCTACTCCCACCATCTACAATTGACTAGTGTGGTGGAGTATTTACCCAACCCCTCCCAATTTTAAAAAGGGATGTTATGTAATGTTAAGCAGTCATATCATCAATTCTTAATGAAATGGAAGTGGTAGAATCCCATGAGCTGAACCATAGAAATAGCTTATGCATAAATGATGATAGCAGTGGCAGAAAATGTTAGAATTTTAGGCACACTCTATTGTATGTAAATTTAAAAAAAAATTCATAGCAACGTAAAATATGCCATGTCAACATACAATATGATTTTTAGTAACCAATCCCCACGTAAAATATTGTATGTATTACATAACACTTAATTTGTTATAACTCCGCAACGTAAATTGTTGTATGTGATTATACAATATTGTTTTAGGTTATTCTTAGCGATGTAAGTTATTGTAAGTAATCTATACAACAGTTTAGGCTGGCTTTGTCAAAATAAAATAAAAAATGAAATAAAATAAAGAAAATTAAATGATACTGTTACATTTTGGAGACTTGAATTACAAAAACTTTCGGATTTATTATTTAGTTATTTGGTTTAAGGACATATTCTGGTTTTCTATTGATTTTTCCTAGCAACTTTCGGTGGGTTTATCAGTATTATTTACCATATCACAGAGTTTTCGGCCTCTACTTTGTATTTTTTGTTTACGCTCCATTGTTTTAAAAATAGCTAAATAATATTACTGTTAAAACATTAAAAACGTTCGATATTTATCGCACCCAGCGAGGCATCCACCCGATCGAGCGCCCCCGGGCAAGACTATTGTATGTCACACATACACGGCGCGAGCGCTCAACGATCCCCGGCCCCGACCCGCGTAAACAGTTGCATAAGGTCGATGCAATGTTATACGCTGTGGTCATAATAATGATACAACTGTATACGTCTGAAAAGTACCCTAAATATGGCTATTTTTCAACTTTTTTAATTTTTAGCAGGTAAATATAGGTATAAAAAGGCGATATAGCTAAAAAAAGCAAAATGTCAATTTTGTGGGTTACAATAACTTACGTGGGAGGTATCGATTTGTTTACGACTTAATGTCGTAAACTTGTATCAAATCCCATTCATTGCTTTTTCTTCTATTCTATTCTACTACCATTTATGCCACTTCTCTAGAGGGGCAGCCCTGACATGTCTCTAGAGGGGCTGGCAACCTTTAGGATGGGGAGAGTATGAATTTTGGGTACAGTCAGGTTTTGGGCACATGAAAGTTCATACTTGTTGTACGAATCTCCTCTCTACGGCAATTGTAATAAGAACGGTACAAACTGTAATGTCTGTTGAAGATGATGTCCTTGAGCTCGTCAAGTGAGACGACTAAGTTTTGGTTAAGGTTTGCATTTAGCTAAATTTTTTTGGCTTAGTCTATTAATGCCCAATTCGTAAAATGCCTAGCAGTCTACAAATACCGAATGATTAAAATGACCGATTCGCAAAAGGACTAGTTCCTTAAATCTCTTTTTTAATTTCTATTTGTGGAACTCCTCTAGACCTACCTTTTTTTTTTTTTTTTTTTTTTATACTACCAAGGTGACAAACAAGCATACGGCCCGCCTGATGGTAAGCAGTTACCGTAGCCTATGGACGTTTGCAACACCAGGGGTGTCACTCACGCGTTGCCGACCCTTTAAAAACCTTATAACTCCTTTCTTGAAGAACCCCATGCTATAGTCTTTTGGAAAAACCTCGGCAGGGAGCTCATTCCACAGCCTAATCGTACGTGGTAAGAAATTCCTCTGGAATCTTACGGTACGGCAAGTTAGAGGTGCAAGGATGTGAGGATGAACTCCCTGTCGGTGGCGAGAGGTGCGTTGATAAAATGTGGCCGTGGGCATCATCTCGAACAATTCCTCAGAACACAGCCCATTGTACAGGCGGTAGAACACACACAAGGAGGCGAAGTCTCTCCTTAGACTTAGTGGATCAATACCGCCTGTGAGCTTGGGATCGTCAACAATCCTCACAGCGCGTCTTTGGATAGAATCAAAGGGTCCAAGCTGGTATCCAGGTGCTCCCGCCCAAAGGTGGCAGCAGTACTCCATGTGGGGCCGGACTTGCGCTTTGTAGAGCAGCAGTCTTTGGCCCGCGGTGAAGTACCACTTTGCCCTGTTGAGCACACCTAGCTTTCTAGATGCCAGCTTAGCCTTGTCTTCCAAGTGATGTCGGAACTGGACGTCACTAGAGATGTCGACGCCGAGGATCCCAATGCTCTTGGATATTGTAAGGGCTGTGTCTTGGAATTGTGGCGCCATAGCAAATGGGGCTTTCTTAGCGGTGAACGCGCAAACTTGTGTCTTACTGGGGTTAAATTGGACTAAATTTAGTCGTCCCCAATCAGAGACTCTGGAAAGAGTGCTACTGATTTCAGACACAAGTTTTTCGCGACTTTCATCAACAATGGAACGAGGGATATTTGCGTGGCCTTTGTACCTAGTTTAATTAGTTGCCTGTAGTGCGCATGCGTGCGTACGTGCCTACGTGCGTGCGTACATTAGTGTCCGATAATGTTATGTAAGCAAGGTGAAGAGGTGTGATGTCTCACGGTGAATTAAATATTTAATGCCACCACGATGCTAAATTAATTACCTAACTGTCTCAAATTAATATGCATTGCAACAACTGTGCTTATACAATTGAACAAACATAACAATTTTTAAATTACAAAATAAACAATAATGAAGTATTTCATAAAAAACATATAGGTATTCGTTTAACTGTCAAAAAATAATTTATGATGGTAAATAATAATACAAAGTTTTACACTTGGTTAAAGTGTAATTAAAAGTCTTTTATTTACTTTTTTATTGGTTTAAAACAAAAGATATAAAGTACCGAAGTGAATAGGGGCCCAGAAAAATTAGGGGTGTTGAAGTAGTTTAGGAGGGCAACGGTTGATTTGTAATTTCATTTAGATTTCAAAATTCCCTACCTACAACACAACATCGATCTTATACCGCAATAAACAAATAAATATTGCTTGATTGAATAAAATAATTAACATAGCTTTCATAGGATAGCGCCTGTGAGCAATCAAGTTTTAACTAGTTATAGTTCAATAACTTGATTTATGCAATCCAAAAAATTTTGAGGCGCTGAAAATTTATTGATTTTCAAAATGGGTGGTACACGAAATAAGTTTGAGAACATTTTAAATACACTATAGTAATGTAGACCGATGCTATTCCTCACAGGATAGTACAGCAGTGAGTCGCGTGTTGCGTATGTCTCAGATAATAAGACTACGAGCTAATTTTTTTTAAAGCCTTGTGTCGCTAGGTCACTTTACAAACATACAATTAACAATTACAATTAAAGGATTATTATAAATAAGTTTTTTTTTATACTACTTAGTGCTTGTTCACACTAGCGATTTGTCCGGCGATTTTTCAGCGATTTCAAGGCGGCGTGCACGCGGCGAGCACGCTGCTGAACTGTGCACCGTGCAATCGCTGAAAAATCGCCGGACAAATCGCTAGTGTGAACAGGCCCTTAGGTGGCGAACAAGCATACGGTCCGCCTGATGTTAAGCAGTTACCGTAGCCTATGGACGCTTGTCATACCAAGGGATCCCTCCTTCAGTGAAAAATGGGTTGGCAACACGCAAGTGATACTTTTCTAACATAGTTTTTAAGTCATACTTACTTGATTATTAGCTGATTTATATACATTTTGAACATTTGCTTTACAGGTAGACCAGAAATAACAGTGAAGGGTCAACGCGGCACACAAAACTTCGACATCACAAATGGTACCCTATCCATCATCGTAATCAGACCGGAGAGAGTCATTGACACTATATTCACATCATCCGTCGCTCTTTTTGTAAGTTATTGTCTCTCTTTTTAACCGACTTCAAAAATGGCTGCGTTAGCTTATCATCAGATCGTCTGTATATTTATATACAAATTCATGTTATATTTTTTTAATGCACGGGTGTATCTGACTGTTCTGTTGGTTTAGAAGTTAGTGACCCTGGCTGCTAAGCCGAAGGTTGTGGGTTCGATTCCCATCCAGGAAATTTCTTTATGTGATGAGCACAATTCTTTGTTTTGCGAATCCTTTTATAAAACTTTTGCAGCCCTACGAATGTATTTTTTTTAAATTATATTAATTACTAGCTATACCCGAAAACGCTTTGCACTTTGCGCTATGCTTTGTTTTTCAGTCTGATATACTTGTCCATTCCCGGATTGTTTACACAACTTCATGGATTTTCATTTTTTTCGCGGAACTCTAATTCATTTCTAAAAATAAAAGTAGCCTTTATTACGCCCCATAACATTAGCTATCTGTCAGTGTAAGTCTCGTTAAAATCCGTCCAGCCGTTTGCGCCATCAAACAGACAGACGAAAATTTTAAACATTGCATTTTTGATATCTTATTCGTTAGATAAAGTTACGTTATTATATTTTCAGGTGTCGTTAATCTTCATAAACTTCGGTTGTGCGATGCACTGGCCCACAGTGAAGGATGTAGTGAAGCGGCCCATAGGTCCAGCCATCGGAATGCTCGGACAGTTTCTCTTCATGCCGCTCGTAAGTTACATTCACTTCAACGTAAGCACTAGTTAAGTTATATGGACTTAGGTAAGCCGTTTGAAAAGAGGTAGGACGCCAAGTAAAAGTGGTGGTATCCAAATGGAAAAGTCGAAAGTCAAACTCATTTATTCATTATTATCAAATACATGATACTTATGAATGTCATAAAAACAAATGCCAGCATTTTTTTTCCCTACGGCCAATGCCTGAAAACATCGTGAAGAAACCCACATGACATGTCTTCGAAGAAATTCTAAAAGCATCCTACTAATATTATAAACGACGAAAGTTTGTAAGTATGGATGTTTGTTACTCTTTCACGTAAAAATTGCTGAACAGATCTGGATAAAATTTGGCACAGAGATAGGTATGATATTGTGGTCTGGAATAACACATAGGCTACTTTTTACAGCGATAACCGACATCCACGCGGGTGGAGCCGCGGGCAACAGCTAGTTCTAAATAAAAATATCACAATATCAGGCTGCTATTTCGAGCCATCGCCTGTACGTGCTCAACGCATGCAGACGGTCTGCTAAACTTTTTATATATAGAATACGACAACGGAAGATCCAGTCTATCGATTCCCCTTCTTAAAGTCCTCGGTAATAACCTGCTCTTATCTTATAATTAAATATTTACAGATGTCATTCGGCCTCGGTTTCCTGATATTCCCGGACTCAGCCGCCATGCGTCTAGGCATGTTCTTCACCGGAGTGGCTCCCGGGGGTGGTGCCTCTAATATCTGGACCTTCATCTTGGGGGGAAACCTTAACCTCTCACTTGCTATGACTACCATATCTACTATCGCGTCTTTTGGTAAGTGAACACTTATGATTATTATTATTAAAGAGTTTTTAAGGAAATTAACTCCTTTAATAGTTTGACTGCCTCGGTGGTCCAGTGGCCGCAGTATGCGCCTGCTGCGCACGAAGTTGTGGGTTCGATTCCCACACAGGACAAAACTTTGTGTGATCCACAAAGAATTATTCTGAGTCTTAGTGTAATTTGTGTACGTTAATAGAATGTTTGTAAAGTCCCCGTGACACAGAGCTTGTTCCCTAGTGCGGGAGTTGTCTTTAAAAAAAAAAGTTGTGAACCACCGTTTAGAACTTTTTTTTAATGATTTTTCATTATACTGCTTGGGTGGCAAACAAGCATATGGCCTGCATGATGTTAAGCAGTTACCGTAGCCTATGGATGTTTGCAATACCAGAGGTAGGTATCACTTGCGTGTTGCCAGCCCATTTTTTTATACAAGGGTTTTAACACTTTCTAGGACAGTTAACGCCTATAGACGTCATGACAATAAAACATCTATTGTGTCTACGTTACTGTCCGCGAAACTGTTAAGTAATTAGTGTCCCTGGAATAGGAATACGTTTCTTTCAAAATGAATCCCTAAATGAGCACTGGAAACCTGTACTCACACACAGGGACACAACTACACCGCCGTGTGTAGTTATTTGGCTGTGGTCTTCTGAAGGTGGAGGTCATTCCCCAGTTGGTCTTGCTCACTAGTATGGTGCCCTACCGCTCTTAATCTTTCATGTCATCCCAAAACCTGCTAAATAAGCTTAATTTTTTTTCCAGGATTGATGCCAGCATGGTTATTCTCACTCGGTCAAGTAGTGTTCCGCAATGCAAATATTGTGGTCCCATATGCTCGCATAGCTAGCTTCGTAGCCGGCCTCGTGGTCCCTATGGCCATAGGCCTGGCTATGCAGAGGTGGACCCCCAAGCTAGCTGGCTTCATGGTCAGGATCTTGAAAGGATTCTCCACCACACTATTGTTGTTCATCATTATCTTCGCGATAGCAACTAACGTATATATCTTCCAGTTGTTTAATTGGCGGGTGAGTGAAATATTATAATACCTAGTAATATTCTTCTTCTTCTTATCGTTTGGTTAGTGGCCAACCTGGTGACAGAGTTATTTAGATCGCTCTGTCGTGATCTAACGGCTGTTAACTGTCGGGACCGACTTTTGACGAGCCCTCCGAAGCACGGAGATGCTCAGATGAAATACCACTATACGGTCACCCATCTATAGGGTTACCGCGCCTTTGGTTGCTTAACCCGCTGATCATTTTCTGAACAACGAGTGCACCTGGCTATGAGCGTCTCATACCTACCTATCACCGAAAGTAACGCGGTCTGCCTGCTACGACTAAACGGCTGTACAAATCTTATTAAAATTAGGCAAGGAGATAGATGGTATCCTAGGAAAGATCACTAGCGTGGTATCACTTGCGTGTTGCCGACTCATTTTTACAGCAGGGCTTTAAGATGGGCTATCCCTGGGATAGAAAAAGGTTTCTTTCAAAACGCATCCCTAAATAAGCGCTAAAGACTACAGGTCTACGTGCGCACACGTAGGAACACAACTACACCGCCTTGTGTAGTTATTTGTCTGTGATTATCTATAAGGTGGAGGTCCTTCCCCAGTCGGGCTTGCTTGCTAGTATAGAGCCCTACCTCTCATCTTTATATATAAAATGAACCCTATTTCCCTTTTGTCACGGCATTGCGCGTGAACGGCTGGACCGATTTCAGTTTTTCTTTTTTTGTTGTGTTTGTTATTGTCAGGAGAAGGTTCTCATGTAAAAAAAAGAAAGTTGCGCTGAAAAAAGTTTAACCCGGACGAAGTCGCTAGCTATAAATATTGATTTTTATTTCCAGATTGTAGTAGCAGGCATGGGTATTCCATGGCTGGGGTACTGCGCGGGGTACGTATTGGCGCGTCTGTTCAAACAGCCACACCCTGATGCCCTCGCCATATCCATCGAGACCGGTATTCAGAATACCGGTATCGCTATCTTCTTATTGAGATACGCTCTGGGACAACCCGAAGCGGATATTACTACAGGTAATTTGGTATTACTATTATTTGAATGGCATGTTGGTTTAGTTAGTGGCACTAAATGCTAGATAGGAGGTCGTAAGTTCGGTTCCCACGCAAGAGAAATTGATATAATGAGCATGATTCTTTATCCTGTGTGATTATATATAATAGTCAGTGAAATAACAATAGAATTACTACTTTGTATAGTAACTTACTTCTTTGTATAGTTATGTACTACGTGGTATAGTTATGTACTATGTTGTATAATAACGTACTTCTTTGTATAATAATTTACTTAGTTGTATATTAAAGTACTACGTTGTATAGTACCGTACTACATCGTATAGTAAAATGGTACTACGTGGTATATACTACTTTGTATAGTAATGTACCACTTCGTATAGTTATGTACTATGTTGTATAATAACGTACTTCTTTGTATAAAAATGTACATAGTTGTATATTAAAGTACTACGTTGTATAGTACCGTACTACATCGTATGGTAAAATGGTACTACGTGGTATATACTAATTTGCATAGTGATGTACTACTTTGTATAGTAATGTACCACTTCGTATAGTTATGTACTTTGTTGTATAATAATGTACTTAGTTGTATACTAAAGTACTACGTTGTATAGTACCGTACTACATCGTAAAGTAAAATGGTACTACGTGGTATATACTAATTTGCATAGTAATGTACCACTTCGTATAGTAATGTACCACTTCGTATAGTTATGTACTATGTTGTATAATAATGTACTTAGTTGTATACTAAAGTACTACGTTGTATAGTACCGTACTACATCGTAAAGTAAAATGGTACTACGTGGTATATTCTACTTTGCATAGTAATGTACTACTTTGTATAGTAATGTACCACTTCGTATATTTATGTACTATGTTGTATAATAACGTATTTCTTTGTATAATAATGTACTTCGTTGTATATTAAAGTACTACGTTGTATAGTAATATACTACTTTATATAGTAACGTAGTACTTCGTATATTAAGTATAGTAGTCATAAAAGAACACTTAACACTTAATTTTTGTTTATACATAATTAAGACCTTTATACACTGAGAGGGTTACGATAGGGTCACTTTGAGGGCAGACAAAGGATTTTAAAGAAATGCCGGTGGTTGACGCGCCCTTGACCTTAAAATGCAAGTGACCTGGATGATCAAATGACCTTGAAGCGCAAGTGACCTTGGCAACACATAAATTATCTTATTTATATCCAATTTGTTGATACATTTCCAGTGGTACCTGTATCCGTGGCCATCATGACACCAGTCCCGATGACCATGATCTACATTTACCAGAAAATCAAAGCTTGGTGAGTGTTTTATACATAATTTTGCTTTCATATACAATTACAATCATATAAATACTTATAGACTATGTTAACAAAGATTTAATGCAAATTATTGGGTATTATCATAAGAATAATACTATGTACGGTGGGCAACGGAGATAGTTATACAGCCCCTCTAGAGAAGTAGCATAAGCTATAGTCTAATCGAAATGTCAATAAATCAAATGTATGGGATTTGACGTAAGTTTACGACATTATATCGTAGACTTACGTCAAATCCCTTGCATTTGTTTTTTTGACTTTTCCAATTGACCATCGTTTATGCCACTTGTCTAAAGGCTCAGGGCCATATGGACATAATATTTTTAGTAATAAATAACGTTTTCCTCTTCACGTTTACGATACCTCTGGTATTGCAAGCGTCCATAGGCTACGGTAACTTACCACCAGGTGGGCCTTACGCTTATTTGTCACCATGGTATATACTGGGCGTCCCAAGACAATGGGACATCCCTTTTTTATGATTTCAATCGAAAGAATGGACAAAAAAGAATAATTCTTCCTAAGTAACATAGTATCTTAAAAGAAAGGAACAACGTGAAATTAATCATTTTCCTATTTAAGTCGATTCCCAGACGAAGCAAGTAATTCTTAGAAAATCTTTAAATGCAGAATTACTAATTTTTAAAAATAACATGGTTTCTTTCAGCATAACATCCTATCTACGATATTTAAGGTATTTTTCCTTGATGTCCCATAGTCTTGGGACGCCCTGTATCTATACTTATATTACAAATGCGAAAGTTTAAATTTATGTATGAATGTTTTAACGCAATCACGTCAAAACGACTGAACAAATATAGATAAAATTTGGCATAGAGATAGAATATAGTGTGGAATAGCACATAGGCCTGGAAAAAACGCTTCTTCGTCTTATTGTTTGGTTAGCGGCCAATCTGGTGATACAGTTATTTAGATCGGCCATATTTAGGCTTCTGTCCTGATCTAACGATTATTAGCAGTCGTAAAAACTGTTCACGTGGGTTTGTACGAACGGGCGAAACCGCGGGCGGAATCTTGTATAGTATAAATAAGATTGCATTATGTATGTTGTTAACATAGTCTGTAAGTCTCATATACATTTTAGTATATTTTAGTTTTCGTAGAATATGCAACGGAGATAGCTGTACAGACCCTCTAGACAAGAAAGAAATAAAACAAATGTATGGGATTTGACGTAAGTTTACGACATTATATCGTCAACTTAAGTCAAATCCCATACATTTGTTTTTTTGACTTTTCGATTCGACCACCGTTTATGCCACTTGTCTAGAGGGTCTGGGCCGCTATATGAAGATCGCTTTTTTAAGAAACCATTGTATTTATTTCTGTATGAATTTGTGTGAAATATATTTTTATCTGTAGTTTTAGTTAAATTGTACACTGTTACCAAATTCTACAGAAATATATACAAAGGCTTTCTAAAAAAAGCTATCTTCATATAGCGGCCCTATACAGCTATCTCCGATGCCGTGTTTACATTAGATGTCATATTTTATCTCAGTTTTTTTATTTAACTGTCTTTGAATGTTTTTGCATCAGATAAGGACAAAGATATAGCAATATGTTTGATATTATTTAGAATTAAGATAAGTGAGCGCGTTGACCTATGTAGAGATACGTTTTATTGTTATGGAGAAATATGAGACTGACGAATGTTTTTTCTAAGTAGTCAGGATGAAGGACATGATGCACGACACATTTTATAAAGCTCTATTTTAAATCTTATTTAAATATTTTTTTATTTTGTTTCGTTGACATTATTAAATAAAGAAAGTCAAATGTATGTCACATTTACCACTATTTGTGATAATATTGGTTACTATGTCACTCTTTATGAACATGTTATTCTTTGCAACAGTAATACTGTTACTGCTAAGAGTTTTTTTTAAAGATTTAAAATAGTTGAGTTCCATAAAATATTTTAACTATGGATCGATTTTGTTAAGAGTCAAAGAGTATGATACGTCTGCTGGTTGATTTTCATCCTATTCTTAATGACATAAAGTTCAAAGTTATTTAGTATCAAATCATCATTTATAACCTTTTTAAACAGCTTTATAATAGGTTTGTGGATCATATTGCCATATCTCAGTCTTTGATGCGAAAGGCAAACGAGTTTACAATGTATGGTTGAAACAATAAGGAAAAATATACTATAGTACCTAAGCATAATATGGGTGCATTACATCTGCCTATCATTCAAGGGATATATCGTGATGATAATGTCGTCAGTCATCAGTTACTGTGGGAAGACATCATAGTCCGTCCTAAAGGGTTTCATAATTATATAATAATATGCTGCAACAGTAAATTCTTCTCAAAATACTTGCTCATTATTTTTTTGTTTATGACATCTCCCGCACTAGGGAACAAGTTCTGTGTCGCTGGGGACTTAACAGACACTCTTCACGGACACAAAGTACCTACTCAAACACTCGGAACAACTTATATGTTGGTCCCAGGAGTAAATTGTTCCGTGTCTCCACACGGAACAATTTATTTGCGTTTCAGTTGATCGAACCCTTTGCGAGGTCTCAGTACCGAAATCGCCATCTTATCATTAGAAATTGCAATGAAAATAATAATTATTTCGTCTGCGTCTTCGCTTTCGTTGTATATTTGTAATAATAAAGATTGATGACCACTTATCGAGAAAAAAAATCTCTTAAGTTGACCCAAACAAGACATTTACGAAATTAATTAAAGTCAGTTAAGTGATTTGGGAGATTATCGTTAACTACATATGAGCTTGTATTCTGAAAGGAATTTATGAGGCAAAAAATTTTGGACATTCTAAATATACCAAATTGGTAGTATATTTATAAAACTGCCAACACCAAATTTGAACTGGCAACATTCTAAATTGATATTTTTTTATTTTCCATATAAATTGTACCATCAACATCATTGGTTATGTCGTCTAGTACGGGAGGTATGTTCATACGATTGTATGCGTTGTTTGCGGTGGCGGGTTTCCATTCATTGTGAACACGTATCTGTGGGTTGCTTGGCTTTTTAGTTATAGAAGAATGCTGTTAATGTTAAACTGGGTTATGGCTCTTCGTAGTGGAAAAATGGGATTAATATAGGATAATTTGTTAGTATAAATAAATATAAATATTCAGTATAAATAGTATTAATTTATACTGAAAGGCAAGGTTGCTGAAATTAAGAGGAAAATGAGGGGGAGAGAGGAAGCTGTCTCGGAAAAAATAACAGACTTACTTTACTTTATGTCGAGTATTTCATTACCTATCTTTTTTATTTATTTATTTATTTCAACTGCTCAATGCACTAACAGTTGCCTAACACGTGCAGTGAACTATAACAAAAAAAAAGAATACATACACAGATTACATATAGGTACAGTAATATTCCCTTATAAAGTTTTATATAAAAATAAAATGCAGAATTTAACAAATTGGCCCATTTTGGTGTGGAAAATATCTACCTCTGGGTATTGAGCAACTAGAGAGTTCTATCTTGATTTTGTCGTTAAATGAAAACAAACATGAAATTGTTTAATTTTGACAATTAGACGAGAGACAACACTGCTCTATTGTTGATGTTTGTGTTGCGGAAAAGGGACAATAATATCTAGATTTGGGCGTTTAAAAAGATTATAACATCTTTAAAAAAAACATGTTATTTACATTAACTTTTATCGCGTGATTTATTTAATTAAAAACTAAATTATAGCCCATGTGCTATTCTGGTATAATATGAGATATAAATTGTCAAGTTTTATCAAAATTGGGTCAGTAGCTTTTGCGTAAAGAATTAACTAATATCTATCTCCACAAAATATGAAAAGATTTACCAGGTTTCTGTTAATCATATAGTTTTCCATCAATTTAATCTTGGTTTGCATTAGTTTTTAGGTATCTGCATGTGATTATAATAAAACAATTATAATAAAGCATGTGTTAAACGCATGTTTGTTAATACTTCACGTACAAAAGTATTTCTTATGTTATAAATGTTGTATTCTTTTAATTTATCTAGCCGCTCGCCTTGACTTAACCCGGGTTAAACAATTTCTCTCATTTAGGGATAATTGCTTTTAAATGACATTTGTGAGCACACTCACTAAGTCATGATGGGTTCAATTCCCACACGGGACAAAACTTAGTGTGATACAAAATTAATGTGCTGATTCTGGGTGTATTTTTTGTCCGTGAATTGTATGTTTGTAAAGTCCCCGCGACACAGGGCTTGTTTCCTAGTGCAAGAGTTGTCTTTTTTTTAATTAGTAATTTAAAAATTCTTTGTGCAAAAGTTAAAGTTTTTTAAATCTACAAGACAACTCTCCGCACTAAGGAGCCAGTTCTGTGTCGCTTGGGAATTTACAAACATACAATTAACAGACACAAAGTACAGCCAGACTCGGAACAACTATTTGTGGAACACGCAAATTTTTGTCCCGTGTATCGAACCCACAACACGCCGCGAAGTGGTAAATGGGAGATAACCACTCAAGTCACTGAACCAAACGTGCAGTCAAATTGCTGGTTGCTTAGATATTGACCATATTTTCAAGTCAAGTTTTAAACAACATTTATAATGTAGGATTTGTTTCCCTGTATTCTAACTATTGTGAAATCTTCTAACTTTTTGTGAGCATGTTCCTTTGTGTGTATTCTGAATTATCTTTTCTTTTATTTATTCTTTTAATTGTTTATTTGTTGACCACACAACGTAAAACACTTATATCTACTAGTTTTTTTGTTCTGTGGTCATGAATTTTTATTAGTATCTTTACAGAAAATGTTGCCATATTTATAAAATATGTTTAGGTGCAGGTTGCAACTCTAATGTATACTTATTTAGTGTTGCAACGAAACATACAGCACCAATACTTGAAAAAGCTTCCTATGTGAAGTTTATATATCTAAAAACTGCTACACAAAACCTTATATTATATACATTAAATATAAATCATCTGAAATCCGTAGACCTCGTCCAGATGAACCATCGCCACTACTCGAGTGGCAAACAAGCATACGGCCCGCCTAATGTTAAGCGGTTATCGTAGCCTTTAGACGCTTGCAATACCGGAGGTATCACTTGCGTGTTGCCGACCCATTTTTTTTATACCAGGGCAAAACGTTTTTTTAAAACTCATCCCTTAATGAGCGCTGAAGACGTGTCAATTTTTTTTTTTAAACATGTACTGTACGTAGAAGGCTTCTGTACTGACATAGATAGTGGCGAGACCAATAGATATCATGCTTATATATTTGTACGTACTATGTTAAACAGTAGTAAAGTAATCATTCCACAACGTTTGCATGGAGAAAAAGTTTACTAGCGCACTCTTAAGCCACAGAACTAACTAGTCAGTCAACTTGAAAATTATATGGCTACATTTTCTGTTACTAATAAATCTTTTATATATATTATAATTCAGATACATTATCTAATTATCCAAAATACTTAAAAAAATATATATTACAGCTTCGACAACAGAAGAAAACACAAAAAAATGTTGGATGAAGAACTCACTCCCGGAGGAGAATCGCCACAGTCCACAATCGTCGCACCCGTTGATCTTCTCGGAAAAGGACAAGGACCTCAAGGTATAGATCCCCGAAGTGATACCAAGACCCCCGATAGCGGGAACGGGGACGCAAATATTGGGGGGATAGTTAATGGGGGTAGTGACGTAAATTCGGATGTGGCCGTCGAAGCAGGCGCTGGTGACGCAAGCGCAGCTAGATTATAACACGTATAACAAGATTACTGGATTTTGATATTAGAATGCGCACATTTTAAAATAAGAATGCGCAAATTGTTATTTATTTAAAATTTGGTTTGTAGAAGTATGTTGTAAAACTTAGAGGTTATATAGGAATGCGATTTATTTAGTAGAATACTTGAAGAGGTTGACCAATCAGACTATGAGACTCTACCCGAATGTATAAAATGTTTTATAGATTCTTTTTTCATCAAAATATGTTCTATGTATCTACGGGTCGCTGTACTACTTCTTCTTTTTCTTCTTACCGATTGGTTAGTGGCTAATTTAGGATCGCCGATGTTTAGGCCTCTGTCATGATCTAGCAACTGTTAACAGTCGGGACTGACTTTTAACGTGCCCTCCACGAACGGAACGCTTAGATGAAATATGCACACAATGCGATCACTCATCTGTAGGGATACCGCGCCCTTGGTAGCTTAACCCGCTGATCGTTTACCGTACAGCGAGTGCACCTGGCTATAAGCAGCTCAAATTACGATGATGTACTAACTACTTTATCTTGGTATTGGTTATAGATATAAGCCTGAGATATTTTTATGTGATCAATATTATAACCCGATTTCAATTATCCAAGTAAATAAACCGCTTTCTTGTATATACTCTTTGGTAAAAAATACCTAAAATATTTTTAGAAATAAACATTTATTTATTTTCGGTACAAAGTAATATAAAAGTCTTGCCATACACAAAAATATTTTTATGATACCACATTTTTTCAAGTGGTCTTGTTATATGTCTACTAACTACCTTTATAAAACTGTAAATTATTTTGTATGGGTGCTTGCCCTATTTGCAACGTTTTAGAACAAATTAAATGCAAATCTTTGCATTTTTGTTACTTGGAAAAATATTGTTAACATTTATAAACGCATGGGCCTTCATATGTTTTGGCTCCGTGATACTCTAAATATAATATTGAACATATTATTACTTACAAAAAATTATCGAAAATCTAGTGTTTAGGAATTTAAAAGAAACTCTTGCACTATAGTACAAGCTCTGTTTCACCCCATGTATGGGTTTTATGGATTTTATTTTGCTCGGGCCCTAATTCGTTTTCTAAAATAAAACCTCAAAACCAGTATTTTGCAAAATAAAGAATTTGATTTGAAAAGTCCTGTCAAAATTTGTCCAGTCGTTTCGGAGATTAGCTGAAACAAATAGATATACAAACACAGACTATGACTGTACTTTGTCGTATAAACTTTAGTAAATAATAAAGAGCTAAAGATAAAAAACAGTAAGTGAATAATGTGTTCAAATATTAATTTTATGACATTTTTGTCAATAATTGAAGTAAATTTCACCTATAAAATTGTACGTCACGAACACCATTTTGTTTTTTTTCTCTCATTTATTTATATCATTGTGATTCAAGGTTAGGGTTGCAATAAGCTTTTATTATTTCGCGTGTGTGTTTTAGGTTGCCAGATTACAAAATGTTAATTTAATAATGTCACAAATTTAAATGGAAGATATAAATTATTAATTATTATATTGTTATTTGCTTGTATTGTAAATTTTTGTAATTTCTACTTAATTCAATGTCATCAAAGGCTTTAGATGTCCACTGCTGGACAAAGATTGCCGTAGCCATCGGCTGCGCGTAACTTTACTAGGACGGTCCACCTTTATGGAGGCTACTAAATTGGTAGAAATTAAATATCTGGCAATACTATTAGAATTAGCTACCGCTTTATAATATTTGGATGAACATAATTAAAATTTTTGCTTTTTTATGATATTATGTATTAACGCGATCTCCCGGTTCGTATGATTTATTTCACAGACTCGTTTTATAGGTGAAACAGATGTGAAAAGGCTGTCGTTATCGTTTGTAAGATCAGTATTTCGTTAAGTTGTGAGATCAATTTATTATTTTAAACAAACAAATACAAACGTTTTTATTAATACTCCTTTGTTTTATTTTACCCAATGATATTATAATTGATATATAAATATATATATCAATGATATGTGGTCCACTAGATAGCAATAACCCTGGTCAAATGCCCGAGCGTCTTTTGTGAATTATATGGAATGCAACACCGCAACATCTCTGTCATATCGAATTTATGTTTTGGATTGGCCTGTTGGTCTAGTGGTTAGTGACTCTGACTGCTACGCCGGAGGTCGTGGGTTCAATTCCCATCCAGGACAAATCTTTGTGTGATGAGCACGAATGTTTGTTCTGTGTCTGCGTGTAATATATCTATAATATGTATGTATTTAAAATATATATAAGCATGTTTATCAGTTGTCTGGTTACCATAGTACAGGCTCTAGTTTGGGATCAGATAGCAATGTGTGAGTTGTCCCGAAATGTTTCAGAGCTACGTCGGCATAATGGAATAGCGTAAAAAGCTAGCGGGACATACTAGGTAAAGTATGATATGTATGCTAACAACAGTGACTAAGTAAACTGACAAAAAATATTTTCCCGCCTGCACTACAAATAGACAATTATTACAAGAACAATGACCTCTAAAACACCATACCACAATAGAAATATATAAAAGGTGGCATCAAAAAGTACATATATCCAATTGTAAAAATAAAAAGTTCCAAATACAAATAGCTATCATACATATCTATGATCATAACTGACATTTGACAGCTATAACATCAAGCTAAAAAGCACGATTTTTTTTATAATTACAAAAATAAAATAATAGCAATGGATTTGAATAAATAATGAAACTACAATAGTTTAAACCAAAAATGTAACATACAAAATAATATACATAGTGTACCTAACTCTCTGAACAGCTAGCACAAACAAACAGCAAAATGGGTAAGCCAAAGTTCGATCCGCCTACGACGACGTTCCCTTACAAAATACCAAGGAGGTTGAACATGCTAAGTGTACCTACGAAGTACATTCTTGATACTGGAGAGGGAATGCCAGCATTCACGCCGAGGGGCATACGAGTATCGGCCACACGCGCTACAGCGTCCGACAGAGTTAACGATGTGGCCTGGCCATATTTGAGGTAAATATTTTGACTTATATAATGGTCGGCAAAGATATTAAACAATAGTCGTAGAAGGCTTTTTCGTGATAAGTCGCTTTCTGTGTCAAGATGTTTGCCGGGCATAAAGTATTACCGCTGCCACCCTAAATTAAGTATACAGGGTCATTTGTGGTGGGGCAGTAGGAGCAGCTGCCTTAATTGTCACAACTACATGAAAACAGACATGACCATCATGAAATGCAGGTGGTATACAGAAATTTAAAAAAAATTTGTAGGTTTCAGAATTTTGGAGTTCTCATTAGGTCAAAGTTAGGCCTGTGAATTAAATCGATTGGTGTTCATAGATTTTCAAAAAATGGTACAGTCAGCAGCGCGTTCAACATCAGATCTTTAAATGATTGAAAAAGAAAGAAGTGATGACTTCTGATTGTTGTAAGGAACAGAAAAACAAAAGGTTTTTTGTAAAAGTCACCATTTTCTTGGTGACTGTATTTTTTTTTTAATGCTTGTCTGTTACTAAGAACGTTTTGTTGTGAAGCCGAAGCCGAGCGAGAAGAAGAATAATTTTATCTGCTTTTGACCTGTTTATAATGTAGATTTACAAAATTGAACAAAGTTGTCAAGTGCAGTTCATTGAGAAGTTGAAGGGATGCGACCCGATCCTATTTTATCGAAGATCAGATTGTAGGCATACGATCTAATCGATTTTCGGATCGGATCGAATCCAAGAACTGCAGATCGATCTAACTACATTAAAATAATAAAATATCTAATAGCATCCAAACAATACGCGACGTGGGTTCGACAGGACAAAAAAAATACGCTTAGATCTTCTAAACTACGGAACGGATTTGATGCGGTTTTCACTATCATTTAGAGACACTCTTAAGAGATGCATACACTCTATTATAAAAGAGAAATCCAAAAAAAGAACAAAAATTAAGAACTTTTTAGGTGTTTTTTTTTCATACTACTTAGATGGCGAACAAGCATATGGCTTACCTGATGTTAAGCTGCCTATGGACACTTGCAATCAAACCAGAGGTATCAATTGCGAGTTGCCGACCCATTTTTTACACCAGAGCTTAAGATGAAATATCCCTGGGATAGGAAAACGTTTCTTTCAAAACGCCTAAATGCGCTGGAGACCTGTACTCACACACAGGAACACAACTACACCGCTATGCGTTGTCTGTGGTCTTCTGTAAGGTGGAGGTCCTTCTCCAGTCGGGCTTGCTCGCTAGTATGGTGCCCTAACTCTTTTTTCTTGCTAATCAAATATATAAAAATCTCTGTACATTTCGCAGGAGGTTTCTTTTATTGAAAAAGGCTTACAAGAATAAATTTAGTGTAGATCGCTTGGAGCGCATTGATCGTATGATTGAAAGCGCGAATGCCACCCCTTATTCAAAACTAGCAAGTTGTACAATCGACCTGAAGAAACAGGAGACTAAAGACCCGAAGAAGAAACGTGGGTGGACCGAAAGTGAATGGAAGAAACATATGGACTATATTGGACAGATCGCTGGACCAAAGAAACTATTTGAACCAGAACCTATCAAGGTAACTATCAAAAATCTAAATGTTTTATTGCATTCATTATCATCTCAAAAGCGGTGGTGGCCGAGTGGGAAAGTAACCGACTTGCACACAAGAGGTGCGAGTTCGATTCCGGGTGGCAGTACCAATGTGAATTTCACTTTGTGGAGTTATGTACTAATCAAATGATTCATCAACTGCTAACGGTGAAGGAAAACATCGTGAGGAAACCCACATGTCTTAGATGAAATTCTAAAGACATGTCTGATTCACCAACCCGCATTAGGCCAGCGTGTATGAATTAAGGCCTAAACTCTCTCTCTCTTCATAGAGGAGAGGAGACCCGTGCCCAGCAGTGGGACATATATGGGTTGCTATTATTATATATTATTATTATATCATCATCTCAACTTATAAACGCCTAAAACTGCAGGGCACAGGTCTCCTCCATACATTAGGACGGATATTAGCTTACTATACCTCGCTGGCCAGATGGGTTGGTATAGGGTTTTATTTCGAGATTTCCCTCTCTTGCAGTGGATATTGTCTGCCTGACTTTCTTCCTTAAGTCGACTCTTACGGCAACCTAGGTATTAAACGGGGTGGTGACATTTGTATTCTTAATCCGTCAGCACACGGATATTTTATTTCCATTATTACACAATTATTCGAAACGTAGCTGTTGGCGTCTTTAGTTTGAAAATGCCTGTGCCAGAAGACACCGCTCCTTCTTTCATGAAATGTGTAATATCACCAAAAGAAAAAAAAATACAATTACGCGTACCTATTCTGCGCCGCTTTTTTAAATTCTCTTCTACCTGAGTATGTGGTTATTAAGTAAGCAGTTACAGTAGCCTGGAGACGCTTACAATGCTCGTGTGTTGCCGACCACTAGGCAACTAGCCCTGTCGCGGAAGGACTGTATAAACATACATTTAACAGACCTAGACTCCAAACATTTATGAATCACACAAAGTTTTGTCCAGTGTGGGAATCGAACCCAACGCCTCCGGCTTAGCAATCAAATTCACTAAGTACTAGACCAACAGGCCAGTCAATATTTATTTGGCTGTGGTCTTCTGTAAGCTGGAGGGCCTTCACCGTTCGGGCTGGTATGATGCTCTACCTCTTTGAAATGAAACTTCTAAGAGAGAGAATTGCAGCACTGCATACGGTACATGCGTTCTATGCCGTGCTGGGTATTTTCCAATCATTAAAGGATATGCGATACAACTTAAAAAAAACGTTACAGTTTTGAAAATTGGTAGGCTCTATACTAACGAGCAATCTCGGCCGGGGAAGGATGTCAAATAACAACACATAGTTATGTTCGTGTCCGTGAGTACAGGCTTACCGTGACCTTCTAAAGCATAAGTTGTTTGAACGAAAAAGAGGGACGGAGCTATATAGCGTGTATAGCTACATCCCTCTTTGTCGCTCGAACGACTCGTGCCTGCAATGCTTAAATTGGGTATCAAATCAAATTAGATTATTTGCAAAATACAGGTTTAAAGAAACGTATTCTACCTTTTTAATTTTAATCGAATTCATGTCACGCATCTTGGCCGCTCACAAGATATTTACTCATTATAGTCATCACCCTAGACGACTACAAAATGTTTATATTTACCATTATTTATATTCCATATATTACTTTTTTACAGCGTGGTGACAGCACGCCGTTGGATGTTTTATTGCCGAGAATCAACAAGCTTGCATTACGACCTAAATTCAAAATATATAAGCGATTGTCCAAAGAAACATGGTATAGAAACCCTGAGAAGGTGAGTTTAAAGTTGATATACACGTACTGAGCAAGGGATATATTGTATTTATCCCTCAGCTAGGCGGGTGATATTCCTAATTTATCCATCCTTTCGACAGGTGTTATTTTCGACGTATCCATCCTCTCGGTGGGTGATACTTTCCGATTTATTATTTATCTAGGCGGATGATATTACTGACTTATCTCTTCTTTAGGCGAATCATATGTCTGTCTTATCTCTTCATTAGGCGGATGATATTTCTGATTTGTCCATCCTCTAGACAGGTGTCATTTGCGACTTATCCGTGTCCTCTAGGCGCGTGATATTTCTGTCTTATCTCTTCTTTAGGCGGATGATATTTCTGATTTATCTCTTCTTTAGGCGGGTGATATTTCTGGCTTGATTTCCTCTACACAGGTGTTATTTTTGACTTATCCGTCTTCTAGGCGTGTGATATTTCTGACTTATCTCAAGAAAAGGTACATACTCTCCTCGGTTACACGTAATATAAATTGAATTTTTATGTTTCAGGTGGCGCCTAACGCTCTTAAATATGTAATTACTGAAAGAGTCCTGAAGCTAGCTGTTGCCAGAGTTTTACCGCCAGAAGATTAATCATTAACCCATATATTTTATACGTAGACACAATTGTTCCTTACTTATACCTAAAAGAGGTAACAGTAGTAAAATTTTGAACATTTTCATATTCGGATTGTTCGATTAGTTCAGTCTAGTTAGTACTTTTAAGGTTGCTAATTTCTTATAAAATCAAATTTTAACAGCATTTGTAAGTAATTTTGCACCTGGTTTGTTTTAAGGTCTATAGTCTTACAGCAGCAAAAGTATTGTTGCAAATCTATGGTAGTATCGCAAATGTATAGTCCTGAGTGCCAGTTTAGTTCGTCTTTGCAATCTAAAAGAAATATACTCCTAGCACTAACGCTTACCACAATTTTAACTTTTAAAATAAATAATTGGAGGAATCCATGGAATCAAAAAAATCCAATAAGGCCGAATAATTGGATTTTTCGATTCTTTCATGGATTTATTCTTTTCAGATATATGGCCATGATTAGCCATGGTCATAAACTAGGTTTCCTAAGATAATGTTGCCATATTTAAGCGTTCTCGAAATTAGTATGTCGCTTGCAAACTATAATATTGCCATCACGTCCTCTTAGCAGACAGGTTAAAGACATAATAATAATTATGCATATCTGAGAATTAGTTAAATCATCTAACGCATCGGTGGCCTTCGGTTACCGTGTCAAGGGACGAACTAATCGGCCCTGGACAAACCAGGCGTTTGAAACTAGTCGAATAACGAATATGAAGACTTTTTTTTATTTCGGATTAAGGTCATTATAGAAAATCGATGATGGTGCAGCACTGGCAGTTAGAACTGCCGGGCTGAGGTATCCTTAGACGGTGATATTAAGACGCTGAAATGGTATAAGGCCGGAGTCCGAAATTGTACCCGTATATAGCAATATGTTCGGCCACTAGTAGAATATTACATACCTAACATGCGTATGAGTTTCATCTCTGCGTAACGCTGTTTTGTAATAATAATTCTGTATAATTTTATTGTTATTGTTATATACAAAAAATAAGATTTTTTTTATAAAAAGTAAGCCATGACGTTGTGTACTCGCGTCATATCCTACTTTATTATAAATATAGCTTTAATGAGTCATTTAATATTGGGTTAAAGATTAAAAGCAATTTATAATAAATAATAATCAATACAGAAGTTTGGTACACATGTTGATTTAAGCAAATAGTTATTATTCAGTGTCAACTCTCCACAACCACAAAAATAAAAGTTTCCATAGATTTTCGAGTTTTATTTACGTATTAACACGTTCGACTGATTTTTATCTACATACATACTTAAAAATACTGATGATTTATAATAAATATAATAACTTCACTATGCTTGGCAGATCGCTTGATTTATAATAAATTAATAATAAATTATTTTTTGGTTACTAAAAGGGTAACGTTGGTAACTTGTAGCTAAGGATTTATAATAATATGTTATCCCCGCTAGGCGGGGATTGTGGAGCGGCGGGGTACTCGCGGGTGTTTATGTATGCACGAGACTATTTATGATGGCGGCGGTGAATTCTTTTGTGGTACTCTGTCCGCCGAGGTCCTTTGTTTTCACTTTACCGTCAGTCAACACCCTGTGGAACAAAAAATGTGATTATATAAGTATCAGTAACTGAGTAGGTACTGTAGCGTCATAGATGTTTTATACAATTATTAATATACAATTTAAAATTATTATTAGGTTGTAAGCTCAGAAAGTACTGGTTTGATTAGCAAAAATCTTGTTGAATAGTGCTTTTATCCAGGAAGGCTATAGGCTATATAACATCACGCTATGATCAATAGAAGCGAAGCAGTAGTGAGATATGTTGCAAAATTGGGGAAAATATTCCAAATTACCACGCGGACGAAGTCGCGGGAGAACCCTAGTGTATTATAATTATGTATAATAATAAATACATACTTGTTAATGGCATTCTTGATCATCCTGCAGTAGGAGTGTAGGTTGACGTGCGCGAGTAAGTTGGCGGATGCTCGCACCATGGCGGTCGGGTTGGCGATGTTCTTGCCCACGGCGCCGGAGAATACGTGACGGGCACCCTACACATACATCATTATATGAATCATCATCTCAACCCATAAACGTCCCACTGCTGGGCACGGGTCTCCTCCAAACATTTGAAGGGATATTAGCCTACTATACCAAGCTGGCCAGAGGTGTTGGTATAGGGTTTTGTTTCGAGTTTACCCTCTCTTGCGGTGGATTGTCTGCTAGACTTACTCCCTTAGTCGACTCTTACGACACCCTCGGGATGGAACGGGGTGGTGACATTTGTATTCTTAATCCGTCACCATAATTTGGATAATTACAGTGAATTTAATTATATGAATAGCCAATGACAAAGCAGAGGACCCCTGCCTCTCTTCCACTCTTGACGCAGAACCTCACTTTCGCACAATGTCACTTTCGCAAGACACCACATTCGCTCATGGTTACTTTCAAAACGCATCCCTAAATGAGCGATGGAGACCTGTATCACTGAAATTGTTTATTTGTTACCGTAGCCTATGGACGCTTGCAATACTAAAGTGATTTTAGTATTAGATCTCATGTAAATGACATTTTGCGAAAGTGATCATTTGCGAAACTAACTTTTTACATCAAAACCGCTTAGCTTATTTTTTTTTTATACACAGTTGCACAAAGGCGGACTTAGACCTTGGGTGATACAGACTTGAATATAGTAGGTGCATAATATGTTCCACTTTTGTTGAAGCATGCAAATATTGTTTACGATTTACGATTTTTCGAATAAATAGAATTTTAAGTTGTATAATTCTGTTAACCAGAATCGACGTTCATGCATGAAAAGTTCAATAAATGTAGAGGAAGCGAAAGAAGTATGTTTGGATCGAAGCTCAATAGCTTCGGTCCAATGGTAGGCAGAGACTATGGCACTCCAATGCGTACCATAGTCTCTGCCTACCCCAGTGGGAGATAGGCGTGACGTAATTCGGTTGCTAACTATACACGCGTGTATTTTGTTCTTTTTAGAGTTCTGTAACATAGGATAGGATCACTTTGCTGTCCGCCTGTCTGTCTGTCCATCAGTCTGTTTAAAATAAAACGTACCTGTTCAAACACAGCACACTCGGCGCTGTAGCTGGCCCCAGCGACGACGCCAGCGCCCCCCACCAGTCCACTGGCGATGTTGTCGATGATGTTACCGTACAAGTTGGGCGTCACCAGCACATCAAACTGGTTGGGGTTCGCCACCATCTGCATCGTGCAGTTGTCGACGATCATTTTTTCAAACTCGATTTTTGGGTACAGCTTTGCCATCTGAAAAAAATATGTTTTATATTAATACTAGACCAATTTGATTAACACTTTGGAAGGACAAGGACAGTGAACGCCTATAGACGTCATGACAATAAAACATCTATTGTGTCTACGTTACTGTCCGTGAAAGTGTTAAAAAAGGACCAAATTAAAAGTACCTAGATTGCATTGCATGAACGACGTTCATCACAAACCTATTTTATAAATTAAACTCAAAATTCATTTAAGTTACAAAGTAACACTTATGAAAGTCATAAATATTGAATAACCTAGAACTATAACATACGAACATATATACAAACGGCCACTAGAGGGCTCTGTCGACCTTAATCCACCTCTGACTTGATGGAATAATAGGATCGGTCAAATCGGATCGGATAAACGTCCCACTGCTGGGCACGGGTCTCCTTCATACATTTGTACGGATATTAGCCTATTATACCACGCTGGCCAGACGGGTTGGTATAGGGTTTTGTTTCGAGGTTTCCTCTCTTGCAGAGGATATTGTCTGCCTGACTTACTCCTTTAGTCGACTCTTACGATACCCTTGGGATGGAACGGGGTGGTGACTTTTGCATTCTTAATCCGTCACCACACAGATAAATAGTAAATAATTTCGGTGAATGAGTAAAAAGGATATAATAGCTAACCTCCTCGCAACTCTTCAAGAACAGTCCATCACCAAGCTTCATGATGTTGGCCTTGTGCACAGCGGTGACCTTCTTACGACCTAGTTTCGTAGCGTAGTCGAATGCGAACTTAGCGATGCGCTGCGATTTTACTGCCGTGATGATCTTCAAGCACTCCACCACACCTACAAATATTTCATTCTATTAATACAGTGGACCTCCGGCAATCCGGCGCCCCGTGTAATCCGACATGCCTATCCACTGTTGAATGTAGTAGGTACATAATATGACAAATCAAGCAAAGTGCTAACAATGAGTTAGACATATTTATAAAATTAACATCATTTGTAAGATCATTAAAAGATATCCTCCATCTCAAGTACAGTTTTGACCGTAAGTAATAAGGTTAATTAAGTGTATTGTTATATTTATTTACTAATTGTTAAATCTTTATCTCAGTCATGAATACTAAGTTTGCTGAGCGCACAAAATTTACGTTCCAAGCTAGTTCATAGTCGATATTGTTAGATTGTTACATTTCTGTATTGCATGTAATGTGTATTGTAAGACTAAATGAATAAATAAAATAAAATCTTGTACTATGATTTATAGATAAAAAGAAAACTCAAAAACTCAGTCATTTATTAATTTAGATATTTGATCTATGATACTTATTAACGTTAAAATAATCAAAAATCTGCATATTTTGTTCCTACAGTCTATTCGCTGGCAAGGGATTCAGATAGAATCTTATCATTTTAATCTGTAATTTGTCGCATTACAAGTTTCAAAGTCCTACTGCACGGTTTCAGAAGAATTTCCTTCCACGTACGATTAGGTTGTGGAATGAGCTCCCTGCCGAGGCTTTCCCGAGAGACTATAGCATGGGGTTCTTCAAGAAACGAGTTATAAGGTTTTGAAAGGGTCAGCAACGGTCTGCTCCAGCGGCCATTGGTTCCGCGAGCTATGAAACTTATTATAAGCTAAAAATAAATAAATATATATACCGGTGACACTCTCGTGTTCCAAAGCTGAGTACTCTCCCTCTGTCTGCTCTCGGATAATGATGCAGTCGATGTTCTCATGCCTACACTTGATGTTGGGCAGAGACTTGGCGTGCACCACGTTGGCGTACAGGTCCAGGGCGTTACGCAGCTTCATGTTCAGGGTCTGCAGCTCGCCCGTGTGGGAGAAGTCGGGGCTCGCCAGGATGCCCTGCATATAGTCACTAATGCTGTACATTACTGCAATTTTTTAGTCCAGTCTTGAGTCATGTAGTTCATCAGACTGGAAAATTGGAAAAAACAGGATTGTTCCCAGTTTGAGTGTTCAGAAAACAAGGGTCTCAATCAAAAATAAGAGTTTTTTCTGAACACTAAGACTGGGAACAATCCTAACTTTTTTCCTTTCTTTTTTTGCTTTTATGCCTTTTCTTTTTAACATCGCCACAATACCCTTAGCGAGATTTTTATCGTATTTAATACAAGATGGCGTTTGTATGGGTTTAATATTAGGTATAGCCACTGTAACGTAGTATGGAGTAGAATAGTTTGTAATTGATATTCCCTTATCGGGATCGGTGTGAAGACCCTCCGAATCCAAGACATAGTATTTTAATTTATCTTTAAAAAATGCATTTCTCAAGGTTTATGGTTGGATATATATATATATATATATATATATTTCTTTTATATCATAAAAGATAAATATGAAGCTCGAAGTAATCCGATATACAGAAAATATCGTCGACAAAACGGAACACTCTTTTTTCAAATTCGGGACCATAGATCGGAATGTCTGCCAAACGCTGCTGAGTAATCTATCCTAATATTATAAAGCTGAAGAGTTTGTTTGTTTGTTTGGTTGAACGCGCTAATCTCAGAAAGTACCTTCTGGTTAGATTAGAAAAATCTTTTTTTGTTGAATAGTGCATTTATCCAGGAAGGCTATAGGTTATATAACATCACGCTATGATCAATAGGAGCGGAACAGTAGTGAGATATGTTGTAAAATCGGGGAAAATATTCCAAATTACCACGCGGGCGACCCCTAGTAATAGATAATTGCACTAATCGTGAAAGTATAAAACATTAAATATAAATACCTTAATGCAGCACTTGTTCTTCGCGATGGAGTTCACGACATCCTCGAGAGGCGAGCTCTGAGTCGGATTCACCTCGGAAAAGAACAACGTCTCAAAGTCCACAGGGATGTTCGCTGCCTGTCACAAAACATAATAAGTTCTAGTACTATTTACAACTGCACAATAATACAATACTATTCTTCGTATAGGCAAACCCCGAAAGTACTTTGTTCAGAATCAGTAATTTTGTCCTAATAATGTATTTGTTTTGTTTCGTTTTAAAAGACTCCCGCACTAGGGAACAAGCCCTGTGTCACAGGGAACTATACAAACATATAATTAACAGACATAAAGTACACCCAGACTCGAAACAATCGTTTTTGCATCACACAATTTTTGTCCCGTGTGGGAATCGAACCCACAACCCGCCGCGCAGGCACCTACTGCAGCCATTGGACCACCAAGGCAGTCATAAAATGAGTGCCAATCGCTGTACTACTAGTAGTAAATTCATCAATGCGAATATCATTATCCAACTTATTAAATTTGGTGAATACCCTAGGCAGAAAACTATACATACCGAGAATACATCTTGAACGGCGTGCACTAGCTCAGGACCGACGCCGTCACCAGGGATCATGGTGCACGTGATGCGGTTCTCCTTAGATTCTGATTGCTACACATATAATACATTTATTAAAATATCGGTTTTGATAAAAGTTCAGTATATATAGTGTATTTTACATAGCATGGGTACTGGGGCGTTTAACAGTTAAAGATGAAGATATAAGAAAATGATTGAATCAATCTCTTACCAATTGGCTAATTGAATGATCAAGAGCCTAGAGTATTTAATCGATAGGTTTTAATTTTATCGTCTTTCATCTTTCATATTTATCTTCAAATGACAAACATCACAGTACCCATGCTATGTGAAATATACTATACCATAACGTACTTATAGAGACTTTTTTTTCGATCTTAATTTAAAATTCGTAAGATGTTAACTTCAACTTAGGTTTTAAGGTTATCATTATTATTTATTTTTTAAAAAGACATTTGGACTTTACTCTTTCTTCCTAGCTAAATCCAACATGGTGGTGAAGTCTGCTGTGTCTCTTTTTTCTACGTTGCTGTCCTCGTCTTCGGATACCATATCCTTCTTCATAGCCTTTAGCAATACATATTTCCATTTACACTTGGGTCTGCTTCTGGATTTGGACTACAGAGGAAAAGCTGTAGTTCCAAGTTACCTATTTATACCATACCATCGCAGCCTTTAAGTTCATCAATTTGAAATGTCGTATCTACCTACCTAGAAGAAATGTAAGGCACTATACTAGCGAGCAAGCCCAACTGAAGAAGGACCTCCACCTTACAGAAGACCACAGCCAAATCGAAATACCAGCGTTATGGTCCGGGCCACAACATTAGAGCTGACGCAGAGACCTTTTAAGGTCTCTGCGTCAGCTTAAGTTATTAAGTTTTAATGTGAGTACAGGTCTCCAGCGCTCATTTAGGGATGCGTTTTGAAAGAAACGTTTTTCTATCCCACGAATACTCCATAGCGTTGCCGACCCTTCAAAAACACTACAACTCCTTTTTTAAAGAACCCCATTCCACAATCTATTTATTTAATTTGACCCGCTTCGGGAATCGAACCCGAGTACTACTGATCAGCAGTCGCACTAACCACAAGACCAACGAGGCAGTTAATTTAACTCATAATAAGTATCGTATCGGTCAAGGCAATGTTATATCAATAATTCTCAGACATACTTGACCTCTTGATAAACAAAACAATTTCAGTGATATCTTGTTTATATTTAAAGCCAGTGCCGGCTTTAGGAAGGAGGGGGGCGTAAGACCTGAAGGGGGCAACCAAATTTTAAGACGCCCATTCGACGCCTCTTTAAATTTGGTCAAGACCAAGAACAAAAACCGATCAAGACAAACTTTAATCAAAAGCTTACCAAATTCTATGCCGGGCGGGTTTGATTACCCAAGGGCGCCGGTAACACATCCCTAAATGAGCATTGGAGGTCCTACCTTAGTTGGGCTGGCTCCCTAGTAAGGTGCTCTACCTCTCTTAAATAATATTTTGCCAGGAAACAAATCCAGGACCTCATGTTTATGCCGCAGAACCAACGGGGTAGTCAATAGTAAAATATTCTATACAATAAATATCTTAATATGTTCTCTTAGACGAATTTCTCTAATACGGAGGTATTAGAGAAATGCGGGAGCTTTTAAAGTCCAGTTTTAATATTCTTTATTCCCTCACTCTCACAGTCATATGAGACGGCGATCCGACATCATCAGAGATAGATCAGCCCCTCTAGACAAGTTGTAAAACAATGTATGCGATTGACATTAGCTTACGTTATGTCAATCCCATACATAGTTTTTTTTATCTTTTCTATTACCGTTTATGCCACATGTCTAGAGGGGCATACATAGGACGAACTGTTTTACGTGCTTTTTAAAGCACGGATATGGAAACGCCACCAATTTTCAAATTTCGAACAGCTTCGAGATTTCCTGGACCTCCTCTAGACTAACAAGACAGTCACAATATTATAACTACCATAATGGTACAATGACCCACATGTTATATGTTAAAATATGGTTTGGGACAACACACACGGTGCTTTACAATGGGGCTCATGCTACATTTGGCATACAATATTAACCCTTTAACTCTTAACATACCAATTAGGTTCAACTACAATATTTCCTAAGATTTACCAGGAACTCCTTAAGATTTCCCAGTAAAATCTAAGATTTCCTAAGTAATAGGAAATCTTAAATTTTACTGGAAAATATCAGTATTTACTGTAGAATGGGCTTATTTAACAATTTTTTATAATATTTTGGACAGTTAAAGGGTCTAACTAAACAATAACATAACAAAAATCATGCTATATACTAACACCATCCTATTCTCTATAAATAATGTAAATAATTGTGTGTATGTATGTAAGAAACTGATTTTATTTCCAAAGAATTGAAAATAAGATTGCCAATAATCATAAAAAATAAATTAATTTGAATTTCCCAAGTAAACTATGTTCCTTTTGCCAATAAGTAATGAAAAACTAATCATTTCTGTACAAATGGATATTTTTAAATGCCAATCTAAAGTCGCATTAACATGCCGTCTTTGTCTTTGCTTGCTAAAACAGACAGAGACAGCATGAGACTCACTTTATGCAACTTGTAATAATGCAAATGGCATATAAGAATAGAATGGCATCTATAAAACTATAATTAAACATATAAGAACAAAAATATGCATGCATATATATAACATAGCTTACATTCACCTGAAGACAGATCAGTCATTCTATAACTCAAAACAATATATATAAAAAAGTAACAATCATACTGAATAAATACTCTTTGCCAATTATTAAAATAAAATTTAGATACCAATCTATATTTAAAATATATAATATTACCAAATTTTTAAATGTAATTGAAATTTTGAATAAAATAATAGAAATTTACACTATCGGAGACATAAACTGCATCAAAGTACACTTAAAAAAATTGATGAATTTTATACGTAAACATTTTCAACGGTGAAAAATTCTCTGCCCATCGTCTGGGAAATAAGCTTGAGTCTATGCATTTGCATTTTAGGATTGACATAGAATAATTTATTGATGCAAAGGCTGATAGTATAAAAGTCCAGTTCTATATTGATGCAGTTTATGTCTTCATCACTACATTTATTTAAATAATAATGAAGCAAGATTTGTACTTTATTTTAATTGGTCCTATTTATGTCTTAGTCCAGGAATTATTTTATTTATTATTAATTTATTTTATTTATAATCAATTTATTATATTTATATCAATTTATGTTCTTTATATCAAATTTATTTTATTTATAATCAAATTCTGACATCAAGTATCAAGCAAATTCAATATAAATTGAATTGTAAAAAAGAAATATTTGCTAAATAATTATTATTGCAAAGTTAATTGAAACCCGTATTAAATACAATGTTTTAGGGAGTGTGTACACTGCATCCGATAACAAAACAAAGCAATGTAATGTATCGTTCTATAAAAGAATCATTTTAGATTACATCTTCATAGTATTTTTCATGTATGTGCCAATAAAACAGAACTATTGTATCTACTTACTTGATTTTCAACATAATAAATATTATACGTTATAATTTGACTAATATTATAAATGCGACAATTTGATGGACCGATGGATATTTGTTACTCAATCACGCTTAAATGGCTAAACGGGGCCAGATTAAATCTTGCACAGAGATAGATTATACTCTAGAATAGTACATAGTCAACTTTTTATACTGGAAAAATATATGGTTCCCGATAGACAGTTATGTTTTTATTTTTACAGGCTTCACGGGTTGACTGCTACTGTTTTGTATTTAAACCATCTTGCTTCATTATTATTACAGAAGGCATTATTAGTTTCACTGTTAGTATTCTCACCAGGGTATTCAAACTGCCACGTGATTTGTTTTTGTTTACCGTGCTTGTTGTGTGTACACCTTTGCCAAGGTGTTGGGTACCCTAGAATATATAAAAAAAATATATCATTATTCTTCTTTGTATCTATATTACAATACATATTTAAATTGCACAATTTTGCATTGTCATCATTAAACAATGTCTTGCTGAAAAGTCCTTGCAGAAGGCCTATGCACTGGACATAGGCCTCCTTTTGTCAGTGGAAGTTTTCCACTGATGATATTATGATAATGAAACAACGGTAAGCAGTTACCACGGCTCTATCGGCATCTGACCGGCTATGTATTATTATTTTTGTTTATGGTAATAAATAAATATTTAAAAATAAATAAAGGTTTCCTTGTTTTTCTACATAATTCTTCGGTTCTAAAATAAGGTTTATAACACGTCGTTCAACACAAATGTAAATAATAAAAAAATATATAACAATATGCAAAGCTGCTATGATTCTAATAAGGGAATCAATGCTATAGTTGTGTAGGTAAGAAAACGACGATTTATTTACTTGGTCTTTCGAATTATCACTTTCCTTATACAAGTATTAGGTATATCTGATACTGCCTTTAAATAGTATAATTAGAATGGTCACGTGAGGTTAAGTACTAAACTAAACATTTTATATACTAAGTAATTTTTACAACAGCTTTACAGTAGTAAAACGCGATATTGTAGCTTGTTTTCTGTGAAAAAACTCCTTTGCATACAATATACACGGGAAACTGTTACATCTCTTTTCATAACACAAGTTACGAAACACTTTGCACTAGACATTGACATAAAATGTTTATAATTATTCATCTAAATATGCTACTTTACCTGCACCAGGGCACGGCAAATGTTTCTAGTAAGCAGCGACATCGTTGATTATTTATAAAACCTTAAAAAAGGTATTTTTTTATAAAATTATTTTTAGATGGATCGTCTTTACAAAGAAAGACGTACATAAATGATATAAAATATGACAGCTGTTACGTCAAATTAGCTGTCAACAGAAAGTAATTTTTATATTGCGTTACATTGTACACAGAAAATATTTGAAAATCATGCATTGTGAAGGTAGCTTTGGCAGTCTGTAGGGCAAGGCAGGCTAATCTCACTTTTATCAAAAGAATCAATAATCAATAATCTGCAAGAGCTTAAGTCAAGTCACCTACGTTTTATTTGCAGCCATCCGATTTTATTGTATAGGTATATTTCTCTCGGTAGATTTTTTTTAATTTTTAGGTGTCTTTGTGGTTAAACAAAATGAAAACCTACTATATTATTATACTCTATGATGAAAACAGTTCATGGAAAAAATCATGGAACACCACCCCTGCGTAGTGACTAATTTCATAAGAAAACGCAAAAAATAATACATTTTTGTGTTCCTAATAATATTTTTTAAGTTTAAGGTACTCGTTGAAATCATTGCCCGATACTCGATAGAGAGTGCAACCATGATCCAAAAGTACAAAAATGTGTCACATTGATAAGGCTTCCAAAACTATAGAACGTATAATAGAACCGTTGAATGTTTGTGTGGCAGACAGCCCTAATTTTTCTTTTTTAAGTTTTGTAACTCTCAATGGCATAGAAAACAAACAAATGGTTTTTTAATTTACTAACATTTGTCATGAAGTTAAAATGCCACCTTTTAAACGCATAATTCATAAGCGTACAACAGAACGCACAAAAAAAAAATAATTGCCAGTACATACTCTTACTCACAAAAAAATACACTCAATTATATAGTTATATATAACAACAGAATGTTTTTATATCATCAGTGGACTTAAAACATCAAAATATATTTAATTTCTTTTTTTATAGTAATCAGTGATCATAATAATACCAGTATAGTAGAAAAATAAAGATTTGCCCTGGCAACTGTATCATTTTACTACCAAAATTATCGACCAATGCCAAGTCTGGACAAATCAATTTACGTCACCATTCAGTTCCTTGTCGGCGCAACATTTAAACTCATCACAAAAATTCACTATCACAGAAATTGTAACAAAAATGTATTAGGAAGTTATAAATATATATAAATTATTTAAAAAAGTAAAACAACCTAATAAATAAAAAAAGTTAAACAATCTAAGTGAAATTTGTTAACATAAAAACCGTGAGTATTAATTTACTAAAATATTTCCTATTAGATTTTATGAGAATTATTAACTATTAAGTCTGTATATTGTTGCCTATTTTGAATTATTTTTATGGATATTAGTGATAAGCTACAAGTATGGAACGAGGTAAAGCTATAATGTTGTAATTATTGATCAATCTTTTACAAGCAGTAGAGATAATGTCTTTTTGTTGAATGTGCCACTTATTTTACCGCTGATAAGATGTCGTAGGTCACTGTGCTTTATAAAATTTAGGTAATATCGTACCTAGTACGATACGTATCACGTATTATACCTACATATCATCACGCCCGCCTTCCACTGGTGTAGGCAGAAACTATGGTACCTATGCCAATTTCTTCGACCCAAACATTGTTTTTTTGCTTCTTCTAAATTCATCAACCTCTTCATGCATGAACGTCGATTCTGGGTAGGTACTTTTAATTTGGCCCTTTTGTAGCAAATCTTCTACTTGGTCGCTGTATGTTCTCCTAAGGCCGACATCTCCATTCATTCTTGACGATATATCTTTTGTTATTATACGATACACAATAATAATATTATTATGCTGAAGTAATAATTTAAAATGCGACTTAGTAATCGCATTTTAAATTATTACCTATAAGTAGATACAAGTTTTCGACTAAAATTATCATACAAACGATATAGATTCATTCACCTCGAGTTGCCACGCCACGAATTCGCTAAGTTTATATAATAATTCTCAAACTCTAAATTCATTTGGGTTACATAGTAACACTTATGAAGATCACATTATGAATATAACAAACAGGTACCGACTTCTTCCTGAATATAATAAATCTTAGTTTTAATAGTAGCCTAAATTAGGTCAGCGTGCGTGGCTTAAACCCTCTCAACTCTTTTGATTGAGTAGAGCAAACCCGTGCCCAGCGATGGGACACATTACCTATGTGTCCCAATGCTGGACACGGCTACGGAGATATGTATATAGGGCCGCTCATTGCTGGCTTTAGGGGACGTCAGATTAGTAGATACTTATTACATAAATATTATACCTACCTAAGTCTGTTTTGTCCATCGCAGGGTAAAAGCCTCCTTGCTTTCCTTCCACGCTTCCTTACCTAGAGCCGCTAAGGACTAGTCTTCAGTGAGTCCAACTCGTCTCACGGTACCATCTCCGCCTGGGCCCATCGCGCCGTCCCTTTCCATTTGTAGGGACCTACTGGGTCTTGAGTTTACATGAATAGTATTGCTTACTAAATTTATGACGAAATGCATATTACTTAATCCATAATTACGTAGATATTACGAAGGTTTTATACGAAACGATAAATTTGTTTATTCCTCCTTCTTTTTTAAAAGTTTTATACTACTTTTTGATTGCAATATAAGGTAGGTTACCTCGTGCATGCATTTACGAAAGTCTTAAATTTGTAATAAGTAATTTACATAATTTGGATTTCGTAAGATGTAAAGTTGTCACTGTTCGCTATTCGCAAATTAATCGCTATAAGAATGTCAGGTACGGCCCAGAGGTACAAAAGTTCTGCATGGTTAGGTCGTTCTTAGTTCTACCATAGTATGGGAAAGATATGTACCTACATAGTTTAAAGAGAGATGAGATTCTTCCTTACACTAGATAAAAACCGCAACAAAATTAAATCTTTGGATTTTGGTGCGGATCTTCTAAAGCAAAACTAAGTGTACCTACAAAGGGACAAGCATCGAAGTGTTTTATTTTACATTAACTATGTTGTCAGGATTACCAAAAATGGAAAAAGCAAGTCATAGTTTTCAGGGCACTAAGTACAAAAGTACGACGTTTCATAAAATTAACTAAACATTATTATGCAGATTTGAATTACAAAATTAACAATTACTTACCTTACTACGCCGAATTCAATGCAAATATTGAGCGGGACACATGTTTGTTGATTTAATAGCGAATAAATAGTCTACGACGGCGACGAACGACGTCCAATATTAGCAAAAAACAATCAATAAATAAAGTTTGTCGATTTGTATTGAGGCACTCTTCTTTTTCTCAACCTGTTAATGTCCACTGCTGAACGTAGGCCTCCCCTGTATGTTTTCATTCTACAAGGGCCGGTCTTGAGCGGCCTGCATCCAGTGGCTGCCTGCAGCTTGACCAGGTTGATTTGATTCAGTCCACCTAGTGGAAGGTCGCCCCATGCTGCGTTTCCCTGAACGTGGTCGTCACTCGAAAACAACTTGTAGCATTTGCGTGTTATAACTAAAATAATTTAGCATTTAAATGATTGGGCACTTCCACGGTTCCACCCATCAATTTAACAAATTTCTTATTTTTTTCTTATTTGTTTATTTTTTAAATATGACTTCCCCACTAGGGATCAAGCCCTTAGTCGACTATACAGACATACAATTTACGGACACAAATTACCCCCAGACTCGGTACAAACATTTATGAATCCCACACAGTTTTGTCCCGTGTGGGAATCAAACCCAAGACCTCCGGCTTAGCAGTCAAGGTCACTAACCACTTGACCAACAGGCCAGTCTTAACTGATTGTAAGTTGCGAACTGGAAGACGCAGCGTGGGCAGGCCTCCATCAAAATGGACCGACGTCGTAGTAAGGGTTGCTGGCAACCGCTAGACAAGCTCAGCTCACGACCGAGTGCGGTGGTAGTCCTTGTGAATTAATGAATGAATGAAGCAGTAACCATAGTCTATGGACGCTTGCTATACCCGACAATGCACTCGCGAGTTGCTAACCCAAAAAATTACCACCAGGGATTTGTGATCTGTAGGATAGGAAAATGTTGCTTTAAAAAACGCATCCCTAAATGACTATAGAAGACCTGTACTTACGCATAGGAACACAATACACCGTTGTATGTAGGTAGGTAGGTTTGGTTATGGTGGTCTTCTGTAAGGTCGTTCCCCAGTCGAACTTACTTGCCTATACCACTGTATGGTGCCCTACTTCTCTTAAATTATAATATCTATTTCATTTGACTGGCCTGTTGGTCTAGTGGTTAGTGACTCTGACTGTTACGACGGAGGTCGTGGGTTCGATTCCCAAATCCAAAATTTCCAAATCTTACGAATGTTAGTTATGTGTCTGGGTGTAATTTATCTATAATATGTATGTATTTACATATATATTATGTTTATCAGTTGTCTGGTTACCATAGTATAGACTCTGCCTAATTCGGGATCAGATAGCGATGTGTGAGTTGTCCCGAAAATATTATTATTATTATTTATGATTTAAATATGTTTATTATAAACTTATTTAAATCGTATCGATCTCTGCTAGTCTGTTTTATTATTGTTAGAGATAATTTCTCAATAATGGTATTGAGAAATTATCTTTAACAATAATAAAGCTAGAGGTCAAAGTACAACAATAATGATTATCTAGTTATTTATTTAACATCATCTGTACTAATATTACATAAGGATGTATAGATGCAAAAGTAATTATGTAAGTATGTTTGTATTTCACGAAAAAACGGCTTAACCGATTTTGATGGAGTTTGGTGTACCACCTCGCCACTAATATGGGGGTTGTAGGTTCGATTCCTTTACCGGAAAAAGTGTGATCCATAAAGGTTTTGTTCCGAGTCTGGTTGTAGATATTTTACGTCCATGAATTTTATTGTATGTTTGTAAAGCCCTCCGCAATACAGTAAGTTTACCATGACGAGTTAAAAAACGAGTCGTTCGAGTGATATAGAGGGACAGAGCTATATAGAGTGTATAGCTCCGTCCTTCTTTCTGGCTCGAACGACTACGACTTCCGTCTAACCCGTTATAGTAGGCTTACAAATCTTAAAAAAAATAGAAATAATAAATGGATTATTGTGTCTATAAGTTGCTTTAACAATATAATTAGGCTGCCCCAGTAAGTTATTAAAAAAATACTTGTGGTGGGGCTACCTCGTTCTTCCCATAGTTACAAAAATATTAGTACATGGTGACAAAATGAAATAAAAAAATATATGTAGGTACCTAAGTACTTATACATTTTATAAGTCCTTAGTAGTTAACTTACTTAGTAATATATATATTTATGCTTCGGCTTTATAACGACCACACAATCAATGTTGCCGTATAACAGGCGCATTTAGTTTACACTTTTAATTTGTGGAAATTTACAAGTTTACATTTTAGAACGGAAGAAATCTGGCCATTGTTTGGAAGTCCGTCTGCATTACGGTCGTTGTATAAACTGCCTATATAAAGAAAGAAAGAAAGAAAAGCATTTATTCGAACATACACAGGACAACAGATAGAAGTAGACACATCATGAGAACACAAGGATTATCCTATGCGATGTCAGAAAACACGTCATGGTACGGCTGACCCTGTATCGCGGGGGACTTATAATAACAATAATAATCATTATGTGGGCTGTTGCCCATGTCGGTTGTTTCATGGGGCCCATCTAGTGTATAGGCGAGTCACCGTCTGCCTATTTTTCGTTTAACAGTATATACCAACTTTTTGGCAGGCGACGTTGTATCCCATAATCTTTGTCCAGTCCACCAAACACCCAATCCCATAGCCCAAAATTATTTGATTTCACATGTTCCAATAGTTTTACACTTGCCATAGGCAGATCATGACTGTACTGCAATAGTGCAGCTGTGGCATGACTATGGTAAGCGTCTCATCCCATTTTTAATTAAAATTCTCTAAGGGCCTCTGCGTGTTGGATCTATGTCCCCGCGTAAGCCTTCCAAAGGCCCGGGTATTCTCCTTGAATGCTGGGAAAATACCCGTGATAAAGAAAGACATAATCATTTTACTTAATACACAAAATACAAGTAGCTTACATAATCTCATAGATAAATACCTTACAAACTAACATATATATTATTATAAAACTTGTAACTAAACACATTTTACCGGTGTCGTGTTACACCTCGCTGTGTTGTGCAATTGTCTGCGAAAACGTCGTCGTCGTACACAACACCCTTCGTCAAAAACTCTTTATTGAGGCATGTGTGTTATACATCTCGACCCATAAACGTCCCACTGCTGGACACGGGTCTCCTCCATTTATTTGGAGGGATATTAGCCTACTATACCACACTGGCCAGACGGGTTGCTATAGGGTTTTGTTTCAAGTTTTCCCTCTCTTGCAGTGGATATTGTCTGCCTGACTTACTCCTTTAGTCGACTCTTACGACACCCACGGGATGGAATGGGGCGGTGACATTTGTATTCTGAATCCGTCACCACACGGACGGTGTGTGTTATAATCATACAATTTATGTTATAACGTACCCACACTTGTATCTATTGTTTTTTTCTTTCCCGCTTCTTCCCGACTCCCGCAATAGTTAATAAATTACACCCAGTCTAGGTGTAACTTGTAATTTGTAGTATGTGTGGAACAAACATTTATGAATCAATCATACAAAGTTTTGTCCCGTGTGGGAATCGAACCCACGACCTTAGGCTTAACAGTCAGGGTCACTAACAAATTGACCAACAAGCCAGTCAAACCACCAATTGATTAGGTATAGAGTGAGCCAAAGAAGTATATTATTATATGTCTGGATGGAAGCAATTGGCGTACCAAAGTCTCTGCCTACCCCAATGGGAGACGTGTGGAATGATATGTATGTATAGGAACTTAGAGCACAACATGGCAGCTTTATAATTATTTTCTTACTGAATTGTACAATTTGTGGTACCGTTCTATGACAGCCATACAGACATTTATCTTAATTTAAATTTCGTACGATTTGAACTTTACTATTTAGCTTTGGTTGTGATTGTTGGATTTTAAATTAAGATCGTCAATAAATCGGTGAGACAGTTATTATTTGTGTACTTGAAAAAATAAAAAATAACCCTTGAAATTGTTGACGCCTGCTATGCCCTACGCCCGCGCCCTAAATACGAGTAGGTCCAGGCAACATAATCTATTAGGTACTAATATTATAAATGCAAAAATTTGGATGGATGTATGGATGTTAGTTACACAATCACACTAAAACGGCTAAACAGATTTGGATAAAATTTGAACACAACGATAGAATATGATCGATAAAATATCACTGCTCGCGAAAGCTAGTTATATCTTTGTTTAAAAAGATAAATAAAAAACTTGAAGTTAATTTTAATGGTCCTTGAGCTACAACACGGTCTTTATATGATTAATTACCTAACCGTAATTACTTGCTTTATCTTGAGTAAAACAAATATTTTTGATAGTTAGCGACTGCGAGCGAGATAAAAGTGTCGCTTCGAATGTTTAAGAGCGATGTAAATTATTAATCGTTTTCAATTATTTATCGAGTGTCTGCTAACCCGGTGACAGAATTGTTAAGATCGCAACGAGGTTATCATCTATACCTACTTCTTAACAGGTAGAGCTGGTAAGCATAGATTTAGAAAGGAAGAAAGAAAATCGTTTATTTAAGAAAGGAGTTATAAGGTTTTTAAAGGGTCGGCAACGCGTGAGTGACACCCCTGGTGTTGCAAACGTCCATAGGCTACGGTAATTGCTTACCATCAGGCGGGCCGTATGCTTGTTTGCCACGTTGGTAGTATACATAGAAACCAGAGAGAACAAAACTCAATACAACAATAAATAGGCTCTAAAATACAAACCCAGTAATCAGCTTCGTGCTGCGGCATTTTATGCTGCAGCGCTACTTTAGGGGGTAAACTACTGAATAGATTGTTAGAATGAAAACTTATTTTAGCACGGTACCTACGCATATTTTTAGATGTCTCGTTTACTGTCACTTTAATAAAGCAAAGAGGCAGACCGCGAACACGTCTAGATAAATAAAAAAAAAACATTTATTGCTATAAAATTTATAACAACTGTTTTGCCTAATGTTTTCACTTCTATCGGCACTCCCGGAGTGCATTTTTTTTTACAAACTCCTTAGGTGGCAAACAAGCACATGGCCCGCCTTCTGGTAAGCAATTACCGTAGCCTGTGGACACTTGAGTAAAAGTATCACTTGCGTGTTGCCGACACAGCAAATTGAACACCAAGGCACAAGGTTTGTGATGGAACACGTACACACAGCAACGGAGTTAGCTGTAAGATTAGTTTTTTAAGAAAACCAATATAATATATAATATTTATTTGGTAACAGCGTACAATTAGACTACCTACAGATAAAAATATATTTCACAAAAAATCATACATTGGTTTTCCTAAAAAATAAACTTCATATAGAGGCCCTATAGTCCCTGTACAGCGAACTACGTTGCTGACTGTACCTAGGTAGGTACAGAAGAATCTATATAAATAAAAATGAAATCCCCCAAATGTATGTACGCTTATAACTTCCGATCGACTGCACTAAATTAGATACCAAATTCTTTTTTTTTTGTATTTGTTTATAATAGGTATAGAAGAAAATAAAATATTCAAGAAAAATAATTGGCGATCATATAGTTTTAAATATAATGTCATAATTTATTTTTGTTTCAGAAATTGTCTCAACATGTCTAAAGATAAAAAAGATATTGATCTAACCAAACCCCAATTTGACCAGTCTACATTTTCGGGGAGAGCCAGTCACTTTTTCCGAGTGGCCAATCCGTTGAATATATTAGCTTCAGAAAAAGAACTTGATGAAGCTAAAAGGGTCGTTACCGATTTTAAGTAAGTATTGTTTGCTTGTTATTTCATACTATTCTTTTCACTGGGGGCCGTACTAAGCGATTTATTTTCGTTCTTAATTTGAAATGTCATTGCTCGATATTTTGAATTGAGATCGAAATTAGATCGCTATTGGACGTCATGGTACGGCCCCTATAGGAAAAGACGTGCTGGCTGCGGTTCTCTGTATCTCACTCGGATAAAGATATTTTCCTAAGCCGGCCTTCCTCAGGGATTGGTAAAATTGGTGTTGCAAGCGTCCATAGTCTAAGGTAACTGCTTACCATCAGGCGCGCCGTATGCTTGTTTGCTTCCTAAGGAGTATAAAAAAAAGGATAGGTCTGGGCAAAAGCCGCACTCCTACGCCTTCTTATAGGTACACACGGCAACGGAGACATATAAACAGGGTCGCTATATGAAGATTACTTTTTTAGGAAAAATCTTTCTATGTGTAGTCTAATTGTACACTGTTACCAAATGAGTGTATTGTATTTTTCTGCGAGACGTGAATAAATGTTTCTTTCTTTCTTCAAATTCCACAGAAATAAACACTTACAATGGTTTTCTTAAAAAAAAACTAATCTTCATATAGCGTCCCTGTATCTCCGTTGCCACCTCTGTACCTAGAAAATACCGATACCTACTTAAGTATAAAAATTCCACTGGTTCAACTTTTCACAATGATCCGTAAATGTCCGTATTTCGTTAACAATTGGAATAAAACGTAAATTGTTTACATAAATATTTATCTTATCTTTGAACGTTTAAGATTGTTTATGTTATTTTTTTGCTCCCAAGAGATGTTGTTTTCAAAATAACTACCATTATGAAAGTATGATTGAAAGTTTGTTTCTTACTTACACTATGCTCATGGTTTAATACACTTATTAATCGAATTTTTACAACAGGAAAACAAAGGTAATGCCTCCTGGCTACAACGAAGAAAAGTTATGGCAAGCTAAATATTTATACGATAGTGCGTTCCACCCAGACACGGGCGAGAAAATGATCCTCATTGGAAGGATGTCTGCACAGGCACCTATGAACACCCTCATTACTGGATGTGAGTAAATACTTTTTTTAACTTGTTTTTGAGGAATGAAATGCACGTTTTGCATAATGCCCCGCTCTGAGAATCGGTGTCATCATCTCGGGCTCACCGGCCTAGTGATGGCAGGCGGCCAGCATACCGACTAAAATCCTTCTTGTGCACCAACACCCGTCTTCACGGATGGACCACAAGACCCTGATATGACGTCAGTGGAAAGAGTTTTAATGAAAACTCAGAATCATCAGACTCATCTCTTATAGAAGTAGACCACTTACACGAAATCGCCTTCCTCGCTGATCAGGCTGAGAAGATCCTGTTTCAAGATTCAAATCAAAAGCTCTATCTTAACTCGACGGTCGCCTACCACCTTTACGCTTCCCCAAGATTGCGTATAGCAACCCACCTCCTCCTAGCTTTAAGTATTTCCCGAGGAACTCTTTGAATATGATTCTGTTCTTCGTGTTTCGACTACATCACCTTGCATGTTATCATACTTGTATTTTACAAAAGATTGTAACTATCTGGCGATTAAAAAGAGTGGCCTGAGTTTCTTGCTAGTACTTCTCAAGGCTCCACGTCAGCGAACTACGCGACGAATTTTGCTGATATCGTCTTTCTGGCTTATTCATAATTTATGACCTTCATAAGTGTTACTTTGTAACGTAAATGAATATTTACAATAACAAAACGTTTGTTTATCCATCAGGTATGATATCATTCTACAAAACTACTCCGGCCATCGTATTCTGGCAGTGGCTCAATCAAACGTTTAACGCCCTCGTCAACTACACTAATCGATCGGGGGATGCACCGCTTACTGTGAAGTTAGTACTTATTAGTACCTAATAGTATATGATAAGACGCAGCGTGGGCAGCCTCCAACTAGGTGGACCGACGACCTGGTAAAGGTCGCAGGCAACAGATAAACAAGGTCAGCTCAGGACTGAGTAATGTGGAAAACCTTGGGGGATGCCTATGTCTAGCAGATGGATATGATAAGATCGCGTGAAGAGAAAGTTCATACATACAGCCTATATCGTTTTTTAAAGACAACTCCCGGACTAGGGAACATCCTGTGCGGACTTTACAAACATACCATTCACGGACACGAATTTCTGACAGATTCGGAACACACATTTATGGATCACAAAAAAAATTGTTTCGTGTAAGAATCGAACCCACGACCTGCTTAGCAGTCAGGATCCCTAACCACTAGACCAACAGACCAGTATATCAATAAAGCTTTTATGTGGCCTTAACGTCTAATATGATAACTACAACCCTTATAACGTCCCACTGCTGGGCACTGCTCTCCTCTATCAAGAGAGTTGAGAGGGTTTAGGTCTTTTTTTTTTGTTATTGTTTATAAAAGACAACTCCTGGACAACCCCGGTGTAGCGGGGGACGTCACAAATGTACAAATAACGGACACAAAGTACACCCAGACTCAGAACGACACGAAATAGCGAGGTATCCACTTAAGCCACTGATCCAACCGTGCAGTTTTGAAAGTACTTATTTTTATGCTCTTTTAGGCATTTGTTCGCATCTTACTGTGCTGCTTGTGGTGGCGCCCTGGGTACAGCCCTGTACCTGAACAACATAGCAAAGGTAAGAAACCTCTTCACTTTGGTTTTTAAGAGAGGTAGGGCACCATACTAGCAAGCCCGACTGGAGAAAGACCTCCACCTTACAGAAGACCACAGCCAAATAACTATACACAGTTTAGTTGTGTTCCTGTGTGTGAGTATAGGTCTCCGTCGCTCATTTAGGAATGCGTTTTTTCCTATACCAGGGATACTCCATTTTAAAGCCCTGGTGAAAAAAATGGGTCGGTAACACTGATTTATTAAACCTTACTCTTGCATCCTGTATCTATTGCTAAAAACTGCATTAAAATCCGTTGCGTAGTTTAAAAAATGTAAGCATACAGATAGCGGGAGCGACTTTGTTTTATAGAAGACTAGTTGTTGCCCGCGGCTTCGCCCGCGTTGATGTCGGTTATCGCTGTAAAAAGTAGCCTATGTGTTATTCTAGCCCATAATCTATCTCTGTGCCAAATTTCATCCAGATCCGTTCAGTAGTTTTTACGTGAAAAAGTAACAAACATCTATCCATCCATCGTCACCCTACCGCGCCCTCCCCCTAAAGCCGGTACTGCACTATGACATAGATATAAACTTTGATGCCGACTGTGTATTCTTCACCATTATTTAACACATATTTATTTTATCGGTCTATCTAGAAAACATTTAATATTATTTATTACGGAATTATTTATAGAATCAACCGGTTTACTAACTACATAGAGACGCATATATTATGCAATATTGAATTAATTAAATACAATTCCAAAACAAGTTTTTTATCATGTATACAATGGCCAAACACTTGGCATGTTTGCCTTGATATTTACTAAGTATTGTGGCTGGAAGCGACGTCTTTTGGTTGATAAAATGATGATGACAGGTCTCCAGCGCTCATTTACATTCCTATCCCAGGGATACTCCCATCATAAAGGCCTGGTGTAAAAAATGGGCAACACGCAAGTGATACTTCTGATATTGCAAGCGTCTATACGCTACGGTAACTGCTTAATATAGGCCGTATGCTTGTTTGCCACCCAAGTTTTTTTTTTTTTTTTTTTTTATACTACTTGGGTGGCAAACAAGCATACGGCCCGCCTGATGTTAAGCAATATCCGTAGCCTATAGACGCTTGCATTACCAGAGGTATCACTTGCGTGTTGCCAACCCATTTTTATACACCAGGGCTTTAAGATGGAAGTAGTATAAAAAAGTAACCATGAGCGAATGTGGTGTCTTGCGAAAGTGACATTGTGCGAAAGTGAGGTTCTGCGTCAAGAGTGGGAGAAAGAGGTAGCGGTCCTCTGTTTTGTCATTGGCTATTCATATAATGATGTATAGTAGTATAAAAAAAGAACACCAGCACTTCTATCTAACAGATTTCCTTGATCCTTACTAATATTATAAATGTGAAAGTTTGGGCACAGAGATAGATTATGGTTTGGAATAACACATAGGCTGGGCTTTTTGCAGCGATAACCGACATCCACGCGGGCAGAGCCGCGGGCAACAGCTAGTTATCTATATGTAAGAAGTTTAATACAAATCCTAGTCACGTAAATGTTTGGGTCAATAAAAAGAGTATGACGAGGTGATAATAGATTCGTAATTATGGAGGTGTGTCAACTATTGCGAAGCAGAAGGCACGGTTTGTTTGATATTGTATTTAACACCACGCTGGAGATTGTGTTGACATTGTTGTCGCTAGATATACCTATAAGTACATAGGTATATGATGAATTACTAATAAAATATCTAACGTGTAAGTGCTTAGCTCTATTTTTACTATAGTTTTTTATCTTGAGATAGGTAGCTACACATAAGGTACCTATATCAATGTGTGTGATAGCATAGTGTAAGGAACTCAAACTTAAAATTCATTTAGGTTACAAAGTAACACTTATGAAGGTCATAAATTATGAATAAGCCAGAAAGATGATGTCAGCAAAAATTTTCTACGGCTAGTTTGCTGACGTGGAATCTTGAGAAGAACTAGCAAGAAACTCAGGCCACTCTTTTTAATCGCCAGATAGTTACAATCTTTTGTAAAATACAAGTATGATAGGAACACAGCCTACTATTAATCCCGTGTACACGCTGGCGAAGTCGCGGACATAAGCTAGTATATGATAAACTAGCTTCTGCCCGAGGTTTCATTTTCATGGTAGGTATGTCGATGAAGTAAGTAGCATTTCTCGGTACTGGAATAAGTAACTTCCCAAATTATTTTCAAAATCGGATCAATAGTTTTATATATTAGGTAGGTACTTACGCCGTAGTACATCTAAACTTTACCGCTCGGTTTACAAGACACATATTCTAGCTATACAAGACATTATCTAGGTTTACAGTATAAGTACATATAATAGAGGGAGAGCCAGCGACGTATTTACTTTTGTCATTTCAAGTCATGAAAATTCACAAACGAACTCTTATATAGGTACCTGCAGAATAAACGAAAGGCTCTTCTGGCTTTGCGCCTGGGGTTTAACTCTAAAATAAAAAAGTATTACCCTAAAATAAATAAGAAGTAAAACCTAAATTAAACGAGACATTACTGTCAATATATTAGGACTATGTAAAACCAAATTAAGTTTTATTTCTTACCCTCTGTTATTTTAGCGTTACACACCCCAGCCGCAGAGGGTTGCCGGAAAAGCCTTTAAGAGAAACCATTATTCTGCAGATAAAGAGTTAGTAATAAGTAGTTAGTATAAGAGTTAGTTTGTGAATTTTCATGACTTTTGAAATGACAAAAGTAAATACGTCGCTGGCTCTTGGTCCATAAGCCTTACTTATTTGGTAAACATCAATAATGTAATCGCGTCGCGCGTCATTCTGTTCTATTTATTACGTAAGCTAGATCGTGACACACTAATTTAACTAAACAATTATTTTCGTTGTGCCATGAAAGTCTATTTATCGTGTATTATTTTATTGCAAACTAGCAAAACCTAACCTTGTCTGGGTTTATAATTCCCGTGGGAATTTCGGGAAAAAAACATTTTTTTTATCATTCTAAAAAGTAAACATTAATTAACTCTTTTAGAGTTTCGCGGCAATAACTATTCTACTGGGTGGGCAAACAAGCGTACGGCTCGCCTTATGTTAAGCAATTACAGTTACCTTTAGACACTTGCAATACCAGACTAGTATCTATTATATTATCTGTGACCAGAAGTAGTACTTGCGTTTTGCCAACCCATTTTTTTAACATAAAGTATCCTTAGAATAGGAAATAATTTCTTTCAAAACGCATCCCTAAATGAGCGCTGGAGACCTGCCCCTCTAGGCAAGTGTTTCTAAGTAGTTTCTATTCTATTCGGTTCGATTACCGATTATCACACACAGGAACACAACTATATCGCTGTGTGTAGTTATTTAGCTGTGATCTTCTGTAAGGTGGAGGTCCTTTCCCAGTCGAGCTTGCTCGCTAGTGTGGTACCCAATCTTAGCCTAATCGTATGTTGATGGAAATTCCTCTGAAACCATACAGTACGGCACGATAGAGGTTCTAATATATATTTTCTATTTGGACAGAACATGAAGAATCCTCTATTTGCTCGGTTGGTACCGTTCGCAGCTGTATGCGGTGCTAACTTTGTCAACATTCCCATGATGAGGAGCCAGTAAGTGCAGTCTATGAATTTTTAGGTCTCGAATGAGCACGCTTTTCTCAGAATATATATTATGTAGGTACTTACTACTTACTACAGACCTACTACCTACCACAGAATATAAACTAGGTACATACCAACCGAAATTGCGATTGGTGAAACTTTTCTCTATAGATTTTATTTTTCATTTCCTTTTTTTTAATACACTAAGCAATATCTGTAATTTTTGTGAAATTTAGTAGATAGGTATTTTAACCTATTATTATTATTTCGATTATTTTTTTATATTAATTTAAAATTCCTAAGATGCTAACTTATTATCAAGCGTAGCGAAATTCAAATTAAGATCGTAAATAAATCGGTATAAGGTCGTTGTGGTACAGTCCCTTAGTTAAATTGTGATTTTGCAGTGAACTGATGAATGGCACTCCAGTATTTACGGTGCCTGATGGACAAAGGGTGGGCGACTCTAAGGTGGCTGCGCGCAACGGCATCCTGTTCGTCTGCTTATCTCGTGTCTTCATGGCTCTCCCTGGCATGAGTATGTGTTATATTTAACTATTAGGCTGCCCGCCCACGTTCGAAAATCGATGACCGATTGTAGAATCGATAAATAATCGATTAGGTAATTTGATATTTCTGACTGACTTTTGTAAGACGTTGTGCTATTGAAATAAGTACGTATTTTTCTCCTACAAAAAAAAATTTGACTGCCTTGGTGGTCCAGTGGGCGCAATATATGCGCTTGCTGTGCAAGAGGTTGTGGGTTCGATTTCCGCACAGGGACAAAACTTTGTGTGACTCACAAAGAGTTGTGCTGAGTCTGGGTGTAATTTGTGTCCATTAATTGTGTTTTTTTTTTTTTTTTTATACTACCAAGGTTTGTAAGGTCCCCCGCGACACAAAGCTTGTTCTCTAGTGCGGGAGTTGTCTTTTTAAAGGAAAGAAGGAATAAATAACATACAAATTATATCATTATTTTTTCTTTCAGCATTCACACCGGCCATAACAAACTACGCGACCCTGCGCGGTATGTTCTGTCACAGACCGATGATGGTGTTGCCCTTCCAGTTGACCCTGGTGGGCATCTGTCTGGTGGTAGCCACACCGTTAGGCTGCGCTCTGTTTGACCAGCGTGCCGTCCTCGATGTCAATAGTATCGAGACAGAACTTAAGGTATGTAGGAAAAGTTATGACCCATATTGGTGAATAAGGTCTACAAGATCAGCTCTTATTGACAAGAGGAATAAACGGTAGTCGAATCGAATAGAATAGAAAGCAAAGGTATGGGATTTGACATAAGTGTACGAGATTATGTCATTAAGTTATGTCAAATTCCTAGATCTTAATGCCCTCATTCAATTTTGATTGCACGGCTGGTTCAATGGCTTAAGTGGTTAACTCGCCATTTACCACAGTGCGGAGTGTTGTGGGATCGATCCCCACACAGGACAAACAATTGTGTGATCCATAAATGGTTATCCCGAGTCTGGATGTACTTTGTGTCTGTTAAGTATATATTTGTAAAGTTCCCACGACACAGTGCTTGTTCTCTAGTGTGGAAGGCTTTTTTAGAAAAAAAACTGTCCATATTCCCCTGGATCTGAGCTGCCTCTTTCCTTTGGACCTGAACTGCCCCTTATCCCGGATCTGTGGTAACCCCATCTCCTGGATCTGAGCTGTCTGCTCCCCTGGATTTGAGCTACCTCCTCCCCTGGATCTACCCTGCCCCCTTTCCCTGAGTCTGAATTTCCCTCTCCCCTATGAATAACTTATAAATAAAGAATTGTTCTGAGTCTGGGTGTAATTTGTGTCCGTTAATTGTATGTTTGTAAAGACCCCCGCGACACAGAGCTTGTTCTCTAGTGCGGGAGTTGTATATAAAAAAATAATAAAAGAAAATAACCTATAGTTGGAAGTATGAGAAGTTGCTAATTGGAACACAATTAATCGAAACAGAATTTTCTTTGCAGGTTGTACCTATAATATAAAAAATATTTGACCAAATAGGATATTTAAATTAATATAAAATATTCTTCTTTTCAGGAAGTTATAGACAAGAAGTTCCCGAACACAAAACAAGTTTACTACAACAAAGGCTTGTAATTATACTGTTAAAATCTTAAGTACCCTTTCTATGCGCTGTACTCGTATTTTTACGAAACTTACTCATTTTTTAATCATCATGTCAACTGGAAGACGTCTCCAGCCTTACATAAAATAACATTTAAATACCGTGGTTTTTTAACACGTTCTTTATGAAGCTCACTTACTTTGACTCTACGTGCAAAAATAATGGTTTTAATTACCTGGCAACTTCGCTCCGATCAACATTTAATTTTGTAGCGAAAAAAATATGTTAAATCGTAGTGAAAGAAAATATACTTAAAAACTTTTTATTTAAAATATTGCACACATTTTTAAAGTCATTAACACACGTGTATGGAAAAAAAAATGTTATTTTCATAATACAAACAAACGGTCTTACTAAATACGGGGTCTGTACCTACCGTATGGGTATGTGGTGGACACGTTTAATGGAATTTGGAATAATCTTAAAATAACATACATTTGTAGCATATGGTACGTGTTAAATGATACGTAAATCGTAATCCAAATATATAAGTATATAAGATATTATCAAACCCATATTTTGTAAATCTCGACTCGTTAACCCGATTCATATCTGGAATTTTATTACAGATTTCTAAGTAGTTAAAATTGACTACCTCAAGGTACTTTTGCTTCCAGGCACGGTTATTTTGATTTTATACAAATTTAAGGCTTATATGGGAGGGTTAATTGTAAAATAGGGTTACGTGGTCTTTTAAACCAAGTGGGATATAATTCAAAGGGCTTAACTTGCACATTTTAAAACTTATATCTTTTCCTCTTTACGATGAATAGATATTAATTTATAAATAATGGTTATGCAATGTATTTTAGCTGCCCTATAATTCAAAATGATAAATGACTTTTTTATTTGCCTGGACCATAGGTACCCTAAATTGAAACGATAATGGAACTATAGACATTCGACCCGAGTGTCTCACACTTGGTAGATTTTATTGGGCAACTCTTTATATAACAAAAATATGCAAGCACAGTAAAGATGGCTAACAATTCACCACACATCATTCAGGTTGATAATGTCTGTGACAGAAAAGCGAAAGGGTCAAATCGATGGCGCGCGTTCTGAAAAATATAAAAAAAAAAAAAAACTTGTTTAATTTACAAAAACATTGTAAAAAAGGAAAAAAACTCTTCGTTTCCGATGTGCATGTATCTATTGTACCAAAGGTTGGTACCAATAATTTTATATTTGTTTTTCGGTTTTAAAAAAACCAGCTGAAATGCTGACCCACTGCCATTTTGTAACTGTTCTACTTCTTCGAAACTACAAAATTACTTGAAGTACCTACCTAACTAAAAAATAGGTAGCACCTCAAAATATAATATAATCAATATTTAATTATTCCGTGTAATGTAAACAGTAATATGTATTTTATATAATTTATTTGTTTTTGATATATTTTTATATAATTTATTTTTATTTTAATATATTATGTCTTACATATAGACATTTTTTTTATTTTTCATTTAGAGTTATGATAATTTGAACATTATTTCACATTGTTAGTTGTTCGTATATTGGAAAACTTATGTCGAACAATGTGTTAAAATAATACACGATGTCAGAGACTTTCCGTCGGTTTAAAAACTCTGGCACTAAATAAAAGAGATGAGTTTCAAATCTGCAAAACATTTTAAATTGATTCTGAAAGATAGTGTAACTTTGCAAAGTCCAGTTTAAAGTGTGCACTCTATTTCTGTGTGGACACAGTGGCTTATTTAGGAGTAGGGGCGGTTTGGGCGGGCCGCCCCTAGACGGAAAACACCTGACCCAACCAATTTTTTACTTTTTAATCGCAGTCAAATGTCAACTCCTTGTAAACGGGTGTAAACTCAAATGAAAGTCGCTTAAAAAACTGTTTCATTTAGTGTCACCCATGCTAGCTATGCCACTGTGTGGATTTTGTAGCTTGGTGGCTACGGTGACAACGAGAGAAGATTTTATTGGATAAATATTACTGTCTCAATTTCCCGCGTAAGTTACGCGAGAAATAGAATTGCGTTTTGTAATATTTTTATTTCCAATATTTCGTAGTAGTGTGTATTGTTAATAGTAGATATTAATGGAGTTGCATATTTAAATAGAAAATTCCTAAATGTACCTATGTGTGAGTATATATAAAATATTTAACCAAAATTCCAGATATTAGTTCCTTATATCCAATCTAAAAAAAATATCGAGTTTCAATAGTTGTTGTTCAAAATACGATTAAACTTGTTAAGCGTGCTTGTGGTTTTTCGGGAAAATGCGCTCTAACATAAATGTTGGAGAGGCGATTTTTCCGTAGTTGGAGTCATACAGTTGTGCCATTCCTTAGAAGGATAGTAAGTCATCTTAAGGCCCAGCGCAGAAGAGGTACTTTTATTCGCAGTTAACTAAAGCACTCGGCGGGGGCAGGGGAAAAATAGTCACTCGTCTGCGCAGGCCTTATGTTTGTGGCTAATTTATGACCCACAGGCGAAAACAGGGGGCGTATCACGACGTTCTAAAGCGATATATTTTCGATCTAAATTTGAAATTCGAATAAGAACTTGGTTTTTTTTTTTTTTTCATTCAAATTTAAATTCATGTTCAAAACTAAATAGCTATAAGGACGTCAAGATACAGCCTCGAAGCTATATAGGTATGTGCTTTGTGGATCTGAGCTAGATAAGTATAATTATGGGGCTTTGAATTATTTAGCAATAAAACGCAACATTCCAAAGATATTGTATTTATTATAATGTCAATTGACCTAAAGGTACAATTACGTAAAGACAATAATTCCTTGTGTAATTTTGTGTTGTGATTAATTTATTATGTTTAAGTAGTCTGGCATACAATGCTCGTAATGTTAGTTATATGGTAAATTTATTAACAGTAGTTTATGAACAGTGAATACCTATATGTACAAAAATAAATATCTACGTGTTGGAATTCAGCTTTTTATTTTATATACCTAATAGAAAGAAAGAAAGAAAAGAAAAAAAAGAAAAATGTTTATTCGAACAAACACAGGACATTATGGAGGAGAAAAAAAGGTACAAAATAGGTATTGAATAAAAAAAAAATTTACAACATAATTACTATTATCCAATTTTGTTATCCTGTGCGATGTCAGAAAAAGTCCCAATCTCAGCTTTGGGCTGCGGCATTTGCATGCTGCAGCGCTGAATAATGTCCTCCTAAACAAATTTTACTCAACAGGGGAATAAAGTAAATTGCCTCCATTAAGTGGCAATGGGCCGGCCACATAGCTCGCAGAACTGATGGCCATTGGGGCAGAAAGGTTCTAGAGTGGCGACCACGAACTGGAAGACGAAGCGTGGGCAGGCCTCCAACAAGGTGGACCGACGACCTGGTAAAGGTTGCGGGCAACCGATGGACAAGGTCGGCTCAGGATCGAGAGTTGTAGAAAACCTTGGGGGAGGCCTATGTCCAGCAGTGGACGTCTTTTGTCTAAGATGATGATGAGGGGAACAAATAGAAACGTTGTCCTATCCTAGGCTTCCTCCCATTAGTCATCACAAAACCCTGATATCATAATTTTAAGTTGACAAAACGCAAGTGATGACCCAGGCATTGCAGGCGTCCATAGGCTACGGTAACTGTTTACTATCAGGCGGGCCTTATGCTTGTTTTCCACCGAAGTAAGAAAAAGATTCTGTAAAGGTTCCTTAACTCGTAACAGTTACCATATAAACAATTCCTATTACAGCTTAAGCATTCCGTATTCCGTGTGGTGACGGATCAAGAATACAAATGTCACCACCCTCTTCCATCCCAAGGGTGTCGCAACAGTCGACTAAGGGAGTAAGGCTAGCAGACAATATCCACCTCAAGAGAGGGAAAACCGTCTGGCCAGTGAGGTATAGCAGGCTAATTAATATCCCTCTAATTGTTTGGAGGAGACACGTGCGTAGCAGTGGGACGTTTATGGGTTGAGATGATGATAATGATGATTCCGTATTTGACCACTCAAATTCATTTAGGTTAACAAAGTAACACTTATGAAGGTTTATGAAATTATGAATAAGCCAGAAAGATGATGTCAGCAAAATTTTCCTACGGCTAGTTCGCTGACTCTCGCCATGAGAAGAACTAGCAAGAAACTGTGGCCACTCTTTTGAATCGCCAGATACCTAGTTACAATATTTAGCATCATAACGTAAAGAATGATAATTTTCTATAACTCCAAAAATGGCGCCAAGTTTCAGGCTCGTATAATACCAGGCAGCTGCGGCCAACGCATAAATCTATGCACTACAATAAGTTGATATAGGTATATAGACCTATATTGTTGTTGTTTGAAGATGATTGACTAGTATACCATAAATAAGCATCTGAAAGGGCACTGCTACTAATTATGCCTAATAAATCCTCATTAGACGTGTGCTACTCTTAGAACTAAGTATGATTAAGTAAACTTTATTGTTTTACTTCATTATGAGTAGCTATTATCGCACAAATTAGCACACAACCACTCATAACACTTTAATCTAATGATTTTAACAATAACGGGCAAAACTTTACTAAAATATTACCTGTCTAGAGTTACTCAGGCAGATTACGAATTGTTGGCAAGGAGGGAGGGCACAGCCATCGGATAGATTTATGTCGTAGAACTATTGTTATAATCTTAATGCCCCGTAAAATTATTGAGAACCTTTGAAATATTATGGTCTCAGAACAAAAACTTATTGTTCTTAACGTGATGAAAAATGGACCAACTAGCGTACATAATTATGACTTATTCTAATTTGCAGATGGTTTTTACTTATCTACTTATATTAAATAGTACCATAGAACAACTTTTTTATGTTATTTTTAGATATAGGATCTACTATACCTAATAATTATTAATTGTATAGTAAAGTTATCTTTTAGATGTAGATAATGTTTAGTTATTATTGCATTAGGTTTTCACCTGTAAGAATAGGATAACTGAAAATGATGTAAATAAATAAACTCACACGTGATAAAAAAAGAAATTAATCGAAGATGTGGGAAAAATCATTCCCGCTCCTTCAATCGGTGCGATTGATAGGAGGAGCGAGTTTTTTTTCGCCTATTTGTTGTTTGTTTTTGTTTCCTAAATTGTCTTGCCCTGTCCTCCGGTCGGAACTCCAATTGAAGTTCAGATCGGGAAAAACAAGTAGTTTTTATTTTTCAATTCAAACCTTCGGCGGGGGGAGGGGTAAAACGTTGAATTGAAAAAAAACCACAATTTTTATGATTCTATCTATGTTATTTTATTTTACTCTCTGGTTTGGTTTTCATTTCATTAGTCTGTCTGACTGACAGAACCCAGAAATAGACATAAACTTTCGGTCATCCAACAAAATGAATAGTTCAAAATTCACAATCTATAAAAAAAACCTAAGTAACACAATGTAAATTATAACTAAACCAAATGAAAATTTTTAACATAACACATTATACAAGAAAACACCCTATTAAAACAATATTATCTATACATATAATATGTAAGTATAAAATTGTACCTATGTAGGTATACCTACATATTTTCAGTAATATAGGTACCTACTTATATCTACTGGCTCGTTAGCCTTAGTGGGTTGTGACCCCGCAGCCCCGTCTGCTAAGCCGGGGTTCGTGGCTTCGATTCCCACCCAGGACAAATCTTTGTGTGATGAACACCATTAATTAATAATTCCGAATCTGGGTGAAAATTATGTACATACCTTATACATATTATAGGTATGTATTTTGTAATCTTCTTCTTCTTATCGTTTGGTTAGTGGCCAACCTGGTGACAGAATTATTTAGATCGCTCATATTTAAGCCTCTGTCGTGATCTAACGACTATTACCAGTCAGGACTTTTATCGTGCCCTCCGAAGCATGGAGAATCTCCATGAGCATCTCCAATACCACTATGCGGTCACCCGCCGCGCTCTAGGTAGGTTAACCCGCTGATCGTTTTCCAAATAGCGAGTGCACCTGGCTATTCTATTGGGTAATTTAGGCAGGAAAGATTAGGTAATCAACTCACACCGCGAGTAGCAGAATTGCTTGATGCTTTTCAAGCAGAAGGGTATAAGAACTATAAATAACCGAGTTCAAATCTAAGTTTACACATTGCACAGAGCTTTGTCGCTGTTGGATACCGCTTCTCTTGGTGTCAATTAAGACTTACAATAAATATTAAACGTTATTATCGTAACTTTTGCATACAGAGCAAGTCAATCGGAACGAAGAATCAAAATTGCTGATTCTTCCTTTATTTCTCTACCTACCTAAATAAACGAAGAAACTGAATGAAGAATCTAATGGACTGCACATAATCACTGCACAGCCAAATCTATTGCAGCTAGAAGTCTGAACTCTGAACATTTTTTCTCGTAAGTACAGGTGTTCCTTATCTAATGTCATACTGTTGGGCCTGTCCACATGGCCAGAGCCCCAGATTCCCTTCCGTTTTGCCAATATAAATTAAATAACTGCTGCCCAACACATAATTATTAGTTTGTGATTTAAAAACTGTAGGTATATATATATTATAATAGAAAGTATAGCCCATCTTTTAATGTGGAAATTACGAACTAATATGGTGGTATACCTATCTAGTTAAATTACAAAAAATGAGAAGAAAAAAAACATATTTCGCGAGAAATTGACAAAATGGTAGCTAATGAAAATTATTGATGCTGAAATAAGTAGTTCAGTTTTTGAAATAACTTTATCTTTCATTTTTCATTATGCTGTTATGACGAAATTATTAGGTTTCTTTTTAAAAACAACTACGACTCGGATCGAAGTCGGATTTGAACTTTAGTGCTATACATGATAAGGATTTGATTGCTGGAATAAAAATATAATTATACAAAATGGGGGTTTTTAATACACAGTGTGCTGTTGCTTAACGCGTCTTCTACCTTATAATAGCAACCCATATATGTCCCACTGCTGGGCACGGGTCTCCTCCCCTCTATCAAGAGAGAGAGAGAGGGTTTAGGCCTTAATTCACACACGCTGGCCTAATGCGGGTTGGTGAATCTGACATGTCTTTAGAATTTCTTCTAAGACATGTGGGTTTCCTCAGGATGTTTTCCTTCACCGTTAGCAGATGGCGAATCATTTGATTCGTACATATAAACTCCACAAAGTGAAATTCACATTGGTACTGCCCGGGATCGAACTCGCACCTCTTGCGTGCAAGTCGGTTACTTTCCCACTCGGCCACCACCGCTTTTTTACTCTTCTTCCTTCGTCTTCTACCTTACTTATTTGGATCTCTTTGAGGTCTTATTATGATACCATGTTTTTTGTTTTAGTAACCAAGCAACATGTCAAATGAAAATAATATAAACCTGAGTAAGCCTCGATTTGACCAATCCTCATACATGGGTCGAGTTAAGCACTTTGCTCTACTAACCAACCCACTGAACCTCTTGGCTAGTAATAATGATTTAGAGGAAGCTCAGAATGCAGTTAATCAATTTAAGTATGTGGGTCTGTTTTGTATACCTATCGATATTATATATAATGGCTGTAAAAAAAAAAATCGTAAAGCCTTTATTTATTATACACTAGATATTGCCCGTGGCTGCAACTGCGTGGATGTCGATTTTCGCGGTAAAAAGGACCTTTTGTCTTTCCCAAGGATACCACGTATCTCCTTGCAAAATTTAATAAAGATTCGTTTAGCCATTTAGTCATGAACAGATAAAGTTACTATTTAGACTATTAGTAGAGATAACGTATAAAAGATTTCATTAATATCTTCTTCTTTGCCTGGCCCTTTCCCATTTTACTTGGGCTCGGCACTCCGTATCATGCGTCTCTAGGCAACTCGGTCCTGGATCGTCTCTTTCTTGACTTGGGCTTCTTTGAGGTTCTTATTTACTATAAGTATACATCCATGTGATTCGGGGTCTTCCTCGTCCTCGGGTTTTAGTTTCTATGACTAGTGCTTATTTAATTAATATATCACAAAGTAAAGATAATGGTGTTTTACCAACAGACAAACAAAAGTAATGCCCAGAGGCTACAATGAAGATAAACTATGGGATGCAAAATACTTATACGATAGTGCGTTTAACCCACACACGGACGTCAAGGTTTACCCCGCGGGGCGAATGTCTGCACTGATACCCATTAACAGTATTATCACGACAGGTGAGCAAAAATATTTACAAGAATTTAATTGTGTTTTTTTACTACTTCAGTGGCTAACAAGCATACGGCCGGCTGATATTAAGCAATTACCGTAGCCTATGAGCGCTTGGAATGCCTGAGGTATCACTTGCGTGTTGCCGACCCAATATTTTATACCAGGGTTTTAAGATGGAATATCTCTGGGATAGGAAAACGTTTCTTTCCAAACGCATCCCTAAATGAGCGCTAGAGACCTGTAGTCACACAAAGGAACACAACTAGGTACATCACTGTGTGTAGTTCTGTGGCTGTGGTCTTCTATAAGGTGGAGGTCTTTCCCCGGTTGGGCTTGCTCGCTAGTATTTCTACCTCTGTTAAATATGTAAAGTTTATTTAAAAAGTGTTTTATTTTCTGTGCTGGCGACTAAAATCTAAGACTGACGACTGTGATGAAATAAAAAAGTATATGATTATGTAGTACTTAGATTCTTTAAACGTCTTCAGTGATAGTTCACACCGATAGTAGCAACAGCCAGCAGTTAAAATTGATGCTTTCTTCTGAAAATTGAAGATATAATTATATTAAGTACTAGCGGCACGGGTGTGAATTGAGCTTTACTAATAAAATCCACTGTTTTAAAATACTACATATTAGGTACCCGTCTATTACACAATGGTAACATTGTGTGAATTCTAAAATATAAACCGGTGATAAGCAATAAGCATAGATCAAATAAAAAAAACATTTTTTTTACATGAGAAGAACGTTTAATTTGACTACATATACAATAATATTACGGCACTAGTCTGTGTTATTCGCGATGATCATGGTGATAAGTAGGTCCCTACCTATTATATTCTTTGTTGTATCTAAGTACTCACTGTACCTAATCTTAGCAATTTGTATGTATTTACAGGCATGCTGGCGTTTTACAAGACAAAACCGGCTTTAATGTTCTGGCAGTTTGCTAATCAAACTTTTGGCACGTTTGTTAACTACTCAAATGGACCTGCAGACCTTACTGCCACGTAAATGTTGTGTTACTTACTAAACTAAGTCGCTTTCTCAAAAGTCAGATGGGAGTTAAGAGCTATTGCCACTGCCCATTTTTCCATACATACGTATTCCTGATTTTCCTTCCTGAATTTTGAGCCTAGAGATATGAAATGTTAACGTGATATAGATACCAGGCTTGACAATGACGCATGGTTTAGTTTTTTTTTGGAAAACTTTTTATAGAAGTTATGACCAAACAAAGAAATTTAAAAAAGAAAGAATATTATTTGAAACGCCCCCAAATAAACGTCTAATAAACAAATGCCATGTGACTGCCTTGGTGGACAAGTGGCCACAGTATGCGCCTGCTGTGCACGAGGTTGAGGGTTCGATTCCCACACAGGACTAAACTTTGTGTGACCCATTATAAACAGTTGTTCTGAGTCTGGGTGTAATTTGTGTCCGTTAATTGTATGTTTGTTAAGTCCCCCGCGACACAGAGCTTTGCGGGAGTAGTCTTTTTAAAACAAAAAAAATAAAATAAGATGGAATAAAAAAAAACATCATATTCTGGTTCTTTGTCGAATGATTAAAGAAAAAAAATTGAAGAAACAAAACATTCCTTATTTTGGTTTCCTATAACAATTAAAACTTATACTAGGATTATCTATCGAAGATTTGTAGTAAAAATCTACAAATCTTCAATCGTTAAGTAAATAGTATCAGTTTAGTCAGTCCCAGTACTTATCAGTTTTAATTATTGTGCAATAGGGACTTACTGGCATAATTTGAAACTTTTATTGTTTGTGTATTTGTCCTTTAGGTAAAAATAATTTCTTACTGTTTTTTTACAGCCATATGTTTAAATGTTTCTGCGCGTCCTTTACTGGCGCCATCTTAACAACCATTTACTTCAGTAACAAAGTGAAGGTAAGAATTTGTGCATTTCGCGACACAGAGCTTGATCCTTAGTAATCGAAAGTTGTATTACAAAAAAATATGTATGAAATGATGATGGCCTGATCCCGGCACGATGTAACGTAAATAGGGCTGCCACCCAGCCACCCGTACTTTATTATAAAGTATTGTACGTTATTTCAGGTAATTGTACTCTATACTTTATGAGAACAAGAAGAGTACACGAAAATACTTTATTTCGCATGATATGATTTCTTCATGCTTTTTGTAAAGTTTAGTTGTAAATATTTATATAATTTATAAACTGGCCTGTTGGTCTAGTGGTTAGTGACTCTGACTGCTACGCCGGAGGTCGTTCGTAACGTCGGGTTCGATTCCCAGGACAAATCTTTGTGTGATGAGCATGAATGTTGGTTCTGTGTCTGGGTGTAATTTATCTATAATATGTATGTATTTAGAAATATATAAGTATGTTTATCAGTTGTCTGGTTACCATAGTACAGGCTCTGCCTAGTTTGGGATCAGATAGCAATGTGTGAGTTGTCCCGAAAATATTATTATTATTACATACAAGTATGTACATCACTATTTTTTCGTTAAACGGAAATTATCGATTGGCGCTGAATCGATGTTGACACTCGCCAGCGCCACACAGAAAGCCAGCGCCAGCGCCATAAAGAAAAATAAATTGTAGGTACTTTATTTTGATACTGTGTTTTCTTTTTTTCTTGTGTAATATAACCAATGTCAAAGAAAAATAATTACAAGAAAAAAAGGTGGCAACCCTAAACGTGAGTCATCCTTAAAATTTCATTTTTAAATTTAAATGAATTATTTTTAAATTTTGAGACCTGAATTTCCAATGTCGAAGTGTTCCAATTTTATTATATGTAGGTACTTGTTTCGACTGTACATTATACTTTACGATTAACTTGGCCCCTAGTTGGGCGCCATTTAACGTAAATGAGCACGTAATGCCATTTGTCTTACGCTTGATCTCTCTCCGGGCGTGTCGGATCGCCATCCCAGCGGCCTATGAGAATAAAATAATAAAGAGTGCTCTTGTGTTTGCGCACACACTTGTGTACTATAATCTCCCGCGCAAACAGCTAGTCTCCGTTTAGATTAGCCGCCGTGACCGAAATTCGGTTAGGAGGACATTATTATTATTTTTTTTTTTTTATACTACTTGGGTGGCAAACAAGCATACGGCCCGCCTGATGTGAAGCAGTATCCGTAGCCTATAGCCGCTGTGTGTAGTCATTTGGCTGTGATCTTCTGTAAGGTGGAGGTCCATCCCCAGTCGGGCTTGCTTGTTAGTATGTTGCCCTACCTCTCATTAATTAAATTATTATTATAACGTAAATAAAAAGCCAATTGTAAACAAACTTCGTGAGGACCTGCTAAGTGACAGGACACTTAAGAGGAAGCCGCGCCAGAGACTGTGAGCTCGCTGGTCGTTTAAATTATAGCTTAAAAAGCTATGATATAATATTATGCCAATGACCAATTGCTTACTTACTTACTTAGATAAGTATTTTACCTTGTTTTGTTTAATTAGAACGTGCATCCGATTTATGGGCGACTGGCACCATTGGCAGGCGTCTGCATCGGTAATTTCATCAATATTCCCTTAACGAGATACGGGTAAGTGACTATAAGCTTCATTAACACTACAACTTTTTGCATCGAAGATATAGGCAGTAACAGTAAAGCTTAACCCACTATGGCTTCTTGCATCATTACAAACGCGATATATGTCGGTCTACAGTTACTATCTGTCAACCTTTAGATACTACGTCTTTTTGTATCGATGATATCGGCGCTAACTGTAAACTTTTACACTCTATAGCTTTTTGCATCGTTACAAACGCGATATATTATAAGTCCCGCTACAGCTGTTATCTGTCAAACTTTACACACTACCTACGTTTTTTGTATCGCTGATATAGGCGCTAGATGTAAACCTTAACGCTTAACGCCTTTTTGCATCGATACACGCGAGTTATAAAAGTTTCGCTACAACAGTCGCTAGCTGTCAAATTTTACACACTTCCTAAGCTTTTTGTATCGATGATATACTAGCTAGCTGTCAACATTATCACGCCACCTTTTACGTCGATAACAAACGCCTTTCAATCGCAAGTGTATCGATGCATTATCGAATTAGAGATACACGTATACCTACAGCCTGGGCCAAAAGTATTGAGCACCCATATTAGTTTTAGATTTTTTGAGATTACCGTTATGAAATGAATTGAAACAATTTATATAGGTATAAATCATTGTTTATTTACCTACTTTAAATTAATATATTATACTGGATGCAAGCAGCTCAAGGTCGGCCATTGTAGAGTCATCTGAGGGATGTTTAGCAGTGGACAGTATCAGGCTGAGATGATGATGAATATATTATCGGTCCACCTTTTGCCTCAAGCACACCAGATTTTTTTTTGGGTAAAGATCGTGCCTGTTTTTGACACTCTAACTCAACTAATCGAGTTCCATTCTTGGCGTAACTGCGTAGGTGACGTTTTAATTCTTCTTTAGTGTTTATTGTGTCTTGCCTGACTTTAGGTGTTAGCAAACTCAATAAATGTTTGATGGGGTTGAGATCCGGCGACTGGGCCGGCCATTAAACAGAAATAATACGATGTATCCGATGGACGTGGTTATTTAGTTTATATTGATTTTCTTTGCAGTGAACTAGAAAAAGGACTTCCAGTTTATGGGCCTGGTGGAGTCCTAGTAGGCGACTCAATAACAGCTGCTCAAAAAGGCATCTTATTAGTCTGCCTCAGTCGATGCTTAATGGCTGTTCCTCCAATGAGTACCTACATATTTAATCATTGTAGATAGATAGAAAACTCTTTACACCAATTACTTAATATGATACAAAAAAATTGTAGTACCTACCTAGTTTCAGCTTACTAAAATACTGGCCTGTAGATCTAGTAGTTAGTGACAAGGACTGCTAAGTCAAAATTCGATTCCCACACAGAACAACTTTGTGTGATCTATGATCTATAATAATAACAGTATACCCATACTCGTTTAACAGTAGTCATCATCAGGCTTAGATGATGACGATGGTAAATCTTATCTAATTATGATTTCCCTATACTAAGTAATTCGTTGTTTGATGTCAACTTTATTACTTAAATTCAAATTAAGATCGAAAATGAATCGCTATAAGCATATCATGGTACGCCCCTCCTACATTTATGTATATCTAATAGAAATTGTTTCATCTACTAAGGCTAACTCTCGGAGTGGTTATCGCTTGCGCCCGCCACGGTTGCGTACTCACTGCTCCTGTAGAATGCAAATTGATATGTTAAAAAATTAAAGCTTAGAGCACATTTCACGACGCGTTTACGCCCGCGATGTCGCGTTTGTATGCGGATCCCGGCGATCCTCGGCGAGCAACTATGTAGTTACCTTACCTTAACTTAGTAGAATCTCGCGGGCCTCGGTTACCTGCAGCTTTGGCGCTCGCGAGCTCTGCGATATTTTGGCAGGCAAGCGTAGTGGCCGGCTGGGGTACAAAAATCTTATGATCGTATATAACCACACGGTAATCGCCCGCCAAATTTGTGGGCGATGATTGCAACCGTGACGGCTGCGTAACCGCACAAACAACCGGTCAACAGCTGTTCCACCACCGCGTTGGTTGGCGCGGCTGAAAATCACTCCGTGAGTTCCTAGCCTTAGCAACTTTTTTCTTCGTAGTTTTTCGTAAGTAGATAGGTAACTTATAAATGTATTATTTCCCTTACAGCGATGGTGCCATTTTTAACTCGGTATGCGGTCAAACGTGACTTGTTTTGCCACTGGCCAAAGATGGTAATCCCTTATCAGTTTGCATTAGTCGCTATCTTTACGACTATAGCCACGCCGCTCTGCTGGGCGATATTCGAACAGCGTGATAAAATAAGTCTTGATAATATTGAGGAGGAAATTAAGGTGAGAAAGAATCTAACTCTTCTGCCGTATTTGAATATAGGCTTTACGTATTACGTTTTTTAAGCGATTAATTGAAGTGAAAACTTCTTTAGGAGTGAACAAAAATCATGGAACTCGCGTTATCGTCACCGAACGCTTTCCAAATTCAAAAATAATAATCTACATAATAGCTCGACGATACAATTCACAAGTTACTTAGTTTTCACTTCTATCAGCAGTCCCCAAAGACTGCCCCGCATGTTTATTTTTTTCTATCCTAATTATTTATTTTTATTTATTCGGAAAACCAACAGTTTTACAAAAATCATAACAAAAAATATCAATAATATTATAATTTCGATCAGTGACAATCTTGAAGCTACGTAAAATAAACATAAAATAATAGATACTTAAATATAAGGACGACATGGTATTAACATTTTAGATTGTGTTTTTTATATTAATTGGGTGGCCCATACGGCCCGCCTGTTGTTAAGCAGGTACCGTACCTAGCCTATGGACGCTTGCAATACCAAAGGCACAGATAATATATTCCAGAGGTACCTATCACTTTTTTTTTTTTTTTTTTTTATACTACCAAGTAGGCAAACAAGCATACGGCCCGCCTGATGGTAAGCAGTTACCGTAGCCTATGGACGCTTGCAACACCAGGGGTATTACTCGCGCGTTGCCGACCCTTTAGAAACCTTATAACTCCTTTCTTGAAGAACCCCATGCTATAGTCTTTCGGGAAAACCTCGGCAGGAAGCTCATTCCACAACTTAATCGTACGTGGGAGGAAATTCCTCTGAAACCGCACAGTGCGGCACGATAAAGGTTCTAAAATGTGTGGATGAACTCCCTGTCGGTGGCTCACTTGCTTGTTGCCAATCTATTTCTTACACCAGGGCTATATGAGGAGTATCCCTGGGATAGGGAAACGTTTCTTTCGAAACGCATCACACATAGGAACACAACTACACCGCTGTGTGTAGTTACTTGGCCTGTGGTCTTCTGTAAGGTGGAGGTCCTTCCCCAGTCGGACTTGCTCGCTAGTATGGTGCCCTACCTTTTTAATAAATTTATTATATGTATTCTATACTTATATATATTATACCAACGTAAAGAAAACCTCTATACTTGCCCCATTTCAAACGGTGGAGTGTGGGGTGTCTGAGTCACCAACCTGCATTAGGCCAGCGTGTCTGAATTAAGGCCTACACCCTCTCTCTCTCTTGATAGAGAAGAGGAGACCCGTACCCAGCAGTGGGACATATTGGGTTACTATTACCTACTTTTAAAGTAGATAAATCATATAATGTGATATTTTTCTTTCCAGGCAGTCGTAAACAACAAATTCAAAGGAACTCAGGATTTATATTATAATTTGCGCTACTAAAAAATCACTTAATTTATATATTATTATTCTATTGTGTGATGTAACTAACTACCTACAGTGTTGAATGAAAAGGTAATTTTGTTTGATCGACATTGGGATTTTTGATAAGTTTATTGGTCGTATTTGGGATCCTTTTAACTAAGTATCGGCCACGCCTCGGCACGGCAGCTAGACCAGTCTTGAGACTATCCATCTATACAGTAGATTTTTTATTTTATTTATACTATTTGGGTAGCAAACAAGCATACGACCCGGAGATGTGAAGCAGTTTCCGTAGCCTATGGAAGCTTGCGACACCAGAGGTATCACTTGCGTGTTGTCTCATTTTTACACGATCCCTCGTTTAGGAATACGATTATTTCAAAGCGCATCCCTAACTGATAAGCTGGAGACCCTGACTTACATACAGGAACACAACTAGGTACACCGCTGTGTTTAGTTATTTGGCTGTGGTCTTCTGTAAGGTGAAGGTCCCTCCCCACCTTCCAACCTCTCTTAAACCTTCCTTTCCTGCTAAACAAGTATCAGCCACGACGGCTAGACCATTCACGATACTATATTCTATGCAGTCGATATTACGAGTATAATACCTACTTAGTGTATAAGCACAGAATACTTAATAGTATAAGTGCATCCGCAAGCACATTTTCGATTAGACTACCGTTTATGCTACTTATCTACAGGCCACTCAGGCCAGGGGCAGACATAGCACCATGCATCGGCTTGACTTGTAATTATTATTGTATTGTAATATTTTTCTTGAATATTTTCTTTTAATTTTCTTCTATACAAACCTTGTACTGACAATACAAACAAAAAAAGAATTATCTAAGTAATTTGGTGCAGTCGATCGGAAGTTTAGGGGGTTTCATTTTTATTTATATAAGATAGATGTGACATTTTGTGAGGATGGATGGATTTATGTACGTAGCTACCTATAGATTTAGTAAATTTGATTAAAAATTAAAAGGAAAAATCAGGAAGCTTTTAAATGCACGGAGGGCAAAAATCGTAATGTCGGCCGTTTTCAGGCGATCTTTCTCTCTCCCACTCACACACCTCTCTACTGTTTTATGTCTTCTCGTTTTCAGGCCGTGGCTACAGTTACCAGTTACCAATCAAGCGGAATCGTTGGTTAACGATGAGACATTGGGTAATTTATGGGAGAACTGACAATTAAAAACACAATGAACTTGTAAACCATATAGTTATCAAATGTCATTGAATATACCTAATCAATTTCGCCCATCCTCTGTGCGAAAAGCAAGCCAGCAGCGTTCTGATCATCACTTCCAAACGTGTTGAGTGTAAGCAACTCCTTGGATTTACTGTTTTTGTCTTGGTATCTGTTTTCTGTATTAAACTTACTCCATATTGCTACGGGTTTTGTACATTGGCGCCATCTGAAGACCAAAACTCAGCATGCCTGATTACTTGCTTTTCGTACGGGCCATCTGCCAACTTGATGTTTAATATTTTCACTGTAGGTAATGTAATCTAACGTTTTTCACTTAGCTTCATACGAAGCTTATTTACTATGCTTCTAGCTGTATCTGACTGTTTTTTACTAGGAAAGTTTTCACTGTATCCGTTTTAAGTACAATTTATGAAAATAAAAAATACTGTAACTAAATCTTATTTTATTTTTTAATACAAAACGTAGAGAAGAAGAGTAAGTACTTATTTGTATTTTTAAATTTTCGGTATACATAATTATCACATCTTGCGGTATGGTAATGTTAAATGATGGCAACTCTTAAATCTAGTTCACCAAATTCACCAATTAGAATTTAGACGGCACTCTGCACTCTCGGCAGACGTCAAAAAGAAATGTCAAAATGGCGAGATGCCGAGTTGAGTGGTTGTAGTAATTATAATCAAAGACATCAGTATTGATGATTACCAACATTTTGTACATGATTAAAATACACATTGTTAAAAATGAACGATTTAAAAGCATGTGCGGTGTGTTTTAGCACTGATATTAAGTTGTACTGTATGGACAATGAACAGTTAGGGCACGATTTTCAACTGATTTCTGGTCTTAAGGTATGTATTGTTTACATAAATAAACTATTAAAAATACTGTTATTTCTGATTTTAGACCATTGAATATTGCTACAAGTATGGACCTATTAAAACGCGCACTTACGGTTTATAAGTTCTATACAATAAATCGGTACTTTATCGCTTACAGATAACGAATAGCAGTGGTCTGCCAAATTATTTATGTTTCCAGTGTACAGCTCGCCTGAAGAATTGTATAAAGTTTCGAGCCAAATGTCAACGAGCTCATTACGCCTTACTAGAAATAATAAACATAAATAAACAGGTAATTAAACCAAAAATACGAAAGCAAAGTTTAATTGTTTAGTTTAATTTTATTTTTATTCTATCTCGTCTAAATGTTGTCTATTAAAAACGACTGCATGTGTGGCTGTGGTTTATGTTAGGTCTGGAAGAGATCTCATGTAGATATAATATAATAATAAATAATAAGACATACATACTCTTTGGTGTATTTTATTGATTTACTGTTTGTATTTTTAACTTGTAGTGTATGATAAAGTACCTACCTATATTTCTTTTTAGCAGTCCGCCCTTACATTTTCCTAGTTAAACTATTTTTTTAACCCTTTTTGGAGATCAAATTTAAAAAATAAATCAATGTTCCAAATTTCAATTTGCAAGCAATCAGCCTTATACACTTATATATAGAATTATTAATCAATTAATTAATGTACTTGTGCCTTTCTCCTTAGTGCTACTAAGCTCACAACTATTATATTTACTTTCCTACTGTAATCCTTAATCCTTATAATATTTTTACAGATTACAAAAACAAGTCTTAGCGAATGTAACCACAATTTACAAGACATTATGCCACCTTTAACATATATGAATACAAATAGAGTTCACTTTGAACAAGTTATATTTGACGATTTACAATGGACAAAGCACGAACAGGATTCTTTTTCTAGAGATGTCAAAACGGAGACAGTGCCTGTATTCTTTTGTAGTAATTGGACACCTGATGAGACTTCCATGACAATAAATGAAAATATTATAAAAGATGACGATGATAAGAACGAAAAAGACAACACAGTTAATGAGATCAACATTTATTTGGATGAATTTAAAGAGGATTCAGATGATGAAATGACAGACTCATTTGCGGATAATGATAATTTTTCTAGCATCAATAAAGAAGAAGCATCAGAGGTAAAGGATACGGTTCGTAAAATTCAAAGTGTTGAAGGTAGTGTTGAGGGATCTATAGAGGAAGAGTATGCCTTGTTGATTCCAATGACAGATAAGGAAGCTAAAGCTGTTGTAGAGGTGAATAAAATGTATGCATCTACCGACAAAATTCGTTGTGTAAAATGTACAAAAGCATATGTTAGCGAGAGCCTACTGAATATACATATGAGGATGCATGATAAGGTAATTAAATTTGTTGTAAAGAACTTGACTTATTGCTGTTACTTTAAAACCATAGTCTAGAGAAAATATGGGGAGTCTTCCTTACACTGTGTCAAACTCCTTATTTATGCCTAAAGAATTTCTCCTAAGATATGTGGGTTTTTCTCACGATTTATTTAGTTTTTTTTACACTACCTACTTGGATGGCAAACTAGCATACGGCCTGCCTGATGTTAAGCCATTAGAGTAGTCTATGGACATTTTGTAATACCATAGTTATCACTTATCACCCTTTTTTTACTCCTTGGCTTTAAGATGAAGTATCCCTGATATAGGAAAACATTTCTTTAAAAATGCATCCCCAAATGAGGGCTGGAGACCTCTACTTACACATAGGAACACAACTACACTGCTGTGTGTAGTTATTTGGCTATGGTCTTCTGTGAGGTCTATCCCTAGTCGCGCTTGCTTGCTTGTATGGCGTCCTACCTCTCTCACGATGTTTTTCTTCACCGTGAGCAGATGGTAAATCAGTTAATTAGTCCACATAAAAATTACCTACAGTGATGTGCACTTTCTTACACCGGTAGATACCCAGCAAGTAGAAACTAATTTAATATTTTTCATATTTAACATTGCTTGGACAATATTCAGTTATATGTATTAATGTTTTCAGCACATCAGCGGCCATTACCACTGCGAATTTTGTGACTATTACTATAAAACAGAACTAGTATTAAACACGCACATAACTGAGAAACATATGTACAAATATGTGTGTAGAAAATGCCCTGAAGTCAATTTTGAAAGGTAATTTTTATATATATAGATCAATGATAAATTTATTTATCAACTGCATTACCTAATTTACCCCTGCAAAGCCGGGACGTGCGGCTGCACATGAATTACTATAAGGGAGTACCCTTATAATGTAGCTTTCATGTACATTGATGTATTTTTGGTGTACTATCTTTTCATATATGCAAGAATTTCTAAAATCGGTCCCGTTGTTTTTGAGTTTATTCATTACAAACAAAAATTGAAAAATTCAATTCTATCCTTATAATATTGGTTTTAACAAATTGTAGATCTTACGCGACTAATTGTGAAGTCCTTATAGCAATTTATTTCCAATCTTAATTTGAATTTTATCTGTAACTGTTCACCACTAAATTATTATGAATTTGTTGCAAATAAATAAAATTTCAGAATCTTAGCCAAGAGACATTATAAAATGGCTCACTACCAAAGCCAGCCGAATGAACCAAGACCCAGTTGGTTAGGTGCACTACACGGTAGGAACGCCAAAGGTGTGAATAAAAAGAACTTCAAGAGTAAGAAGAGAGTCAGAGGCGGGAACAAAAAATCCATCAAGAAAAAGAAGAAGAAGGATCTGGAAGACTTCATAGTTTATACTCCTATTGGTCATGAGGAACAGTATGCTATAGTTCAACGGCGACAACATACAAAGAACTATAGAGAGGCAAAGTACCAATGTGACTTGTGTTTCATAGGTTTTCTAGAAACTTCGACATATGCCAACCATATGAAGAAACATGATCCGGTAGGTCTTATATAATTTTCTTATTATTAAATGGTGTAAATAATATGCAGTCGTAGGTTATAGACAATAGAACTTTATTTGAGTGTAGTGTTAGTTACACACGAGTGAATATAGATAGCGCAAGTGTTGCTACATCTATACTAATATTATATAGCTGAAGAGTTTGTTTGGTTGAACGCGCTAATCTCAGAAAGTACTGGTTCGATTTGAAAAATTGTTTTTTTTTTGTAGAATAGTGCATTTATCCAGGAAGGCTATAGGCTATATAACATCACGCTATGATCAATAGGAGCGGAGCAGTAGTGAGATATGTTGCAAAATCGGGGAAAATATACCAAATTACCACGCGGACGAAGTCGCGGGCGACCGCTAGTCATAGAATATAGTTGTATTAGATGACCAAGCTAAATAATTACACAGCAGTGTAGTTGTGTTCCTGTGTGATTACAGGTCTCCAGCGGACCATTAGGGATGCGTTTTCCATCTTTAAGCCCTGGTATTGGCAATACTCAATAACTCAAGTGATACCTCTGGTATTGCAAGTTTCCATAGGCTACGGTAACTGCCCGTATGCTTGTTCGCCACCTAAGTAGTATAAAAACTAGGATATATTTTCAATACTGTTCTATCCATTTTTGTACCTATATAAAAATGTTACAGAAACACAATGGTAAGCTACAGTGCGATGTCTGCAAGTTGTACTTCAAGAGCCATGTCAAGTTATACAAGCATGTCACCACCTCGCATATATATAAGTTTACATGTGAAAAATGTGACTATGTGTCCTATAATAAGTAAGTACTTCAAGACTCGTATAGAAATCCTGAACCCAAATTAGGCAGAGGCTGTACTATAGCAACCAGACAACTGATAAACATACATCATGTCTTTGACCGTGGTGTAAACAGTCAACATACGTGTCAATTCTGCTCTCTGTTTATTTATTAAAAATCAGTGAAATATCGTCTTGAACATTGATAAAAACTGTTAAAAGTGTAAATAAACAATTAGTGAAGTGAATAATAAAACTGGAATGGATTAAAAACGTACAAATTATATACATTTTGTTAAAATCGTTTAAAACTTTTATAATAACTGCCATAAATCAGCTGGCCGCCGGTGGAGGATGATTAGTCATTTTACGCGCAGTGCAAGCAACTCTCACGGTTACGTAGTGTCTCTAACCGCGAATATAGCGTGCGCGTGCGACCGGTGACGCGTTCGAGAGCTCGGCTAAGTGATTAAGTATCGTAGACGGCGCAGTAGTATTCTGCCATATTATACCTATACTGTTAGCCTCTGTGAGGACCAAGTAAAACATTTTTTATTAACGTTCAACGGTGGCGATTTGTGGATAGTGTGCGTTTATTGAAAAGTTATGTTTTGACTGACTGAGCTCGAACTCGCTGCATACTACACATCGATCAACAGGTGACTACATATTACTCACTCTTCAAACTGTCAAAGGATACCTTTTGCACAAGAATATAAAGTTAATTTTAAATTTGAATTTTCTATCCTACACCGGTATAATGGAATTTATTTGTTGTCATCAAACATACAACAATACAGATACGGAACTCGTTTGTAACAAATGCAAGGATAACTATCATATTCGATGTACGTTCCCGCTTAAGGATGTTGACTGGTCTCCTGATGATGATTTGTTCTCTTCGTGGCTGTGTCTTAAGTGCTCCAGCGGTAATGCGTCACGAGATAAGAAGGATGATACTTCTGTGAAGACCAACACAAGAGCACGTGGAAAGAAGATGGACTCATCGGCCCAGGAAAATGTGTCTTATCGTAAAAATATCACCAAAACCACTACAACCAAGAAGGAAGACACCATTGTCTTTTCAAAGGACTCTTTGCGTTCTATTATTAAAGAGGAGATATCAGAAGCTATGTCAGGTATCAGTTCTACCTAACAAGATCTTATGAATGAAGTTACTAACCTACAAAAATCTGTTAAGTTCATTAGCGACAAATATGATACTATAGTAAAGCGTATTAGTGTTATCGAAAACAAATGTGAGTCTATTACCTCAATGCAATCCGAACTAAGCGACCTTAGAACAACAATAAAAACAATTGAATCTAATATAGATAAACAAGAACAGTGGGGTCGCCGTTCTAATATTGAAATAGTGGGCTTACCTGAGTCGTCTGGTGAAAATCTTTTAAATATCGTTTCGGAACTTGGTAATCGTGCAAACTGTAAAGTTAACCCCCATACAGATATTGATTTTGTTACAAGAGTAGCTCATTCAAAGAAGGATGTTAAGCAACCTAAGCCAATTATAGTTCGATTTCTAGCTAGATATAAGAAGGACGAGTTCTTGGCTCGATTGAGAGGAATTAAAGACCTTAGGGCTTGCGATATCGGCTTTGTGACAAATAAGTCTCGCATTTACTTTAATGAGCATTTGACCAGTTCAAAAAAATCATTATTAAATAAAGCCAAAAAAATTGCTAACGAAAAAAATTACAAATATGTTTGGGTTAAAAACCATTCCATATTTGTACGTAAAAATGATACTAGTAAATCGACCAATATCTCGTCCGAAGATGATTTAAAACATATCGTATAAGTATTGTTATAACATTAAATATTATCAATTTAAATTTTATTTACATTATTTTTGACATTTGTATTAAAAATAATTCATTTGACTGCTATATGGAACTTATATCTTTAATAATAAATATTTATTTTTTACAATTCTTTATGAGAAAGGTGAAAGAATCAGCCAACAAAACAAATTTTAAATTGTCGTTATTTGTAGTTATTCCCGAAGATAATTTATTTGCGTATTATTTGTTGCCAGTTAATAGTGTGATGAGTATCGCATGTCCTCTATACTTTTATATATTTCAAATGCCGTTCACTGACACGAAAATAATTAAACTATTTTGTTTTAAAGAGTCTATTTTGCGTGACATAATTTATAACTGTAACTTTAAATAATGGGTACACAATTAAATATCTACTATCAAAACGTAAGAGGGTTACGTACTAAGACTAACACATTTTACAATAATATATTAAGCGCCTCCTATGACATCGTATGTCTTACAGAGACTTGGTTACTACCGGGTATATTTGACTCAGAACTTTTTGACGATAGATTCAGTGTTTATAGGTGTGACCGTGACTATAACTCTAGGTCAGATACAATGGGTGGAGGCGTAATTATTGCGGTTAGGAAAGGGATAGTTGTAAGGGATGTGGAATGCTTCCCTTCAAATTATTTAAGATCTGCTGATTTACTCTCATTAAGTATAAAAGTCAAGAATAGGTCTTATAATTTAAACCTTAGACTATATTGCTGCTACTTTCCTCAGTGTGCCTCTCAACATAGTGAGGAGGCATCACTGTTTGACCAGGTCTCTCAGTCGCTAATAAAACATTCTGGAGATCAGTGTATTTTGGTGGGCGATTTCAACATTCCGAATGCTCAATGGGATGTAGCGGCGAAACATTGTTGTACTTTGCTGCAGACATCTAATACGGATATACTGGTGAATAGTCTATCTAACTTCTTATCATTTAATAACCTTAGCCAATTCAATTTTATATCGAATAAAAACGGCAGAAAGCTTGATCTTGTGATTGGCAATTGTGACTGTACGGTCTCAAGAAGTAGCTCTCCTTTGACTGTGGAAGATGATCACCATCCTGCTTTGGATATTACTTTATTGAGATGTTTCCCGCATTATTTACGTCCTCCTTCTAGAACATTACGTATGTTTGGTAGAGCGGACTATGTCTCTATAAATACTGCCCTCTCTAACATAGCCTGGAACTCTGTATTGAATGACTCTAATATGGAACAATCGTTAGAAAGTTTCTATGGCATTGTAGACGAAATAATTAATAAGTTTGTCCCTGTAAAAACAATTTATCATAATAATAAATACCCAATATGGTACTCACCAGCTTTGACCAAAATTATTAGAGAAAAGAATAAATATCACAAAAAATGGAAACTATATGGCCAATACAAAGATTATTTGACGTATTCATTGTTAAGAGACAGACAGAAAAGAGTATCTAATGACTGCTATAATTCTTACATAGAAAATACTGAACACCGTATCTCAAAAAATAGTAAGCATTTTTGGTCTTTTATTAATTCAAAAAAGAAATCTAATTCGCTGCCAGACTGCATGTTTTTGAATAACATTACTAGCTCAGAGGGTGAGGCGATTAGTAATCTTTTTAATTCTTATTTTAATTCAGTCTTTATAACTGATGATCCCACAATTCAACCATCTTTAGGATCTAATGTATCTTCTAATTCACTGAACCTTAGTATAATAGATATTACACTTGAAACTGTTCTTAAATATACGAAAGCTTTAGATGTGAATAAGGGTAGCGGGCCGGATGGCATACCTCCTTTATTTATAAAAAAATGTTCCAAATTTATCTCAGCTCCTCTACATAGACTTTTTAATATTTCATTAAAATCTGGTGTAATGCCTAATGTTTGGAAGCGATCATTTGTTGTCCCTGTGTTTAAGAATAAGCACGATATACAAAATTATCGACCTATTTCAAAGCTTAGTGTTATACCAAAATTGTTTGAGAGTATTATTTGCGACATTATATCTCCTATAATTAGACCACTTATAATACAGCAGCAGCACGGTTTTGTCAGAAGCAAATCAACGGAATCGAACCTGTGCGAATTTATAGATTACATTACAATGGCAATGGACTCTGGCCACCAGGTGGATGCCGTGTATACAGATTACTCAAAGGCGTTTGATAAAATATCACATAAGTTACTAATAAATAAGCTGAAACATCTAGGTATACACGGCGATTTGCTTCGTTGGCTAGAGTCGTATCTCCGGAACCGGAGCCAAGCAGTTAGTGTCAAAGGTTACTGCTCCTCATTTGTATTTGTACCTTCCGGAGTTCCTCAGGGATCGCACCTTGGGCCCCTGTTATTTAATATTTATTTAAATGATGTACTGTCCACCTTTCAAAAATCTAATTTTTTACTTTACGCAGACGATAAAAAAATCTACAAATTAATCTCTAAAACAGATGACTGTATTGAACTTCAGAATGAAATCAATGGACTAGTGTGCTACTGTAACTCAAACTCATTATACCTAAATATCAGAAAATGCAACGTTATATCATTTACAAGAAAGAAAAGGTATATAGAATACAAATATACAATGGATAATGAAGCTATTACTAGGGTTTCTGAGGTGCGAGACTTGGGAGTACAGCTTGACAGTAAGTTGCTTTTCGACTCACATATAGCTGCTATTACCAACAAGGCCTACCGTATGTTGGGATTTATATTGAGAGTTGGTAAGGATTTTAAACGTGCATCCACATTAATACTTTTATATAAAAGTCTTGTAAGACCCATTTTAGAATACGCGTCCGTGTCATGGAATCCACAATATAAAATTTATATTGATATGTTAGGTGGTATTCAGGATAAATTCATAAAGCATGTTAACTGGCGGCATAATATTTTGTCATGTGATTTAAGAAAACTTTTACGTTCTCTCGAAGAAAGGCGAGTAGTAAGAGACCTTATGTTTCTTTATAAGATACTTCGAAATGAATTAGACTCCCCTTACCTTATTAGTAAGATAGGTATAGGATGTCTACGACTAGGTGCGCGAAAGGCTTGTCTTTTTCATGTTGGTAAATCGAATACCAATTACGGCAAAAACACTGTCACTAAAAGAATATGTCGGCATTATAACGATTTAACATCTCATGACAATAACCATATTGATATATTTCACCTTTCTCTCCAGAAATTTAAAATGTATGTATCACAAATTTTGGCTGATAGGTTTATGTAAATGTAAATCATAATCTCTTTTCTCTTCTTGTTCTTTGCTCTCACTATTTACAATAATTTATCGTGCTATATCATATTAAATTTATAATTTATTATTCTCCCTGCTTTGACTTTTATAATATCGGGACAATCCCACCCACATGCCCACCGCTGTGACTCCTGTGAGCCAGGATTAACAGCGGAGTAACCAACTGATACACCGAGTTTTGACACTCGTGCGTCCCGTGGACAACTAAACCTACTGTCTTGGACCCCGCAACGAATTTAATCAGAAGTAAATAGGAGGAGTTAGAAAGAAAAGTTTCCACTTCCCTCCATAGCAAAGCGGGAGACAAAATAAATCTGTATAGGTTTGTAACCTATGAAAAGGAGCACCACGGAGGACCTTAAACTACGGGACCTAAGTGAGCTAAGTTTGATTGCTATAATATGTATGGCAGAAACGTTTAAATGCGCGGAAATTCCCTCTAGATGAGACTAAATCCCCATAGTAGGCCGCTCCAGATGATACATGTAAGCTGTTCAACATAATAGTACGATCATTATGCCAAAGACTACACTCCCAGAGTATGTGATGAGCAGACTGCTCCTGATCGGAGCCAGGTGTTGAGCATTGACAGTTCGGCGAATCAACTAGCTTAAATGAGTATAACTTGCTCCTAAAGTTACCGTGACCCGTAAGGAACTGAGCGACACTGTGATCAACCTCCAGCCATGTCTTTGCCAACCGATCAGTAACGGAAGGAAAAAACTGGTAGAGGTGGCGTCCCTTGGTTGATGTATCCCATCGCTGTTGCCATTCATTAATGAGGATTCTATAAACTTCAGTTTGTTCTTTAAATAATCGGGTGATTTTAAGGCGATCACGTGGCATTAAAAAGTTGGAATTTATGTTGTCACGTGTGGTGTAATAAATCGCCGCTCGTCTCTGTACCTCTAGATCGACAGGAAGAACACCTGCCAGTACTGGTAAAGCTTCAGTGCTAACTGTCCTATACGCCTTGCACAAAAATATCAACGCCAGACGTTGACTCTGAAGCAACTTGCGTCGTGCGGCACCGATGGTTGCCCTATCAGCCCACACAGGTGCACCGTAACACATACAACCCAAGTAAGTTGCTGCATAGATAATTTTTAAGGTGTTAAAAGACAGACCCCATGTCGACGTCGATATCCTCGTCAAGGCGTAAAAACTATTCTTAGATTTTTCTCCTATCGTTGTAATATGATCTACAAAAGTGAAGTTCCTTTCTAAAATCAAACCTAAATAACAAACGGAATCCTTATTTCTAACAGTAATATTATTAAATCTAATTCTAGGTGGCGTTTTTAGATTCCCTTTCAATAGTAGCTGAAATGTTTTATGAGGCGCGAACGATAGGCGGTTGCGCACTCCCCAATCAGAGATCAGGCGCAAACATTTTTCCGCTAAGCTCTCTAGTCCAGCCCTGGTGTTAGATTGTATAAGTAAAAGACCGTCATCAGCGTAACCGGTCAAAGTGCAGCCAGATGGTAATGGCAGTGTCAGGAAATCATCAAAACCTAAATTCCAAAGATACGGCCCTAATACTGATCCCTGGGGACAGCCCATTGTTAGCGGCTTCGACACTGCATAGTGGCCAAGTTTAAGCTTAGCTGTTCCATGTGAAAAATATGTATAGATAAGTGAGTATATATTACTACACACACCACGAGCTTTTAATTTCAAAAGTAACATCGGCCACCATGCATTGTCAAAGGCGCCAGATATATCTAAGAAAATACCTAGTACATATTGACAATCTGATCTAGTAACTGTTTCCCTAACGGATATAACTGCGTCTACAGTGGACCTACCTATTGTGAAACCAAATTGTTTTTCATGAAATTTAACCCCACCCGGCAAAAGTCGAGGAACGATAAGGCGTTCTAGCAACTTCCCTAAAGATGGTAATAGGGTTATAGGTCGATACGACTTAGGGTCATCTAGTGGTTTATCACCACCTTTTGGTATTAACCTTATGTTACCGGAACGCCAAATACTAGGAAAAATACCCTCTATAATACAGCGCCTATAAACATTTAAGATTGATTCCCCAGAGATTTTACAAGCCTCTATAATCATTTTGTTTGAAATTTTATCATCACCTGAAGCTTTATTGATGGGTAGAGATCTGACAATATTGATAAATTCGTCAGTGGATGGTAAATCTGACATCGAAGATAAAGGCGGTTGTGCTGCCCATTGTCTAATCTGTTGGTGGTATTCCGTGTCATTATCTTGTCGATCATCGGGTACAAGAGAACCTAGTAGCTTAATGGCTGTCTCTTCTAAACCTACAGTATGTGCATTGTTAAACTTTATGTTATGTATGTATGCAAGTTCAACTGACCTGTTTGCTTTGAATTCATGATATACTGGAGACCATGGACCCTCTTTATCAAGCTTATCGACTATTCTACGCAATAAATTACCCTTAGATTTCTCAACAGCAGCTCTGTAATGAGATCTGGCAACCCTAAGAGCAACAAGGGCCGAAACATGGGCCTCTCCTATTATATTACGTTTCTTAATAATATTAAATTTCCTACGCGCTCTACGAAATCGTCTACGAAGTTCAGCTAGGTGATCACTCCACCAATCACATCTACGAGTACTAGTAAGAGATCTCCGACCAAGAGCCACATCTGCGCAGTAAGTGAAAGTGTCTGACAAAATAACAGCACTTTCTTCGGCGGTCAAGTCGTTGCGAGTGTAGTCTCTGACATGAGCAGCAAAGAGCAAACCGAAAAACTCCCAATTAGCACCTTTACTCTTATATCTGAAGTTGCCGGCATTACTATAAGGATCCCGTGCAAATCCAGAAGAAAACCCATAAACGATTAAACGATGATCACTACACGACGCATCCGGTAGGACACGCCACCTATCAATGCGAACGCCTCCACAAGAAAGTGTGACGTCAATAGAAGACTCGCCCATTGGGCTGCAAAAAGTTGGTGGTGCATCGGGGGTGTTATGTATAGAGAGGTTCATTTCTGCAATGAAATCCTCGACCGCACAGCGACGGTCCCTATCACTGGACCTATGTTTGCCATACCAAAGAACTGAAGAAGCATTGACGTCTGCGCCAATGATAATCTTGTGGCCTGCGAGAGACCGCAAGACGTGGCGAAGATGGTGAAGATGAGGAGTGACAGGATCGGAATATTGAAAGTAACAGCTCACGACATAAACCCTGCAGGATAAGGATGTAACTTCTGCAACGGCACAGTGTGACGTCATTAGATCGGAAAGTGCCGTTATTGTAAAATTAGAATTCGCGACGTATATCCCAGCTCGTGCTCTGTTGTTGTGTTGTACTACCTGCCTACGAAAGTGCGCATTCTGATACTGTTCCTGAACTAAAATAATATCTAACTTGTGTTCTATAACTAATCGGTCTAATTCTGATGTAGCAACCCTATCATTGTGGAGATTTAATTGTCCTAACACTAAATTAGCCATTGTGGCCCTACCTACCTAGTTAGAGACCTACCTATCAGTTAATATGAGGTGTTTAAAATAAGCTGTTCTAACTTAAGCTTGTATGAAAGACACTGTTGAGAGCCACATCTATGCTCGCTGGGTTTCTTTAGGCGTTTGCAAGCTACGCACGTAGGTTTGAAATTAGGGGTAAGCTTATCAGGGCAAGCCCGAGTTTCGTGTTCCCCAGCGCAGTTCGCACAAGCAGGTGTTGTACTAGTGCAAAACTTATGTACATGGCCGAATTGTTGACATTTCAGGCAACGTACTACCTCAACGTCATCAATGAACCTACAAGTTGCCCAATCTATAAATACTTTATCTTTAGTAGTCGCCAGATGTTTCCTAACTACAGGTTCAACTTCTAATCCTATCCATTTACGCCCATTATCTAACTTACGTCTGCGGATAACTTTTGTGCTCTTAATGAAATCCTCCTCTTTCATAGGTATTTCATCCTTAATATTCTGGCGATACAAGGCAGTCATAAAAGTAGACTCCTCCATAGAAATTGGCACATCTTTAATAAGAATACGTGGTCTGCGGCCCTTTGGTTTTTCCAAACGTAGACCCGCTGATTTGATTGCATCTACGGACTGGAGTTTTTGCAGTTGCTTTTCGTTAGCGACACGTAACACGACACCTGACTTTGCTGTCTTCTTAATGCCGACGATCTGAAAACCGTCGTCGCTAGGTTTTATTGCTTTCATTAAAGCTTGTTTAGTGGCGGAAGATGACGCAAAATCAGCTGATCGTTCAGTTGTCGGGTAAGCGACAACGCACGGCAGAGGTGGTCGAGACTGCACTGGCGCTGCTGACTTAGGTGGTATACGAAGTTTCAACTGGTCCGCATAAGTTGGTTTTGACCCACATGTTTTTTGCCCACACGATAATGTTTGTTGATTATTTTGAACATTATCTAACTGCCTTTCCATATTTGCTAACTTCGTTTCATTACATGAAGATTTAATAGCCAATAACGAGACAATGCCAGTAAGACGCTGAGTCATGTCCATTATAGACGTCTTATTGGCTACATTAATGCGAGACCCCTGATCGTTCACTAATTCATTGATTTTCGCGAGGTATTCCGTCGCCTGAGTGACCAGCGAGCAATAGTCCTTATCACTTATAATTGACTCATTACTTAGGTTATGAGTTTGCATACGTTTAGCTCCCTGAGGCGACACAAAAGTAGGTGACATGTCACTAAATAATCGCTTAGAAGTTGGAGTTGCAAAAATTGGCCCCCCGCTATCGGGAGGATCGCCTATAAATTTCGACATATCTTATTAAACCTATATAACGTATTTTTATATGTATTACTAACGATAACAAACTAATTACAATGAATAACTTAAAAATATAAACGATAAAAAATTAAAAGACAGAACAATATACCTGCTACCCTCTTTGTTAAGAAAATAAATGAAATGACTTACCGAAATAAATCCAGAATTAAAACTATAATACACTTACAATCGTTAAATCACTTACGAATAATAATCCTAAACACTACAAATAACACATAAACAGATACACAAGCCGAGACAACGACTTTTTACCGGGTTTATTAATTTTAAACGCGGAGCAAACAACGTCCCACTGCTATCCGTCAGAGGCGAGGAGGGGAAGTGACTTTTATAATATGTATTAAATTAATTGTGGAAACTATTTTGGATGATGCTCTATTTATATTATGTTTGTAAAAATATTATATTGAATCTGTTTGTTTCCCAAATAAATAAATAAAAAAAATAAAATACTTATATATTTCTAAATACATCCATATCCTTACTAATATTATAAATGTGAAAGTTTGTGAGTATGGATGTTTGTTACTCTTTCACGCAAAAACGACTGAATCTGGATCTGGATGAAATTTGGCACAGAGATAGATTTTAGTCTGGAATAGCATATAGGCTACTTTTTATATTTGTTTTGTATCTGAATATAATTTATCTATAATTATGTATATGTATATAAAAATATATAAGTATGTTTATCAGTTGTCTGGTTTCCATAGTAAAGGCTCTGCCTATTTTGGTTTGTTTTGTTGATTTGTTTTTATTTATATAAAACAATTTTCCTTTCAGAGCCAACTCTCGAGAACACAGTATGTTTCATAAAAATGTTACGTACAAGTGTCCACACTGTGATCAGAAATTTTCGTAAGTATAACTAAAAACTAAATGTTGGTCACGGTTAGGGACATTAGCTAAATGACATATTCGCAAATTGTCTTTTCTCAAAACGCCACATTCGCAAATTGTCTTTTCGCGCAAATTGTATTTTCTCAAAATGCCACATTCGCAAATTGTCTTTTCTCAAAATGCCACACTAGCATAATGCCACATTATCAAAATGTCATATTCTCATAACGTCATATTACATAATGTGCGATTTACTCTTATGACAATAAAAGATTGTTAAAAGTCAGTGACTATGATGATTTATGAATAAAAAATAATACTAATTTAATTATTTCAGTATTTAATCACATTATTATTTAATTTATCTTTATTTTAATTTGGCGTTAGTTAAAATTACCTTTTGGGAAAAGGCATTATTAAAAAACGTCATTTTGCTAATGGGGCGTTTTCAGAATTATGACTTTTGCGAAATTACAATATATAATTTTGCGAATGTGGCATTGTGCGCCGAAAGCACAAAGCTGTACGGAACACTACACTGAGTGGACTAACACTTACTTTTCCTTAGAGGACTAATACCTTCACAAGACAGGTTTCAACAGTCATATCTTTAGTTATATACGTACGTTTACAGGAAGTCATCAACGCGCATTAGTCACATAAGAATCAAACATCCGTCTTTGCACCTCTGTAACCTGTGCGGACATAGCTTTGTTAGTGAAGCAGGACTGGCTTGTCACCAACGAAGAACGCACAGTAAAGAGGTAAGAAATAAAGTTTTTACATTAAAAAAAAAAAAAAAATATTTGGTAACACAAGCAAATCACAAAATTGAAAAAAAATCCTTACCTACTTAATTATGTGTCTCAAGTTTCCGCCAAAATAAGATCACGCTCAGTATAATGCCGGGCAGTTATGCTAGACGCTGATTTTCAGCTGGAACCATTGAGCAGTAACCCATAAAAATCTTAGGAAATTTTGTCTTAGTTTAATTTGTTACGACATAAACTGTTCTCGTAGTTAATTTATTAGTTTTTTTATACTACTTGGATGGCAAACAAGTATACGGCCCGCCTGATGTTAACCAGTTACCGTGGCCCATGGACGTTTGCAATACCAGAAGTATCACTTGCGTGTTGCCGATGCCGACCCATTTTTTTAACACCAGGGCTTTAAGATAGAGTATCCCTGGGATAGAAAACGTTTCCAAACTCATCACTATATAAGCGCTGGAGGCCTGCACTCACACACAGGAACAGCTACACCTCTGAGTGGAGTTATTTGGCTATGGTCTTCTGTAGGTTAGAAAAGGAGATGTTCTCAAAATCTAATTTTCGTCGCCATTTTTTCAATATGGTGGCTTGAGCGGCAGACTAAAAATTTGGAAAAAGATTGAATCATGAATCACCAATTTGCAAATGAACAAACTCATGGAATACTCTCCAAGTTATCTGTTATTTGAGCCCCATAATTCCCTCTAGAGACCAATAGGACTCTTTTTACATAACTCTAGTGATCTGCATTATTACTATATAAAAACAATGTGTATCTATTATTCCAGGAGATAGAGATAAGTTCAACAATGGTCGTACACAAGTCTGACCCGTCGTACTGCGCTGACTGTGACGTACAGTTTCTGAACGCGATCGCCTTCGATACGCATCTAGGTAGCTCCTACAAGCATACTGTTACCAATGTGTAAGTACCGCTTTATAAACTTACTAGGGGTCGCCCGCGACTTTGTCCGCGTGGTAATTTGGAATATTTTCCCCGATTTTGCAACATATTTGACTACTGCTCTGCTCCTATTAATCATAGCGTGATGTTATATAGCCTTCCTGGATAAATGCACTATTCAACAAAAAGTTTTTTTCTAAACGAAGCAGTACTTTCTGAGATTAGCGCGTTAAACCAAACAAACAAACTCTTTGGCTATATAGCGTCCTTCTAACCGAATTCGGTCACGGCGGCTACACTCAACGGAGACTAGCCATCTGCGCGGGAGATATTATAGTGCGCAAGTGCACTCTTTATTCCCTCACTCTCATAGTCCGATAGAACGGCAATCCGACACGACTGGAGAAAGACCAGGTGTGAACACCGCCAATTTTCAAACTCCGGGCACCTATCTATTCTGTATATCTTGACAGAAAAACCCAATATAAATTTTTGGCCCGACTCAGGAATCGAACCCGGGACCTCCTGATCAGCAGTCACACACATCGACCACTGAGCCACCGAGACAAAGTCAACTTCGCCATTTTTTGGGTTAATATGAAACTTACAAATAACGTGGCTTTATATTGGTAAAATAATTTACAAAATCGATTTAGTAGATTCAGTGAGTACACCCCTCTACAAGCTCACAAACTTTACCTTTTTAAAATATTACTAGCTGTTGCCCGCGGCTCCGCCCGCGTGGATGTCGATTATCGCTGTAAAAAGTAGCCTATGTGTTATTCTAGACATTATAGTCTATCTCCTCCATACTCACAACCTTTCTCATTTATAATATTAGTAAGGATGTAGTATAGATATAACAATATATATTTATAAAATAAGCAGTGATCGGAGATACGGATTCTTTATTATATTTTGGTTATCAATACAGTTCAATCACACCAAGCCGTCGCCGAAAGGTAGAGAGACTTAAGAACGGGAAAATCCCCTCCGCGTCCTCCTCAACAATCCGCAGCACTAGAGGCACCAACTCTTCGACGTGTGAAGTGGTAATGTATATATTGTAATGCATTTTTTTGTTTCTTAAAGCTGATTTACTACATACAATTATCGCAAAGCAACTTTCATGCTGTCACTGTCTAGCTTTTGAGGAAAATAGAGACAGCATGAGATTAGCCGTGCAAAACTTGCATCGTCTAAATGGCGCCTTAATACCCGCGAGCGGTAGACCACTCCATCCCAAAACCGCTTCAAATTTACTCAAAAATTAGTCACGGTACAAAACGCAATTGGAAACCGCGGCTGTTTAACCATAGTGCAGCCTTAGCCATACTTGTTGTGTTAGTTGTGTAGGTATCTGAAGTGTTTCCGACCACGACCACAGCCTAGCTGACTCACGTTGCCGGCCCAAAAACAAGAAAAGCAACACTCTTAAAACACATATATTTATATAAGAAAGCAGTTACAAAACAGTCTTAGAGGTAGATAGATAGAACACTCAGGGTGAAGGTAGTAATGTGTAGGTACTGTGGAGCCCCGCCGCTGCCAACCTTACTTCTTCTGTGCTCGCACTATGGGGTAACACTCACTCGCTCGGGTTAGGAGAGGTATATTGATTTATTAATATTTCCTTCTTCACAAATGAAACCACTTAATACTTTTACTTCATATATTGTGTCGTAACTGCCCTACTTAGCATTAATACATTTTACTACTTGGAAGCTAGAGCATGACTCTCACGTCAACTTTTTCTTGACTTAACTTGTCATATCATTTATTTCAATATTTAAATAACACACGGCCAGCTAGTGACCACAAATAAACCTCTACAGTACTTAACTGGCCAGCGATGCGCCAGCCATATATAGGTAAGCCGTCTCAAGCGAGCGCGCTGTGGGATGCCAGCTAGTGGTGGACAACTCGATGTCTCATAATATTTTAGGATCATCTCCCACACAGCCAGACAATTGGTAGGCTTAATTATATATTTCTAAATACAATACTGATAAGCAGTTTCCGTTTGACGTTTGCAAAACCAGATGTATGACTTGCGTATTGCCGCCTTATAACAATTTATGACCAGGGTTCTATGACGGAGTATTCCTGGGTTAGAAAAACTTTTCGTTAAAATAGCTTCTCTGGAGGTCGTTCCCCAGTCGGGCTTGCTCACTTGTGACCCATACAAGTGTGCAAGCCCGACTGGGGACCAACCTCTTATGTAGTAAAATATAAAAAAATATTACAGTGTGGTGTCGTATCGCCAAACGACGTACAGGCTCGCAAACACCACGAGTCAGCGCACCCTGACACAGCGTTACCCAAGCATTACATGTGTGACGTATGCGGACACACTACCAGGGTGAGTATAACTATGATGTAATATTCAAAGACTGCCCCATTCGGATGTTTTTACGTGATAACGTGTTGTAAAAAAAATGAACGACGGCTGCACGCACGAAAAAATGTCACGTTCCGCCTGAGCCGAGCGTGCAAGCGAGAGCGCGGAACAAGCGATAGAGAGGCACGATAGGCCTAAGCGTTCGATGACGTTATCACGTAAAATAATCGTCCGTAAACCGACTTTACAGACAGACAATTTTTTTTATACTACTTGGGTGGCAAAAAAGCATACAGTAAACAGTAATTACCGTAACCTATGGACGTTTGGCGAATACCAGAGCTATCATTTGCGTGTAGCCAACCTAGTATTTTTTTGTTGTCAACCCAGTATGTTGGAGTTTTCCTGGAATTATTTCAAGACGCATCCTCTTATCTATATGAGCGTTGGAGACTATTTTATTTACAACGGTGTATATATTTTCTAGTATTCTTACGTTCCCACAGCAATATGCGAACCTTGTAATACACATGCGCAATCACACTGACGAGAGACCGTACAGCTGTCCGCACTGCGACAAAAGGTTCAAGCAAGCCAGCCAAAAGCATGCGCATCTTGTCGTAAGTACATGCCAAAACATTACCACAGACATCATAATTTAATTTAAAAATACAGTCAGAATTGATCTAGTCGTTTTGTTTTTGTACTACTAAGCAGGCAAACAAGCATACGGCCCGCAAGCATATGGTAAGCAGTTACCAACCCTTTAAATACTTTTTCTTAAAACAAATCCTCGAATTTCATCCTGCTCAGCTCAGGAAGCTTAGCAGTAGGAAATGAAATTCCTCTGAAACTGTACAGTACGGCACGATAGAGGTTCTAAGATGTGAGGATGAACTGCCTGTCGATGGCGGGAGATCCGTTAATAAAACATGGCCAATATTATTTATACCCTCTTTTCAATGATTTAAGTAATTAAATTTCCAGTATACCTACATAGAGACAGTAAATAAGATATTTTTTACTAGGCTGTTTGTCCACTTGGTTTGAGGGCAACCCATGCTGCGTCTTCCAGTTCTTAGTCTCCACTTCACAACCTTTCTGCCCCGACGCATCGGTTCTGCGAGCTATGTCTTTGAGCTACCGATGGACAAGGTCAGCTCAGGACCTATGGATATTCTTGAGACCTATATCCATTAGTGGACGACTTTCGTCTAAGACAGTCTTTCTCAAAGTGGACGATAACGCCTCCTTGCGGGCCCTAGAGCCTCGGCCTCCAGCGCCCCCAAGCTCACAGCGCTCGATCTAAGCTGACCTTGTCCACGAGGGGACCAGAAAAAAAAATCAATAAAATAACAATAAAATTTTGGGGCGCGGTCTCATCATCTCAGCCAAAAGACGTCCACTGCTGGACATAGGCCTCCCCCAAGATTTTCCACAACTCTCGATCCTGAGCCGACCCCGTCCATCGGCTGCCCGCAACCTTTACCAGGTCGTCGGTCCACCTTGTTGGAGGCCTGCCCACGCTTCGTCTTCCAGTTCGTGGTCGCCACTCTAGAACCTTTCTGGGCGCGGTCTAATATAATGATAAAATAAAATAATATTATGTATTTTTCCTATTCTGATTGTAGGTGCACACAGGTGAGAGACGCTACCAGTGCCATCTATGTGACGCTCGCTTTACACAGAGTGGTTCTCGCAAACTTCACATAAAGCACGTACACCTCAAAATGCCAGACCCGCGAAAAAGCAGGAGGAACCGAAAACTAGCTCAGGTCACTATAATAGTTATATATACTTATAAATAATAATATTTTCGGGACAACTCACACATCGCTATCTGATCCCAAACTAGGCAGAGCCTGTACTATGGTAACCAGACAACTGATAAACATACTTATATATTTCTAAATACATACATATTATAGATAAATTACACCCAGACACAGAACGAACATTCGTGCTCATCAATGAAAAGCTAAAAATAACTGAATACAGATTGAAGCCGGTGCTAGGTTCATCCTGTCACCTAATATTCAGCTTGGCACCGACTTCAAACTGTATTCAGTAATTTTTATTTTTAGTAATAAATTAAAAGTAAAAAAATATAAGAAAAACATTGTTAATACCTATAACATTTGAGAGTTGCCTTCGATTGCCCTGGATAAGAAAAGTATTTTTAGAATCGGTCGATAAATGGGGGAGATATCGGTCAACATACATAAAAAAATAAGTCAGAACATAGAACCTCATAAAAATGGAAGGTGCTGTCTGTAATGTGGAAATAACATTGGTTTTTGTTATAATAATCACTTTTAAAATAGGCTGCAAACAAGCATACTGCTCCGCCTGATCGTAAGCAGTTACCATAGGCTATAAACGCTTGGAATACCTGAGGCGTGTGTTGCCTGACTTAAAAACTTATAACACCAGTTGTTTTTTTTTTATTACAGGAGGAAAAAGCTAATACAACGGCGACGTCGACTTCCTCGGATAAGCCCTTGTTCGACACTCCGGGCGACTATCTCGACGCTTACATGACTTATAACGAGAAGTGAAATTGTCTGTCTGTTTGTCATCACATCGCAAGAAGCTCATAGCCAGATGCACTCGCTGATCTGTAAACGAACAGCGGATTAACTACCAATAGCGTGTTTACCCTATGGACAGGTGGCCGCATAGTGGTATTTTATCTGAGCGTCTCCGTACTCTGGATAGTACGTGAAGATTAGTCTCGACTGTCGCCTAATGTATTTGCCTATTATAAGTACGTTTTTGAATACACAGATTAGGAATATTTGTTTTATTTAAATGTTTCCTACCTTCCATGTGTCAAGTTACATATCTGATTGTCGTCGGCAGAATCATCGGTATAACTAAACGGATGGAGCCAACACAAAAAAGCTGAACCACAGTGTAAAGAAAAAAACTGAAACTGACTACTTCTGTACAAAGGAGTTGCGATGATTATAATTATTATTCAACGAAATTTGCTTATAAAACACAATGTCTACTTGCTTTAAGTGTGGGCTGCTTACCAAATTTATGTTGGACTACCTCGGTGGTCCAGTGGCCGCAGTATGCGCGTGCTGTGCACAAGGTAGTGGACTCGATTCCCACAAAACTTTGTGTGACCCACAAAGAGTTGTTCTGAGTCTGGGTGTAACTTGTGTCACTTAATTGTATGTTTGTAAAGTCCCCCGCAACACAGAGCTTGTTCTCTGTCTAGTGCGGGAGTTGTCTTAATAAAAAGGGGTAATCCAATTTTTTATCTAAACCAAACCATGTATGATCAAAGCTTAGATAAAAGATAAACCACAGGAAATTTAACGATGTGGTCTCTACAGTCAAAAAACTTAAGTTCAGAGCTGTAATCATGTAATTTTTTCTTGTAATTTGTTTTTTTGTTTGAGATCCAATCAATGAATAAAGAATTAATTTATTTGTTATAACATGAGTGGATTACAATGTAAAAAATATATGTACATGCAATGGTGTTTAATAATACTTAAAGCTTACTCCATTTATTTTAAATAAAGAGTGAATACCTAAAAAATTGTATTTGTTTTTTTTGCGCTGTGGAAGTTACTATATTTTGTGAGGATCGTGGTATATTATAACTATAATGGACAAACGGGTCTAAATCGGGTAAATTTTAAAGGTTTTCATACCTTTTTCAGCCTCACCGTAATGACAAAGTAGAACCGTGTGTACACATCATTAGTGTTGTGTGTCGACGTACTAACAGTTCCGAACATTATAAAAACGATGACCAAGTGAGGGTAGTTACTTAACCTCTCGTTTCGCAACGAAGTCGGCGGCACCGCTCACCCGCACCAGTCAACCCGTGACCACGGTCGTTGCAATTCGACCGAAACGTCGGAAAATAAAAATATTACGCGATTTAGACCCGTTGTCCATTATAGTTATAATATGTCTACAAAGCGTGAAAGATAAAAGAATTGATCGTGGTAAAGCTAGCGCCCACGAGCAACTATGTCTATTGTCTTATCACGTCAAGTCTTGGGTTAGTATGAAAGTGCGCCCACGTAGCGACGCGACAGCCAGGAGACTTTTTTGTCGACTGCTATGAAAACAGACCTGCGACGCAACTGTCGCTCCGCCTATTGATTGCAATGCAAGTGAACCCACGGCGACAAACAAGTTTCCGGCCAGGCAGTTCTCGCTCATGCGCCCTCTTAGTTTAGAGGTCAATTCTTCTTGGTAGGACTAAAAAGGTTAACAAGTGGTATTGCAGTTACCGTAGCCTAATGACGCTTGCCATACCAGAGGTATCTATTGCGTGTTGCCGACGCAAGAATAAACTGACTGACTGAATGAAATGACTACACCGCTGTGTGTAGTCATTTGGTGTGACCACAACGCGTAATGACAATGTAAAAAACCTATGACGCGTTCTGTCTGATTTATAGATAGAACGCGTGTCTTCTACTGCGTACACACCGAGCCAACGAACGATCTTTGGTGTCGGCTGCCAATCGTTAGCCTTCAAAGGTACGTCAAAATACACTCTATGGTCGAGCAAACGTTCGTTGGCACCAATTCGGACTTGTATTCCCATTTTTTTTGGAAATGCTCTCAATTTTCTAAACATTGTATGACATTATTTTAATGTTAGTCTGTCACTTAACCCTGTTTACTTGTTATATACTAGCAACACAAGCTTTAAATATTGAAACTGCTGTTACTGCTATACAGCCGCTGCCGTACGCGTTATACAATATGCACGCACGGCATGCGGCATGACGCAATGCCCGGTAGTGGGGGTACTCACTGCTCGCTGAGTGAAAATTTGGTCGAGCCGATCCAGCAAGATATTATAATGATTATTACTACAGCAAGCCTATTCAAGGTCGTTTTTAGTCGTCCGGGCGTCCATCGTTCATGACCTTAGCTAGTTGTATAGCAAGATGGACCGACGAAGCTTACACATTCTTGGCTCATTTTTATTTTTTAAGTTTGGTGATGCTGAACGCTGGCAACTCTTTAAAGTCAAATGTCAAAATGGTGAAAGTTAGTGGTGGGTAATCTCGGTTCCGACGGCCCGGTATCGATTCACCAGTTCACCTTAGTTACTCCATCACTCCTATGACTCCGACGATAGCTTTTGCTTACTTTAATTCCGTAAGTTCATCCGTAGGCTATCATTACATTCATATTATTATAATATCGAACACTGAAAATAATTAATTATAAGTACCTACAATAATTATAAATAAGTGCGATATTTAAACAGGGGTAACTTAAAATGTTTTTTTAACAATTGAAAACTTAACTTCAATTACCTAAATAAAAATAAATACCTACGGGCACCTAATTTAGTAGCTTTTAGTAAAACAATAAAAAAAACATCTCAAAATTTTACCTTCAATAAATATGTATAACAAAACATCTTCCCAGAAAACAACGATACAAAAAATAAGTGTTATGCATGCCACCAGTTAATCGATTTTGAACCGTAAACTGTTCAAATAAAAGCCTAAGTAGTCGATCCTAATAACAACACGGTGGTATTGTTATTAGGATACCGATAAGAATTGTGAGGAGTAGATACGGCTATATAAACCGCGCTTGGAATATACTCCTTGAGTCCTTTGAATCAATCAATTACTCCGGCCGGAGTTACCCAGTTACCCACCGCTAACCGCTAGAGAGAGTGAGAGATCAGATGTTTCATGTTATTGATTAAATTTGAAGACAATAAAGTAGGTATTGATGATCACCTTTATTTTGTACGCACATAATGTACAAAACAGTTAAAAATGAACGATTTAAAAGCATGTGCGGTGTGTTTAAGCACTGATATTAAGTTGTACAGCATTGAACATGGAAAGTTAAAAAACGATTTCCAGCAGATTTCTGGTTTTCGGGTAGGTTTATTGTTTACATAAATAAACTGTTTAAAATACTTTGAATTCAGATTTTAAACCATAGAATAAATCTACAAGTATGGAACTACTAAAACGCGCACTAATGGTTTTTAAGTTCTGTATATTTATTGGTACCTACTTTATTACCTACAGATATGCAAGAGCAGTGGTCTGCCAAATTATTTATGTTACCAGTGTACAGCTCGCCTGAAGAGCTGTATAAAGTTTCGGGACAAATGTCAACAAGGCCATAATGCCCTGCTAGAAATATTAATGAGAGATAAGCAGGTAATTCAACTACAAAATATAAAAGTTTCATACCTTTTTTCTTAAAGATAAGTCCCGCATAGGGAACAAGGCCTGTGGGGCGGGGGACTTCACAAACATTTAATTAACGGACACAAAGAACACCTAGACTTGAGACAAACATTTATAGATCACACAATTTTTTGTCCCGTGTGGGAATAGAACCCACAACTGGGCAATAATAGTAACCAACCAACCATTCAGTCTCTTATATTCTATTATACCTACATATAATCTCAGGTATTTCAGGTAGTTTTTTTTATACTACCAAGGAGGCAAACAAGCTTATGGCCTGCCTGGTGGTAAGCAGTTACCGTAGCCTATGGACGCTTGCAACACCAGGGGTATCACTTGCGCATTGTAGTTTAATATTGAAATAATTTTCTTATTTTTACTTTTGAATCTTGCACCTGCTTCGTTTATCTCTGCATTACCCTAAAGTTGGCTGGTAGAGAATGCCTTTGGCATTAAGCCCACCATTGTACATTTTGTGCATAAAGTTCTAAATATAACTAGAGTAGGTGTAGAGTTATTGTAATAATTATGGAATCTAATATTTTTGGTTCGGTGTTTGATGGACTGATTAAAAAACTGGCTTATACATTTTCTGCTATTGTTTCTTAAATTTACCATGTGAAAATAGAATCTTGGCAGACAATGATTATGTTATTGAGCAGATGTTGATTTGATTAATATTAATTGACTTCAGAAGCGATATCCCTAAGTTTATGGCATGTACTTGTGCCTTTCTCTTTAGTAGCACTGTAGGTAATGCTATAGTTTGTAGCCTATTATATAATAATATAAATTTTACAGATTACGAAAGCAAGTCTCAACGAATGTAACAACAATTTGGAAGACATTATAACACCATTATCATATATGAATATAGATAAAGTTCACTTTGAACAAGTTACATTTAACGATTTACTATGGACGAAGGACAAAGAGGATTTTTATTTTAGCAATTTTAAAAAGGAGACAATTCCTGTATTCGTTTGGAATATTTTTTTGCCCGATAAGATTGTGAACACAGTTAACAAGTACATAAACGTAGATGAAAATATATCAAATAACAACAATAATGAAAATGAACCAACTAGCACAGATGATGAGTCTCATGTATATTTAGATGCATTTGATTCTGACCATGGAACGACAGAATCAATTGCGGACGATGATCATTTTTCTATTGTTGATAAAGAAGAGGTGTCCGGGGTGAATGATACGATTTGTAAAATTCAGAGTGTCAAAAGTAGTGTTGAGAAATCGATAGAAGAAGAGTATGCATTGATGATTCCGATGTCAGATCAAGAAGCTAAAGCCATTGCAGAGGCAAATAAAAAACATGTGTCTCCCGGAAAATATAATTGTGAAATATGTAGCAAAGTATTTGCCAGTGAGAACCTACTGAAGGGACATATGAGGATGCATGATAAGGTAAATAAATTTGTTATATAAAACTTGACTCATCTGTAGCTTGGTTATGAGAAACAAGCAAATGGCCTGCCTGGTGGTGGACGGTTACCAAAAATTTTAACTCCAAACATTTTTGTGTTAGAATATCCCTGACACAGGAAACTGTTTCATAAACGCTGGATATCTTTACTTACACATGAACACTGTAGTTATTCGGCTGTGGTCTTCTATATGGTTGAGGTCCTTCCCCAGTTGGGCTTGGTCGCTTCGATAGTGCCCTATCACACTTATATTGTCGGTTTGTCTGTATTCTGTGTTTATAAAGTCAACATACGGCTTGTCCCTTGGTTTTAATTTACAAATTGACTTATGTAAAAAAAATCTACTAGAGAAGCTTTTGCGACTTCGACGAAATTACAGTGGCGCACAACGTGGAGCACCACTCTTCTTTTTCTTTTTTTTTTCTTTCTTTTTAAAAAGACAACTCCCGTACTAGAGAACAAGATCGGTATCGCGAGGGGCTTTACAAACATATATTCATTCATTCATTCTGTTATGTATGTATTTAGAAATATATAAGTATGTTTATCAGTTGTCTGGTTACCATAGTACAGGCTCTGCCTAGTTTGGGATCAGATAGCGATGTGTGAGTTGTCCCGAAAATATTATACAGCTATAGTTGTATATTTGTTTCCAGCACATCAGCGGCCATTACCACTGCGAACTATGTGACTATTACTATAAAACGGAACTTTTGTTAAATAATCACATTACTGAGAAACATAAGTATAAATATCTGTGTACAAAATGTCCTGCAGTCAGCTTTGAAAGGTAAATTATATTTAATTACTAGCTTCCGCCCCCGGCTTCGTCCGCGCGTACAATCTCACAGAAATATATATTTGTTTTGGAATAAAAAGTAGCCTATTTGATATTCCAGACTAAAATCTATCTCTGTGACAAATTTCATCGAAATCTGTTCAGCCGTCCTAGGCGTGATTGAGAAACAAACAACAAACATCCATCCATTTATTATCGCATTCATAATATCAGTATAGATACAACAATAATACTATTATTATAGATCACGTGTTGCCCGCGGCTTCGGCCGCGTTGATGTCGATTATCGCGTTATAAAGTATCCTATGTCCTTCCCCAGGATATCATCTATCTTCTAGCCAAATTATATTAAGATCTGTTCAGCAGTTTAGTCGTGAAAAGGTAACAAACAAACAGAGTTACATTCGCATTTATAATATTATATTATAGAAGTATAGATTTGTAAATAAATAGTATAAAAATTTCAGAATCTTGGCCAAAAAACATTATAGAAATGCTCACTATCAAAACCGACCGAATGAACCACAACCAAGTTGGGTACGTCGACGTGGTAAGAATGACCAAGGCGTGAAAAAAAAGCCCATTAAAAAAAAGAAGATGATACCAAAAGATTTCATAGTTTGTACTCCCATTGGTCATGAGGAACAGTATGCTATAGTTCAGCAAAGACAACATACAAAGAACTATAGGGAGGCAAAGTACCGATGTGACTTGTGTTTCATAGGTTTACAACAATCATCGACAATTGATAAACATATGAAGAAACATGATCCGGTAGGTAAACTTAATACTTTTTTATACTACTTGGATAAGCAATTACCGTAGCCTATGGACGCAATACCAAAGGGATTATGACTTCGGATTTTCGTCCCATTTTTTTTACGTTTTCGTTTCGTATTCCTGAAGTCTCTTCCTGGATTTTGAACCTGAAATTTTAACTTGATATAAATATCAAACTTGACTAATGACACAACTTTCGCACTAGAGAGCAAGCTTTGTGTCGCGGGGGACTTTACAAACATACAATTAACGGACACAAATTACACTCAGACTCAGAACAACTCTAGAATTTGGTTGAATTGAATTAGTTTGTCTTGATCGTTTTTTGTTCTTGGCCTTGACTAAATTTAAGGCACGAAGGCCCTTTCTGCCCTTTCATGCCTTACAGCCTAGGGTCGTCGCCCTTAGCGCACTGATGTTGTCTTTTATTTCCAGCAATACTCTGGTGAGCTACAGTGCGATATTTGCAAGCTATACTTTAAGAATCATATCAGGATGTATCATCATATGACCAAGTCGCATAGATATAAGTTCTCCTGTGAGAAATGTGATTATTTGGGTTATGATAAGTAAGTCATTACTATTTATCTATACTTTTATTATAAAGCTGAAGAGTTTGTTTGTTTGTTTAGTTGAACGTGCTAATCACAGAGAGTACTGGTTCGATTAGAAAAAACTTTTTTTTGTTGAATAGTGCTATATATAACATCACGCTATGATCAATAGGAGCGGAAAAGTATTGAGATATGTTGCAAAATCGGGGAAATGTATATTTCAAATTACCACGCGGACGAAGTCGCGGGCGACCCCTAGTTACTAATAATAATAATAGCATACCCATATATTATTATGTCCCACTGCTGGGCACGAGTCTTCTGTCCTGAAGAGAGAGAGGGTTTAGGACTTAATTCACACACGCTGTGAATTAGGCCTAAACCGGTTGGTGAATCTGACATGTCCTTAGAATTACTTCTAAGACATGTGGGATTCTTCACGATGTTTTTCCTCACCGTTTAAAAATCGGTTATCAATTGACCGAGATATCATACACAAAGACGAACATTGAACCTCCTCCTTTTTCAAAGTCATTTAAAAAGAGACGAATGAAATCGGTAACATCATTCTCAAGTAATGGCGCAACCAAGAGAAATAGAGATTCATTTTATTATTATATAGATTATAAATGCGATTTTTTGGATGGATTTATGGATGTTTGTTACACAGTCACAGGCCAAAACAGCAGAACGCATCTAAATGAAATTCGGTTACTTCCCCACTCTGCTACCACCACTTTTTCTATTTATCTTTGATAGTTGATGTTTTTCTATTGATATGTTTTTATTTCAGTACCCACGCTTTGGCACACAGTATGTTTCACAAAAATGTAAAGTACAAGTGTCCGCACTGTGATCAAGAATTCACGTAAGTATAACAGCAGAATATTTGAACATTTCGCACCCAAATGACATAAGTTGAAGCGTGTTTGTATTGCAATATACACCTTATTCTTAACAGCTAAGGTTTAAAATGTTCCTGTGACATTTCTTAAGTTATGCCAGTTTTTTACTAAGGATGCGATTTATATTTTATTAACAACCCGCCCTCGCTTCGCTTCGGGTTATTCTGGATTTTTACATTATAATATGCATTTATTATACATATAAACCTTCCTCTTGAATTACTCTATCTATTAGAAAAAACCGCATCAAAATCCGTTGCGTCGTTTTAAAGATGTAAGCATACATAGAGACGAACAGACAGCGGGAAGCGACATTGTTTTATACTATGTGCAGATAACAAGATTTGTACAATATACAAATATAATAATTATGCATTATTATGTTTAAAAAATTATATATCAGTGTTTCTGAACATAATAACTACTACCTACCTACATCTGAGCGATTCTAATGTATGAGCTTTAACTTTGAAGGGGCGAAGGAATGAAGGGGCAGCGAGGGCGCCCCTTCATTATGCCTGGCGCCTTAAGTTTAGTCAAGTCCAAGAGCAAAAAACGATGAAGACAAACTAAATCAAGCTTACCAAATTCTTTGCCGGGCATAGCATAGGGTTCTTCAAGAAATGAGTTATAAGGTTTTTAAAGGGTCGGCAACACGTGAGTGACACCCCTGGTGTTGCAAACGTCCATAGGCTACGGTAACTGCTTACCATCAGGCAGGCCGTATGCCACCTTGGTAGTATAAAAAAAAACCTACTTACAACTTGGGGGGGTTGGCTTTGCCTTTGTATATAATATTTTTTAAAGTGTTGTACGTGAAGTTCTTAATTGTTTTTTAAAACTAATACCGTAGTTTAAGAAAGACTATATACTGAGGAAACTGGCTAGTTATATCACAATAAATACCGCTCAGGACCAGGGCGCCCGCTACGTTGCCAGCTCATATTTGTAGCTAACTGAATCCGTCCTAAACGGTTGGTATTTATTTTTACTTAATGCGGCATTGTCCATACTAAGTCTTCAAACTCAAACTCTAAATTCATTTATTCATTTAGGTTACAAAGTAACACTTATGAAGGTCATAAATTATAAATAAACCAGAAAGATGATGTCAGCTAAATTTTCCTACGGCTAGTTCGCTGACGTGGAGCGTTGAGAAGAACTAGCAAGAAACTCAGGCCACTCTTTTTAATCGCCAGATAGTTACAATCTTTTGTAAAATACAAGTATGATAGCATGCAAGCTGATGCAGTCAAAACACGATACTTACTTAATTGTTAAAATAAGGTAATCGTACTTAGTACTGGTCGTGCGAGAGAAAAAAAAAAGTATGATGTTAAAGTCTGCTTCAATTTACATATTGCTATTAAAGAATAAGGCAATATGTGAATAGTGACAATTTTAATTGTAAAATTTAACTTCCTTACCCTATACCTACATAAGACAGGTTCTTGGCAAAAGTTGAGTTTTTTTTTTTTTTTTTTTATACTACTTGGGTGGCAAACAAGCATACGGCCCGCCTGATGTTAAGCAGTATCCGTAGCCTATAGACGCTTGCATTACCAGAGGTATCACTTGCGTGTTGCCAACCCATTTTTTTACACCAGGGCTTTAAGATGGAAGTAACCCTGGGATAGGAATACGTTTGTTTCAAAACGCATTCCTAAATGAGCGCTGGAGACCTGTACTCACACACAGGAACACAACTACACAGCTGTGTGTAGTCATTTGGCTGTGGTCTTCTGTAAGGTGGAGGTCCTTCCCCAGTCGGGCTTGCTCGCTAGTATGGTGCCCTACCTCTCTTAAAATGTTTTGTATGCATGTTTACAGGAAGCCATCGACGCGATTCAGTCACGTCAGAATAAAACATCCATCCATGCACCTCTGTAACCTGTGCGGACATAGCTTCATTAGTGATGCAGGACTGGCTTCTCACAAACGACTAGTCCACACTAAAGAGGTATATACACTAACAATATAAAGAGGATAGATTTGTATTTTTATATATTTGTAATGAATAAACTCAAAAACTACTGCACTGATTTTGAAACTACATTATCAGCGGGTAACATCACTGAGTAAAATATGAAATTTAATAAATAACTTTTACATCCCTCTTCCAAATTTTACAACACAGTTCCTAGTTATACAGCACACTCCAAATAGCACTAATTAAATAAAACATGAACAAACTAGTTCACAAAGATGATGTAGGAAATTAGTAAATTCAGTTATGAAGAAGTCAACTCCGTACATCGTCGGGTGCATAGAAAAGTAAACCCAGCAACGATGAGTCTCTTATTTCCTTAACGCAAATAGACTGTAATTATCCAGGGGCCGTGGCTTAATGGAGTGACAACGACGAGTTACTATTTTATATATTTAGTTATTTAAACTTCCTGCACAAATATGTACAAAGGCGGACTTAATGCCTTAGGCATTTTCTACCAGCCAACCTTAGGGTGATGCAGAGATATTCTTGGCAGGTGTACAAACAAAATTAATTCAGTAAAACGATCAGCGGGTTAAGCTATCAAGGGCGCGGTAACCCTATAGATGGGTGACCGAATAGTGGTATTTCATCTGAGCGTTTCCGTGCTTCGGAGCGTTAAAACGTTAAAAGTCGGTCCCGACTGTTATGAGTCGTTAGATCACGACAGAGGCCTAAATATGGGCGATTTAAATAACTCTGTCACCAGGTTGGCCACTGACCAAATGATAAGAAGAAGATTAATTCATCGAAGGATTTAGAATTAATTATCTGTTATATAAATACCTCTAATATATACTATTTTCTTAACGCGAATACACATTATAATATGCAATGCTGACACCATTGTGCGATCAGCGTAGAACACGATATAAAAACAAAGTGTATCTATTATTCCAGGAGATAGAGATAAGTTCAACAATGGTAGTACACAAGTCTGACCCGTCGTACTGCGCTGACTGTGATGTACAGTTTCTGAACGCGATCGCCTTCGATACGCATCTGGGGAGCTCCTACAAGCATACTACTACCAATGTGTAAGTACAGCTTTATTTATGGATAAGCCATAATGTAAGAATCTCTTTCGCTATATAGTGAGGACACTGGCGCAATCTATCAAAATGAATACCTACCGATCAGGACCAGTGGGCTACGTATCTAACGTACGGGCATGACAACAAGTGCTGGCTTTAAGGGGGAGGGGGCACGGCGCAATGCATGAAAAATACCTCCCTGCAAAAAGCGATCAAGACAACCTAATCAAGGCTACTAAATTCTATGCCGAGCGTACCTTCAATTTTGGGATGAGGGGGGAGTAGATCTTCATCCAACAGCGCTGGTAATGCTAAAGCTTACACTAGCCTACCTAAAACATTTTGATAATTTTATATTTTAATGCCAAATGTATTAAATAATAATACATTTGGCATTAAATTATCAAAATTTTGTAATTAGCACATATGTCTTCTAGACTATCGATATATATGGATTGTTATTATATTCTGATTATCACTATACAGGTCAACCACGGTCAGGCATCGTCGAAAGATAGAGGGACTCAAGAACGGGGTATCCTTCATCCACTACACTAGAGACCCTAACACCTTGAAATGTGAAGTGGTAATGTATCATATTTATTATATTCTATTGCTACATTTTGTTTCTTAAACGCAGCCTCAAGGCCGGCGCATATATGGCGAAGTGCAGTGCAGAGCATTTTTCACAGCCAAAACATTATCGTTTTTGATTGCGTGTAAATAAGATTGAAAATGCATTAACACATAATCTCCGGCTACTATAGAAAGGTTGCGCGGGACTGCGCGAGCACTCGCGCGCATCTGCTTTCGGTCGCCGAACTGACACACTCGCTAAAGGTCACACACGACACGCGCGAGTGTGTCCGGCTCGTGAGCGTGCTCTGCGCTATATGTGCGTCGGCCCTTAGTGTGGCCAGAGCATTTTAATATAAATTTTAATTTATGTAAATTATAAAGATGAAAAATTATCATCATGATGATGATGATGATAAAGATGAAAAATTAGTTTTACGATCTAACTCAAAAACTACTCGACTAATTTTAAAAATTCTTTCACCATTAGGTTATATCAACGTGTAACATAGGCTATATTTTATTGAAAAAAAATATGACAAATATCTTTAAACAATAAACATATTGCAGTGTGGTATCGTATCGGCGAACGAGCACCAGGCACTAAAGCACCACAAGTCGGAACACCCCGACATTGAATTCCCCAAGAAATACATGTGCGATATATGCGGACACAAAACCAAGGTGAGGATCAAAACATTAATTTCTATTTTTTTGGCAAACAAGCATACGGCCCGCCTTATGTTAAGCAGTTACTATATGGAAGTTTGCAATATAATACCTGCTAGCGTCCATAGACAAATGCACCTGCACCTCTTTGTGTAACCATTTGGCTATGGCTTTCTGTAAGGTTCTTCCCATAGGCGTAGTATAGCTTTAAATAATAATAATAATAATAGTCGTCCAGAGCGATTTCGGTCACGACGGCCAATCCCAACGGAGATTAGCCAACTGCGCAGGACATAATATGTCCTGCGCAGTTGGCTTTTAGTTGTCGTGCTTCGGAGGGCACGTTAAAAGTCGGTCCCGACTATTATCAGTCGTTAGATCACGACAGAGGCCTAAATATGGGCGATCTAAATAACTCTGTCACCAGGTTGGCCACTAAACAAACGATAAGAAGAAGTTGTGTGTGCGCAAGCACAAGTGCACTCTTTATTCCCTGACGTCTGATGGGACGGCAATTCGACACGAGCAGAAAGAGATCCGGCGCAGGGCCAACGGCTTTACGTGCTTTCTGAAGCACGGCGGTGTAATCATCGCCAATTTTCAAACTCCGGGCATCTATTGTGGATTTCTTCATAGAAAAACCCAGGCAGTCTATGTGAGTGCTATAGCTTTCCCATAGGGGGAGGGGGTCCAAGGAGTTTACATAAACAGTAACATATATATATATACACTGATTTTTATTTATAAAAAACACCAGTCTGACTGACAACTCTGTTAAAGCTCTACTACTACTTTACTTTCATTCTCCCGCAGCAATCTTCGAACCTGATATCGCATATGCGAACTCACAGTGACGAGAAACAATTTAAGTGTCCACAGTGTGACCGAAGATTCAAGCAATCTACCCATTTATATAGGCATCTCGTCGTAAGTACATGTGCAAACATTATCTTTAAAAAAGTATTATATTACTAGCTGTTGCCCGCGGCTCCGCCCGCGTGGATGTCGGTTATCGCTGTAAAAAGCCTATGTGTTATTTCAGACCATTATCTATCTCTGTGCCAAATTTCATCCAGATCCGTTCAGTAGTTTTTACGTGAAAGAGTAACAAACATCTATCCATCTATACTTACAAACTTTCGCGTTTGTAATATTAGTAGGATATACAAACATATCATCACGCCTGTCTTCCATTGGGGTAAGCAGAGACTATGGTACGCAATAGTATAAAACAAAGTCGCTCCCGCTGTCTACGCTTAGATCTTTTAAACTACGCAATCGATTTTAATGCAGTAGGTATGAAGGGGTATCCCTCTCTCTCTCTCTCTCTCAAACGACAAGAAGAAGAAGGCAAACTAATGTTGCCGAGATATAATAAATTTATTGGCACACCATATAAGCGGTAGTAAAACGAGTACAAAGTTCACAGTTTGGGCGAACCCTTATTATTTTTCGTTATTATGTAATGTTTTCTTTCTATGCTTATTTTAGGTGCACACAGGTGAGAAACGCTACGCGTGCCATATCTGTGGCTCTCGTTTTACACAGAGCAGTTCCCGCCTATATCACATAAACCACGTACACTTCAAAATACCGTATCCACGAAGAAAAAGGATGAACCAACAGCAAGCTCAGGTTACCTTTACTAATAAATCTATTAAATTATCTAAATTCTATTGAAATTCTGTCTGCCATGGCAAAATATTAATGTTCTTTTTTGTTTGGCTTTATATATTATGTCTCAGGATAATCGGAAAAATCTGATCTTTGCAAAAATCCTAGGACGATTGCAAAAAAAAACAATTTCCTATTATCCGGATTTTTTGCAATCGTCCTAGGCTTTTCACAAATATCCGATTATCTTGCAACATATGTAAATAGATGTTGATGATTTTTATTATACTAGAGCGATCGAATTTCGAAAGTTTTTTTGTTTTATTTGTATTTTTATTATTTTAGCTTTGCACAGTACTTCCCAAATTATCTTTATCTGTGGCAAATCTCTCACTCTTCCGTGCACGCAATGTGCTTTAAAGTTCTACGGCAAACGAACATACAGCCCGCATGATGGTAAGCAGTTAGTTAGTTAGTTTGACGGGGCTTTTCCGCACCTGGCCGCTCTAGTGGGCCTTTGTGCGTGGGATGGTAAGCAGTTACCGTAGCATGACCTGAGGCATGCTTGTTGCCGACCTTTAAACTTTCAACGCTAAAGTATTTTGTTTTTGTTTTTTACAGGAAGAACAAACTAATACAACGGTGACGTCGACTACCTCGGATAGGCCTTTGTGCGATACTCCGGGAGCCTATCTTAACGCTTAACTGAAGTGGAATTGTTTGTCTGTTTGTCATCACGACACAGGAGGCTGATCGGTAAACGAACACGGATTAAGGAAAATGATATCAGCAAAATAGCCTAACTTAAAAGATTTTTCAGCAAAATCAGTTTAATTAATTACAATAGAAATCATATATGTTGTTCTTCACAATATTTACGATAGTATAGATGTCTCCGAAATATATACAATACAGTGGCTTCAGTGTTTACCTCGTAATTTACTACTGTTGTGGGTTCGATCCCCACACGAGACAAAAATTTGTGTGATCCATAAATGATTGTCCCGAGTCTGGGTGTTCTTTGTGTCTGTTAATTGTATGTTTGTAGAGTCCCCCGCGACACATGGCTTGTTCTATAGTGCGGGAGTCAACTTTTAATAATATATGGAATATTAGCTGATTATAACATTTTAAAAATCTTGATGTTTAATATCTTCAATTTATTATGCCATTACTTATTTAGTAAATACGAATTTTCTCAATTCTGTACTCAATTTCAGTGGTGCGCGGACATAATTGTACTATTCGCTTCTCTTTCATTTCTATGCAGATCAACATTGTTGTATTTCATTTGAGCGTCTCCGTGCTTCGGAGAGCAAATTAAATTTAGTCTCGACTGTTGCCTAATGTAAATATTACATGTAAGTTTTAATTCAATACAAAAATAAAGGAATAAATTTGTTTTATTTAATATAATTTACATGTTTCCATGTGATACATAAGATATCTGATCCCAAAGCTGAACCATCTAAAACGGGTTCACCACTTCTATACAAAGGATTTGTAATGATTAATCAACAAACGTTTTGTGTTATTACTATAATGGACCGGCAATGGGCCCTCAATTGAGTTATATACTTTTGGGATTCATAGGTAAACTATGAAAACAATCATTGAGTGGTTGCTTAAAAAGCCACCCAATGATTGTATTCATAGTTGACCACGGCATTTACACAAAAAAAAACAAGCCAGTTTTGATAACGATATGACATATTCGTATTCAACACCCCTCAAAAACCTCAATACCTTACACGCCCGAAACACGCATTCAACCCCATTATACAGGTCGCATTACTCCTTAAAAGAATTTCGTTCCAAAATTTATGTTCATTGAGGTTTAAAGGGGCGCCCAAGACGCACCTGCCTGGCGCGAAAAGAACTGGCGAACAAAAAACGTTCAAGACAAACTAAATCAAGCCTACCAAATTCTATGGCGAGTTAAAAACCGAGGAGGTTATTAAATAAAATGATCTGTGTATTTGGCAGAAATTAGCCAAAGACGACATGGACAGGAAACTATACATATTCAAATTACCAAGGACCTAGTTCGGTCCTAGGTAATTTGAATTTGTGGTAAGTTTGTAGATTCTACTCGCAGAAGCTTTATAGTTTAGGGCCATGTGTTTACGGGATAGGAAGTGATAGAATACTTTTTATTGGTAAACGACATGTAAACGACATCAACGCGTACCAAAGCTAGCCACTGTTATATTCATGAATTCATTAGATTTCTACTACATGAAGTTTGAAAATATTCATAATCTGTGCTTGGAACATATGACATAGACACTAGACGCAAGCCTTCATGTTATCTTTGCTCTGTGGCCTGTCTTCATGACAGATTGGATGGATACTGTATGTGGAGAATGGAGATCGAACTGTCAAAAATGCTTGGAGTTTGTGATCTGCTATATTTACATGATTACTAAACAGATGAATGAATATTTATCGCAATGTACGATTTAAAAGCATGTGCGGTGTGTTTTAGCACTGATATTAAGTTATACAGTTTGGATAATGAGCAGCTAAGACACCAATTTCATTTGATTTCTGGTCTTCAGGTATGTATTGTTTACATAAATCTACTTACTAAAAATACATTGGCATCTACTTATGATTACTCTATCTCTATTATTATTCAATTGATGAATGTAACTTATGTTATTTTATAACTTGCAGATAACCAATAGCAGTGGTCTGCCAAATTATTTATGTTTTCAATGTTTAGCGTGCCTGAAGAGTTGTAAAAAGTTTCGAGACAAATGTCAACGAGCTCATTTCGCTTTACTAGAAATATTAAACAAAAATAAAGAGGTAATTAAATAATTAATATTTTTTTATGTCTATGTACTTTATGAGCTTTATTAGACTTATATTTCCTCAAAAGCAAGGTTATCTGAATCTGGATATTAACAACAATCTCCCCTATGGTCTTCCACAACTCTATTCAATAGCAACTCTACACAGTCATCCAGCTCCTCACACCATTCATATTTGTATATGATGTATTAAAACTTCCATGGCATACAAAAAAAAACCTAATATACTATGATATTTTTTACAGATAACAAAATTAAATCTTACAGATATAAACCGAAATATACTTGATATTATGCCACCTTTATCATTTATGAGTTTAGACAAAACACACTTTGAACAAACTAAGTTTCAATGGACAAGGCAAAATCGACTTTCCCATGTCCTTGCTGCAAAATCAGTAACTGTACCTGTACTACACTGTAGTACATTGACATCAGATGATACATTTAACACAGTCACAAATATAGATGAAAAAGAAATTATTGACAATGATACTAAAAATAATATTGAGGATGTGGTCAATGAGGTTGACAATTCTAATTATGATATGAGCAAAGAGGAATTTGTAGTAGAATCAACATCAAATGCCGAATTAGCTGATTCGTTTTTGGATGACAATACTTTTATGAGTGATGATCAAGAAGAATCAACAGAGTTGGACAATACGATTTGTAAAGTTGAGAAGGTGGAAGGTAATGTTGATGGTTCTAATCTGGATGAAGAGTACGCAATGATGATACCTATATCAGTTAAAGAAGCTAAAGCGGCTATAGAGGTATATAAAATGTTTAGTCATGGCAGACATTATTGTGAGACATGTAAAAAAGCATATTTTAATGAGAATAGATTGAAGATTCATATGAGGATGCATGATAAGGTATGTCATCTATTAGTATTTATTTAAAAAAGTGCAACTAAATAACAATTTCAAATTTTTATTAATAGTCTATGGCATTAAAGATAATTTATACCCAGACACAGAATGAACAATCGTGCCCATCACACAAAGATTTGTCCTGTCACTCAGTCAGAGTCACTAACACCCGTATCTATAAACAAGTGATTACTTCTTCTTAAGTAATTTCTTGACTAAGTCATTACTTGTTCTTAAGTAATTTCTAAAGTAAATGATATTCTATATACAAGTAATGATCAATGCTTACTTGAGTAAAGTTCTAAGTACTACTCAGTGCTTCAAAATCTTTTCAGCTGGCAATATTGCAACTTACGTTTTGTTCTTTGAAGAGGAAAAGAGAAAAGTTACAAGTAAATAACAAAATTTTGCATATACAAACTAGTCTTCAAACAATTATAAAATGTTTACAGCGTTTAATCTGTTCTATGTTTATAATGATTAAATAAGTAACTATTTTTCAATAATGGTCTAATGTGAAACTAAACGTTTTGAAAGACAATATAACTCTGCAATATTTAGAAGTATTATTGTACTAGGTTGTTAAAACGTTAATAGCTGCAAATTAAATATGTTGCATTATACCTACTACACATTTTGACAGAACCGTCAATCAGTCAATAGTTTGTTTATTATTATTATGTCTCTTCTTGTCTCGGGTATTTTTCCATTATATAAAAAGAATACTTGGCCCTTTGAAAGGCTTACGCGGGGACATAGGTCCATCACGCAGAGGCCTAGAGAATGAAAATGAGATGAAACACTACCATAACGGCACTATTATAGTACAACAATGATATGAATAGGGTAGGCGTAGAGCTATTGTAAAAATATTTAGGTATCTAACATTGTGGGGATGCAGTTGGGTATTTGATGAACTGGCTTTAAAAAGCTATGGGATAGAACGGCGCCTGCTTTTGTTATATTGCATCAGGGCAACACCATAGTGCGCGGCTAGGGGTATTGAGCGGTGTGGTGCCGGTTTCCCCATCGAGGGTCCTCGACGGAGACCCGAGAGCGGGTTTCCCCGTAGTTATGCCCTTGAAAATGACACTTGTACTCCCGAGCATATAGCTCTGGCGACCCCACTTTGGACAGCCAATAAAAGCAACCCGAAGACGAAACTCTGACCGATTTTCAAAAAAAATAAAAGATAAAGATATTCTGTGCCGGCGAAAGGCCAAAGAAACGTTTTATCTAAGTAGAAGAATTTATTTCTAAATATTATTCAGAAATATCACATCAATATTGTCTACAATAGCAAATTTCAATAACATTTTCAATTGCTTCCATTTTTATAAAATAACCTTACTCAACTCACAAATTATACTTTCACATACATCCGAAGCAATGCTTAAGTAAACGAAATGGTGACTATTACTCAGCTAAGAATTCTAGCTATTGACAGTTCTTACTCGGGTCAGTTTCTTAACTATAGAATAGAAATCATGGCTAAAGTAATTACTTTTACTCAAGTAATTACTTTTACTCGTCTATAGATACGGGGGTAACTGTTTGCATAATGGATAAATTTGATGTAGCAAAATTATTAGCAATGTAAAATGTTTTCAGCACATCAGCGGCCATTACCACTGTGGACTATGTGACTATTACTATAAAACTGAGTTTTTATTAAAAACGCACATGACTGAGAAACATATGTACAAGTATGTCTGTAGGAAATGTCCTGAGGTCAGTTTTGATAGGTAAGTTGTCATCATGTCTTACAATTTATTCTTACTTCTATTCATATTGAAGTTTTTTTTTTAATACAACTCCCGCACTAGAGATCGAGCCCTGTGTCGCGATTGACTTTGCAAACATATAATTAACGGGAAAAATACATCCAGACTTAAAACAACCATTTGCAGAACACACAAATTTTTGTCCTGTGTAGGGATCAAACCCACAACACACTGCGCAGCGGTAAATTGCGAGGTAACAACTTAAGCCACTGAAACAACCATGAAGTTGATTTATATGACATTACACATTTTTTTCTCTGCCATAAACTTATTAGGCTGGCTGGAAACACATGGCTCAAGTAGATATTAAAAATGACAAAAACGTTAACATAATATTATAGCTGTTAGGCTGATAGCAAAATGAAAGAAAGAAAATAAAGTGCGCCCAAGCCTTAAAAAATAGACTAAAAAAAAATTACATTAATAGTTATAGTTGTTTTACCAAACATTTTGTGTGCAAAATTAATATTTGATACTGCCCATTGGGTTCAAACTCAAACATCCATATTGTTACTAGCCCACTCAGATAACACCCTATCGCGCCAATGTCACGTCATTGTCTCATATCCAGTAAATAATATAAAATTTCAGAACCTCAGCCAAACAACACTTCATATGGGCTCACTTACAAAAAGGAAGCAAAAAACATGCTAACTGGTATGAATCAAGACCAAGTTGGTTGAGTGCCAAAGGTGGTAAGAGAGTCAAAGGCGTGGTAACCTTGAAGCCCGTCAGGAAAATGAAGAAAGTTCCAGAAGACTTCTTGGTTTATTCTCCTATTCGTCATGAGGAACAGTATGAGTTAGTACAACAGAGACAACATACGAGGAATTATAAGGAGGCGAGATTTCAGTGTGACTTGTGTTATAGAGGATTCAGGCTAATGTTGACATATACTAAACATATGAAGAAGCATAATCCGGTAAGCACATACTATCTGTATATATAAAAATGAATCTCTATTTCCCTTGGTCACGGCATCTAGCCTTAACGGCTGGACTAATTTCGCTAATTCTTTTGATGTTGTGTTTGTTATTGTCAGGAGAAAGTTTTTATGTAAAAAAAAAAGTTGCGCGCAAATTTAAGAAAATTAAGCGACCATATTGACTTTTCTAATGTAACCATAGCGCTTTTGATAATAGAAACTTTTCGAATGTAACTTTCTAATAAGCTAGTATAACAAAGTTTGCCGGGACAGCTAGTATTCTATAAAAAACTCAAATGTAGAAAAAGAACATAAAATCTTTACTTCTAAATGCTGCAGCACGGTCTAAGATTAGACTCTTTCTGACATTGCACAGAATAACTTTTGTGTTTTTATTATGACGTGTATTATTTATTTGTCTTCTATCTGGTTGTCCTGTGTATTTTTGAATAAATACCTTTCTTTCTTCTTTCTATGGCTCATTCATATGGCGACTCCGCTCGCATGATTCATTAATAAAATGTTTTAAGAAGAATAATATTGCTTTCCGTTAGTGAAAGAATTTTCAGAATATGATAAGTAGTTTCAGAGATTACCACCTACATCCCAATTAACAAACGGTACGTCTTTACAATATTAATATAGATTAACTTTTACCTTCGGTGCGCTCGCGAAGTTTTATGTAATTCAAGAATAGTGAAGCTTTAAGAGCGTAATAGACAAGACTGAGTAACTTTCCCATTCAAATTTGGGTCACAATGGCAAATTTCGACGGAGAAGACTAGCCGTCTGCGTGGTAGATATTAGATTGCACAAGTATGTACGCAAACATGTTGCATTCTTTACTTCCTCACACTCAAAGTCCGACAGTGGACTGGCTTTATCCGCTTTCCACACCCCTAATTTCCAAACTTCTGATATCTATTGTAACTTTCCTGACAGAAAAACTCAATAACTATTATTGGTCCCCCCGATCCGGGAATCGACACCCAGGGCTGTGTGATCAACGACCACTAGACTAACAAAGTTGTATAATATTAGTATATTGTTATAATTACAGACATATGCGGGGCCGCTACAGTGCGATATGTGTAAGCTACACTTCCGAGATCATCGCAAATTGTACAAGCACATGAACATCACTCATTTATTCAAGTACTCCTGTCAAATGTGTAGCTACGTGTGTTATAACAGGTACCTAATTTTTTTTAAAGACAACTCCCGCACTCGAGAACAAGTTCTGTGTTGCGGGGGACTTTACAAACATACAATTAACAGACACAAATTACACCTAGAATCAGAACAGTTCTTTGTGGGTCACACAAAGTTTTGTCCTGTATGGGAATCGAACTCCGAATCGATTTTCGGCCACGACGACTAATCTTAGGTGTGTGCGCAAACACAGGTGCACTTCCTTCATTCCATCACTCTCATAGTCCGATGGGACGGCGATCCGACACGACCGGGGAAATCAGACAGAACTAACGGCTTTACGTGCTTTCGAGACATGGGGTCTTGCTGTGTTGTTACAACTGTAAAATTGTGTAGGTTTCTGAAGGGTTTCCGACCACGTGGGCTAGTTGATCGGCGTGGCCGGTCCAGAAACATAAAAAAAGAAACACTTAGAACACACTATATCTTTATATATAAAAATGAATCCTTATTTCCCTTGATCACGGCATCCGCGTGAACGGCTAGACCGATTTCAGTAATTCTTTTTTGTTGTGTTTGTTATTGTCAGGATAGGGTTCTTATGTAAAAAGAAAAGTTGCGCTGAAAATAGTTTAACCCGGACGAAGTCGGGGCGGGCCGCTAGTATATGTATAAAATACAGTTACGGGATAGATAAATCACTTATGTCTTTAGGCACAAAATTCTAATTGTAAGTTATGTGTACTTAATTGGGCGGCGATGCGCAGGAAAAAAAAGGGCCGCGGCCACGCCCTGGGTTCCTTATATACGTAAGTGGCCTTGAGTTAGCGCGCTGTGGAATGGCAGCTTATGGTGAACGACTCGCCGTCACAAGTACATTTTATTTATTTATTGCGTTATAAGAAACATACAGTACTATAATAACAATAGGAAATAAACAATAATGTAAGCAATGTTACCAAACAAGTTTCTAACAATTGGATTGAAATAATAATTTAATAATAATATTTTTTCTCCCCTATTGCCAATTTTCCCTTATTACGGTCGAATTTAATCGAGTGACCATTATAATATTGTTTATATTTTAAATCCTTACTTATTATATTATATATGTATAATAATATATATTATATTAGTTTTAAGTATTTTATAGTACCTAATTTGCTATTATTTGTATGCCTTGATGGCAAAGCATAGACCTACTACCACTAATGTTACGCCTCTATAAACCTATGTTTCACAAATAAAGAGATTTGATTTGATTTGATTTAATGTGAAAGTTTGTAAGAATGGATGTATGGATGGATGTTTGTTACTTTCACGAAAAACTACTTAACGGATCTGAATGAAATTTGGCACAGAGATAGATTATGGTCTGGAATAACACATAGGCTACTTTTTACAGCGATAACCGACATCCACGCGGGCGGAGCCGCGGGCAACAGCTAGTAAATAATAATTATGCTGACTTGAAAGTATTTTTTACTTATATGTTCTTTTATTTTCTTTTCAGAGGCCAGGCTCAGATGCACTACCGATGGCACAAAAATGTAACGTATCAGTGCCCACACTGTCAAATGGAATTCATGTAAGTATACAACATAATACGAAAAGCAGTTGCATATTTCTTGGTCATCAATTGGGCGTATATCGCGCCGAGCCGTATAATATAGTATAGATTAAATCTAATATACGTGTTTACAGGAAAGCATCAACGCGACTCACTCACATAAGAATAAAACATCCATCTATGAACATCTGTAACCTGTGTGGACATAGCTTCGTTAGTGAAACAGGACTGTATTGTCACAAGCAAATTGCGCACAGCCAAGAGGTATGTTATACAATGTCAATAATAGTGTGGAGACTGTGAATTTCGATATCGCGATTCAGCTTCTCGAACATTCGTTCTACGGTTGTGTGTCTCTAGGGATAGTGACATCTGTGTTCTCTATGTCGAAGGCACCCTATTTTTTAAATTTTGTACCTATATTTAGCAAAATACTGGGTAAAATACCCCATATACTGGCATGGGTTCGATTCCCACCCAGGACAAATATTTGTGTGATGAGCACTAATGTTTGTTCTGTGTCTGGGTGTAATTTATCTATAATATGTATGTATTTAGAAATATATAAGTATGTTTATCAGTTGTCTGGTTACCATAGTACAGGCTCTGCCTAGTTTGGGATCAGATAGCGATGTGTGAGTTGTCCCGAAAATATTATTATTATTATTATATAAGCAGTGCTTGCTTTAGCACTACTGGCGCCATTGGGCGAAGATTTACCCCTCCCCCCAAATTTGAGGTATGCCCGGCATAGGATTTGGTAGGCTTGACTTAATTTAGTTTATCTTGATTGTTTTCTGTTCTTGGTCTTGACCAAACTTAAAGAGGCGCTAGGCAGGAGCGTCTCCGGCGACCCTTCAAGCCTTCGCGCCCCCCTAAAGACGGCACTACATATAAGCCAAAAGTTTACTATGCCGTCTTTAACTATGAACTAAAATCTGGCTTATATTTCTGATTGCTTGTCTTCCCTTTAAACAAAGCTGGACATATCCTATTCATCATCTCAGCCAAAAGGCATCCACTGCTGGACATAGACTTCCCCAAAGATTTCCACAACACTCGATTCGAGCCGAGCTTGTCCATCGGTTGCCCGCAACCTTTACCAGGTCGTCGGTCCACCTTGTTGGAGGTTTGCCCACGCTTCGTCTTTCAGTTCGTGGTCGCCACTCTAGAACTTTTCTGTCTCAACGGCCATCAGTTCACCGAGTTATGTATCCGGCCCATTGGCACTTTTTTTTATACTACTTTGATAGCAAACAAGCATATGGCCCGCCTGATGTAAAGCGGTTACCGTAGCCTATGGACGCTTGCAATACCGGAGGTATCAATTGCGTGTTGCCGACCCATTCTTTTATACCAGGGCTTTAAGATATAGACCATCCATCCAGGATAACGTTTCTTTCAAAGCGCATCCCTAAATAAGCGCTAGAAACCTGAGCTCACTTAACGGAGGCAATTCCCCGCATGTCCTATTGGCTAAGTTTATTTAAATGTTTATCTATAATTACAGGAGATAGAGTTAAGTTCAACAATGATCGTGAACAAGTCGGATTCCTTGTACTGCTCTGACTGCGACATACAGTTTCTAAACGAGGCCGCCTTCAACACGCATCTTGGCAGCTCGTATAAGCATGCTACTACTAATCTGTAAGTTTTATGTTTTTTATATTACTTGGGTGGCAAATAAACATACGACCCGCCTGATGGTAAGCAGTTACCGTAGCATATGATGATATACGCTTGCAATACCAGAGTTATCACTTGTTGCTGGCCAATGTTTTGCACCAGGGCTTTAAGATGAATTATCCTTGGGATAGGAAAGCCTTTTGTTAAAAAAAATCATCCCTAAATGAGCGCTGGAGACCTGTACTGACACACAGGAACACAACTAAACCACTGAAGCTGACTTTCGAGGACTAAAGGTTAAGCTATACCATGTATAGCGTGACCTTTAGATACCTATATATAGGTATCCTAATGTAATTTTTAGTAACGTCTCATGGTTGTTGACTGGCCTGTTGGTCTAGTGGATAGTGACTCTGACTGCTACGCCGGAGGTCGTGGGTTCGATACCCACCCAGGACAAATCTTTGTGTGATGAGCATAAATTAATGTTTGTTCTGTGTCTGGGTGTTATTTATCTACAATATGTATGTATTTAGAAATATATAAGTATGTTTATCAGTTGTCTGGTTGCCATAGTACAGGCTCTAGTCTGGGATCAGGTGGCGGTATGTGAGTTGTCCCAAAATATTATTATTATTATTACGCGGACCGTGTAGTTAGAAATGAGTCTGTTATAAGTTGTTATTTTTATTATACAGGTCCACAAAACCGAATCGTCGTGTAAAAAGTGAGAATAGCCGCAAGCCTCGCGGCCGACCACGTCGTGGAGCCTGCTCTGAGATCGTCAACAACGGAGTCACCACCTCCACCACGTGTGAAGTGGTAATTAAATATTTTTAGAATTTTTGCTATGCAATCAGCTCAAATATACTTAAATATTAAAGCAATGTGGAAAAATATTTAATAATAATGAGTGGTTTCATTCTTTTATAACATTCTTTCCTCACAATTGGAAGATGTATGTATGGACCTGTAACGGCTAACGCTTGAAAGAAACTGACGTCACTCCAAGACGTAAACAAGCGGTGGACAAATTTATTTTTCCACATTGCTTCAATACTGAAGTGGTAATGTTACTATGATCAATACTAGTTTCTATCCAGACTCACTGTCTGGTCAGTTCTATCTAGCTTAACTGTCAGAAGCTGATATTTGATTGAGGCAAAGCTTTGTGGCCGATTAACCGATAGGGCTATATAAATATAATTACATATATCCGCTAAGCGGAGCGGTTAACGTTCTATAAAAAACAACACGACAATCAGAGAGCGGACTGAACATTATATCCCGCTTCGCTCCACTTTGTCCCGCTCCACTCCGCTTTGTCCCACTCCATTATGTTTGTCCCGCTCCATTCTGCTTTGTCCCACTCCATTCCGATTTGTCCCACTCCATTATGTTTGTCCCGCTCCATTCCGCTTTGTCCCACTCCATTCCGATTTGTCGCACTCCATTCCGCTTTGTCCTACTCACGTCGGCTTTGTCCCACTCCATTCCGCTTTGTCCTACTCACGTCCGCTTTATCCCATTCAACTCCGCTTTGCTTCATTTGAATGTGTTTAAAGCAACAACATTTACAAAGATAAAAACAAATATGGTCGTATTACAGTGTGGCATCGTATTGGCGAACGACGTGCAAGCGCGCAAACACTACGAGTCAGAACACCCTGACACTGAGTTCCTCAAGCGATACATGTGCGATGTATGCGGACACACTACCAGGGTGAGTACTCACGGCAACGGAGATATATATTTCTTTTGGATTTATTAAGTAACAGTGTACAATTAGACTAAACCTATAGATAAAAATATCATCATCATCTCAAATCATAAACATCCCACCGCTGGGCACGGGTACTACGGGTAATATCCCCCTGAACGTGGAAAATACGTTTAGAGGGATATTACCCGTAGTACCCGTGCCCAGCGGTGCGAATTCCATACGTTTGAAGGGATATTAGCCTACTATACCATGCTGGCCAGATGGGTTGGTATAGGGTTTTGTTTCGAGTTTTCAATCTCTTGAACTGGTTACTCTCTTACGACACCCTTGGGATGGAACGGGGATGGATGCAATTGCACCCATTGCCCCCTTACCTGGATCCGCGCCTGTCTATAGTACAATAAAAAAATCTGCCTGTTTGAAACAGAGCCTCTACTAGTTCTGTCAGAAGTTAAATCCTGGCCGGATTGAACTTGATTTTGATTTTACGCACTTTATTTAGATCTTACAAATATAGTCTTTAACGCCTCTGCATAAAGCTTAAATTCGTTTGCTATTACTATCGTTTCTTTAGTCTTTAAATTGTTTAATAACTTTATGTACTACTCTGTTCCCTCAGCAATACGCGAACCTGATAGTGCACATGCGTACTCACACTAACGAGAAGCCGTACGGGTGCCCGCACTGCGACCGAAGATTCAACATGCCGAGCAATAGGGACAGGCATCTTGTTGTAAGTTCATATAATATAACTTCTTTAGTTAAAGAAAGGTAGGGCACTATACTAGTGAGCAAGCCCGACTGGGGAAAGACCTCACAGAAGACTACAGCCGAATAACCACAGACAGCGATATCATTTCGGAGTTGAATTATAAATGAAAGAATAATTAAAATACCAAACAGGTGAACAAATGTTTTACCCTTTTCTTTGTGAATTAATTTATTTATTTACTAGTTGTTGCCCGCGGCTCGTAGATGTCGGTTATCGCGATAACAAGTAGCTTATATGCTATTTCAGACTATAATCTATCTTTGTGCCAAATGTCATCCAGATCCGTTCAATAGTTTTTACGTGAAAGAGTAATCTACATCCACACTCACAAACTTCCACATTTATAATATTAGTAAGGATTTATTACCAACCTAAACTTACAGCTATCAAAACAGTGTATACAAATGCGATAGAGAAGTTAAAATTAAACTTATTGTTATAGGTACTATTAGATACCTACTTATACTAATTGTTATTAAAAATACATATACAAAGATATGATACACTACCTTCAAATTTACCTAACTTAACTTACAAAAAAACATTTAATTACAATTATATAAAACTTAAACAGACTAATTGGGATATTGCTATCCCTTTTCCGTAAATCGGACATCATCATGGAAAATCTGTCAACTATTGCGTTACGGGAGTGTGACGTCATAACACAGCAGTGCTATCTCTGACTAATAATATCGTTAATAAAATACTTGTAACTTAATACTTTTAAAGTAATTTCATATTTTATGTATCGACATAATTTTTCTTCTCATTGCTGATGATGAGACGCAAATTTATGCAAAAGATTTCTGTAGCCCTAAGACATCCACTGCCAGACATACGCCTCCCCCCAAGATTTTCACAGCATTCGGTCCTAAGCTGACCTTGTCCATGGCTCATTTTGCTCCTATTTTATTTTTTTAATTAAGAAAAAAAACTATATTCAACATTTCCCTTAAGTAACCGACTTGCATGCAAGAAGTTCGAGTTCGATTCCGGGTGGCAGTACCAATATGAATTTCACTTTGTGGAGTTTATATGTCAAATGATTCGCTATCTGCTAACGGTGAAGAAAAACATCGTGCGGAAACCACATGTCTATGAAGAAATTCTAAAGACATGTTTGATTCACCAACCCGCATTAGGCCAGCGTGTGTAAATTAAGGCCTGAACACTCTCTCTCTCTCTCAATAGAGGAAAGGAGACCCGTACCCAGCAGTGGAACGTATATGGCTTGCTATTATTTAACATTTCCCCTAATTTCCAGGTGCACACGGGTGAGAAGCGATACCAGTGTCAACACTGCAACCGCCGCTTCACCCAGAGTAGTGCCTGCAAGCTACACATACAGACTGTACACCTCAAGATACCTTACGCGCCCTGGAACAAGAAGAACCGTAGGAGACGCAAGGTAACCCACCTCTCTGACTCCAATTGACTGCACAATTGGTTCTAAGTGGTTACCTCGCCATTTACCACTGCGCGGTGTGTTGTAGAAAGACAACTCCCGCACTAGAGAACAAGCCCTGCTTCACAGGGGACTTTACGAACATACAATTCACGGACACAAAGTACACTCGAACCAGGACAACCAAATTTTTTGTCCTGTGTGGGGATCCACAACACGCTGCGTAGTGGTAAATGGTAAACCGTGCAAATGAATTCAATTTATAAATTGAATTCCTTATATTTATAAATATATTCTTATTAAAACGTATCATATAAAATATTTTTGTTGAGTATCAAAAATGGACTCTATTTCTCTTCGCTTTAATGTACACTTTTCATTAACACGTCAATTCTTTTTTGTATTACAGGAGTTAGAAACAGTCAGTATAACAGCAACAACGATGTTACCCACCACCCCACACAAGCTTACTTTCGACACTCAGGGAGATTATCTTAACGCTTATATCACTTACAATGATGAATGAGATACTATCATGTCTATCTATTCAGCCTACAGACATCCATTCCTGCATACGCTCAAGGATTTTCACGGCAAGTTCTAAGCCTGTCCACGCTGCGTCTTCCAGTTCGTACAAGTCTCCTGTAAAGTCGTACAAGACGCCTGTAAAGTCGTACAAGTCTTCTGTAAAGTCTTACAAGTCTTCTGTTAAGTCGTACAAGTCTCCTGTAAAGTCGTACAAGTCTCCTGTAAAGTCTTACAAGTCTTTTGGAAAGTCGTAGGTACATGAACTATAAAGTCACTGTCGAAAAAATGTGTTCGCCTTCGAACATTCGTTTGTGTCCGCGCACTTTTCAAGTTGTTTAAATTGCGACATATTTTTGGCTAAGATGTTTCTTTAGTATAAGTTTAGATTTTATGTAAATCTTTATTTATTGGTGTGGGCAGTTATAGAGAGACTGGATAAAGGTAAACTTTATAGTCTGATTTTTATAACTGTGCAGTTTTCATTCAAACAAAATTTCAACGATAAACATAATCTTTTAATTTATAGGTATGTGCAGTAATGTGAAAGTCATTTTTATTATAACAAAGAGCGATATGGATACTTAAATAGAGCAGACGACACGAAACTGCAGACCGTACAGACAGGGATAGGCGCCTGCATAAGGTAGGAAAGGAAGCGGGCGGGGGAAACAATGACGATTTTGACAGCTCCAACTGCATAGTTACAAAAATCGGGTTATACAATATTACATTATTCATAGTTTATTTACCTCTAGATTGCTTGAAGTTTCGACCAGGTTACATCGGCTGATACAAGCTGACTGAAGTCGTCTGGTCTAAATATCAAGAAATTTAAATGTAAATAAAGCATTATGGCTTTAGGCTGGCTTCACAACTGTCCAGGAGAGTCGTTTGGGCCGTCCGTAAAGGCTACCGGATCGGAGATACCCGTGAGAACTCAAACTCAAAACTCAAAATTCATTTATTCATTTAGGTTACAAAGTAACACTTATGAAGGTCATAAATTATGAATAAACCAGAAAGATGATGTCAGCAAAATTTTCCTACGGCTAGTTCGCTGACGTGGAGCCTTGAGAAGAACTAGCAAGAAACTCAGGCCACTTTTTAATCGCCAGATAGTTACAATCTTTTGTAAAATACAAGTATGATAGCATGCAAGCTGATGCAGTCAAAACACGATACTAATTAACTATATTGATAAAATAAGGTAATCGTACTTAGTACTGGTCGTGCGAGAAAAAAAAACCAGACGCTAGAATATCGTTTGAAAGCGACGCGCCTTGGTCCGTACGCGACCTTGCACTAGCTCCCTCTTCGTACGGGTCTCCCGGACACCTGTGAAGCCAGCCTAAATACCTTAGTAGTTTAAAAAAGGTTTATGACCTACTAGATCTGATTGTGTGTATTGTTCTTTTGTGTAAGTGAGATTATATAGTTAAATTACAAGACTTATAGTTAATAGACGCTGAGTTGCATAAACTTCCATGTTATCATAGATTAATTTAAGTGTATTCATTTCACGTATTTCTTGAGAATTTGTTAAAGTATTCCTTCATATTTTACTAATAATAATAAGAATAATTAAAATAGCAAAAGAAGTAAACAATATTTTATTAATAAAGAAGTTGTAAGTTTTCAAAGATTTATTCCTTAGTACGCTACACGCTTTAGTGTTACTGGAATGTGACGTCACAATATTGCAGTGTTGACGGTAATTATATTATTAACACAAAAATGCAGTGACTTAGTACCTTTTTTAATTGTAACCAATAAATAACAGTGAAATACTCTGAGTTTAGTAAGTAGAAAAAACAAAGTAACGCATCTACAGTAGCAAAAAGTCGTAACATCGATATATAGAACTTACGCCATATTCCCAGAGGAGTATACATATCGCCTTCTATCGATCTTGACATACTTCAAACAATTTTGATCCTTGTGTTCATTTTCATAAAGTTGAATTTTCCATGGCATTTTCCAACAACCACTTTTTTCTTACTGCAGGTGCAAAATGTATGTGTGTGCGAATCTATTGTAAGATATAACAGTAAACGAATGGTATGATAAGTCTGTGATCATAGTAATATGATAATAATATTTTGTAGTGCATTTATAAGCATTTTAAGTTCCGCAATTATGTTTAATTATATTTGTCTGTACTCAAAACGAAGCGGCCAAGTTAGGGATCTGGCACAAAAGCACCCTCTTCGCATTTTCAAAATGTCTGTCTTTATGGCGAGCGTTCGACTGCATTTCTTTTATTTATTCTATACTTACTTTTCTTATTAAAATTACAATAAAATCTTAAATTCCATTTCCAGCCCTGGTGTTAACAAAATGGGTTAGCACCATGCAAGTGATACTCTGGTATTGCAAACGTCCAAAGGCTTCGGTAACTGCTTAACATCAGGCGGGCCTTATGCTTGTTTGCCACCCAAGTAGTATTTTTATACTACTTGGGTGGCTTAAATAAGGATTTAAATATATTTTTATATATTTAAATCCTTGTCAAATGAAGGATTGAAAGCACTGTACATAAATATCATGTCCATACCCGGCAAAGAACTTGAACAATTGCGCAGAAAGCATTTTTGGGTCTCTTTGGTGTTATGTGCGGGCCGCAGGGGGCGGAGCGCGACAATGAACCAATCACAGGATTGAAGGATTCGCGTCATTGGTTAATACTATCGAACTATACCCCTTGCAATTGGACCAAGTATAAGACATGCGTTAACTACGCCGACTATCGTACAAGATCTTTGCCTGACTATTTTATATTAACTATGAATACGTAATAAATGGAATAAACTGATCAGCATATTTTGTTCTCATTATTGATGCATCAGTAATTTTACCTCCTAAAATATTGCAAATAATTCGCTATTAAACAGTAATAATGAAAACTAAAATGATGCATGCTGAATGAATGATATGCTGACTTATATCATTATTTATATTTTAAACTTTTCATCCAAATACTTATAAAAGTTAGTGCTTTGTAGTTAGTTTTGTTTATTGAAATATGACGTCACAGCTCGAAATGTCACGCTACATTTCGATGTATAAAGAAGAATTATGTTTCTAACGTTTTTTCGAGAAGAAGTTTAAAATAAACAGTGCATAGTAAAATTTTTAAATACTTTTTAAAATATTTAATTTTAGCTAATTATATACTCCAGATGAAATAGAATATGATTTATGTAAATATTTGCTTAAGCTAGAATTAAAAGCATAATGTAATAGGAGGATAAATCTGAATTAGAAATTTCGTAAATGATTTTAGTAAAAATGTAAAAAGCGGCCATTTTTTCTGCAGTGAATTTGAAGACAACGCCCATGGTAATCTGCTCATCAATTTCGGATCTATGTTGCCATAGAGGCTTTAACATCTAGCGTCACTCTTTTTGCTTTAAGAGTTAAAATGTTCCATTTTGTGATTTTTAATACAAGTATTGAGCAAGTCTTGTGACAAGCAAGATACAAGACTGCGTGATAATTACTCGCTTTGCAAATGTCGCAAGTTTCACCTTAAAGTCAGTATTTCTTGTAAATTAAAACATTATTAGTCGTTATTTTACTCTATGTTTCTTTCCTTATAAGTTTCTTAACAGTTTTACGTTGTCTGTGTGAATGATTAAATCAATTATAAAGAAAATCATTATAAGAAATATATTCTTAGAATTAATGGGTTAATTATATGATTCGCCTTGTACGAATATTTTTAATACAAAAAAAAAATCGTTTTGTTTGTTTTATTACACAGTTACATCTTCCTTTTTAGTACAGCCGCCAAAACCTGTATTCCGAACCTTACCTTACCCGCAGGGGTATTCCGTAAGAGCAAAAACCGAGCCACCGCGAAAACCTAACAAAATCTGGCTGTCAGATTGAAAATCGGTATTCCGTAAAAGCAAAAACCGAGCCTTTTTGACGTTTAGTCAATAGATTGTGCCGTCATCGAGCAATCATAACTGTCAATTTGCCATCGCTGTTTCTTAGAGAATCAGCCGGCCGCTCGCGGGTTAGGTCAGGAACTTGAAACAATATTATGTTTTTCCGAACGTAACCCTTTTCCTAGCCTGACCCGACATCTCGTTCCAATCATAACCAGAATTGCGCAGATTAGTCATTCTCTCGAATCTTTCTTGGAATAAAAAGTACATTATGTGTCAGTTCAAATCAGTATTTAAAAACATTGTATGTACTTCTGCTTGACATCAAAATCTGCTGTGATGTGACCCTGATACGAGGAATACGACTTGGATAGATTAGGTAAGAAGGCTAAGGCAAGAGCCATTATTCTGCGCGTTTATTCCGAATCTTACCTGCACCGGCAGGGGTATTCCGTAAGAGCAAAAACCGAGCAAAATCTGGCTGTCAGATTGAAAATCGGTTTTCAGTTAGAGCAAAAACCGAGCCTTTTTGACGTTTAGTCAATAGATTGTGCCGTCACCGAGCAATCACAACTGTCAGTTTGCGATCACAACTGTCAGTTTGCCATCGCTGTTTCTTAGAGAATCAGCCGGCGGGTCAGGTTCGGAATAAACGCGCCGATATATTGAACCTCCCTTCCTTTAACATTTTTATTTCCGTTGTAACTTCTAAACGAACCAACTTGAATAATTTTAAGAAAATTTTTCTTGTACATAATCAACCTTCATTATAAAAATATGAAGTTGAATAAGGATATGATACAAACGTCATTATCTTTGCCACACATAACAAATAAACATTTCAAAAAACATTGCTTACAATTTATTTCAAGTAAAAACAACAATAATTAATTCTTTTAAACTTTCACGATTTGTACACATCACAGAAATAGATCGAGATAGAACGGCGAAGTAGGCGTGGAACGCGTGCCACTACCTAGTACTAATGTGCACACTTCACATATATTTCACATCGAGCATCCTCATTACGCCGTGCGACTCTTATAGCTGCGTTCGGGACATACAAAATTATTAAAATCTACAAAAATATGCCGTATTGCTCCGTCGCAAATTGTAAAAATCGAAGTAGTAAAGTAAACACGAAGAAAGGAGGCATTTCATTTCATCGGTAAGTGTTTAAATATAACTAAAAACTAAGTTTTACGAGAATCAAAATTATTATTTCACCTTAACCATGTTTGACAAGGACGATCATAAATTATTTACTTTTAGTTAAGCTTAATATCCATTACTTTCGCTGTACAATGTTCTTACTCATAACCATTAATTGAGCGCGCAACGAACATCGAAACAAATGAGAATTACAATATTTCCAAATCGGTAATGAGACGGCAGTCCTTTGCTGTGATTGGTTGGTCGTTTGGTTGGTCGTCGCATCGAATGCGCTAGAGATTGACGCAACGTGTCGTCACAGTCGTTGTATTTATCGATAAACAAATTATTTATACAAAGAACACATGATCTTAGCTCATCTGTTTATTTATTATATTACGTAACATTTTAAATGAAATTGGTTTTAAGCATGCATTACATCGATTTTCAATAATAAAGTTATTTTATGACGGAAAACTATAAAGTAAATGTTAGACAACTTTAATTTAAAATTAAAATCCTTTTAATTTTGACAACGTAAGTTAAAGTAGGTATATATATCTATTATAGATACCTGTTTGCCATAGAAACATAACGTAAAAGCGCCCATACTTTTTTGGCATAGTCATCATATTAAGGAACTTTTGAAAATTGTTATTTAAAAAAATGAATTGGTAATGTAACTTATCTAAAATATGTAGTTATATTTGTTACTTATCTAAAACATTCAGTTATATTTACGTTTTAATTAAAGTAATGAGTTTTACTTTTCTATCATTATACCTTAATAAAATTTAAGTAATAACACGTAATTAATTGTTTTCATTTATGTATGACAAAAAATACAATTTATTACGTAAAAATAAATAGGTACTTCAACACCCCACGTTGCATAGATGGCTGTCGATAATTGGGTAAATGTGTCTCCTCACTACTTCGGGCTCGCTTAAACTGGTTGACCCGCAAAGTGGGTGTGGCTTGTTGAAATAGTGGCACGCGCGAAATATATGCAGACATGTGTTTATCACCATTCTATCTCGATCTATTTCTGTGGTACACATATTATAACTATAATGGACAACGGGTCTAATTCGCGACGTTTCGGTCGAATTGCACCGAAGGTATGAAAACCTTTAAAATATTACGCGATTTAGACCCGTTGTCCATTATAGTTGTAACAATAATTAACATCGTTCAAACACTTTATACAAATCATTTAAGCTTGCTATCTGTAATATAGCTCCATTGTGTACAAAGCTGGATGGTGGTAAGAAGTTTCTTCTAATCGCTGGGAATATGACATGTTCCTGCTTCCATTGCTCTGCCTTCATACTCTCCGGTGTTTTGTCTGGGTTCGGCTTGGAGTAAAATATGGCTGTCTGTCGGCTCAACGTGTCGAAACATTCCTTTTCCGAGTCCCAGTTCACTTCAGTCACTAAGTTCACTAGGTATGCTGGTAACGCGCCCATGAATGGTGTATGTCCATCTGCAATAGAAATTTGTAAGAACTTTTGTTTCTCCTGCACTAGTAAACAAGCCCTGTGACGCGGGGGACTTTAAACATTATAACTGAGGGACACAATTTACACCCAAACTCTGAACAAACATTTATGAATCACACTACGTTTTGTTCCATGTGGGAATCGAACCTACAACCTCCGGCTTAGCAGTCAGGGTCACAAACCACTAGACCAACCTGGCCTAATAGTTAGTGACCCAGGTAAAGGTCGCGGGCAACCGATGGACAAGGTCAGCTCAAGACCGAGTGATGTGGAAAACATTGGTGGAGGCCTATGTCCAGCAGTGGACGTCTTATGGCTGAGATGGATTTAAATAAAAGTATCTTACCCCCACCCCTACTTACCTAATAATAGGGGTAGCGCCAACAACTCCCCGCTGCTACTAATATTTAAGGAGAAGTACTCGTACAACATCGCTCTGTTCTTTACCAGCAGCTCGCACATCTGTGTTGCCATCTCGCTCATGTCACCTGTAACGCAAAAAGCATTTATTTTAAAACATACAAAATAAATAACACATCAAAATCGGGCAATTTCTTTGGGAGTTATGATGCCACAGACAGATACACAGACACGTAAATCTTAGAATGCCGAAGGGGTTAACCGAATTTTGAGTCGCGGCGGGTACTCTTAATAGAGAGTAACCATTTGAGTGGAATATTGCACAAGTGTGTGCGCAAATACAGGTGCACTCTTGACTCTTTATTCTCTTGCTCTCATAGTCTGATGGATCGGCAAATCGACGCGACCGACGAGGAAAATCAAATTTCGGTAAGCCCGCCCTGGGAATGCACACGCCACCCGCACAAATAACTACTTAGCCAAGCGCCGCATTAGCTCAGCTGACGGGTGGTCTTGACCGTTAAAGCCCGCTATAGTAAGCGTGTTATCAACTGAGTCGTCGGGCCATAAATCATTTCTTTTTCATGTGTATGTCCATATATAAATAAATATCATATACAGAAAGAAAGTTTAAAAGAAACAAATCATTAGTGACTCATCGACACTGCTACCTGCACAGGTTGTCCGTATATCGATAACGGTCCCGGCGCGCTGCAAGTTCCTATTTCTAATGACATTTATGGCCGGCGCGACGGCTCAGTTGTTAACGCGCTTACTATAGAGACATTATATTTTTACAGTAGCAATAAAAACTAATAAAAAAATTGCATAAAAAAACTAAAATAAAGATGTTGTTAGTTCTATAAACAAAACTCACCTAATTGAGGATCCCATTCATTTTCCTGTGAACTAAATCCAAGTACAAGTAACTCTTCTAAAGGTAACGGACTGGACAAGTTAATGTAACCAAAGTTCTGGAAATCGTACAGCATTGTCTCGTAGAATAATTCTTCTCTGTAACAAATAGAGGACATACTCGTATAATAAAATAGTCACAAAGCAAAAGAAAAACTACATCTGATATACATTATTTATTATTACTTAGGTGAACTTCTTATTTTATATTACTTTAGTGACATGACTTAGTCAGTGTGGTAACCAATTAGGAATGTAAATGTCACCACCCCGTTCCATCCCGAGGATGTCGTTAGAGTTGGTTACGGGAATAATTCAGGCCGACAATAACCACTGCAAAAGAGGGAAATCTCGAAACAAAACTCTATACCAACCCGTCTGGCCACCGTGGTTATAGTAGGCTAACCTCTCTCCAAATGTATGGAAGAGACCCGTGCCCAGCAGTGGGACGTTTATGGGTTGAGATGATGATGAAGACTTAGGTGGTAAACAAGCATACGTCTCGCCATACGCATGCGCACACTATCTGTAAGCAGTTACCGCAGACTGTGTACCCTTTAAAATGCATGTTACCAACCCAAAAATTTGAATATTATTGAAATAATAAAATTACATTTTAAGCCATAATTTCAAATAGAAGATTTTAAATTTGCAACGCAAATTTAAGGCATAGTTACTCAATAAAAATAGCTAATACTTACGTAAGTCTAGTAGTATTACACATATATAACTTCGTCGAATGTTGTATTAGAGATCTATGACAATCAATACACGCTATAAAAATTAAATTAGCCAATATCTCTCTGAGGTTATTATTACAATTATTTTCTATTTTCAATCTCAGCTGCAAAACGCTGGTTAATTTTGTTTCGACTCTTTTATGCTTAAATGTTCTTGTTTTGAAAGATTCTTTAGGATCTACGTATGAGGCATTAGCTTGATCAATAGCAGTATGAAGTTTCCATTTATCTACCTTATTGATTATATTAGGTTCATCTACTAAAGAGTTTTCTATCTCTGTTGGGTCATTTTCACCTTCATCGACAATTACAGGTAAAGATAAATCTTTTTGTCGGTTTTCTTTGTTTTCTGTGTCAGTAATGGTGTCTTTGGCTATTGTTGGAAAGAATTTGTCAATTTTCTGTACATCAGAGTTGACTCTGACCATGTATGATGGATTTACTTTGGCTGCATCTGTGGTGTTCTTTACTATTTCTTCAACAGCTGTAGCACCTGGTAATCTTGCCTAAAATAATAATTCAAATAAATTAGCTCTCTTGACAGAGCTGAAAAAAGGCGTGCGGCCCGCCTGATGGTAAACAGTTCCCGTAAGTTTATGGACATTTACAATACTGGAAGCCAACCGCCCACATTCGAAATCAGAACATTGGTGGAAATACAAGTCTTAACATAATACACTAACTATGTCCTACCAGAGTGGCATATAAATTTATAACAGTCAAATTAAGAGAGGTAGGGCACCTACTAACGAGCATGCAGCCCGCCTGATATTAAGAAGTTACCGTAGCCTTTGGACGTTTGCAATACCAGATGTATCACTTGCGTGTAACGGTACCTTTTTCTTTCTTACACCAGGGCTTTAAGATGGAGTATCCCTGGAATAGGAAAAACGCATGCCTCCTAAATGAGCGCTGGAGACCTGTACTCGTACTCACACACAGGAACTACACCGCTGTGTGTAGTTATTTGGCTGTGGTCTTCTGCAGGGCGGAGGTTCTTCCCCAGTCGAGCTTGCTCGCTGGTATGGTGCCCTACCTCTCTTAAAATATGCACTTTAATATTTTTAGCGCAGATGGCTAGTCTCTATAGAGTATGGCCACCGAGACCCTAAATTCGTTTAGAAGGACATTATTATTATAACAATGAATTATGTATTATTATGTTTTTAAAAAGACAACTCCCGCACTAAAGAACAAGCTCTGTGTCGCGGGGGAGTTTACAAACATACAATTAACGGACACAAATTACACCCAGACTCAGAACAACTCTTTGTGGGTAGCACATAGTTTTGTCCCTGTGTGGGAATCGAACCCATAACCTCGTGCACAGCAGGCGCATACCGCGGCCACTGGACCACCAAGGCAGTCCAGTCCATGAATAACTTCTTGGTATAACAATCATGATGTAACTGACCTGTGTGTACATAACCCTGGTAGAATTACAGCTGAGCAGCTTACTCTCTATACAAGACTTGATCTTCTCGATTATCTGCTCCTCATAGAGGAACTGCACTTCGTGTTTAGTTGGATGCACATTCACATCCACGTTACGAGGATCTGCAAACATAGGACATGTCATTATTACCAATCAGTGGGTGTATCATTTATAATAATAAGGTAGTATAAAAATTATGTTGGACTATAAAAAAAATACAAAAATGTCCTTTTCACGGTTTCTTTAACTTTGTCTGTCTGTTGCTTTTTACACGCTTTTTATTAAATAAATAAAAAATAAAATAAAATAAACTTTAATTCAGACAAATCCATATTTTGTTAGTAATACACACACCTTATAACTATGTTAGTAACAAATAATATTAAAATATATTATTTACAATCCTAACATTAATTCATAAACCTGTTTCCACCATCTGACGCACTGGGGACATGCACATGAGCCCGAACCCAGTGCGCCATGATGGGACAACACGGCTTGCTGCTAATGACCTCCAGAATGCTGTTGGAGCTCCCACGCACTCTACGCATCATGGATGCTGTTCTTTTGCGGAAGATAGTTGAGAAACCGTCCGTATTTGTTTCAGTAAACATTCCTGATGCACTACAGTAACGTGGAAGCCCCAACAACATCCTGAAGGCATTATTATATTGCACTCTGAGAGCGTTGAATGCCCTTTGCGTATATCGAACCCACAGGGTGCACGTGTACAGAGACTGGCAGAATGCTTTAAAAAGTGTAACTTTGACCTCTGGTGTACAACGTGCAAACCTGCGGGCCAACATATTACATCGGACAGCCAACGCCCTCCGTTCTCTCTCAATATCAGCATCTTCTTTCAAGTCCTCAGTCACTATGTGCCCTAAGTACTTGAAATACGACACTCTCTCCAGTGCCACACCATTCAACACAACCGATGGGATATGAGCTGGCTTTCTATTGCTAGCCTTAAAAACAAGCAATTTGCTTTTGGTAACATTATATATAAGGCCATGGTTATTTGCAAATGCGACACAGACTGCCAGCAACTTTCTGATTCCGTTTATAGACGGGCTCAGTAGCACCATGTCGTCGGCATAACTAATATTGTTAACAAATAGGCCGTCTATAGAACAACCGACATGTGTATTACCGAGCTCGACAATCAGCTGATTTACGTACAGGTTGAAAAGCGCAGGTGAGGTCAGTCCACCCTGTCTCACCCCGCATTCCAACCTGTACTCCTCAGACAACTTGTTAGCCCACCTTACTTGATTGATTTGGTGGCCATACCAATACTGAAATACATTAACTAACACGTCAGGCACTCCCTCTCTGCGCATCTTACTCCACAATATGTCGTACCTTACCAGGTCAAATGCCCTGGAAAGGTCTAGGAAAACCGCATATATCGGCGTATTTCTTCGTGTATAGTACGAGACAGTATGCTTGAGAGACAAAATAGCACATTCGGTTGATAACTGTGGCCGGAAGCCGAATTGAGCATCGTGTATCTTAAGATGGCTACTTAGTTGTCTCTCAAGCACACTATCAAGTACTTTGGCCGTGATAGTTGCCAGCGAAATCGGCCGGTAATTGCCCTTATCGCTGGCGTCTCCTGTCTTATTCTTCAGTATTGGCACAACCACCGTTCTCATCAACTCAGTAGGCAGGTAGCAATGCCGTATACAGAAGTTACACAATAATGCCAGCAGCCGCGGGAGATGCGGCCCGCCGTGTTCAAAATGTTCAATGCTAAGACTGTCGTGCCCCGGCGACTTGCCCCGTCTCATATTTTTAATTATAGCTCTTATCTGCTTAGCAGTAATGCGAACAGGCACCTCTGACACGACAGCCTCAGCAGCGTCACCACTGACACCCGAGTTTAAAGGCAGTTGCAATTTAAAACTATCCCTAAACATGTTGGCGATCTCTTCGGGTGTATTTACATTACCTACGCTCAACGGAACACTAGGTTTGGGGTTCAATTTTTTGGTATGTTTCCAAAACCCACGAAAGTCTTTCCTTTCATGTTTTGACGCAAGTATATCCATCTTTATTTGATCTTGTTTATTCTGACAGAACTTAAGTTGTTTTTTGAAAATCTTACGTGACTCAACCATATCATTATAAATACATCCCGTTCGGGGTTTGCCATGACAAACCCAATTGATAAACTTTTGCCTAGAGTTCCGGTGAGCGTCCCTTACATACTTATTCCAGCCTAGAATAGGTCTACCTTTCCCCATTCTCCCTTTACAGTGACTATCATAACTGAGCGTAGCCGCATCCCGCAATGATAGAATAATTTTATGATACAATTCATCTATGACCTCTCTATGTTCTAATTCATAACACATATTATCACAGCACTTTCTTAATCTACTAGGAAACTCAATTTCTCTTAATCTAGAATTACATTCTTTGGTATACAATTCAATTTGACTTGTAGTACGTTCCCTCCATACAACTTTGTTTATTTGAGACATACATAGTGGAGTTGATTTTAACCTAGCCCTAAGCATATTACATCGTACCTCTAGTGGAAAGTGGTCCGACCAGTATATATCATGAAGTATACTAACTGACATTACAGACTCCCATGCCGCTTCGGTTACCAAACAATGGTCCAACCATCGACGACAACCATGGGCCTCACTAGTAAAGGTATATGAATCAGACTCAAATTTAATTAAGTCCGCACATACCCACTTTTGTTCTAAACAAAAGTTTAACATTTCATTACCAAAGAGTTCCCCGGGGTGCGCATTAAAATCCCCTAACATATATACATTTTCAGTATCACTACTTTCTATTATGGCTCCTATTTCGCTTAAACAGTCCACAAATTCTGATAGATTGTCAGTAGAATTATTAGGCATATACACATTAAAAATCAAGCTTACTCGACCCATCACACAAACCTTAATAGCAACTATGCGATCGCTATTGCAAGGAATCACAGTTACTGAGTCGAATATTGCATTACGCCACAATAGGGCTACGCCTCCATACGGACGCCCTTGTATTGTAACATCCATACTCATGGCAGATTTGCCAAAGAAACCAAAGTCTTTGTTTACTTGCCCTAAGTACGGTATTTCACTAGGTTGTAACCAAGTCTCTTGAAGTCCTATCACATCAGCGTCACTACTTAACATTTTAATACATTCAAAAGATCTTTTAAAAGACTTACAGTTGAAGCTAATTAGCTTAGTTGTAATATCCTTGTCAGTTATTATTAGCTTCACCTGTATGTTTGTAACAGACTTCTTTGGGCGCGATTTTGACCCGCTTTAAACAGCCAGATTTCATTCAAACTTTGTAGATTTATCGAGGACCGATGACAATACACTAATTTGATAAAATTATAAATAATATTATTATTACTAAAAAGTAAAAAATAAATAATAGTTTATAAAAACTAAAAAACACGCTAATTACGTCGACTGCAGCCGAAGGTTCGAAAAAAACCAAAGTTACTTATTAATTAATTTAATTAAACAAAGAAATTACAATTATAAGGTGTGAAACTGATTCAATGCTAGAATACGGAATCACTTAACTAATACTAAATTATAATATAGTGACAAATGACCGATGTTAGAATCAAGAGTGCTCTAATTATGTTATAAACTAATCTTATATAGTAATGGGCATCGATCGTAGTGATCGATGATTGGAGGAATGTGTCGTGATGTTCTGGGCACGTTCTGTAGACTTCGCTGTTTAACTGGTGAAGTGCGTCAGAGTGCATTACGTGCCATTTGATCATATAGTTACTCTTATCATCTAGATATGTAACACCTCCACCCTCAGAACAGCAACTATTTTGTCATATTAAGAGAAAATAATGCTGGAGTCTCCTTATGGTTCTCAGTTACTTCTTCGCACGTGTGGATCTTGAGGCTTCGTTGGTTTTCTTTGTTTTCTGAACTTATACTCCAACATCTGTATTTACGGCATACCATGAATATGACGATGATTGTTGCACATACTACGATAATATAAAGTGGTATCGTTGTATGGTAAAGTGATGATGATTGAGTCTTCTCTAGCTTTATAGGTTTCTCTAATAAGACTCTGTTCTGGATACTGTGAAGTTCTTCTAGATTTACTGATCTGGATCCAATATGAGCGGAGACTTCAGTTTTATTTAGTTGATCGTAGGGGATCTTGGATAATTTGAGCGGTTGACCTTTTATCTCGTTCCCATCATTGATTATAGTGAACTCTGGTGTTCGGATATAGCAGTCCATAGGAATGGTAATGAGATAACTGCCTTGTAGCGTGTTGAAGTCTTTTCTGCCACAGGTTAATTGTACTCTTGTAGGTTGCGGTAGTGACAGCACGAAGTGTTGGTCGTCCAATTTCTCTATTGCTTCTTTGGTTAATGAAATCCTGGTCAACTGACAGGTGTTCTTCAGGTTTTGTCTGGTGATCAATTCCTGGATACAATCGGGTTCAGTCCGGATTTGATGGCTTATCTTCTTTTCACAGAGATATACACTGCTGTACTTCGGGCATTCAGCCTCTATGTACACGAATGATTTCTCGGTTGTTGCTATATAGGGAGTAGGAGGTACAAGGGCTAATTGTTTTTCATTAGGGACTATGGATAACTTATATAAATCATATATATCATGGGAAACAATAGGAAATTTATAAACTATTACTATTCTTTTTCCAACAAAATATGAACCTGGTTTGATCAGGTCATAGTATTCTCGTAATTCTAAGTTTATAACTTGATCTGGGTTATATAAAGATCTTAATTTATCTATCATTGATTTCAAGACTTTTATGTCTATCATTGAATGATGTGTACTAGATGAATGTATAAACGCTAAAATATTCTCTATTCTAATTATCTCTAACATTATTTCTTCTACGTTATTAGTAACTATACCTAAAGTTTGGGCAACTTCGTGAATCTTACTAAATTATAATCCTTAAGGGCATCTCTTTCTAAAAGTAATTCTAAGGAGGCATTGATTTTTGCTTGATTTGATACCAACTGTTCTAAAACAGTATTATGTTGTAACATCCATTCCTTGCTCAAACTTATGTGCTTATTAAATTCTGATGCTAACTTATTTTCATTTTCTTGCAAGTTCCTAATGGATTCATCGTATTTTAGGGCATCTTGATAATCTAAATTGCCGGTAATACTTTTAATTACTGACCCTAAGCTATCTATCAGGCCTCTTTTAGCTCTTGCAGGTTCCAGGGATTTTATTCGATTTAATACCTTGTTAAGTTTATTAGTAAGGTAATCGACTTGATATTCGTAAATAGTGTATGCTCCTTCGCTAAGTCTGGTCTTAAACATCTCAAGTTGGGTTCGTACTGATTCTACCTTGTCCTCAATGTCAGTCAACTGTATAAATTGTACAAAGGAATGATAATGAGTCGTTAATCTGGTTGGTCCTAGTTTATATGGCAATAATCCTGGTCCGTCGGCTAAAGTCTCAAGTCTTATCTCTTGAGGGTGAGTCGTTGGTATTGTCAGCAGTAGCAGGCTCCCGTAACAATGGTTTGATTTTTGGTACTTGTTTTAGCCGCGACTTACCAATAGGGCCACGTTTCTTCGAGGTATATATATGAATAGGTTGGTCGGCTAGAACTGTGTCCTGTGTGTATCGCGGTGCTACTTTCTGACGACTGGCGAGGGGATTCTTTATGAAAATTTGCTGCTGAGGGATATATTCTATTTCAGGCTCGCGTGATTTATTTCTATTTTCAATTAGAGCTGTCCGATTTGCAAGAGAAGATTCGTTAATTATATCATACACCTGTTTCATCTGTTGTCTATGATTCTGCGCGTATTGCTGTAGGATATGTTCAGTAAGGTCAATGTTGGTCGGATCTCGTGGGTCAAAATGTCCATTCAGTAAGTCAAATGGTCTACACTTGGTGAAGCTATGGATAGAACTATTGTATGCTATTATGGCGTAAGGCACGAGATTGACTGCTGGTTCATTTTTGTGTTGTAATTTTAGAATTCTTATATGTTCTAATAATGTGGAGTGAAATCGTTCTATATTGCCATTATCGTTTGGACAGTGGGGTAGAGTCTTATGGTGAACTATATTATGAATACGCGTGAATTCAGAGAACAATTGGTTTGTGAATTCTGTGCCATTGTCGGTAATAATAGTAATGGGTAATCCGTGGTGAGTGCAAAATTTTAGTAACGATTGAATTATACTTATAGCCGTGCCATCTCGTAAGTGGTATGCTTGACCGTATTTAGTAAAAGTATCAATAAAAGTTGCGTATTTTTCCGATTCAACTGTGAATAGATCCATGTGAATAATTTCTAAGGGTTTTGTAGCTGGTGGTACTATGTTAAAATATGGTCTGACCGGGTTTCTATCATATTTTGCCTGGCCGCAGATGGTACACTCGTTAATAAATTTGGCGATCTGTTCTTTCATTTTTGGCCAGTAATATTTTCTCGAAAGAGCTAAATGGCATTCGTTTATACCACGGTGGTTCGTTTTACCATCGTGATAGTGTTTAATAATATCCTGTTGCCGCAGGTATTCTCTAACGTTTTCTAACTCTACTTTAGTTAACACTAGTCTAAAAGAGGAACTCTTGAATTTATCTTGTATAATGGGTACTATTGAATACATGGCTAAAGGTGGATTTATTAGCATAGCCGTTTTAACTTTTGGGTTAACATATTCTTTAATGGCATTGATAACGTCTGACTCTAAGTTTTGTTCTGAAATCTGAATAGCAGTTCTCATGTGTCCTTCGAAAGGTTTAGTCATTACTGGTCTTCGTTTTATGTCACCAACTACTGTAATGTGAAGTTGTCTTTGAAATTTGTTAAGTGGCTCGTCTGTAATAGGAACTTCTAAAATAGGCTGTTCGTTACTGGTATGTATGGTGTCTGTCGATGAATTAGTCGGGTCAGCAGGTATTGGATTGGGGTTATCCCTTCTAGTATGTTCAGTCAAAGGGTTAACACGTTGTATTGAAGGTTCGGAGGGGTTATTTATCATTGAGCCTAATTCTTCAATGCTTTCAATTAACGAGTTAATTTCATCTATCTCATTGGTATGTATCTCTATTCGTGAAAGGGCATCAGCATTGGTGTTGAATTTTCCTTTTTTGTAAATTACTGTAAAGTCATACTCGCTGAGTTTTAGTCGCCATCTGGTCAAACGTGAGTTTGGTTCTTTTAAGTTGACCATCCATTGCAATGGTTTGTGGTCAGTTAATATTTTAAACTTTCGCCCAAACAAGTATGGCCTAAAGTACTTTGTAGCCCAGACTATAGCTAACAATTCTTTTTCTATTGTGCTATAGTTTAGTTCACTTTCATTTAGTGTACGAGAAGCGTAACACACTGGTTTGTCAGACCCTATGGGTCCTTGAGATAACACCGCTCCAATAGCGATGTTTGAAGCGTCGGTTGTAAGATTAAATTCTTTTGTAAAATCCGGGTACTGTAATATAGGATCGTTAGTCAGTAATGTTTTGCATTTATTGAAAGAATTAACGTACTCAGGGCTATGAACCACCCTACTACCTTTCTTGAGACAAATGGTGAGAGGTTTTGTAATACGGGCGAAGTCGGGTATGAATTTCCGGTAATAACCGAGTAGACCTAAAAACTGTTTGATTTCTTTTGGTGTATTTGGTATAGGATACTTATCAATGGCTGAGATCTTATCAGGGTTAGGCTTAATACCGTCTCTACTAATTATATGACCAAGGTATGCTGTTTCTAGCTTCAAGAATTCTGATTTATCCATCTGAATTTTGAAGTTAGATTCCCTAAGTCTTTGAAAAACACGTTCCAGGTTATCCAGGTGTTCCTGGAGCGATGAGCTAAATACTATAATGTCATCTAAATAAACTAAACACATGCTATTTTGTAGGCCCCTGAGAACATTGTCCATTACTCTCTGAAAAGTTGATGGTGAGTTCTTTAAACCCATAGGCATTCGAAGGAATTCAAAATGCCCATGTTCTACATTGAATGCGGTCTTAGGTATGTCCTGGGGGTCCATTTCAACCTGGTAAAAGCCACTGGCGAGGTCTAGAGTTGTGAAGTATTGGCATCTACCTAACTTGTCCAAAACATCAGTAATATTAGGTATGGGGTACTTGTCATCTATTGTCTTGTCGTTTACTTTACGAAAGTCAACTACGAGACGCCACTTTTGTTTGCCTGAAGCATCCATTTTCTTGGGTACAACCCAAATGGGTGAGCTCCATGCTGAGTCGGAAGGTCTAATTATACCCTGCTGTAGCATTTTTGAAATTTGGTCTCTAACTTCTTTTCTATGAAAAAAGGGGTAACGATAACTTTTGGTGTACACGGGTACTTCATCGTTTGTGCGGATTCTATGTTTAACTTTGTTCGTGAAAGTCAACGGTTCCCCGTCGATATAGAATACATCAGCGTAGCGACTACATAATGTTATAAGGTTGGCCTTCTCTTCTTCATTAAGATGATCAGTACGCAATCGCGATAATACATCATTTACACGGTTTGAATTTTCAGTTTGTGTGCATTTCAAGTTAAATATATCTGCACGAGCCGGCTGATCTAAATAAAATATAATATCATTGCATGATGGGTTTTCTATCTCTACATAACCTCGACTATTAATTACTGTGGTAAGGCATTCATGTATAATACACCCGCAGAAGGTTTGTTCATCTATAAGAACTTCGCCGTCGGGGGCGTTAATAGGTATTCTAATTATTTTTGAACTTCTAGCTGGAATGATGTCCTCGTACAAATTTATGTTGCGAGAATTATATAACTTAATCGGATTAGTTGCGTTTCTAGTTATTAATTTAAAATCTTTCAAATTTATATTGGCTTCCCATTTAGACAATATATCTAAACCTATCAGTCCGTCAAAATAATCGTGGAACCGGTATACGAAAAACTTATTATTATCATTCTGATTAAATTCTTTAAAACTTGGTAACGTTATTGAATGGTCGCTTCGGCTAACACCATGTATATTTGTTATTTCAAAAGGGTCATAGTTAAGTCGGTGATTAGGAAAGCAAGCTTGTATAGCCTCAGGGCTTATGAATGATTGATTAGCGCCTGTGTCTATCAAGAATTTTAAAGGGGGGCAAGAAGTTTCTATGTATGGTAACTGTCTCTGAGTTTGCAAGTTAATGTCTATCTTTGCTCTTTTGATGTCTTGTCTGACCGAAAATCCTGATCTTGGCTTGCGCGGCTAGACCCTGGTTGTGGCTCCATGTCGTGCATTATTTGGTTATCATAAGTCATGTCATTGTAAGTCGTGTTAGTATTATAGTCGTAGTCATAGGGGTCATTGTAGTCATTAGAGTCTGTATGACATTCATATTCAGGCTCATAGCAATATTCAGCAGAATAATAGGCATTATCGGGCAACATGTATTCATTAACATTTATTTCGCGTGATTTGAAGTAATTATTAGGTGGTGGATTACCAGCTTTTCGCCAATCATGACCTGACATCATGGGTAATGCTCGTGGGGTGAAGTGATGAACACCACTCATGGGTTTTGGTCCATTGTTTGGTGGAGGATTATTTCTAGGTTGTAATCTAAACATGTTACTTTGGGTATGGTAATTAGGTGGTTGTGCACGGAACATTTGCTGGGTTCGTGTAGGGAACCTGTTCTGCTGTTGGTTATGGGTATTCAATTTAAAAGCTTGGTTAGGCGGCTGATACGGACGCTGTGCCATCGGGGCTGGCCAACTAGATACAGGGTGTCGCGGGACACTCGGAGTATTTAGCGGTATATTGAAGGGTATAGTTGCCTTAGGGGCGTTATGCGGCTTTAGACCATCGTTGCGGTGTTGCAGGTACATAACATTTAATTCCTCCTGCACATACTCTAAAGCCTTTTCTATTGAATCAGGACGCATGCATCGTATACGCGATCCTAGGGGTTCTTTTAAACCACGTACAAAAGCCTGCATAGCTACCTTCTTATAAAGAATTCGCTTAGCGTCGATAGTCGTTTGTAAAGTCTCGTGCAAAGTCACATAGGTCATTATTGTACTAAACAATGTCTGACATTGTTCGTAAAACTCCTGGGGGGACCTATTACCTTGTAGAGCTAATGAAAGGTCGTTATATAACGCAGTTTCGTCTCTCTGATCTGAAAAATTATTGATTAACGCTACTCTAATGCCTGTCCATGTTTCTGGGATACCGTTCGCATTAATAGTGGATGCGGCGGGCCCTGTGATTTTATTTAAAATTCCGTTAAGCAAACATAGATTACCTAATTCGCTTCCTGGCTCAGAGCTAGCGTACTGAGTTACAATTCGATCGCAAATACAAATAAATCTAGTCAATACATTATGATTACCGTCGAAATCTGGTACAAGGCGTAAGGCCTTATAGATTACGTCTGGGTCGTAAGGCATTTTTACCTCAAATAAACTACTCAAATCGCAATCTAAATCACTATCTAACTGTCTAATGTTATCTACTACGTGCCGGCGAGCCTGTCGTGATGCAGGATCCCGGGAATGATTTTTACCTAAACGAAAAATCTTGGAAACACTAAGGATCGGATAGGAAGCAACACGAGAAAGATTCAAGTGTACTTACATAAAATATTTCATCTCTGGCTCTGGTTATTCTTCGTGAATCGAAGTCTGGATTCTCCTTTCAGCGCTGCAGCTTCGTAGATTCTGGATTCTCGTACCGTGGCTTGATAGCCGCCCGGGCGACCCGTGAACGCGAATTATCAATGTGAGATGCTTCTAACCGCTCGCGAACCGACCCGCGAGAATCCTACCGACTGCGCCAATTACGTCGACTGCAGCCGAAGGTTCGAAAAAAACCAAAGTTACTTATTAATTAATTTAATTAAACAAAGAAATTACAATTATAAGGTGTGAAACTGATTCAATGCTAGAATACGGAATCACTTAACTAATACTAAATTATAATATAGTGACAAATGACCGATGTTAGAATCAAGAGTGCTCTAATTATGTTATAAACTAATCTTATATAGTAATGGGCATCGATCGTAGTGATCGATGATTGGAGGAATGTGTCGTGATGTTCTGGGCACGTTCTGTAGACTTCGCTGTTTAACTGGTGAAGTGCGTCAGAGTGCATTACGTGCCATTTGATCATATAGTTACTCTTATCATCTAGATATGTAACACGCTTTTTATAGAAAACCGAACTAAAAAATAGAAAATAAATTTAAATTAAGATGAAATTAAGAATTTAAAAAAAAATGTTAATATAGGCGTGGGGTGCTTTTAAGATATTATCAAAATGAAAATATTAATAAGAATAAGATATTATCAAAATGAAAATATTAATAATAAAAAAATACAAAAATGTCCTTTTTACGGTTTCTTTAACTTTGTCTGTCTGTTCCTTTTTTTTGAGTCATTTTAATCGTAATAAAGGCTAAGGCAGCTAGGTGGACCGACGACCTAAAAAAGGTCGCTGGGACGCATTGGATGCGGAAGGCGGAGGACCCTGTGCTGTGGCGCGTGTTAGGAGAGGCCTATGTCCAGCAGTGGACTGCGATAGGCTGATTGATTGAATCGTAATAATATTAAAAGTAAAGTTTGGGAGAATGTATGTTTGTTCCTCCTTCACGGAATAACTACTGCCCTTCTAGAAAAGTGGCGTAAACGGTAGACAAATTAAAAAGTCAAAGAAGCAAATAAATGCTAGAGGGGCTGGACGGATTTTGATAAAACTTTTAAACGATTTAATATTTTATTGAAAAAGCCACAATCACGCAGGCGCAGAAACGCGGAAAAAAGGTAGTATTTTATAAAGACAACTCTTGCATTAGGGAAACAGCCCTGTGTAGCGGGGAATTATACAAACATACACTTTAGGCTGAGTGTAAATCTTAAAAAGACAACTCTATCTTAAAAAGACAACTCCCGCACTAGAGAACAAGCTCTGTGTCGCGGGGGACTTTACAAACATACAATTAACGGACACAAATTACACCCAGACTCAGAACATCTCTTTGTGGGTCACACAAAGTTTTGTCCTGTGTGGGAATCGAACCCTCAACCTCGTGCACAGCAGGCGCATATTGCGGCCACTTGACCACCAAGGCAGTCAAAATCATATATGCAATGCATGTCTTGATAGTAATTTAATTGCTAGATATACACTTACCCATTTCAAGACTTAGATAGACATAAGAGTGTGAATTTTTCGGTAAATACGTTGAATACACAGAATCCACAGCTTTTCTTATTGCTGGAAAACATTAGGAAATTATTTACAATTCTTAATAATAGCATAGTACTTTATAAGTCAGCAAGTTCGACTGGGGAAGGACCTCCTTCTTACAGAAGACCACAGCCAAATAACAACACACAGCGCCGTAATTGTGTTCCTGTGCGTGAGTAGGTACAGGTCTTCAGTAGATGCGTTTTTAAAAAACATTTCCCTAACCCAGGGATACTTCATCACAAAACCCTGGAATAATTTTTTTGGGTCGGCAACACGTATATTTTACCGTGCTACGGTAACTGCTTACCATTAGAAGGCCCGTGTGCTTTTGTATAAAGGTTCTTCTTAACGTATCTAAACTAATATTATAAAGAGGAAAGTTTTTTTTTGTTTGTTTGTTGAGATTTAACTCAAAAACTAGGTAATAACCGTTTTTATTTTTTTCACCATTTGTCAGCTACATTATCAGCGGGTAACATATGCTATATTTTTTTTTTTAATACGGGATCCCTACGAAATCTTAATTATAAATATACAGAATTCACTTACACAAAGAGTCGACAAGCCTATGATTGATAAACAGCAGCATGGTACCCTTTTTGTGAGAATAATTCACATTAGTGATACATCCTCGCAGCGACAATTTTAATGAAGGCTCTTCTAATTCTATCTCCATTAACTCCCGAGCTATTGCATTCCCGTGGATCTATAGAAGACCATCATTATAATATTAATTTGGGACAATTTACACATGGCCGTCTGATTCCAAACAGTCAATAAATTTTCTACAGTTATTTTTATGCCATTTTTGTCTGCGCAAGGTTTTATTGGTGCTTTGAGTCTGCCATTTCTTCTGGGTAAGACCCAAGACTTAGGCGAATTACCCTAACTTATCAACTTATATACGGTAACACGCAAGTGATACCTCCTGGTATTGCAAGCGTCCATAGGCTACGATAACTGCTTAACATCAGGCAAGCCTTATGTTTGTTTTCCACCCAGGTAGTATAAAAAAAAAACTTCCAACAATTAACCATTAGATTGCTGAGACACTGAGAAGAGTCTCCTCTCTTTTCATTGTGTGTTAGCCTCTACATACAGAAAAGTAGGGTGTCGTATGTTGTTTCGAACGCCGCTGTTGCGACACACGCAGTTGCGTATGAGGCAGTAAAAATGTTTTGCAAAACAGCGTCTTTCGCGACTATTTCATTCGAGTCCATGAGCTTTCGAACCTGTGAGGCAGTTCGAAACAACATACGACACCCAGAAAAATATACTTACAATTCTAACATTCTCAATAACAGACGATTTCAAAGGAGTTTTCAAGTCAGTATTTTCACCAAACTTCTTCAGAGTAAAGCCAACATGACTATTGTGTATCGCATACCCTCCAACAACTTCCATTATATGTGCGTATTCTTCTGTAGGACTTCTGAGTGCTTTCTTACGTGCTATCACATTGTAGAATAAATCTTCTACGGTAATTTGTGTGCCATTGTTGCCTGCACACGGTTTGATAGGCGCTTTGAGTTTGCCATTTTCGTAGGATGCCCTTATAATGATGAAAGTGTATGGGTACTAAAAATATTTTTAAGACATGTGGCAGTATACAAGTGAGCAAAGCTGACTAGGGAAGACCATAGCCAAATAATTAGACGCAAAGGAGATACAGGTCTTCTCCAGTTCTTATTTAACAATGCGTTTTTATAAAACGTCAGCAAGTAATACCCCTGGTATTGCAAGTGTCTATAGGCTACAGTAACTGCTTAACCAGGCAGGCCATAATGCCTGTTTGTCAACCATTTAGTTTACAAAAAAGTCTTGATGAGTCCCTAGACTTGGATTGATTTGAAACATCTGGATGAAATTTGGCACAGAAATAGATTATATTCTGGAATAGAACATAGGCTAATTTTATTCTAGAAGAACTATCTGGCGATTAAAAAGAGTGTCCTGAGTTTCTTGCTAGGCAAGTAGCCCCAGGCAAAATAGCTAACATCATCTTGCTTATGCATAATTTATAATTTCCGTAAGTGTTACTTTGTAACCCAAATGAATTAATTAATTTTGAGTTTGAGTTTGAAGATTCTTTAAAAAAAAGGTATTTTATATACTTACTTGTAAGCACACTTAGCTGCAGCAGTCTTCGTAAGTATAGTTAAATGAGCTATATGACTTATACTAGCAAGGGCCTCTCCACGGAACCCATATGTGCATATCTCTTTTAGGTCATCATATATTCTAAGTTTTGATGTTGTGAATCTCTCACATACTATATCCAGATCTTCACTTCGAATGCCTGTACCATTGTCTTGAATCTGTGTAAAAAAATGTTTTTTTTAATAACAATATTAGTATGACTACATAGTTAGTTCATTGGCATAAGTGGTATATCTTACTTTAAGGCATAGTGCTGCAAGTCGAGGGTTCGACTTCTACCTGGGAAAACACTATTTCTACAACGTATTGTGTCATGTTTGGTTTATATTACACTGTTCCATAAATGGTTGTCTTGAGTCTGGGTGTACTTTGTGTCCGTTTATTGTAAAGCCCTCGCAACACAGGGATTTGAGATTGCCTTTGGACTTAAGTCTGCCTATGAACTTTGGTATATGAAGTATTTAAGTAAATAGATATTTGAAGTAGTGTATTATAGTGTTGTGTTCTCAATGTGATGCAGAAAGATTTGAAGTATAAATATTATTCACCTGCAAATATTTCAGTCCACCAGCTTTCACAGTAACCACGATATTAGTAGATTTTGCATCCAAACTGAAGTAAAAACAGGAAAAATTATTATATTCTACTAATCTATACAAAAACTATAAATGCGAATGTTCTGGTGGATGAATTTTTACTCAATTACACTAGAACGGCTCTGGATGTAATTTGGCACAGCGATAGATTGAAGACAGAAATATCACATAGGATAATTTTATTCCGGAAAACAAAAATCTATGTTTCTATAGAATTGTACATGCAGGTGAAGCAGCAGGCGAAAGCTAAATATATAAATAAAAATCAATCATCATATGTATGATGGAGTATAACTTGAAAACGGCTTAAAAAACAAATTGGCTGATATTTTTGTCTTTCATTTGTCTGGACAAGGTTTGTATAAACAGAAAACTTGGGTTAAAAAAGACAGAGTACAGAGTCAATATTCTTTGCTAAGCACAGTTCCCATTTCCTCCATTATTAAATAACACCCATGCAAAGACGAGATGAGGAGAGGGTTGGTAATCATCATCTTAGTCGAAAGACTTCCATTAGGTACTAGACACAGTGGATAAGCATCGCTAGTATGTAAATAAAAAATATATTATAAATAAACCAATGCATCGCTAGCATGAATAAAAAAATTATATTTAATTTATAATGAATTAAATTTTCATAAAGCGATATTTATTTATTACTATTATATTAATACCTGTTTTCAATTAGTTCTTTTAGAGCATTCGAAGGACGTTGAACGATTTCGCCGGCAGCTATACGATTTACAACTTCTTCGCTTAATTTTTTGATTACACCTGGTTCACCCATTGTGCATTTCAAAGGTCAGTTTTGTCGCTGAAAATTAAATATTAGGTATAGTGTTTGTATTATAGGTTAGCTACTAGTCTTGGACAAAATATTTTTTGTTGTACAAAACAACCTCAAATCAAAAAGCCGGCAATCGTTTATTCGACCTTTCTATTATTAAAATATACTCTGTGGCAAGGAACTTATACCCAAGTGGAATGCGCACGGCTTATCGATTTTCGGTCCGCAATTAGGGAGGATTGTGTCTCTTTCTATAGGGTGTCCATGCGATTGATCAATGCTGGAATGTTTTAAAATTTCGGTTTATTTCTATGTAAAACAAATCTGGTTTTCAAATAAATAGGGTATTGATAAATTTATTTCTGACTATCGGGGGGCTCACCGTTCCTTTCTTTAGTGCGTCTATTCGACCGAAAAAAAATCAAAATGTCTTGAAATTTGGGTTCATCTCTGTGTAAAGCAAAACGCCGACTTTCAATGATAAATATAGGATTTTAATAAAGAACCGTGACGGTACATTTATGTGCCTATGGGTGTCTTATGTTAGCAGCAAGCACGATATTGACGCTTAGAATATATATCTTTAAAGATGTGAAAGCTGTCACACACCTCCAACGAAAAGGGAGGATCCTCCGACCAGGCTAGGTGATCGTGCCTGGATCGGGCTGTGTTGTATATATACTGAGTATCTGTGTAAACTTCCATATCGCGATTCAGCATCTCGAATATTTGTTCTGCGGTTGTGTGTTTCTAGGCATAGTGACATCTGTGTTTTTTATGTGGAACTTAGTTGCTTGTTGTGGCGTTATTCTATTAGTCTGATAGATGACGCTACAAAGGTATTAAGGTAATAAAACAAATGAATATTGTGATCGTTTTTATTTCTTACTAGTTGTTGCCCGCGGCTGCACCCGCATGGATTTCGGTTATCACTGTAAAAAGTAGTAGTAGCCTATGCGTTATTCCAGACCATAATCTATCTCTGTGCCAAATTTCATCCAGATCCGTTCAGTAGTTTTTACGTGAAAGAGTAACAAACATCCATCCATCCATACATCCATACTTACAAACGTTCGCGTTTATAATATTATACAGTAGGATCTATAAAAAATCACAAAAGATAATATGGATTAAACATTGACACGTTGACAGACCACCGAGTGCTTCGTGATTTTACCTGGCACGGTATTGATCCAAAGCTGACATAGTCGATCACATTTTGGAAATTTACAAGCAATTCGAGAAATGTTGAACGTATTGTCCCCCTAATGTAAACAAAAGTTGTATTTTTTGATTTACAACGAATTATCTACTTACTTCAAAAAGGAAATGCCACGACCCGCAAAGGATTCACTTTTGCATCCTATTACACGACACTTTTTTTACCCTTTTTATTTATAATTTTCTAAAATCGCATTATTAAGATTCCTAAATGATTTCGCTATGATAACATGTACGGCCATATTGTTTGAAAACAGAAATATTAGTTGCCATATGAATTGTTATAAATACTTCTAATAATTTAAAACTTATTATAAATAAGTTGTTTTATAGTAAAAATAAGATTATAAATTTTTAACAATAATAAATCTATATTTACCTTCATGTTAAGAAATCCTCAGCTAAGAATTAGAACGTAAATATTTTTTATAAATAACATCTCAGGTAACTACCAATTGTAATATTTTCTGCTAATTTTGTACTGGCATGCTTGTTAGAAAGGGACACATTCCACTCCGTTTGGCTATCTCATGTGGACCGTTTTTCTCCCTGATAGTTCTGCGTACAATTTTGATCTTTACATTCATGAGAATATGGTTTATTATGGAAATCGATATTTGTTGAAGTACTCAATCCATTAATATAAGATCCTTGCTCTGTGGATTCAGTCAGCTGATTTCAAGGAGGAAATATACCAGGAGGTAACATACCTATACATACAGTGTTCCGACTTTTGAATCAGCGTAGGTATGCGTACGGATCTCAATACCTTGTTCACAAAATTGCATTATTTCTCGTGAGTTTGAGTTTAATTTCGGAAAAACTATGTTTAGTGTATAACTATAAGACATTTACATTATATTTAATTTTACACTCTTTGTTTGGTGCACAAAGAATTTAATGCAACTTGTAAGTAGTAAGATACTAGTAAGGTATAATAAAAGGATATATTACTTCAGCCTTTTATATTGAATTTGAAGAAGTATCTTGTTTTCTTTATTCCATACCTACATTTGAGAACAAAAAAAAAGTATCGGCCATATTATTCATTCATTTGAATGTATGGAAAACAAATTTAAATTTCTCTTTTGAGAAGCAGTAGGTAATAAAACAATACCAATAAAATAAAACAACAAAATGATTGTAACATACACAGTATTTATATTTATAAGTACTTATAATGACTTATTGTTGTTTTAAAAGGCTTATGATTCATTGACCACTAATCACAAAATCAGTTTATTAAGGCTGACCTTCACTTGGGTCAACGCAGTAGCCTTGCGATCCAAAGTAGTTTAGGATAAGTTACTTTTATTTTAATAACTATTCTTGCAAATATATTTTAAAATAAACGTTTCTTTTATTTATTTTAACTTTATTGTACACCACATTAGATACGTAAAAGTAAGCCCTAAGTATTAAAGAGAGAACAGTTAATGGGTTTTTATTCTTATTAATACATCTATGTTGCAAATTATCCCAAACAATATGCTTCGTCTAAAGTATCAAAAATGTTAAGTACTTATTCTTTATTTGATTCATATATGTATATGAAACGTAGGTATATTGTTAGGAAATATTAAATTTACCTAGTCACATAACTAAAAGTTTTCAGATACTCATATGTTTGTCACATTTGATTTAATTAAAGTTTAAACAAAAATACAAATGTAAATTAGTCGATAAATTTGTAACATAATCAAATCACTATTAACAAAATCTCAGGTACTTACATAAACTGTCAAGTGCTAAAATAAGATTAAAAATATTTAAGATTATTGTAAACAGAACAAGCATAGTATTTCACGTTCAGATTATAAACAGTTTTAACTACTTACATTGTAATATTCATTATCTTCTCAAAAGCATAAATACAGAGGTCGATATTTTCCGATGGAAAGATATATTTTGGGTATTTTCCAATAAAACACGCATTCTACTCTTGCAGCCTGAAGCTACAAAAGCCATGGTTCTTATAGTTATACACTAAATAAAGTTTTTCCGAAATTAAACTCAAACTCACGAGAAATAATGCAATTTTGTGAACAAGGTATTGAGATCCGTACGCATACCTACGCTGATTCAAAAGTCGGAACACTGTATGTATAGGTATGTTACCTCCTGGTATATTTCCTCCTTGACACATCACAATACAAATTTTGCACAATCTGTGGTCACGTCAGTCAACTCTTGTCTGGTTCGTTTATTGATGTTATTATTGATTGATTGTCAAATTGTGGAAAAAGAAAATAAATTTTCTTTCTTTTTTTCTAGTGAAGACAATTGAGTTTACTGCATTAGTGCATTCTTGTGATTCACATAAGCAACAATCACCTGTGATAAACATGGAAAAGGATTGGATTGTAGATACGGAAATGGATACAGATCCAGATAGTGACATGGACGATGATGAAGATGAAATTAGGCAGCTTGACGCTGTTTTGGAGGAGGCTGAGATCGAAGTTTGTGAGACCAGTTCAGTTGGTAAACAAGTTTGGACAAGCATCGCTCCTACACACACTATTACGCACACCGCGGCTCCATCCACTATCACAAGCTCTTCGAAGGCCAACCTCGATCCTGTATTATCAGAAGAGCTATCTAAAATAGACAAAGCTTTAGCCATCAACAAGCTCTACGATGAAAAAGTGCGACGATTGGACAGAATTCTCGGTTTACGCTTACGAGAATGTAGAGTAAAACTTGGGGAAATTCAAAGTAGCAGCACATTGCCTGACAAACAAGAAGTGTTTCGCTATATCAACTGTGGTAGACCATACTTTAGAGATCAAAGTGGATACCCAGCTCCAGATAACGATGATGCGATTATGGCGAAAAATCAAATGTATGACTTCTCTTTAATTACCTCCGTACCCGGATGGACAGTAAGAGACAAGAACCAATTTACTGACGTTATGGCGCGAATATCATTGGATATTAGAAAAGAAGAATTTAATGATAAAATAAAAGAGCTAAAACGTTCGAAAAATCTAAGTGCAAGACAGACTGCTAAAGAGATAGCAAAACTTAGGAAACAGAGGGATAGTTTAAGTATTAAAATGCCGTTTGCACAACTGGCTCTGCCATTAGATCAGGAGTATGACTGGGACATGCTGGCTAATAAGTTAAACAAGAGACATACTCCACATGAGTATAGGTGCCTCTGGAAATTATATTTCCATCCTGCAATAAATAAAACTTCTTGGAAAAACACTGAACATGCTGCAATCCAGACTGCTGCTGCCAGTTTCCACTATCAAGATTGGGACAGAATCGCCAGTAAACTTAACACAGGTCGAACTGGCTACCAATGCTTTGTATATTATCGTACTAATATGAATAATACTGCCATCGGAAGGAAATGGACGAGTGAAGAAGTTACTTATCTTAGAAGATTAATTGAGTATTTTCGAGAAGACTTTTATATTCCATGGGGGAAAATAGCTGCAGCTATGGAGAACAGAACTAAAATACAAATCTACAATAAATATTTGCGACTCATTGAACAACGTAAGGGACGGTTCCTTCCTGAAGAAGATGCTGTTATACTAAACTGTGTTGAACGATTTGGAACTAACTTTAGAAGAATGACAGAATACCTTGCTCATAGATCAATGGTCCAAATACGTGCTAGATACCAAGTACTTAGTAAAATGAGGGTTTCAACTGTATGGTCTGTTGAGGATGACAGAAAATTAATACAAATTATTACAAACCAAGACCCGTCTATGACGTTTTCTACAGCAACAAAATTTTTCCCAGGCAGAAATAGGGTTAACATACGATCGAGGTATGTGACTCTAATAAGATGGATGAAAAAGCATCCCAATTTAGATATAGAACATGCACCAAGACGCGGCGCACGCCGTTTGAACCATGGCCAAGCTTCTGATGACTTGAATAAAGCTATTGAAAATTTAAAAAACACACTTAATACAGAAGTTGCAATTAAAAAAGAACGCAAAAAGATAACTAGAGACTCTAATGAGTTAGATATTGAAGATGCAATTATTGCAACACTTGTCACTGATGTGGTTAAAGAACAAGAACAAATAAAATCTTCATACGAAGGTACTTTAGTATTGCCAAATGAAACTGTTGTCACAAGCAAAGAATTAGATATAACTAACTTACGTAAATGTCTTATATTTTTCGGTGCAAATTTAGACAAGAATAAGTTTCAGGAATCTCACTTTAATCAGGAGTACTCTGATTTGATTGACAATACCATTGATGTTAATTTATTTAAAGTCAAGTCTTATTCCAAAAAGTCCACAGTTAAAACAATTCAGTTTCATGATAACCCGGACATATGGGCTGAGACATGTACTCTCGGTCCACGAAACTATGTACTGCCTCCACACTTTGCGACTATTACAGGATGTAAAGCATTAATGACACATGTGACTGCAATGTCAATGTACTGTATGACGTTAAACTTACCAGTTCTTGTAAGAAGGAATATATTACTGAAGCAGTATATGGACCAACTACTAGAACGCTTTTACACAATGTTTCTATGGCCCTTGCTACTTTCTAATGAAGGGCCATCTGATTTTCATAGCACTAAATTGTCTAAAATCGATTCTTTTTATATTCGGCCACCAAATTTGCCTCATGCTCCTGAAGTCACAATAAAATTTGCTAATTTAAAGAAATTCAATATTCAGGATGTCTCTGATGAGATTGATTTGAATGAGGAAGATAATGCCAAAGAGAAAATAACAGTCATGGAACCCGTAAATGAAGAAGATGACGTCACTAATAATATCAAAGGTTTAATGAAATAATCTAATGACATTCCAAAAGAACAACAAAACATTGTCTACTAACAGCCCGCCTTGGCTTTATATGGGTGATATTGACATTTTCATACTAAAACTATAAAAATTGCCGCCGTCTCTCGTTAATTTACCAAAAAATTACGCACATTGTGTTAATTTATACTGATAATCATAAACTCTACGAAAAAAACATCCCATTGATGAAGTGGATTTGTAATGAATAAACTCAAAAACAACTAGACCTAATTCATACACAATGTAGCTTTTCAAGCTACATTATCAGCGAGTAAAATAGGCAGGACACCTAAACTAAAAAAAATGTGCGTAGCCGGGACATGTCCCTAGTGTGTAACGAAGTGACAAGTTACAAAGGTGTTTTGAAGTTTTTCTTTATGTCATAAGGAATCGTAGGGTAATTTTTTATGTGATACCACATTTTGGAAGTGAGCTATTATTATAATATTTAAATAGGTAGGTAACTGTAATTTAGTTTATAGTATTATATTTCTTATGTAGTATTTTTGTGTTGCAAAGAAATCTATAATAATAGTCGTCCAGACTATGCAGGACATTATTATAGTGCACAAGTGCACTCACTATTTATATGTGCTTTCAGAAGCACAGAAGGCTCTTGATGTGTTTTTAGAAAATAGTCACCCATCTATGTAATGTATAGTATAGTAATGAAGTAGTTTATAACCATGTGATATTAAAGATAGCCAATGTGTGTATATTAGGATAGCTTACATTTTAAACTAAGGTGCTCTTGTAAGTTACGCGTTCTTGTAACTAATTAAAAAAAAAATACACACGAATTGATAACCTCCTCTTTTTGAAGTCTGTTAAAAAATAGATAAGTCATATCGCGTCACGAAAAGAAATATTGAACGACAGCAGAGAATTGTCTTGAGGTTATCGATCCGTTCTGCTACATAATAAATATTTAAAAAAAACTGCCTTTACATATTTTATAGTCTTGACTTGTTTTTGGCAGCGAACATAATTATGTGCCTGTCGAGTCTCATCCTACCCACCAATTAGTTTTCGTCTCGTCAATCAACATAAAAGTCAATGTTGACTATAAAATAAAATACGACCCAATGTTTTCAGTGTATTATTATTGTGAGATAATTCATATGCCTAGATACTAAGCAATGAAAACAATATGATTTGTACAATTTAAGGCTTTGGAGTCAATAAATAAAGATTTTTTCTTGTCCATAATTGTTTTATTTATCATAAAAATGTTAAAGGTACTGGTATACGCTAAAGAAAGGTACAAATAATACATGAGATAGAGAATATGAAAAGGAAGACTGCCTCGATGGTCCAGTGGCCGTAGTATGCGCCTGCAGTGCACGAGGTTGTTTCGATCCCACACAGGATAAAAATATGTGTGACCCACAAAGAATTGTTCTGAGCCTAGGTGTAATTTGTGTCCGTTAATTTTATGTTTGTAAAGTCCCTCGCGACACAGAGCTTGATCCCTAGTGCGGGAGTTGTCTATTAAAATAAAAAAAAGGTCAGCCTACCTACCCTACTTTCATGATACCTCACATTTTTCCTTTTAAAAAAAGACAACTCAATAAGGCTTGTTTTCTAATGTGGGCTAGCGTTCAAGCCGTGTCGCGACAGCTAGTTCAAAATAAAACAGTAATTAGAGAGAATTGTGAGACATTTTTATTAAAAAAGAGTAGCTTAAACACGGAATGTAGTTAGTATCTAAGTGTCGACGACATAGTTAGGATGTACGACGAGTAACGGGTCGTCCTCTACTTCTTGATCCGAGGACTTCTGCGTGGCTCTCAGCCCGGTGGTCGACAGGGGTATTATTACTTGATCCTGGATATAAAACATTGATATTAATACACTTTGTTCTTAATACTCCTAAGGTGGTAACTGCTTACCATCAGGGAAGCAGTTACGGCAGCTTATTGACACTTGCAACACTCGCGTGTTGCCAATCCAAGCTAGTGACACGAGCTCCTCTACACATGTATAGTGCCCTATTTTGTACCTACAGCAAAATCAGTGGAAGTTTTTTGGAGTTTATAAATAATTAGGCTAGCTCCCAGCTAGGTGGACCGGCGACCTTAAAAAGTTTGCTGGAGTAGACTGGATGCTGAAGGCAGAGGACCGTGTGCTGTGACGCGTGTTAGGAGAGGCCTATGTCCAGCAGTGGACTGCGATAGGCTGATTGATTGAACATAATTTTTTTTTTCGAAGAGATTGTCAGTCTTCGTCTTTCTTTTTCCTTATAATTAAATGATCATAACTCACATGGTACATAAGCCTGTCAATGACTTTCTCGACGAGAGTTTTCCTCTCAAGCAACTCATCTTCATCCTCTATCTGTCCTTGTCCCACCAGCTGTTCCAAGTACCAGCTGACTACAGCACTCTTGCGCATGCCCGAGCTCTCTTCTCCTGTGGAACAATAATTAAAATAAATTAAACAGATGGAAAATGGCCGCTTGAGCTAAAGAGTGTAGAATGAAGACCGTAAAGGTCTTCTTGGGGATGTGCCAAGGTCAGAAGCAGTGCCAGCTTTAGAGAAGGGCGCAGTAGGGCGAAAGGCTTGAAGGGGCCCCTTCGACGCCCCTGCTGGTCAAAAAACGATTAAGCCTACCAAATTTTATGCCGGGCCTACCTTCAATTTAAGGGGGATTTAGAGCTTTGCCCAAAGGCGCCGGCACTGGTCAGAAGGATAGACCTTCTAGAAGGTTGTTAAGATAAAAATGAGGTGTTCATCCTTTTTTATACTACTTGTATAAAAAAAAAACAAGCCGTAGTACCGTAGCCTATGGACGCTTGCAATAACAGAGGTATTATTCGGGTGTTGCCAAAAAAATGGGTATTGCAAGCGTCCATAGGCTGCGGTAACTGCTCAGCATCAGGTGGGCCGTATACTTGTTTGCCATCCAAGTAGTATAAAAAAAATAATATTGGTATAAATTTACCTCTAGTTTCAGATTCAATCTCCTCCTTCCTCATGAATACAACGAGCATGTCACTCAGTGATTTGTACTCCTCGAATGATAATGTTAGCTTCTTCTTTGGCGCTGTATCTCCGTTCACTGGAGTATCTGTAAACATTCATAAATTAAAAAAATGTTTAGAATTAATTGAAGTCAAACTTATTTATTCATTAAGATTGAATGTCTGTTAGCCTAGTGGTTTGTGACACAGACTGTCGCCAGTCTGTGTCTGGACTGGACAAGACAAAACTTATTATTTTGTTTATTTATTAAGTAAAGGCTTACCATTTAAAATACATACATAAAATAAGTAAGAAATTAACACAAAGAATGTTTAAGCATATGTGTATAAAAAGCAAGATCTCCGCTCAAAGGCACCTGTAGTGCTAAAGCCGACTGAATAAAAGAATTTGGTTCTGTGCTAACAAAAATATACCTACGAAATTGTGACCATAATTATAATCTAAGGCTGGTGAAACCGTGATAGCTAGCTATAAATTAACGCTAGGCAATAAATTTAATTTTTAATATTTTGAATTAGTAAGCTGAAGTAGCTATGGGCTGGTCACATCTGCAGAAGGACCGACAGCCGATGGAGCAGACGTGTCCTAGGGTGGAGACCGCGACTCGGTAGCGGCCCGCAGCTAGGTGGACCGACCTAAAATAGGTCGCTGGGACGGACTGGATGCGGAAGGCGGAGGACTGTGTGCTATGGCGCGTGTTGGGAGAGGCCTATGTCCAGCAGAGGACTGCGATAAGCTGATTGATTGATTGAATAAATTTACCGTTGCCTCCATTCGGTATGTCTTGGTCGACGTCCATGCTTGGCTCGTATTGAGGTTCATCTTCATCCAAATGAATATCAGGTTGCTCTACTCGGATTATAGATTTGTTCAACAACCTATAAAAAATAAATTAATCCATAAGCTATTGCATACAATTTTTATATATCCTTACTAATATTATAAATGTGAAAGTTTGTGCGAATGGATGGATGGATGTTTGTTACTCTTTCACGTGAAAACTACTGAATGGATCTGGATGAAATTTGGCACAGAGATAGATTATGGTCTGGAATAACACATAGGCTACTTTTTGCAGCAATAACAGTCATCCACGCGGGCGGAGCCGAGGGTAACAGCTAGTATTCTTAGACTACTATGCTAGTAAGGTGACAAATAAGCATATGACCCGTTCGATGGTAAGCAGTTATCTTAGTTCTAGTTATGTTTGCAAAATCAGGAATATTATTTATGCATTGTCAGCCATTAGTCATGACATCTTTTTTTTGTGTAGTTATACCGATGATTCTGCCAACGTCAATATGGAAAGAGAAAGTTAATAAAAATTGAAGAATAATCTAATAGAAGATTACAGAAGACCACAGCCAAATAACTACACACAGTGGTGTAGTTGTGTTCCTGTGTGTGACTACAGGTGTCCAGTGTTCATTTAGGGATGCGTTTTAAATAAAAACGTATCCCAGGGATACTCCCATCATAAGGCCCTGGGGCAAAAAATTGGTTGGCAACACGCAAGTGATACTTCTAGTATTGCAAGTGTCCATAGGCTTCGGTAACTGCTTAACTTCGGGCGGGCCGTATGCTTGTTTGCCATCTAAGTAGTAGAAAAAAAAAGAAGATTGGTTGGCCAGTGTCTGTAGCTACAACTGTTTTGTGGGGTGTAAAAGGACAATTACGTGTGACAAATTTTCCATGTGGTGACGGATTAAGAATACAAATGACACCAATCCATTCTATCCCGTGGGTGTCGTAAGAGTCGACTAAGGGAGTAAGTCAGGCAGGCAATATCCACTGCAAGAGAGGAAAAACTCGAAACAAAACCCTATACCAACCCGTCTGACCAGCTTGGTGTAGTAGGCTTATATCCCTCCAAATATATGGAGGAGACCCGTGCCCAGCAGTGGGATGTTTATGGGTTGAGATGATGAAAAGGACAACACGTCTTAAAAGGATCCTGAGTAGGAATCAAATCCACAACCTCGTACTTTAAGTCACTGCGCGTTCAGGTGGCACTTGTTCTTGAAGCGACGGAACAGTACTGTGATTATTACCTGTAAGCCTCATGCACGTGCTGTTCAGTGACGTGTCCGCTGCAGTGCATCTTGGCCATGGCCTCTGCCAGCCGCACCATGGACTCGAGCTGCCTCACGGTGATCCTCCACGACCCACCACCGCCCGCACCACCTCCGTCACGTTGTCGCAACACTGTGTAGTACTCCACTAGTAACTTGCCTGCTTCCTAAAACACACATATATGATGATGAGGATATGTAGGGTACATAAATAAATAATTGACTGCCTTGGGGGTCCAGTGGCCGCAGTATGCGCCTGCTGTGTACGAGGTTGTGAGTTCGATTCGCACACAGGAAAAAAAATTGTGTGACCCGCAAAGAGTTGTTCTGAGTCTGGGTGTAATTTCCGTTAATTGCATGTTTGTAAATTCCCCAGCGGCACTGAGCTTGTTCCCTAGAGCAGGAGTTGTCTTTTTTAAGAAAATAATAATAATAATGCTTCTTATATGGCGGCCGGTATGATACTAACATTACTTTCCAAACCTTTGTAGGTATGTAAGTATAAAATAACAATGTTAATATTTCGATTACATTTAACATCACTACAAAGTACTATTTGGTATTACACTACAATTATTACTAGACAGAGCGTGGGACAGTTTCAAGGCGTCCGAACTCGACGACCGCTGCAAGTGAAGTGCGCTTCGATGTGTTGTTCGCACAACCGTTGACTCTGTCAAGTGCTGCCAAACCAATTAATAAAAAATCTAAGGTAGGGTGAGTGTGGATGGGAGTATGGGTGTGGGTGTGTGTGTAGTGTGGGAGTTAGGTGAGTAGTGTTTGTGTACTGAGTAGCTTGTATGGTGTCTACCATTGTCTCTAATTTCCACTTACCTCAGTAATAATAGGCTTGAACGACCTCGAAAACGCAATGTACCGCAGCAAATCCTCCCTTGTATAAACACAATCGTATGTTTCTTCTTTATTGCAATGCAGATCAACAATCTTCCTTGCAATAGCATAGTCAACCATCTCGCTGCTCTCGTCTATGAGGATGAAGAAGAGATCGAAACGAGACATGATGGGTGCACTTAGAGCTACGTTTTGTTGGAGAGATTTAGCTCGGTCGTAGCGGCCTCCGATAGGGTTGGCTGCTGCTAGGATGGATGTGCGGGCGTTTAGGGTTGCTCGGACTCCGGCCTATAATAAAAATAAAAGGTTCGATCAATGTCACTCATAAAGATTAAACATGTATGTCTTTGTTAATCTAATTCGTAGTACAAAATAACTTAAAGGTATAAGCAGGCAGCGGCATAATCGGCATCTTTCTTTGAAGTGAAACTTCTTTAGGCGCTTTAACAAAAACCGTGAAACTCGCTTCATTGTCACCGCATGCGCTCGACGATAGAATTTACAAGTAACTCAGTTTTTACTCGTATCGGCAGTCCCCAAAGACTGCCCTGCATGTTTTTTTTAAATACTTAGGGGGCAAAGAAATATAGACCAATAGGCCGAGGAGACAATTTGCTCACGTCCGTAGCGTAGGAGCGTAGAAGACCATGGGATCCCTCAAAACAACGGACTCATTACCATTAACATTAGTAATGGATGATGATGTTTGTGGACACACTTATGCACATATGTATCCTATATATAAAAAGAAGATACCTTGGCAATAGATATGGTCTGTTGTTCCATCGCCTCGTGTATAGCGACCTGGTCTGCTGGGTCCATCTTGTCGAACTCGTCAATACAACACACGCCGTTATCTGCTAACATCAACGCGCCCGCTTCGATAACGAAGTCGAATGATTCCTCGTCCTGTAAAAAATTATGAGAATTACTTTAGTTTCTAAATAAATACAGATCTATACTAATATTATAAAGCTGAATTGTTTGTTTGTTTGGTTGAACGCTCTAATCTCAGAAAGTACTGGTTTGATTAGAAAAAAACTTCTAGGAAGGCTATAGGCTATATAACATCATGCTATGATCAATAGGAGCAGGGCATTAGTGAGATATGTTACAAAATCGGGGAAAATATTCCAAATTACCACGCGGACAAAGTCGCGGACGACCCCTAGTATTGTATAATTATGTAGCATGCTTTTTATGGAAGTCATTATATAAGACTAATGTAACATAGTGCACATATGGTGTAGTTATTATGCCTTTGGTAAGTATAGCATCTACCATTCTTATCCACTTATCCAAAGAAAAAAAAATTCTAGACTCACTACATTGGTTTCCTTCCTCAATTCTCTTCCTTAAGACATTCATCATCATCATATCAACCCATAAACGTCCCACTGCTGGGCACGGGTCTCCTCCATACATTTGGAGGGATATTAGCCTACTACACCACGCTGGCCAGACGGATTAGTATAGTTATTTCGAGTTTTCCTTCTCTTGCAGTGGATATTGTCTGCCTGACTTATTCCTTTAGTCGACTCTTACGACACCCTCGGAATGGTGACATTTTGTATTGTTAAGTCACCACAAAGAAAGTATTATAAGACATTATTATAATAATATTAACCTTAACGACAGCAGCAGTGAGACCAGCAGCCGATGACGCTTTCCCGCTGGTATACACAGCGCGGGGAGTGATCTCGCTCACTTGCTTCAGTAGTTGAGACTTAGCTGTACTCGGGTCACCCACTATACATACGTTTATGTCGCCACGGAGAGTTGTGCCTGAAGTATAATGTTATGTATTATTTAAAGAGGTGGGGTATCAAGTGAGAGAGGGCGATAGGGTAAGGTCCTCTACCACACAAGACTACAGCCAAATAACGACACATAGCACAGTAGTGTAATTGTAATTAAGTACAAATGTGCAAAAACTCTTTACAAATAATAAATTACTTGACTTGTATTTGGTTTTTGAGATCATGTATGTGTATGACTGCCTCGGTGGTCTAGTGGCCGCAGTATGCGTCTGCTGTGCACAAGGTTGTGGGTCGATCCCCACACAGGATAAAACTTTGTGTGACCCACAAAGACTTGTCCTGAGTCTGGATGTAATTTGTGTCCGATAATTATATGTTTGTAAAGTCCCCCGCGACACAGAGCTAGTTCTCTAGTGCGGGAGTTGTATTTAAAAGAAAAAAAAAATCTATGTGTGGAAAAAGGAAATGAAAAGAAAAAAAAACGAAGGAAATAAAAATTTGGAAAGGAGTTATAAGGTTTTTAAAGGGTCGGCAACGCGTGAGTAACACTCCTGGTGTTGCAACCGTCCATAGGCTACGGTAACTGCTTACCATCAGGCGGGCCGTATGCTTGTTTGTCACCTTGGTGAAATAAATAATAAAAGCAGTAGTGTAGTTTTTTCTCGTAAGTGAGTACAAATCTGCAGTCAGTGTGCCGGCTTTAACACTACCGGCACCCTTGAGCCTTCGCCCAAAATATATTAAAGAACTCTTTAACATTACAAATAATGAACTACTAAACTTGAATTTGGTTTTGAGATCATTTATGTGTTTATGGAAGCAGTCTTCGTCCAAGAGTAGGGTTTGGTCGCTTTCACTCACTACACCTGCCACATTCCCCTTGTTTCCTTTACTAATGCCACAGCAGTAGGGCGTGGCACACTTCGTCATTTTTTTTTTGTGGATGTTGTTCCACGTGTGTTTCAATTTTTTTTCGTATCCACACGAAAAAAATTAATAGAATAGCAATCAGTAGAACTACTATTATAAGATGTGATGACGGTAGGTGACGTGCGAGTTTGGTCTTCATTGAGGCCACAACTCTTGGGAGATAGATATTATATCTTCTTTAGTGATTAGCTGGTCAATGTCTAGCTAATTAAGCTATTTTAAAATAATAACATTAATAATATCCAACTGACCTTCAATAGTAGTTTTAGCGACTCCACCAAACAGCATGAGCAGTATACCTCTCTTTACTTCATTGTTGCCGTGAATACTCGGGAACAGACTTGTGATTAGGTTGTTATATAAGTTGCGGTCACGGGACATCTCGTACACCTGAGGAAATAAATGAGAGTAATTACAAAAAATATTAAAATTTATTTAACATAAGTACATAATATATTTAATTTTAAGTAATGACAAGTAATTTACAACTAAAACTATATTTACACAAATTATAAATAAATTCTAATAATAAAAAAAACACAAAAAAGGATGGAGGACTGCTTAGTAGGCGTCGTAAAATTATAATAATATGTATGTATAAATGTTTGATCGCCGATAAATCAAGAATTAGTCGAATTAGTTGCCGATGTATAGAGTGGTGTACATCGCGAGTTGTTCAGGGAAAACCACACATCTGATCTTAAACCAGACAGATCTTGTGCTATTTTAACTAGACAACTGGCAAACTTTCACATTTCTTTCACGCCACGCTGAATGGATCTAGATGAAATTTGGCACAAAGATAGATTATAGTCTGGCATAGCACATAGGCTACTTTTAATCTTGAAAGCTGATTTGATTATACGCGCGGGCAAAAGCTTAAATACACCCTGACACAGTTCTGTTCCTAGTACAAATTGTCTTTTAACCCATTGTACAATTGTTGTATGCTTTGGCTCAGATCTGTGTCAAGAGTCACTCAGTTGGTTGTATGTTAATAAAGAACAAATACTTTGTTCTGTATTTTTTAAAAAGGGTAGTTACAATGGTCCTACCTTGTCCCATTCTTTATCAGTCATCTGTTTCCTCATGTCCTCGGTGGTAAGATCGTCAGTGGCCATCTCAGCCGTACCAAATCTTCGCGATATAGCTTGTACACTACAAGCTAGGAATGCAGTTCTGTCAACAAATATTTGTTTTTAAATTATATAAGTACATACACATAGACTGCACGGCTGGTTCAGTGGCTTAATTGGTTACCTCGCCATGCTTGTGGGTTCGATCCTCATCTAGCACAAAATTTGTGTGACCCATAAATGGTTGTCCTGAGTCTAGGTGTACTTTGTATCTGTGAATTGTATGTTTGTAAAGTCCCCTGCGACACAGGGCTTGTTCGTGCGGCAGTTGTCTTTAAAAACAAAATGTGGTTGTTACATTTTTATTATAGTGCTAAAATGGACAGACAGAGACACGTAAAGCCATTGGTCCTATGTCTGATCTCTCTCTGGTCGTGTGGCACTGCAGTCCCATAATGTTTGCGCACATATTTGCATTGAAACCGAAGAAACACCCGCCCACGTCCTTTTGGAATGTAGGAGCGTAGAAGACCATTGGGTACGAACTCTCAGGAAACAGGGCAGGCCGGAGGCTTGCGGCGACTGCTGACGCCTGCTGGCCTTTTGAAAGAACCTAGGGTGGATGGAATAGCCATAAGGAACTTCACGCACAATGGCTCACTTGAGCGGCCAGGTGCGGAAAACGCCCCGTCTAACTAACTTTATTTGTGCACTATAATATCTCCAGCGCAGATAGCTAGTCTCCAACGATATGAGCCGCTATAAACTATAGACGCTCTGGTACTAAAAAAAAACTTGTTCAACATTCGGAAGTCGATGATAGTAGATCAAAGAGGTATTTCAAGATAATCGTCAACTTTAACTAGATAGGAAGGTACTATAAACAGATAATAAATAACTTACTTATAATGCAGTTCTCTAACTCCCAAAGCTTTGAGTCCTTTTATGCCCTCCATCTGGCCTTCAGTGGCCTGTTTAGTCCTTGTTGTGAGTTCAGCTTTAGCTCCTGGCAGGGACAAGGATCCAACATCTGGCACCACTATGAGGGTACCAGTGAAGTCATAGCGGTCACCAGCCTATGAAACAAAAGAATTAAATAAAATTTATTATGCTGTATAACTTGTCACACTCATTAGGTTTTTTTTAATCTGACAAATACTATACAAACGAATTATTCCATACGAAAAATAAAGGGAATATTTTTTCTGTGCCATACATTCATACCCTTCAGATTTAGATTCTGTCCTTCAGAAAACCATATAATATGGCGGCTTTCAACAATTTTAGCAAACAATTTGTCATACTGGCTGTTTCCATTACATCCATAATATTAGCATGGATGTCTTTAACTATAAACTTTAAAGAAGACATCTAATCACACAACAGCAGTTTTTTTTTTTTTTTTTTTTTTCCTTTTTTTCGTCCATTTGCGATCGGTCGCCAGACCATGAGCAAGTTTGTTAGGAGTGGTGATGGCGTTATGGTGGAGCGGCCATCGCCGCACCTCCCAATTACAGTATGTGGTCTCGTTTCAGTCTTCTGACCACAGTTGACGTGTCGAGTAACTCTGCAACGAGTGGGTTCGGGTGAAGAATTAGGCGTTCTATGTGGCGTTTTTTGAACTGTTCGATCTCAGATGCAACAGTTGGCATATTGAGATGTTCATGCACCTCAACATTTTTCGTGAACCAAGGGGCGTTACTAATTGCCCGCAGGATGTTGTTTTGTGCCCGCTGGAGGCACATTATATTTGATATGCTTGCAATGCCCCAAAGCTGGATTCCATAGGTCCAAATTGGTTTAATCACAGAGTTGTAGATAAGTAATTTATTGTCCACTGACAGGACAGAGTTTCTCCCCATGAGCCAGTACAGTGAGCGAAACTTGTAATTACTTGGTCTCTTTTTTGTTTTATGTGGTGCTTCCACGTAAGGCGCCTATCTAGGTGAAACCCAAGGTACTTCACACAGTCGGAATGTGGGAGTGTGTCGATGCCAAGCTTTACTGGAGGGCAGTTTCCTTTCCTCAGAGCAAAGGTTATTTGGTTTGACTTAGCTGCACTAGCCCGGATACGCCATTTGTTGAGCCAGTTATGAGTCTCGTTCAGTTGTAGTTGGAGTTTGCAGCTAGCGACTATCGGACAGTCGTCGATAGATAAGTAAGCTATGTCGTCGGCATAGGTTGCAACTGTGATGCCGTCACAGACAGGCATGTCTGATGTAAATATGTTGTAGAGCACCGAGCCTCAACGTCGAAGAGCCTTGATCGAGCTTCTCCCTGTTTAATTTGGAATAGTCGTTTAGAGAGGTAGGATTCGATAAGGGGGAACATCGAGTGTGGAAGACGTTCCTTTACTTTTACCAGCAATCCCTTGTGCCACACTCTATCAAAAGCTTGCTGCACATCGAGGAAGGCCGCCGAGCAGTACTTTTTCCGTTCCAAGCATTGCCTTACAGTGTGATATACTCTGTGAACTTGTTCGATGGTGGAGTGTGATTTACGGAATCCAAACTGGTGGGTGGGTATTGTAGTTGAGGCGTCTAAGGCTGTTTGGACTCTAACGAGAAAAATCCTTTCCCACAGTTTGGACAGTGTAGGCGTAAGACTGATTGGTCTATAGGAGGAAGCTTCTTGTTCGGGTTTCCCAAGTTTGTGTATCATTACCACTTGAGACACTTTCCAGAGTGCCGGAAAGTGGGACGTTCTGAAGATTGCGTTGAACAAGCTGGCAAGGTAAGTTAAGCATTTCCTTGGCAGATTCTTTAGGATATTGGGTGCTATTAAATCAAAACCTGGCGCCTTTCTTGGGTCGAGGAGTCTAATTTCCCTAGCAATTTCTTTGGGCGAGGTTGGCTTGATTGGAAAGCACATCTGGTAGTCCTGATTTAAGATGGCATTCAGGTCTGACTTGTCTGCTGCGCTATCATTTGGCTTAAAGACGCCAGCTAGGTGTTTAGCGAACGCTTCTGCCTTTTCTGCCTCAGTGCGTGCCCAGGAGATTGATGAGCGTATTGGTGGGAATGATTGTTGAGGTTTGCTAATCACTTTTGTTGCTTTCCAAAGGGAGTGCTCGTCGGTGTTATTTGGGGACAGCAATTGAAGGTTTGTTTGAACCATGTCGTTTACTGTTTCTTTAATAGCAATCTTCAGTTCCTTTGCAGCTTTATTTAGCCTAGTTTTATCCAGTGGATGACGAGATAGTTGCCATATCCTTCGTAGTCTGCGCTTGTCCAGAATTTTTTGTTTTATATCCGATGTGTTAGTCGGGGATTTTGGTGATCTAACACATGGCGGTGTGTTGATCCAGGCTGCTACTTGAATGATGTTAGTCAAGTGTTTACAGGCTGCATCTACGTCCTTATGATTTTTAAGTGGGACATTTAGGTTGATATGGTCATTTACAAAACTTTGGAACCCATCCCAGTCCGTTCTACGGCTTGACAAGGACTCCGGTTTGTCTCGGATCAATGCAGTAGGGAATGCTTAATGTAAGGATAACAGGTGAATGATCCGAAGATCCATCTAAGCTAGATTCTACTGCGGTATGTAAGCAGCCTGTGCCCTTAGTAATAAAGAAATCCAAGAGGTCGGGTAATTTTCTTGGGTCACTGGGCCAATAGGTCGGTTCTCCTGCTGATATTGGTTTGAGATGGTTATTGTCAACACACTTTTTTAGTTCTCGGCCTCTTGTACTAGTACAACGGCAGCCCCAGAAAGTATGTTTGGCATTCCAGTCTCCGCCTGCCACGAATCTGCAGCCTAAACTATTAAAGTAGGCAGCGTACATGTCAGCAGTAATCTTATGTCTTGGTGGACAATATACGGCTGATAGAGTGATAGAGCCGGCCCGATCCTCGAGTAAGACAGAGGTCGCTTGGAGGTGCGCAGACGAAAAAGGTTCCAATGCATTGTGTTTAAGGTTTGCTTTGATAACAATGGCTGATCCGGCGTGTGCTCTGCCATCGGGGTGAGGAGTGAAATAGGTGTTGTAGCCTTTAACCCGAAAGCAGCTTCTTACAGTTGAATGTGATTCAGATATTAAGATTACATCCAGCTTGTTTTCTACTAATATTGTCTCAAGTTCTTGTATATTTGGAGCAAGACCATTAATGTTCCAAGTTGCAATTCTTATCGATGCCATTTATGGTGCTAGCTTGGCAATGACAACAGTTAATACTCCCAATAAGGAGCCTATTTGTTGGAGGAGTTTGTCAATTTTTTCATTTTGTTTTATGAGAAGTTCTTGCAAAGAAGCATTTTGTTGTGTGTTGTCACTGCTATTCGTAGTTTGGTATCTGGCACGTCCAGCTGTTACGTCAGAGTATCTTGTTTGGATTTTCGGTTCATTGTCGCTTCTGGGCAAACTAGGGTTGGCGTCTGTAGGTTGTAAGGTGGTGGGGATCTTGATATTCCTGTCTGGCTTTCTACGGTGCAGTTTTCTGTCAAGAATTTCCTTATACACCTGACAGCCTTTATAATTGGCAGGGTGATCGCAGGCACAAAGGGCACAGTTTGCAGGTGTGTTCCTGTCTTTTTTGGGGCAGTCAGAGGTTTTATGGCCTTCTCCACACTTCACACATCTGTATGGTCTCATACAATTGTTTTTGGTGTGCCCATATTGTTGGCATCGCTGACATTGTACTATTGATTGTTTCCTACGTGGATCTTCAATTTTGACTTTGTGGTGATAAATGTACTTAATGTCTTTTACATGTTTGTTGTTGATGCTGGGTTCTAGGTTCACAAAGAATGTGGAGGTTGGTTTCTTGTCTGGTCCAAAGCGGGCATTGATAATTTCTCCTCTCACTTTGTTGCCACTTTTTTCGACTTCTTGTGTGATTATATTATGCGGAGTGGTATGGTGAAGGCCTCTAATAACAATTCTGTACGGTTTAGTGTTCTTCTGGGAGAATGTGTGTCCAATAAGTCCTTTTTGTCGTACCAGTTCAATCACTTTTTTATAGCTTTCTGTTGAATTTACCATCACACGAAGAAGATTTTTGTTAACCATCCTGTACTTGAATTCTGTGGAGCAGATTACCGATTCAATAAGCTTGGTCAGTTCGCTGTGATCTTCTATCCCATAAAGTATAATCGGAGGAGGCTTATTTATTGGCTTTGGCTTTGGCTCACTGCTGCTGTCCTCTGTCAAGTCAATTGGTAGACCATCAAAGCTGTTTTTATGATTAATTGTTGCTGAGGCAGGTGGTGATCCTTCAGATATTTTTCTTTTTTTCGACAGGAGTACGCGTTGCCATGACGGTGGTTGTGGTTGCATGAATTGAAGTGCTGAGTCTAGAACTGGTTCGGCAGTTCCCTCTGGGGGATATGTGGTCGAGGTGGTTACTGCAGAGAGTTCTTTAGTTGGCAAGTCACCAACTGAGTGTGATCTCTGTTTGTTGAAGAGTCCTGGGTGGAAAACTTGTTGGACAAACTTTTTATTGCTGCCAGATGCATTTACTAACACAGGGGCCTGGTCGCCCACCCCAGTGCAGTCTTCGGTGACATATTTCACACTCGCAGGCCCGGATACCTGCGAGCGCCAGGGGTTAGCTGGATCGCATGACAAAATCTCATTCTCATAGTTCGACATTTTCATTAAAAAAGGGGGGTTGGGATTATACACATGGCGCTTTCCCAAGGCACCATGGTCACGCTTTCGGCGGAGATTTAATTCCTCCAGGGTTGTGATGGCCCTTTTGTTTTTCTTATTGGGTTATTTGACCGCCGCCCAATACTCGGCGTTGTTGCTCGTTTAGCACCACCCGGGGGACACGTGTAGGGTGGGTCTTAGAGGAAAAGATGGTAATTCCTGCGGACGCCGAGCAACTTCGGCCCCCGAACCCACACAACAGCAGTTAAAAAAAAAATTAAAGCCCATATATTTATGTTACTATTCTTACCTGCACTGATTCTACAGCTTCGGCCCTCAAAATGACCTCTAATGACCTTGGTATACAACCGCGAGGCAGTTCAGCCTGTGTCTCTTGTATACGAATCTTCTGGAAATCCACAAACACAGACTTGTCTGCATCCAGCATGAAGCGGCGACGATTGGCGCAAACTGGGTTACGGCAGATGGTGGGTATTGTGTACTGTAAATAAATAATTTAAAATTTATAAAAGGAGAACATAGATTTTGTTATTCTGTTAAGTTTTGGCGTGAAAACTTCTATAGGCACGTTGAGATCTTTTCGGGCGCAAAAAAAAAACATGAAACTCGCGTCATCGACACCAAATGCTTTCCATATTCAAACTTTATGGGTAAACATTAATCATGGAACTCGCATCATCATCACCAAACGCTTTCCATATTCAAAAATAATAATCTAATAGGTCAACGATGCAATTTATAAGTTATTTAGTTTTCACTTTTTTTAGATTTGATTTGATTTTTAGGTCTCATTGAAGAGACTAAGTGAGTGGATTTCCAATTATGTACTGTATTTTCCATAAACAATAGTTTAAATTTACAGCATGTTTCTGCAATATTTTAAGAAAGGTAGGGCACCATACTAGCGAGCAAGCCCGGCTGGGGAAGGACCTTAAGGATACAAGGAAAAGAAAAACCAATGTTTAAATTTGTGTGAATGAAATATATTTTTATCTGTAGGTTTAGTCTAATTGTACACTGTTACCATATTCCACAAAAAAATAGAAGTACAACGGTTTTTTTTAAATGTACAGCTATCTCCGTTGCCGTGTGTACTTAATCATGTGTCCAAAATGTAAATTAAAATAATATTGGAATTATTAAAGCTATAAGCTAAATATCTTAGCTCATATAAATCTGTTAGTTAATGATGACATTACTTTGACAGCATATAAAAAAATAAAAACTGGTCGAGTGGGAAAGTAACTGACTTGAAGGCAAGAGGTGCGAGTTTGATCCCGGGTGGCAGTACCAATGTGAATTTCACATAGTGGAGTTTATATGTACTAATCAAATGATTCGCCATCTGCTAACGGTGAAAGTAACATCCTAAAGAACAACATGTCTTAGAAGAAATTCTAAAGACATGTTGATTCACCAGACCGCATTAAGCCAGGGTGTGTGAATTAAGGCCTGAACCTCTCTCTTGATTGAGAAGTGGAGACCTGTGCCCAGCAGTGGGCCACATATTGGTTGCTATAATTATTATTATATCCAAAACAAATATTACCTTAAATTGTTGCTCAACATTCTTGATAACTGTCTGACAATCCAAACAAACAAAAGTGCCCAAGACCAGCTCGGGGTGCACCGGATGAGTCCTTACTATCTGTCCTGAGATTCTTATCAGTGTTCCAATCTTAGTTGTAGTCAACTCCCGTACCTTATGCCGTGTTGGCACATCAACAAACGACACATAACACTCTTTTCCCTGAAGGTCTTTCTTCATACCACTATCAGCAAGACTCAGAACATAATTCAAGATAGCTTGGTTCAGAAATGGGTATATTCTATAATACTCCTCAATAATTGTGGTTGCAAGATTTTGATTGTATTTCTCAACATCATCAAAACTGACCTCTAGGGTGCTCAACTCAGGTTTAAGGAGTTCTTTAGCATTTTTCTCGTATTTAATCTCATTATCTTCTTTGAACCTGTATAAAAAACATAACTCTATAGAACATAACCTCCTTGATTATACAATAATAGGAATAGCAATCCTACTCTAGGTAACCATGAATTTAAACTAAATTATACGAATTTATAGTAAAAGGATGCTTACTCTTCCAAAAAGTCCTGAAACAGCTTTTGACATCTAACTCCAACTTCATCCTTTACTTGGCTTTGTGTAGCGTATGTATCGGCTACATCCATTTTGTTAACTTAAACGTGTAGGAATATCACAATAACTGTCTTGAAGCTTACAACTTAACGTGAGTCCTAAACTAAATAACACTTAACAACAAAGAAAAACGTTGGGCTCATTTCATCGGCTTCATTCACAATCTCGGTGGTTAAGGAAATGAGTTTGTTTGTGTTTTGTGGATAAATGAAACAGATCACGCCCTATGATTTTGTCTTCCGATAATAGGTATAGATTTTATGGAAACTGTAGAATGTATAATATATTATACACCACCACACAAATTGCGCGAATTATGAACACCGCGCAACACAATCGCGCAACTTCAATTCAATTTTGACAAGCACCCTTTTTCAGCGTTTTGGCGGGAGATATTTTTTTAGTCGTTCATAAATATAACAATATATAAATTTTAAAAGTATCCGACACCAACTGAAATATTAACGTTACGACAGTAGTGCATATTTTTTTAATATTGTAGTTGTGTATTACTTTGTATTATTATAGTAGTTTTTATAAGTAGGAACACAAGATTATATTAGATGAACATTTAGAGGTCAATGTGTTTTATTTTAGCAGAAAATGTGTATCACTTTATTCTTACTATGCGTTTGTTTTTCTTAAAGCTTCTTCTTTTATGGGTAATGCACTCTCAGCCTGCAGCACGTCATGTCATACATATTGTAATGTCATTTGCCATATAAGTGGGGTAGTGTCGAAAAGTGTACTTTAAAAATATCTAATCTAGCGTTTATTGCTCGACGTGTAATACTAACTAATAGTTACCTCTACACTATCTTCCAATTAATGGCAGGATATTAAAAATAAACACCTAAACGCCACATTCTTGCATCAAGAATTTGTTATTTTAAATATTATGATAATTGTTTGGTCTAAGGTTGAAATATCATATCAGAGGTAGGGCACCATTCTACCGAGCAAGCCCGACTGAGGAAGGACCTCAACCTTACAGAAGACTACAGCAAAATAACTACACACAGCAGTGTAGTAGTGTTCCTGTGTGTGAGTGCAGCGCCCATTTAGGAATGCGTTTTGAAAGAAACGTGTTCCTATTCCAGGGATATTCTATCTTAAAGCCCAGGTGTTAAAAAAATGGGTTGGCAACACGCAAGTGATACCGCTGGTATTGCAAGCGTCCATAGGCTACGGGAACTGCTCATCATCAGGCGGGCCGTATGCTTGTTTGCCACCCAAGTAGTAAAAAAAAAAATCTGTGACACTCCCTGCTATTTGGGACAAACTTTGTACCCATTAAAATAATAAAACAAAACATTTTTATAAAATATTTTAATCATAAAAATCATAATACATAATAATAATACGTAATTTTATTCGCATTCATAAGAACGGAGTTAGAAAATATAAAAAAGGTTTAAAAATAATAATATCAAGGCACACATTTGGACGGACACGTAATAATGTCTTTAGCTGCAACTTAATCACAGTTTACTTAATCTACAACACATTTGTCTTATTAAAATATCAATTGTTGATTTCAGATCTAAAAATAAGTCTTAGTATCAGCTATAAAAAGGATACAACTACATTATATATATATTAAAAAAAAACATAAGATTTCAAAACATGAAAAAATAAACATGTTTTAAAAGGACATCCTATTATTATTATAAAAAAGTTTGTGAGGATGTATAACTAGATGTCTTACTCCTTCACGCCAAAACTACTGGACGGATTTTGGTAAATCTTTACAATATTATAGCTTATACATTAGAATAGTACATAGACTTTAATATATATCATCACGCCTGCCTACCATTGGGGTAGACAGAGACTATGGTACGCCTATTGCAATAATAAACATAGATAAATCTATGCAAACAAAAAAGGATTCTGGTCGTTTCTTATTACTGGGAATGTCGTAAAATATAATGTAGGTCCGGTTCTATAAGCTTTATTAGCCGCCTTATTCCTTCAAGACAACTTCAGCACTAGGGAACAAGCTCTGTCTCACAGGGGACTATACAAACATACAATTTACAGATACAAAGTGCACCCAGAGTCAGAATAACTATCACACAAATATATATCCTGTGTGGGAATCAAACTCACAACACTGGGTGCGTATTAAAAGACTCGCAAATGAATTATTAAACAATACGACCTTGTAATACTGATATGTTAAATGCAAAAATGATGATGGATGTTTGTTACTCAGCCACGCGAGAACGGCTGAACGGATCTGGATAAAATTTGGCATAGAGATATATAGTATAGTCTGGAATACCATATAGGCTAGTTTTATCCCGAAAAAAAAACTTTCCGTGGGATTGTACGTGTGGACGAAGCTGCCTCCTTATATAATATCAAATCAAATACTGGTAAAAATTATCTTAGTAAAGCTACCAAAATTAGACCTATAGCTAATAAATGCGTTACTATTTCATTTTTAAATCCGTAAGACAAAAAGTCTGGATCCGAAGCTACGTAGTATGATGCTTGTGGAGCATCACAGGACACTATGCGAGCGGCTCGTATCAGTGCTGAGCCGGCTATGATCTCTGCTGACCTCTTGTTGTGACGTAATGGCTTTAAACGTACAGCCACATCACTGAAGATAAGGTCAGAGTATGGAGCAGGGGAGAAGAACATGCTGAAGCTGTAACAATGAAAATTTTAGTGTGAGTTTATTTATTTTAAAAAGACAACTCCCGCACTAGAGAACAAGCTCTGTGTCGCGGGGGACTTCACAAACATACAATTAACGGACACAAATTACACCCAGACTCAGAACAACTCTTTGTGGGTCACACAAAGTTTTGTCCTGTGTGGGAATTGAACCCACAACCTCGTGCACAGCAGGCGCATACTGCGACCACTGGACCACCGAGGCAGTCGAGTTTCATCATTTCACTTAGCATGGGTATGTGAGACGTCTGACATTTGAAGATAAATATCAATAAAAATGATAAACCAATAAATTAAAACCTATCAATTGAATACTGTAGGCTCTTGATCATTCTATTAGATAACTGGTTAGAGATTGATTCAATCATTTTCTTTCATCTTCATTGTAAAATGGTAAACATTACAAGGGGCAGTTTGTAGAGTAGAAAGATATTATTCAAGTGGTAATGCTTATTTTTGTGAAAACATAACAGAATAGGCAAAGGTACTTAAAGAACATATAATAGCAACCCATATATGTCCCACAGCTGGGCACGGGTCTCCTCTCCTCTATCGAGAGAAAGAGAGAGAGAAGGTGTTAAAGAACATAACTAGTGTAAATTAATCTGTATATATTTTTTATACTACTTGGGTGGCAAACAAGCATACGGTTCGCCTGATGGTAAGCAGTTACCATAGCCTATGGACGCTTGCAATACCAGGGTATTGCTGGCCTATGTTTTCCTCCGTCCTCAGTCAGGCTTGTTCGATAGTATGGTGACCTCAACTCTTATAAGATATAATAGAGTGTAAACTTAAAGAACAAGATTTTTGCATGCATATTGTAATATTACATCTTTGTACGCCATGTTTTATTTAAAAAAAAGTATTACTAATTAGAAAAATAGAGAAAGCCGCTTGCGTTGGTATGGCCATATCCAAAGACGGGAAGATGACTACGATGTCAAGAAAGTACTCGGCATAACAAACCAGCCCAGAGGTAGAGGCAGACCACCCCATTAAAAAAGAGATGGAACAGGATAGCCTTACAATACAGACAACACAAGAGTTCTCTGGCGCAAATGTACAGGGAGACCCAACCCCAGGTGAACTGGGAATATGAGTTGGACAAAGAAGAAGAAGACTAATTAGATAAATACCTGAATTCATCAGAAGTGGCAGCTCCATAGAACTGCTGTGCATATATCATTAAGTTCGAGTAAGTATCCAGTTCAGTATGATTAGGTCTGCCCATCATCACGTTGCCGGGAACTTTGCCTAAATTGCAATGCTTGTATTCGTGCATTTTAGCGCGGGTACCTGATTACAATAAAAAAAAAATACATGAATAATAATTTAAAAAAAAAAATGTTTCCGTTATTGAACGGTAGCAGAAGGTAAGTTAAAAATACGACGATTTGAAACTTAAACGCTGATTGGTGACAAATGAATGTAGCCTTTAGCCAATCAGCGCCGTCAGTGAGTTTATCGTTCATTCGGCCAATCGGCGCTCAAAAGTTATAAAACGGGTGCGCTTTTTGCGATTTACCTGAAATAGGTCAGATTTTTATAATGATCTTGAGAATAACCTTGCAAAAATCAGTTTTGTTGCGGTAACTTTCTATCAGGCGAATTATACGCTCATGTCACATAGATATGTCAATAGACCAGCTATTGGTTACTGAATCAATGCTAAACCGGAGGCCGTGGGTCCTTGGATAAAATTTGTATGATTCAGAAAAGTTTGTATGTTTGTAAAGTCTCGCGCATTATCGGAGCCGTATCATGAAGTGTTAAAATGTAAGTCGTTCGAATTAGAAAGATAGACGGCGCTATAAAGCGTGTCTAGCTCCGTCCCTCTTTTTCATGTTCAACACATCGTGTTACAGTCCCAGGGCTTGTTCCGTAGTGCGGGAGTTGTATTTTTGAAGATACAAAGTTGACTGCCTTGGTGGTCCAGTGGCCGCAGTATGCCTGCTGTGCACGAGGTTGTGGGTACGATTCCCACACAGAACAAAACTTTGTGTGATTCACAAATAATTGTTCTGAGTCTGGGTGTAACTTGTGTCCGTTAATTATGGTTTGTAAAGTTTGTAAAGTCCCCCGCGACACAGAGCTTGTTATCTAGTGCGGGAGTCTTTAAAAAGCAGTAAAGTAAGTGGAGTTACCATCAGGACACAAGAGCTGCAGGTCGTCAGGCAGCAGGTCGCGCGCCCACCACTCGCGGCGCCGGCCCGCGCTGACCTCGGCGGGCGCGGAGTGTCGCACGAAGGCCACGTCCCCGCCGCCCTCCACCATGCAGCGCAGCGCGCCCACGTGACCGAAGTAGTCCTCGCTCGCGTCGCGACGACACCGCCTGCCACACAACACTATTCAGTCATTCATTCAACCTACCAGCGGTTAAATCAAGCTAATATCACTCCAAGACGCAGAAAGCGGTGGAAAACCTCGAACTCAAGAATAGGGGTCTCTAATAGCATAGTTCGTAAAACGCTGACCAGTTGATGGCACCGATTGGAATCTTGCTTTAAACTCGACATTTTCCATATATTTAGTTTGATTTAAAAATTATTTAATAATAATAATAAACGATGTACCTGTAGGAACCGCCATGACACAGATGACACAAGTTGTCGTGTGGCACAGTGCCCGAGTCCACGTACTCAGTGCTGAGCGCGCCGGGCGCACACGACTTGGTGAAGTACTCGGCCGCGGCGTGGGCCCCGTCACAACCGTACGGTCTGAGGAATAATCCAAACTTGTTAAATATAATGTATAATGGCTACTATTTGTGTGTGTGAATTTGGCAATATCATGCTGCAAATACCAAAATATATTTTTATATTTGGCAATATAGTGCAGCATGTATTAAAATAAATTTCCCATCTGATAATGCTATGCAGCATGTGCCAAAATGTATGTTAACATTTAGCAATGTTATGCATCATGTATTAAAATAAATTTTCACATATGCGGTAATGTGCATCAGTATTTCAAAATAAACGTTTTTTAATTATGATAGAACAAGAAAATAATTCGAAAACATTTGCTAAGTAATAATGAATTGTACCTTTCTTAGATGAAAATCGAATAATCGAGTCTGGGGACGGATCGACACTTTCCCAAATTCATTACAATACTTAATTCACTATTTTCCCTAATTCGACACTTTAATTCATTCGCTAATTTCCCTAACTCAACACTTTCTCGAATATGTCTTATTGGACAACTTCTTATTTTTACACTTTGTGAACATGTACAGTTTCACTCGAGTGAATTGAAACTTAAAATATGAACCATTTATCATTAATAATTAAATGAAGGAATACTAGTCACCTGATCCATCCATTAGATATAAGGTATGCCAGCGGGTATACCCAGCCAGCGGCCGTGCCCAGTCCAGTATGACACGTGTTCTTGCCGCGTAAGTATGTCAAGTCGGTGTCCATATCCTGCTCTTTAGCCACCGCCACCGCATAGTACCAATTATCGCCGCTGCTATACACCTATTGTAAATATAGTATTTTTAGGAGGGACTGTAATACATCCCATCGACTTAGAAAAGCATCATGCAGCATCCAGATAAATAACTAATAAAAAACCTACATGTGTTATAGAAGTAGTTGTATTTTGGTGTGAATTTTAGTTTATTTGATAGATAGGAAATAAAATTGTCAGTAGTAAAACTTGTGGGTTTTTTTTATTATAGGATAAATATGATGAATATTTGAACCGTGTAATATGTTAGCTTTCAGATACGCATGGCAAGACCGTGCAGCATAAAGCTGTATACAGAAAGAGAGCATGCAGACTGCGCCGATCTACCAGCGTCTATCGACGCTGATCCCATTAAATAACCGCTACATAAAGCAAGCAAGTTAAAGTAGAGATAAAAAATATACATCGTTCAACGTAGTGAAAAAAAAAAGACATTTGGCGCTAAAAGGTACTGCTTTGGCACATTGTATAGAAACCCGCGCTGACCGATTTCGATAAGCGCTGGTAGATTGGCGCAGGCTGCCTGCTTTCTTTCTGTATACGAGCTTAGAAATTATGTGGATGTTGCTTATCTGATCATTATACCTCCTGCATGAAGGGCACGAGCCTGTGCGTGGCAGCGGCGTGCAGCATGTCTGCAGCATCGAGCAGCACGAAGTCGGCGGCGCCGTCGGCCACGGCGCGCTCGCAGTGCCGCGTGCTGTGCCCGCGCCAGCACACGAGCGCGGGGAACAGGAACGCGGCCGACAGCGCCGTCTGGGAACAGTTACACAAGTATGACCCTTCATTCAGCTCTACAAAATACTCTAATCAAATTTGGTCAACCCGATGAAAAAGCAGATACTTATACATTTGTCAGTTTTACTACGATTTTGCAATAATTGTTTTTTTTTGTTACCTTATTGGTAATTCATAATCTTAATATATATATTTCTTGTGTGCGTGTGTATGTGACTGAACTCCTCCTAGACGGGTGGACCGATTTTGATGAAATTTTGTGTGTGTGTTCGGGTAGGGCCCTGGATGGTTTAGATTCACAATTGGACCCGGTAGGTGGCGCTGCTGTCGGTATTTCAGCTTTTTCCGGCAGGACGACGTCTGCCAGGTCCACTAGTAATTTTATAATGATCTAATAAGTTTAAGCGAACAATTGGCTATTTGACAGTTTTTGAAAAAGTTTTTTAAAGTTTACTGCTGCTTATCTTATACCTCTTACAAATATATTTTTCTTAAAAAAACGTTATTTAATACAAGAAAAAAAAAAGATTTTGTTCATTGATTTGAAATGTAGCGCAAAAACAGTCGATCAAGTCAATTTACGTCAGGTTTAAAATGTGACGTCATTATGGGAAACAAAACTATTTATTTAGGTTCTTATTCCAAAGTTTTTGCATTATAAAACTCGGTACATCAATCAAACTGTTATAGTTATTATAACTCAGGTTATTTTCTTAATAAATATTATTTTAATAAAAAAGAGATGCCAAATGTTGTGTAATGTAGCGTCATAAAATTAAGTTTCGGTTCTTGTAATCCACAGATAAAATATCGCAAGTTTATTTTGCAAAAATATAATAATTACCCTTAGTTTCTTGCAAATAAAAATTATGTATAAGTTATGTTAATCTGAAAGCGGCCTTATCCAATACATTTCATATTTTATTATAACAACTGTCAAGTAGCCAATTCTTGCATATTTGGCAAAAGCTCCAAATATAGAAAAGATTTTGTTTTTGAAATTTATCTATAAAAGTGTCTTCTTCAACAGTAACCGAGTAATCGTTGATCGCTCAGGTACTATCTATATATATCTAAATATTATGGATAACTGAACTACACCCTATGCCAATCCATTTTGCAAAAAAGTAAACAAATCCCGGTTGGTTAAAATTATCACATAAAATATCAATAATCGGAAAAAAATACACACATCTACATGCATTTTGAAGGTTTCAATTTGATAAATTAAGTTTTTACACAAAAAATAGCTATTAACCTATTAAATAAACTAATTTGAAAAATCTCAGTCGTAAAGTAAGGTTATCTTACAAACGAGAAAATCATCTATATGGTCCGAGAAAATCATGTAAAATAGTGATGTGTGAATAAATACGATCGGTACTAGATTAAAATTTTAGTAATCGATTATGGTGTAATAGAAAATCGATCGATTAGAAGAAAGTATAAAGTACATTTTATAAAAATAACAATCCAAATGTATACCTAGTACCAGAATATATTTTATTGTTATTACATGTTCTAACTCAACAAAATAAAACCACATACCCTCATCTTGGAGCACTTCTCCATCTCCTGGTCGCTTGTGACACACAACGTAGCTCGCTTCACAGGACAATCTCTAATACCAAGCACTGCCTTCTCTGCTTGCTCCCCAACATATTTATTATTTAGAATATGCTTAGCTGCCTGTTCCTCTTCTTTTAAGATTCGGAAATTTATAGTAGCATCCTAGAAAAAATACAATAAAAAGAAACTTAAAAGAATGTATTATAATACTAATCTAGTAAACATAGATATTTTCTCTATTTCTCTGGGCACCTACAAGAAAACTGTTGGTGATATCATATATACGGTAGAATAGAGTAGAATATAATATACCTATTGTTAATACTTAAGTTATTTATACTTTGTTTGAGCTGTATCTTATATATTTTTTGTTTAGAATAAAGTAATTGTTGTAAAGTTTAAAAAAAATCTTCCAAATTATTTTTAAGTTAGTTTATTTAAGAACTCTTTTGGTCTATTAGTTAACTTTAAATGTACCCTAGCTTAGTATAAGACTGTATGTTTCTGAAATAAATAAAATAAAAACTAGATTTTTTCCATTACAGAATCATCATCATCTCAGCCAAAATTCGTCCACTGCTAGACATAGACCTCCCCCAAAGATTTCCACAGCATTCAGCCCTGAGCTGACCTTATCCATCGGTTACCCGCTACCTTTACCAGGTCGTCGGTAACTGTGCCATCCGAGCTCGGATGGCACAGTTGGTAGTGCGCTGGGCCGGAACCCGAGAAGCGCAGGTTCGAGTCCTGCTCCGGGCTCGTCTTTTTCCACATTGCTTTAATATTTAAATTTATATTTTTATAATATTGAAGTGGCAACAAGCACACGGCCCGCTTGGTGGAGTTGGTGGTAAGCAGTCACTATCTTATATATAAAATTCTAGTGTCACGGTGTTTGTAATTAAACTCCTCCGAAATGGCTCGACCGATTTTCGTGAACTTTTGTGTGCATATCGGTTAGGTCTGTGAATCGGACAACATTTATTTTTCATCCCCCTAAATGATAAAGGTTTTATTTTTTAGACAACATTTTTTGTTTTTATTTTTTTATGGTAGGTACAGCATACAAAAAAAAATTCAACCCTTAATTTTTACCCATCTACGATCAATTATTTTTTTAATAGCGATATTACTATTTTTATACAAAACAATGTGGTGGGTCAGCTAGTAAGTCTATATAATAAACGTTTGCACTATCTGGGGCATCATTGCATGTTGAAGATGACAAATTGTAATTAATGATGATGATATACCCAGGATAGAAACGCAGATCTGTATTAACACGCAAGTCAGTCGAGATTGCTTGCCTGCATGATGCTTTACTTATAAATATTTTTTACCTGTAACAGTAGATCAGTAGTCTCGTTAGATTTGAAAAGCTGGAATGCTGGTTCAATAAGTTGGCCGCTGGAGTCCACGCGCGGTTTATATGAGGGCATTGAGTTTGTTCTAAAAAAATATAATTCAAAAAAGGAGATTAATAAAAAGTTGCAAGTTGTATAACAATGTTGCCAAGTGTAATTATGTTGCAGGCATAACAGACAGATGGTGCAGATTAAAATATTATTCTAACTTAAGACCTTTGTAGTATAAATCTATACTAATATTATGAAGCTGAAGAGTTTGTTTGTTTGTTTGGTTGAACGCGCTAATCTCAGAAAGTTCTGGTTCGATTATAAAAAATCTTTTTTTGTTGAATAGTGCATTTATCCAGGAAGGCTATAGGCTATATAACATCACGCTATGATCAATAGGAGCGGAGCAGTAGTGAGATATGTTGCGAAATCGGGGAAAATAGTCCAAAATACCACGCGTACGAAGCCGCGGCCGACCCCTAGTAAAATATATACTTACTTGTTATTCCCATCCTCATTCACCCTATTGTTAAAATTAAATTTGTCTCTATTGTAAGGATCGTAAGGATATCTTGGCTTCTCCGTCGTCGAGTATGGGTTGTAAGGACCTCCTGTCTGATACCCGTATGTTGTGTTGTAGTTCTTATTCAAAGAATTTGGCTCGCCGTATAGCTGGTACATTGTTTGGAAAAGATTTTGGTATCTGGAAAAGAAATGAAGAAGAATGTTGTTAATTTAATCTTGCGATCAGTCGAGTAGGCTATAAGCAGGTGAGAAGTATAACCCAATTATTCTAACTGTGCAGTTGGAGCTGTCAACATCGTTTACTTCCCTACTTATCTCCCCGCAGGCGCCTGTCCCTGTCAATACTGTCTGCACTTTCATGTCGCTTGCGCTATTTAAATAACCATTTCCCTCTTTGATATAATTAAAATGATTTTTATTCACATTACTATACATACCTATCAATCAAAATTATTATAATTATCATTGAAATTTTGTTCTAATGCAGCAAACATTGGAAAATGTTGACAATAACAACTGCACAGTTAGAAGAATTGTATTGGTAGGAAGGTAAGCGTACGGGGGGAATTCAATCATACTAACCTAACAACTTTGACAGCTCCAACTGCACAGTTAGAAAAAATGTATTGGTAGGAAGGTAAGCGTACGGGGGGAATTCAATCATACTAACCTAACAACTTTGACAGCTCCAACTGCACAGTTAGAAAAAATGTATTGGTAGGAAGGTAAGCGTACGGGGGGAATTCAATCATACTAACCTAACAACTTTGACAGCTCCAACTGCACAGTTAGAAAAAATGTATTGGTAGGAAGGTAAGCGGGTGGGGGAATTCAATCATACTAACCTAACAACTTTGACAGCTCCAACTGCACAGTTAGAAAAAATGTATTGGTAGGAAGGTAAGCGTACGGGGGGAATTCAATCATACCAACCTAACAACTTTGACAGCTCCAACTGCACAGTTAGAAGAATTGTATTGGTAGGAAGGTAAGCGTACGGGGGGAATTCAATCATACTAACCTAACAACTTTGACAGCTCCAACTGCACAGTTAGAAAAAATGTATTGGTAGGAAGGTAAGCGGGTGGGGGAATTCAATCATACCAACCTAACAACTTTGACAGCTCCAACTGCACAGTTAGAAAAAATGTATTGGTAGGAAGGTAAGCGAGTGGGGGAATTTAATCATACCAAGCTGACGATTTTGACAGCTCCAACTGCACAGTTGGAAAAATTTGATTATACTTCTCATTTGCTTGTATACTATTTATAAATACCTTTTCCGCTGCTCCATAGACACAGCACTGCTAGTGACTATAGCGTCAGCAGGCACGCGTCCCCAGTTACATTGTTCCGCCTCAGTCACCGGCCGACGAGAACCATCTCGGCAGATCAACTCAAACTGGTCTTCTGTCACTCCACCTAGATTTAAAAAACAATTAATCATCGATATAATTAACTAGAGGCACGTACTGGATTCGCACATTTTTTAAAATTTCGTACGGATTATAGAAATTTACTTGCCAGCGAAAAAGAAACAAAACCGAAACTCGTTTTTTTGCCAAAACTCGACCGAAACCGAACTTTCCGTCGGACACTAAAAAAGCTAAATTATCAGCGGATAACATAGGCTATATTTAATTTAAAAAGTATTTTGTAAAATTAAATATAGCCTATGTTATCCGCTGATAATATATAATTACATAATAATTTTAATTTAAAAAGTATTTTTTAAAATTAAATATAGCCTATAATTATCAGCGGATATATATATAATATATCCGCTGATAATTTAGCTTTTTTAGTGTCCGACGGGAAAGTTCGGTTTCGGTCGAGTTTCGGCAAAAAAACGAGTTTCGGTTTTGTTTCTTTTACGCTGGTAAGTAAATTTCTATAATTCTTTTTTGAGAATAAATGTTTATAACCGTATACAAGAAAGTAAGATAGATAAAAGTTAATAAAAATGTTTTTTTAGTTACCAAGTATTGTATGTGATAGCAAAGCGTGCTGTACAGTGGTGTCCCTTACAAACGCTATATCTCCCGAGTTCTTAGCTATAAGACAACGTAAAGCTCCTTCGTAACCAGCGTAAGGGTCTGCTAATGTACATCTGATACCCGCTCCACCTGTGCAAAGTCGGCAGAGTCTACGGAAAAAAAAAAATTACACTCCTAAAGTTGCCAGACGTTTTATATATTTTATACTACTTGGATGGCAAACATGTTAAGCAGTTCCCGTAGCCTATGGACGCCTGCAATACCAAAGGTCAGTTGAGTGTTACCGACCCATTTTTTACACCAGGATTTTAATATGGTGTATCCCTGGTATAGAAAGACGTTTCTTTCAAACGCATCCCTAAATCAGCATTGGAGACCTGTACTCACACACAGGAACACAACTACACCGCTGTGTGTAGTTATTTGGCTGTGGTCTAATAATAATAATAATAAGTTTATTTCACTCTTTCACAAAGGTAAGTACATTAATTTATTACAGGTATAATACAAATAAAGTAATCTCGTTCCTTTGTGAGAGTCTGGTGTCTGAAGTAGGTAAAACCTGTGTTACAGAACACCAGGCTCCCACCTCTTGGACGAATCATGATGATAATTTTTAATTACTTAAGCAAGTACTTAATTTTAAAATAAATCTGATTAAGTAAGTAACAAGTTTGTGTGAGCGAGGGTGTGGGCGTGCGTGCATGCGTGCGTGTGTGTGTGTGTGTGTGTGTGTGTGTGTGTGTGTGTTTGTGTGTATGTGTGTTTGTATGTGCGTGTGTATTTGGATAAGGGACAGACTAAGTATGCGTGTATAGGTTTGAGTATTGAAGAAATGTAACCCATTTTGTTAATTTGAAGCATATTATTTTAGTGGAATGAGAAGATTCTCGGTATCAGTATATGACAAGTTTTGCAACCACGGCGTTAATATTTGTTTTAATTTATACTTATTTTTGTTGTAAATACAAAGATGGGAGTTGATTTTATTATATAAATAAGGACCTAAAAAGCAAAAGAATCTATGTGATAGTGTTGTTCTATATGTTTTATCAGTTTGATAGATTTTATGTTTGCGGCGTTTCGTTGCGTTGATTAAAGGATCGTAATTAGTTATCGAATGTGATTTAAAAACTATACGAAGAATAAAAAGTTGTCGTACTGTAAGGACATTGAATCTCTGATAAAGATCTGCCGTGGGATGCAAGAAAGGAAGAAAAAGTGCAACTTTTATGACTGCTCTTTGAGCACGTTCTAGTTTTATTAGGACGGATTTACAAGCACCACCCCAGGACGTGATGCAGTAGGTTAATATAGATTGGCATAATGCGAGGTAGGTAATTTTGAGAACGTCTTTGTCTGAAACATGTCGTAAATTTTTAAAAATATAAATTAGTTTTCTAGTTCTAGATGTTAATAAATCTACATGAGCATGAAAATTGAGATTTTTATCAATAATGATTCCTAAGTATCTAATTGTGCTAACAGGTTCTAGATCATTACAAGCACATTGAACAGATGGAGTATCAAAAATTCGACAGGAATGAGCCCTGATCGGATTAGGAGCCTCATTGTGCAATTTATTATTTTTGAAGTTAAAAGCTATGTATTTCGATTTGTTGACATTTAAGGAAAGAAGATTGAAACTAAGCCAGTTTGTAACGTGGTTCATACCATTCTGAGCAGATCGATATGTGTCATCCCAGGATTCACCTCGAAAAACTAGAGCAGTGTCGTCTGCAAAGGTGACAATTTTCCCGTTAGGGAGGTCTAGTTGACAAAGGTCATTGATAAAAACTAGAAACAGAGTCGGCCCGAGGATACAACCTTGCGGCACACCAATTTCAATAGGAAGGTCTTCTGTACCCTTATCACGAACATTCCACACTATCGTAAAGTATTCGTATCGAGTTTACTACACGAAAACGGATTCGATACTATTACTTTAATCATCCGTAGCACGAACGCTTAAATTTTACTCTCGTGAACTCGATACTATAGTAAAATAATGCCAAGTATACAATATCAATTTGAACGAATGAAAACGAATGACACGTTTAAAAATTGCTATTATTAAATTCATCAAAACATTAACTGTGCTTAAAAAGTAACAAAATGTAAATATAATGTTACAAACTTGTGTAATATGTAAAGTTGAATTATTATTTACTTTAAATTACAATATTATAATTAAATACATTAATTTTCAAAAAAGCTTTAAGCTTATCAATTTCTAAACGTCGCCATTTTGTTCAAATTTGAAGTTTTGTTTGACTGTTGAATGTGACTTTTTACGCGCGGAATTCGTCGTATTTCCAAATATGTTAAAATATTGTTATAATTGTTAACAAAACAACTAAATAGTGAATAAAAGTAATAAAACTTTGTCTGAAACAATCAAGGAATGCAGAATTTATCTTACCTTTAACTGAATTTAACAAATGGATACCACTGGGCTACTAAAAAGTGGAAGGAATTTACCAACAGCCAAGAAGAATCTTGGAGTGAATAAAAGTGGCGGGAAGTAAGTTACATTTTTATATAAATTGATTCACACTAAAAGGTACACTACACTGCACGTCTATTTTCACTTGTTCAAATGTTGTATGCATAATTACTTCATTTGCTTTGCAAGGTGTCGTGTAATAGTGATAACCCAACATAATGATAGAGGAAAGACTAAAACTCTAAATAAATAAAACAGTTGGAATAGCTTTGCCTCAATTTGGTTTTAGCATGCTTTGTGCAATTTTATAACAGCAAAATGGATATAGATATAACTATAATATATTATTTGCTGTTTTGCTTATGTATACAAATTGCCATAATTTTTTGGAAATAATATTACCTAATAATATGATAGTTCATTTTCACATTGTTCAAGAACTTATAACACACACACTACCTCTAAAGGGGACTCTAATCAATATTTTATTTGTAATACCACCTGCAAAAGAGGGTCTTAGGGAGTATGCAACATTGATTAGTAAGTTGATATATTATATTTTACCTACTCACTGTATAATATAGTCCTGAGACACACACGTCTGACCTTATTGTATATGCACAAGAAATTCAGAAATTGCATAAAATATGCACAATATGTTCACCACTACTAAGTGATACAATAATATATGTTACTAAGATAATACCCATTCATGTGTGTGTTGTTATACCAACCTTGACAACTCTTGCATATAATGGCCTACCTATAGATTACTATAGAATATAATTTATGCAATAATTTTTTTTCTTGTTCTTTCAGGCGATGAATACCCCATGATACTCCAGGTTACAGCAAGAATTAAGGACTACTACTGTCAATGATGAGTCCCATCATACCACCAAAGCCCAAATCAGTACTGAGACAGTAGGCTGTCTTAACAAAAGCTTCATAGAGTCACTACCACTGTGAAAGGTCATGGTCCTTTACATTACTACTCTGAGTTGTGAAAAACGGGGTGGAATACTATATGTCATTATTGTTGGTTGAAATGTTAATTATTGTTATTTAGTACCTATCCTATATGTATACTTTTATAATAAATATTTTTTAATTGTCATGTGGTTGCAACTTATTTATTACCTTACAATAATAAAATTAGATAGGTAGAAAACTTTATATGTTGGTAGGTATATGAGATTTTCATTTTTGTTACAATATTCATTAAGTAGGTGCCTATAATTAAGTTACACTATTAACAGTGGGCTACAAGCAATAAAAATATTAATAACTAGTGGCCTGTCCCAACATTGCATCGGTAAACAATTATTTACCTAGTTCTCTAAGGGGTTCCTATTTTTTTTCTAATACAATTTCTCAGTGATAATGTAGCATTAATTAGTGAAAAAAAACATTACATTCGGTCGCATAGTAATTAAATTAAGGAATTCATTACAAACCTATAAATTCATTTTTTCTTTTTATAATATTAGTATAAACATGGTAAAAAGAGGTAAATAAGTACTATAACACAAACACTAGCTAGGTACAATGATAACATAATATTTGATGTCTTTACAATACTTTACATCAAATATAATAATACTAGCTGTTGCCCGCGGCTCCGCACGCGTGGATGTCGGTTATCGCTGCAAAAAGTAGCCTATGTGTTATTCCAGACCATAATCTATCTGTGTGCCAATTTTCATCCAGATCCGTTCAGTAGTTTTTACGTGAAAGAGTAACAAACACCCATCCATCCATCCATTCTTACAAACTTTCACATTTATAATATTAGTAAGGATTATGTTATTATTGTAATCAACTAGTGTTATTTAATTATTAAGAGGTATGTTGTGTACAAAATAAAATACCTTTTTAAAGTTAAAGTTATATTTTTAGCCTAACTTTGCTTTGCTTTGCATAAAGCAAAGTAAGGCTAAAAATATAACTTTAAAAAAGTATTTTATTTTGTAGTTGTAATAAATAATAGTATCAATGCCACAGAACGATTTTTGTTTGGTCATAAAAACAATATTATACTTAATTCACTAATATAACGCACGGCTAACTACCTTTCGATAGCATTGTCACCTCAAAAATGTCCGTGAGAGCACTTGCGAGTTTCTCGATAGCCAGCTATCGAGAAATTCGATACTATACGTCAAAAAAAATGTTCGTGCTACCGTTTTCCAGAGTTTCATTCAATTTTACTACTCGATAACTATACGATTACTATACGAAATGTCACTTTAGTGTTCGTGCTACCATTTTTTAGTTCCAAATACGCCCACGGAGCGCTGATCAAGTTTCCATACAAAAGTTTACTATTACTATTCGAATACGTTACTATAACGATACTTCAAAAATGTTCGTGATAAGGGTACTGTAAGGTGGAGGTCCTTCCTCAGTCGGGCATGCTTGAGCTCGCTAGTATGGTGCCCAACCTCTATTAATACAACTTGCAATAAATCTACAATGTCTTGCGTATCAAATATAATAATGCAAACTACGAAACGAAATAGCCCATCATTACTTTAGTGTATCAGGCAAGTTTGCAGACACAAGTGTCGACGACTTCTATTCCATCATGGTAAGAGTCTAGTGTGTGACGGGTGCAAGAGTTTGAATAGCGTACTGAAGATACAATAAAAAACTAAGTAACTTGTGAATTGTATCGTCGAGCGCGTGGGGTTCACCCAAAAAGTACACATATAATACACAGTATAGTATAACTCATAGACACCGTTCGGTGACGATAACGCGAGTTCCATGAATTTTGTTAACCAAAAAAGTGCTGAATGCAATAAAGAAGTATTCACTTAAGAAAGAAAAACAGAAATTTAAAAGTGAAAAGAGAGGTAGGGCACCATACTAGCGAGCAAGCCCAACTGGGGAAGGACCTCCACCGTACAGAAGACCACAGCCAAATGACTACACACAGCGGTGTAGTTGTGTTCCTGTGTGTGAGTACAGGTATACAGCGCCCATTTAGGAATGCGTTTTGAAAGAAACGTATTCCTATCCCAGGGTGTCTTCCATCTTAAAGCCCTGGTGTAAAAAAATGGGTTGGCAACACGCAAGTGATACCTCTGGTAATGCAAGCGTCTATAGGCTACGGATACTGCTTAACACCAGGCGGGACGTATGCTTGTTTGCCACCCAAGTAGTATAAAAAAAAAAAAAAATGTTACAGAACATAGACTGACGCCAAATAGGTAGGCATAGCATAGGGTTTTTTTAAGTAAGGAGTTGTAAAGTTTTTAAGGGTCGGCAATTACGAGAGAGCTGGTGTTACAAGCGTCCATTGGCTATGGTAACAGCTTAGTATCAGGCGAACTGTATGCTTGTTTGCCTCCTTGGTAGTATAAAAAAATAATATTTAAGCTAGGGCTGCTACTGCTACCAATTTGGCTTGGCATCGGCATCATTTCGTACTTTAATTGTTTTCACTGTCTGTTTTAGGCTGGCTTCACACGTGTCTGGGAGACCTGTACGGAGCGGGCCGCTAGGGCTAAGGTCGCGAACGGACCAATCCGCGTCGCTGTCAAACGATATTCTGGCGCCTCACGTGTGTCTTAGCTGTGAAGCCAGCCTTAATATTGTATTGTATACAGCCGTATTGTAGTTCTGTACACTTACTTGTCAGAATTATCACCAATAGGGTTGTACATATCCTTCAATGAGTTCGGTGCACAAGATTCACCAAAGAATTCTATTGCAGATTTCACGTGATTGTTACAATCTGTTATCTTCAGACCACCATGTTGCATTAGCTAAAACAATGATAATCATGATTAATTTGCTTACAATTTCTGTTTTTAACCCCTAAATTATGGTGGACTCGAAACAATCTTTTTGGTACCGTGTGGGGATAGAACCCACAACTCACAGCACATTGGTGAGGTAACCATTTAAGCTACTAGACTAATTGTGCCACTAACTGGAAAAAAAAGGATGTGGTGAATTAACCACAAGCCACTAAACTAATTGTGCAGCTAACTGTAAAAATAGGATGTTTACATTAGGAAGTAACAATTCTATTGTATTTTGGTCCCATTTGGAGAACATTGGTAAAAAAAACGATTTAATAGGCAGTAATACAATTTTGCATTTTTTTCCTACATTTAAAAAACAAACTTTAATACTTACAACATGTATAGGCATCACCCATCCAGCGAGTGCACCAACACCTGGGAAGCAGGCCTTTGCCCCTCGCAATGGTTGCAGACCATAGCCAGGTTGTAGCTCTGGTAGACCACCCTTGCGCACCACAGCTACAGAGTACTGATACGGCTCACCACGACCGTATAACTGGGTAACAAAAAGGAAAATTAAAATTAATGCTTTCAGTAATTGGTGCTCAATAAAAATGGTAAATAAGAATTTGGTACCAGAAAAACACAATATTATATTGACCAACCTGGGAATCAAACCAAGGCTCACAAGTTATTTAAATAAAAGAAAGGTCTGTATACAAAATGTGCTTGCAAACTTATCTTACCTATATTTGGCAGATCAAGTTTGAGAATGGAGAGACCACACTTTAAGTCATGTTAACTTAGTAATATAACATTCTTTACAAATCCCAATACATGTTTTACAACTTTAACATAACCTTTTAGTCATTAGAACTACAAAAAAAGCCATGTGGTCACTCAGGTTACAGTAATATAACATTCTTTTTTCAAATTCCAATGCATTTTTTACAACTACAGAAAGCCATGTGGTTACTCAGGTTACACACACATACTTTAATCTTTAGTTTATTTCACATAGTGTGGGTACTGTGACGTTTAACATTTTACGATGAAGATGGTTTTTAATTTAATCGTCTTTCATTTTCATTGTTATTTAATTTCAAAAGTCAAACCTCACGGTACTCACGCTATGTGAAATATACCATGTATTGTTTAACAAATAAAGAAAAAAAAATTACCTCTTGAAGAATAGGCACAAGAGAATGGTATCTGCCAGCGACATATACTTCACCAGCATCAAGACCAACTAAAGATGCCTCTCCTCTGTCCACCCATGTCATACATTCTTCTGTGTCAAAAGCCTGCAATTATTGTTACAATTAATTAAAAAAAATTCAAAATTTAACATGCCAGAGAACTAGACACAAGGTATAGAAAAGTATTTTCTGTATTGTCCCTCAAAAGTATGCGTATCGCCCATACAATTTCCGCATTCAGGGCAAAGTTTGATCAATTTCCTATGGAGTAGATGGTTTTACAAACATAAAAATCATGGACACTTAGATGCATCCAGATACAGAACAGTAATTTGTGGATTATACAAACCCACAACACATAAAAGTAATTTGATCTATACTATATTATAAAGAGTGTATATGTGACAATATAGGGGGTAATTTCTGGATCCACTGAACCAATTTTAAATTATTTTACCAATAAAAAGCCGTAACTAAGTGTCATAGGCTATATTTTATTGACAAACACAATTAAGGGACCCTGGGAAATACCCCCCGTAAGAAGTCAGGGCAGGCGGCGACTTTATTAATAAATAGAATTGATAGTAAACTTTTTTTAACAAAATCGAAACTACCTGCTTTCAAGTCATTCATTCAGTCAGATACTGACATAATTAGACTATGACTCATCAACATGTCACATTATCCGAAAATACATCTGTGTTGTTATATGCACAAAGGCCCACCTGAGCGGCCAAGTGCGAATAACACCCTGTCAAACTAATTATCAACAGAAGAAGTTGCAGTATTTTTCAATAGCCCTCAGTTGGGTTTACATAAACAAAGTACTGTCCACTTACCCTCTTGCATTGTAACTCAATATAATCTTTTCCAAATAGCCCCTTATCCTGCATAACAGATCTGGCCAGTTTCTCACATTTTGCTTGTTCTAATATTGATGTAGTACACCAAGTGATAATATCTTGGCCTTCTACCCTAGGCACTTTACCTAAGCCATTTATACTGGCACTGCCATATATATCGCCGTTTGCTAATCCTGGAATAAAATGTTGTTGTTATTCATTAAATACATTATTTATTAGGTCTTAAACTAGAGATGTGTAGAAGTGTGGGTAGGCGAATGGTATGGTGGAAAGATGAATCAGAGAAGGTAGCTGGGGGAATGGGACATGAAATGAAGAGAGGGGTTTAAAGTGAGCCTGTTGCCAGTATGACAAAACTATATCAAATTAATTTAAGGTTACAAAGTAACATATATGAAGGTCATAAATTGTAAGTGGTCACATATATAATGCCAGCCAATTTACCTAAGGCTTTTTCACTGATAAGTTAATAATATATTTTAATATTTTAAGCAATGTGGAAAAAGATGCCCAGAGAAGAAATTGAACCAGCGGCTCTCGGGTTCCAGCACAGCTCCACAGTTCGAATTTGTCCACAAGTAATTATTAATAATAATAGTTTATTTAAACAGAGACATACAAGTAAGTACATAATTAAAATTTGGGTGACATCAGGTAGGTTATAGTTTTTTATCAAATATGATTTTAATAAACTTTTAAACAGTGCTTATTTGTCAGCTGGCCATAGGCAATGTTGTATTCCTTATTAGCAGAGTAAGTTTGATAGTAGAAAATACAAATATTACAAGTAACAATAATTAATACAATGTTATTGAATGTTACTGCTACCTAAAGTTATCTTATTCGAAAAGTGTAGTCATGTATAAAAAAAAGTCATGTATAAAAACTTACCAAATAAGATGAATATCAGTATATATAGAGAGTGGGCATACATTTCTATTTCTGTTTTTTGTTGTTTCAGTTAATATACTCTCATTTTTTAAGGTAAAATTATCGTTACAAATATCACTGGGTCACGCCCACCACACACAAAATCCAAACAACAAACTTTATGAATGAACAATGAATGAATTTGAATTAATTCATTTGATTAGCCGGTTGTTTTTTTGTTTACGCCTATGAATATAAGTCTTTTAAGCCTTATCGAAAAGTGTGTGTATGTGCTGCCAGCTTAAAAAAATGCTTGAGCAAGGAACTATTAAAATAGCTTCCGACTACAGCACAGAATACTTAATAGTTGACTACAGTTAACTTAGGAATTTAGGATTAAATGTTTATATGAATTATAATTTATAACATATCTTATTTACAAGATTAATATCATACACTTATTTTAACATACTAAGTAAATCTATAATATCTCTGATAAAAAATAGAAACGAAATAATAATTATAGACATAATAATATTTATGAGCATCACGGTCAACTAGAAACGTGCCTAAAAGGCTAGCGGCACTGACCCCTTTGAATAGCAATACTAATACTCTGCGCTTCTGCTAGATAAAGGCCAGCTTCACAGAGAAAACCATAAATGGCTCAAAAACGTATTTATCTACTAAATTACAGTGTTTACGCCGTTTAAGAGCCTCTGCATTGCAGTAGTAGCACCAGCACAGCCTGCAGTACTTGAAAGATGGGATGGTGCAAGGGTGTCTCACTAAGGGCCTGTACATATTTCAAGACAGTAACGATGAAGGAACGGGCGCACTCAACAGCATCTTCTGGAATCTGTAAAAATAAGATTTTTTCATACCAAACTACAAAAACGTAAAAGAAAATTATAACTGAGTAATAAGTGTTTGTGCGTGGAACGTGGCTAATGTCAAACCAACAAGTGTCAAATAAAAACATTTGATTTGACCGCTTGACATTGTTTTTTTTTCAATTCGACAAGTTTGACATTTTTATTTAGGAGAAGTTTCACGAAATCGCAGTATCAATTTTTGAAAATTTAGTCGCTAAGTAGGTAATAACAATATTTATATTAAGATTTATATTCTTATGGTATAAATATAGTTACAAACTTAATTGTATGACGTTAATATCGATTATTATTTTTATATTTTGCAGGTTACAATAATTGTTGTTCAAAACAAATTTTTAACAAAAGCACGTGTTTTATTACTTCTTCGTTGCGATGGTTGTATTCACGTGTGGTCATTGTGGGGAATCTGTACAAAAACCTAAAGTGGAGAAACATTATTTGACAAAATGCAGAAATAGAAATCCTAATTTATCCTGCATGGACTGTTTTAAAGATTTTTTGTAAGTATTTTAATACAAATATTTGTTTACATGCTTTTGAACGCTCTATTTTTACATAATATATTGGCATTTATAATTGTTTTTGTATATACATACACAATAATTGAACTGGTATTAGGCATTTAATACAAAATGTTGTTGGTTTGTTCTATGTTTTTTTCTTTTTCCTTACTTGTTAAAAAGACAAATCTTGCACTATTGTACAATCCCCATGTTGACTTGATAAACATACAACTCATAGATGCAAAGTATATTTAGACTCGGCACAAATATTGAGAATTCCTTAAAGTTTTGAACACACTTGAAGTCCAATAATGTTAATCATTACTAAGCATAACTTTAAATATTTTAAATGTGATATATATTATTTATAATTTTCAGTGGGCAAGACTATGAAGAACATATAAAGTGTGTGACTGAAGAAGAGCGTTATTCTGGTAAAGGATTTGTTTCTAAGGAGAAAAAGGGAGAGAGGAAACAAAACACTTGGGTAGAGATGTTACAATCTGTTCTTGATGAACAGAAAAGTGCTTCCGGTAATGTACTAAGAATAATTGAGGCTGTAAGCAAACACACCAATACCCCAAGAAAGAAGCCTAAGTTCTTCAACTTTGTGAAAAATGTTTGTGGACAAAAAACAAGTCCAAAGGACATTGATCAAGCTTGGGACTTAATATCTGTTAAGCTTTCTGATTTATCTAATGCTAATAATAGGAATCAAAATCAAAAGAAAGATACAACTGAAGAGAAGAATGAAAATGATAAGAAGCCAGAAACAAAAACAAATAGTATCATTGAAGAAGTTAAAGAAGAAGCTGATGATGATAGCTCACAGAATGGCACAGAAGAACAAAATGGTGATGCTGATAAAGTAGATAAAAAATTAACTAAGAAGCAAAGAAAGGAAGAGAAGAAACGTAGAAAGTATGAAGCAGAACTTCAAAGTGCTGAAGCTCCACCCCCAGAAGAAATTGTAGAAGAAACAGAGACCAAAAAGGGAAAGAAGAAGAAGAATAATAAGTCAGAATCTGTCGACGATGAAGACAGTGCAGGTGAGGGTAAAAATGGAAAAAACAAGAAACGCAAGAGACAAGACACAGTCAACAGTAATGGCCATCATGAGCCTGTTGAAATTAGCATGGAACCTGTTCAAAATGTAGCTCCTGTTAATGTGGTTACTCTGAAGAAGAAACAGAGAACAGCTGAAGAAGAAGCTGAAGAAAGTATTTGTCTCCATGACCAAAATGTTGCCAAAATTGGTGAACTAGCAGTAAGCAGTGATAAATTCAACTGGCATGCAGTTATCATGTCTGTGTTGGAGAAGAAGGGTAATGAAGTGCCTTTTAAAAGACTACAGAAAAAGGTGTTATCGGAATACTCTGAGGCTACCGGTCGGGAAGTAGATGACAGAATTGCAGATAAGTTTATAAAGAAATTGAGAAGTGCACCAAATGTTAGGGTTGACAAAAATAGAGTATTGCTTATTGATTAGGGCTGATACATATTGCCATATATTGGAAGACTTGTGTATGCATAATTAGAGATTGAGATGTATATCTTTGATTTTGAATGAGTGAGAGACATTTATTGTTGTTAAATAAACCCTGAATCTTCTATTTATGTCGTGTGTATTCTATGATATAATGTAGATTTTAGTTCTTATCACAGGAATGATAATGCAGTTTGCTATTTTAGAGGATTTCTTAATAAACATTCTTATCCATTTATTCTATGTTGTTTCTACTAGCTAACTAGATGTGTAATGTAAACAAACTTCAATCAAGTACTATAAATTCTATGAAGCTGTTTTTATATTAAAATATTTAATTCTGCAATGAGTATGTTCTAAAAAGTTTAGGGATAATTCAATTGAATTATACATTTCAATAATATTGTCAATAAAAAGTAATATGGTTTGATATTACAATATTATTGTTAAATTAAGTGCTTATTAAGTCAGATCACACAAATCTTTGTGTGATGAGTATGAACATTTGTTCTGTGTTGGGGTAATGTTTATCTATTGGATATTTTATTGTCAATGTTTACTGTATTGTTAAAATTGCTTACTTTTACAAATTATTGTATATGGGATTTTATTGCAGAAATTCTTTCAGATAAGGGCCTTATACCAAGTCATATCAATTCAAATTTTAGTGACCTATATATATTTAAATTAAAATAATAACAAAAGTTGAAAATATTGTTGCATATAGTTTGATTAAAGTATTGCGCGTCTTGTAGAGGTTATAATGCACTAAGATGGGTTGCACAGAAGGAAACGCACTATGTACTGTATTCATTGTTAACGACACTAAAAAGAATGCGATTCACGACCAGGATCAGTGGAATCTATTATGGTAGTGACACGTTAACAATGTATCATAGTGTAAGGAAGAATCTTTCTTTATATAGTGTGGGCACTGCCGCAATCTGTCATAATAAATACCTATCAATTAAGACTGCCTTGGTGATCCAGTGGCAGCAGTATGCGCCTGTTGTGCACGAGGTTGTGAGTTCGATTCCCAAACAGGACAAAACTTTGTGTGACCCACAAAGAGTTGTTCTGAGTCTGGATGTTATTTGTGTCCGTTAATTGTATGTTTGTAAAGTACCTGCGATACAGAGCTTGTTCTCTAGCGCGGGAGTTGTCTTTTTTAAAACGAAAACGAAAAATTTTTATTAAAGACTGATTCATTCAGCATATAAGTACGGACTGGCAACGTAGCGGGCGCGGCGCTCACGACCGGTGGCGTTCGAAGTTTGAAAACCACGCCGGTGCGCGAGCGCCCTGATTTTGAGTGGTAGGTATTTACTTTGATATAATGCGACAATCCACTATGTCACTATGTCTTACTCTTTGTGCCCTACCACCTGCACTCTGAGCGACCTCTGCGCTACCACCGATGAAAGGTGGCAAAATTCTTGGAATCTACAATTAAATACTCTACGTATTATTGACACGGAAAATAAGAAGTAGTAACAATATTTTATTCATCAGTGGTATCCTTTTTTAATGACACCATTGAATGTTCATTAATAATTTTAAGGGACTGTTTGCACCGTGTTTGCATCAGTGCAAGAACTCGTGTTATGTAAAAGCTCTTGGACTATATACGAGAGACTAGTACGGGAGCCTAACCATGGCATTCACAGTGATGTTATTCGATGTAAAGTTTACATGTTGATTTTTGAAATTGAGATCGAAAATGTACCTATGTGTACTTAACCAGTTCTTAGTGTGATTTGATTTTAGGGAAACAATTGGATCTCACAATTAATGAGTTCAATTGGAATTCCTATATTTTAAAATAAATAACAAGTTTTTTTAATATTTTCTCTTTGAATAGATAAAAATAATAATGTTTTGTGTATGTGAGAATGTTGCTAGTTCAAAATTGATGTATCTACTAGATAAATATAGTGTAATTTTTTTGAGGCCAAATTTTAACAGATGTTACATCTACCAAGTACTTATGTTTTCCATTTCGATTCGGTCGATATAATAAATGTTTAAAGGAAATAAAAAGTTCATAAAAAAATGTTTCGGAATATTTTTATTTTTGACCCACTACTTTAGACTTCATGAAGTCGTTTGCTTATATAAGGAGGCAAACAAGCAGTCCTATTAGGTGGATTGTAAGTAATTACCGCAGAGTTCATTATAATAATATAGAAAGTAGTTACTGTAACATAGTTACCGAAAAAGGGACATAGTAAAAAGTGCTACAGGTCTTGACCAATGATTGCGACAAGGTCCCGGCGCTGCACCACCCAAGCCGGACACGACTCGGGCGTAAGCTGCGCCGAGTCGTCGTCGCAGTCACAGTGGTGGCAGACAGGACTCAGTTTCCTCCTAGCGACCTTGTGTAGGTAATGCCCGAAACAACCGTGCCCGGGTAAAACCTGCACCAGCCGGAAGGAAAGGGTCTCGTACTGCCGCCCCGCCTACCTACTCTAACAAGATCGGCTGAAGCGCCTCCACGGTCCTGAAACCGGCTTGTGGAGCCTCCAGCCGACTTGACCACTGGGCCATGATGGCACTGTGGGCGGCCTCGCGCCACTCGCGGATTTGTTCGGGGAGTCCGCTGCTCTGCCCGAACTGAACCGCCTGTATGTCCTGAACTGAGCCAGTCCAGAAGGATTGGCTACGTTCGTTCCCTTCGCGCAAGGCGCGCTTTTGACGGGTTGTCGTAAAATAACATTTTTAAATTTGGGAGGAATTTGAATTACACATAACATAAATTTAATGAATTCTCTACCTATAAGTATAACATTTTTTTATAAAAACAATAATTTTACGCGACATTTTTGAACTCACTGTTAAGGCCACTTTGAGCTGACCTCCCATATACACTAAAACATGGGATAAAAACTGAAAGCCGGTCAATAAAGGTAGCTTATCTTTCTTTACAATATTATTATTAGTCTACATAGATAAAATCATTTGACGAAATAAAGGAGGAACAATTGAACTTTTATCGTATACCTACCTATCTTAGTTACTTAGTATATCTTAGTTATTTCGTACCTAATCTAAATTTCTAGACTTATTCATAACACTTAGTATTCGGGGTTGATGGACCTACTTCGATGGTTCATTAGTCACAAAGAAAGGGCTATAGAAGGGAATAAGGTGCGGCCATTATGCCTACCATTAATCATTTTCATTCATCAAGCGACGTTAACTTTATTTTCGTGCTCTACATTCTTATAAAGAGTTTTTGTTATGGCGCACGCCGAATTTGGCGCTGTCGTGTTATTTGAATTCTTTGTTAACACTTTCCAATAATAGGAAAATATGGGGCAGGGCGCACCTAAGTATTGACAGACAATTTGGTCTGATGTTGACATTGTTTAAAGGTTTTAAGCTATTTTTAAATCGACGGTACCTAATATATTAGCACAGTGTAAATACCTCTTTATACCTTCTATATTAGTTTGATGTCGAATTAAAATCGAAAAAAAAAGATTAGATTTAAAATCGAAACTAAGAAAGCATGTCTGCATTGAATGCATCTGCATAAGATCTTGGCAAGCCGAATACTTAGCACTCTTCGGACTGACGAGTACCTAAGCTGCTGCTCAGATGATGAAAATATTATTTAACTATCATTCTTCTTCTTATCGTTTAGTTAGTAAACAACCTGGTGACAGAGTTATTTATTTACTTAAATAGTTTATTTTTTATTCTTGAGAAACAGTATACATGTTTTTACACTAATCACATATATACCTACCTACATTTTACTTCCTACCTATATACTTAAAACTAATTTAATCATATCACAGAGTTATTAAGATCGCCCATATTTAGGCCTTTGTCATGATCTAACGACTGTTATTAGTCGGATCCGACTTTTAACGTGCCCTCCGAAGCACGGAGACGCTCAGATAGAATACCACTATGCGCTCACACATCTAGGTAGGTATATAGGATTACCGCGCCCTTGGTAGCTTAACCCGCTGATCGTTTACCGAACAGCGAGTGCATCTTACTAAGAGCATCTCTTGATTATTTAGATAAATGTATGTTTGTAATGATTTTAGTAGGTAGGTACCAAAGATGTTATAAGTAAAAAGGTGTCGATAGGTTAAAAGCGATTAGCGAGCGGATATATCTATCTATAGACTGTGGCGAGAGCAATTATTAATTTTTAAAGTGAAAACTTCTTAAGGCGCATTGAGCACTTTTTGGGTGAACAAATATCATGGAACTCGCTTATCGTCACCGAACGCTTTTCATGAGACAAACCAAAAGTAATTCAAAAATAGAAGTGAAAACTTCTTTAGGCACATTGAGAACTTTTTGGGTGAACTCGCGTCATCGTCATCAAGCGCTTTCCATGAGACAAACCAAAAATAATTTAAAAATAGAAGTGTAAACTTCTTTAGACGCGTTGAGGACTTTTTGGGTGAACTCGCGTCATCGTCACCAAGCGCTTTCCATGAGACAACCCTAAAATAATTCAAAAATAGAAGTGAAAACTTCTTTAGGCGCGTTGAGCACTCCTTGGGTGAACTCGCGTCATCGTCACCAAGCGCTTTCCATGAGACAACCCTAAAATAATTCAAAAATAGAAGTGAAAACTTCTTTAGGCGCGTTGAGCACTTTTTGGGTGAACTCGCGTCATCGTCACCAAGCGCTTTCCATGAGACAACCCTAAAATAATTCAAAAATAGAAGTGAAAACTTCTTTAGGCGCGTTGAGCACTTTTTGGATGAACTCACGTCATCGTCACCAAGCGCTTTCCATGAGACAACCCTAAAATAATTCAAAAATAGAAGTGAAAACTTCTTTAGGCGCGTTGAGCACTTTTTGGATGAACTCGCGTCATCGTCACCAAGCGCTTTCCATGAGACAAACCAAAAGTAATTCAAAAATAGAAGTGAAAATTTCTGTAGGCGGGCTTAGCACTTTTTGGGTGAACAAAAATCACGGAACTCTCGTCATCGTCACTGAAGGCTTTCCATGAGACAAATTTAGATAAATAAATGTTTTTCTTATGTTTTTTAGTAGGTAAGTACCCACTTACCTAGTTGCAAATTGCTGTTGTTTCGTCAATATTATAACAAAGGTTTCTAGCTAATATCTGCGAGTAGGTGTTACTCGTAGGTACTAATAAGAACTTTTATTGTTGCCGGAAGACTCTCATTTGTAATGTGTGGCCATTTGGCAGCGAAACGTGGGCAGATAATATTTTACGGTAAGACTATTACGTGCTATCGTATTGTGTAAGCGGACATTTTGTTATCGTAAATGAAGATATTTTTTATGACTGTTTTTTATTGTACCTACTTATAGGTCGTGGAAACTTTCTAACAGAGAAACCTTCGAACAGGATACGGCCTGCCTTATGGTTAGAAGAAACAGTGGAATAGAGACGCTTGCAGTCTCAGGTGTTGCCAATCTAAAAACATACCGTACCGTAAGATTCCAGAGGAATTTCTTACCACGTACGATTAGGCTGTGGAATTCCCTGCCGAGGTTTTCCCAAGAGACTATAGCATGAGGTTCTACAAGAAAGTAGTTACAAGGTTTTTAAAGGGTAGGCAACGCGTGAGTGACATCCCTGGTGTTGCAAACGTCCATAGGCTACGGTAACTGCTTACCATCAGGCGGGCCGTATGCTTGTTTGCCACCTTGGTAGTATAAACAAAAATACTCAGCGTTTAGTGATTGTAAACTTGTCTCAGGGTAACAGCGCATCCCTAAATGAGCAATGTCACCCTATTGTTACGCTACTGTCTCTGGTATTGCAAGCGTCCATAGGCTATCAGGCGGTATTCCTACTTACTTGGCTCGTGTAAGCTGGCTGGCTGGTCTTCTATAAGGTAGAAGGTGGGTTTTACGCTCTCTTTTCGAGTTCGACTGTGTTTACAAGGCATTTTACTCATATTATAGTTAATAGATAGGTTACTATGTATGTTTTAGTCAAGTAATGTCCTCAGTGTGCACAGTTGACTCCACAGCTGGTCTCGCTATTTAACACTGCGCGGCATATTGTTCGTTCGATTCCCACACGTGGCGAAAAATTGTATGATCCATAAATGATTGTCCCGAGTGTAAGTGTACTTTGTGTCCGTTAATTGTATGTTTGTAAAGTCCCCCGCGACACAGGCTTGTTTCCTAGTACGGGAGTTGTCTCTTTAAAGGAAAAATTAGTTGAATTTCAAAAGAGTATTCTAATTCAAAGTAAATATTCGTTCAAAACGAATACTCAAGTTCTTTCCAAACATTCATTTGCTGAAACGTTTAATCATTAGCCCCTACAGTAGAAGGTAAACTTAGACGTAAAATACACAGTCCTCGATTGCCAGAGTCCAGTCACTTTGAAAATAGAATTAAAAGACATTGTAATAGATACCTTTGAATTCTTTTGCGACTGCCTTTATCTAAGTATTTAACTAGCTCTTTGATAGCCAAATGAGTTCGCTAGCAATGTTTTTAATAGCAACAACAGGGGCCTTCCGACGCCTTTATATAATTTTTACACAAGGTATATTTTTCATTAAATTCCGATCAATGACAACATTTTCAATTAAGATCAAAAATACATTGCTATAAAAACGTCATGGTATGGCTGTACTTATTGTTTATACTTTAAGGCTGAGATTGATAGTTTAAACCGTGTAGTCAGATGATTTGTTTTAAGAGTGTAGTCAGATAATTTGTTTACGGCCAAGAATGAATTCGCTACAGCCTGCTGGTAGTTAGCAAAGCCATGACAAGATCTTAGTGACACATATCTAGATGATAAGTACCTAGTTGAAATCTAATGTAAATCTATATTTTAATTTTTTAATAAACTCCCACACTAGGGAACAAGCCCTGTGTCACAGGGGACTTTACACACATACAATTAACGAGCACAAAGTACACCTATTTTATCTAATTTCTTTCTATCTTTTTTCTACAACGAACCCACAACGCGCTGCGCAGTAGTAAATGGCGAGGTAACCACTTAAGCCACTGAATCAACCGATTCATCAGTTTATAATCGATCAGAGAAAAAAATGATTTTATTTTTTATATTTGCTCCAAACTTTCCTTTGTATCACCAAGGACGATTCCTTGGAGAGAAACAAAGAAGAACCTTCAAACTGCAATAGGCTCCATGTCACACAGTATGACATGCCCCCCATAGTACCTACCTACTTTATCCCCGTCATTCTGGTATAATGGGCGTCAAAATGAGATGTTACTTTTATAATTGTGTGTATTATATACAGTAGAAAACCTAGCATGGACAAATTTATCATGTCTTGTAGACAAGATACGACAAATGCTATGTGACCATTCATCATCATCATCATCCTCTCAGCCTGATAATGTCCACTGCTGAACGTAGGTCTCCCTCATATGTCTCCACAATGGCCGACCATTGGTTGACGGTATTTGACTGATGACGTATGAACATTATGGAGTCATATTGTACAATCCATTATTCGGGTCTACACCTTGTAAAAAGGAATTTAATGCTTGGGGTTTCATTTGGGCCTTTTTTAGCACACAATTACAAATAATGCCAGATTTTGTTATTTTTTACTGGCTTATGGATGCAGCCAGCATGTAAGTTGTTTTTTTTAATACAATTTAGCCTATGTTTATGCATATATAAATTAACATAAATAAACTTAATATATAAATAATATTAAGTTTCATCAAATCAATCCAGTAATTTTAACGTAAAGAAGTAACAAACATCCTAACACAATTCCGCGTTAACTTCGAACTAGCTTTCGCCCGCGGCTTTGCCCGAGCCTACAATCCCTTGGGAACAGAGATTTTTTCAGGATTAAAAGTAGCCTATGTGTTTCTCCAGACTATATTCTATCTCTATATCAAATTTAATCCAGATCCGTTCAGTAGTTTTTGTGTTAAAGAGTAACAAACATCCATATATTGTTACACACTTACGCGTTTATAATATTAATAGGATTATCTCACACTACGAGAAAATTGTAGTCCGTGCTAGGTCTACGAATATTATGTATGCTCGGCAGGGCGCGCATATTTTGCGCACAACATTCATAAACTGGCGTCGTGTAGCTTTTAATGGCTCATTCAGTGACTGACGACATATAAACTAAGTTTATTACCATGCTGGCTAATGTCAATTGTGTTTGTTATTATATAATAACGCTTAAAGGCATGAAAATGAGATGATAAAAGCGTTATATCGCGAATGTGACCAGAAGTCTTATTACTACGCTTGGCTTGGTTCCAATAAGTATAATAATAATCTCGTGCTACCCGTTTTTATACTACTTGGAGAGCAAACAAGCATAGTAACCGTAGTCTATGGACGCTTACAATACTAGTGGTATCACTTGCGTGTTGCCAACCCATTTTTTTACATCAGGGCTTTAAGATGGAGTATCCCTGGGATAAGAATACGTTTGGAAACGCATCCCTAAATGAGCGCTGGAGACCTGTAGTCGCACATAGGAATACAACTATACCGCTGAGTGTAGTTATTTGGCTGTGGTCTTTTGTAAGGTGGAGGTCCTGCCCCAGAGCCTGCTTTTTTTAGAAAATATTGAATATATCTTTAAGCCTAAGATATATTCAATATTTTCTAAAAAAAAATCAATCCCTTAGAGAGCGACCCTGGTGCCTTAGGTATCTACTTTACATACTGTACCTATAAGTAGGTATACCTACACACATTTTTGAAAATACTAAAATGAACAATAAGTCTGTGTACTGACCTAATAGGCGCAATAATACCTATTGCGAAACTTAATAAATAATAAAAGAGTCCATTGCCTGTGCTAAAAAAAAAAAAACATACATACATACATATCATCACGCCCGTCTCCCAGTGGGGTAGGCAGAGACTATGGTACGCCAATTGCTTCGATCTAAACATACTTCCTTCGCCGCCTCTACATTCATCAACTTCTTCATGCATGATAAAATAAAAAAGTAAAAATTAAAAAACACCTGTGCGGTGCTGTGTTAGCCATTAAATCAATTATACGCTTCATCCCTTACGCCGCACTAGAGTTCATAGCGTCATAATGTTCAGTGCAGTAAAAAAATCGTTGACTATTATTCTATTTTTACAAGCTTCTAGGTATCACCTGGGGCTGTACCTACGCAGCTAACGTTCTCAATCTCTTACAGCTAGGTGATTGAAATTTTCATAATCTCAACCCATAAACGTCCCACTGCTGGGCACGGATCTCCTCCATAAATTTGGATATTAGCCTACTATACCACGCTGGCCAGACGGGTTGGTATAGTGTTTTGTTTCGAGTGTTCCCTCTCTTGCAGTGGATATTGTCTGCCGTACTTACTCCCTTAGTCGACTCTTACGACACCCACGGGATGGACTGGGTTGGTGACATTTGTATTCTTAATCCGTTACCACAACTGACTTCTTATTACAAATTAAAATTGAAAATAAATCGTTAAGTATAACGATGTTCTGTCACGACCCCTGAATGGGAATCGAATCAATCCTCCGGATTAACAATCAAGGCCCCTAAAACTGAAACTCAACATTTATTTATTAATTTAGGTTACAAAGTAACACTTCATCATCTCAGCCAAAAGACGTCCACTGCTGGACATAGGCCTCCCCCAAGGATTTCCACAACTCTCGATCCTGAGCCGACCTTGTCCATCGGTTGCCCACAACCTTTACCAGGTCGTCGGTCCACTTTGTTGGAGGCCTGCCCACGCTTCGTCTTCGTCTTCGTCTTCAAAGTAACACTTATGAAGGTCCTAAATTAGGAATCATAATCATATTGACTGCCTTGGTGGTTCAGTGGCAGCAGTATGCGCCTGCTGTGCACGAGGTTGTGAGTTCGATTCCCACACAGGACAAAACTTTGTGTGACCAAAGGGTTTTTCGGAGTCTGGGTGTAATTTGTGTCCGTGAATTGTATGTTTGTAAAGTCTCCCGCGACACAGAGCTTGTTCTATACTGAGGGAGATGCCTTTAAAAAAACATTTATTTGTGTGATTTTGGGTGGTATAAATATCTTAAAATTATTACATGGTTCTCTAAAACTTGCTGTCTGGCGTACACAATGGTGTTTTTTAACTTTACTTTTTTTTTCTTTGCCACTTGATTCTCAAAGCGTTATTCTTAGAAAACACAACAATAGTGCAGAGCTTATATAACAAACAGCCTACAGCTTACTTCATCTACTTACGCTAAGTATAAACATACACAGCGCGGTGTAGGGTCTCGAATCTCCACGATAGCACATGTGGCTCGCTATATTATTTATGTACGAGTATCATGTATGGATCTGCCGGCATTGTGAACACATTTTTAGCGAGATTGAGTTGTACTATGACGTCATTATATAATAGCAACCACTATATGTCTCACTGCTGGGCACGGGATCTCCTCTCCTCTATCAAGAGAGAGAGAGAGAGAGAGGGTTTTTTAGGCCTTAATTCACACACGCTGGCCTAATGCGGGTTGGTGAATCTGACATGTCTTTAGAATTTCTTCTAAGACATGTGGGTTTCTTCACGATGTTTTCCTTCACCGTTAGCAGATGGCAAATCATTTTATTAGTACATATAAACTCCACAAAGTGAAATCTACATCAGTACTGCCCGGGATCGAACTCGCACCTCTTGCCTTACTCGGCCACCACCGCTCATTCATCACATCACATCATCATTATAGCGTGTAAATTTTAATGTAAAGTAACGCCAAGACAAGTACATATTGCTTGCACTGTAAAAAAATTATCACATTCTCATGGAAAGTCATGCTCCTAACTCTACCCGACCTATCACTCTCTAACACACATCATAGCCTACAAGCAAGGAGTGCCCCCGGGCCAAGACGATAACAGAAGCGGTAGACACTACCTACCTTTTCCTCGAAGCGTTTCGTCATATTTTTGTAACCTTATGGATTCGGTAATAATTATAGTGATATACTCATATTGGACATAACCTAGCCTAACTAAAGAAAAAAAAGCGGTGGTGGCCGAGTGGGAAAGTAACCGACTTGCACGCAAGAGGTGCGAGTTCGATCCCGGGCAGTACCAATGCGAATTTCACTTTGTGGAGTTTATATGTACGAATCAAATGATTCGCCATCTGCTAACGGTGAAGGAAAACATCGTGAGGAAACCCACATGTCTTAGAAGAAATTCTAAAGACATGTCAGATTCACCAACCCGCATTAGGCCAGCGTGTGTGAATTAAGGCCTAAAACCCTCTCTCTCTCTTGATAGAGGAGAGGAGACCCGTGCCCAGCAGTGGGACATATAAGGGTTGCTATTATTATAGCGTAACTAAGTAGCCTAACTACTTAATTATTTAGGTACCAGACCTAAATAATTAAGTAGTCGATCCTTACTAATATTATAAATGTGAAAGTTTGTAAGAATGGATGGATGGATGGATGTTTGTTACTCTTTCACGTAAAAACTACTGAACGGATCTGGATGAAATTTGGCACAGAGATAGATTATGTTCAGGAATAACACCGCAATCCACGCGGGCGGAGCCGCGGCAACAGCTAGTATATTATAAATGCGAGTTTGGATGGATGGATGGATGATTGTTACTCAATCACGCCAAAATGGCTGAACAGGATCTGGATGAAATTTAGCTCAGAAGTAGATTATAATTTAGAATACCACATGAACTAAAAGAAAACACTGTTCCTGTGGTATTGTACTCGCAGGTAACGCCGCGGGTAGCGGCTAGCATTCAAATATATTACTGTACATAACAAACAACAAAACCGTTTATTTTTCACATGACCCAATATAAAATTTGACTTTTATGGGTCACTCGGGGCTCCCTAAATGCCCTCCTGTACATCCCCCGGCCAGCGGCCATGTGGTTGTACAATAGGGATGTGACGACTATCGTTGTAATGCATACTTGAATGAAGTTTTTTTTTGTTTTACATCGTGAGAAAACCCATACTTTTTTTTATACCACAACGATGGCAGATGATCTAACGGCTCACCTGATGGTAAGTGATAACCGCTGTACATAAACTTATTTATTTTATTAACCGACTTCAAAAAGAGGAGGTTATCAATTCGTGTGTTTTTTTTTAATGTTTGTTACCGCATAACTCCGTCATTTATGGACCGATTTTAAAATCTTTTTTTGTCTGACTGGACATACTTCCAGTTTGGTCCCATTATCATCAAAAGAAAGTTCTGATGATGGGATCCATGAGGAATTGAGGGAACTCCTCAAAAGTAATAGGCACACATATAGCAATTTCAATATTTTTAACAACTAATCAATCAATAAGAAATAATGACGTGAAGGAATTGAGCGCGGATTGCACAGATTAAATATTGCTTTTAATACCTACTTGACCTGTGTTCAGCCCGACGACGCTCTGTCGATTTTATTCGATTGTAACAAACAAAACTTTGAAAATTTTACAACTTGCCGTACTGAAGTCGGTTTTTTTTTGTTAAAACTATTTATTTAAACTTCATATACACAACATGTATAATGGCGGACTTAATGCCAGAGGCATTCTCTACCAGTCAACCAAAAGGGTGATGCAGAGATAAAACGCGATTGTATTTCCTCAGCTGCCTACCGTAAGGAAGGAAGAATAGGCATCCACATCACCAGGCTGTCTCGCGAGGAATGTCGCACAAGGCAGCCTCGTGATGTGCAGACGCGTTTGCCTCGCGAGCCAATTTGAACGTTGCCTGACTGACTGCTCAAAGCGAGCACCAGATAAGCAGCCTCGCGAGCAGCCTCGCACTGTACGATTACCGGTTTCTACTTTTTACTTAACTTAAAAAAAACAACTGCCGCACTAGAGAACAAGCGCTGTGTCGCGGGGAACTTACAATTAACGGACACAAATTACACCCAGACTCAGAACAATTCTTTATGGGTCACACAAAGTTTTGTCCTGTGTGGGAATCGAACCCACAACCTCGTGCACAGCAGGCGCATACTGCGGCCAGTAGACCACCAAGGCAGTCGTTTCATGTTTTACATATTTAATTCTATCTTACTTAACTAAATATTTTTTTTTTTTTTTTTTTTTTTTTTATACTACTTGGGTGGCAAACAAGCATACGGCCCACCTGATGTTAAGCAGTATCCGTAGCCTATAGACGCTTGCATTACCAGAGGTATCACTTGCGTGTTGCCAACCCATTTTTTTTACACCAGGGCTTTAAGATGGAAGTAACCCTTGGATAGGAATACGTTTCTTTCAAAACGCATTCCTAAATGAGCGCTGGAGACCTGTACTCACACACAGAAACACAACTACACCGCTGTGTGTAGTCATTTGGCTGTGGTCTTCTGTAAGGTGGAGGTCCTTCCCCAGTCGGGCTTGCTCGCTAGTATGGTGCCCTACCTCTCTATAAAAACTAATAATCCAGTTGAAACTTGTTTATTCAAAACTTTAAAAATTATATTAGGTATGTATCTGCAGAGACTCATGCCTGTCTTACATAAAGAGGAAGTTAGAGATTTCGGTTTTTCACTTGCTAAGAACTTGACTAAGCTTTTCATGCACCAGAATGTCAGTTATTTGGTTTGCAAACATCCGACGTGATACGATTATTAATTTAAAAGTCGATATATCGATTAATTCGAGTATTAATAGAGGCACAACACTTGCGGCTATTGGATAATTAAACGATGCGTCAAGCCGGCCACTGTAATAAAGTTGCCAGGCTAAATAAATCGCTGGGGATTATTTTTTGCTGTCAAGTTAAGAAAACTGGTGGTTTTAAATGTATTTTCCCTTAATCCGATTTATATGGCAACATTATATATCGTGGATATAAGCGGATTGTGACTAGTAGTGAGGGTTATTAAATTTATAACATAGTTTTAGAAAAGTTATGGGAGATGAACGAGGAGGGGTGATTCCAAGTAAAGGGAGCAGACATTCCTTCAACCAGGTAGATCGATGATCTGATGAAGGCTGCGGGCTGCTGATGGACAAGTACTGCTCAGGTCCTATGCCTATGTCCAGCAGAAGACTTCTTTATATATACACAAGCAAATCTTGTATACTGCTTGCCAGCTTATTTCGTACATTCATACTTTATGAAATTAATAGAGGCACGTCCCCGCTTTGCACGGGTCGACATTTATTAAGTTTTCATTGGGATCCCGTAATCTTTTTAAAATAAAATGTAGCCTATGTTATTCACTGATAATTTAGCTTTATAATGGTGAAAGAATTTTTTAAATCGGTCAAGCAGATTTTGAGTAAAATCGTAACAAACTTTCCTCTTTATAATATTAGTTCAGATATACGTATAATGAAGTTTGCAAACGAATCTATTTTAATTACTAAAAATAACTTAACTAGGTCATCAGTCCACCTTTTTGGAGACCTGCCCAAGTTAATTTAGTTACTTTACTACAATAACATTACTTTACCGCTAAATAAATTGAATTATTCTAAAATTAGAGTAAGAAATCAGAAACGTTTATTTGAATTATTGAAGGGCAAGATATTTTTAGTGAACATTAAACAGCTCTAACCAAGACAAACATTATTTTGGAATAACTTATTGGATAAAACGAATTATTCATGAACAGCCACAGTAAAATGTTATTTTACACCAATTTCAAAGAAAGGTATGTTTATTTTAGGAAAAAAATGTCCTATTGTACTCGTAATTCAAAATCGTTTTATGAGATGACTTTTTGAAATAACTTTCGATGAACTTCTCTTGGTGAGGGTTAAAGCGCGAAGGATTGCCTTCAGAGCAATAGGGCGCAGAATCGAAGCCCGCTGGGGCAGAAAAGGACAGAATGCTGTGAAAATTCTTGACCTATACCAGCAGTCTTTCTGCTAAATAATAAACATCGATTTAAATAATTAAAAGTTTTCAGTTTTAATCACCATCACACTTTAAGGGAAAGGTAGGTAGGTATAATGTATTACGATCCCGTCGATTTGACTGTACAAATAGTAGATATGGTCAAAAGAAGCAAAATACGATTTTATTATATGTAAATTCTTTTAAACTTTCATGATTTGTACACATATTATAACTATAATGGACAACGGGTCTAAATCGCGAATATTTTAAAGGTTTTCATACCTTTTTTGTTTCCCGACGTTTTGGTCGAATTGCACCGACTGTAGTCACGGGTCAGTCAACCCGTGACCACGGTCGGTGCAATTCGACCGAAATGTTTTGTTCGAAAACCTTTAAAATATTACGCGATTTAGACCCGTTGTCCATTATAGTTATAATTATTATATGTAGCTGGTGACATAAACCGACATAAGTAAATCTCGGCATCACAGGAATTTACGTATAAAATAATTAAAAGTAGGCATCGAAGGAAAATTGGCATTGACGGTCGAACTCTTAATGGTAACTTATCTTGCTGTAGCAATAAATATAGCCAACTGCTAGGCACTGATCTACTAAGAGATTATCTGTCAAGTGATCTGAGATGATTTAAAACACACGCTGGCTTAATGCGGTTAATTAGACATGCCTTTAGATTTCTTTCAATGTGACTGCCTTGGTGGTCCAGTGGTCGCAGTATGCGCCTGCTGTGCATGAGGTTGTGGGTTCGATTCCCACACAGGCCAAAACATTGCGTGACCCACAAAGTGTCTATCTGAGTCTGGGTGTAATTTGTGTCCGTTAATTGTATGTTTGTAAAGTCCCCTGCGACAAAATAAAAAAAAAGGTTGTTTTGTTTTACCGTCAGAAAATATGACTACTAATCAAATTTTAAAACAAAACAACATCGAAAAAAACTGAAGGCATGCCTGACATATAAATTCCACAAATGTAATTCACATTGCTACTGCTGTCGGGACCGAAACCTTTCGGCTGGTAGCGCTGCCACCGCACAATAGTTTACTTTAAAAAAAATTACGTATTCAAATTATTCGGCCAGTCTAAAAACAGTTAAGTAAACTTGTTAAAAACGTTCAACTTTCCAAAAGAGAAATATTTTGCGTGCCAGAAGCACAATTTTTTGCCCTTTTAAGCCTTTGAGCGAAAAATAATGAAGTTTGCGAACGAATCTACATATACATTATACAGTTAGGGTATATTATCACTATCGCTTTCTAAAAGCGGTCGAGTGTAATGAAATGTTGCTCAGCTAAAAATTATACGAGTAACGGCTAATATTCGTTGAAATATTTTGTAGGCAAGTCTGCAATGTAAATTGAGTTTGTGGCGTCGACGAGGCGACGGGGAGTTGATCATATTTGAGAGCTTATATCGTTAAACAAATAAGACTTTTATAAAAATAACATGAAGACTGTTTAAATTAAATATAAAGGTGTAGAACCGCCGTGGTATGTATAGCCTTGTTGAGGTAGCAACCAACCAGGTTCAGTTTTCGGATCATATAAGATCTGTGAAGTTAAGCAAGCTTGTCGTGGTCAGTTCATAGATGGATGATCTGATACTTCCGTGGCTATGGTCCTGCACCTGATGTCGCTCTGGTTGTGATGGACGTGCCAGTGTTGCCGCCCCACCAAACAGCACTTAGCATACGGACGGTTGCAATACCTGGTCATCACTAGCGTGTTGCCGACTCAGTATTCGTAACTACTGGGTTTTTTTTGATATGATATCCCTAGGTTAGGAAAAAGTTTCTTATTAAAACGTATAGCTAATGAGCTCCCTGCCGAGGGACTATAGCATGGGGTTCTTCAAGAAAGGAGTTATAGGGTTTTTAAAGGGTCGGCAACGCGTGAGTAACACCCCTGGTGTCGCAAACGTCCATAGGCTACGGTAACTGCTTACTATCAGGCGGGCCGTATGCTTGTTTGCCACCTAGGTAGTATAAAAAAAGAGGTCCTCTCACAGTTGGGCATGCTTGATTGTATGGCCTATCTATTATTTATTTACTCCATTCAGTCTGGACTTATTCTAATAAATACACAACGTTTGTTCAAACAAGATGGCTGATACATATGCGTGTTCTTATTTATTTAGGTTAATCAAGATTAACCTCAACAGAGGAATGATTGAATACTGAACGATACAAAGAAATGTTTCTAACCAGACAAAAGGATCGAACGGCTCTGGTCAAGGGTTAGGCCACAAATCTTTTTACGACGTCGTCACACAATAACGAATAGTAAAATGCACGGTTTCTGAACTAAAGGTTTAGGCAATAGGTTAATGAGGCTGCTGCTCTGAGGTTCCATAAGTTTGTTCATACCATATATTGTATGTGTCGTTATGCGAAATAGACGTTTTGCTAACTACTCATTACCTACTACTCAGTACCTAGGTACGTACAAATTTTACAAAGAACAATTCCCATTGGTACCTACTGCAAGCTAGGATCGAACTTACCTCGTGGCTGTATTGTGTGTATTGAAAAAGCCATCAAATAAAACAAAATGAGCTCTATTATTCTCTATGTTAATTTCAAGCCAACATTTTCGGCCAGTTACCTACGCAATCACGGCAAGCACGTACAGAAAAATAAAAAAGTCATTTGAATTCGGAACACAAAATTTGACAGCAAATTAAAATGGCTGCGTTGCATTTGGAAATAGCGTTAGGTACAATCTGGCGTGAACGAAAACATTAAAAAACTAACAAAGTAGAAAACGAATCAGAATATCTGAGTAAAGCGATCTCTAGGGGGTTTACTGCCCGAATGAATGGCCAAGCACGTAAGGCTTTACTCATACTGAGACACGATTATTATTTATTATTTATACGTAACAAATACCATCCCATCTTCTTCTTCCTCTTATTGTTTGGTTAGTGGCCAACCTGGTTACAGAGTTATTTAGATCGCCCATTTTTCGGCCTCTGTCGTGATCTAAAGACTGATAACAGTCAGGACCGACTTTTAACGTGCCCTCCAAAGCACGGAGACGTTCAGATGAAATACCACTATGCGGTCGCCCATCTATAGGGTTACCGCGCCCTTGGTAGCTTAACCCGCTGATCGTTTACCGAACAGCGAGTGCACTTAGCTATGAGCGCCTCATCCCATGCAATTACATATATTATAGTAAGAAAGACGTCGATATAGCACTAGCAGTACTTGTACTATTAAGTATTCTGTGCTAATCCGCGGAAACTGTTGCCGTTAACAGTAGCTTCATTTCATCGTATTATGTATCGTTTTTATAATGAAATCTACAAACAAGTACTGCCAAGTACACATTACAACATGGGAACAAAACTGAACGCCGCGCACCGCTCTGTATAAGTCTTATCTGCCTACTATCTATACTAATATTATAAAGCTGAAGAGTTTGTTTGTTTGTTTGGTTGAATTCGCTAATCTCAGAAAGTACTGGTTCGATTAGAAAAAATCTTTTATTTCTTTAATTTAATTCTTTAGGCTATATAACATCACGTTATGATCAATAGGAGCGGAGCAGTAGTGAGATATGTTGCAAAATCGGGGAAAATATTCCAAATTACCACGCGGACGAAGTCGCGGGCGACCCCTAGTAGTGTTATAGATGTGAATGATTGTGAGGATGGATGTATGTATGGATGTTTCTTACTCTTTCACGTAAAGTCAAAGTCAATTTTTGTATAAGACTAAGGTAAACTACCGTAGCATATGGACGTTTGCAATATTAGTGGCAGGAACCAAAAATCAGTAACTTCTGAGTTAAGTGCTGGAAAAACCTTTCAAAAAACCCATCTCTAAAGAAGCATTCAGTGCTCGTTTTGGGATGCGTAATACCTGGCTTGTATTCTCAGAAAGCGTCTAGTTATCTAGCTGTGGTCTTTTATATGGCGAGCAAGCCCGACTGGGAAAAGACTCTCAGTCGAGCTTGTATGTTGCCATACGACTCATAAATAATATTAATCGCAATAATCTATATTGATAATAATATTGCAGCAATATATCTTTCCAAATTACCATACCCACAATGGTTCTAAAAACATTTATGTCCACAAAAACATTTAAAAATACATTCTAGCCAAAAATATACGACAAAACATTTAACGCCCGACGAAATTTCCATAAACAATCACAGGTACTAACTGGGGATCTTTTGTCTCTGGCCAGTAATGTCGGATCAGTATTGTTTCCATATCCGTTTCACGCTTATCGCCGGCTTCCAGTCATGAATAAACAGTTACTGAAAATGTTCACGATACTCTTGTTTCACATTATTCGTTTGCGAACTGGGAATTTGGTAGGTATGTCTTTTTGGAAACGAATATACAAAATATTTGCTATATTAATACGCTTCGCTTCTGCGACTACTACGAAAAAGTCTTTTCATTTTTCGGCTTAATATATTATAGCCTATGACAGTCACAAATAACGTGGCTTTCTATTGGTAAAATGATCCAGAGATTACTCTCTACACCATCAATTTGACTACCTTGGTGGTCCAGTGGGTGTAGTATGCGCCTGCTGTGCAAGAGGTTGTGGGTTCGATTCCCGCACAGGGACAAAACTTTGTGTGACCCACAAAGAGTTGTTCTAAGTCTGGGTGTAATTTGTGTCCGTTAATTGTATGTTTGTAAAGTCCCCCGCAACACAGAGCTTGTTCTCTAGTGCGGGAGTTGTCTTTTTAAAAAGAAAAATAAAAAAAACTCTTTATAATATTAGTGTAGACTAACCATAGGTACTCAAATTATAGATGAGAAAGCAACTTTGTTTATTTGTTTGTTACCTTTTCACAAGTAAACGGCTGAACTTTATAAATTTGGCCTAGAGATAGATGGTGTACTTGGAAGGATGGATATTTTGTATATACTTAATGTAAACCTAGCTAAATTTTAATACGTCTTTAGAATTATAGGACACATTTCCACATGTTAAATTCCACAAAGTGAAATTCAAATCGGTCAATCAGTTACATATTGTCGGCAACCACCGCTTCCTTATGGTAACGCACAAATTTTCTTTAATATTTATATTTCTTGTCTATCTCTCTCAATAACAACTTAATATTTACCGAACCACAATATTACCTTACCGTTTTCAATCTGCCATTGCCATGAATAACTCATAAAACTTATAAGAATCCATCCACTTTCAATCATTGTTCCAATCTATCAAAAGTTGTACCGATTCAATTCAGCGAGACTTGGGATGATCCCAATTATTTAGAAGTCATCCCTCGCGGGCATTTCGCGAGAATTCAAGATTGTTCTAAGAATGGTATGTATCAAGAGGATTATGATCTCGCTGGGTTTGAGATTGGGATTTAAGGAAAGTTAGGTTAAAATCATAGTATAAAGAGTAGGTAGTAGCGAAACTTTTTTATATTTGCTCAAAAGCGACAAATAAATACCTTGAGCGCGTCTTACTCCGCAAGTCCCCGCGAACGCTTATGGTTGTCACAGCACAATAATATGATTATTCTAATACAAGACCATTTCATTGTTAATATGAGATAGGTATTATATGTACCTACTATTATTAATTGTCATTAGGTAACTATATATTTTTTTATCGAAATAAATATATCAATACAACATGCAATAAGTCAACACATAGTCGACAGTCCACACGCCTCGCCGCCGGCAAGCGTCCCGTGCGCAACGATGAAACCCCGTACTTATACGCTAATTAAATCGGCGCTGAACGGTAGGTATTTAATTTGACATTGTAACTCAGTTTCTTTACTACATGCTTGTTTACACTATGGTTAATATATTGCACAATGCTGAAGTAGTGGAGCTAAAGGATTTTCTGGTTCGAAGATTGATAGAAGGATAAGGGGAACATTTTCTCTTCACGTACAATTTTGGAACAAGCTAGATTGATTATGATTTAGTTTTAACTAAGGCTTATGTTACACTAGCTGCTCGTCCTGGTTTCGCACGGGACATTTATTTAGCTATCGTAAGGATCTTTATTATTTGTGAAAATAAAATAGTGCCCATTAAAAAAAATACTTACTAACATAATATAGCCCATATGAACAAAGTCAGTTTAGGATGGTGAAGTGGAAAATCTTAAGGGAAGGCCTGTGTCCAGCAGTGGACGTCTTATGGCTAAGATGGATATAGCCCATATTATTGTTAATAATGAAATAATGTTTTAAATTGGTTGACTGGTTTTTTAGAGTTTTAATATCAAAAATACAAATAATAATTAACTTTTTATAATATTTATTGAGATAAATATAAGCAAGGGTAGCCAATGTTATCATTATAATTCTGTAATGGTTCCCTCAAAGTAAAACAAAGAATTGTGATCAATACACAAAGAGGCGCTCATAGCTAGGTGCACTCGCTGTTCGGTAAACTATCAGTGGGTTAAGCTACCAAGGGCGCGGTAACCCTATAGAAGGGTGACCGCATAGTGGTATTTCATCTGAGCGTCTCCGTGCTTCGAAGGGCACGTTAAAAGTCGATCCCGGCTGTTAACAGTCGTTAGATCACGACAGAGGCCTAAATATGAGCGATCTAAATAACTCTCACTAAGTTGGCCATTAACCAAACGATAAGAATTATACATAAAGATTTCGTCCTCAGTGGGAATCGAACCCTAAACCTCGAGCATAGCAGTCAGGGTCACTAACCACGAGACAAGCAGCCCTCAAATATAAAAAAAGGATAACGGTTAGTTATACGAATAGCTAAGCTAATATTACTTGTCGAGTATTTTAGCAGACATTCTTGTTACTGGAAATATGAACGGCATTACAGCATGTGAATATTAAGCTAATGGCCAGCAAACATTTTTGTACCTTTTACATTTTTCTAGACGGGCTCGTTAATAATGTGCTAATTAATAGCAATATGTTATAGCGTAAATGTTTTAGGCGCTTTATGTATGCTATTTTATTAAATAGACTGTAATAAAGCTTTTACTGAATAAATCTGCCTACTAAAAGCATTTGGACAAAAAATGTCTATGTAAAAATCTTGTTTTCATTTGCTCAAGGAAAAATTATTCTATCTAATCGTTTATTTTCAGATAATGGAATCCATAGAACCTTATAGAATAACATAGGTACATAATTATAACTGTTAGTAACACTTCACTAGTACTTCATTGTCTCAGTGCGTTCAGGTGGCACTTGTCCGCGGAAGCGACGGTACACCACACCTTTCGGCCAGAATTCGTCTTTCATAACGAGGCGCAGAAAACACGTCGGTACTCGCACCACGAACGCCTTAAAGTTGATTTAATGATTGTTATTAAACTGTAATTAAATACTGGCCTGTTGGTTTAGTGGTTTGTGACCCTAACTGCTAAGCTGGAAGTTGTGAATTAGTTTTTTTTTTTTTATACTACTTAGGTGGCTAACAAGCATACGGCCCGCCTGATGTTAAGCAGTTACCGTAGCCTATGGACGCTTGCCATACCAGAAGCATTACCTGCGTGTTGCCAACCTAGTTTTTTTACACCAGGGCTTTAATATAGGAGTATCCCTGGGATAGGAATACGTTTCTTTCAAAACGCATCCCTCAATGAGCGCTGGAGACCTGCACTCACACACAGGAACACAACCACATCACTGTGTGTAGTTATTTGGCTGTGGTCTTCTGTAAGGTGGAGGTCCTTCCCCAGTCAGGATTGTGTCCTACCTCGCTTGAGGATTCTCATTGAGTACAATTTTGTGTTTGTTACGATACCGTACGCTTATTTGCATTTCTTAGTTATAAAAAAGGTCTCTGTTATAACACGTTTAAAGCCTAAGATCAATATTATTATATTGATCAATTTTGATATTGCTTTAATAATATTGACTGTGTAAGGTAGGTTTTTTATACAAAGGCAAACAAGCATACGACCCGCCTGGTAAACAGTTATGCTATGTACGCTTGCAATACCAGAGGTATCACTTGCGTGTTGACCCATTTTCAACGTAACATTAAGATTCTTTTCTATCTATATCTATACTAATATTATAAAGAGGAAAGATTTGTATTTTTGTTTGTTTGTTTGTTTGTATGTAATGGATAAACTCAAAGACGACTGGACCGATTTTAAAAATTCCTTCACCATTAAAAAGCTACATTATCTGCGAGTAACATAGGCTATATTTTATTTTAAAAAAATAGGGGTAAATAATGCCAAGACCTCAGACAATCACTGACTGAATTAGTAACGCCTAATAAACACCTATAAAATAATTGCTATTTCATTTTTTGTAGGCGCTAACATTTAACAATACTTTAATTTAGGTAATCAGGAAAGCAGCAGAGAAAAGAAAACACTCCACCGAATCTGTCTGGTCAAGATAAACTCAATAACTACCCAATAAAATTTAATACGATTTTCACCAGGTGATGGCGTAATTCTTCCATTATAGTTTTGTGAGAGTGAATTGGCTGAAGTATTACGATGATAGTTAAACGACTAGGCAAAATCTTGCCGTAGGAGGCAATGTCATTCCTAAATAGATCTAAAAAAAAGTCCATGATACTATGTGTCTATCTGCGACCACAAAAATTACTCACAGCGAAACGCGTGATCGGCCTCTGTCTCATCGGGATACTTAACTGATATATATTTTTAACTGACTTTTAAAAGATGAGGTTCCCCTAAAATAATTGCATTTTTTTTTATCCCTAAACATCGTCATTTAAGGGCCGATTTGTAATATTCTTTTTTAAGTGATCGACAAAGCTCGAAAAATTGCCTCAATTAAGTGGCAATGGGTAGGGCATATAGCTCGCAGAACCAATGGCCGTTGGGGCAGAAAGGTTCTAGAGTGGCGACCACGAACTGGAAGATGCAGCGTGGGCAGGCCTCCAACAAGGTGGACCGAAGACCTGGTAAAGGTCGCAGGCAACCGATGGACAAGGTCAGCTCAGGACCGACTGATGTGGAAAACCTTGCGGGAAGCCTATGTCGAGCAGTGGATGTCTTATGGTTGAGATAGAACTACTTTTGTGGCAAACAAGCATACGGCCCAGCTGATGTTAAGCAGTTACCGTAGCCTATAGACGCTTGCAGTACCAGAGGTATCACTTGCGTGTTACCAACCCATTTTTTACACCAGGGCCATAAGATGGGAGCAGAGTATCCATGGGATAGGAATACATTTCTTTCAAAATTGATCCCTAAGTGAGCGTTGGAGTCCTATACTCACACACAGGAACAGAACTACACCGCTGTGTATAGTTATTTGGCTGTCGTCTTCTAAGGTGTTGGTTCTCTGTAAGGTGGAATTCCTCCCCTATCTGAAAAATTTCTCTTAAAAATCATTTTGCAATTGAATGGATAGTTTTTCATATTGTTCTCATTAAAAAAAACAGTTCTGGTGATCGGATCCGTAGGGAATTGAGAAACCTCTCAAATACTATCTAGGCATACTGCAATGAATCAAACAAATGCATTCAGGAAGCATCAATTCGTTAGTGAAACTAATAAAGTATACTACAGATGGCCAACTTCTCAATGATAAATAATTAGTCGATGGAGATCAGACATAATGTGTAATTAAATGACTGTAACTAATCACATTCAATGAGCAAATTAAAATGCTACAATTAAACTAATATGATTATACAGCTGGATATAGGCACCGAAACTTCGTAATTAAACAATGTACAAAAAAAATGCATGGTTTCAGAGATATACATAATAATAGATACCTACATATATATCGAATTTACGTTGAACTCTCACCAATATGGTCGACTATAATAAATAGGGTTCAGTTTACTGGTTTTTTATTCAGTTTTGTTCCGGGAGCTTATGAAGAGTACTATATCTCTATTAATAGAATGATGAATCAAAAAGAATCTAATAACTATGCAATTCAATTTCTGAAATCCTTGAGCACTACGGTGGACCATTATGCCCTTTAGGAATTTAATAAATTTTCATCATATCAACCCATAAATGTCCCACTGCTGGGCACGGGTCTCCCCCATACACTTGGAGGGATACCTACTACACCACGCTGGCCAGACGGATTGGTATAGGGTTTTATTTTGAATTTTCCTTCTCTTGCAGTGGATATTGTCTGCCTGAATTACTCCTTTAGTCGACTCTTAGGACACCCTTGGGATAGATAGGGGTGGTGATATTTTGTATTCTTAATCCGTCATCACACGGAATCCTATCAGGTTAGAAGTGACCAATTTAAAACGAAATGTATGGATGCAGAAATTTCTACAGGGCATAAACTAAGCACAGATAAGCTATGCGATAGGCCATAAGATTGTTCACGTTTGCACTAAGACAATTTGAAGAGCAGAACAATCGTACAAACAAGGAATATTTCTTTATGAAGTTTATTAATTGCAGAACCTTAATGTTCAAAAGAAAAACGTAATTGACAAATCAACAAACGCACAGCTTAAATCACTAGACACTCAGATAGCTATTACGATATAGGCATCCGCTAAGAAAGTAAGTTTTTAAAATGTAACCGCTAAAGATGACAATCAGCCGATGAAAGTTTGTAGTTTTCAGATTTACAGTAAAAGACTGAACACGCGAACGAAGTCGCGGGTACAGCTAGTAGATAAATAAAGGTATATTCTAATAGTCCCGTTTCGAGGGCGTAACCTACATACCTGGCTAACGGTAACCGTCAAGAAATGGGTCATTACACATAATTTTTATGAGACGTGTTGCTATGCCCGTAAATGTAAGGTGACAGATTTGAGGAAGTAAACAATGAATGTCACATTATATTACATTTATTATTTGAAGTAGTATACACGGTGAAGAATTACATCGTGAGGAATCTCACGTGTAAAATAAAATTTAAAGGCATGTCTGATCCAATGATTTTTAGATAGCACGGAATTTATATTAAGATTTAAAAACTATATTAAAGTAGTACAGGCCATAATGTCTCCATATTTATTGTAAGAATCACGAACTAATACGGTGTTATAATTGAAAAGGAATAAAAAAAAATAAGTGAGAAAAATTCACACCTCATTGACCGTACAATCAATGAAAATTATTGACACTGGAAAACGTAGCTCCGTTTTAGAAGAAGCTTTATTTTGTGTATTTCACGGTGCGAATATTTTGAAACATTGATATAAAAAAAGTTACTTGTGGACGTCAAGTCGTATTAAGGACTCTTGACTTGAATTAAAACATAATGACTTACAATTAGGGGTGAACCACGGTGAAACACGGTGCTACATTGCAAGTGTCCATAGGCTACGGTAACTGCTACAGTCTATAAAATAGTAGTTAAAATGAGAAAACTGTAGCACTTCTCGTTTAATAGTAACGAAATGTTTATCTACGTGTTTTGTGTGTATCGATCGAATTTCCTACATAAGAAACCAAATTGTTACAACATCTCAACCCATAAACGTCCCACTGCTGGGCACAGGTCTCCTCCATTAATTTGGAGGGATATTAGCCTACTATACCACGCTGGCCAGACGGGTTGGTATAGGGTTTTCTTTCGAGTTTTCCCTCTCTTGCAGTGGATATTGTCTTCCTGACTTACTCCCTTAGTCGACTTTTACGACACCCACGGGATGGTATGAGGTGGTGACATTTGTATTCTTAATCCGTCACCACACGGACAAAAATTGTTACGTCAGCTGTTAATTGATGTGAATTTAACCAAATTATGATACCCATCACAGTTGAATTCACTTTAACATACAAAAGTTAACTAGTCCAAAATGCGGCCGACTAAACAAAGCTGCCTAATATTCTGCCCTGATAATGAAGAACAACGCAAACTACACGAAATACATTCAGGAAAAATGTGTCTATAGTAATGTATTTTAGAGGCGATTTTTCTGTAGACAGTGTCATGTAGTTACGTCGTTCTTCCTTAGCATGACAGTATTAATTAGTCGTGCGTACACGTGGGTGCGATAAAATCGATCAGGATTTTATTGTACTAACTCACGGTTGATGCACACGATAATACGTACCTATTATGAACCGTTTTAGCTGATTTATAGTCATGCATACGCTATTAGGAAGAGGTAGGCTTCCCCTTATAGAATTGATTTTAGAGTTAGTTTCTAAAATAACACTTCTAACTAACTCTGTTACCTTTAGTTGTCTAAAGGTTCTTTTGTTGAAAGAAAAAGCAATGTATAACTTGTAAAAAAAAAGAATAAAAAAAGACGTGTGGCACTCGGGGCCTGCGTAAAGCTATTGCATATTTTTTAGTATGCCTTTTTTATCGAAACAAATAAAAAAATACTTTACAGAATTATTTAAATTATTTTATTTTATTCTCAGTGATTCATAAAAATATATAATAATTAAAATGAATACTAATAATTCCTTAAGACTCCTTATACTATAATCTTTTTCACATTAATATTCTCTTAGATCAAAACCTCCTTACACAAATTTGACATATTATTATTGGCCGTTTAGAGAATTCGTCATTAAAAAAAGTATCACCGCTGTGCCGATCGGAGTGGGGGGTGCTAGGTTTATTATTTTCGTTACGGAATTTCTGGATTCGGTCTCCACGCCCAAGGCCCGCGATAGAAGCTATGCAATAGCTTAAAAAGATTTTATAACTAACTAGCTGTACCCGCGACTTCGTTCGCGTGTTCAGTCTTTTACTGTAAATCTGAAAACTACAAACTTTCATCGGCTGATTGTCATCTTTAGCGGTTACATTTTAAAAACTTACTTTCTTAGCGGATGCCTATATCGTAATAGCTATCTGAGTGTCTAGTGATTTAAGCTGTGCGTTTGTTGATTTGTCAATTACGTTTTTCTTTTGAACATTAAGGTTCTGCAATTAATAAACTTCATAAAGAAATATTCCTTGTTTGTACGATTGTTCTGCTCTTCAAATTGTCTTAGTGCAAACGTGAACAATCTTATGGCCTATCGCATAGCTTATCTGTGCTTAGTTTATGCCCTGTAGAAATTTCTGCATCCATACATTTCGTTTTAAATTGGTCACTTCTAACCTGATAGGATTCCGTGTGATGACGGATTAAGAATACAAAATATCACCACCCCTATCTATCCCAAGGGTGTCCTAAGAGTCGACTAAAGGAGTAATTCAGGCAGACAATATCCACTGCAAGAGAAGGAAAATTCAAAATAAAACCCTATACCAATCCGTCTGGCCAGCGTGGTGTAGTAGGTATCCCTCCAAGTGTATGGGGGAGACCCGTGCCCAGCAGTGGGACATTTATGGGTTGATATGATGAACCTGAAAGATACTGTTACACAGTTTGGGTGGGCTAAAAATTTATTAAATTCCTAAAGGGCATAATGGTCCACCGTAGTGCTCAAGGATTTCAGAAATTGAATTGCATAGTTATTAGATTCTTTTTGATTCATCATTCTATTAATAGAGATATAGTACTCTTCATAAGCTCCCGGAACAAAACTGAATAAAAAACCAGTAAACTGAACCCTATTTATTATAGTCGACCATATTGGTGAGAGTTCAACGTAAATTCGATATATATGTAGGTATCTATTATTATGTATATCTCTGAAACCATGCATTTTTTTTGTACATTGTTTAATTACGAAGTTTCGGTGCCTATATCCAGCTGTATAATCATATTAGTTTAATTGTAGCATTTTAATTTGCTCATTGAATGTGATTAGTTACAGTCATTTAATTACACATTATGTCTGATCTCCATCGACTAATTATTTATCATTGAGAAGTTGGCCATCTGTAGTATACTTTATTAGTTTCACTAACGAATTGATGCTTCCTGAATGCATTTGTTTGATTCATTGCAGTATGCCTAGATAGTATTTGAGAGGTTTCTCAATTCCCTACGGATCCGATCACCAGAACTGTTTTTTTTAATGAGAACAATATGAAAAACTATCCATTCAATTGCAAAATGATTTTTAAGAGAAATTTTTCAGATAGGGGAGGAATTCCACCTTACAGAGAACCAACACCTTAGAAGACGACAGCCAAATAACTATACACAGCGGTGTAGTTCTGTTCCTGTGTGTGAGTATAGGACTCCAACGCTCACTTAGGGATCAATTTTGAAAGAAATGTATTCCTATCCCATGGATACTCTGCTCCCATCTTATGGCCCTGGTGTAAAAAATGGGTTGGTAACACGCAAGTGATACCTCTGGTACTGCAAGCGTCTATAGGCTACGGTAACTGCTTAACATCAGCTGGGCCGTATGCTTGTTTGCCACAAAAGTAGTTCTATCTCAACCATAAGACATCCACTGCTCGACATAGGCTTCCCGCAAGGTTTTCCACATCAGTCGGTCCTGAGCTGACCTTGTCCATCGGTTGCCTGCGACCTTTACCAGGTCTTCGGTCCACCTTGTTGGAGGCCTGCCCACGCTGCATCTTCCAGTTCGTGGTCGCCACTCTAGAACCTTTCTGCCCCAACGGCCATTGGTTCTGCGAGCTATATGCCCTACCCATTGCCACTTAATTGAGGCAATTTTTCGAGCTTTGTCGATCACTTAAAAAAGAATATTACAAATCGGCCCTTAAATGACGATGTTTAGGGATAAAAAAAAATGCAATTATTTTAGGGGAACCTCATCTTTTAAAAGTCAGTTAAAAATATATATCAGTTAAGTATCCCGATGAGACAGAGGCCGATCACGCGTTTCGCTGTGAGTAATTTTTGTGGTCGCAGATAGACACATAGTATCATGGACTTTTTTTTAGATCTATTTAGGAATGACATTGCCTCCTACGGCAAGATTTTGCCTAGTCGTTTAACTATCATCGTAATACTTCAGCCAATTCACTCTCACAAAACTATAATGGAAGAATTACGCCATCACCTGGTGAAAATCGTATTAAATTTTATTGGGTAGTTATTGAGTTTATCTTGACCAGACAGATTCGGTGGAGTGTTTTCTTTTCTCTGCTGCTTTCCTGATTACCTAAATTAAAGTATTGTTAAATGTTAGCGCCTACAAAAAATGAAATAGCAATTATTTTATAGGTGTTTATTAGGCGTTACTAATTCAGTCAGTGATTGTCTGAGGTCTTGGCATTATTTACCCCTATTTTTTTAAAATAAAATATAGCCTATGTTACTCGCAGATAATGTAGCTTTTTAATGGTGAAGGAATTTTTAAAATCGGTCCAGTCGTCTTTGAGTTTATCCATTACATACAAACAAACAAACAAACAAAAATACAAATCTTTCCTCTTTATAATATTAGTATAGATTAAAAAAGTATAATTTTATAGCATTTAATAGCAACAGAGCTCAACATACTGGGATGGCGTGTGCCTTAAAAAAAACAAACGTCGCCAACTATTAGACATGCCATCTGCAACCGCAAATTACCGACAAACTTAATACATACGACAACATTTTAAGTCCTAAATTATCTAGACTTAGATCTATTACATAAAACCTAATACAGCACAACGAATTTTATATCAGCAGTGTTTTTGTAATGAGTAAAGTAGATGGCATTTTTTTATACTACTTGGGTTAGTAACTCTTTAGTAATCTGTGCTTGGGTGGCAAACGGTCTATGAACCCTTACAATCCATGAGGTATCACTTGCGTGTTGCCAACCTATATTTTTATAGAAAGAAACATATTCCTATTTTTATACCATAAAATGAGAGGAATATGTTTATTTTAAAACGCATCCCTAAATGAGCTTTGGAAGCCTGTCCTCACACACAGAAACACTGCTGGGTGGGTTTATTTAGCTGTGGTCTTCTGTAAGGTGGAGGTCCTTCTCCAGTCGGGCTAGCTCGCTAGTATGGTACCCTACCTCTCTTAACACTTTCACGGACAGTAACGTACTACACAATAGATGTTTTATTGTCATGACGTCTATAGGCGTTCACTGTCCTTCAAAGTGTTAAAATTATTCTTTACTTCTTTTAATATAAGCTATTCTATTTATGGCAGCAATTTTAAAGAAATCTAAGTATATATTATGAAGCTACTAGTGTTATTGCCAACACACAATTGTCAAACACAAGACCAACCAGGCAGTCTAAGTATATACCTACATTTACAACATTGAGCTATCCCTCTCTCGTTGCCGACCCTAATAGTCGATGTTCTGCTTAAGCATGTCCATCTATTTAGAAACAGAAGCCCTCGTTGTTCTAAACGATCTTCCTACTCGACACTCAGACGGAGTTGTAATGACACGCTCAATAATTACGACAATATTCCTCGAAACATGGACGGTGTAAAGGCTTTTACAGACTGCGAGTGGCAGTGGTCGCAGTGTACCCGTAGCAGAGTTTATACTTTATATTTATCTATGTTAGGAACACTCCGTATACTATAAAGGTGTCAAACAAGCCTACGATCCGTGGTCTCTCGTAAACTACATTTTTTCACTACCTACCATTCTGGCAAACATGCATATGGCCCGCCTGATAGTAAGTACGTTACCCTCTATAACTCTGTAGACTACGCGCTTACAACACCAGCCTTCACAGCCAGCCAGCACTTGTCTAGGGGGTCAGAGGTATCACTAGCGCGTTGCTGACTCTATAAAAACCTTTTAACCTGAGTAACTCCTTTCGTGAAGAATTCATTCAATTCTTTCAAGAAGTTTTTTAGCAGTCAACACTGCTAACAAACTTCTTGAAAGAATTGAATGAATTCGTAAGTTTACAACAGTGCATCGTAAACTTATGTCAAATCCCATACATTTGCTTTGTATTTCATTTGATTGGACTACCGGGTTAATGCCACTTGTCTAAAATGGCTGTTTGCAGGTATCAACAGCGCGTTTACTACCTACGCGTAGACTACATCGCGCAGTCTGTATAAGGCTTTACCAGCACACGGGTTAAAGCCGAAACTCGTAAAGGGTTAATTGCTACGGGTCGTGATGTAATTAATCACTGTAGACGTCTCGGTAAGCTTCGTATGACATTGTTATCTAAGAGCGGCACGCCTTGTGTTATACCTTGGCGTGTTTGGACAAATGTTTGTCTTATTGAATCTTGGTTATTTGCTTTTTTTTATATTACTTTGGTGGCAAACAAGCATAGGGCTGGCCTAATTGTAAGCAGTTACCGTAGCCTAAGGACGCTGGCAATACCAGAGGTATCACTTGCTTGTTGCCAATATTTTTTTTACAGCATGGCTTTACGATAGAGTATCCCTGGGTATGAACTGATGGCCGTTGGGGCAGAAAGGTTCTAGAGTGGCGACCACGAACTGGAAGACGCAGCGTGGGCAGGCCTCCAACAAGGTGGACCGACGACCTGGTAAAGGTTTCGGGCAACCGATGGACAAGGTCGGCTCAGAGAGTTGTGGAAATCCTTGGGGGAGGCCTATGTCCAGCAGTGGACGTCTTTGGCTGAGATGATGATGCTATCCTAGGCAGCGGTGTAGTTGTGTTTCTGTGTGTGATGTACAGGTTTCCAGAGCTCTTTTAGGGATGCGTTTTTAACGTAACTCAATTTTCCTATCCCAAATTCCATGACAAAACGCTGGTGTTAAAATATTTGCTCGGCAATACGCAAGTGATACCTTTGAATTGCAAGCGTTCGTAGGCTACGGTACCTACCTACCATTAGGCAAGCCATATGTCTTCAGTCTTTGGGGACTGCCGATAGAAGTGAATACTAAGTAACTTGTGAATTGTATCGTCGAGCTATTAGATTATAATTTTTGAATATGAAAAGCGTTCGGTTCAACGCGCGTAAAGAAGTTTTCTCTTCAAATATAAATAACAAGTAATACAAAAATGTTTTCATATTATTATTCGTTGGAATAAAACGCAAAATATAAGTTGTGATGATAATGTTTGCATTTGGGACTATTGTGGCCTAGTCCCAGCTCAATCTTGCTGAATTTTATATGAGTACAATAAAGCTTTCTGGCTACGTTACGCTGCTACCAATGTTTAATTCTCGTACGAGAATTATTTACCTAACCTTTATGGTTCTCGCATATTGTACGTTTTTGTAACACAACGCACTAGGGACAAGATTTGTGTCGCGGGGGACTTTACATACATACAATTTACAAAAAAAGTACACTCAGACTCACTCACCATTAAACTTTAAGCAAGGGCACGAGGTAAAACAGCTAAACTCAAAAAATACATATACGGATAACACAAAATTTTGTCTCATGTGGGAATCGAATCCGTAATATTTGGTGCAGTATTAGTTGTGAGGTTACCACCTGAATTAAGTCTCGTTGGGTGGATGATGAAAAACTGTAAAGCAATGATATTAAGATATATTTCATGAGAAGTAGAGCACCATATTAGCGAGCAAGCCCGACTGGGGAAGGATCTCCACCTTTCAGAAAACCACCGCTAAATAACTACAAGCAGTGTGTGAGGAAGTATTCCTCTTTCTGCACCAATTTTTTGAGCACCAATGGTTTCGGCACCTAAGCTATTCCACTTACAGCACCAATAGGTATATGGGCTTGGATTCAGCACCAAACCCATATACCTATCATTTTTTTTATACTCCCACGGTGGCAAACAAGCATACGGCCTATTGGTGCTGTAAGTGGAATAGCAGAGAAAGAGAAATACTTCTGTGTGTGAGTACACCAGAATGGTGATCGAAAATCGGTGTTAAAACACCAGAATTTTTGATTATCCCTGGGATAGGAAAAGTATTCGTTAACTACGCATCACTCAAGGTCACTTCACACTAGCGTTTGTCCAGCGCAGCGTAGGCATTCAGTGAACGTATACGCAGCGCAGACGTGAAAGTCGCGTTGTGTCGGCATTTCCTCTGCAGTTCTAGCGCGGCGTAGACGTTACACAATATCGTTGTCGTCAAATGCGGCGCGTTGTGGCGGCATTTCCTCTGCAGTTCTAGCGCGGCGTAGACGTTACACAATATCGTTGTCGTCAAATGCGGCGCGTTGTGGCGGCATTTCCTCTGCAGTTCTAGCGCGACGTAGACGTCACACAATTTCGTTGTCGTCAAATGCGTCGCGTTGTGGCGGCATTTTCTTTGCAGTTCTAGCGCGGCGTAGACGTTACACAATATCGTTGTCGTCAAATGCGGCGCGTTGTGGCGGCATTTCCTCTGCAGTTCTAGCGCAACGTAGACGTCACACAATTTCGTTGTCGTCAAATGCGTCGCGTTGTGGCGGCATTTTCTTTGCAGTTCTAGCGCGGCGTAGACGTTACACAATATCGTTGTCGTCAAATGCGGCGCGTTGTGGCGGCATTTCCTCTGCAGTTCTAGCGCGACGTAGACGTCACACAATTTCGTTGTCGTCAAATGCGTCGCGTTGTGGCGGCATTTTCTTTGCAGTTCTAGCGCGGCGTAGACGTTACACAATATCGTTGTCGTCAAATGCGGCGCGTTGTGGCGGCATTTCCTCTGCAGTTCTAGCGCGACGTAGACGTCACACAATTTCGTTGTCGTCAAATGCGTCGCGTTGTGGCGGCATTTTCTTTGCAGTTCTAGCGCGGCGTAGACGTTACACAATATCGTTGTCGTCAAATGCGTCGCGTTGTGGCGGCATTTCCTCTGCAGTTCTAGCGCGACGTAGACGTCACACAATTTCGTTGTCGTCAAATGCGTCGCGTTGTGGCGGCATTTTCTTTGCAGTTCTAGCGCGGCGTAGACGTCACACAATATCGTTGTCGTCAAATGCGTCGCGTTGTGGCGGCATTTCCTCTGCAGTTCTAGCGCGACGTAGACGTCACACAATTTCGTTGTGGTCAAATGCGTCGCGTTGTGGCGGCATTTCCTTTGCAGTTCTAGCACGGCGTAGACGTCACACAATTTCGTTGTGGTCAAATGCGTCGCGTGGCTCTGCGCTATCATACATTATCAAACGCCTACGCTAAACAAACGCTCTAAATTAGCTGGAAACCTGTATTTGTATGTATTGTTGTGACATTACAACAAGAAATGTCCTACTGTTTAAATACAAACATGAAAATACTTTTTCTTTTTTCCATTATATTCTCTCTACGCATAAATTCCTTTGTGCACTCGTTTATTTTTTGCGCGCGTACCTTTACTTACAACTTTTATCACAATTCTGTTTTGGAGTCAGATAGGTAATGCTTATAATTTGCGTTCCTTTGGTTAAACAAATAATGCTTGTTATTTGAAATCTTTGGAAGTAATCATGGCGTGTAATAAAATTATGTTTGAATTTATTTTCCATTGGATAGCGCATTCCAAAATGAGCTCTGGAGACCTGCACTCACAAGCAGGAACACAACTACACGTCTATGTGGTATTCATAAATTCCACAAAGTGAATTACACATTGATACTACAAGCCAGGATCGAACATACACCTCAAGTGTTTTAGATCGGTCACTTACATATTTGACTACTCCATAATATTAATAGCACATTAATTACCGATTCTGTTATTACAAATTACACCAATTACCTATATTTAGTATCGATATTATCGCGCCAATTTTATCGCTTTCGCTTCAAGGTGTGTTGCCGCAATTAATTATATTATAGCCAGTTTTATTGAGCCATTTTTGATGGCCATATTATTGAATATTCGATGCGCAGTGGATGGTGTTCGAGAAAATAATTGAATTAATTTACAGAGTGCATTGAAAGCGGCTTAAAGTTTACCGGGGCAAAAAGATGAGTGAATTTTGTTGACGAATTACCCAAGCTTGTGTATTAAATAAAATAATAAGTAAATCCTCTAAAAGTGTTTCCGAATAAGCACTGATGACTTTCGCACTGAAACAACTATATCACTGTGTGTAGTTATTTGACTGTGGTCTTCTGTAAGGTGTGGGTTCTTCCTCAGTCGGGCAAGCTTGCTTGTATGGAGCCCTTCCTTGCTTAAAATAATAACCTCGTTATTTTTTATTATAATACCATAGAGACAAACAAGCATTCGTCCCGCCTGATGGAAAGTTTTACCATAGCCTATGAATGCTTGCAACACCAGGGGTATTAATCGCAGGTTGCCAACCCTGTAAAAACTATATAAATTATTTTTAAACTTTTATTACTGCCGAATGCTTTCTATCTTTGTGTGAATGCCCTAGCTCGCCTAGTTCCCATTTGTATAATCATAGTCGTAAATACAACATGTCGTATCGTTACGAGGCGTTGGATACTTACGACCGTTCTAGTTTCAGCCGAAATTGCCCGAATATATATCACGTGTCTACTAAGATATAGCCCGTCGATTTGAAACGAAAGCAGAAATCGATTTAAAATCAGTCTTATAACTTTTTTTTTGTCGTAAGAATCGACTAAGAGAGTAAGTCAGGCAGACTATATCGGCCAAATAAAATAAACCAAACCCTATACCAATCCGTCTGGTCAGTGTAGTATATTAGGCAAAAGTAGTAATAACCCTACAAGTGTTAAGAGACCCGTGCTTATCAGTGGGACGTTTATATGGGTTAAGGCGCTCATAGCTAGGTGCACTCGCTGTTTGGTAAACGATCAGCGGGTTAAGCTACCAAGGGCGCGGTAACCCTATAGATGGGTGACCGCATAGTGGTATTTCGTCTGAGCGTCTCCGTGCTTCGGAGTGCACGTTAAAAGTCGGTCCCGACTGTTAACAGTCATTAGATCACGACATGGCCTAAATATGGGCGATCTAAATAACTATATCACCAGGTTGGCCACTAACCAAACGATAAGAAGAATGGGTTGAGATGATAATGATGTAACTGCTAGTAACTGCTTACCATCAGGCAATTCCTATATTTATTTGCAGACAGGCGTTAAACTAATAGCTCCTCTCATTTTTCAACATCAGCTGATAAAATTACCTACTGATATTTAATTTCTATGCGTCAAATATCTGAGATGACACGACATAAATGTGTAATGCACGTATAGGCACGTAATGTGTTGTACGTGACACCAATAAATTCTCTCGACAACTTTGTTGTTCACTACCTTTTCAATTGCCAATTGAGCATGAAGAGAGGTAAGCTCATACTAGCGAGCAAGCCCGATTGTGAAAGGACCTCCACCTTAAAGAAGACCACAGCCAAATAACTAAACATAGCGGTGTAGTTGTGTTCCTGTATGTGAGTACAGGTCTTCAGCGGTTATTTATAAAAAAAAAAAATATATATTTCAGAACCAGAGATCCATAGTGTTAGTAACAATATAACTTATACTATATTAGTAACTAAAACTAAAAGTTAACCCCTAATGGGCAGGCTCACCGAAACTTTCCAACATGTAGCTCAGTGAACCTGCCCACCAGGGCTGAATTCTTTCACCCACCATCCTCAGGACTATATTTGAGCTCCGCCGCACCCTGTTCACCAGCGAGGCAACCTATTTTTATTTAGGGAAGTGTTTTGAAAGAAACGTTTTTCTATCCTAGGGATACTCCATCTTATCCTTTCGGATGATAGCTCACTAAACACAATAAAAAATAAACAATCCAAACTATTATTATAAATGCGAAAGTTACTCTATTTGTTTGTATGTATGTATGTTTGTTACCTTTCACTACTAAACAGCTTAGCGGAATTTAATGAGATTTTGTAAGGAGATAGACGGTATGGGGAAGGACATAGGACTTTTTACCGCGATACCCGACATCCACGCAGGTGAAGTCGCCAGCAACAGCTAGTTTGATATAATCATATCGGCCGGCTGATTCTCTAAGAAACAGCGATGGCAAACTGACAGCTGTGATCGCAAACTGACAGTTGTGATCGCAAACTGACAGTTGTGATTGCTCGGTGACGGCGCAATCTATTGACTAAACGTCAAAAAGGCTCGGTTTTTGCTCTTACGGAATACCGATTTTCAATCTGACAGCCAGATATTGTTCGGTTTTCACGATGGCTCGGTTTTTGTTCTTACGGAATACCCCTGCGTGTCTGTTTTCACGCTAACCTAACGTGCCACAACAATAAGCCATGTTCAAAGTAACACTCTTGTCGTATCTGACGGCGGTGGCGCGGCGGCGGCCAATCGGTTCACGAACACAAAAACGTTAGGTTTCCCTTTGAGATCAAACTGCTATCGACTTTTGAACCGCTTTGTTGAGCGGATTTTGCTGTTTTAAAATCAGAAGGTCGTTTAGCAGTTTTATATTTATCTATTTACTATAGATTATAAAGCTGAAGAGTTTGTTTGTTTGGTTGAACGCGCTTATCTCAGAAAGAAGTGGTTCGATTAGAAAAAAATCTGTTTTTGTTGAATAGTGCATTTATCCAGTGCCGGATTAAGCCAGCGCGGGGCCTGTAGCAAATTCTGTCAAGGGGCCCTTAGTTTGATTTTTAACCGACTTCAAAAATGAGGAAGTTATCAATTCATGTGTTTTATTTATGTTTGATACTCCGTCATTTATGAACCGATATGAAAAAAAAAATATTTTGTCTGAGAGGACATACTTTCAATATGATCCTGTTTTTATCAAAAAAAGTTTTGATGATGGCATCCCTGAGGAATTGTGAGAACTGCTTACAGATTATAGGCGGACATATAGCAATTTCAATATTTTTTACAACAAATCAAACATTTGCATTCTGAAATTGTAATTTGGTGAAGTGACACTGATCAGGACGATCACAGAAAGCCTGATCCTGACCTGAACCTCTCAATGATAAGTATTTTACGGATGGCGATTAGATAAGTCTCAATTAAGGTTGTTAAGCAACTATTAGTAAGCAAATGTAATGCAAATAAAAATGGTACAGTTGAGTTTAACTGTACCATCCGGCTTCATTATCAGTTAAGTTGAACTGTTGATGAAGCCGGATGGTAGGCAACTTCATAAATAAACAATGTACTCTAGCTGTGTTGTGCATTATTTGAATGATATATATATACACTTTAGATGTAAGTCCGCTATGTCCCTGCATTTTAAATCTGTAATATCTTCGAAAATATTCATTTAAAGTACATGCTGTAGGGCCAGATTGATCTATATTAAATGCACAACAATGTATATAAAAGATACTTAATTGGATAATGATTTATGCTGAATTGCTTAAAACCGCTTCGTAAATAAGCCATTATTTATCGTAAAAAGTAAAGGATAAAAAAATGGTTATTGTGGGTTGTCCCTAAGAGATAGACATATACTATTGCGGACTTTTTGTAAACCTATTTGGGTTACAATACTGTAGTACATTATTTATCTTGTAGGGTTCAGCCAGCGTTTGCAGCGTTTGTTTGTATCGTTTGTAAGCGCAAAAAATGTGTTTATTTACGACATATATCTTATATATAAAAATGAATCTTTATTTCCATTTGTCACGGCATCACGCGTGAACGGCTGGACCGATTTCAGTAATTCTTTCTTTGTTGCATTTGTTATTGGCAGGAGAAGGTTCTTATGTTAAAAAAAAATTACCCGGACGAAGTCGGGGCGGGCCGCTAGTAGTAGATATATTATGCATTATACATATAAACCAACCCGTCCGGCCAGCGTGGTGTAGTAGGCTAATATCCCTCCAAGTGTATGGAGGAGACCCGTGCCCAGCAGTGGGACATTAATGGGTTGAGATGATGATGATACATATAAACCTTCCTCTTGAATCACTCTATCTATTTAAAAAAAACCGCATCAAAATCCGTTCCGTAGTTTTAAAGATCTAAGCATAAATAGGGACAGACAGTCAGCGGGAAACGACTTTGTTTTATACTATGTATTGATCAACCACAGTAGATTGGATCGTGACTGAGTTTATAAAATTTAAATAGTTCCTACTTCTCGAAATATAATCGATATTCGTCGTGCAGGTTTTACGACTTCCAGCCTCCCAAACAAGCCGGTTTCCGAAAAGGGTTTAGTACCATAGACCACATACTGCGGTAGGTTATACAGAAGACCGAGGGGTATACCCAGCCCCTACGTCTAGCGTTTGTGGACTACGATCGAGACCTGGCTTGTGCTAAAGTGTGTCCAGCGGTGCCAAATTGACACTCGGTATGTCGAAGTGTTAAAGTGCTTGTACGAAAACGCCATCATGTCGGTCCGTTTCCATGATCAGAGCACGAAGCCTATCCAGTTGCAGTGAGGTGTGGGACAGGGGCTGTCATATCCCCGAAACTATTTACCGCTGCATTGGAAAATGCTTTCAAGCTTCTGGATTGGAATGGACTCGGAATCAACATCAACGGCGAGAACATCAATCACCTTCAATTTGCCGACTATATCGTGTTCATGGCTTAGACCATGGAAGACCTTAGCGCAATGCTCGATGGCGTAATGCTCAGTAGAGTCTCACTACAAGTGGGTCTTAAAATGAATATGGACAAGACCAAGATTAGGCAAATGTCCATGTTGCACCCGCCTCTGTCACAATTGGAGGCTCTACAGTAGAAGTTGTCGACGATTATATTTACCTGGGACAAACAGTTCAGTTTGGTAGCTCCAACTTCGAGAAAGAGGTCACTCGTCGAATTCGACTCGGATGGGCAGTGTTTGGGAAGCTAAACCATATCTTCTCGTCGCAAATACCGCAGTGACTCAAGACGAAAGTCTTTGACCAGTGTGTGTTGCCATTGATGACATATGGATCTGAGACGTGGTCGTTCACTGAGGGTGACTTTGAGCCTTCACACGGGAGGCTCAAAGTCACCCAAAGAGCAATGGAGAGAGCTATGCTTGGAGTTTCCCTACGAGATCGAATCAGAAACGAGGAGATCCGTAGTAGAACTAAAGTAACCGACATAGCTCGAAGAATTGCATTCATTAAGTGGCAATGGGCCGGGCACATAGCTCGCAGAACTGATGGCAGTTGAGGCGGAAAGGTTCGTGGGCAGGCCTCCAACAAGGTGGACCGATGACCTAGTAAAGGTTGCGGGCAACCGATGGACAACCCTGTAAATCGGTTGCCCTCAGATCCATATGGCTCAGGATCGAGAGTTGTGGTAATCCTTAGGGGAGATTTATGTCGAGCAGTGGACGTCTATTGGCTGAGATGATGATGATGATTTGATATTATATAGTAATCGATTTAAAAAGTATAATCTCGGCTATGTAAACTCGCAAAACATACCTTTATAAAAAAAAAACTGGCCGCTTGAAGAGAAGAAATGTGCTATAAATGCTAGTCTAAATATATCGATTATAATTAAACCGAAAAATAATAAATCTCAATTTTCAAAAGGCTCAAGAGTATAACGAAAAAATAAATAGGCAAAAATAAGAATGATTTATCGGGAATTGTAGTGTTTCCAACACCATAAACATTAGGACATTAACGTTAAAAAGATAGTTAAATACTCATTTTTACGATTAAACGCGCCGAAATTGGTTTTTACATTTTTGGAGTGAAGCATAGCCTTAGCGCTTCACGTTTAAGGCTTGCAAGATATTTTACGCTCCTATCTAAATTTTTTTTCGGTCAGACAGGCTTTGGAGCGCGGGGCCCCCCAGGGCGCGGGGCCCGTAGCATTTGCTACTCTTGCTACGTGGCTAATCCGGCACTGCATTTATCCAGGAAGGCTATAGGCTATATAACATCACGCTATGATCAATAGGAGCGGAGCAGTAGTGAGATATGTTGCGAAATCGGGGAAAATATTCCAAATTACCACGCGGACATTTCATATAAGTTACCCGCTTCTATTTAGAAACAAAGGTATATCGGGTTTTAAATCAAATAAAACAAATGTTTGACCCGTTAGCATAGAGATAGGCCTGGAATAGCGAATAGGCTATAATTGACATCCACGCGAGAGGAGCTGCGGGCAACAGCTAGTGTATATTATACAATCTACCCCAAAAACATTGGTATTTTCGTTAACAAAACGAACCCCTTGTAAGGAACCCACGCACCAATCATGCACTGAATTTGATATTACCTTCACCTTACACACAAACTACATATTATTTTAGGCTTAATATTATTAAATTTCCTTATAAATGCAGAGCTATGTTCATAAAGCTTAGCCATTGTGTGTAGTTATTTGGTCTTCTATACCACTTTGATATATTTAATTAAAAAGCATTATACAAGCTTGTAAGCGGTGGTGGCCGAGTGGGAAGACTTGCACGCAAGAGGTGCGAGTTCGATCCCGGATAGCAGTACCAGTGTGAATTTCACTTTGTGGAGTTTATATGTGCTAATAAAACGATCGCCATCTGCTAACGGTGAAGGAAAACATCGCGAGGTGAATTAGAAGAAATTCTAAAGACATTCGTCTAACGTCTGATTCACCAACCCGCATTAGGCCAGCGTGTGTGAATTAAAAGTATAAACAGACGACCAAACTTGGTTCGGGTCGAACCACGAACATGGTGCGCTCCGAACCATATTCGCTCGTGTGGTGCACGGTCCGCCGGACATTATTATTATTAATATCATTATAATATGGTTCAGAGCGCACCATGTTCGTGGTTCGGCCCGAATTAAGTTCGATCGTCTGTTTATACTTGAAGGCCCAAACACTCTCTCTCTCTCTTGATAGAGGATAGAAGACCCGTGCCCAGCAGTGGGAAATATATGAGTTGCTATTATGATACAAGCTTGTGGCCTCCAACAAGGTGGACCGACCTGGTAGAGGTCACGGGCAACCGATGGACAAGGTCAGCTCAGGACCGAATGATGTGGAAAACCTTGGGGGAGGTCTATGTCTAGCAGTGGACGTCTTATGGCTGATATGGACATACAAGCTTGTATTCTGCCCTGCCTTTCTTTAAGTTTCTAGAGCAATTTAATATTTTTGTCTTATATAAAGACAACTGTGTATGCATTATTTTTTGTTATGGTTCACTACAAGTGTTAGGCAACTGTTAGTTCAGTGAGCAGTTGAAATTAATTAATAAATAAATAAACTCCCGCACTGCCACAAGCTCTGTGTTGCAGAGGATTTTACAATCAATTCACAGACACAGACCCTGAATAAAGTTTTGTCCCATTTAGGATTCGAACTTACGACCTCCGACAGGCCAGTTGTTTTTTTATAAATGCACCAAGGACTTCTAGTGACGTATATGCGTGACATAATTATGTTATCATAAGCGTTGCAATCAGTGTGAAAAATAAACAACGATACAATCTATGGATACCTATTAATATGATTAAGCTTGAAAAATTTGTTTGTATGTTTGATCGCGCTAAGCTCTAAAATTACTAGCCAGATAACAATCAATATTTTAACACTTTTAAGCCTGTTTGTTTTTTTTTTTACGGCCCACCTTGTTTGCTACCCAAATAGAGTTAATAAGGTAACTGCTTAACATCAGGTGGGCCTGATGTTAAGCAGTTACCGTTGCCTATGGACGTATGCAATACAAACCACGCAGGCGCTCAGAAGAAATACCACTATGCAGTATCCTATCTAAAGGGTAAACGCGCTAAAGGCAGAGCGCCGGCAAGATGGTCAGACGTCATTAAGAAAGCGTTTGGAGGTAGCATGTACCGTGTGGTCCACACTTCAGTAGACCGCATAGCTTGGAGACGCGTCGTATGTGGTCGCGATCCTCAGCAGTGAGGGAACAACAATGATGATGATGATCTATTGGGTTACACGCCCTTGGTTGATTAACCCTCTGATTGTTTACTGAACAGTGAATGCACCTGGCTATGAGCGCTTTATATCTACGCTAGTAAAACTACGGGTAACAGCTAGTCAATAGATATAAGTAATTAATGTAGTATAAGTTTTGATTTGATTAGAAATAATCTAATCTAAAACGGGCGTTTAGTCGATCAATTTTTAAAAAGTGACATTGATTAGAGTGAGTATATAAAATTAGATAATTTTATTGTTAATCTGTGTGCGTAGTAAAGCAGTTTATATTTTGAGTGTAATTCAAGATTGTTTATGTTTATTCATTGGATATAATACGGATACTGGTCGCTGTTAAAAAGTTAGTATTATTTCAACTTAATATTATAAGGGTTAACCTATTTTCTGAAAAGTTTTCTCATTTTTAACCGACGAAAAAAGGAGGTTCTCAAGTCGACCCGTATATTTGTTTTTTTATGTATGACCACGCATTTTCGTAAGAACCTTCTACAAAATATTAGAAAACTTTAAAAAAAGAATGAATGAAGTCGCTAAATTCGTTTTCAAGATATGGCGCGATGGCGTGACCAAGGAAAATAGAGATTAATTTTTATATATAGATATAGCATTAATAAAATATATATCATTAAGTACATTAACACACGAATATCCTTACATTTGAGTAGTATAAAACTAAGTTGCTTACCGCATCTGCCTGTCTGTTTATCGGCTTACTCCTTCCGGCTTTTGACGATCATTTAGAGAGAATTCTTTCGAAAAGTTTAAGTATATACTTGCATATTGACGAAGCTTGTTATTGGCCGTTTTTTGATATATTTACTATCATAATTGTTTTAAGGCTGTAAGCTCCCCAAATAAAATAAAATATTATAATAGAAAAATCTAAAAAAATGTGTTAGTCATTATTCACAAAAATTAAGAGAAATACATAGTTTAACTATAATTATAATCTACATTATATTATATCATACAGTGTGATTTTGTACGTATGTATGTGTATGTATTATCTAGAACTACTGCACCAGAAAATTAGTTAAATTACCACTTGAAAGATTATTTTATATGTATATTAGTTTCCACTCGCGGCTCCGTTTTTAGGAAAATGTAGCTTCTTATTTAGTGAAGAAATTTTCATTACCGGAACTGTAGTCTCAGAGATTAAAATATTCAAACTTACGTTACCAATTTATACTATTAGTATAGAAGAACATTCGAAAGTTTTGATAAAAATGTGATGTATCAAATTTGTACCAACTGTAATGAATCTGAAACAATTACAATAAAATGTTCTTTAATTACAATTAAGTAAAGTTTAGATAAGATTGCCTGTGACCTATATAGATTAAATAAAATGTTTAATTAGTTTTTTTCTCTATCTTCCCTTTTTATTTTATCTTTTACCAATTTGTTACCATTATGCTTGCTATTCCTTACATATTACCCCTGAAAGTAAAGGAATAGTAAGTGCAACTACGTTTGCGCACACACTTGCGCACAATATGTGTGTGTATAATGTGTCCTGCGTAACTACGCAAACGGAGGTTAACCAGCTGGCTAATCTCCGTTTAGATTGGCCGCCTGGACCAAAATCGGTCTGGAGAACTATTAATCCTGAGCTAGGAAAACGTTTTATTAAAAACATCTCTAAATTAGCATTGAAGACGTTTAGGACACAGAAACGTAACTATGTCACTGCATGTGTTTTTTTCTCCTGTAAGAAAGATATCCTTCTCCAGTCTTAATGTGATCACTGTAATATCTCCCGCAGAGAAGGCTAGTCTTCATCTAGATTAATAACCATGACTGAAATTCAGAAGGATTATTATTATTAAGTATTAGTATAGAAAACAAAACACCTTCAAAATTTTCACGAATCCTAGTCATTGAAGCGGAAAGTGTTAAGCTATAAAAAATCTCATTTGATCCCTCGCTCGTTGAACATTTCACTCAAGCAATCATGGAAGTAATAAACTTAGACTACTAACTGCTCTCGTTCCATTTCAAACATTATAGTATCGTAAAATATGTGTCAAAAAGACGCAGTAGCGGTCAGTGCCCTCTAGTTCTACTTGGGCATTTTTGTGGAAAGTTAAGAGGAATTGCAACGTGCAAGTGATTTGAAAAAATATATTGAATACGACAATTGCTGTCGCGCTGCCCTCGTGTAGAATTCCCGCGCGCGATGTGCTCGGAGCGTATCATCATCTTCTCAACCCATAATCGTCCCACTGCTTGGCACGAATCTCCTCCATACATTTAAAGGGATTGAGGGTTAGTATAGTTTTTGAGTTTTCCCTCTGTTGCAGTGGATATTGTCGGCCCGACTTACTCCATTAGTTGACTTTTACGATACCCTCGGCATGAAACGGGGTGGTGACATTTGTATTCCTAATCCGTCACCTCACGGGCGGAGGTGTACGTAGCATGTATGTGTGCGTAATAATAGCAACTCTTTCTGTGTCCCACTGCTGCAGTTGGGAGTGGTGCTCTCCTCTTCTCTATTAAGATAGCAGAAAGGTTTAGATCCACATGCTGGCCTAACGTGCGTTAGTTGAATCATATATGCCATTAGCTAATCTTCGTTGAGACAGTCTATTAGAGTTAACTTTTTTTTGTTTCTCTCATCAACTCGGCAATTTTAACACTAGGGTTTAATTATGTATCCCTGGTAAAGAATAACGTTTATTAAAAAACGCATTCCTAATTTCTATGGGCAGTGCGTGGCTGCTAATTTAATGCTCGCATTGAGCAGACAATCAGTCAGTCAGAATTGGTTTGCGAGGCAAACGCGTCTCCACATCACAAGGCTTCCTAAACCTCGTGATGTTGATACCCACCCTGAAGACCTGTACTCACGCAAAGGACCACAATCATACTACCGTATATAGATATTTTCTGTAAGGGAATGTCCTTCCCCAGTCGGGCTTGCTCGCTTTTACGGTTCCTTTCTCTTAGAGTTAATTTTATCCTCCTAAAAATAAAAGAAGGTTTTACTAAACATATTAAGTATAGAAATGTTTTCGTTCAATAACTACTCTTTTACACAAGTGAGTCTGAAATGGAGGACGCTGCTAAACTTTGAATAAAGTTTCAGCTACCCTACGTTGTTGGAAGATTAAGTAGCTAGTTACTTTTTTATATAAAAACTTTGTCTTCTTACAATGTATTCTAATGTCGTGTCATAAAAATTGAATTAGTCTATTCAGTTTTAGTATAAGTGTATTTTTGTCTAGTCAGAATCTTATTAAGATTCCAATACCTATATATTTTTCAACAACTTTCAAGTGTATTTAACTTGAAAGTTGTTGAAGTATCTATTGGAATTATGTGTTCGTCTAGCATAACATTTTTCCTCTTTAAAAAATGATAATGATTCGAACTCCCGGCTATGGTAACTGTTTAACATCAGGCTGGCTGTATACTTGTTTGCCACCTATCTATACTAATATTATAAAGAGGAAAGGTTTGTACTTTTGTGTATGTCACGCAAAAACTACTGGAGTGATCTGGATAAAATTTAGCACAGAGATAGATTATAGTCTAGAATAGCACATACGCGATACTTTTTATCGCGGTAACCGACATCCACGCGGGCGAAGCCGCGGGCAACAGCTAGTATAATATAAATAAACAAAACAAAAAATTGTGCTCCTCTTAAGAAAATCATTAACCTTGTTATTAAAATAAACGTATTTTTTATCGCATCATTATGTTTTGGTTTAAGCTATTAATGTTTAATTAAAAAGGTATCGTAGAAGGTGCTCAGATATTTTATGACATAATTATATTTTTGGTTTATATACTACTTCTTCTTCGTGTCGATGGTACGATCAATAATGGAATAGTACAAACCCAAAATTTATCACCTCTACGGCGTTATCAGTTGCTGCGCAGAGGTCACTTAGAGTGCAGGTGGTAGGGCACAAAGAGCAGGATAGGAGGTAAGACATTGTTTTCATACATACACTACGACAAGGTGTAAGAATCTTCATTGCTCAAAAGTTTATGATTTTTGATCGAATAATAATAATTAATCATTTATTTCGGATTAAAAAAACTACTACATAATGTGTTAGTAACAATGTTCTTAAAACTATGTTAGTAATAAAAGTACATAAAACATGATTTATTGTGAGCAAACATTTGTGACGCATTGCAATACCACGGCAGCCCCAACAGCATCCTGAAAGCGTTTTTATATTGTACACGCAAGGCGTTGTAGGCTTGTTGCGTGTACTTAACCCACAGGTTGCTCGCGTAAAAAGATTGGCAGTACGCTTTAAACAAAGTGATTTTTACTCCCTCCGTACATCTAGCAAACCCGCGGGCCAGCATGTTGCTCCTCACCGCCAACGCCCTGCGCTCTCTCTCAACATCCTTTAGGTCCTCCGTAACCAAATGGCCTAGATACCTAAAGGATTTTACAACATTAAGTGCGGCCCCATCTAATTTTATCGTAGGCACTGCACTGGGTCTCTTTGTGCCAGCATTAAATATCAAAATCTGAGTCTTTTGTGAATTATATTTGAGCCCATGTAAGGCGGCGTACTGTTCACATATTATTATCCTTAATAGTTTATTCAAGGCGCTGACCGAGGGGGCCAGCAGAACCATGTCATCAGCGTAACTTATGTTGTTGACGCATACGCCGTCAATGTTGAATAAATATACTTAATGCTATATGCATGAATGTCTATCTATTTTTATTAAATTTCATCAAGTGAATATTTCAAAATTACTGTCACTCGAATAAATGAGTAAACTAATATTTAAGGCCCTTAGAAAAAGGTTGACGTCTTTGCGTCAAACTTATAACACCCACGTATTTCTTTGCCACAGACTAACAAAGGTTTGTCTGAGGCATCTTACCGGCCAAACGGATAGTCCGATTAAAACAAAAGTGATTCACTGTGTGAAGTGACTCAGCCTTTACTGATTTACCTCATGTTCAATTGTCTCATTAATTCGCCTACCAAATATAATGACGTTTCGATCAACGATAATACTAACGCAGGATTGTTGCAATAGACTCGAAGAACTTCGGTCGCTTGCTCGTTTTATAAGATTTTGAAACATTTATAATAGCAACCCATGTATGTCCCACTGCTGGGCCCTCTATCTCTCTTGATAGAAGAAAGGAGACCCCTCTCTTCTATCAAGAGAGATAGAGGGTTTAGGCCTTATTTCACATACGCTGGCTTAATGCGGGTTGGTGAATCAGACATTTTCCAAATTACTTGTAAGACATGTGGATTTCCTCACGATGTTTTCCTTCACCGTTAGCCGATGATAAATCATTTGATTAGTAGGTACATATAAACTCCACAAAATTAAATTCGCATTAGTACTGCCATCCGGGATCGAACTCGCACCTCTTGCGCGTCGATTACTTTCCCACTTGGCCACCACCGTTATCTAATATAAAAAATGCAAAAACATTCAAAACAAATCACAAACACTTTGTTTTCAAGCATTTACCAAAACGCTAACAAGTGACATAATAACAATATCAAATCTAAAGTATATCAAACAGCCTTTTGATTTCAATTACAAACACAGGAATGTGTCACCCGTCACCCCAAATAATGATTATCTTACTTCGTCTCAACGTTGAGCAACAGATTTAGACGACAGGTAACTGTTGCCAACGGCAAGTGAATTAGTAACATAAAACATGGTATGTTGTTTTTATTCATATATTATCCTTACGAAATAAATGTGAAAGTTTGTAAGCATGGATGGATGGATGGATGGATGTTTGTTACTCTTTCACGTAAAAACTACTAAACGGATCTGGATGAAATTTGGCACAGAGATAGATTATGGTCTGGAATAACACATAGTTAAAACAGTTTTTTTTAAATCTAAATTGGTGGCAAACAAGCATACGACTCGGCACGACCGTAGCCTATGGACGCTTGCAATAGCAGATTACTATGACTGTCTTGGTGGTCCAATGGCCGCAGTATGCGCCTGCTGTGCACGAGGTTGTGGGTTCGATTCCCACACAGGACAAAACTTTGTGTGACCCACAAAGAGTTGTTCTAAGTCTGTGTTGTAATAAGTCCCCCGCGATTCGCGACACAGAGCTTGTTGGCTTGTTCTCTAGTGCGGTGGTTCTCTTTTTTAAAAACGAAAACTTGCGTGTTGCCGACCCATTTTTTGACACCAGGGATGTAAGATGGAACAACCCTGGGATATGAAAAAGTTTCCTTTTAAAATCCTTACTAATATTTATAAATGTGAAAGTTTGTAAGTATGGATGGATGGATGTTTGTTACTCTTTCACGTAAAAACTACTTAACGGATCTGGATGAAATTTGGCACAGAGATAGATTATGGTCTGGAATAACACATAGGCTACTTTTTACAGCGATAAACGACATCCACGCGGCCGGAGCCGCGGGCAACAGCTAGTCACTCAATAAAATTTGATTTAATTTGAAAATCAACAAGTACAATGGGCGGCCTTATCGCTAAGCGCGATTTCTTCCAGGCAACCTTAAAATAATAATACAAAACTTAACACCTACCTTATATTATGAACAATAATATTTATAGAAAGTCATACTGTATTCACAAAATATTTCAATGACATGAAATTTTTGCAGCGATATACGACATCCACGCGGCTAGTTATTAATAAATGGCTTTAAAAATATGTTATAATTTTTTTCCTGGATTTATGTTTTAACACGAAAAGGCCTAAGGCACTGCAGTAGCCACAAATCCTTTGATATTATATATTATTATTATGCTTTTGTTTTAACTAGAAACATGGGTAGTTACTATTATGTACCCTGAGGATATATTGAGATTAAAACTTAAACCGAGTCAGTCAAAGCAAAAATACACTTTTAAAATTAAATAAAAAATTAATTTTTGCTAGTTAAGGGGAACTGAGTCTTATATTCGCAATGTATGCTATGATATAATTATTATAATAATAAATTATAGGAATAATAATATAATTTATAAATTTGAAATACATATATCTTACTAACATAGCGTAAGTTTGTGTTTGACTAACATAAAATTGTATGGATAGTATTTTTTCCGAAATAAATGTTTATTATTATTATAACACAAACATTGAAAACAACAACAAAAAGTAATCCCCAATCAAGAATTATATGAATAATAAGTATAGGTCAACGGACCTAGGGCGCAAGACTTGAAGGCGCGCCGAAGATGCTCACTCGATGGCCTTGCGTGGTGCCTCATTAAGTTTAGTCAAGACAAACAACAAAAAACGATCAAGACAAACTAAATCAAGCCTACCAAATTCTATGTCGGGCGTACCTTTAGTTTGAGAGGAGAGGAGGTAGATCTTCGCCCAAGGACACCGGTAGTAGTAAATTAGTGGCAAACAAGCATACGACTCGACACGACCGTAGCCTAAGGACGCTTGCAATAGAAAGAAAGAAAGAAAAGTCTTTAATTGACACATCATTACATGTGCCAATTAACGACTTTTCTTTCTTTAAATTCTTATAGCAGATTACTATGACTGCCTTGGTGGTCTAATGGCCGCAGTATGTGCCTGCTGTGCACGAGGTTGTGGGTTCGAGTCCCATACAGGACAAAAACTTTTGTGTGACCCACAAAGTCGGCACTGGTAGGCAGCATAGTATTACACCATTCTAATTAATATCTCATTTTACTTCAACAATTTAAAATTAAACTCGACCTTTCAATAGGAAACCTTCAGTATTTTAGAGGTACCTTTTAATTAGAAGTTAAATTTTTCGTATAAAATATTATGATAGCAATGGCTTCAAAGGAGACTTTATATAGCTAAACAATATATAGGTCAAGGACCTTTTTAACTCCCGACCCGAAAAGAGGGGTGTTATAAGTTTAACGTGTCTCTCTGTGTGTCTATGTGTCTGACCGTGACACCATAGCTCCCAGACGAATGAACGGATTTTGATGCGTTTTTTTTGACATGATCGATGATGATGATGTTATTAAATATTTTTAGCATTTTTGCTATGCAATCAGCTCAAATATACTTAAATATTAAAGCAATGTGGAAAAAGGACTCTTACTCCAAGACGTAGGTAAACAAGCGGTGGACAAATTCGAACTCCGGAGTAGGAGCTCGAATAGCACAGTTGGTAGTGCGCTGGGCCGAAACCCGAGAGGCGCAGGTTCGAATCCTGCTCCGGGCTCGTCTTTTTCTACTTTGCTTTAATATTTAAGTATGATCAAGATGGTTAGTAGCCATAATTTTTGAGGATCTGTTCAGGAATTTAAAGACTATCACGGATGATAAAAGTATTTTACTAACTTTCACAAGTAGGTATAATTAATTTGAAATTGGGTTTACTGTTATTATTTTATTGTGTTCAGAGTTCTTATGGCGTATTAAAAGTTTATGAGAGGTGGTTCACATCAAGTTTGCCGTTTTATTTTTTTTATACTACATAGGTAGAAAACAAATATACGACCAGCCTGATATGTGTGCATTATGATTGCTCCGCCAAGTTATAAAAACCAAAAAAAAAAACTGACTTTGACAAATTTTGCCAAGATCGAAGTGGGCAAAAATGTATTTTGTCAATGTAAAAATAAAAAAGTTAGAAGAGTTTTAAGCAGTTAACGTAGCCTATGGACGCTTGCAATACCGAAGGCATCACTTGCGTGTTGCCGATCCTTTTTTTCTACATGTAGTACTACTTTAAGATGTAGTATCCCTGGAAACGGAAAACGTTTCTTTCATCACGCATCCCTAAATGAGGTCTGGAGACCTGTACTCACACATAGGAACACAACTACACCGCTGTGGGTAGTTATACGTTGCAAGGTGTGGTCTTCTGTAAGGAGGAGGTCTTTCCCCAGTCGGGCTTGCTCGCTAGTATGGCCTACCTTTTTTCTTAGCAGCTTTATTAATTTATAGCTCTAAAATCAGACAAGAATCTAGATACTAGCTCTCTAATATCAGAGGCGTCCACTGCTGGACATAGGCCCCTTATAAGCATTTCTGCAGCATTCAGTAGAGTTACCTTGTCCATCGGCTGCAAAGAAATGTGAAAGTTACTCTTTATGTATGTGTGTTTGTTACCTTTTCACGACTAAACGACTGAACTGACAGGTGGCATCCAGGAGATGGACGTTAGATACCGTTTAGGACTTTTTACCACGATAACCGACATTCACGCGAGCGGAGCCGCGGGCAACAGCTAGTAAATAAATAGCGCAATGTACATTATTCAAACTTATTGCATAAAGTAATAATCTCACCCACTAAACTGTAATCCGAACAATATTGGAGTGCACCGCAGTGCTATCAACTCGGTACCTACAACATTAGTTACTGTGGGTACATCAAAGTTCTAAGTGCAGAATTTGATCACGATTCTGTTACCTTTATCCTCCTAGTTATTGACATTATATTAAAATGGTTTTGAAGGTACTCATAGTATTATTTTTGTTTGATGATCTGCGGGTATATAGGCTATATAATATATTTTTAAAATTAAGGGACATCTACGAAAACAAAATAAATGACCACCCATGCATAGCTGGGATGTACCATTATATGTTTGTAAGTATTTGTTGTGTTCTTTAAATTATTTCTTATATTCAATCTATAAGTAAATTAACAATGGTGGTTGAATGGGAAATTAACCAACTTGCTCGCAAGAGGTGTAAGTTCGATCCCGGGCAGTACCAATGTGAATTTTACTTTGTGGAGTTTATATGTACTAATCAATTGATTTGCTATCTGCTAACGGTGAAGGAAAACATCGTGACATGTCTTGGAAGAAATTCTAAAGACATGTCTAATTTACCAACCTGCATTAGGCCAGCGTGTGTGACCCTCTCTTTCTGTTAATAGAGGATAGAAGACCCGTGCCCAGCAGTGGAACATATATGGGTTGCTATTATTATTATTATATCTGTAATATATACTTCCGTATGTAACAACTGGTTGTGAGAAACAAACAAATTCGTACAACTATAACTGATGCCCTTAGTTATGTAGAGAACAATAGTAAACTATTCTAGTGAGCTCAACACTTGTATGTATGAAGCGAACAGAAAATAATACGTCCAGTACTGAAGCCCTACTATTGGTTTAATTAATAATTATTTCAATAAACTATTAACTACTCGTGTTTCATTTGATTTCTTCTTATTGTTTGGTTAGTGGCTAACTTGCCTCTACAGAAACGGTAGTCGAATCGAATGGACTTTGAATGAAAATGGAAATGGTATTTTGAATGTATGGAATTTGACATAAGTTTACGATATAAAGTCGTAAACTTACTTCAAATCCCATACATTTGTTTTCTATGCTATTCGGTTCGACTACAGTTTAAGTCAATTGTCTAGAGGGGTTGTGTTGGTTGATAGCTTTCTCCTCTTCTTATGGTTTGGTTAGTGCCAAACGTGGTGCCAGAGTTATTTAGCTTGCCCATATTTGGGCATCTGTCGTTATTTCACGAATGTTAACAGCCGGGACCGATCTTAACGTGCACGGAGTCGCTTCGATGAAATACGGTATACTATACGGTAACAAACAAACATAAAAATAAACATACAAAAAGCAAACAGAGTTACTTTCGCATTTATACAATTAGAGTTACAGACTGGGCTAATATATGAGTATGGATAGCGCTAATAAAAAAATAAAAAAAATATTATACATACTTACTGTTTTTGAACGAAGCTACAATAGAAGCAAGCCAGCCAAAACAATATTTAATTAAAATATAATAGATCAATTCAGAGATTCCTCTTTCTTCGAGGGTTATCCTCAGCTGTCCTGCAGCATTATAAGTGATAGATCCTGTCTACCAAGATATTCGTCTTTATGACATCAATTTACAGCTTTTAATGCTAATGGATTTGTGACTCAGAAAGGGAATCAGTAGAATACGAATGTTGGTAAAAGTCCAATGATAGAAAAAGGTAAATTTGACTTGACAGCATTATATAGTGCCTTCTATAAAAGTTATTTACACTTATAGCCTGTCAAACTCAAACTCCATTTATTGAATTAAGGTCATGAATCATGAATAAGCCAGAAAGATGATGTCCATCTCAACCCATAATCGTCCCACTGCTGGGCACGGGTCTCCTCCATACATTTGAAGAAATATTAGCCTACTATACCACGCTGGCCAGACGGGTTGGTATAGGGTTTTATTTCGAGTTTTCCCTTTCTTGCTGTCTGTCTGACTTACTCCCTTAGTCGACTCTTACGACACCCTCGGGATGGAATGGGGTGGTGACATTTGTATTCTAAATCCGTCACCACACGGACCAAAGATGATGTCAGCTGATTATAATTTAATACGTGAAAGAAAACGTTGTATCCTTATGGAGCACGTTGTGCGCACGGAGAGGTTAGATATATGTAGAAATAATGCAGAAAGTAATAACTAAATTCGAATTTCGATCACCTTTAGTCACTAGAGTCTAGTGCCCATAGATCTATGAAACCAATGTCTGCTAGTTTTCTTTTAGCTAGTTCGCTGACAAGATTAGATCTATGTGAAGAATTCCAAGATTTCCTATTACATTAACACAAATGCTACAAGTCCAAGTTCTTTGTAACCACAATAAGTTTTGAATTTAAATTTAAGCTTCTGTATGGCCGTAGTGATATGCAAGAAGCCAGAAGTTCCTCAACAAATAAATATAAAGTTATATTACACAATAAACAGAATGTTTGTGACCACTCGACCGCAGGGAACTTAGAGCAGATGGATACAAACTAAACAAAACAGAGATCGTAGCTCAAAGTGGAATTAGTTGTCGCAAAACAACTACTACTTGTTACAAAGTTAGGTTGGCCGCATATTGGTTCGGGCGATACTAGCATAATATGTTACTTTTTGGAAGCGAAAGCGTTTGCGAGACGCACATGATGACTAGATTTTATAAAATGCAACTTAGGTGACAAATAAGTCCACGGCCCGCCTGATGTTAAGCAGTTATCGACAGTCGACAGTAGCCTATGCGCTAGCAATATCAGAGGTCACTTAGGTCACTTTTCTCTTGTCACAACAGCACGTATACCACATGTTACATGTATATCTACTGTTACCTAAGCGACAGGAGAGTACTAATACACGATCTTGGCCAAATTGATTTTAATACTTGGTGTCCGTAAATTGTATGTTTGTATTGTATTTAGAACGAAGTTTAGTCCTGTGTACAATCGCGAAAGTTTTAAAAGTTTATATAAGGATGGAGGTTGAAGGTGGGGGTTAAAAGTAGACTAGCCTTAAATGGAGACGAGCAGGCCACCTAGCTAGGCGGAAAAACAGAAGGCTGTTTCTCACTAACACAATATCCATCCAAAGGTTGCCTGGTAGAAATCGCTCTTAGCGATAAGGCCGCCCATTGTACAATCTTATTTATTTTAAGTTACTATGTTATGTATTATAATGGTGTACAATAAAGAATAAATAAAATAAATAAATAAATAAGGTAGACCAAAGCAGTAACAGAATGATGGTTGTCAAATGGAAGGAGATTGATTGGTTGATCACCACCGGTGGTCGGATGACATGAAAAAGACAGCGGGAAAGCAATGGATGAGCTTGGCACAGGACAAAACTGTTGGCGCGCAAAAAAGGAGACATATACCCAGCAGTAGGTAGATAAAGGTTGATGGATGAGGAAAAATAGACTTAACGATAGTAGTCAATGTGCGGCCAGCCTTTAAACAAGTTACAAATGTATTTATCTGTGTTGTTCCCTTAAATTGTAATAATATTCTTCTGTGAGGTTTGAAGCTAACTTTGTATCAGTATTGTTCAGGCCACTTGGTTGACAGGCTTCTACATATCATAATTATTTTAAGTAGGTAGGTTATCTAAGTTTTTTCTGCGTTATGGGGTTGTGCTAAGGAAGCAAATAAGCATACGGCCCGACTGATGGTAAGCAAGTACCTATAGTATAGTAGCCTATGGACGTTTAAAATCTCTGAAGGCGAGAGGCGAGTATCGACATGACAAGGCAGTTTCGCGAGAAATGCCGTCGTACGGCAACGTCGTACGGTGTTGTAGAGACGCATTTAACTTGCGAACCAATTTGAACGTTGCCTGACTGACTGCCTGCTTAATACGTCGATACACTTGAGACATCACCTGCGCGTAGCCGATCCTGTAAAAACCTTTTTAACTCCTTTCTTAAAGAATACCACTCTATTTCATTCAAGAAAATCTTGGCAGGGAAATCATTTCACAACCCCATTGTACGTAGGAGGAAATTCCTCTGGAACGACACAGTATCGTGATCTAATATGTGAGAACAAACTCTCAGCCAAAAAATCTGCACTCCGGGAGTGCCGATAGAAGTGAAAACACTAGGTAAAACAGTTGTTATAAATTTTATAGCAATAAATGTTTTTTTTATTTATCTAAACGCGTTCGCGGTCTAGGCGATAAATGTACATGCATATATCGCCTCCTTGCTTTAATAACGTGACAGTCGAAAAAAGATTTTTCGGATATGTCACGCTGTGTCTCGTAACGGTGTCGAGAATCCAGAGATTTTATCTCATCTAAAAATATGCGTACCGTGCTAAAATAAGTTTTCACTTCAAAAATATATAAATAAAACATGTAGGCTAAAGGCATTATGTCAAATTATACGCTTAATTTCGCGAGTGTTGACTTCAAAACATTCGTCAACTTCAAGTAAGTACGAACGTTGACAGCGTACTTTGGTATTCTGGGAGACTTTTATGTAACTCTACTTAAGACAGAAACTTATTCTTGTGTTGTATACCTACTACCTACATTCTGTATCCAAGTTTTTTAGATAATAATAGCCTTGACATTGGTTAAGCAAATCATAATGATAAGCAAATCATAAGTATTTTTGTGAGTGATTTGAGATAACGGTGTATCTACTAGGTTTTGTGTAATACTAATCCTAGCTATGTAGTAACAGCGCGGATCTTTAGAGCTACAAAGTTAAGTAACTTTTCTTGTCAGTTTCTAGAGAGGTGATTATTTTCTAAAAACACAGCGATCCCCTTCGTGCCTCGGAAAGCACGGAGAGACCAACGGTTTCACCGTTGGTTCTGCACCTGATCTGATTCTCTGATCTCTCTGGTCGGATTTCGGGTTCATTCGTTTCGGTGCATGAGATTATGAGAGTAAGAGAGAGTACTTTTTCAGGCCGATTTGGGTCAAGGTGGACAATCTCAAATAAAATTAGCCAACTGCTCAAATTGTCCACCTTGACCCAAATTGGCCTGAAAAAAAATTAATAAAAAAAATAAAAACAGTCTTTGGGGAATGCCAATAGAATTGAAAACTAAGTAACTTGTGAATTGTATCGTCGAGCTACTAAATTATTATTGTTTAATATGGAAAGCGTTCGGTGACGATGACGCAAGTTGCGTGATTGTTGTTTACTCAAAAAGTGCTCATGGCGTCTAAAAAAGTTTTCACTTAAAAAAAACATCCATTTCGAAAATTAAGCTGAATTTTCGAAAGAATACCAAACAACAAAGCTATTTAATAATCTGAAATACAAGTATTACTCTTGACATGTTTCTCATATGAAATAAAACCCATCGTAGTGGCTTACGCACTCGAGTCCGTTGCAGAGCTCGGCTTGTTGCCCGCAAAAGTTAAGCCTGACCGTACACGTACACATTATAAATGTTTATGGATTCATACAATTCTGTAGGTCTAATGTAAAATACTTAAAATTCTGCATGCATTGGAAAACGTAGGTACAGGATAACGGCTTAACAAAATAAAATATATTCAATTAGAAGACATCTTTCATGGATCAGAAGGTTTTTTTTATTTCGTAGAACATATACTTTTTTCATCAATACAGCCTTTGTAGCAATATGTAAATTAAAAAGTTGACTGACTATTCTTTTTATTTTATTTTATATTTCTTTTTGTATGCTATCAAAATTGTAATTCACAAAAAAATCCAACTATCAGGCGATTGAAAATAATATCCTGAGTTTCTTGCTAGTTATTTTAATGACCTGTCACCGCCGTACATAAATTGGCTGACATCATCTTTCTGGCTCACCAGCTAAATTCATAATTCCTTCATAAGTGTCACTTTGTAACCTTAATGAATATATGAGTTTTCGAGTTTGAATGTAAACGGCATCACGAGAGTGTCTTACGTGATGCCGTGAAAGCGTTGAAGCTAATTGACAAAAAAAAGACACAATAAATACTTAATCTGTTATTTGAAACATGCACGGTCGCCTTAAAATGAATGTATACTGAAACAATTTGAATCATGTGCGTTTGTGAAGGGCTCTTTTAAATGAAAAGAGCCCTAAGTGGAGCTAATTTAATTCTAAAAATAACGTAGTTTTTACTGCAGAACAATTTTACTTTGTTTGTTATTTCTAGGACTGAGATTAAATAGATTAACTAACTTTTAATACAAGTATAATTAGAATAAATATATATTTCTTTAAATTTATTTTTTAAAGACAACTCCCGCACTAGAGCACAAGCTCTGTGTCGCGGGGAACTTTAGAATCGTACATTTAACGTACACAAATTACACCCAGACTTAGAACAACTCTTTGTGGGTCACACAATGTTTTGTCCTATATGGGAATCGAACCCAAAACCCGTCGCGCACAGCAGGCGCGTACTGCGGCCACTAGACCATCAAGGCAGTCATATTGTAGTAGTTTATCTTAGTGGCTTGGGTGGTCAATTACTGATGTCATATCAGGTCATCTTTAGGCCGGAGAGCCCGACATAACCGTCCCTCTTCCCCAGTTAGGCTTGCTCACCTGTATGGTTCCCTACTTTTCTTATCCTACTAATATTACAAATGCAAAAGTATTGATTGTTGAATGGAAAGATGGATGGATATTTTTGACTCAATCATGCCAGAACTGCTGAACAGATCTGGATAAAATTTGGCACAGAGAGATTAAAAGTCTGGAAAAACGCATAGGCTACTTTTCATCCCGAAAAAAAATCTGATTCCGTGGGATTATACATGCGGGCAAAGCTGCGGGCAAAAGCTAGCATTTTTATATGTACTACTAAAACAGAGACAAAATAAAAAGATACCCACAAAATTCCGCTTCGCCAATTTGTGAGCACATTTAACAGCTCAAATAACTCTGTAAGGGTGGCATTTGGCAAATCTCCCTTCAGTAGGATAATCTGGCATTTGAGTACGATTGAAGCTACGGTCTGTGTGTACTTGCCTTAATTGTTGTGTTCACGGAATTAGAATAAAGCTGTTGGTTGTTTTACTGTAGCTTTGTATGGTGTAGACATGGGTTAAGAATTTGGGATTCGCATTTTGAATTATGTACTAATAAGTTTTTTTTTTTTGACAGATTTTTCTTTATCTTTCTTATTTAGTTGTACACTTCATTTGCTCTCTCACCTTATTTTTTCCTCTACCACTCTAAGGTTTGCTGGCAGAAATCATTCTCATTATGAGTTAAGGTCGTAGGTACATGATATTTTTAAGTATATTAAGTATTTTGTTATTTGTGTGTGTACAATGAAGAATTAAAGAAAGAATTAAAGAATATTTTAAATGCAAACTTCTTAAGACATGTTGGGTACTTTTAGGGTGTGGAAAAAGCACTAAACTCGCGTGACCGTCACGCTCAGATACTTATAGGTGACAGAAGCTAAGAAGTTTATACTTCTGATGTGCAGTCCTACGAGTGACAGTTTTTTTTTTCTATTCTACTTAGGTGGCAAACAAGCATACGGCTTGCCTAAGGATAAATAGCACCTTAGCCTATGGCTATGTTGTATGACATGGCCAAAGAAAGATCAAGCGTAGAAGCAACGGCGTTACGTGTTTACAATATGTAATAGCCAATTTCTAAACTTCGGTCATCGATTGTTAATTTCTTGACAGAAAACCCAATATAAATTGTTGGCTTGACCTGAAAATCAAACCCGGGAACTTGTTTTTTGATTTTGTTGCCCAAGGAGGCAAACAAGCATACAGCTCATCTAATGTTAAGCAGTTACCGTAGCTTATGGACGCTTGCAACACCAGGGGTATCACTCGAGCGTTGCCGACCCTGTATAACTAAGAGAGGTACACCATACTAGCGACTGGGAAAGGACCTTACAGAAGACCACAGCCAAATAATTAAACACAGTGGTGTAATTGTGTTCCTGTGTGTGAGTACAGGTCTCCAGCGCTCATTTAGGGATGTGTTTTGTAAGAAACATATTCCTATCCCAGGGACACTCTCATCTTTAAGCCCTGGTGTAAAAAAATGGGTTGGCAACACGCAAGTGATACCTCTGGTATTGCAAGCGTCCATAGGCTACGGTAACTGCTTAACATCAGGCGGGCCGTATGCTTGTTTGCCACCCAAGTAGTATTAAAAAAAACTCCTTGGATAATCAGTCGTACTGAACGACCACTAAACCAACGCGGCGATTCAATAATACTCGTATTAAGAAAGACTAACGACCGTATTTAATTTAAGTCAGTAATTTATGTGAAATGTAGCTGACCAGTATTTAAATTGAGTCTTCGTATCAAGCTTATCTTAATGCGGAGGGATCCTTTATGCAAGTTACAGTATTTTGATTAATGAAACGTTATTTTGTACAAAGATTTTTCGGATTTTAAGGGCCAAGCCACATTATATGTTGCAGCACTATACTGTTAAACCTGATTGTTGGTGATGTAATTGAAATACAAAAAGTAATATTGGGCTGCACAAGTGCACGTAGAGATATATTTATTGTTAAAGAAAACAAATGACTTAAAAAGAAACAATATTTGATTTAAAATACGAGGTCAGGAATTTAGACAGTATTTAAAACTAAGAATAAAGTTGGTACCAATGAAACCATTGTTACAATAAGATTAGGTACCTATTAACTTTTTTGTGTCGTCAACATTCTAATTGTTACGAGGAGCTATTATAAAACTACATACGAGTATACTGTTACCAATCCAGTTTCAAATTAGATCACTCTTACTTGCGTTTGTAAATACAGGTCGCATGACGTGTGATGCTGCTGGCTGACACTTAGTGGAAATAAGCATGAAATCCGTCATTGTTTTTCTTAACGAGTAAAACAAAGATAAGATGCAACTTTGCCCTCAAAAACCAGCACTGTTTTAGCGAACTTTTTATATATTTTACCTCGGGACAGCAAGCACCGCGTAGACGCAACACCGCTGCCGCAACGTATTGTGTGGCTCGTATCTTAGTAGAAATGAAATCTCTCAGTAATCTTTATAAATAGTCCTGATGGAATGAAATCTGTGCGTTACCCCGGGTCGCTAATGCTTTCATACGTCAGTTATTTTTTGCCAGACCTGTCGTTTTAGAGATTTTAGGAATTTGAATCGTATTAACGTTTTCTTAATACGTTTAAGCTCTGTAGGGTGATTAATCGTAAGTGTTTTTATATGAAAAGGAAATTCGAGCAGATATTTGAAGTAAGATACTTAAATTGCGCTGAAGTATTTAGAAATCAATTAATTCTTTTTTTTTAAGACTACTACCGCAATAGGAGACAAGCCCATTGTCGCGGGGAACTTTAAGCATTAAAACGGGAAACTATAAATATTTCATTTATAATATTTACAAACGAATTAAGTTATGGAAGCGGGAAGTGTTTTAATGCATGCATTTACTGCTTGATAGGGAGCGGGCTGTTTTTAGCAACTTGTAGGAACAAGTTTTTTACATTTGGGCTGGAAACGCTAGCGTGTTGCCAATTCAAAAATTGTTACACCAGGTTTCTTAAAAGAGGTAAAATTCTTTAAAAAAATCCCATAAAAAAATCCCTGGTGTTATAATTTTTAAGTTGGTTACACATGAGCGTTACCAGCCCAATAATTAAAAACTAGTACTTCCTACATGGTTAGTTTAAGCATAATTTTTTTAAGTGGAGGTCACTTAAAAAGCTAGCCATTTATTGGTTTTTAATTTTTATTATACCTATTTAATTTTCGTACATTTGCAATCTATTTCCACTTCATTATTAACAAGACCTTATAAAGATATCAATATAAAGTGAATAATTTCAATGTTTCCAATACGTAAATCAAACACTCCATCAGAGTAATGAAACCCTTTTATCCTTAGCTCAATACATCGACTGGGAGTAATGCGAGAGGTTCTTCACACCCGACCCACGAGGCATGCAGGCATTTCTTAATCAAGCTATATCGAGCGGCCAGAGGCATACATATATACACTTCGAGATGTACTTTAGGCTAACTTCACATGTAACGCGCGTTAACGCACGTCAACGCACTACATAAGTTAAAGATAGTTCACATGACAAGCTCTCATGTGTGTTGCGAGAGTACTCTTCATTACTTATTATATATAAAGACTGCAAAAAGTATGAAAGCGTACGTTCACTCTAAACAGCAAATAGACGGTACATTAGTACCAAAACGCCTTAACGCGCGATCGCCTGCGTCTAGAGACTTTTTCTCTTAATGCTGCGTTAACAAGGTTTACGCGCTGGGAGCTGGCAATGTTGCATTATATTGTCTAGTTTGTTGGATTTGTAAAAGTGATATTGTTAAAAAGGCAAATTCTTTCTCGAGTTTTCTGCATAATACTAATCAATATGTACAAAGTCTGAATGTTACTTTCTGACGCGCGCGCATGTGAACATGTTAAATACAGGATCTCTAGCCGCGCGTCAAAATTTTTGCCATCTGAACATAGCGTTAGGTTTATTGAAGATAAATTGAAATAATTTGGAGACTTTGAACTGAGGGATTTATATAAGTAACGGGTATTCGCCCAATCTTGAATGCCTTTTCACTTTGTAAAATCATAATGTATTATTAGTTATTGCCCGCGGCTTCGCCCGAAAAACAAAAACAGAATCTATCTCACAGGAATCGTAAATTTTTCCGTACCAAATGAAAAGTTGCTTACGTGCTTATAATATAAGTTCTATTTACTTCTATCACACTGCCTATTAGACTAAGATTATCGTTACTAATATTATAAATGTGAAAGTTTGTGAGTATGGATGGATGAATGGATGTTTGTTACTCTTTCACGTAAAAACAACTGAACGGATCTGGATGAAATTAGGCACAGAGATAGATTATGGTCTGGAATAGCACATAGGCTACATTTTTACAGCGATAACCGACATCCATTATTATTAAGTAATGCGACAAATATTATTATTAAGTATTATTTAATTTTATATTGTAAAAAATAATTAAGTGAGTTATATTGTTTCTTACTTATCGTACTAAACGTGTGGATGTGACTGTTAGTTTAAGTTGGTAAATAAATAAATTCCAGATTATAATCTACCTCTGTGCCCAATCTCATACGGATTCCGTTCAGCCGTTTTGGAGTGATTGAGTAACAAACGACCAAAACTTCAAAGCTTTCGCATTCATAATATTAGTTAGCTTTTTTTTTTTTTTTTTTTAAAAGACAACTCCCGCACTACAGAAGAACAAGCTCTGTGTCGCGGGGGACTTTACAAACATAGAAATTAACGGACACAAATTACACCCAGACTCAGAACAATTCTTTGTGGGTCACACAAAGTTTTGTCCTGTGTGGGAATCGAACCCACAACCTCGTGCACAGCAGGCGCATACTTTGGCCACTGGACCACCGAGGCAGCATTAAACAATAAATATAAAAAAAACTGCACGGTTTTTTTTACCTCGCCGTTTACCACGGTGGTTTGATCCCCACTCAGAACAAAAATCTGTATTATCATCATCATCATCATTAGCCTATCGCAGTCTACTGCTGGAAAATCGGGTTAGTGCTGATTCCCTCCGTTCTTGTTTCCCCCCAAAAGTTATTAAAACTACACACTATTGTATAACTACACACATACATTAATTCTCGATTGCCCCCGAAATTCAAAAATGAGTACAGTCAAGCACAACTCATTTAATAGTGTGGGAGAGAAAACATGTGCTTTCTGCTGGATATAAGACAGTCTCCTTTCCTCCATCCAGGGAGCTAAGAATAGAGCTTCTTTGCTTTTTATACAAATAAGATGAAGCATACGGCTCGTGTGGTGGAAAGCAGTTACCGTAGCCTAAATTAACGCTGGAAACCTGAACTCACACAAAAGGAATACAATTACGTCGAATAAGTCGTGAAGGTCGTTCCCGAGTTTCGAATTCCGTTTTGAGTATTTTGTTTTGTGGTATTTTAAAATCCGCTAACGGTATAGGAAAAACATTTAAAGACACTACTGCTCCTCTAGACAAGTGGCATAAACGGTAGTCGAATCAAATAGAATTATGTCATGTTGTAAAGTTCCCTTAAAGAAATAAATCCAGCCAGTAAAAATACATTTATTTCATAAGATATTTACATTCTTCTTATCGTTTGGTTGGTGGCCAACCTGGTGACAGAGTTATTGAGATCGCCCATATTTAGGCCACTGTCGTGATTTAACGACTGATAACAGTCGGAACCGACTTTCAACGTGCCCTCCGAAGCACGGAGACGCTCAGTTGAAATATCACTATGCGGTCACCCACCTATAGGGTTACCGCGCCCTTGGTAGCTTAACCCGCTGATCGTTTACCGAACAGCGAGTGCACCTAGCTATGAGCAGTAGATATTTACATAAATAGTTATAAAAATAAAAGTAACTTAACCTAAACTGCTTACAAACAATCAGATATTGTATTTAAAGGTATTTTACCTATAAAGAACATATCTGGTTGAGGTCGCATTCGGGCATATTCACTCATCTAGTACCTTCTCTTAAATATACTTTTAGTCGCCATTTTCCAGACAGCATCCGTGTTATACGCAAGTGCCATCAGCAAATGTAACATATGGCCTCGATTCTCTTAAGGTAAATAAATTATACAGCTTTTTAGCTAAAAAGGGAAGTCGTGTAATGTATAATATGGAAATATACCGCCATGTCTCGACACTGAGGAAAGTAGAGAGTTAATCACTGGTGAATTATTTAACTTTACGTTTTTGTCTATGCGTGTATGTGTTATACGTAAAGAAAATCTCTGTACCCTTTTTAGTACATTGGGCGTACAGAGTGTGAGATTTAATAATAGCAACCCATATAATGTCCTACTGCTGAACTCCTCTCCTTTATCAAAAAAGATATAGAGGGTTTATTAATTAACACACGTTGGCCTAATGCGGGTTGGTGAATGAGACATTCTTTAGATTTTTTTTAAATCATATGGGTTTCCTCACGATATTTCCTTCACCGTTGGAGGATGGTAAATCATTAGATTTGTGCATATAAATTCAACAAAGTGAAATTTATAGGTACAGTGCGGGATCGAACTCACACCTTTATAAAGCCCTGGATTTGTACAATGTTATCCAAGCTCGCGAGCCTACCATTGACATTTTTTACGACTCATTTAGTAGTTTCAAACAGAAACTACATAAATTATGTTTCTAATTAATAATTAATTACTTAAGTCAAGTTACGTAATAAGTTTATTGTAAATGTTATGTACACCTTAAGTGTCATACATATCAGAGACAATACCATAAAAATGTTATTATAAATGTATTAATATGTATGATGTGGTTGTGCTTATTAAATAAATAAATAAACACCTCTTGTATGCAAGTCGGTTACTTTCCCACTCGACTACCAACACGTTTACATTTTTTCCTTTGTGTGAGATTTGGCAAAGCTAAAAAATCTAATGGGAAAAATCACGGGCAAAATTTCCATCCCTATAGAAATATGTGTTTCGATGTAAATTTTGTTGTGGAAGCGGTAGTAGCCAAAAGGGAAGGTAACCGATTTGAGGTGCATGAAGTTCGAGTTCGTTCCCGACCGGTAGTACTATACTAATGTGTATTTTGTTTCGCGATATTTCGAGATCCGCTAACAACTTGACTAGACAGGTAGCATAAACGATAGTCGAATCGAATAAAATAGAATTAGAATAAATTTGACATAAGTGTACGACATTATATCGTAAAGTTCTCTTAAAGAAATAAATTCCGCCAGAAAGAATACATTTATTTCAAAGTATATTTACATGTACATGAATAGTTATTAAAATAAAAGTAACTTAACCTAAACTACTTACAAACAATCAGATATTGTATTTAAAGATAATTTACCTATAAATAAAATATTTGATTGAGGTCGCAGTTCTGAGGACAGGTGCCCAAAAGGATTGAAAGACTGGCAAGGCTAATAATTTGACCGTTGTTAAAAACCAGCCTTAATATCGTGAGATGACTCGACTAAACGCTTAGATATCTCACGATAGAGTTTGTGGGCATTTGGTCTACATGGTCCTACAGTTTCGAGCCCTAACGGCTTAAAAATATAAGACCACAGCCAAATAACTATATACGCGAGCCGCCGCTCGGAATCAGCTGTGCGAAACCGGTCGGGCTAGTACAAATAATATATACGGCGAACGAACAACTGACTACCTGGTTCCTAGATTTATTAATAATATACCCACTACATTGCAAAATAACATTAAGCTGTCCAATATAAAAATAAAATTGAAATCCTACTTCTTAAACAATAATACGATTACATGTGATAACAATTAATGTACCTAACTTTGTGTAAATTATATTATTAAATGTGTTAGATTACATATGTTGATGTTGAAGTTTGTTAAAAGTAGCATTCATTACAAACCTCTGTGGTTTTCGTAATGCTACAATACCATTTTCTGTAACTATTGTATTTAACATGTGAAATAAATGGAAAAAAAAAGTTGTGTTCCTGTATGTAAGTACAGGTCTCCAACGCTCATTTAAGGATGCGTTTTAAAAGAAACGTATATTCCTATCCCAGGGATACTCCCATTTTAAAGCCCTGGTGTAAAAAAATAGGTTGGCATCATGATAATGAAAATGAAAAAAATAAAATATATTTATTGCGGCTTAAAGACATATTATGTGTTACAATAATGTTTACAGGAGAAAAATATACAATTTTCCATAGAGAATAGTGTTCCAGAAATTATCATTTAAATAATACCTCTGGTATTGCAAGCGTCTATAAGCTACGGTAAATGCTTAACATCAGGCGGGCCGTATGCTTGTTAGCCAACAAAGTATTATAAAAAAGAGTCTCACCCAGACTTTCATATTTGCAAATAAAACCAATCTAGTGGTTACTTAAATAAGTAGGGGTTTGTGAGTAAAGTTGCTACTCTGTTGGGAGCTACAACTTCTTCAAATTAAAGATAAATAACATTGTGTTTATTTAGGTCCCTAACTACAATGTTTGGCCTTAAACAAAATAAGGTAAACAATGTAATAAGTGATTGGAAACTGAGTGAAATAGGTGTACCTTTTATTCGTGTGAAGTGTTACTTTTTTAACGAGAGAGAAAGAGAAAAAAGAATTAATCACAAATGTCATAAAGGTCAATTTTTTTTTAAAGATTTTTTTTAAAGAGATTTTGTTCTCTACAAGCTCTGTGTTGCGGGGGACTTTACAAACATACAATAAATGGACACAAATTACACCCAGACTCAGAACAACTCTTTGCGGGTCACACAAAGTTTTGTCCTGCGTGGGAATCGGACCCACAACCTCATGCATAGCAGGCGCATACTGCGGCCACTGGACCACCAAGGCAGTCGTACCCTACCTCTCGTGAAATTATATGAAGAAAGCACATGGGAAACGAATACAAGCGTATGAAATTACACGTACATAATATATTGTATATCTTAACATCTTTTCTCTAGTGGGTTGACGTTAACAAAGTGAACTAATTATCTCTCAACGATTTATAACGATGTGTTTAATTAAAGATAATAATAATTGCCATTTTGTTATAATTTACACAAACATACCTACTGATCTTGTTGTCGTCCTTGGATTTGGGTTTAGATTTATGTTATTTTGCAAATTTATTACGTTAATATTTTTAAGTTATCAATCATTTAGGCATGTGTAAGAGAGGTAGGACACCATACTAGCGAGCAAGCTCGTATGGGGAAGGACCTCCACCTTACATAAGACCACAGCCAAATATCTATACACAGCGGTGTAGTTGTGTTCCTGTGTGTGAGTACAGGTCTCCAGCGGTCATTTAGAGATGCGTTGTGATAGAAACGTTTTACTATTCCAGGGATACTTAGGTGTACTGGGGTGTAAAAAAATAGGTCAGAAGTATAACTTGCGTGTGCAAGTGATACTTCTGTTATTGCAAGCGTCCATAGGCTACGGTAACTGCTTACTGGTGGGCCATATGTTTGTTTGCAACCTTTGTAATATAAAAAATACTTTATAGGTAGGTATTCAAATTTAGTAGAGCTGATGATACCGTGGTGTGTGACCCTGACTGCTAAGCGTTGTTTTCTAGTGTAAGAGTTGTCTTTAAAAAAAAATGACTTGTGGCACTCGGAGACTGCCGCGGTAAAGCTATTGCATATTTTTTAGTATGATTCTTTTTATCGAAACAAATAAAAAATTACTTTACAGAATTATCTAAATCATTTTATTTTATTCTTAATGATTCATAAAAATATATAATAACTAGTGGACCTGGCAGACGTCGTCCTGCCGGAAAAAGCTGAAATACCGACAGCAGCGCCACCTACCGGGTCCAATTGTGAATCTAAACCATCCAGGGCCCTACCCGAACACACACACAAAATTTCATCAAAATCGGTCCACCCGTCTAGGAGGAGTTCAGTCACATACACACGCACACAAGAAATATATATATTAAGATAAAAATGAATACTTGTAATAATTCCTTAAGACTCCTTATACTATAATCTTTTTCACATTAATATTCTCTTAGATCAAAACCTCCTTACACAAATTTGACATATTATTATTATTATTGGCCGTTTAGAGAATTCGTCATTAAAAAAAGTATCACCGCTGTGCCGGTCGGAGTGGGGGGTTATTATTTTCGTTACGGAATTTTTAGATTCGGTCTCGATGACCAAGGCCCGCGATAGAAGCTATGCAATAGCTTAAAAATATAAACTATTTTTAATTTTTGTCCAGTTCGATTTTAAATAGAACAAAATAAACGTAGATTTTTCCTCGTGTTATTCCCATTTATAAATCCACTCTGTCCATTCAATGTCCACTTACATCAATCAACTGTCGATCGACTAGAACATTGGTAACTTCCTCCAATGGAATCCAATTCACACTGCATCCCGACAACTGAGCGATTAAACCTAGTTACATATACATGAGAACGGATTTAATAAACGGTGGCCTACTAACATTTTGATTCACTGATAAATAATGGAAATATATTATTTTTTATTCAATTTATATTCTACTAGTGGTTGCCCGCGGCTCCGTCCGCGTGTATGTCGATTCATCATGGCAAAAGACGTCCACTGCTGGACATAGGCATCCGCCAAGGATGTCCATAACTCTCGATTCTGAGCCGACCTTGTCCATCCGTTGCCCGTAACCTTTACCAGGTCGTCGGTCTACCTAAAAGGATGTCGATTATCGCGATATAATACTATTTATTATTTAATTCGCTATTCCAGACTATAATCTATCTCTATGCCAAATTTGATCCAGTAAAAGAGGTACAAACATTCATCCATCTTCATAAACTGTCACATTATTTATTCATTGAAGGTAATTGTGAAATTAGGAGAGGTTAGCCAAAAGTAAAGAGTATCAATTATTATTTTACAACTAACTAGCGACCCACTCCGACTAAAGCAGGGTAAAACTATATTTTCCGGCTTAAAAAAGAGGAGGCTATCAATTCCTATATATTTTAAATGTACCGCAGAATTACCACATAAATATTGGCGATCTAAATAACTCTACATAATGTCGTAAACTTCAAATCCCATACTTTGCTTTCTATTCTATTAAATTCAACTACCGTTTATGCCACTTGTCTAGAGAGGCAAGTAGGCCATTAACCAAAGGATAAGAAAAAAATTAAGACTATAAAAAAATAGAAAGGAAAGCATTTATATGAACATACAGAGGATATTAGATAGTAAACAATAATAACCACATAATAACAACACAAAAATTATCCTGTGTGATGTCAAAAAGGGTCCTAATCTCAGCTCTGTGCTGCGGTATTTATTACTGCAGCGCTGATTTTCTGATCAGGCCAGGCCTTAGTGAAATCACGGTCAGTTATATAGATTAAGTAGCTGTTGCCCGCGGCTCCACCCGAAGGGATGTCGGCTATCTCTGTGCCAAATTTCTTCTAGATCCGTTTAGTAATTTTTACGTGAAAGAGTAACAAACATCCATCCATCCATCCATACTTACAAACTTTCGCGTTTATAATATAAGTAGGATAGATCGAAAGTATATAAATAAATATAAAGTTGGTGAAACCTCCGTAATGTCTTATAAGCGTTGTTATTCTAGGCGAGTACTAAAGTTTGTATCTTCGCTCGGACGCGGGTAGAAATATAATCAGTATGAAGACAGATGGCTTAGGTACACCTCACACGTCGACACTGTGGGTAGGCAGGGAAAATGTTGTCCGGTATAAATAACTTACATACTTTTTGGCTACTATTTAGTTTCCTTTTGAAGTGAAACCTTTTTTAGGCGCGTTGAGCACTTTTTGGGTGAACAAAAATCATAGAACTCGCGTCATCACCACCGAACGCTTTCCATATTCAAAAAATGATCAAAAATCATAGAACTCACGTCATCGTAATCGAACGCTTTCCAAATTCAAATTCTAATAGCTCAACGATACTCGTACAATTCATAAGTTACTCAGTTTTCACTTCTATCGACAGTCCCAAAAGACTGTTCCTATTTTTTTTTTATACTACTTGGTTGGCAAACAAATATATGGCTCGCCTGATGTTGAGCAGTTACTGTAGCCTATGGACTTTTGCAATTGCAATACCTACCAGTACCAGTAAAACCCATTACTTGCGTGTTGCCGTCCCATTTTTTTACATTTAAGATGGAGTATCCCTGGGATTTAAAAACATTTCTTTAAAAACGCGTCCCTAAATGAGCGCTGGAGACCAGTAATATACCTCTAGATATGAATAGATCTATGATACAGATATGCATATAGTCCGCGGGTTAGCTAGTTTATAATAAGGTAAGGTCAGCTCAAACACCAGTGAACAATAATAAGGAAATGTGTATGGCCGGATAACCGGCTCCGGTAGTTCCTCAAGGAGTATAAAGCGCACCGAGTATACCTATGGCTATAGTTATTGTATGGCTATGAAATATTGTGCTCGGAGGTCGTAACTCTCTGTACCTACATAGTTACGTCTTTGCGTAGGCATATAATCCTACTTACTATTAATATTATAAATGCGAAAGTTTGTAAGTATGGGTGGATGGATGGATGAATGGATGTATGGATGTTTGTTACTATTTCACGAAAAGACTACTTAACGGATCTGGATGAAATTTGGCACAGAGATAGATTATAGTCTGGAATAGCATAGAGGCTACTTAAAGCGATAACCGACATCTACGCGGACGAAGCTGCGGGCAACAACTAGTCTATAATACGTCCATACTCAAAAACTTTCACATTTATAATATTACTAAGGTTAAATGATTATAAATTATTATTATTTTGAGACAATGCAGCAGTATCCTCACTATATATGTACATACATATGTATATAGAGAGATTCTTCCTTGTACTATGGAAAATCCTTCAGAAGAAAATATCATAGTATCAAAGAGCAATTTGTTCATTTACTCAAACGTTAACCGCATCTCTATTTCGTAGACTTAGTTTATTGACGAGGCACTCGAGTCGCCCTCGAGGACCCTTCTCAGAGTCACCCGCGCTCGGTGTCCGGTTGCGTTTGTCGAGACTGGCGCCTTCTCAACAACTGATAGATACATGTATATAATATAGCTGTTGGCCGCGGTTCTACTTGCATTTATCTAACAGGAACTGAATATTTTAAAATAAAAAGCAGAAAAAGTATTTTTTTACTTAAACAAGCATACGGCTCGCCTGATTATAAGCAGTTACCGTAGCCGTTCGCTTGCAACACTGGGGGTATCACTCGCGCGTTGCTGACCCTTTAGAAATCTTATAACTCCTTTCTTGAAGAACCCCATGCTATAGTCTCTTGGGAAAACTTCGGCAGGGAGCTCATTCCATAACCTAATTGTATTGGGTTTAAGACGTAGTATCCCTGGGATAGAAAAACATTTCAAAACGCATCCCTAAATGAGCGCTGGAGACCTGTACTGGTACTGGTTATGTCTGAGTCTGGGTGTACTTTGTGTTCATTAATCGTTGTCTAGCGCAGGAGTTGTCTTTTGAAAAACAAACAAAAACATTTCACAAATTAATTTTGAGTTTAAGTTTGAAATTGATACAACATTATTTTGTCCCCTGTGTACCATATGTCCACTGCGTCACTCGAACAGTAATTTATTTACTTCTAACAAACAAACAATATATTTAATCATAATTACGTATGCAGTAAATAGTTTCTAGCTCAACAGTCTGACAGATTATTCTGGAAAATTATGTTCATCTAAATTTACTTCGTTCACAGTGAGAAAAATAAAGCATGAAATTCGTCTCGAGAAACTTTTCTCGTGTAAATTGGATATAAAATTACTGCATTTCTTATTTGAACTTTAAGCTTCTTAACTAAAATTATATTGCATTATTCTCTTATATTATTATGTAGATTTTTTATGGTAATTTTAATTTACTGTATGTAGCGTAATGGTAAAGGTGGTCACTTCGTCACTAACATCGAGACTGAGGGTTCGATTGACACACCAATTAAATTGATCCACAGAGACAAAAAAAAACAAACTTCATATTTTTATATGTGTAATGTTTATTTATTTAATAAAGATAACTCCCACACTAGGGCACGAACCCTTTGCCGCGAGGGACTCTACAAACATACAATTAATGGACACAAAGTACACCCAGATTTTTATGGGTCATACTACGTTTTGTCCTGTGTGGGGATCGAACCTACAACATGCTGCGCAGTGGTAAATGACTTGTCCTTGAAACCTGACATTGTAGAAATTTATTTTCCTTCCGTAGCTGGCAATTAGATGTAGGTCTACGTACCGCTACGAGAGCTACAAGTGCTACGATGTGCTACAGATGCAGCAAGCGTAGCATCCTAGTTGACATTGAAACACAGCATGCATTTAGATTTTCAAACGGGACAAAACTTTGTTGAATTCATGAATGTTTGTTTCATTTCTGGAGGTAATTTGTGTCCGTGAATTGTATGTTTGTAAATTCTCCCGTGACACAGGGCTTGTTCTCTAGCGCAAGAGTCGGCATTAAAAAAACCATGAAATAAAAAAGGATTCGTCTGCCACAGATAAAAAATTAATAAAATACAAATTAATAGATGGTGTAGATTTGCAGGCTTTATTGGCAACTTTAATTAATGCATCCAAAATGGAACAGAAAGGTTCAATGAAACTAGGTTATAAATACCTGTTTTAGCTTTTATCATCTCAACGCATAAACGGCCTTATTGGGCACGGGTCTCTTCCATACATTTGGAGGGATATTAGCCTACTATACAACGTTGGCCACATGGGTTGTTTTGAGTTTTCCTTCTCTTAGTGGTTATTGTATGTGTGACTTATTTGACTTTCTACCTTAGTCGACTCTTACGACACCCTCAGGATACGAATACCGGATGGTATTCGTATCCTGATGTGTGTTATTGTGATGTGTATTCTTAATCCGTCACCACATGGACTTGCTTTACTTTAAATAAATACTAGCTGTTGCACGCGGCTTCGCCCACGTGTATGTCAGTTATCGCAATAAAAAGTAGCCTATGCAGACTATAATCTATCTCTTTGCTAAATTTCATCCAGATTCGTTCAGTAGTTTTTATGTGAAAGAGTTACAAATATTCATGCATTCATACTAACATACTTTCACATTTATAATATTAGTAGGATAAATTTTAATATATGAACTGGAGCTCCATTGTTGCTGTTCATACTCAGCAAAATTACTTCAGGTATGCTTAACATAAATGTAATTTATGCTAAGAATTCACAGCACACGATGTGTTACGTCGGTATCGTGTTTGTTCACAATGTTAACTGCTAGAAACAATGTTAAATGTGTTGTTTGTTTCATTCTGCACCTGACATTCGTATATACACTTATAACATTTATATTTCTAAGGGGAACATAGCTAAATTTTAGCGGCGCAGATCGAGAAATTTGTGAGGTTCAGCAAGCTTGCCGCGGTTCCTAGATGAGTGGCCATCTTCTATAAATAGTACAAGACTCCTCCGTGACTTTTCAAGTACGTAAAGGTGTTGGTCTTGCGCCTTCAGTCGTCGACACGACTGGAGAGAGATAAGGCAGGAGAGACTACTCACAAAGTCTAATGGGACAGCAATCCGACCATTGGACTTTGAGAGTGAAGAAGTAAGTGCACCTGTTTTGCACTATAATAAGTCTGTTTAAAAAAGACAATACTCGCACTACAAACCCTATGTCGAGGGGGACTTTAAAAGCATACAAGTACACACATATTTTTATATTTCAAAAATGATGCACTCGTTCTTTGGTAAACGATCAGCAGGTTAAGCAACCAAATGCGCGGTAACCCTATAGATGGGTGACCGCATAGTGGTATTTCATCTGAGCGTCTCCGTGCTTTGGAGGGCACGTTAAAAGTCGGTCCCGACTTGTTATCAGTCGTTAGATCACGACACAGGCCTGATTATGGGCGATCTAAATAACTCTGCCACCAGGTTGGCCACTAACCAAACGATAAGAAGAAGAAAAATGATAATAGATCACAAGATTTGATATCGTTAGGCACAAGATTCGTGGCAGAACCACTTGACTGGCCGGGCTCCACGACACTTCATCCTTTTATAATAGAAGTCCGAGCGGGCAGGCAAGGATCCACGTCACAGATGTTGTGACGTCAATCTAACCAGTATAATGTTGATATGATTCATCATATAATATAACGTTATTATGACATTATATGGATATAAAGCGCTTGCAACGACCCAAAATGCGAGAATACGTACGGTATGAAATAGATTTATTACTATGCACTCGACAACGTCGTATTACATTTCATGATAAATTATTTAGGTTATGTATGGTTTACGGAGTCGATCCTGACTATCTATAACTTTCCTATCTGATCCACTGTATATTTCACCGTTTCGACTGGATCCACTAACGTCTAAAGATGTTAATCTTAAGACGTTAGACGTTTTTTTCGACGTTTCCTTTCTTTTTATACTACCAAGGAGGAAAACAATCATACGGCCCGCCTGATGGCAAGCAGTTACCGTAGCCTATGGACGCTTGCAACACCGGGGGTATCACTCGCACGTTGCCAGCCCTATAGAAACCTTATAACTCCTTTCTTGAAGAACCCCATGCTATAGTCTCTTGGGAAAATGTATCTCGGGAAATTCCTCTGAAACCGTACAGTACGGCACGATACTTAGGTGGCATACAAGAATACGGCCCGCCTGATGTTAAGCAGTTACCGTAGCCTATGGACGCTTGCAATACCAGAAGTATCACTTGCGTGTTGCCAACACATTTTTTTACACTAGGGTTTTTTGTTATTATTAGGTTAAAAAGTAACATTTATGCATCTACAGGCTATGGTAACTGCTTACCATCAGCTGTATACTCGTTTGCAAGACTATTTTTTATATAAAAGCAAAAATTGTATTGAATTTATTGAAATTCAATACAATTTTAGCTTTTTTATTGACACAAAACTATAGATTAACCAGACAGATATAAGCTTGGTAATATCACACTGTAAAGAACTATTTATTCCTGAAAGCATTTACCGTAGTATTGCCGATCCATTTTTTAACACCAGGGCTGTAAGATATGATAACGTATGGGATAGGAGAACGTTTCTTTCAAAATGCATCCCTAAATAACCGCTGGAGACCTGTACTTACATACAGGAATACAACTACGTCGCTGTCTATTGTAATTTAGTTGTGGTTTCAATAAGAATGTCCTTCCCCAGTCGGGTTTGCTCGCTTGCATGGTGCCCTACCTTCTTAATATAATACTTAGAGTATTATCATAACAGAACGAGAATTGGTTGCTCCAACTTATGACAATTCATGATAATGAATAATTAAGTATCATGATTAAGTAGCTGTAATATGATTGTGAACTGTTTGTACATCTAATAAATAAATAAATAAATAAATAAATGATAACAACGACCATGCCTTTTGTCTTATCAGTTGAGAGATAAGAAATACTTGGGACAGGAGACAGGGGGGTAAGGGTAGGTTTCACTTAATCAAAAATAGAAATCAGTTTACTGATTTCTTTTACTGCAATAAATAAAATGGCCTACAAAAATATACTTTTTGAAATTAATTAAATGGAATTATTATTTTAGAGAACAAGCTCTGTGTCACGGGGGACTTTACAAACATACAATTAACGGACACAAATTACATCCAGACTCAGAAAAATTCTTTGTGGATCACACAAAATTATGTCCTGTGTGGGAATCGAACCCACAACCTCGTGCACTGCAGGCGCATACGGAACTCTTTCGGGAATAATTAGTTCTTTACACTGTGATATTACCAAGCTTATGTCTGCCTAGCTAATCTATAGTTTCGTGTCAATTTAAAAGCTAAAATTGTATTGAATTTCAATAAATTCAATACAACTTTTGCTTTTATATTTAAAAAAAGTCTTGCAATAGTCTTGCAAACGAGCATACAGCTAATGGTAAGCAGTTACCGTAGCCTGTAGATGCATAAGTGTTACTTTTAAACCTAATAATAACATAAAGCCCTAGTGTAAAAAAAAGTGTTGGCAACGCGCAAGTGATACTTCTGGTATTGCAAGCGTCCATAGGCTACGGTAACTGCTTAATATCAGGCGGGCCGTATGCCTGTTTGCCACCTAAGTAGTATAAAAAAACCGTTTAAACAAGTATCCGAACGGGAATGATATCTACCAACATATACATATATTATGTAAGTCTAGACCGCTAGCGACCCATGTCTAGTGAGACGTAATTAATGGCACAGCTCTCCCGTCGCGTTTGTTTTGCTTTATTATTGAATTGACATGATTTAGTTGGAACCATTTGTGTTTTATATCCCTGGGAATTATTACGCAAAAATTATTAATTTTCTAGTGTTGTATTAACGTTGCCTGACTGACTGACTGACTGGTGCGAGCACTAGACGAGCAGCGTCTGGAGGCAGCCTCGCAATGTCGATACCCGGTTTTACAAGAAATCGTAAAGGCATGTCAGCATGGCAGCGTGTGTGGATTAAGGCTAAAACTCTTTCTCTCTCTCTTGATAGAGGAGCGGAGACCCGCGGAACATATATTTATTTATAACAAAGAAAGAAAAGTGTCTTCTTAACACTTTGAAGGACAGTGAACGCCTGTAGACGTCATGACAATAAAACATCAATTGTGTCTACGTTACTGTCCGTGAAAGTGTTTGTATGTTGTTTCGATTATAACATTATATGCAATCTGTAAATTGCACTGTGAAGTTCTCCGCGAGCCATAAATGGCTAGTTCCCTAGTGCGAAAGTTGAACAAAAAGAAAACATAGACAAATCAGTCGCGAATATCTAAGTTAAATTTAGTTACTCATACAAGTGATAGATGGCGTTATTCGATTTATTGTATCAATTGGTAGTTAAAAAATAAATGGAATCCTCAGTGTACGAGTCCGACTTGCACTTTGCCGCCTCGCAACTCAATTATTTATATAATTCATTATCATATATTGTAATTCTGTTTCAACATAGTCTTGACTTCCTAAGTTTAAAAAAAAAAATTGTGTAAAGAGGATTTTACACGAAAATCTATAGAAGACCACAGATTACCAAAATTTAACTGGAACTGTCATCACATTTTTATAATTTTTATCACAAATTGTGATATTTATACATTTTTTAATATTTCTTTTACCGTTTATTTATCATTAAAATTAAAATTCATAATTAAATTAACCATGAACCTTTGAAATTGGCAAAATACTGATCATTGCCACACAAAGGAGAAGTACACTAATTTCAAGGCATTTGCTATTTATGTAGTATTCAAATTCAGGATTAACTGGAACGATGCACCTTTGATATTGGCAAAATACAATTTGACATGATCAGCAAAATAAGAAAAAAGGAGTAGAAGAACTTATAATAACACTCAAAGTTACTTATCACTAAATGTATGTTTGATTGAAACAATATGCAAACTTGATATTGTGAAAACAACTTGGCATGTTCAGTGGCCGTTGCCATAAGAAAAAAGTGGACTTACAAAAATATTAATCTGTAAGTAAGTAAAATTTAAGTAAGTTATAATCTCAATTAAGTGGCAATGGGCAGGGCACATAGCTCGTAAAACTGATTTGGGACAGAAAAGTTCTGAAATGGCGACCACGAACTGGAAGACGCAGCGTGGGCCTCCAACAAGGTGGACCGATGACCTGGTGAAGGGTAGCCGATGGATAGAGTCAGCTCGAGACCGAATGCTGTGGAGTGTTTTTGGTGAGACCTATGTCCAGCAGAGGACGTCTTTTGGCTGAGATGATAATGAAGTAAAAATTGTATGCAGGCCTCTTTATTCATTAGCTACTCTTTAGCCAGGGTTCTGGGCCGTACGGTGGATGATCAGAACAAATCTAAAATTTGCTTATCGACTCTTTTATAAAATTGCCGGCCTGTTGGTCTAGTGGCTAGTGACTCTGATTGCTAAGTTGGAGATCGTAGGTTCGATTCCCATTCGGGATAAAATTTTGTGTTATTCATAAATATATGTATAATTTGTGTCCTTGAATTGTATGTTTGTAAAGTCTCCTGTGACACAGTGCTTGTTTCCTAGTGCGGGAGATATATTTTTATTTAAAAAGTAAAATGTCTTCTGTCATAATTATAGGGCTTATTATCCAAGAGTACCCAGGACTAACAGTTAGTTAAATGACGACCCGCTATACTGCTGTCTCCTATAATACCATTACTCTCTTAATTGTGATTCTACTATTCTATCGTAATCCTTACTAATATTATAAATGTGAAAGTTTGTTAGGATGGATGGATGTTTGTTACTCTTTCACGTAAAAACTACTGAACGGATCTGGATGAAATTTGGCACAGAGATAGATTGTGGTCTGGAATAACACATAGGCTACTTTTTACAGCGATAACCGACATCCACACGGGCGGAGCCGCGGGCAACAGCTAGTAATATTATAAATATGAAAGTTTATGAGGATGGATGTATATAAGTATGTATATATGGATGTTTGTTACTCTTTCACGTAAAAACCACTAAACGGATCTGCATGAAATTAGGCATAGAGATGGATTATTGCTTTTTGATTATGGCGTCCGATAACCGATATTCAAGTGGGTGGAGCCGCGGGCAACAGCTAGTTATATATATATTGGGATTATTTCAGTCTAATAGACGTTATTTTAATCTCTAAACAGTAATACGGCGTTATTGCTTCTTGTTTGCGTTATTTTTATTCCCTAAGTTTACCTTGTGTATGTATATACTCGCCATTGTGTGAGTAATACAGGCATTGTGGTTGAGAGAGGGAAGGTGAACGAGCAAACCTCACTAAGGAAGGACTTCCACACTTTACAGAAGACCACAGCCAAGAAGCAGAGAATTTAATATACCCGTTACTGGGTAAAAATAATTACACCGTGTATGTTAGTTTTTTGAAATTTCACCCCTAAGTGGATAAAATAAGGGATGAACGGTTTTTTGTTGAAATGTATTAAACACCTTTTTTATACTACTAGGGTTTTAAACAAGCATACGGTGCGTCTGATATTAAGCAGTTACCGTCTATAGACGTTTGCAATACCAGAAGTAACACTTTCCTGTTGCTGACCCATTTTTTTGGTAACTGCTTAACATCAGGCGGGTCGTAAGCTTGTTTCCGACCCAAGCAGTATATACAAAAAATGTAAAAAATAATATTTCGTTTCAGAAATCAGGCAATATGTCAAAAGACATTGATTTGAGTAGTCCCCAATTTGACCAGTCTACATATTTGGGCAGAGCGAAGCATTTTTTTCTTGTGACCAACCCACTGAACCTATTAGCTTCAGACAAAGAACTTGATGAAGCGAAAAGTACAGTTGACGAATTTAAGTAAGTATTTCTTGTTTAGCTAGACTAATAATATAAAGAGAAATGATTTGTATTTTTGTATGTAACGAATAAACTCAAAAATGAATGGACCGATTTCAAAAACTTTCACCATTAGAAAGCTATGTTATCAGCGGGTAACATAGGCTATATTTTAAGGAAAACATTACGATTTTTTTAAATACATTTTTATTACATAAATGCATTTGCGATAAAAAAAAAATTATAACTCTTAAGTTTTACCCTTCTAACAGCGTTGTTACTATTTTTACTTTATGTTGCAAAATAATGTTTGTCGGATCAGCTAGAAATAATATACGAAGAGCAACCCATATATATCCCACTGCTGGGCAAGGGTCTTCTTTCCTCTATCAAGAGAGAGAGAGAGAGAGAGAGGGTGTAATCCTTAATTCACGCACGCTGTCCTGATGTGGGTTCGTGAATCAGACATGTCTGTAAAACTTCTTCTAAGACATGTGGAAAGACTTTTAAGAAAGGAGTTATAAGGTTTTTAAAGAGTCGGCAACGCGTGAGTGACATCCCTGGTGTTGCAAACGTCCATAGGCTACGGTAACTGCTTACCATCAGGCGTGCCGTATGCTTGTTTGTCACCTTAGTAGTATAAAAAAAAAAATGTGGGTGTGGGTGGAAAATTCCTGTGAACTTATATGTACATATTATTTATTTTTTATAACAGAAAAACAAAGAAAATGCCCCATGGCTACAACGAAGCAAAGTTATGGAGGGCAAAATATTTATGCGATAGTTCATTCCATCCAGACACTGGCGAAAAAATGATTCTCGTCGGACGGATGGCTGCACAGGCACCTGTGAATACATTCATAGGTGGAGGTAAGTTAATGTCAAAGTCATTATGTAAATTAAGAATGACTCTGATTTTGATAATTATACTGTACGCTATTATGCCAGTTGGAGACGACTATTATAGATTGGTCGTCTTGAGTTCTTTTTTTAAAGGAGATTAATATAAAAGACGACTACGGCACTACGGATCAGATATGTAGTTGTCTTTAGACTGAGGTCATCTGTAGACCGGACGAATCTAGACTTATCATCTCTAGACTGGTCTTCTTTAGTGTGATTGTGTAAAGATCAGTCGTCTTTAGACTGGTCGTCTCTAGACTGGTCGTCGCTAGACTGGTCGTTTCTAGACTGGTCGTCTCTAGACTGGTCGTCTCTAGACTGGTCGTCTCTAGACTGGTCGTCTCTAGACTGGACTTCTCTACACTGGGCGTCACTAGTATGATTGTGTATAGACCGGTCGTATCTAGATTGATCGTCTCTAGACTGGTCGTCACTTGTGTGATTGTGTATAGACCGATCACTTCTAGACTGGTCCTCACTAGTGTGATTGTGTCTAAACCGGTCGTCTCTAGACTGATTGTACCTAGACTGTTTGTCTCTAGACTGGTCGTCTTTAGACTGATCGTCTCTAGACTAATAGTCTCTCGACTGGTCGTCTCTAGACTTTTCGTCTCTTAACTAGTCGACTAGTGGACGAGAGGCTGCCCACAAGGGGGAGTCCTGTCACCGATCCTTTGGAACATAGTAGTTGACGGCCTGATCAGACGCCTAAACGATAACGGATACTTCACTGTAGGCTACGCAGATGACTTAGTAATCATCACCAACGGCAGCGCGGAAAACGTACTATGTAAAGTACTGCAGACCGCACTGAACATTGTAGAGAAATGGTGCACCGAACAAAAACTGTCGGTAAATCCTTCGAAAACGGAGCTCGTCCTTTTCACTAATAACAGGAAGATACCAGAACTACAAACACCAAAACTGTTTGGAACCAGGTTGGAGCTGTCGACGGAGGTAAAATACCTGGGACTTACCCTAGACAGCAAACTAAACTGGGCAAAACATATGGACCAAAAGATAGCCAAAGCCAGCATGATCTTCTGGCAGTGCAAAAGACTGGTAGGCAAAACATGGGGCCTGAACCCAAAGATAATGCTATGGCTATACACATCGGTCATCAGACCAACTATTACCTATGGCTCGGTTGTGTGGTGGCCCAGGACACTACTGACCACAGCAAAAACAAAACTACAGAGCCTCCAACGCATCGCATGCGTCGCGACGACCGGTTGCATGCGCACCACACCCACGGCTGCTCTGGAGCACCTCCTGAACCTGAGACCACTGCACCTAGTAATACAGGAGGAGGCTACGGCAGCGGCACTAAGACTACGTGGGTGTGGACTGTGGAAGCAGACAGAAACCACACCACACATGAGCAGACTAACTGCAGCGCTAAACAAGTATCCGCTGCTGGAAGCACCGTGTGACAGGATCCCCTGCACCTACACCTTCGGTAGACAATACAAGATAGAACTGAAACCAGAAGCAAACGACAGCTCTGGAACCAAAGAAGTAAGGATTTACACCGATGGTTCCAAGACGCTGACGGGCACTGGAGCGGGCGTCTACTCGCAAGACCTGAACATCCACATATCCACAACACTCAGCAAACACAACACTATCTTCCAAGCTGAATGTATGGGCATCACCAGAGCTGCAGGAGCGATCGCTGCCAGGGACATAGAAGACCTGGATATCAAGATAGTCTCGGACAGCGCCTCAGTACTAACAGCTCTAAAGAACACTAGAAAGACATCCAGCCTTGTACTAGAGTGCCATAGGGCACTACAAGCGGTTGCAAGCACCAATAAAGTCACCGTGCAGTGGATAAAGGGACACAGCGATTCGGCAGGTAACGACGCCGCGGACGCACTAGCGAGACAAGCCTCCGCCACTGCGACCGCGGGGCCGGAACCCATAGTCCCCATCCCGTACAGCCAGGCTCTGTCCTGGCTTAAAGACTGGACAACACAACTGCACAAGGAGGAATGGTACAAAAATGGAGGTTGCAGACAAACCAAGAAGGTGGTACCATCCGCAACCTGGAAACTCTCGCGAAACCTTCTCACGCAAACCAGGTCAAACCTCAGGATGATAGTGGGCGTCCTCACAGGACACTGCCCACTAAACAGACACTTTCACAAACTAGGCATAACCGACAGCCCACTCTGCAGGGGATGCATGGAAACCGAGGAAACACCCGCCCACGTCCTTCTGGAATGTAGGAGCGTAGAAGACCATAGGATACGAACTCTCAGGAAACCGGGCACTCTACCAGAGGCCTGCGGCGACTTCGGACGTCTGCTGGCCTTTTGGAAGAACCTGGGGTGGTTGGAATAGCTATAAGGAACCCCACGCACAAAGGCCCACTTAAGCGGCCAGGTGCGGAGAAGCCCCGCCAAACTAACTAACTAACTAACTAGTCGACTGGTCGTCTAGTCAAGAGACGAACAGTCGACTGGTCGTCTCTAACCAACACTCAGGCTATAGCGACTTTTCAAGGTGTTATTTTGTTTTATATACACAGTAAATGTGCTTAATGTTCTTCAGGTATGATAACATTCTACAGAACCAAACCGGCATTAATATTCTGGCAGTGGATGAATCAAACGTTTAACGCTCTCGTCAACTATTCAAATCGATCGGGAACTGCAAATATCACTACTCAGTTAGTATATATTTCTTTGGAAACTTTGGCTGGTGAATCAGATGCTTTTAGAATTCCTTCAAAAAATGTAGGTTTCTGCACATGCTTTCTTTCTCATAGTGAGCAACCCAACCGGGCAGACACGTAACATAGGGCAGATATTATTGAAAATATATATATATATATACACTGCTGTTAAAAAATGTTACAAACATTATCTAACAATAAATATTTACTAACAAATGTTAGAAGTTGTTACATTCTGTTAGGATTTTTTTTGAATTTTTTAACGGTCCTACAATTTTTTTTTGAAATGAAAACATTTTCTAACATTGTGATTAAATGTTTAAGAACATGTTTACTAATGTTTGTAAATATTGCTTAACAGCAGTGGTAGCACCATTATGAAGCGAAGAAAGATCGGGTTAATAGTTCAATATAAATTAACTGCCTTGCTTTGGTCGCAGCATGCGCATGCTGTGCATGAGGTTCTGGGTTTGATTCCCACACAGGACAAAACTTTGTGTGACCCACAAAAAGTTTATTTGAGTCTGGGTTGATGTTTGTAATGTCCCCCGCGACACAGATCTTATTCTCTAGTGCGAGAGTTGTCTTTAAAAAAATAAAATGTTTTTCAGGCAAGTAGCTCTATCTTACTGCGCAGCCTGCGGTGGAGCTTTGGGTACTGCCGTGTATCTTAACAACCTGGCATCGGTGAGGCACAATTCTATACTCAATATATGATGTTTCTAGTCAATTATTCTCGAGGTCCACCCTAGTCAGCGTATTGGCCGTACTGCCTCCTGCCTCCGTGGCTCAGCGCAAAAGGGCAAAAAATCAATATTGGGTTTACCTGTTAAGAAATTCACAATAGATGCCCGGAGTTTTGAAATTGGTGGTGTTTACGTCCCCGTGCCTCGATAAGCACGTAAAGCCGTTGGTCCTATGCCTGATCTCTTTCCGGTCGTGTCGGATTTGCCATCCCAACGGACTATGAGATTGAAGGAATAAAGAGTGCACTTGTGTTTGCGCACACACTTATGCACTATAATATCTCCCATGCAGATGGCAAGTCTCCGTTGAGATTAGCCGCCGTGACCGAAATTCGGTTAGGAGGACATTATTATTGGCCGTAGGAAAAAAAAAATGCCGGCTTTTGTTTTTATGACGTTTATAAGTATCATGTACTTGATCTTAATGAATAACGACTTTTACTTTGACCTTGACAACAGACAGAGCAGACAGAGTCACTAACCACAAGACCACACGTACTGACAGACTTTGACTGCACAGTTGGTTCAGTAGCTAAAGTGGTTACCTCGCCATTTACCATTGTGCCGCGTGATGTGGGTTCGAATCCCCACACGACACAAAAAATTGTGTGATCCATAAATTGTTGTCCCGAGTCTGGGTGTACATTGTGTCCGTTAATTGTATGTTTGTAAATTTGTAAAATCAACTGCGACTCAGGGCTAGGTCCCTAGTGCGGGAATTGTCTTTTTAAAAAACTAAATTAAAAAACCAGGCAGTCAATTTTATTACAAACGTTTTAATTTTTATTATACAGAAATCGTCGAATCCCTTATTTGTGCGGTTGGTACCGTTCGTAGCCGTGTGTGCCGCTAATTGTATCAACATTCCTATGATGAGGAGCCAGTGAGTGCGAGATAACTTATTTATACTAGTTTTAAGTGTGTTTTAAATTTGTCTAATGGATAGTTTGAGTGCTCGTTCCTTGAACAGAGATATAGCAAAACGACTGGTCCACGTTTTGTGTAGTCAGGGATCTGACCCTCTAGACAAGTGGCATAAACGGTAGTCGAATCGAAAAGTCAAAAAAACAAATGTATGGGATCTGACGTAAGTCTACGATATAATGTCGTAAACTCACGTCAAATCCCATACATTAATTTGCTTTTTTGACTTTTCGATTCGACTATCGCTTATGCCACTTATCTAGATGGCTGGTCTCCTTGCCTCTTGGGCACGCAACCAGTTGACAGTGATGTTGAGGAATATTTTGACGCTTCATCAGCTCAACCCATAAACATCCGACTGCTGGGCACGGGTCTCCTCCTTTAAAAAAAACTTTTTTTTTGTTTCTTACGTTTAAGTGAAAAAAGTCTTCAAAATACGTCCGTGTTTCAATGCGCGCACGCATGTGTGTGTAAATGTATTTATCTATAAACATCGAATTAGTCATAATATAACATTTATTTTTACAGTGAATTGTTTAATGGGACTCCAATATTTACGGTGCCTGAGGGTAAACTGGTAGGCGAATCAAAGGTGGCTGCGCAAACTGGCATCATGTTAGTTTGTTTATCCCGTATCTTCATGGCTATCCCCGGAATGAGTATGTATTTGTTTTATTTTTACTTTTTATTACTAGACCAAGACTCGTTGGTCTAGTGATAGGTAGTCGGGCGCAACTGCTGATCGCGAGTCTCTGTGTTCGATTCCTTGGTCAGGCCAAAAATAAATAGAATTTTTATGTCAAGAAATTAGCAATAGATTAACTAATATTACAAAATACAAAACTTTCTTTCTTTGTTACCTTTTTGCGACTAAACGGCTGAATGGATCCCGTTCAAATTTTGGCAAAGAGATAAATGATATCATAGGAGTGGTAGTTTCCACCGCGATAACGACTTCCACGCGGACGAAGTCGCGGGCAACAGCTAGTAATTTATAAATTACGTTTTGCTGTAATAAAACTCTGGCTTTTTTATTTTATGGCTTCACAAAAGTGAATACAGTCTGTTCACACTATACGTATTCTAATTAAACATGCATCTTGCACTAAGGAAGTATCAGTGCAAGATGCAAACACAGCATACACATTGTAGTTTGTTATACTAAATTGATACAAAGATAAAATAATAATAAAAGACAAATATAAAAAAAGTGAAAGTAAAATCGATAATATAAAAATAAATCGCTGAATGTGTTGCTAAGCGCAAATCTCGAAAACAGCTGAACCGATTTCGCTGATTCTTTTTTTGCTATGTGCATTATTGTCAGGTGAAGGTACTTAAGTAAAAAAAAAAGAAAGTTGAGCTGAAAATAGTTTAACCCAGGCGAAGTTGGGGCGGGCTACTAGTAGGATATAAAAAAGCTTTATAAGACGTTTGCGAAATAACTTGTCTTTTTATTTGCTTCCAGCCATCACACCAGCCCTAGCGAACTACGCGACCATGCGAGGACTGTTCTGTCACAGTCCAAAGATGGTGATCCCCTTTCAGATTATATTAATGGCTCTCAGCGTGAGTATAGCTACGCCGTTAGGTTGTGCGCTATTTAACCAGCGTGCCACACTCGACGTCAACAGTCTTGAACCAGCCCTAAAGGTAAGTTCAAAACGCTGATTGTTTTGTACCGTTTCATTTAGGAATGCGTTTTGAAAGAAACGTATTCCTATACCAGGGTTACTTCCATCTTAAAGCCCTGGTGTAAAAAAAAGGGGTTGGCAACACGCAAGTGATACCTCTGGTAATGCAAGCGTATATAGGCTACGGATACTGCTTAACATCAGGCGGGACGTATGCTTGTTTGCCACCCAAGTAGTATAAAAAAAAAGGTTTGGAGGCCTGCCCACGCTGCGTCTTTCAGTTTGTGGTCGCCACTCTAGACCTTTCTGCCACTTAATTGTCCATTGCCATTGAATTGAGATAATTCTTGCCTTTGTCCAGCAGTGGACGTCTTATGCTGTGATGGATGGATTTAGGTTTGACGCCGTATACATTGCTTTGGGTGCGTTTTCATTGACGCAGAGCTGGACGGAGTGGAGAAGAGCAGTGAAAAGTAGCAAGTGTTTTTTATTGTAGGTAGGACTGCCTTGGTGGTGGTGCCTACTGCCTAGTGGCCGCAGCATGCGACTGCTGTCCACGAGGTTGTGGGTTCGATTCCCACATAGGACAAAATTTTGCAGGATTTTTTTTATACTTATTGGGCAGCAAATAAGCGTACGGCCTACCTGATGTTTCAGACTTGCGTGTATTGGACCCATTTTTTTACACCAGGGCTTTAAGATGGAGTATCGCTGGGATAGGATTACGTGTCTTTCAAAACGCATCCCTAAATGAGCGCTGGAGACATGTACTCACAAACAGGCCTATAACTATACCGCTGTGTGTAGTTATTTGGCTGTGGTCTTCTGGGTTCATTGAGATGAATGAGAATGTCCTTTTCTCAAAATGTCCATTGGTCGCAAAATGTCCCTTTTGCATATTGTTCCTTTTTTTTCTGAGTTAATAACGCATGCACAGGATGATATTATATTCTCCTGTTCTAGGTTCTGTAGGTACTGGTGTTTGCCAATAATTATTGTGTTTTCTTTTTCAGGAACAAATGAAGAAGTCATTTCCCAAAACAAGTGAAGTTTTTTACAATAAGGGTTTGTAATCGTCTGTAAATGTCATTTATCTGTGTTTGTGTACCAAACAAATGATTGGTAATCACGACAAAATGACCTATATATCGGTCATTTTGATTAATACATGGGCTATAATAATTGTTTATTTCAGATATTATAACTTAACAAATTATCAACATATAAAAAAAGCATATTATAGGAAAAAAAGTATGATATTCAATGTTAGTTATAATCAGTATGAGAACAAACTTTACAACGAGATACGAGTACAAGATGTCCACACACAATCGAATGTTGCAAGAAAACATTGTTTATATGTTATTTTTGCTAGTTTTGTTTTACATTGTTTTTGTTATTGTTTTGTTTTCGAATTGTGTTTTAATAGGATTTTTTAGCGCTATAGTTTAGTATCTATATGTAGACATAGCTAATAAACTATAGTGTATTCAAAAAACATATTTATCGATAGAAATAAATGTGTTTTTTGAATTAGCTATTAGGGACTGTTTTGTATTTGTTTTTATTTATTATAAGCCCATTTTGTCCCTTGCTGTTTTGTTTTTTTTATAATTTTAATTACACAGTCAAGATTTTCCGCCGCCTTTTTTGCCGAAGGAGGTGACAGTCATGCTTCGTCAACTGTGTTATGAGCCAATTGTCATCACACCTGTACTGACTGACCAAGGTGGCAAACAAACATACGGCCCGCCTGATGGTAAGCAGTTACCGTAGCCTATGGACGTTTGCAACACCAGGGGTGTCACTCACGCGTTGCCGACCCTTTAAAAACCTTATAACTCCTTTCTTGAAGAACCCCATGCAATAGTCTCTTGGGAAAACCTCGGCGGGAGCTCATTCCACAGCCTAATCGTACGTGGTAAGAAATTCCTCTGGAAACTTACGGTACGGCATATTTGAGGTGCAAGGATGTGAGGATGAACTCCCTGTCGGTGGCGAGAGGTGCGTTGATAAAATGGGACCGTGGGCAATTCCTCAGAACACAGCCCATTGTACAGGCGGTAGAACAACAATCTTTAAAATAAAGAAAGTGACTTATATTTAAAAAAAAGTGATTTCTATTTCTACCATTTCAATCAAAACAATTTGTTCTGGAGTGGTGACCACGAACTGGAAGACGCAGCGTGAGCAGTACGACAAGGCAGTTGATTAAAAATACATCGCTATAAGGACGTATGGACTCCTGGGAATAATAATTTAAAACAAATTACCTACCTGTTGTAATTAAATTATAGTGTTCGTGAATCGACATAGCGGGGTGATGACATGACTAAGGCTCCGCACAAACGAGCCACCAGTGGCAGCCATTGGTAGCTATCAACAAACAGTTTGCAAGATTGTTTATATATTTTTTATGGACTAGCGGCATACGAGTAACGAGTGACTTAGTGTCGACCACACGCGACTGAGTCGCAGCTCCTGACATACCACCGGTGGCGACCACTCTCTACTACGAAGGAGAGTGAACAAATTCAGAACATTGTAGCGGCCACCGACCACCTTCCTTTGCGCGGTATCAAAGGAAATGGCGCGCGACAGTCACAGTCATTTATTAATTTTGGTTACAAAGTAATATGATGTCAGCAAGTTTTTCCTAAGGCTAGTTCGCTGACGTGAACTAGCAAGAAACTGTGGTCGGTGGTCCCTTTGTGCGGAGTCTATATGCTGCCCCAGTCTACATCGGCTATATAAGTCTTACCTACAGTAGGATATTATTGGGCATTCTACCCCACCTGCCGTTCCTACGGCTCACTTCGTTCGCCTTCGTCACTCTCGGTGTGGTAGAATACCCAATAACATCTAACATCCTACTATAACTAGCTCTACATATCAACCACTTACCTCGATTAACAAACGCAGATTTACGGTTTAAACTTTGTTTCACTACACTACTTTACTGTCGTTCTTTCATAGTTTCACTATACATTTCATCACTTTATAGATCCGAACGGTTTAAACTCTGTTTCACTACACTACTTTACTGTCATTCTTTCATAGTTTCACTACACATTTCACCACTTTAAAGACCTGAAATTATTACTTCTACTAAAGAGTAATAACTGAATTTATTCCTAATTTAAATCTACATAAAACGTGGTAAGCTAAACTTCAGGACAGATTGTCTCATGTCTCTCCACAAAGTTAGAGATAGCGCATTACCACAAAGGTTCAACGCACACTCAGTTTATGCGACCAGATTGGTACCGAGGACATCTGAAATTTAGGATATCGTATATATTAAACTAAAACTTGGGACAGATTGTCACTATGTCTCTCCACAGAAGTAAGAAATAGCGCATACCCATAGGTGCACACACATTATATTTCTCATGGCTAGACATCCGAAATTTTAATTTAATTTCGTTTCATATAGATGAAAATTTACACTTTTATTAAACAAGTAAATGCGTCGTCTGTCTGAACCGATGACCTAAACTTCAGGACAGATTGTCTCATGTCTCTCCACAAAGTTAGAGATAGCGCCTTACCACAGAGGTTCAACGCATACTCAGATTATGCGACCAGATTGGTACCGAGGACATCTGAATTTTAGGCTACCGTATACATTAAACTAAACTTCAGGACAGATTGTCTCATGTCTCTCCACAAAGTAAGAGATAGCGCATTACCACCAAGGTTCAACGCACACTCAGTTTATGCGACCAGATTGGTACCGAGGACATCCGAAATTTAATTTAATACATTCACCCAGACGATACTACTTACACGTTAATGAACAAGTCACGTCTTGTACTGATTGCTATCCAACCGTATGAAAATTTACACGTTTATTAAACAAGTAAATGCGTCGTCTGTCTGAACCGATGACCTAAACTTCAGGACAGATTGTCTCATGTCTCTCCACAAAGTTAGAGATAGCGCCTTACCACAGAGGTTCAACGCATACTCAGATTATGCGACCAGATTGGTACCGAGGACATCTGAATTTTAGGCTACCGTATACATTAAACTAAACTTCAGGACAGATTGTCTCATGTCTCTCCACAAAGTAAGAGATAGCGCATTACCACCAAGGTTCAACACACACTCAGTTTATGCGACCAGATTGGTACCGAGGACATCCGAAATTTAATTTAATAAATTCACCCAGACGATACTACTTACACGTTAATGAACAAGTCACGTCTTGTACTGATTGCTATCCAACCGTTGAATTAGAGCGCATTTACATTAATATTTGCGGTCCGTTGTGTGTAAGTCCGGTCAGTTTCCCTACATTGTATTCGTTCATAAAATACCTGACGGCGTCGGAATCGACCGTATCAGACAACTGTTAGGAGTGGGTGTAAATGAGCCTTTACAGTTTGTGAAACTGCAAAATTGCAAGTAGCAATAATTTGCTGCGCATATTTTATTGTATGTTAGGTATGTATGTGAGTGTACATGTGTGTGTGTGTGTGTAATTTCCATGCGAACCTTTGTATAATATGCAAGATAAGCACAGCGCTTGTTGCAAACATTGTTTAAATTTGTCTTATACAGGACTTCCTATGTTTATAAAATAGGTACTTCAGTTTTGGTACGGCACACTCATCTTGGAAATTACTTTATTGTAATAATTATGACCTTTATGAATTTGTAGTTACAATAAATAAATATGTGTATAAAAATATTTTTTTAACTACCTTTTTTAACTTTTTGTTAAGTGATTGTTTAAAAATACTACTTTTATTATCAAAACTGTAAGATATAAATACAACTTCTACTATACGACTTAATTAATATACTATACTTATATTTCTATTATAGTTGATGGATTTATATATTTTGCAGATTGACTGCAACATACGTAATAAACTAGTTTTGGTACGCGTATCCGTTCAAAACTTTTCTGCACATAAATTATCTCGAATGCAACTTATTGATTGATGACGCTGACGTTATCCCTATATTATCAAAGTACAGGTTAAGTTCGACTCTGCAAACAGAATTGTGAATACCTCTGGTAGCAAATAGGCTTGTGTATATATATATTTCTAGGTTTCGGGTTCGAATCCCTATAGCAATCCCTTTCCCTATAAGTCAATAATTAAGATAATAAATTCGTTTAGCATGCGTTAGTACCCTAAGTATTATAATTATATAAACGTGTCTAGTAAAGTAATCACCGAATATTTGTCCAGATTTTTTTTCACAGACTTAAATAACGTGTCTCAAAAATCTATTATTTAAAACCGTGCATAATGATGTCTTGTAATTATTTTTTAAATAAACAAACATACAGAAATTAAATAAATAGTAGTCATTGGTAGTAATCATGGATACCTAAGCCCGGTACCTAACGGCACCTTTGTCGGTGTCGGACAAATGGTGGTTTTATATTTCATTTCTCACGATAAAATTGCACTTTGACGGAATCAATACCTATTATGATTTAAATGGACGTAACTGACATAAGTTAGTAATACAATTGTAATGCTAAGATTTAAGGTATAATTTTGCAATGAGATTAAATTTGCTGACATGGTATTTTTCTTTACTTAAATTCGATTAATTTATATGAAAATTCACATTCGCTCCAGCGTCTTCTAGTGACAAGTTCTACTTAAGTTTATTATCAATTACGAATACTTCGAATACTTCCATAAAATGTACGTAAGTATTTTTTTAAATAATTATGTTATTTCAATGTCCTTGTGTTTCTATGTCGAGCATTCAATTGTTCTAATCTTCATTACAGATTTTTTTATTTGAAATTAATTGTTGTGTACTCGATTACAGGTCTGACTCCGAATCTGAATACTCACGTCGCGCACCTGAGGCTGCAAAGGTGCAGCCAAAAAAGAAAACACAAAAGCGCAAGGCTTCCGAGAGTACCTCCACCTCGCCGCAGTCGGAATCTAAATCAAGGTAATTTCTATTATTGCTTGTCGTTAGGTATTTGTGTATTTTATTCCAATAAGATTGTTAAACGTTAGTAGTGGATTTATTTTTATACTTAAAACCAGGAACACAATCCAATGATACATAATCTTTATTCCTTTGGTTCTTTTTTGATAGAACGTTTTCAAGGTGCTGTTATTGTAATGATAATATACTTATATTATTTTCTTTTTTACAGTAAAAAACAACAACAAAGCTCGGACCTCTTCGGCCTAGAGGATAGCGAGCATCGCGCGCCGGCAACCTGCGAGGACCTCACGTCGTCTCTCGTGAGCCGAGTCTCGAACGGAAAGGTGCGGCGGACGGTGAACACAGAGGGTGACTTTTACGTGGAGGTAAAAGTATATAATAAGACCGATGCAGCGTCCACTGCTCCACTTGAACGGTGGAAAAAAGCTCTAGTAGCTCTTAAAGTGCAGTTAAGCAAAGAAACGCCGCAGTGGGACGCGCTGCAGGCATTTATGAGACGGGCTCATATAGTATTCCAAGACTCTGAGCCCGTGTTTTACAGTGACAACATAAATATAAAATAATATTATTATTATTATTTTATATTTTTGCTAAAATAATATTATTATTGTTATTTTATATTTTTGCTATCTGTTTATTCTTAGGCTAGACTAGGTTTAGGTTAACTGTAAAACATATTTGGGACACCATAGCTTTGTTACAAATAAGTCTTTGATAATTTGTGTCTTTTGTTTGTGTTGTTAATATAAACTTGATCTATTTTACGGGGACATTAAACCTAATAATACACAGAAAATGCCTTTCTGTACTGTTTGTAATACATCTGTTGAGCACAGCCGCTGGATAGGTCACTTACGCAGCACCATTCACAAAAACAAAAATATTTCTAATTTCTGTGATGGTGTTGAATTAATAAATTCTGCATTTCGAAATCGCATAGCGTCCTATAGGATTGTTAATCAAAATGAGAACTGTTCTTTGACTTCATTTTTAATCAGCATTCAGGAAAAAATTAAGTCATTAATAAACTTATCTCTTAAACGACATACTTGCGTGAAAATTAACTTTGAGTATTTTGCTTTGTTTTTAATGTTTAAAAATGACTCTCAAGAGATGAAATCCTTTTGTACAAAAAATTATACAATTCATCAAAACTATGAATATGAGACCTTAATATCCCAAGTTAAAAGCGTTTTAACAAAAAAGGTTGAAGAATTCCAGGATCGTGATAGTGGCTGGACATTCTTGAGTAGTTCTCACTTAGAAGTAAACATTAACAAATATCAACCTTTGCGCGGTTCAGGCTTTATCGAGTTGCCGGATAGTATAAAATCGAAGAAAGCATGTGTAAATATTCGAAATAATGATGAGTATTGTTTTTTATGGTCAGTTGTTGCCGCTTTATACCCAGCCAAGAGTCACCCTGAAAGAGTATCGTCTTACCCTGATTTCCGGGCTGTGTTAAATATAGAAAGCATAGAATTTCCATTGACTTTCTCAGATATTGCCCAGTTCGAAGTAAATAATCCTAAAATTTGTGTTTATATTTATGGGTTAAAAAATAGTAATGTAGTAGGTCCCCTTTATAAATCAAATAATTTAAAGAAAAAGGTAATTCATTTACTTTATTTAGAAAACGATAATTTGTCACATTACTGTCTAATCAAAGATTTACCGCGACTTGTTAAACATCAAATTACAAAACATCACGGTAAATTGTACCTGTGTGACGTTTGCTTAATATTTTTTAATACATACGATGATCTTGATTCGCATACTTGTGGAGGTGTCGCTACGGAACTACCTCCACAGGGTTCCTTTATACAATTTAAAAACTTTAACAGAAAGCAAATTGTACCTTTTGTTATATACGCAGACTTTGAAACAATGCTAGAACGGTACGAGTCTTGTGACCCTGATCCAACTAAAGCGAGCACTGTAACACGTCAGCGACATGTTCCTGTTGCTTTCGCTTATCATGTTACTTGCGCGCTAGACAAAAGTTACAATCGTTACGTTTCTTATCGTGGTTTGGATTGTGTATCAAATTTTGTAAATTCTATTTATAAAGAGACAAAAAAAATTTATAATATTTTAAAAAATCAAGTTGCTATGATTTTCACCGATAATAATGCACACGAATTTGATAACGCGGTAACTTGTCATATTTGTGACCATTTATTGATTGGTGATAGGGTTCGGGACCATTGTCATTTGACTGGTAAATATCGCGGCGCAGCTCATAGTTATTGTAACTTACAATATAAATTACCAACATTCTTGCCAGTTTTTTTTCATAATTTATCTGGTTATGATTGTCACCTTTTCATAAAGGAATTGGGCGAAGCTCCTGGGTCTATTAAAGTAATCCCTAAAACAAAAGAAAACTATATTTCTTTCACAAAGTTCATTCCTATTTCGAGGGAGGAAAGTATACAGGTTCGATTTGTAGATTCTTTCAAGTTTTTAGGAACTAGTTTAGAAAAATTGGTTAATACTATGAAAGAACAAGAGTTTAAACTATTAAAATCTTATTTTCCTGACAAAAAACAATTTGAGCTCCTTACTCGTAAAGGAGTGTATCCGTATGACTATATGTCACAATGGAATCGTTATGAAGATACGTGTTTGCCTAATAAAACCAATTTTTTTAACTCCTTGTCAAATGAACTAATTACAGATGAAGACTATGAACACGCGCAATCTATTTGGTCTGTGTTTAATATTAAAAATATGGGTATGTACACAGATTTATATCTTAAAACCGACGTGTTATTGCTAGCAGATGTGTTTGAAAATTTTAGAAAAACTTGTAAACGGTATTATAATCTCGATCCAGCGTTTTACCTTACAGCACCAAGTCTATCATTCGATGCAATGCTTTTAAAAACAAGCGTTAAGTTAGAATTGATTAGCGATGTAGACATTTTTAGAATGATACAAAAAGGTATTCGTGGTGGCGTTTGTATGTGTTTCAAACGACATGTCAAAGCCAATCATAAATATTTAGATTCTTACGATCCAACTCGTCCAAATTCATTCATCGTATATTTAGACTGTAACAATTTATATGGTTACAGCATGTGTCAATCCTTGCCATATTCAGATTTTAGATTTATGTCAAGCGATGAAATAAATAATTTACGTTTGAACTTGACAGATATTAGTGATACCGCGGAATACGGTTATATTCTTGAAGTTGATTTGATATACCCTGAGAGTTTACACACTAAACACAACGACTTTCCATTTTGTCCAGAAAAGTGCTTGGCGCCTGGTGGTAAAAATAAAAAACTAATACCAAATTTGTATGATAAATACCACTATGTTATTCATTACATCCATTTAAAAACATGCATACGACATGGTTTAATACTAAAAAAGATCCATCGCGGTATCGTATTTAAACAAAGTAATTTTTTAAAGAAATATATTGATCTTAACACTCAGTTACGTCAAAAGGCCGAATCTACCTTTGAACAAGATTTTTTCAAATTATTAAACAACAGTATTTTTGGAAAAACCCTGGAAAATAATGAGCATAGAATTGATGTAAAGTTAGTAAACAAATGGTGTGACTCAAATAATAAAACAAAAAAAACAGCTTGTGCTGAAAAGCTAATCGCTAGCCCATATTTTCATAGCGCCTCTGTATTTTCAGATGATTTGGTGGCAATACAAATTAAACCTTCACGTGTTATTCTTAATAAACCAATATACATAGGGTTTGCTGTGTTAGAATTATCTAAGAGCCATATGTACGATTTCCACTATTCTACAATAAAACCTTTTTATCGTAATCGTGTTGAATTATGCTATACTGACACTGATAGTCTAGTTTATAATGTAAATACGAATGACTTTTACAAAGATATTAATCAACATTTTCTTCGATATTTTGATACCAGCAATTACGATGCTGATAACGAGTTTAGCTTGCCAATTATCAATAAAAAAATTCCAGGGCTTTTTAAGGACGAAATGGGAGGCAAAATAATTAAAGAATTTGTAGGGCTGCGTTCAAAGCTTTATTGTATAAAAACATTGGACAAAACAATAAAGAAAGCAAAAGGAACAAAAAAAAGTGTAATAAAAGATTTACATATGAAAGATTATAAAAATGTTTTGTACAATTGTAATGTAATCCGTAAAAAGAATTTACTCTTTAGGTCAATAAAACATGAAATATTTACACAGAGTGTAAATAAAATAGCACTTTCAAGCAATGATGATAAACGGTTGCTATTATCTGATAAGGTATCTACTTTAGCCTGGGGAAATGTAACTATATTTAGGTAAAGTACTTATGTATTTGTCTATATATTTTAAAATACCTATTGTAAGCAACATTGTGTTTATTAATTACTAAGTAAATGTGCAGATTAATAAATAAATAATATTTCGTAGGTCCTAACTGATAAAATTAGGTGTCCCAAATATATCTAATTATAAAATATAACTATAGTAATCTACCTATATAAATCTTATTATTTTATAATATTATTAATAATAGTTAGCTATGTAAGTTTATTGTATCAATTATTTTAAAAATAAATTTTTATGAATATTATGTAACATCTTTTCATTTTCATTCCTTTTGTGTAATACCTACCATTCCTACATGTCAAGCAAAAAAAAAATAAAAAAATACAAGCTCCAACCTGTAAAAACATGAAATTATTGTTTCTCAGTAATTAAACTGCATATAAAGTAAATTGAAGTTTGGAATGCCATTCCTGATTACGTGTGAAATAGAACACTAATTAGGTAGGCATGTTCATTGTCCACAAGAAACAAGTTCAAACTTGTTGAACGAAATATGAAATTGCATCACAGGTTTTATGTTACACTATTCACTCGTTATTATAATAATATTAGATTCTCAATCATCAAGCGGTCGCTTGTTGTAGTGGTCACATCAATTCAAAGCAAGTAATTTGTAAGTATATTTTGTGAATCTTATGATTATGAGTTTATCCTCATGATTTTAATAAAATAATAAAATTTTAATTATTATTTTCTTTGTTTCAGATCATCGATAATAATGAATTATTCTCCTGATATCAATTTCTCTCAGTACGCTCAGGGTTTACCGTCGCCGAGCTACAGCTGTCAATCACCAGAACAACAAGGTCCTATGAGCAAGAAGCCGAGAGCAAAACGGGATTGTTCCAAAAGGAAATCATCAGAGCAGTGCCAGTCATATGTAATTAATAATGAGAAGAAAAAAGGACACAGATTGATCCAGGTCAAAGTGACGGACATCAGTGATCTACAAGAATCCTTAAGTGATAACGAGGAGGCGATAGTGATATGTGCTCAATATGTGGTTAGTGACGTAGTGGACAATATTATGGACGAAACATTATTCCTAATAAACAAAATTTCAAAAAAACTGTGTGACGATGGTTTTTGTTAACCGTAAAATCTTGTGAAAATGTCTATAAGAATATATCTTAGTGTTTAGTGTTAATAAAATTAAGTAAGTAATATAATTAACTAGTTAGAGCATTTCCATTTTTTAAGTTAAGTTTATTATAGTTGTGTAAATGATTAAAATATATACGTAAAACTTGTTTTTGAAATATTATCCATCACATAATTTTAAGTATTAGTTACGCAATTATATAAGTACCTACGATTAAAGAATAAATAAAAATATTATGAAATATAAATTACTTACGTTTTATTTTATAATCCCTCATTAGGTATATAAAAATTTATAATTAGCTGCAGTGAAATAATTGTATACCTACAACTTATCATTAAATGAAATTTAAATAAACTTGCATTATTTTACTACTGCTAATTAACAGTTTTTATCTATATAGGTTATATATCTTGAAATAAATAATCATAATAAAAGACATATAAATTCACAAATATATTTATTAACTAAAAAAATTAAATGAAGACATGTTATTATCAAAATACCATTTCCTAATACATAAAACATTATTCAAGGCACAATTCAGTCTATGGTTCACACAATTATATTCTGTTTCATTTTTACAGTATTTTTCTTTCAAGGTTGATAAATTAGGACACCCTTTTTCGCCCATATCGATCACGTCACAATTATAACACAAGGTCTTAATCCACTTAATCTTTTCTAATCCCTTGGTTATAATTTTTTTATTTTCTAAATATGGTAAAATGATTCGCTGAAACTCTCTATAGTCTATGTAGCCTTCACTCCAGTAAATTCCTCGACTGTTTTCTAACCACCTCACTTGCTTTTTTTCTTCTCGAGTAAGGAAATGAAACGAATATGGCGGTTTAACCAGGAACGTTTGCGTGTGTTCGTGATTTGCAATAGCTACTTCTTTTACAATAAAATTATTATTTAAGTCTTTGAATCCCTGGAGTTCAACAAAAATGATATTCGCGTTCATGATAACTTCTTCACGATGTTGCTCAGTGGTTTATATTCAATAATGCAATCGTTGAGAATGAGACAGTAAGCTGTAGTTTGATCAGGTATTTCTCTATCGCTCTCGATTTCTACTCTAACATCCACAACTGGGCCTGTCTTCAAGTTATCAACTTGTCTAGAGCAATCAACTACAAACAGCGGAGCCAGATCTTTAAACTGTTTCTCACTTAACAAGGGCTCTGGACGTCGTCCGTAATACGACTGTTGAAATCTAACGTATTGCTCGTATAATAAACCGATTTTGTTATTAGAAAAACTTATATTTAGGTTTTCGTATGGAAAATAAGCTGAATTCAGATACACTCTAACGTCACGAATATGACAGTGATCGAATTGCGACATGTCAGAACTTGCATTGTTCTTTCTATTTGTTTGTAGACCTATGATTATGTATCTTGGTTTTTCGATTTGAGATGAGGTCTTGACAGACCAAGTATGCTTGGTAGTTTTAGGTAAAGCTGGATATTCGTAAAGATCCCAGTTCCTAAATACCATCTGAAGCGGTCGATCTCTTTCTAAGAGTTTTAACAAATTAATTTTTTCTTTATCTGATACTTTAACGTGCGGTACACGCCATATGATTTTGTTGATTAGAACATTTTCCACCACTTCCCCAGTGCTTAGTTTCACAGCGTTTAAATTAGTGTTACTTCGTAGCAATACCAGTTCATGCCTACAATTTATTACTACTTTTTTAAAATCTTCCGCGAATCCGAGGATATTGCAGAGCGGTATAGAAACAGCAAAACTACCACCATTAATATTTTTTACACCGTCAATATTCCAGCCCCATGCATAAGACATCTTGGACTCACTTTCATTCATTGAAATTAATGATTTCATAGTTGTAGTTACACCAGCATTTTTTATTTTATCAATCTCGACTCCGTTCAGCTCATACCTAATATCTTGAAAAAGGTACAGTAGACCATTGTTCGTGAAATTAATACTAGTGGCTGGGTCTTTTAAGTCCTTTTTGCTAACAATGACAGTGCCTTCCAAATATAGGGTGCTAGCTGATGGTAATATATACAAGTCTTGTTGGTTGATAGGTATGCGGATTTCATCATTTCTGTTGAAACTTGTTACATACGGCTTGTAAGAGTGAAATTCAATTCCTTCTATGGCATTGTCGTACGTTGGAACGGACAAAACATCTAAGATATTCATTTTAATAATCCGATTGCTCTAAGAAATGCTTTATTCTCTTTTGTTAATTTTATTTTCTTGATAGACTGAGGTCTGATTTCGCGGATAGCTCGTGTAGAACTGATATTAGTAATTCTTTTAGGCACATATTTATTGTAGTCTATCATTTTTTCTTCTGAGATGCAAATACAGCTGTACTTCTTCACCACGTAAATTTATTAGGTTGTTATTTATATCTAGTATCCTTATGTGTATACAACTGATATTGTTTTGATTGATTTGGAAATATATTGCGTTTTTAGGAATTTCTATGATCCTGTATCCGGGTGGCACGTTGAGAGCAAATTCGTGAATAATGTGGCTTGGTTCGCCGTTTATGTACGAGCCGCTAACAATATCACATTCAATTCTTACTACGGTTGTTGGTAGAATGTTGACTGGAGACGGTGACACATGCCATTTATTTGCTTTTAAGACCTGCTTATTAAACCCTAGCAGTGTACTGAAAGATCCCTGTTTATTAAAATTTATATCTTTTGTACAGTAGATCCTTGTTTGTAACGTATTGTTGTTGCACTTGAGTTTGATGGATGCGTCTTTTATTTCAGATTTTAAATAATCGTGGATATCTTGCAATTCGTAGGTGCCTTCTGGAATTTTTATAACTTCGTTTTTTCCATAATATAACTTATTATTGCCTTTGTCAATATTAGGGATAGAATTGAATGTTGAAAAATGTAACAAAGCACATTCATAGTCTCCATCCAGCTGTAACGTATTCGAATAGTAAGTAGATAGTGATGAGGAGTTTCCTGTTATCGACAATGTGAGAGACATCTTGGAAATGATTGAAATTAAAAAAAAGCATACATTTTATAATATTTTTTATTCCAAAAAGACCATAAATATTCTAAACACAAATGACCACAGTTAACTGTATTAAATTTTTGATATCTTGTATAATTATAAAAAACATTACAATTTCTAAAATAACACAATAATTCCGTTGGCGGTTTTAAATTTCCGTAACTGTCAAAATATTCGCAATAGTTGTTTACTTTAACATAAGCTACCCAATGCGTCCCTTGGTTCTTTGAATCGTCTAAGTTAACGACCCCACATTCAAAGCGCTTTGGCGTTTTCGGTAATTGATCCTTCATGTAGACTCCTCGAAAGTGAGGAATGTTACTTGCATACTTTTGAATGTCTATATTACTCAAAGGTCTATTAGGTAGCTTAATTTTTAGTTTTTTGAATTTTGTATAAACAATCCTTTACCATTTTTATATGGTTTGATGTACAATCCTCTTCCCAGCACTAAAGCCTCCATTGCTTTATTATGACGTTCTGATTCTCTGAAATTTTGCTGCGCTGCTTTGTAATCATTGACAGTTTTTGCAATGCCAGCTGCACCACCAGCTAAAGTTCCCAAAGCTGATAAACCAGCGAATATTGGAATTAAAGGTAGAACCCCTCCAGTTTTTGGTATTGGTATTACTCGTGGTATCCGAATTTGATGGCGAATCTTAGGATATAACTTTTTTGCAGCTGCGTAAGCCACATTTATTAGAGTTTTCTTATCTTTAGGCTTAAGCTTTTTTATTTGTGATCTTATTTTCGAAACCAAGCTTTTGAAACTTTTAATTCCAGAGCCAGCCTTTAATTTAGCTTTCATTATTTTACTTACTAACCATGAGCTTAGTTTCTCACCTTTTCCTGCATCCTTAGACTGAAGCCTTTGCTTGCTCATGTTGAGAAGTTGTAAGTCAGCTTTGTGACGATTTTTTAAATCTGTATGTTTTGTATATGCAATGTCGTGATGCATACAAGCTTCGTCTAACTTATTAACTCCTCGATCACCTCGTGCTAGTCGTTTGTGAAGTTTAGTTCCTGGTCCGCAGTAATTGTAACCAGGCAGATGAAGTTCAAAAGGAAGATTATTAATTACACTATTCACTAGTCCACTACCTTGCATAGTCCTGACTGTAATGAATGAAATATTACTCTAATATGTAACTATATATAATCACAACCTTAATCCACAATTGCATTCTTATCAATCCAACTGTTTTCTTCCTTGCTTAAACCCAACCATTTAACAAATATTTTCCTTCCTTTCCTTTTTAGTACTTTCTCTATGAGATAAATGCCTGGATATCGCGATTTCTGTAATTCTTGTTCATAAAAAGATCCCCTAATGGGTTGTTTTCGTTGATCTTCAATGTGATAAGTTACTGGTACCGTGTTATTAATTTTTCTAATAATAAATATTTCTGTTGACCAATTCGGAGTATAACCTTTCTCAAAAATATGTTTGTATTTACTTATACGAACATTATCACCTACCTTGAACTTGGGTCTACATAGAACTGTCAAATGTTTATGTGCTTTCTTAATGTTATCTTGTATTATTGCTTCGTTAAATTTATTTACATCGATTGGTTTAAATTTTATAGTATTATGTTTATAATTATTATAGGTTTTCAAAGTATCATCTAATATTGAACCTAACCATTTATAGTTCCCATTCAGACTAAATTGTTTGTATAATTTATTTTTCAATGTTTTAATTAGGCGTTCCACGATCGATGCTTTCTTGGTAGAAAATGATGAGTAGTGGTTAATTTGGTACTTTTTCATAAGCGTTTGAAATGTTGAATTATAGAATTCAGTTCCCAAATCTGTTTGTAAATTGTTTGGTTTTCTATTACTGATTGCTAGTATTTGCTCAAATGCGCGAGTTACATCAAGCTTAGTTTTCGATTTCAATGGTTCTGCCCAAGCGTATTTCGAAAAACCATCAATCACCACTAAGATAAAATTGTAACCTTTATTAAATTTTCTCAAATTTTGCATATCCATTAGATCGGCTTGCCATAAGTCATCTATTCCCTTTAAAGTAACAGAACGTCTAAGAAAATTTCTTCGTGCTGCTTTGTGTATTTCATTTACAATTTCTTGCTTTGTCATCGCGAAGCTTTTACCAGTAGATTTTGTACTTCTGCTTTAGTATAAAACTTATCTTCCAACTGGACTAAAATCGAAGATACATTTTCTTTTAAAGTAGCTTGTACCGTTATTTGCACATCTTTCATGATTTGTATACGCAGCAAACCGATTAGCTTATTAACTTCCTTTACTGTACGATCACTCAATTTATCTACATAATCCTTGTTGACTGCATCATCTGTTTCTACAGGCAATTTAACCCCTCTCAGTCTTGTATTTTTTAAGTCAAAGTCTCCGGTATCTGATTTTATTAATGCATTTTCGTTGGACTCAAATAATTCTGACAAACGCATCCTCTTATGAATAAAGTGTCCAAATTTATCTACATTCATATTTAAGGTCTATTGTATCGAAAGGTTGATAATAAAATGAAACGTGAACTTTATAATATTTATTTTAATACTTAATTATTAATAATTTTATTTTCACGCAGTTCTTCTATAATAGATATAATTTCATTGTCAAGCCCGGTGTTGCCAGCGTCCCGAGATGCAATCAATAACTTTAACCTATCTACTAATTCATTAGGATCATCCCAATATACAAAATCTACATTTTTCTTCCACATTTTTGTCAAAGGCCTTAAGCCTTTCCCCTTTGTCTGATTGCTTTGAATTGTACTTGACACTTTAAAAAGAGGTTTAATAACTTGCAAATATTTTTGTCCTTTGTTACTTTTTATTGGCTTTCTTGCATCAAAGTCTCGTCGATGTGCATTTGTAGCAATTAACATTAACTTATAATGCTTCAGATCAGACTCTGTTACCAAACTTAAGTCTACATCCTTTTTTAATAACAATTGCTTTAGTCCTGGAGTATTTCGGAATTTTCGTTCAGCTACGATGATAAAATCATCATTGAACGTTATAGAATCTAAGCCCAACATCAATTTACCGCGATCCATTCGAACACCAAATGGAATATCTGTAAGTGCCTCTGAAGATACTGACCAGGAAGAAGTGTTACGGTCTTGATTATTATCTAATGATTGATATGACTCATCACTATCGATATCTGATTCAATCTCTTCTGCGTCAATATTAGTAGAAGATTCTTTCAGCAAAGTTTCATTTGTGAAAGGAATGTCGGTTTCCTCATCTTGTTTTGAACTCAAGAAAGCAGCTTGCTTACTGGTGTTGGCTATTATATTGAGAGGTTCTGTTACAGGCTGAAAGACTGTCTCTAATGCTTGCTTATTCTCAGCCTCAAATTCTCTCATCTTTCGCACTTTTTTCTTCACTGCTTCTGCAGCATCAACAATTTGTTTTTTTAATGATGTTTCCATTTTACTTAAAACACACTGTGATAGATACAGAGCTGTTTAAAGAATAATGTTATCAACAATGTAAAGCTTTTAAATAGTTGTTTCACCGTAGTCAATCAAAGACTACAAAGGTGTCAAATTTATTTCTGTAACAACCGTTATTTTTGGAACAATCTTTATTAATAACAACATAATTAAAAGGTTCACTCCATATTTTTGAACACAATTCACGAAATTCAAACCATGTCATATCAGTATTAACATGTTCTTCATAAACATGTCTCAAGTTAATGTCATCTTGTTTAAACAGTATGATTAAGTTAGTATTGTCTCTTATTAACTGTTTAGGAATTTTGCTGTACGTTTGATTTAGATAAAAGCAATCAATGTGTTTGTGCCTTCCCATTGCAAAATAATCACGCACATTACTCTGATTTTCACAAGCAATGTCGTCAAATATAATAACAGAGTTGGGTTTCGCGTTCTGTACGCTTATAACATCCTCGTTTTCCTGATATTTTGTAAGTGAAATATTTGGTACATGTTGTAAAACTTTTTCTAAAAAAAGGTACTTAGGTTGGTGTAAGGTTTTTGAATAAACATACACATTTTTGAATCTCAAACCATTTTCATGTATAAGGAGACCAATAAGTAAATTGGTTTTTCCACAATTCGACGGTCCACAAATGATACAGCGCACTGTGTTAGGCAATAATTCTCCATGACGCGAATCAGTCTTAATAAAATCATCACAGATTGGGTTAACATGCAACGACTGAGGTTGTTTTACAAATTTCATGATTACTGTCGGAAACAAAATGATTACGAATTTTATGTATTCTGGTTTATATAGTTATCACTTTTCATCTTTCACTGCGTTACCTGTCCTGAAATTGTTATAATTGACCGATTCTATGTATTTTTTTCCTTTCACAGAATTCAAATAACAACATTGAGGAGAGTGTATAGCATGTTGCATCCAAGGATCCTGATAAATTTCCCAATCTTCAATGACAACGCCACATGAAAAACATGCCGCACGATCATTTATGTTGTTTCCACAATAAAAGAAACCGGCGTCAGCCATTTCCGAGACCACTTCTGCTCTTAAGCTAACCGTAGACCAATAATGTCTGAATGAGTATAGTCGAGTTTTGTAACTATTGTACATATCATATCTGGGATGGTATTTATTTTGACACATGTTGCTGAGTGTAGTTGATTCGGTAAACTTTGAATATAAAATGAAGTCGTAATCATTTTACAAGAATTATATTTCAAAGATGAGAGTCATTGTTAGGGGGATATAATGAATGAACGTTTAAGTGGTTGATATGTAGAGCTAGTTATAGTAGGATGATAGATGTTATTGGGTATTCTACCACACCGAGAGTGACGAAGGCGAACGAAGTGAGCCGTAGGAACGGCAGGTGGGGTAGAATGCCCAATAATATCCTACTACCTACGCTTGGTATTTACCAAAACCTTGAGAATATAAAAACTAAACCGATTCCAAAATGCAGCATAACTGAATTTTTTGATCTTCTGCACGCGTGTCCACATATAGCCTCTTAATGATTACAATACCATACCATAGTGTAAGTGAGACTATATAGTGACGACACTGCCGCATTATATTTAAATAAATACCTACGACTCGAGACCAGGGCTTCTCACCCACTACGTTACTAGTTCTTACTTGTTGGCAATCTGATTAGGTCCTGCCCCCTGGCTGATAGAATATAAAGCAAATGTATGGGTTTTGACATAAGGTTACAATATTATGTTATATTCTATTCGATTCGACTACCGTTTATACCACTTTTCTGGTGGGGCTGAGCGGGGATTATTACCAAAGTACTTCATTCTTTTATTCTAAAAAGATAAGAATCTCATACATTAGTTGAGAGATTAACAAAGTACGATATCTGAACTATATACCTACATATCTCTCTTGTTCTATTATTGAACCATGTTAGGCTAAGTCTATTGTGGACTAGTGCTTCTTTGTTGCTTCCCATTCAACATTGGAATAAACTCGAATCTCATACATTCATTCTCACGTTACTCCAAGGAATTATTATTATACTTATTTGAAAACATTTTAAGGCATTTCATTTCATGAAGTAGTTTGGAAACTCTTTTTGGAATATTTTGGGAATATTCCCTGAACGGAAGGTATTTATTATAACATGATGCAGCGGTGTCCTTACTATAATAGAGTCTTCCTTATACTATGACCATACTCAAAGCATTATAATAACGATATTTTATTGTGTACTTATTGACTTTCTACGATGATACTTGTGAGAGAATCACCACTTAAGAAGTACGTACTAAGTATATTTATATATCAGCTATTGTTATAGCGGTAATAAGATTATATGGCATCGTTTTCATCGGGAGATATAAATGTTTGTGGAAAAAGAAAAACGTGTTCTATACCTTACTATTCTCATATTACCATGTCAATGACACTTCAGCCACCTTCGAGTAATCGGTGCACATTTTTTTCTTTTTTTATACTACCTGGGTGGCAAACAATAGCTTACGGCCCGTCTGATGTTAAGTGGTTACCGTAGCATATGGACGCTTGCAATACCAGAGGTATTACTTGCGTGTTGCCGACCCATTTTTTACACCAGTGTTATAAGATGTAGTATCCCTGGGATAGGAAAACGTTTCTTTCAAAATGCATCCCTAAATGAGCTCTGGCGACCTGTATTCACACACAGGAATACAACTATACCACTGTGTGTAGTTATTTGGCTGTGGTCTTCTGTAAGGTGGAGGTCCTTCCCCAGTCGAGCTTGCTCGCTAGTATGGTGCCCTACCTCTCTGAATTCGAACTACTAACTAAATCGTGTTCTTCATACATCAAATGTCTACTTTACCAGATTTAATAAAAGCATTCATACTTCCCGACACCTTTGATATTAGTAAGTTATAATATACGCCATTCTCCGGCGTGCAAAAGCAGCTTAAAAGCTTTACGTTGTCTGTTCTCCATTCATTTTATAATTGAAGTTACGTAAACCGGTGCTTTGTGTCACACACAAAAAAGTACCGTTTGTCTATTTAATGTTAACTGCAACATTAAAAAGACAAACGGTACTTTTTCGAATTTAACTTATTGGTATACAAGACTCCTGGTGGTAAGTAGTTACCGTAGCCTACGGACATTCCTTCAAATAATAACTATTTCCTTGTGCGCGGGCGAAAACTAGTTAGTAATAATATTATTAAGAGGCTTTTTAAATATATTGAAATGCCTTTTAAATATTATTAATCGGCCTATCATAGTCTACTGCTGGACATAGCACTCTCCCAACACGCTCCATAGCACATGGTCCTCCGCCTTCCGCATCCAGTCCGTCCCAACGACCTTTTTTAGGTCGTCGGTCCACCTAGTTGGAGGCCGCCCTACCTTACGCTTACCGAGTCGCGGTCTCCACCTTAAAGACGAAAGCTTTGGACCAATGCGTCCTACCTGCTATGACGTACGGTGCCGAGACGTGAAAGCTCACAGTGGGACTAGTCCTCAAATTGAAAGTCCCACAGCGGGCTATGAAGCGAGCTATGCTCGGCGTCTCTTTGAAGGATAAAATTCGCAACGAGGTAATCCGACAAAGAACCAAAGTTTCCGACATGGCTCGCAGAAGTAGTAAGCTGAAGTGGCAATGGGCTGATCACATCTGCAGAAGGGCCGTCGGCCGATGGAGCAGACGTGTCCTAGAGTGGAGACCGCGACTCGATAAGGCTCTTAATCTAAACCAAAAATAAACCAAACATGTATAATAATAATAATAATAATAATAATCATTTATTTTCAGAAAATACATTCCATAGATACATACCTTACAGACTAACATACATAATTATAACTTTTGTTAGTTAATATTACTTAAAACTATGTTAGTAACACTTCACTAGCACTTCATTGTCTCAGTGCGTTCAGGTGGCACTTGTCCGCGGAAGCGACGGAACACCACACCTTTCGGCCAGAAGTCTTCTTTCATAACGAGGTGCAGAAAAAACGTCGGTACTCGCACCACGAACGCCTTAAAGTTGACGTTGCGGTGCGACTCGAGTAACTGCACTCTCACCGTGTATTTAGTCTTCTGGCGGACGTACTCCACGATGTCCTCCGCCTTAGTAGTGTAATGCAGGCGAGAGATATACACCGGAGTGTTCGGTGCTGCGGCGCGTAGGCTTACGCCGGGTTCCACTGGAGCCGTGCCGCAACAGTTCTTTACAGCACGCTGTCGGCGCTTCCTCCTTTGCACCGTCACGAAACCGTCGTTTTCAGCCCGATTCATCGCCTTTTCAGGAATAGGCTTGGCGGGTGGAGCAATTTGATTAGTCTGCGTGACCGGGAAGTCAGCTGACCGCGCAGCGGGGTGAAGGGAAGCCGCGGGGACGGGGGCAGGGCAGCGACGCTCAGGTGCAGCGCATACAGCCAACGCTGCATTCCGCGGCGTCAAAACCGCTGACGCGAAACTTGCAACACTATCGTTCGATGTGTCGAGTCTGCAGGCTCCTCGGCGCATGTTTACGTTGTTACTACACGACGCCGATGACCCAGTTAAGGTCACAGTATTGCGCAACTCGTTGAGTTCCTTGCGCAAATCTGTGACGTTGTTTTGGGATGATTCCAACTTCCTCTGCACATCCGCTAGACTTGCCTTCAGATTGATGATGTCCTTGAGAAGGCTAGTAACGTCGACGTGGTCAAAAGTGACGGGCGGTAACTTATGTAAGTCCTTAGCCACAAACGTCGGCACGTCGTCAGGATCGGTCACTTTAAGTAGCGTGATGATGTCCTGTAGACTCTTCTTTGTCCCGTCACGCCTGCGAGACACCATCTGGTCACTTTTATTAAGGGACGTAAACACTAGCAGCTTGGCAGCAGCTATATCTTCCTCGCTGAAGTTCGTTGAGCAGATTTGGATGGCGGACACCTCGTCCATGACATCCAGCTTCTGCTGCAAGAACGCCAGCAACTCGTTCGCCACAAGTTTATCACTCATGGCAAAATAATTCCGAGCGTCGGCTTACGCCGCGCTTAACAATAAAATTAATTATAGCACGTACACGTCCACCTCAGAGCGCTGTGCGGTGACGAATGAGAAGTTGACCGTGTGGTGACGGATTAAGAATACAAATGTCACCACCCCGTTCCATCCCGAGGCTGTCGTAAGCGTCGAGTAAAGGTATTAGTCAGGCAGACAATATCCACTGCAAGAGAGTGAAAACTCGAAACAAAACCCTATACCAACCCGTCTGACCAGCATGGTATAGAAGGCTACCCCTCCAAGCGTATCGAAGAGACTCGTGCCCAGCAGTGGGAAGTTTATGGGTTGAGATGACGATGTATAAGAATATCGAAGTTCTAACGATGTAATATAAGAACTCCACCTAATTGCTTTATAATCACTAATTTTCCACGTACTTAGTCGAGGTAAAAACAGTTAAAAACTTTTAATGAGTTTATAAAGTGTTTGCTTCGCTGTAAAGGGAGATAAAAGAATAATGTCTTACGTATAGCTGTACTGTCCTTTTATTTCAACGTCGAAAACTTTGGCTTGGAGACTTTTGGGTCCACTGTTACATCTAATTTTACGTTTCGTTCGTATATTTTTAATTAACTTTTTTAAAACTGTGAACATTGATATTCAAAAAACCTAAGATACACAATCAGCGTATCAAAACTATCCGCATATCATATAGGCATTGTTGCGTCTATTTCTACCAGGCAACGCCCTTTTGAGATCCTGTTATTTTTAGGATTACCCAACCTTTAAATGTAAAACATTATTTAAGTGTAAAACAGCGGTATTTTATTAATTACTTCTTACTAACCTTGCTATTTTAATTCTTTTCTTTTTTTCAATTTACTAACTTATATTCTTTATTTATTTGTTTATCTATTTTTTATTTTTCATTGTATATTTTTATCAAAATGTATTTTTCTTTCTTTCTTTCATAACAAATAAACATTTTCTTGGTTTTCAAATAACATAATAAAAAATAAAAATAGTTTATTTCTGTAACTTTTCTTTTACAATATTATTCTGTTGCCGGAACAACCCAGGAAGCATGTAGTAATGCTTGTGTTGGGTGGTCCCGCTCTTCCTTAGGACTACATAATAACAGGTGTAGTGTTATGGGAAATTACATAATTAAACCATTTTAGAAAACTAATTTAATGAAATACAAAGTTATCAAAATAGTACTGGTATGTGTGAATATGTGTGTGTGTGTGTGTGTGTGTGTGTGTGTGTGTGTGTGTGCGTGTGTGTGTGTGTGTGTGTGCGTGTGTGTGTGTGTGTGTGTGTGTGTGTGTGTGTGTGTGTGTGTGTGAGGTATGTGTGTGTAAGAGGGTGAGTGTATGTGTGTGTTTATAGTTTGTGTGACTAATGCTTTTATTCGGAAATACATAAGTAAGTACCCATAGAATGGTTAAAGTTTGCATAAACTTAAAACTAACATTCAAATTTAAATAATAAGTTCTCTGTTTCATTGTAACCAAGCGGCTCTAATTCTTCAACAATTGTTTGTTTACATTTACGGAGTTGCATGTTATATATTGTACATTTTTTGTGAAGCTTATTGTATAGGTAGGCAGAGTGTGCAAGAAATTGACGCCTGGCGAACAGAGTTCTACAAGAAGGAGTAGCGGCTACTTTACATTTTCTTCTACCTGTTTGAACTTTGTATACGTAGGGCAAAGTTTTATGTAGTTTAAGTGTTGAGTTGAGAATGTAAAGTTTTCTTAGTGACAATATTTTATGAACAAGATATAGTTCGTCCGTAGGAAATCTAAATGGCCTAAAAACATTGTCTTTACTAAGCATCTCTGGGCTCTTTCAGCTTCAAGGAATTTAATTTTCGAAGCACCTCCCCAGATAGGGATACAGTAGGACATAACAGATTGCGCTAATGCAATATAGATACGTTTTAAAAGGTCTTGAGAGGTGACATGTCTTAGCTTTTTAAAGACCCATATGAGTTTGCGTATCCTATCATTTAAAGCTTCGATTTGAGGGTGCCAGGAAAGTCGTTGATCCAGTATTACTCCCAGGTATTTGGTGGATTTTACACATGTTATCTCTTCGCACCCACAATGTGTAGCACTTGTATCAGTGAAATCACAGGTGTGAATCCTTAATATTAAGTTTGGGGGCGGAAGTGTACGTTTATTTATTGCAAAGCAAATATAATTGGTTTTACTAATGTTCAGAGTAAGAAGAGCTGATTCAAGCCATTTTGCAACCTTGTGGAGACCATGCTCAGCCGCTGCAAAGACGGAGTTCCAGGAGGCTCCATTAAACACAATGGCTGTATCATCAGCATAAGAGAATATATGCGCTCTGTCAATCCTGAGACTTGTTAAATCATTAAGGTATATCAAGAATAGCGTGGCATAATATCTCAATGTAATCAAAATAAAACGTTTTTACCTATATCTAGGTTCGCAATGCAAATTGAAAGATTAACAAAGTACGATATCTGAACTATGTACATATCTCTCTTGTTCTATTATTGAACTATGTTAGGCCAGGTCTATTGTGGACTAGTGCTTCTTTGTTGCTTCCCATTCAACATTGGAATCTACTCGGATCATTCGAGCTTCGAGCTACGGGCTGCAGACGTCGAATGAAGTGCTGCAACATTGTCACTACATGTACTAGTGTTTCGTACTTTGTACTATTGTAGAAATAAACTCTAAATATTGACAATGTTTAGAGCACTGAGTAAGTTCTTGGTATTCATGTAGGTTTTGCTTGTTTGTGTTAGTTTATGATTGGGTTGGAAGTAAGTGGAGAGACAAACGAACTTGCCACCATATTTTCAACCTTAACACGGCGATGATAACCTTCTATTTTTTTTTCTCTTAAAAAGACAACTCCCGCACTACAGAATAAGCTCTGTGTTGCGGGGGACTTTACAAACATACAATTAACGGACACAAATTACACCCAGACTCAGAACAATACTTTGTGGGTCACACAAAGTTTTGTTCCTATGTGGAAATCGAACCCACAACCTCGTGCACAGCAGGCGCATACTGCGCCCACTGGACTACCAAGGTAGTCAAATCATCAATTCAGTGGATGCATTGCTGTATTTTTTTATACTATTTAGGTGGCATACAAAAACCGCATACACGGCCCGCCTGATGTTAAGCAATTACTGTACAGCGGCCAAACTGATCGATCGCTGAAAAATACTAAAAGTTTTAAAACAGAAGTGACTCCTAGCTAGAGAAAAGTTTTCGTATAAATCCATTAAGACAGAAAAACAGTCTCAAGAGACTTTTCTTATGGTTTTAGTAATTCTAATCGTTGGGATGTCTATTTTGCCCCAATTAGAATTTTAAGTGATACTTAGTTACACGCCTTACTTCCAATATGTATAAATAGCTCCATTTTTTTCTTTATACTACTTACCTGGCATACAAGCATACGGCCCGCCTGATGTTAAGCAGTTTTTGTAGCCTATAGACGCTTGCACTACCAGAGGTATCACTTGCAATTTAAAATCACTGGAATAGGAAAACGTTTTTTTTAAAACGCTTCTACCGACCAACTGAAGAATCTTGTAGAAGACCACAGCCAAACAAGAAGTGGTGTATTGTGTGTCTATACGAGAGTACAGCCCTTTCTAGACAGACTAAACGGTAGTCGAATTGAATCGAAAGCAAATTTATGGGTTTTGACGTAAGTTTTTGATATAATGTCGTAAACTTACTTCAAATCTCATACATTCTCTTTCTATTCTATTCGATTCGACTACCGTTTATGCCACTTGTCTAAAGGGGCTGATCTCCAGTGCTATTCACTGCACGTGTTGTGTGTGAGTGTAGTGAACAACTGAAATATAAATAAATAGGTAGGTATGTGAATAAAAAATTAACAGTTTTCATTCTATCGGCAGTCCCCAAAAACAGCCCGTCTTAGGGGACTTAGAATGAAAACTAAGTAACTTGTGAATTGTGTCGTCGAGCTATTCAATTGTTATTTTTGAATTATTTTTGATTAGTCTCATGAAAAGTGTTTGGTGGCGATGACGCGAGTTCCATGATTTTCATTTACCCAAAAAGTGCTCAACAGCTGCAAAAACGACTTCCTCTTTAAGGTTACTCTGGGTTAATAACTAGCAGTTATTACAATCATATTCGTCAATCAATATTCCTTTACAAAGAAAATCCGAGATAAAATTAAGACTTATTTGTTTTGCGAAATGTTTACTTTAAAAATAAGTTACCAGTTTTCCCATTCAAATATAGTAGTAGATACGGTTTGTTTAACCAAAGTGGATTTGATCCCAATATCGATACAATCCGGGAACGAACGAGTACTCTACACAATGGCCCTCGACTACCAACGAGGCTCCAATACAAAAAATGTTCGACTTGTTATTCTGTTGGCATCCAGTGCACTTTAAATATGTATTTTTAAATAAAAATTGACTGGGTTTGTTGTGTACTCTTGATTGCATGGATATTTTAGAGATATGCTTTCTTTTTTAAACTAGTAATGTGGTAAACAAGCATATGGCTTACCTGATGGTGAGCAGTCACTGTAGCCTATAGACGCTTACAATACCAGAGGCATTGGCTTGCAAGTTCCAACGCTGTAGTATGAGTTTTTAATGCTTCAGCAAGTAGCTGAGTGGGGTGACCTATTGTTGGTAAATTTGTTTGTTTTTTTATTAAGTGCTTTGTTTTCTGTTTTATCAACAATAAATATTTTTCATTCTTTAGTTGCTGACCCATTTTTGTTGCACCGCACCAGGGCATTAAGATGTAGTATACCTGTGATAGGAAAACGTTTCTTTCAAAATGCCTTAATGAGCGCTGGAGACCTGTACTCAAACACAGAAATGGATAAACTAACTCAAAAATACATTGACCTCACAGACTCTGACAAATGTCTTGTTTGATTAATTATTCTACATTTATGTCGTCGTTTCTACGACTAAAATTTTTTTTATAACTATAATGGACAACGGCAGGGGTATTCAGTAAGAGCAAAAACCGAGCCACCGCAAAAACGAAGCAAAATCTGTCTGTCAGATTGAAAATCGGTATTCCGTAAGAGCCCTTTTTGACGTTTAGTCAACAGATTGTGCCGTCACCGAGCAATCACAACTGTCAGTTTTGCGATCACAACTGTCAGTTTGCCATCGCTGTTTCTTAGAGAATCAGCCGGCCGGTCTAAATCGCGTAGTATTATTTCACGATTTGTACACATATTATAGTTATAATATGTGTACAAATCGTGAAAGTTTAAAAGAATTTAAAAAATTTTTGGTCTCCTCTGCGCTTACGATAATTACATCATGCCATCTAATGCCTTTGCATGTTGAGTCATGTAAGTGTGCGTTAGTGTGCCATTTTTGAAGATCAAATGCTATGTAGGGAACCCATCTACACCTTTTTACTTAAAATATCATTAGTTACAAGCATAAAATTCTCTAGAGATTAGCTGTAATTGTACACAAGGGCCCAACAATTAAACGCAGATAGGAAGTTATCGCGAACATTCTAGAATGGTTAATACTTATAATTATTCGTAATTGTGTTGTAACTGCTGTTTAACTGTTGTGTGATTTCATTGGATTAACCTTTGTGTAATGTTATGTGTGTGTAATGTTTCTTTAAAGCCCTGTTGAAACTTTACATATTTATGCTAATACTAGCGATAGCTTCGCATGGGTGGACATTCATTTAGTTTTCGTAGGTTTATTATGTCTTTTTTCAATAAAATATAGCTTATGTTACCCGCTGCTTATGTGAACAAACAATCAAATCTTTCTTTATTTTTTTTAAGACAACTCCCGCACTATAGAACAAGCTCTGTGTCGCGGGGGACTTTACAAACATACAATAAACGGACACAAATTATACCCAGACTCAGAACACCACTTTGTGGGTCACACAAAGTTTTGTCTTGTGTGGGAATCGAACCCACAATCTCCTGTACAGCTAACTCCGTTGCCGTGTGTACGTTAAAAATGCAGGACCACAACTACACCGATGTGTGTAGTCATTCGGCTGTGGTCTTCTGTAACGTGGAGGTCGTTCCCCCGTCGGGCTTAATAACATAATATGTAAAGACAAATAAAAATACAGGTACGAGTACATTTATATTTAAAAAAAATAAGGTAATCTTTTGTCCCATTTCTGTATACACCTTTAAAAGTAGGTGATGGTTGTAAAACATTGGTGTAAGAATAATAATATATTAGCGTGTAGAAAATAAGCGCGTTTGGTTTTATGATAGCAAGCAAATTACAAGAGTCGATCGAGGTGCACGGCAAATGGCAATCAAAACAGTGCCGGCCGGTACTAAACGACGTGGTACTATTTATAGGCGATTGGGTAATTATAATAATAATAATGATCTTTGATATCACTGATTTATTTATTTATTTAAGGACAACCAACAAAGCATACACTTATAAACATTAAAACAATCCAAACAAAAAAGATTCGTGGTAAAGTGTTGCCTCAATTAAAGGCTGCCACGGCATGCGTTATACAATAATATTGGAACAATAGCTAAATAGGTACAATAAGTAAGTAAGTAACTGTTTAGACTTACTGTAAAGTTTTCTCACTTGAACGCGTCATTCCATACTGATCTAAATTTATTTACATGTCAATAATAAGGTCAGGTAAGCGTGACAGACGACTGTATTGCAACTGCATTCTGTTAATAGGAGAAAAGTGACCTAAATTAGTTTTGATCAAGACGAGAATCTCGTGAAAGCTGAAAAAGAAATCAGTTGAGTATTTGGATTCACTCACGAGATTGTTGACATGTGGGAGATAGATTCAGCGATCATTGTGCCGATAGTTATATCAATGGACTGATCGCCAAGAGCCTTCATCAACACCTTAGGAGGCTCTCGTTAGACGGTTGGATTGTGGGCCTGATGCAGAAAACGATTCTCCTGGACACGGCGCGCATCGTAAGTACCTCCATCTTACAGGCGACCACAGCCAAATTACTACACACACCGGTATAGTTGTGTTCCTGTGTGTACAGATCTCCAGCGCTTATTTAGGGATGAGTTTTGAAATAAACGTTTACAAATCCTACCCCATCATAAAACCCAGGTGTTAATTTTTTGGGTTCGTAACACGCAAGTGGTACCCCTGGTATTGCAAGCGTCTGTAGACTATGGTAACTGCTTACTTTAGTATAAAAAATAATGCGAGTTTAAGGGGATTGACCTTTTTTCACTTGGACTGTATCCGCTATTTCCTATGATTTGTGGACAAGAAACATGATTGTGCAGTGTTGTCTGCAATGCGGGGAATTATGGCCCTCGGTCGAAGCTTCGTTGTAGCCACGAGCTTATCCGTCGATCCAGATGCAATCTTATACGGTTAAATTGCTACATTCGAAAAATATCCACTAGAAGAATTGAACAATCGAAGTAAACCAGTATACGTATTCAAATTACTACAATTATATAAATTACATTTAAAATGTTTTTATCAAATTATAAAATATTATATATAGGTATAAATGTTTTATGTTATTATTATTTTTTTTTGTTTTTATTCTACCAAGGTGACAAACAAGCATACGGCCCGCCTGATGGTAAGCAGTTACCGTAGCCTATGGACGTTTGCAACACCAGGGGTGTCACTCACGCGTTGCCGACCCTTTAAAAACCTTATAACTCCTTTCTTGAAGAACCCCATGCTATAGTCTTTTAGCACAAAAATTGTGGTGGCAGAGGTGTTTAGTTCGCCCATGTTTAGGCCTCTGTCTTGTTCTAACGACTGTTAACAGTCGGGACTGATTTATTACGTGCCCTCCGAAGCACGAAGACGCTCAGTTGAAATACCACTATGGGGTCACCACACATCTATAGAGTTTTTTTTTAAAAGACAACTCCCGCACTAGAGAACAAGCTGTGTGTCGTGAAGGACTTTACAAAAATACCATTAACGGACACAAATTACACCCAGACTCAGAACATTTCTTTGTGGGTCACACAAAGTTTTTTACTGTGTGGGAATCGAACCCACAACCTCGTGCACCGCAGGCGCATACTGCAGCCACTCGACCACGGCAGTCAAGGGTTACCGCGCCCTGATCGTAGACTACTTTTTACCGCGACAATGGACGTCAACGCGAGCAGTGCCGCGGGCTTTAGCTATTAAGAAAAACATGCATGTATGTTTTGTAAAAAGGAAAACGGTAAACGGTATTTATCCACATTATACGGATACCAAGATGTTCCTTTATTTATTTTATTGTAAAGGAAAATCTCGGGAAACGTTCTGGAGCTACCTTCACGGTACCTTTTGTTTTATGTATGTATTTGTCCTTATTTTTCACTGAGGTAAACGTATAGAGAAGCAAAGACATACAATATATGACAAAATATTAAAGCCTGCTTTCCCCGATATTCCATTATGCTGACGCAGTTTTGAAATCACCAAACATTTTAAAGTAAACATATATCTATCTCTTTTACTCTAGTTCGTTAACAAAATGACACAAATGCAATATGACAGAGACAGTGATATTGCATACAAAAGCTAGGTGTTGCATTCTATATAAAAAACAAAAGACGCTTACGTTTTCGTGGTTATTGTTCATCTAGTGGAACACGTCATATCATAATATACGAGTATCAATGTCAGTCTAAGTAGTTGTTGTTTATACGATCCATGTATCTACCTATTTGCATACCTTTAACAAAGGCGGAACATTTATTGTACCGAATATTTAATACTAGTTGTTGGCCGCGGCTCCGCCCGCGTGGATGTCGGTTATCGCTGTAAAAAATATTCCAGACCATAATCTATCTCTGTGCCAAATTTCATCCAGATCCGTTCAGTAGTTTTTACGTGAAAGAGCAACAAACATCCATCCATCCATTTTTACTACAAAATTTATAATATTTGATTGGGCGTTTCGCCCGATGGAGGTTTTATTACTTTTCATGTACAGACAGTATCAATATCTGTCTGTACATGAAAAGCCAAGAGTTATAGGTCATTTGGCCCGCTCGGGCGAACAAATGGCGGGCGAAAGGACCTATAACTCTTTTATATTCGTGTTTTACTTAAAATATAAGTAATTTTATTCTATTTATAAAGGTTTTCAAACAGAAGTTGGCTTGTGTTCGAAAACCTTTACTCCCAATGTATACCATAATCATGTAAATTTGTTTTTGTAGATTTAATTTATCCTTGCTCATGCTAATGGATAAATAATATTGAAGTACATTTGAAATGTATACAATCTTCACAGAATATTGTGTTTTGTTTGTAACATGTTATGTTACAAACAAATTGGTTATACTCCCTCATCTGAGCAGTAGCCGGAGTCTATACTGCCCTGCTAAGAAAGAACGACGTAACTGCATGATAAAAGCTACGGTAAAAACACATGTATATTATCAGATTTAAGACATGTTTTGGTTTGATACTTGTCTTGTACTTGCGTGGTTCCTTGTAAGTAGGGCAGTATAGACACTTGCAATACTAGCTCATGTAGGCAAGTGGCATTAACGGCAGTCGAATCGAATGGAATAGAAAGCAAATGTATGGGTACATAATTTCAGGCCATAATGACACTTACGTCAAATCCCATATATTTGATTTATATTCTTTTCGATTCAACTACGGTTTATGCCAGTTATCTAGAGGGACTGGAACATTAATCACCCATTGCCGACCCTAACACAAGTCTTCGAAATAACATTTTCCCTGAAATTTGGGTTTTTGCACGATGTTTTTCTTCATCATCAGCAGATGGTAAATTATTTGATTAAATAGTAGCTACACGTATTAAATTGAGAAATTCATTTTTCTTGTAAAAGTCGGTAACTTTCTACTCGCACTAGTATTATATTATCTGTGTACTCGCTAACCACCATTGCTGTTTACTGGTTATTTAAAAATAATTTGTACTATGTTACCCGGTGGTAAAAAATCGGCCCTAATAAGTTTTCAGCAGTCAGTGTCGCTGGGACTTCACAAACAAACAATTAACGGACACAAAGTACACCCAGACCGGGAACAACCATTTCTTGAACACACCATTTTTTGTTCCAATCCATTTCCATTTTTTATGGGGATCAAACTCAAAACACGTCACGCAGTGGTAAATGGTGAGGTAATCACTTAAGTCACTTCATTTATTATTCCGTATTTACATTGACTACACGGTTGGTTCAGTGGCTAAACTTTCAGTGGATTATTGCGATTCTATAAGCAATTATGTGTACAAGCCCTTTATTAGCTACAAGTTTTCAAAACAATAAACACGTAAGTATTAAATAATAAAACCAAGCTATATGAAACAAAAAACAACAACAAAAAAACTGAGTTCATCGGCAGAATGTAAATCCCTTGATCGGAGAACCGCTGAGGAAACTTTTGCGCTAATAAAAAAGAAAGTTCTAGTAAAATTGCGCACATTTTAATGCCCACTCAAACAAAACGCAAAGTCTAATGGAAGCCACTTAATTTTTATCCAGATTGTACGACCTTCATTCAATTGGGGCCATCAAAATAGCGATGTGCAACAATTTGTCACAAATACTAGTAATATAGAAGCGGTGGTGGCCGAGTGGGAAAGTAACCGACTTGCACGCAAGAGGTGCGAGTTCGATCCCGGGCAGTACCAATGTGAATTTCACTTTGTGGAGTTTATACGTACTAATCAAATGATTCGCCATCTGCTAACGGCGAAGGAAAACATCGTGAGGAAACCCACATGTCTTAGAAGTAATTCTAATTAGGTACATGTTTGATTCACCATTAGGCCAGCGTGTGTGAATTAAGGCCTAAACCCTCTCTCTCTTGATAGAGGAGAGGAGACCCGTGCCCAGCAGTGGGACATATATGGGAGTTGCTATTATATAAGGAAGACTATAGTGAGGACACTGCTGCATTGTATTAAAATAAATATTCATAGCCAGGTACACTCGCTGTTTAGTCAACGATCGGCGGGTTAAGCTACTTGGGCGCAATAACCCTATAGATGGGCGATCGTATATTGGTATTTCATCTTCAGCGTCAGCGTCTTCACGCTTTGGAGGGCACATAAAAAGTCGGTTCTGACTGTTAACAGTCACACAGTTAGATTACGACAGAGGGCTAAATATAGATCTAGTCAGCAGACAAGTGGCATATACGGTAGTCGAATCGAATCGAATAGAAAGCAAATGTAAGGACTTAAGTTTTCGTTATAATGTCGTATTTTTTTTTTACTTATTAATATAAAAGTAGACTAGAGGCCTTATAGCGATCGGAATTTGAGCGTGAATTTTCCATTGTTAGTTTTTTTAATTATTTTAGTTTCAAAAAACACGCACTAGTAAATAAGCCCTGTGTTGCGGGAGAACATATATTTCACGAATAAAAATTACACCCAACCTAGGAACAAACATTTATGAGTCACACAAAGTTTTGTCCTATGTAGGAATCGGAACCACGAACTTCGGCATAGCAGTCAGTGGCACTTACCACTAGACCAACAGGCCAGTCATATTAGCTTTAACTAAGCCACATAAAAAAATCTCACGATCCTATTTTTCCTCCGTTTTTTCTTCACGTAGTACATTAGTATACATTAGACTGATATTTGGAACATATGGGGAGGCCTACGTTCAGCAGTGGACATCAACAAGCTGAGAATAAAAAGAAGAAGACTGAGATAACATTGCAGACATTGGTTGGAATTGGCCTGTTGGTTTAGTGGTTAGTGACTCTGACTGCTACGCCGTACGGTCGGGTTCGATTCCCACCCAGGACAAATCTTTGTGCGATGAGCACGAATGTTTGTTTTGTGTCTGGGTGTAATTTATCTATAATATGTATATATTTAGAAATATATAAGTATGTTTATCAGTTATCTGGTTACCATAGTACAGGCTCTGCCTAGTTTGGGATCAGATAGCGATGTGTGAGTTGTCCCGAAAAAATATTATTATTATTTTGTGACATTTTAGTCTCGTAACACTTGCCATAGCACTCGATAGTTTTGCTTCAATCGTACTGTAACAAGTTTTGCCACCCAGTTACCGTCGCATTATAATAGTTTCTATTATACTAGAATATTCTATAGCGATTAACACATTGAATGGTGTTCAGCCACAATAGGAAGCCTTTTGTTTGTTATAATCGATGACCGCGCCCATGTTCAAAGCATTCTTTATCGCGACTAGTATATTAGGATACTACGTGTGCTCGCAACTTCGTTTGCGTATGTTGGAAATATAGACTTCCCTATTTGAATTCAATTTATTTTATTTGCGTAGAAAATTAATTCTTTTTCTAAAATATTAAAGTAGTTTAAGTCACATCAGCTATGCGCCAGTCAAAGTTCCGTCCAAATCGGTGAAGCGGTTTTGCACATAAGATTATTAGATTAGGATCAAATTTAATAATTAACCACCATATTCTCAAATTAAAATAAATTTGATTGAATTTGATTTGTGTCACAGAGACGCAGAAAATAGACAATCAAGACACAATTTACAAACAAACAAAACAATGAATTATCTTTGGTTTTATGGCTGTACTGTATAAAAGTTTCGATATAAAGACTTATATAAGTTGAACCTAATTTTAAATCTTAATATTTTATTTTAGTTATTATTTTGAGTTGTACGATGGAGGCCAATCGCCGGGAGGTGGTGGGTTCGATTCCCGTCCAGGACAATAACAAACACAATAAAAAAATATATTATCTAATTTAATGCGGTCGATCGTAAGTTATGCGCGTACATGGGAGGACTTTTAGGAGAGGAGAGGACTTTTACTGATACACAGCCAACGGTACACCCAGTCTCTGAAATGGAAATCACACAAAATCATGTTCCGTATTGAGATCGAATCCACAACACGGTGAAACAATTTACCCATGCATTCTTAATTATTATAAGCCATCCTTTCGTTAAGTAGGTATATAAATAACAATTTCACCAAAATCACAGCGAAATCCACAAAGTAGGAAGCAACACCCGTCCGTTACGATCCGGCTTACTGTATAATCCGAATCTAATAGAAAATAGCCACCTAGTTGGAACTAAACGGGGGTAAAGCCTATCTTTATGTACTAGACTAAGCCTTCCGGTGGCGGCTTGTTTCCGGGGAGGTTCCACAACCTTCTCGACAGAAATGGATAATAGATGGGTAGGTACTAAGTTTTGATAAAACTATGTTTTTGTACAGAAAACTAGTGTTAGAGTTAATGAATTTATTTAATACCTTGATTGTTTTCATACTGCTTAAGTTGCAAACAAGTAAACGGTCTGATAGTAGGCAGTTTCGGTAGCATAGGACAATTGTATCTAGGGTATCTCTTGCGTATTGGAGACCCAATATAACACTAGGAAATCAATGTAACAGCCAGTAAGGAGATTATGCTGCGTTCACATGCTTCCATTCAGCTGGCACGAAGTCGAGTACAAGTGTGTAAATGAGATGCCTCTGTTTGTGCACGCGTTCGCCGCTGACTGAGGATGGTATGGTCACGTGTGCTCGATCATTTTAGATACATAGATCGATAGAAAATTCTTTATTGAACACCAATTACATTTATGATACAGATATTACGTCACATAGTTATGTACAATGGGCGGCCTTATCGCTAAAAGCAATTCCTATGAGACAACCTTTGGATGGACAGATAAGAAAGTTAAAAAAAAAACTCGTTGGCCATACTTGCACTGACTGGCCTGTCGCAATGCATGTTCCACGCCAGTCAGCTTCTTTGCCTACCCGTGCCTAGCTACTTGCCGTTGCCTCCTAACCCATCTGAACGCAGCATTACATTTACTTGTAAGCTTGTAATGAAAACAATAAATCAATGACGCGCGGTTATGTATTGACATTTATACAATTTACGAGACCGTCTAGTAGCCTTGGAGGCTAATGTGATTTGTAGATTAGAAAGTTATTAACTAATAGAACATTTTGTTATTGAATGAATAATGGTTATAAAATATTAGCAGGAAAGCAAAAGATTATTCTTTTTTTAAAACTATTTTTGTTTGATGACACAGGACTAAAAGGAAGTTTATCTTTACATTTTGAAACCACGCCTTAACATGGCCGGCAAAATATAAACATACATAAATTTAAAAATATTGTGTGTGGTGTGTACTTTGTGTTCTAATTTTTTTATACTACTAAGGGAGCAAACAAGCATATGGCCTGCCTGATGGTAAGCGGTTACCGTAGCCTGTGGGCGCTTGCAACACCAGAGGTAACACTTGCGCGTCGCCGACCCTTTAAAAACCTTATAACTCTCTTTTTTGAAGATTTTATTGTATGTACATAAAATTCCCCGTGTCACGGGGTTCTCTAGTGTGGGATTTATCTTGGAAATAAATGTCGAGGTACGCCTTATAAGCAGTCGAGATCAAAACGCGTAATTAAGTCAGAAAGGTAAAATTTAAGCAACATAAAGGGACAAATTTGAAAGGAAATATGAAAATGCAATTATCATAAATGCCTGTGCTAAAATCAAATTCACAAAGGCGAATTTTCAATGGGAAATTTGCCTCTGTGCGTTGATAAAGCGTGGCCGTGGCCTACACTACATTTAGCGTTGGCCACGGCCACGTTTTATCAACGCACCGCCCACTACCGCACTGAAAGGGAATTCTTCACCACATTTTTAAACTACTTCTTTTTCTTCTTATCGTTTGATTTGTGGCCAACTTGGTGATAGAGTTATTAGCTCTCAATTAAGGATGCGTTTCTAAGGATACTTTCTCGAATCCCGGTTCAAAAAAGGTGGGCTACCATGCACAAGAGAGGTACTTGTACTTGCGACTGGGAAAGGAGTTCCTTTTTACCTGTAAGGTGTAGAAGAAGGAAAAGGAAAGGAAAACTACAGCCAAATAACTACACACAGTGTGCCTGTTGTGTTGTGTTTCTATGTGTGAGTACAAGTCTCCAGTGCTCATTTAGGGGAGCGTTTTGAAAGAAATATTTTCTACGGATACTGCATCTTGTGCTCTGGTGTAAACAAAAGCGTGTTTGCCACCTAAGTAGTAGAAAAAATAAAACAATTCCAGGGTTACTACCCTGATTTTTATTCTTGTGAACTCAAAAACTACAAGACCGATTTAAAAAAATGTTTTATCTATAGAAAGCTACATTATCAGCGAGTAACATAAGATATAATTTATTAAAAAATTAAGGGACGTCTATGAAAAATTTCCACCCGTGCAAAGCTGGGACGTGCCGTTAGTAATAATATCTTTCAATTCTGTGGAGAAATAGGAAGGAAACTGCCACGCTCTAGTTCCAAAGACAGCTGCAGTCTGCAGTTTAATACTGCACAAATGCAATAAGTTACATGCTGTTAGCAAGTCTACGACTACAATGGATGCCAAGATAATAGCTTGCCTTGAGAGAGAGAGTGAGAGAGAGAATATTTTGACTGGCCTGTTGGTCTAGTGGTTAGTGACACTGACTGCTACGCCGGAGGTCGTGGGTTCGATTCCCACCCAGGACAAATCTTTGTGTGATGAGCACGAATGTTTGTTCTGTGTCTGGGTGTAATTTATCTTTATTATGTATGTATTTAGAAATATATAAGTATGTTTATCAGTTGTCTGGTTACCATAGTACAGGCTCTGTCTAGTTTGGCATCAGACAGCGATGTGTGAGTTGTCCCGAAAATATTAATAAAATATTAAATATTATTTGTTTTTCGTTTACACTAATAGAAATTGTATACATTAGTGAGTACAGAGCCTCTAACCAAGTGGCATAATCGATAGTCGAATCGAAAAGTCAAAAAAGAAAATGTATGGGATTTGACGTAAGTTTAGGATATTAAATCGTAGACTCACGTCAAATTCCATACATTTTCTTTTTTGACTTTTTGATTCGACTATCGCTTATGCCACTTGTCTAGAGGCTCAGATTTGTAAATAACAATAAAATTCTTATATTTATTTATTTATTTAAACTTTATTATACACAAAACTATGATGTATAAAGGCGAATTTAATGCCTGAGGCATTCTCTACCAGTCAACCCAAGGTGGTGCAGAGATAGGTCAAAGTAGGTGCATATAAATAAATTTAGAATAGTAGAGAAAACAAGATTAAGGTTATTAATACATAGATCCTATAAAATACATATAAACAAACTAAATAATATATACTAGAATAGTATAATCATCATAAATAAATATATAATAATATATATATATACTTATAGAAATGTAAATAAATATAGATTATTGTCGAGAAGATTCTGCCAATAGTAGTTTACGGATTTTAACCTTGAACGAATAACGGCTGGTGGACATCCTGATTTCGAGAGGGAGGGCATTCCAGAGAAGGAAAGACTGGATAGGGAAAGAGTCGTGAATGAAACCAGAGTTATGAGAAGGACATGCAAGAAGTAAATTGTGTGAGGATCGAAGATTTCTATTGTGGATAGAACAGCGATAATTAAACTGAGAGGTTATATGTATGCATGTGTGATTAAATATGTTGTACCTTGCTTCTATGTTATTTAATTGGCTATTTAGGCGTTGTAGTGTTTTTAACATGACTATGTATCTTCCTGATCACAGAAGATATCCTCAAATTTATGAAAGATTTCACGGATGAAAAATCGCGGCGTACTTTACGATTATTTTTTGTTGAAAATGTCGACTGCTGCTAAAGTAAAGTTTACAAATAAAATTAATAGACACAAAATACACCAACAATCAGAACCATCTGATCGGAATCAGGATCGAGCCCATAACAAGCCACAAAATGGCGAGGATACCACTTGTGCCACTGAATCTGTGCTTCAATCAAAAATTAACGGATAATATGAAGTTTTTGTTTGTACTAGGTACTAGGTGGCAAGCAAACATATTCGCCTGATGGTAAGCAGTAACTGTAGCCAATAACCGCTTTCAATACCAAGGGTATCACTTGTGTTATTAATAACACCAAGGTTTATTGATGACACAAATAAACCTTCCTGGAAAGGTAATATGAAATAGCTTTTAGCGATAAGGCCGTTTATTGTACATAACTGAGTTTACTTTCAAAATGTAGTTGGTGTACAATAAAGAGTTTTCTATCTATCCCTGAAATATTCTTTTTTATTCTTTATTCTCTCAAAAGACAACTCCCGCACTAGAGAACAAGCTCTGTGTCGCGGAGGACTTTACAAACATACAATTAACGGACACAAATTACACTCAGACTCAGAATAACTCTTTATGGGTCACACAAAGTTTTGTCCTGTGTGGGAATCGAACCCACAACCTCGTACACAGCAGGCACATAGAGAAGAAGAATAGAAAAAATATGAAAACGATTGTCTAAAAACGTACTTAATGACAGTACAGGAAAACAACTACACTGGTGTGTAGTTATCTGGCTGTGGCCTTCTGTAAGGTCTTTTTGCCCAATTATAATGACACCCTATCTCTCATGAAGAAATAATGTAGTCCTGTCCAGTAATCCTGTTTTAGACATAAATAGCATAAATCATTTAACATTTTTCATTTATAGACGATTCCAACCTGGAGTGTAAATGTGGTGCTGAGCCACAAACCATGGGTCACTTGATATCATGCCCCGCGTGCCCTGATACCTGTACCTTAGAGGAGCTTATGGACGCTACTGAAAATGCAAAACTCGTAGCTAGGTTCTGGGCTGACACAATTTAGATTGCCATCGACACGCTAAGAAGAAGATTTTTCTTTTTATAGTCGAATGAAAGAAAGAGAAAAAAAAAATACTTTTGTCTCTTCAGCCATGTTTAACCAAGACAAATGTATAGAAAAAGAAATGAGAATTCTGTAGCAAATAATCCTTTACTGAATCCCAGATTTACCTGTATTAACTTCATGATTCTAAGGATAATGTACTCGTACCTATTTCATCCGATACTATAAGAATTTTAATCAAGTATCTATCTCGAGGATCAGTAGAAATAACTCCAGTTTAGTGTTGATATAACTGCTGAAGAAGTGCTCAAGGTGAGGACACACTAAGATATTGAATATTAGCACGCCCGACTGGACCTCCACCACTGCATTAGACCACAGCCAAAACCATTGGTATTTATGAAAGAAGACTTCTGGCCGAAAGGTGTGGTGTACCGTCCGCTTCCGCGGACAAGTGCCACCTGAACGCACTGAGACAATGAAGTGCTAGTAAAGTGTTACTAACATAGTTTTAAGTAATATAAACTAACAAAAGTATAATTGTGTATGTTAGTCTGTAAGGTATGTATCTATGGATTGTATTATCTGAAAATAAATGATTTATTATTAAACCATTAGCACTTTTGGTATTCTGCTAAATAAATTAAGACCAATGGTTTTCCAACCATTATTGGTCTGAAATTCCAACCATTACTGAGCAGAATACCAAAAATGCTACTGAGATTCAATTGAGCCATCCGTAAATAAGACCTAAGATCTTCAGCGCTTATTTAGGGAAGCAAATCTTAAAGACCTGGTGTAAAGAAAATGGATAGATGTATGTATGAATGTTTGTTTCTCAATCATCAGGCGGGCCGTATGCTTGTTTGCCTCCTTGGTAGTATAGAAAAAAACACGTCAAAGCGGCTGAACGTATCTTATTTTTTCTTTTTAAAAACCAACTCCCGCACTAGGCAACAAGGCCTGTGTTACGGGGGACTTTACAAACATATAATTAACGGACACAAAGAAACACACCCAGACTCGAGACAACCATTTATATTTCACACAATTTTTTGTCCCGTGTGGGGATTGCACACGCCGTGCATTCGGGACAATCCCACCCACATGCCCACCGCTGTGACTCCTGTGAGCCAGGATTAACAGCGGAGTAACCAACTGATACACCGAGCTTCGAGCGTCCCGTGGACAACTAAACCTACTGTCTTGGACCCCGCAACGAATTTAATGAGAAGCAAATAGGAGTTAGATAGAAAAGGTTTCACTTCCCCCCATAGCAAAGCTGGAGACAAAATAAATCTGTATAGGTTTGTAACCTATGAAAAGGAGCACCACGGAGGACCATACGCCGTGCAGTGGTACATGGTGAGGTAACCACTTAAGCCAGTGAACCAACCGTGCAGTCATAATCCAGATCACTTTGTGTGGAGGCGGAGAAGACCACCATTGCTGGTGGTACCAACAGCCAGGACTAATCAATTGGCGAAAACACCTCTAACTCGCGTGATTAAAGTAAATAATTGATGAGGCTCATTTAAAGGTGGACATATTTACATGCAATATGAGTGAATTCGCAAATAATGTTTTATGGACAATCTCTTATCTAATCCTAAATAGATATAGTAGATATTTTTTATGTTATTTTTATATAGATATACTATATTAATTATTAATTGTATAGTAAAGTTATTTTTTTTTGATATAGATAATGTTTTGTTATACTATTACATTAGGTTTTCACCTGTAATAATAGCATATTAAGGGAAGATGATATAAATAAATAAATAAGTTATATAAACAGTAGTAAAGATAATCCCCTATGACAAACAGATGGTAGTAATTTCTATGTTAGATATGCGGTCGATAACACTTTACCCTATTAATAAAATTATATAGTTACCTCTACATTGATTGTGATCTCGTATCCTTCGAGAATATAGCCATTATCTGGCTAATGGACGTATTCTCAGGGGTAATGATGGACAAAGGGAAGTTGATCTTTTGTACGCTATGGTACTTGCGCGGGTATACAACTTAACATTGATTCGCGCAGATTTCTATGAAAGTATTAAAATCTATATGTCCCAGTATCATTAATCAAAAAAATGGATTTTCCCAAAAATGCTATAAGGAAAATCTTACGAAATCCTAATTTAACTCGCGGGGCACGGCAATTAATATGTAGAGATAATTGCATTGCATTGCCACATTGGATCCAATGATTGCCATCCAATGTGGCATTGCCGCTAGCTTTCTGGGTACGTCTCCAGTGCACGGTGGTGTTGTTAAACCTGTGCATCATGTATATAGAAGCGGTGGTGACCAAGTGGGAAAGTAACGGACTTGCATGCAAGAGGTGTGAGTTCGATCCCTAGTGACAGTACCAATGTAAATTTCATTTAGTGGAATTTATATGTTCTAATCAAATGATTTACCATCTGCAAACGGTGAAGGTTAACATCGTGAGGAAATCCATATGTCTTAGAAGAAATTCTAGAGACATGTCTGATTTACCAACCCGCATTAGGCCAGCGTGTGTGAATTAAGGCTTAAATCCTCTCTCTCTCTCTCTTGATAAAGGAGAAGAGACCCGTGCCCAGCAGTGTGACATATATAGGTTGCTATTATATCTATACATATAATAAAATCGTAACCAAGTCGCGTCTGTACATTGTTTTTTTTTTTCGAAAAAACAATTTATATACGTTGTATTTATGTTACTGAGGCCAAAAAGGTGGTTTTTAGATTTTTTGTCTGTTTGTCTGTGTGTCTGTTTGTCTGTGTGTCTGTTTATCTGTTTGTCTGTTTGTGGCCGCGTTTGTGCGCGATAAACTCAGCAACCACGCAACCGATTTGATTGCGGTTTTCACTTATATATTGTGGCAACCTTCCTATAACATATAGGCTTCATTTTATTCCAATCGGTTCACAAATAAAAAAAATATGGTCACATTAATAACACACGTGCTATACAAGAAACACGCTTCTATTTATTTAGCTAAAACTTTTTAAAATGTACGAGTAGTTTGTAAAACCACGTTTGAAGTTTATGTGAAAATAAATTTAAAAAATAATGCGAGGTTTCGGAGATATAGCAATCACCAATTTAAGTTGAACTCTCATCAATATCGGCGACCATATTAAATAGAGATCAGCTGACTGATACATCACGTGTTAACGGTACTAGGTTAAAAGTGACCATTTTAAAACGAAATGTAATAGAAGCAGACATTTTAACAGGATGTGGTGCCGGTGATAATCTTTTATGCCCCGGGTTGTTTTGATTCCAAACAATTTTCCGTTTAGCATCTCCAGGAAACTCTATGTTTTAATCCCTGAAGTCCACGCAAACGAAGTCAGAAACACATATCAGCTATACATCTATACACACATTAATAAAATTGAAGTGTCTGTTTGTAATATCAAAATAACAGCTTTCTATTAAATTCATGTGGCTGTTTACATAGCACTTACAACAGAAATACAATTTTAACAGTTTTATCTCTCTGTCTATCTGTTTGTTGCAGCTAAAATCGTCTTTGATAAAATTAAAACTATATAAATATACTATAAGGACGAATAAAATGCGTTAATCATGCCAAGACCTAAGACAATGACTGATTAAATTAGTAACGCCTAATAAAACTTAAACACAAACTATAAAATATTACTATAAAATGAATGCTATTTCATTTTGTGTAGGCGCTAACATTTAACAATACCTTAATTTAGGTAATCAGGAAAGCAGCACAGAAAAGAAAACTATCCACCGAATCTGTCTATCTGGTCACGATAAACTCAATAACTACCAAACAAAATTTCATACGATTTTCACCAGAAGACGGCGTGATTCTTTCATTATAGTTTTGCGAGCGCGAATTGGCTGAAATATTACGATGATAGTTGAGCGAGTCGGAAAAATCCTGCCGTTGGAGGCAATGTTATTTGCAAATAGATGTAAAAAACTCCGCGATAATTATGTGTCTATCTTCGACCAAAAAAATCACTCACAGCGAAACGCATGATCGGCTTCTGTCTCATCGGCATACTTAACTGATATATATTTTTAACTGAATTTTTAAAGATGAGGTTCCATTGCATTGTTTTTTTTATTCCTGAACATCGTCATTTAAGAGCCGATTTGTAATATTTTCTTTTTAAGTGACCGCCATAGCTCGAAAAATTGCCTCAATTAAGTGACAATGGGCAGGGCATATAGCTCACAGAACCGATGGCCGTTGGGGCAGAAAGGTTCTAGAGTGGCGACCACGAACTGGAAGACGCAGCGTGGGCAGGCCTCCAAAATGATGGACCGACGACCTGGTAAACGCGGGCAACCGATGGACAAGGTCAGCTTAGGACCGAATGATGTGGAAAACCTTGCGGGAGGCCTATGTCGAGCAGTGGACGTCTTATGGCTAAGATGGAACTACTTTTGTGGCAAACAAGCATATGGCCCACCTGATGTTAAGCAGTTACCGTAGCATATAGACGCTTGCAATACCAAAGGTATCACTTGCGTGTTACCAACCCATTTTTTACACCAGGGCTTAGATGGGAGTATCCCTGGGATAGCAATACGTTTCTTTCAAAACGAATCCCTAAGTGAGCGTTGGAGACCTATACTCACACACAGGAACACAACTACACCGCTATGTGTAGTTATTTGGCTGTGGTCTTCTGTAAAGTGCAGGTCCTTCCCTCTCTTTAAAAATTATCTTAAAAATCTTTTTGTAATTGGATGGATAATCTTTCATATTGTTCTCAGTTTTAAAAAAATCCAGTTCTGATGATGGGTACCGTAGGGAAGTGAGTAACCTCCTCAAATACTATAGGCATACTGCAATGAAACAAACAAATGCATTCAGGAAGCATCAATTCGTTAGTGAAACTAATATAGAATACTGCAAATGGCCTACTTCTCAATGATAAATATTTTTCCGATAGAGATCAGACATAATGTATCTCAATTATGGTAATTAAATTACAGTAATTAATCACATTCAATGAGCAAATTAAAATGTTAAAATTGAACTAATATTATGATACAGCCGGATATAGGCACGGAAACTTCGTAATTAAACAATGTACAAAGTAAAAAATGCATAGTTTCAGAGATAAAGATAATAATTAACAGATACCTATATACCGAATTTACGTTGAACTCTCACTAATATGGTCGACAATATTAAATAGGGTTCAACTTACTGGTTTTTCATTCAATTTTGTTCCTAAAGCTTATGTAAAGTAGTATAACTGTATTATAAGAACAATGGATTAAAAGGAAAGTTCAATTTCTGAAATCCTTGAGCACTACGACGGACCATTATGCCCTTTAAGAATTTAATAAATTTTTAGCCCACATAAACTGTGTAACAGTACCTATCAGGTTAGAAGTGACCAATTTAAAACGAAATGTAATAGATGTAGAGATTTCTACAGGGTATGGCACCGATAATACATAACAATACATAAATTCAAATTATTAGCTAGGCGATGGGCCAATTAAGGTTATTCACGTTTGCGCTAAGATAATTTGAAGAGCAGAACTATCATACAAACAAGGAATATCTCTTTATGAAGTTTATTAATTGCAGAATCCAAATGTTTAAAAGAAAAACGTGACTGACTAATCAACAAACGCACAGTTTAAATCATTAGACACTCAGATAGCTATTATGATATAGGCATCCGCAAAGAAAGGTTTTTTTAAATGTAACCACTAAAGATGAAAATCAGCCGATGAAAGTTTGTATACGGATAACAGCTGTAGCTTTGAGGTTTTCAGTAAAAGACTGAACACGCGAACGCGAACGTCGCGGGTACAGCTAGTGTATATATATATTGTATTTTTTTTATTAAGAAATGGTGGTTCCAAGACAAAGAAGTCGCCGTGTCTTTTATTTCAATCTGAGTAAAATCTTACTCGAGACAGAGATTATAGTCGCTGCAAGAGACGTGTTTTATAAACAAATAACCAAGCTTACTGTTCTCGGTATATCACAGCCCTATCGTTGAGTTCGTCTTTTTTAATAAGACTGTCTGGGTATATATTATTTCTACTTTATTCCTGAATTATATGAGGGAGAAAATTAAAGGTTTATATTGGAATTATTTGATTTGAGGAATTTGTTCCGAGAATATATCGCTTCTAGTTCATCGTAATACGTGGAAGTATTTATGTTATTTTGAAGCGAAATGTAACGTCAAAAGTTGTGAAATATGTAATGTGAGAATACTTCGATAGTACCTATTTAGAAAAAAAACATAAATTTGTGGATAATTAATTTCGCTGAATAAATTTATCCATAAACTCTTATTTTGATGTGACAACGTCTTATAATTTGATGGAGCCGGCTGCGGCTGCACGCACGAAAAAAGATGACGTATGCGGCGTTACCTGACGTATGCGGCGTTACCTCGCTCTGAGGCGTTCCATTGTGCAAGCGAGAGCGCGGAACGAGCGACAAAGAGGCACAATCGGCCATTCCTATGACGTTGTCACGTTCAACTATCGTCAGTAAACCAACTTTACAGACAACCGGTTTCTTTTCTACAAATCTGATTGAGGAGCTCTAGCTTACACATGACCACAGTTCCTGTGTGTAAGTACAGGTCTCCAAAGCTCATTTAGGAATGCGTTTAGAAAGAAACGTTTTCCTATCCCAGGGATACTCCATCTTAAAGCTCTGGTGTAAAAATGGGTCGGCAACATACAAGTCATACCTCTGGTATGGCAAGCGTCCATAGACGTAACTGCTTAACATAAGGCGGGCCGTAAACTTGTTTGCCACACAAGTATTATCAGCATTTATAAATTACCCTTGACAAATCTCTTAGTTTATTTATACATAGTACCGTACCGTAAGATTCCAGAGGAATTTCTTACCACGTACGATTAGGCTGTGGAATGAGCTCCCTGCCGAGGAACTATAGCATGGGGAGACCCCATGTTATAGTAAAACCCGACCCTTTAAAAACCTTATAACTCCTTTCTTGAAGAATCAAGAAAGGAGTTATAAGGTTTTTAAAGGGTCGGCAACGCATGAGGAACACCCCTGGTGTTGCAAACGTCCATAGGCTACGGTAACTGCTTACTATCAGGCGGGCCGTATGCTTGTTTGCCACCTTGGTAGTATAAAAAAAAAGTTCTACTACGACGAGCCGTTTGTGAATGTTTTTCTTAACAGCAGAATCGCCCCACTCACTACAATAGTGCGCTATTCATAGTGCTCGCAAAACATCTAGACGACGCGCGACATCTTCAGGAGACTTAATTTATTAGAGATCTGTACTTAATAGCAGACTATTTCATAATAATGGCGCTCATTTCCACTGGAGTATTATTGTGATGGTACTAAGTATGTATATTTTATCTATCTGGGGCCGTACCATGCGGTCTAGGTTTATTTTCGATCTTAATTTGAATGAACAATGACAAACTTGAATGTTAAATAATGATGATAAGGTTGTCAACATTTGAAATCTATATTTAATTTTAAATAAAAAAATGAAAACCCCCAAATGTATGTGGCGCTCATAGCTAGGTGCACTCGCTGTTCGGTAAACGATCGGCGGGTTAAGCTACCAAGGGCACGGTAACTCTATAGATGGGTGACCGCATAGTGGTATTTCATCTAAGCGTCTTCGTGCTTCGGAGGGCACGTTAAAAGTCGGTCCCGACTGGTTACAGTCGTTAGATCACGACAGAGGCCTGAATATTGGCGACAGAGTTATTTAGAACTCTGTCACCAGGTTGGCCACTAACCAAACGATAAGAAGAAGAAGAAGAATGTATGTGCAGTCGAAAGGAAGTTATGCACTTCCTATCGACTGCACCAAATTAGATAATTCTTTTTTTTGTGTTTGTTATTGTCAGGACAAGGCACATTGAATATAAGAAAAAAAATGGCGGTACGAAGTATTCCGTAAGAGCAAAAACCGAGCCACCGCAAAAACCGAGCAAAATCTGGCTGTCAGATTGAAAATTGGTACTCCGTATGGTTTTTGCTCATGCAAAAACCTAGCCTTTTTGACGTTTAGTCAATAGATTGTGCCGTCACCGAGCAATCACAACTGTCAGTTTACGATCACAACTGTCAGTTTCCCATCGCTGTTTTTAGAGAATCCGCCTAGTTTCAAATATTGTATTCAATGACGTTACAAACGACAAACAATGACGTTATAGTAGTGACCTGATTTTAGCCTCCAACCTCGACCTAAACCGATTATGTTGTAAAACAAAGTAATTGGTGCATTAGACTTTGTTAGTATTGAAGCTGTATTTTAGGGGATTTTAGAGCCCAAATAGAGAATAATATGTATATAAAACAGTATTTTCAACTGCACGTGTGGTAGAGTGATTAATCGTTCGGAATGCATAAATGTAAAATCTACGCCAGACAAAATGTAATTTCTATTGTGTTTGGTCAGATCCGAAAGGTTAACTTGCTACCAACTATACAATTGAGTATTGAAGGTTCGATACCAACAAAGGATAAAACTTTGTATGATCCATAAAGCCTTGTATCGACTGAGAACAGGTCTCCAGCGCTCATTTAGGGATGCATTTTGAAAGAAATGTTTTCCTATCCCAAGGATACATCTTAATATCATATGCAAGTTGCAACCGTTCATAGGCTACGGTAACTGCTTAACATCAGGCGGACCGTATGCCAAGTAGTATAAAATAAAATATCGTAAAAGGTAACAAACAAATAAATAAACATAAGTCCAAACAGGGTTACTTTCGCATTTATAATTCTTTCTTTTAAAAAGACAACTCCCGCACTAGAGTACAAGCTCTGTGTCGCGGGGGACTTTACAAACATACAATTAACGGACACAAATTACACCCAGACTCAGAACAATTCTTTGTGGGTCACACAAAGTTTTGTCCTGTGTGGGAATCGAACCCACAACCTCGTACACAGCAGGCGTATACAGCGGCCTCTGGACCACCGAGGCAGTCGATAATATTAGTATGGGTTTGAAGTCTTGAAGCAGAAAATAGTTTTATGTAGAATAAAAATGTGGAAACAGCTGAGCGAACGTTTTAATAACGTGACTTCGCGTTTAACTACTACAAACCTATTTTATTAAACCTCCAGATGTGGGTTTTTGAATTCTGCTTAACCTGCTGGTACCGCATCATGTGCAACTGAGAATATTTAAAATTTTATTTCCTTGCTTTGGCAGGATTCTTCTAAATATATATTTCCTATCCCAGGGGACAACCGTAACACGAGATAAGAATTATAAGATTTTAATTGTGCAGCATTAGAGACTAGGGCCCCAATTCTGCGTTAAATTAAATTATTAGCAAAAATGCTACTGAGATTTAATTGAGATTCAAATAAGCCATCCGTAAATTAGCACATTTGGGGCCCTGTATTGACACGCAGAAATACATTTATAATATCACCAATCACCATATAATAATAGCTTTATATATAATATATAATATCACTATGTGTAGTTATTTGGCTCTGGTCTTTTGTACGGTAGAGGTCTTTTCCCTGTTGGGCTCGCTCGCTTATAGTATAGTGTACTAGCTCTCACAATAAAAAAGCCCTTACGTGTTTGTTTTTGTGTTGGCAAAAAATATCACCGCTTTTTGAGTGAGTAATATTTTTTTCCTATTTAACTCACTACACAGAGAAGAAATGTAACTAAGAAACTGCCTGAGTAAAGAATCTGAAATATAACCCTCTGTTAAGCCACTACAATGTCACAAACAAGTGACCGTTAAACTCATCATAACCCCTCTCTTTTACCTGTAGGTCTAAAATGTCACGTCTTTTGTTTACAACACACAAACCACTGACCCGTTTATAATCTTTGCAATCACTTTATACCACTCAATCGTTTTCAAACTTCACAAAATAACTGCTAAACAATGCATTTTCCACCTTATGTCAAACAATAAAGGTGCATTTTCGTTCGTATAAAATTTCCTTAATTAAAAGTCAACAATTTTCATGAACAAGAGAATTTTCTAAGTTAGTGGTCTCTTTTTACATTAAACGTTGTTTTTTGTTTTTATATTAAAGTGACTCTCTGTAATATGCTCTGATACACAAACGAGATATTTAAACATTATGGAACATGAAATTTTGTGACAAAATTGATGGTGAACAAATAAATTACGTTTATTTAGTTAGTCCCTGTTCCCTATTCCAGGTATTTTTATGCGTGAGTTAAAGACAATTATTATATTTAAATATTTAAAGCAATATGGAAAAAGACGACCCTCTCGAGTTCCGCCCCAGCGCACTACCAATTGTGCTAAAAATATTTAATAAAGACAACTACTACTTTTGTTTTTTTTTCAAAATAAATTATTCAAGGTTCAAAACTTTAATATTATCCTAATTATAGGCCTTAGGTCTTCTCTAGTGCTTACTGAAAGGGTTTTTTAACTCTAGTTAAAACTAGAGTTAAAAAAAACCCTTTTAGTAAGCACTTGATGTGAGGTTGACAATACGTGCAAGTAAAGCCCCAGGTATTGCAAGCGTTCACAGACTACCGTAACTGCTTACCATTAGGCGGGTCACGTGGTATAAAAATGCCATGTAACCTCCCACTTACTGACGCTATCTTGTAGCATCGCAAAGGAATAAAAAAATAAATTAAAAGTGCAAAAGACAAGCGGTGAACAAATTTGAACTTAGAAGTAAGAGTTCGGATGGCACAATATTTATATTGCACTGGGCCAGAACCCGAGAGGCGCTTTAAGAGAGGACCTCCACCTTACAGAAGACCACAGCCAAATAACTACACACAGTGGTGTAGTTGTGTTCCTGTGTGTGAGTACAGATCTCCTGCGCTCATTTAGGGATGCGTTTTGAGAGAAACGTATTCCTATCCCAGGGATACTCCCACCATAAAGGCCTGCTGTAAAAAAAATGGGTTGGCAACACGCAAGTGATACTTTTGGTATTACAAGCGTCCATAGGCTACGGTAACTGCTTAACATCAGGCGGGCCATATACTTGTTTGCCACCTAAGTAGTATAAAAAAAGGCCCAGGTCCAAATCCTGCTCCGGGCTACTCGACATTTTCCATATTAGGATATATCTGAAGACCCAGTCTAAGATCTCCCAAATAACTCACATTACAAAACAAACAAAATAGATTCGTACCATTAACAAAAGAGGTTTTCTTGTTATAATTTAATTAAGGAGTAAGGGGAGGCTGTCGCCTGCGATGTATCCCACTTTATCCTCGGGCATACCAAAACATCTCTAATTGGTAGGTAAGTAAAGCCAACGGAATTGTTTTACGTATTTTATATATTGAGACTTATCAACAATTTATACTGTAACAAAATACCTGCTTATTCTTTTGGGAACGGTTATTAGTACGATATCGCAATAATATTTTTATTTATTTTACACCACTATATATTACATAAAATTTAACTTATGCTACAAAGTACAGTACAATGGGCAGCCTTATCGCTAAAAGCGATTTCTACTAGGCTTTCTACCAGGATTTCTAATATTGAGATATTAGAAATCCTGGTAGAAAGCCTGGTAAAAGAAATTAAATTTAAAGTGTTTAAAAAGGATTAAAAAAATAACTAATCGTCCTGAAATTATTTCAGCGCTTTTTGAGAAAATAAAAACAAAAAAATATCTACCTAAAAATACCCACAAAAAAATATGATTAAAAAATCTTTATAAAAAAATTAAACCGACTTCAAAACAGGAAAAACCACTAAATACAGATTGTAGTCGGTGCTAAGACTGCTGTCACCTAATATTCAGCTTGGCATCGACTTCAATCTGTATTCCGTTATTTTTTTCCTTTTTAAAGTTGGTTTGTTTTTTTATTAAATATTTATTTTTTAAAACAACGATATAATATCATGATTTTATACTAACAAGAAGGCAAATAAGCATACGGACCACCTGATCCAGTTACCGTAGCCTATAGACTAATCAAATACATAAATAAGAATAGTTGAGACGTAGTGTGACGGCTGTGAGAGATAGACGTGTTTATTTTAGCTCCATCCTATTTAATTCAAAAAGTGATAGACTATGTAAAGAAGTGATAAAAATAATTAAGTAACTTTGAAGCATACCACGTACGAAGTTATAATTGATAATTTTATCAACAAAGAACAAGGACCAATGTGTTATTTCTACGAAAACAATTTGCAAAAATTCGTCATTGTGCCAATCAGTGTAGTGTGTAATTGTGATCGTGACATTAAAACTGGAATTCTACCCACATTATATTAATCGATAACTTTATAAAACTACATAGAAACCATACATTTAATTTGCTCTACTCTACAGTGAGATCCGTGGCTAACCGGCTTAAGTTGCGAGACCTCTGCCTACAAATCCGGATCGATCCTGAGTGACGCATTTTTGACTTTTTGTGAAACTTTAATAAACCAGAGGTTACGGTCCATACACAACTGAAAACTTTAGTAAAAAATATTTTTTGCCGTTTTCCTACATTTTTATATCTAATTTAAAAAATCATGGCTAAATGCGGTGGATGCGGGAAGTTTCTGTCCGCGAACGACTGTGCAAAATGCACAAAATGTCAAAGTTCATTTCATCGTAGTTGTGTAGGTCTTCCTGCTTCGGCGACATCTACATCGTGGTTATGTCCGGGATGTAAACCTAAGCAGACCCAGGAAATATTCCTTAGTCCGATGAAAGGGATAGTAGCGGACCGCAGTGTAATAGAGCAAGCAGACACACAGGCAGGTGACACTAGCTTGGCGATGGAAATTAGAAGTCTTCGAAATGAATTAAGCGCATTAAGATCAGAATTCCGGGAATTTCGGGAAGAAATGTCGGGCCTCAAGGAATCGAGCAAAGCATGTAATGCCAGAGTCAATCACCTCGAAGAGCGTATAGATGCCTTTGAGGGCAAATTAGATCAAGTGGACTCCCCTCGCTTGGTTCAACTCGAACAAACTATCGGGACATTAAAACAACAGTTAAACGAGCGGGATCAAGAGAGCTTGCTCAACGATCTGCAACTATCAGGTATTACAGAGTCCAGTGGAGAGAATCCAGCTCAGTTGGTGAATATAATAGCGACTAAATTAGGCATGCAACTCGACGAGCGGGATTTAGTATACGCGAAACGCGTCGGCAACATACTAAGAAATCGTATCGAGGGTGAAGGTACATCTCGTCCTCGTATTATCGCTGTCCGGCTTGCTAGGCGTTCAACACGTGACGCTCTTCTGGGCGCCGCGAGAGTTCGCCGGAATCTCACAACAGCAGACATACAAATACAAGGACCAGTAAGTCGCATTTATGTGAATGAACGCCTGACAAGCATCAACAGGCAATTATTTGCCAAAACTCGTAATATGGCTAAGGTTGCCGAATGGAAGTTTGCATGGACCAGGGACAGACGAATATTGGCTCGTAAAGCGGAAGGTCAGTCCATTCAGCATATTCGAACAGAGGCAGATATCACACGGATTTTTGGTCACAAATAAGTTTGTTATTTTCATTTTTTATTCCTTTAATAATTAAATTATGTAATAGTAGTTTTGAAATAGGGTCTACCCTGTTTGATATTTCTGTTGTTAATGCTATTGTTTTTATGTCTTATATTCTATGTTATGCAATACTATATATTTTTCTGTTTGCTACAAAGGGTGCGAGTCATTACCGCACAGGTTGTTGTACGGTAAATTTTAATATCCATATAATACCGGAAGCTGCAACCCACAGTGACCTTTCAAATGACAATAGCCTTATAATATTACTTATATTTATGCGTTGTGTATGTTTTATGTTATATGACACTATTTTTATTTATCTTCGTGTTTTTTTAATGTACACAAACAATAATAATAACAGTATGTATATGTATTATTGGTTGAATCTAAATTATTTACTTAGTAATATATTACAGTATAATATTTTTATTCGTTATCTCTTTACATTTCTATGATTCTTAAATGTTTAAAAGTTGGGCTACTTAATGCGGGTTCGTTGGGCTCCAGACATGATGAATTTGCGGCAGCGATGGTTTACCACGATGTTGATGTCATGTCTATTAATGAGACCTGGTTGCGGACTGGCGAGGAAGGACGTGCACCTGCTATACCCGACTATCGACTACTGCACATACCTCGGTCATTGGCTGTAAAGGGCGGTCGAGGTGGTGGTGTGGGCTTTTATATAAGGCGTGGTGTAAATGCTCGAGTTTTTTCACATCCTATAGATCCCTCACAAAGTTCGGTGGAACAAATGTGGCTTACTATCAGTGTCACTGGCGCCAAGCTAGCAGTTGGTACAGCATACCGACCCCCTTGGCAAAATGTAGATCTATTTTTGGATGCAATTGCGAGCACTATGTCCACCTTATCTCACTGCGAGTACATTATTTTAACGGGTGATTTTAATATTAACGTTTTAAATGAAACAGACTCTAAAAACGTAAAACTGCAAACTTTTTTAACATGCATGGGTTTAAAACAACTGGTGCATACTCCGACGCATTCTACTGTGCATGGTGACACCGCGTTGGACCTTGTATGTACAAATGCTAAGGCTCGATCTTTATGTGTAGAAGCCATGCATGATTTGTGTGCTCACGCTTTTGTTACTGCTGAGTTTGATTTTAAGCGGGTTAAAATAAAGCCAAAAATCGTGTCTTTTCGGCCACTGAAAAACATATCTCGGGAATATTTTGAGCGGGACCTCCATCTTGTTAACTGGATGGAATTAGCCGAGATGACAGACGTCAACCATATGGTCACTTGTTTTAGTAATAATATAATTAACCTTATTGACAAACATGCCCCTCAAAAAACTTGTAGTATTAAAGAAAACTTTCATCCCTGGATTACAGACAATATAAGATTAATGATGCAATTGCGGAATAGGGCTCATATCGAATATCGTAAATGTAAGCTAGAGACAAAAAAACTTTACTATAAAGAGCTCAAATCACTGGTTATCCGGTCAATCCATTACGAAAAATTAGCTTATTTTAGAGATAAAATCAACAATCAAATAAAGAATAGTAAAATACTGTGGAAGAATCTTAAATCTACTTTAGTGCCACGAGTAGAAAATACCGAATTACCCAGTCAATTTGATAGACCTGACATAATCTGTAGCCACTTTTTGAATATACCGGGCATTAGTGAGGTAACCCTCTCTATGCTAACTTACTATGAATTTTGTCGTTATAACACTTCTCAGTTTTCCTTACAGCTAGGCACCGAAAAATCAATTGCAAAATTTATTATGGAGTTAAAATCTAATGCCGAGGGAACCGACCGTATTAATTTGGATATGGTCTTGTTGACGCTGCCTACCACTCTACATGTTATAACTGCTATAATCAACACTTCCATCCGTACTTCAACCTATCCGCAGTCTTGGAAAGTTGCCAAGATACGACCGTTGCCTAAAAAACCAAATGTAACAGATGTCAAAGATCTAAGACCAATAAGTATACTACCTTTACTCTCCAAGGTTCTGGAGAAGGTGGTGTGCTCTCAGCTAGTAGACCACTTAGAAAAAAATCACATTTTGCCTGATTTACAATCGGGTTTCCGAAGGAGTCGCAGTACGACCACAGCTCTGTTGGACGTTACTGATAATATCTTGTCAGCACAAGATGCCGGCTTATGTACATTTCTGGTTCTGCTTGATTTCTCCCGCGCTTTTGATAGCATCAATATACCGTTGCTTTTATCAAAAATGGCTTACTATGGGTTTGACATCGGAACGATAAACTGGTTCAATAGTTACCTGAGCAACCGAACGCAATTTGTGGAGTTAAAACGGTTGGATGGAACTAGCATAACTTCGACCCATCATCAGATACACAGAGGAGTACCGCAAGGCTCTATTTTAGGACCAGTGCTTTTTATTATGTACTGTGCTGATTTAACGAATAGCATCAAGCATTGTAAGTACCATATTTATGCTGATGATACCCAAATTTATTTATCTTTTAAACCGCATGAGTATGATATTGCACTTAGACAGTTAAACGAAGATCTGGAGAGTATTGCAGAATGGTCCAAGAAACACTGTCTTATATTAAATCCATTAAAAACAAAATATTTAATTTTCGGTTCTAAAATAAACCTGGATAAGCTTAAACCAGCAAATGGATTTGTAAAAGTCATGGGTGAACGAATCGAGCGTGTGTATGAAGCGCGAAACCTGGGTCTTGTCGTGGATGCAGAGCTTCGTTTTGTAAAACATGTCACGGAATGTATTCGTAATTGTTTCTACAGGCTAAAGGTTCTATATAAAGCTCGTGCATATCTGAGTGAGGAATTGAGAATTTTACTTGTAGAGTCTTTAGTGCTGTCGAAACTCAATTATGTCGATATTGTGTATGGTCCGCGTTTGTTGTCTCAGTCCGAACGCATGATACAAAGGCTCCAAAATGCATGCGCGCGCTTTTGTTTTGATATTCCCCGTAGGTCACATGTAACGCCATTCCTAAATAAACATGGGATGTTAAAAATGAATGCGCGAAGGAAGCTGCATCTTGCGTGTCTCTTGTTCGGTGTTGTAAAGTTTCATTCACCCATATATCTGTACAACAAGCTGGCGTGGACAAGCAGAAAAAACATCCGTGAGGTTAGGCAATGGCAATTGTCTATCCCACATCATAAATCCGCCACTTTTAGAGGTAGTTTCAGATATGCGGCGACAAAGTGTTGGAACAATATCCCTCCACCTATTAAAAAGTTAACAAATAGCTCGTCATTCAAAATAAAACTTAGGACTTTTTTACTACAACATCAAAAGCAGTATGAGAATGTTCGAGCTAATATATCTGCCATATAGATAAGGTTTATTTTTGTTAAGTATTTATTTATTGTATAACGCTGCATATTTACAGGATTTATATATTATTTATTTATTTTTATCATTAGTGACATTATATATTTCAAATTATAATAAACGTTACATAATATAGAACATGCATATTTATTACGGTCGAATTTCAAGGATGGCATAAATACGTCATTTCGATAATATTAAATTGTTTGAGGTCCTACCTACTGTGGGTTGCAACTGAAAACCAGTGCTAGGTGTTCATTGACACCTGGCAATATGCTGAGTTGTCAACCCTTTGGCATACAAATTTCATTACCTTTACAATATATTGTTGTGTATGTATATATGTCGATGTTGTGTGTCAATAAATGATTCTTTCTTTCTTTCTTCTTTCTTAGTTTCTGAATTTGAAAAAACCTAAACTTTACACATTGCCAGTCACTCATTCTGTAACAGTAAGTATATCTCTTGAGATCACATCTTGTATGTGTTGAAAACTCAACCATAAAATCACACTCCATACACCTTAATTTTATTCATTCGAACCTTCTTACGAAGACGGCCGCTAGCACAACACCCCAGTTACTCTTTCTAAACCACCGTTAAACTCCGTCACCAGCAATTCAATGCATTTAGATGTTCACATTTGTGTGACAGTAATCGTAAGTTAACCACGAGTTAAGCTGCTTTTGCTGAAATTGGGTTATCTGTTTACAGAGGCTATTATGCTTACGAGCTTATCGGATGATTAGTGCTGAGTATTAGCAGGTTGTGTATAGATTAAGTGACAATACTGTGTGCAGTTGAGATGGGAATATTGAAATTGGATTGAGTAGTTTGTAGTCTATATGTTAACGTCTTATTAATAAACGTGGAATAAAATAGGTGGAGTTTTATTATATAATCTCTTATTCTCTCATTAGTAATTTGACATTAGAAAGAAGAGGACAAAGCATAGCGTAACTATACATTAAAGAAATGTCCTTTCCCAGGACACCTTCTATCTCTTTGCCAAATTTCACAAATATGCGTTAATGCTGCATGGCTGATCTGTGCAAAGGTAACAAAATAGATAATAAAAAAATCAAACAGAATAACTTTCACTTGTATAATATTAGTACAAAAAAAGAAATCAAATTTGTAAATTAGGATTTAGAAATCTCTGAAACAAATTTTTATATTAAGGTAGCAAACTAGGATACGGCCCGTCTGATGCTAAGCAGTTGCCGTAGCCTATGGGTGCTTGAAATATCAGAGGTATTGTTTGCGTGTTGCCGACCCGCTAAATTTACCGTTAGAGTTTTATGATGGAGTAATCCTCGGGGTAGGATTTATTTTCGTTAAAATCGCATCCCTAAATTAACGTTAGATACACTCCGTGCAATTGAACCTACTGCATAGATACATTGATGGGTCCTAGTACACCTTTTTCCTCCAATCTTACCTGTACTTACGTACAAGAACACAACTACATCACTGTGTATAGTTATTTGGCTGTAGTCAATCTAATTCGAATAACAATATAATTTTATTACATCCATTTCCAGAAAGTTCTAATCCAAAAATAACCAGTTATCTCAAACAGTTGAATGTTATCAATGAATAAAGATTTGTATGGCTTCTAACGGAACTGATTTATTTTATTCTGCCGTACTTACTCCCAATCCTGGATCTGTCTCCGTCAATACTGTTGCCATTGTGAGTAAGGGTTCGTAATCTCCGGTCAAAAACATACATATTACGGGCAATAATATCCCTAAGCTTTTGTAAAAGATATGAATCGTTTGGTATTCACTGGAATGTTATCGTTTTCTCATTACTTCAATGTATTCAGGGAACGGTTCTTTTTGTTCATTAGTCGTAGATAGAGAGCAGGTTAGCGAGGACGGGTATTTGGAGTAATTAAATTTGGTCTAGCTTTTAAAACGTTGGTTTGTTTTTAAACATCACGGATGGTGGGTTATATATACCAATGTGCCTAGAAAATCACGTCGAGTTAAGTTTTTTCTAAATTTCCAAATTAATTTCATTGGCGTTCATCAAACAAATCGAAAACGAACGTTTAAACAACTGAATACGTACAAATTTTTGGTATTTTTTCTTTCTTTATCTTTCTTTATCTTTCAATATCTGGGCAATCTCAAAACTATTCCTAAATTACTTTAGAACTACAAATCACACCAATTTTGTTCTTCACAAACAATTAATACCTAATACGAGTAGTTATTTGGCTATCGTCTTCTAAGGTGTACGTCCTTCCCCAGTCAAGCTTGCTCGCTTGTATTGCTAACTCTCTAAAATAAATATAGGATAATCTACTGAAGCGTAAATAAACTCAAGTAAGACCAAAACTTCTCTTTTTCAATACGGGTCTTGTGAGTTAAATTACGAATCTGTGTTGTAGGTATGTTGTAGCAACTGTATCTGTTGCTAGTTTCCCACGATGCGCTTCCCTGTTCGTAGAAGCAACTTGAGAACCTTTCTTTCGCAAGTTATAATGTATTTTTATTGTATTCTGGTTGCCTATAGGAAAAATATTTAGAATGTTAATATGTACTTAATTTTAAATACTTTTAAATAAAGAGACGTTCTATTTAAAACTAGCGGCACATTTATTTAGTTTTCGTAGAGTCCTATATATTTTTTTAAATAAAATCTGGCCTATATAACTCACTGATAATGTAGCTAATAGTAAAAAGAATTTTTCAAATCGGTCTAGCAGTTTTTAAGTTAAATCGTACCACATAAATGTACATAAAATCAAATCTTTTCGCTATTGAATATAAGTTTAGATTAATATTTAGCCCACTGATGGCTTCGCATAGCATGGCGCGGACCGGCACGTTTCGGCATACCGAATCAACTCTGTGGTATACTTACCGTAACTACTGAAGAATCTCGCGGTATACCACACGATCTTTAGCCATACCACGTTGAGACGATAGCTTATAATATAATACCGACAAGTTAAGTTACAAAGTACCTAACACTTATGAATGTCATAAATTATAAAAAAGCCGGAAAAATGATGTCAGCTGAATTTCCCTACGGGTAGTTCGCTGACGTGGAGCGTCGATAAGAACTAGCAAGAAACTTAGGCCTCTCTTTTTAATCGCCAGACAGTTGCAATTTTTGGAAAATTAAAGTATGGTAACAAGCAAGCTCATGCAGTCAAAACACGATTTGACGTAGCGACTAACTGTTTTCATAATTATTATCTCGGCCTAATGTCGTCCACTGTTAAACATAACCCTCTCCTATATTAAGTAAGTTGGTTAAAAAATAAAATGCACAATTCTTAGATTTCCGGACACTGAAGTATAAGATTCGCTCTTCATCTTTGCTTTCAGAACAAAATTTGAGTGAAAGAAATCTCAAACAAAAGACACAAAGAAACACGAGTGTACTACACTCAAGAATACTCCGGTGTCAACGTTAACAAAGCGACACATTAACGACGGCTGGAACGATTTTGATTATATTTTTGGGCAATTTATAAATTACTTTCAGAGGGTGATCCTGTGATTTTGTTTGTTGCTTTATAATAATAATATCCTTCTAACCGAATTTCGGGCACGGCGGTCAATCTTAACGGAGAATAACCATCTGCGTGGGAGATATTTTATTGCACAAGTGTGTGTGCAGTCATAAGTGCACTCTTTATTCCTTCACTCTCTCATAGTCCAATAGGACGGCAATCCGACACGCCCGGTAAGAGATCAGACATAGGACCAACGGCTTTACGTGCTTTTCCGGAAGTGTAAACACCGCCAATTTTCAGACTCGGGCGTCTATTATGAATTTCTTGACAGAAAAACCCAATATCAGTTTTTGACCCGACCTAGGAATCGAACCCGGGACCTCGTGATCAGCAGTCACATACAGTGACCTCTGAGCCACCGAGGCAGTCCACCGAGCCAAGTTGGTTAAGTTTGGTAGCGATTGGATTAAAAGTATTTTTTCCGTTTTATTGCTACTTACCGCTACCTACACAAAGGAACACGGTTACACTATACTCAAGAAAACTCCGGTGTCAACCTTAAAAAGCTACACATTAAAACAACGTTATACAAAGTCATCATAGATTACGAAATTATACCAGAAGCGGTTTTAATTTCGCTATTATAATAAAATCCACTCTCAGTTGATCAATAGATATTTATTTCTCTGCTTATACAAAAAGACTGACCCGGGCACAAACCGACACCCGCTTTTATACTGTCGTGTCCTCAACGGCCACTCCAGTATGAAAGCAGTGTTGCCAATATTTTATACGAAAACTAAATTATTTTTACAAACAATATCTAATAATATTTTGATTACAATAATGGTAATTGACCTCAAAATGATTAACAATTTTAAGTGCTTGCTTTAAAACTAGCATAACCTTACACTCGACCATCCTGACAACGTGTATGCCCTCATACACGGGCCAGGTGGCAACCTTACACTATAATAAAAATAATAGCAACGTCTATATGTCCCGCTGCTGGGCACGGGTCTCCTCTCCTCTCCTCTATCAAGGCCACGTCATGATACAAGAAAAAAAACCTGTGTCTATAGCAATAAGGTCTTTATCTATTGTGGGTGAAATGAAAATACTTTAATACGTCTTTATTCCAGATTGAATTTATTTGTACTAAATTTTATAAACTTAATAGCTATACTAGTGGACTGTATGAATGTGTGTATGTAGTATATCTGCGTGTGCGTGCGTGTGTGTGAAAGGATTCCTATATTATCTACGTAGTTTAACTAAAAAGTTTAGACAACCTGTTTTCTTATATAGTAGTTTTCTTGCATAGTAAAAAGTAACCATAGCCTATGGACGCAATTACAGTGCCCTCAAATGCGTCTTCAACAAGATGTAACACCATTGTTTTATGTTACGAATAACCCCGAGATAGAAAAAGTTTCTTCAAAAATGCATCCCTAAATGAGTGCTGGAGACCTGTACTCACAAATAGGAACAACTACATAACAACTACATTTTTTATTATTTACTAGTGGTCGCCCGCGACTTAGTCCGCGTGGTAATTTGGAATATTTTCCCCGAGTTTGCAACATATCTCACTACTGCTCCGCTCATTGATCATAGCGTGATGTTATATAGCCTATAGCCTTTCTGGGTAAATGCACTATTCAACAAAAAAAGATTTTTTCTAATCGAACCAATATTTTCTGAGATAAGCGCGTTCAACCAAACAAACAAACTCTAGAAACAAAAGATTATATTTGACTAGAATTTTCTGACATGCCTTTAAACTTATTTCTAAGAAATGTGGGTTTCTTTACGATAGCATTTACACACAATTATTGAAAATAGTTTATTTAATTACTAGCTGACCCGTGCCCACTGCGTAGGGCATCATCATCATCTCAGCCAAAAGACGTCCACTACTGGACATAGGCCTCCGCCTAAGATTTCCACAACTCTCGATCCTGAGCCTACCTTGTCCATCGGCAAGGCAAAAATTAGGCATAATAATCAATTATTATGCCAAATTTGTGTCCGTGAAAGTCGGGGTACTTTACGACATAAGGTTTGTTCTCTAGAGTGGGAGTTGTTTTTTGTTTTAAATAAATAAAATAAAGTTTAAAAACTAAAACCCGACTACTTAAAAATCGTCCTCTGAAAAGTATGAAATAAATAAATTTTATATAGGTACAGAGGGTAGCCGTGGTCGTATGCCACCTTTTACATAACAATATAGCGATCCTTAGGGCAAGGTGGCATACGACCACGGCTACCCTCTGTACCTATATAAAATTTATTTATTTCATACTTTTCAGAGGACGATTTTTAAGTAGTCGGGTTTTAGTTTTTAAACTTTATTTTATTTGAATTATTTTGGGGTTTTATTTTTAAGACAATATTATACAATGCAGCTTTAGGATATATTCAATTTGCATTACATATTACATAATAATAATATAATATAATATGGCAAATGAAAACATATTTTAAAACTATATTATTTATTCTTTTTTGTAGGTCATCAGACTTTTATAGTCTAAACTATTGGGGACATGAGTTTTATGCCTAATGAATCATTTTTATTATTTATTTTTGTAATTTACAGATTTTTTATATTCCTATCTTCCAACTTCAACACCACATCCTAAGCACCACCTAGAAATATAGTTCTCGTCAAGATAAATCCAATAAACATGACGCGGCTATCTTGTTTCGTAAGAGTTCCTATGGCCAGCTTTCGACTTCATTATCACACCCTAAACACCACTTAGAAGTATTAATATGCTTCTAGGTCACAACTTAGAAGCATATTACCCGTTTTGGTTTGATGGGTAATCCCGTCAAAATAAATCTAATGAGCCGAAATACGATGCTTCTACGAGTATCTTGTTTAATTAAAAAGTACCTATGGCAACCTTCCGACTTTCATCATCACAACCTGAACACCTAACTAGGAGTATAGTTCTAGTCAAGATAAATTCATCGCACCAAAACGCAACACGGCTATCTTGTTTCGTTGAAAAGTTCCTATGGCCACCATTCAACTTCATCATCACGTCCTAAACACCCAACTAAGAATATAGTGCTCATCAAGATAAATCTATCGCACCGAAGCACGACGCGGCTATCTTGTTTCGTTGAAGAGTTCCTATGGCCATCTTTCGACTTTATCATTATATCCTGAGCACCCACCTAGGAATATAGTACTTGTCAAGATAAATCCATTGCACCTAAACACGACGCGGATATCTTGTTTCGTTGAGGAGTTCCTATAGTCAGGTCTCAATTTCATCACCACGTCCTGAACACCCACCTAGGTATAAAGTACTCGTAAAGATATATGTAACGAACCCAAACACGACGCGGCTATCTTGTTTCGTTGAAGAGTTCCTATAGTCACTTTCCAACTTCATCACCTCGTCCTGAACACCCACCTAGGAATAAAGTACTAGTAAAGATATATGTAACGAACCCAAACACGACGTAGCTATCTTGTTTCTTTGAAGAGTTCCTATAGCCACTTCCCAACTTCATCACCACGTCCTGAACACCCACGTAGGTATAAAGTAATCGTAAAGATATATGTAACGAACCCGAACACGACGTGGCTATCTTGTTTCGTTGAAGAGTTCCTATAGCCACTTTCCAACTTCATCACTTCATCCTGAACACCCACCTAGGTATAAAGTACTCGTTAAGATATATGTAACGAACCCAAACACGACGTGGCTAGCTTGTTTCGTTGAAGAGTTCCTATAGCCACTTTCCAACTTCATCACCACGTCCTGAACATCCACCTAGGTATAAAGTACTCGTAAAGATATATGTAACGAACCCAAACACGACGCTGCTATCTTGTTTCGTTGAAGAGTTCCTATAGCCACTTCCCAACTTCATCACCACGTCCTGAACACCCACCTAGGTATAAAGTACTCGTAAACATATATGTAACGAACCCAAACACGACGTGGCTATCTTGTTTCGTTGAAGAGTTCCTATAGCCACTTCCCAACTTAATCACCACGTCCTGAACACCCACCTAGGTATAAAGTACTCGTAAAGTTATATGTAACGAACCCAAACACGACGTGGCTATCTTGTTTCGTTGAAGAGTTCCTATAGCCACTTTCCAACTTCATCACCACGTCCTGAACACCCACCTAGATATAAAGTACTCGTAAAGATATATGTAACGAACCCAAACACGACGTGGCTATCTTGTTTCGTTGAGAGTTCCTATAGCCACTTCTCAACTTCATCACCACGTCCTGAACACCCACCTAGGTATAAAGTACTCGTAAAGATATATGTAACGAACCCAAACACGACGCGGCTATCTCGTTTCGTTGCTGAGTTCCTATGCCCATCTTTCGACTTCATCATTATATCCTGAACACCCACCTAAGAATATAGTACTTGTCAAGATAAATCCATTGCACCTCAACACGACGCGGATATCTTGTTTATTTGACGAGGTCATTTGCCCACCTTCTGACTGCATCATCAGACCAGCTCCATGGTATTACATTATTACATTGTCACCAAAGTGCCGTCGGTATACCAAATTTCAGCTCAATCAAACTTTGAAAAGTGGTTCAAATCTTGCAAGCAAGATTTGACCTAAACCAACTAACAAACAAACAATGCAGGCACACCAGCGGGCGAAAGCTAGTAATATTTACCAATTCGAAACCTGCAAATTAAATCCTATCATTTGATACCCATCAAGGCACTTTTTAAAGAAATTTAGTTTTTATTTTTAGGTTTCAGGTCCCACAGAGGACGCCATATTGATTTTAATGTGACGTCACATAGCCTATAACCAGCAGACAATCAAGACGTTTCTAACGATACCTCATATGTCAAGTTATAATGAATAGTTTAGAAGTTATGCGGGAACAGGTGAACATACATACATACATACATACATACAAACATACATACAGGTCAAAATCATAACCCTCCTTTTTGCTTCGCCGTAGTCGGGTAATAAGAAAGAATCTCTCTGCTATTTCTTAATCTATGACAATTTCTCTTAGGGTTGAACGTGAAGATAAATGAAACAGTCATACCCTTACGGTCGAAACGACCCATGTATACGATAAGACACGCACAGTTCACTGTTGGCCCTAAAAGGGTTATAATTGTTACGTTCCTACCTATTGTTCGTGATTTAATTACCAAGGGGTGCAGATTGCTGAGTCTAACATATGTTTTGTAATCCATCTTGATACCCATTTTAGCGTTTCACTGTGGAATTTAGTCTGTGTTAAGAAATAAATCGGAGTTTTTAAGAAAGGTAGGGCATCATACAGAAGACTACAGCCAAATAACTAGACACAGTGGTGTAGTTGTGTTCCTGTTTGTGAGTACAGGTCTCCAGCGCTCATTTAGAGATGCGTTTTGAAAGAAACGTATTCCTATCCCAGGTATACTCCCATCATAAAGCGCTGGTGTAAAAAAATGGGTTGGCAATACGCAAGTGATACCTCTGGTATTGCAAGCGTCCATAGGCTACGGTAACTGCTTAACAGTAGTATAAAAAAAAACACCTTGCCCCAGAAAATAACTACATACAGTTGTTTTTCTGTTGTTTTGCGTAAGTACAGGTCTCTAAAGGTTGAGAACTCATTTTTAAGGCATCGTTTCGTATCCCAGAGATATTTGTAGTGTAAAAAAATTCTGGAAAGATAACACGTGAATGAGGCGGGCCGTATTTCTTTTATCTCTGGGATAGAAAAAGTTTATATCGTAAATGTAAATGTGCGTAAGTACGATCATGTATCAACTTTTCATTCCCGGTGAACTGTTTGCCGATCCGGCAGCGTCTCAGCTTGCGAACCATGACTACACTTTTTTCCCTTCTTCATTCTCCAAATGCTCCTCGTCTGTTTATACTTTTAGCTTTGATTAATAATATAATTACACCTACGTTAAATATTAAAGTCTTAACGACAAAACATATAGCTCTATCGTGATAGGTTGAGCTATTTTTGGCGAATTTACACGACACATTTATTACACAGTGATGTTATTAAATAATTAATTATAATAACGGTCAAGGCGAACAGAAAATTGCGATATTTTATTCATAAAGGTTTTCGTTTAAACTAATATTATAAAGAGGAAAGATTTGGTTTTCTGTTTGTTAGGATTTAACTCAAAAACTACTAGACCGATTTAAAAATATTCTTTCATCTATAGATTAAGAAAAGAAAATATTAATTTAAGAGAGGTAGGGCACCATGCTAATGAGCAAGCCCGACTGGGGAAGGACCTGCACCTTACAGAAGACCACAGCCAAATAACTACACACAGCGGTGTAGTTGTGTTCCTGTGTGTGAGTACAGGTCCTCAGCGCTCATTTAAGGATGCGTTTTTGAAATAAACGTATTCCTATCCAAGGGATACTCCCATCTTAAAGCCTTGGTGTAAAAAATGGGTTGGCATCACGCAAGTGATACCTCTAGTATTGCAAGAGTCCATAAGCGCCGGTAACTACTTAACATCAGGCGGGCCGTATGCTTGTTTGCCACCCAAGTAGTATAAAAATAAATAAAAAAGACACCAGCGGGTAACAGAGGCTATATATTATATATTTTTAATATCCACCCGCCTGGACATGCCTCTAGTTGTGGATAAAATACAGACTTATCGGTTTCATAATATACATATTCCTTAAGAAGAGAAGTTTAAGGGATAGCTACGTATACATTGTATGTGCGCTGCTAGCGCAAATACTTTAACTTTCTTGTATAAACAATGAATGATTTATTTTATAATAAATGCATTTTTAACATATATTTCTTTGTTTTTTTACATAGGTGGCAAACAAGCATACAGCCCGTCATGGTTAGCAGTATAGCCTATGGACGCTTACAATACCGGAGGTATTACATGCGTGTATCCCTGGGATAGTACCCCTAAATGAGCGCTGGAAACCTGTACTTACACACTCAGGAACACAACTACACCGTTATGTGTATTTGAATGTGTTCTTCTGCAAGGAGGAGGTCATTCCCCAGTCGGGCTTGCTTGCTTGTATGGTGTCCTACCTTTCTTCAATTATCTACCTATATAACATTTAGCATTACTTAATGTATAAACAACCAAAATACAACAAGAATATTTAAAATTCAAGCTGAACAAATCAAATCAAATTAAATCAAATTGTTTATTTCGTTAACAAGTACATTTTTGTTAGATAGTGATTGGAGTCTCCTTTTAGACAAAATATTGTCTGTGTTAGGAGGCTCCGCTCTTCCATAGCTTATATGAATATAGTCTTGTTAACAACAATACTTAGAGATATAAACAAATTATACTTTTTATTTTAATAAATGTAGTAATGTATTTTGTTGTGTGTGTGTGTGTGTGTGTGTGTGTGTGTGTGTGAATGTGTGTGTGTGTACGTGTTTATATGAACAGTTTGTTTGTTTGTTTGAACGCGCTAATCTCAGAAAGTACTGGTTCGATTAGAAAAAAAACATTTTTTGTTGAATAGTGCATTTATCCAGGAAGGCTATAAGCTATATAACATCACGCTATGATCAATAGGAGCGGAGCAGTAGTGAGATATATTGCAAAATCGGGGAAATGTACGTTTCAAATTACCACGCGGACGAAGTCGCGGGCGTCCCCTAGTATATTAGAAAAGATAATTACATATTATTTTATTCAATTTCTTAAAAAGAAAACGAAATAGAATTTGTTGAAGTGAGACGATAATGAATCGTCGTTAGTCTAAGACTACATTATCGACATTGTAATTACATAGCAGTCATTTCATGCTCATTAGTCCAGATAGCCTGTCTAGACTAACTACTTGAGATACTTACCTATAGTATTATTTGATTGAATAGTCTTAAAAGTAGGTACTCATAAATTGCTTTTGAAAAGGTTGTTAAAGTAAGTAAGTAAGTTAAAGTAATATCTAGTTATCGATATATAGATCTTATTGATGTATGGATGTTTGTTACTCTTTCTAGTAAAAACTACTGAACAGATCTGGATAATATTTGCCATAAAGATAGATAATAGTCTGATTTTAATAACTGTTCTTGTAAATATCTTATAAAATAAATGTATTTATATATAAATGTATGTATATAATATGTTAAATGGTTGTCTGGCTGATATTGGACAAGCTCGGTCTAGTTTAGGATCAAATGCTCGTGTGTGGGTTGTCCCAAAATGAGAAACTGAAAAAGTCAAACTTATTATATAATTATAGTCACATTTATTCATTTAGATCAAATACATGATACTTATGAACGTCATAAAAACAAATGCCAGCATACATTTTTCCTACCAATTCGCTGATTAGGGTAGGACCTCGAAAAGAATTGGCAAGAAACTCGGGTCACTCTTTTTAATCGCCAGAATATAACATTTAAATTGTAAATGTTATATTCTGGCGATTAAAAAGAGTGACCCGAGTTTCTTGCCAATTCTTTTCGAGATCTGGATAATATTTGCCATAAAGATAGATAATAGTCTGGTTTTAATAACTGTTCTTGTAAATATCTTATAAAATAAATGTATTTATATATAAATGTATGTATATAATATGTTAAATGGTTGTCTGGCTGATATTGGACAAGCTCGGTCTAGTTTAGGATCAAATGCTCGTGTGTGGGTTGTCCCAAAATGGGAAACTGAAAAAGTCAAACTTATTATATAATTATAGTCGCATTTATTCATTTAGATCAAATACATGATACTTATGAACGTCATAAAAACAAATGCCAGCATACATTTTTCCTACCAATTCGCTGATTAGGGTAGGACCTCGAGAAGAATTGGCAAGAAACTCGGGTCACTCTTTTTAATCGCCAGAATATAACATTTACAATTTGGTATAAGTAACAATATTAGTGGTAACGAAAAGGAACGGAAACCAATATACCATACAGAATGAAATTTAGATAAGTATTTAATTAATCATGAAACATTATAATGGCTAAAATAAAATTGATTATACATACATAATACCATAACGCCCGTCTCCTATTTGGGTAGGCAGAGACTATGGTACGCCAATTGCTTCGATCCAGACATACTTCTTTCGCGTCCTTTACATTTATCAACCTCTTCTTATTATCATAGGCACAGAGTTATAAAAAAGTCCTTCGCAACTTGATATAAAAATTAAAATTCTATTCACAAGTTTCAATTAGCGATGCAAAAAAGAAATATAAGTAAATACAAAGTCAAATAATCTTTTTGGTTTCCAAAAATAAATCGGATTACATTTTGTACATAACTTCCTTATATTTATTCTTTTGAACAGTAATATAAAATCAGTCTTTCATTTTCCTTTTTTTTTACATTTCTTTGGATGTTGTAATGCTCTTAGATGTGAATTTATTTTTCTCAATTTGTTAATTGAATAATCGTGGTCTAGTGATTCGTAACCCTGACTTAAGCTGGAGGGTTCGATTCCCCCACGGGACAAAATTTTGTGTGGCTCATATATGTTTGTTCCGAGTCTGGGTGTAATTTGTGTCCGTGAATTCATCTTGATCTTTGAAAAGTCCGCTGCGACACAGCTTGCTCCCGTGCGGGCATTAGAGTGCATTTAGGAATGAGATTTGCAGGTTTAGGATTATATTACATTTTAAAGCCCTGGTGTATAAAAATGGGTCACAACACAAGTGATCACTAAACTTGCGTATTGCCAATATCCATATGGTTGTTTGCCACCCAAGTTATATAAAAAAAATACTACAGAGTTTTATAAACATACTAGTGGACCTGGCAGACGTCGTCCTGCCTGAAAAAGCTGAAATACCGACAGCAGCGCCACCTACCGGGTCCAATTGTGAATTTTAACCATCCAGGGCCCTACCCGAACACACACACAAAATTTCATCAAAATCGGTCCAACCGTCTAGGAGGAGTTCAGTGACATACACACGCACACAAGAAATATATACATAATATATATAAAGATTTTCATCAAAATACCATCAGTAAACGCAGAAGCTAATAGTTTAATTCATACACGACTGATTTAATTAAAACGTAACAGACATGTATGTAACAACTTTGTTGGTTCAACCACCTTTATATACAACGGTTTGTTTTTAAAAGTTTTATTAACAAAAAACGCTTTACAAGCGCGACTCTAGCCTTGCTTAGCATAGGTTCTGCACATATCCATCTCAGCCATAAGACGTCCACTGCTGGACATCCCCTCCCCCAAGGTTTTCCACATCGTTCGGTCCTGAGCTGACCTTGTCCATCGGTTGCCCGCGACCTTTACCAGGTCGTCGGTCCACCTTGTTGGAGGCCCGCCCATATACATCTGCACATATATTTGTGAATAATTGTGTAAGTCGGAACTTACAATCTTAAATTATAAATAGGAGTAAAATAAACAGTTTTAAGAAAGCTAGAGCACCATACGAGTAAGAAAGCGAGTCTGGGAAAGGTCTTTTAACTTACAGTCTTCTGTAAGGAGGAATTCCTTTCCCAGATGTGCTTTAACTAGAGCTAAATAACACACAGGAATGTAATTGTGTTCTAGTGTGTGATTACAGGTGTTTAGAGTTCATAGGGTTTAAATTTTATTTCCTAGTCCTATCACCGATAACACAAAATACTAGTGTTTAAAGTTTTTGGGTAGGCAATACATAAGTGATTCCTAAAGTATTCTTCCTGAAGCAAGCTTCCACAAGGTTACGGTCATTATTTAAATATAATATATATATATAATGTATATTTCTTGTGTGCGTGTGTATGTCACTGAACTCCTCCTAGACAGATTTTGATGAAATTTTGCATGTGTGTTCGGGTAGGGCCCTGGATGGTTTAGATTCACAATTGGACCCGGTAGGTGGCGCTGCTGTCGGTATTTAAGCTTTTTCAGGCAGGACGACGTCTGCCAGGTCCACTAGTAGTTATGTAAAACCGTTCCAAACAACAAAAATCTTGACTTGCAAACTAAAAATTATTTTTAAATAAGTCTCGTTTTACTTAAAGAACCACGTTCCCCTAAAATAATATTAAAAAGTTAGTCTGTTACAATGTTATTGTGGTTTATATTGAGTCATATGTTATGTGTTATTTTGATACCAAATCCACTGCGGACACATGAAATTCGTACTTAGTTTAACATTAGGTATAATATATGAGGCGCTCATAGCTAGGTGCACTCGCTGTTCGGTAAACGATCAGCGGGTTATGTTACCAAGGGCGCGGTAACCCTATAGATGGGTGACCGCATGCATAGTAGTATTTCATCTGAGCGTCTCCGTGCTTCGGAGGGCACGTTAAAAGTCGGCCCCGACTGTTATCAGTCGTTAGATCACGACAGAGGCCTAAATATGGGCGGTCTAAATAGCTCTATCACGAGGTTGGCCACTAACCAAACGATAAGAAGATTATAATATATGAAAAAGATTGTTGTTATAACATATAGAAATTGATTACTCTCTCTCTCTCTCTAGCTGTAGAATAATGTGTTGATCGCCGGAGAAAATCGTGTAGAACTTTATAAAAATAAGTTTATAATATTTAAAATATTTTTCTAATACAGGAATGTTAGTCTTGTAGTTAGTGATGCTGAATACTAAGCCGGAGGTCGTGGGTTCGATTCCCACATGGGAAAAATCTTTATGTGATCTATAAATGTTAGTTTTGAGTCTGGGTATACTTTATGTCCGTTAATTCTATATTTGTAAAGTCCCCCGCGTCACAGGGCTTGTTTCCTAGTAGTATTTAAAAAAAAATACAAATCGTTTAGTTTCTTACTCGACTATCACCCCTAATATTTTGGTACCTAAACTATGATAACATTATCTAATAGCTTTTAGCGGACACAAATTACACCCAGACTCAGAACAACTCTTTGTGGGCCACACAAAGTTTTGTCCTGTGTGGGAATCGAACCCACAACCTCGTGCACAGCAGGCGCATACTGCGACCACTGGACCACCAAGGCGGTCATAGCTGTTATTCTTTCATAGAAATAGATAAATAATAGTTGTCTAGACCGATTTCAACGGAGATTAGCCAACTGCGCAGGACATAAATATTAAAGTGCACAAGTATGTGCGCAAACACAAGTGCACTCACTATTCCTTCACTCTCATTGTCCGATGGAACGTCGCCAATTTGACATGACCGGAGAGATATCATGCGCAAGACCTACGGCTTTACATGCTTTCCGAGGCACGAGGTCTAGCTGTGTTTTTAGAAAATGGTCACCCATCTATGGACCTACCGCGGCAAGCTTGCTTAACCTTACAGATCTATCGATCTATCGATCGATTGACTGCCTTGGTGGTTCAGTGGCTGCAGTATGCGCCTGCTGTGCACGAGGTTGTGGGTTCGATTCCCACACAGGACAAAACTTTGTGTGACCCACAAAGTGTTGTTCTGAGTCTGGGTATAATTTGTGTCCGTTAATTGTATGTTTGAAAAGTCCCCCGCGACACAGAGTTTGTTCTCTAGTGCGGGAGTTGTCTTTAAAAAAAAAAAAAAGATCCGCGCCGCTATCACTTAGCTACGAGCCAAATATAGGGGTAACACACCGTACGTACAAATATCGCTTCTGGAACAACGTTCGACTTGCTCAAACAAAAATATTGATTTAAACACACTACACCGGGTGCGACACTTTATCTACTATTTGTATAGAAAATACACGGGCATATAAAATGGCCTGACCCTCTAGACAAGTGGCATATACGTTAGTCGAATCGAATAGAATAGAAACGAAATGTATGGGATTTGACATAAGTTTACGATATAATGTCCTAAACTTACGTCAAATATCGTGCAGTTTTGCATTCTATTCTATTCAATTCGACTACCGTTTATGCCACTTGTCTAAAGGAGCAGCTGGTCCCAACAGTTTCAGTCATTTTTTTAATAATATCGCCCGCTTCATGTCGCGGGAGACTAGACAAACATTCAATTTACGGGTACAAATTACAGCCTTGCAATCCAGCGTGGAAATGTGGCCAGTCTTTTGGGCACCTTTCCTCAGAACTGCGACCTCAATCAGATATTTTAATTATAGGTTAATACCTTTAAATACAATATCTGATTGTTTGTAAGTAGGTTAGTTTAGGTTACTTTAATTTTAATAACTTTTCATGTAAATATCTTATGAAATAAATGCTTTAGTTTAATTACACCCAGACTTGAAACAAACATTTATTGCATAAATATTTGTCTATTAAATCCCAGGGATCGCAAAAATCTACCCTAAATAAGCGCTGTAGTACTTACACATAGGAACACAATTACACCTCTTTATGTAGTTATTAGGCTATAGCCTTCTGTAATGTGGAAGAAGTATTCCATATTGGGCACCCGTTTTATTGGCACCTGAGTGAATGGCACCTAAAGTATTCCACATTGGGCACCTACCGATATTTTTCACAGGTACCATTAGAGGAACAACACCTGCGAAAAATATCGGTAGGTGCCCAATGTGGAATACCTTAGGTGCCATTTACTCAGGTGCCATTAAAACGGGTGGCCAATATGGAATACTTCATGTGGGAAGTAGTCCTTTCCCAGACGGGCTTGATTAAACATCCTTAACAATCATTTTCTATTCTTTATTTAGTATGTTATTTTCACTCGTATGTTTCCAAAGCAGGCTAACGTACGCTATAGCTTCGTTTGAGGTAAAAGAATAACATTTTCCAGTCTTTAACAATATAACACGTGACATAAGTCGTCGACTTATTCTGCCAATATTTGTTTAGTCTTGTATAAAAGCGAATAGCGAGTTTAATAATACGAAGTACAGGCCAAGACTGAGCTTTGGTCTTTTAAAAGAGACGACTCTCGCAATGCACAAGCTCTGTGTCGCGGGGAACTTTAGAAACATGCAATTCACGGACACAAATTACATCTAGACTCGGAACAAATATTTGATTTTATGAAGCACACAAAGTTCTGTGCCATATGGGAATTGAACCCATGACCTCCGTCAAGCCAGTCAAAGTTACTAGATTGCAGTTGTTGGAGTTGCAACGTCAAATTTTAAGCGTTTTGAAGCGAGTACTTACCTAAACCTCATCTTGGAAGAGAACTTTTGGCCGCTTACATCTAGCATCCAAAAGTTTTACAATATACGAGTAGTATACCGTCGCGTCTGCAGGCAAGTGTCATACGAACGCACTACGACATAATTCAAGTGAAGTATACTAACATCAGATCACAGCACCATCACAATTTGTTTGTACTACAAGCTAAGTTTTTTGTGGCACAGTTATATTTTTAGAAAATGGTCACCGAACTAATGGATTGACCGCTTCAAGCTGTCTTACTCTCGATGCCTTCTAGTATGAAACACAATTTCAATATCCAGCTTTGGATATCTTTTAGCAGTGACAGTCATGATGAAGAAATTCATACAAAACGTACCTATATCAAAAAGTGCTGCAAGTCTCCTAAAGCAAATTAAATAAAAAGAATGTTATTAGAATTTATAACAGCCACAAATATCCTTATTTCTCTCTAGAGAGTCACTTTCAAACATTACTTGAGTTTATTGTTTTTATGACTGTCAGAGCTTAATAAGTACCCAAAGGCATTCCCAAATGGACAACTAAACACTTTTTTCCGTTAGTCCCGGGTTAAGGAAAATTGACACGATTTTTTTTCACCCTAATAGAAAATTGGGGTAGACCAAGTATTGGCCGGAATGCCAAGATTTTATGGTCAATTTCATCACAAAAACTTGTAAGTGACGAATAATGAAGGTCTCAACTTTTTCTATGGACTTTTAGGGTTCCGTACTTTAGGGCTAACGGGAACCTTTTACTAAGCCTTCATGTTATGAATTGCAAATACGTCATGATAATTCTTAAGTCGTAGAAGAAAAGAAGCAAACATATTTATTTTAAACTTAGGTACTACAATAGGTGGCTTTTTCCCAGACGACAAAAAATTTATTACCACCACCTTCACGGCTTCTGTTAAGGTATACAAATGAACTCATCAACATCCAAGAAATATACAGAACAGTCAACACAAACAAGGTTTTTATAATTGAAATAATAAATGGCGAAGATGCCACTTACTTTCATTTAAGAGCGTTTACGCATTCAAAATGTTGGGTGTACTTTTGAATAATGTTTACTTGTAGATAACTATTTGCTGCTAGGTAATACATGGTTGTTAAAGTATTGTTACGTCCCAACTCTGAGACCAATGTTACGAACTACCGCTGACACTAATTGTTATGTTCAATGACGACAACAATAGTTACTTGTCAGGATAGGGTTCGATTAAAATGCCAGGTTACGCGATAACGAGTATATTAGCACTTCAACACACAAAACACACAATGTCACTTACAATACACCGTAAACACAATTACACACTATAACAGTTCACTCACTAAACTCTTCACTATAACACAAAACACTTCACTAAAGTCTGCCAATATCGTCCCGATATATCGCCTGTATCGCTGTCTTCTTCTCAGTGAAGACTCGTTGACTGCTCAACGAAGACTCAACTAAGACTCTTCAACCAAGACTGACTGTCCGCCGCACGTCGGCCCCTTATATATCACTCGCCACGGAATCGAGAATATACGCGAGGATCGTAGTAAGTTATAGTAACGTCTTTACGAAGAAACCCGTTACTCGAACGTTCATTCATGATGTAAACAAGTCACCGTGCTAAGTGCCATAAACCTTGCGCCTAAACGCTAAGGTTCATATTCGCACGTTCGTTTATGATGTTTTTTCTGTATTGTTCGAGACACTTTATGAATAGCTATTGTTTTCAGATAGCGGTAGTTTTTAGGGCCAACCTGTGCGTCGTAACAGTATGCTAACAATAAATGATGTCCAGGAATAGTATTGGATTGATTATAGTTCCGCCGTTTTGGCTGGACGGAGTAACAAACATTATTCTATATATCCACCCATACAAACTTTCGCATTTATATTATTAGTATGGTTTGTACCTATCTACCTACTTATTTTGTTTTATTTTTTTAGTGTTTTTTGGTACGGAACCCTTCATTATTCCGACTTGCACTTGACCAGTTTTATTGGGCTTTAGTGTAAGTTGTTCATTCATGTGTTACCATGGGTCGGACTGGATTATTTTTTAATGATTTCGGTGATTTGAATTTGTAAGGGACTATAGTAAACGGCGTCTATACGATTTCATCGAAACCTGTGTTTTATTTGGATACAATACGAAGATAGGAGCTTATTGTGATAGGTAGGATCGTTTATAGGTGACTATTCTGCCATACTGAAGCAATAATAGTTAGAGAACCTTAACCTTTTTATTTAAATATGAACCTTAATCCTCTATGACCCTTTAGTGGCTATTGGTACTGCGGGTTAGTCTCCACAATCCCTCGTCTAAGGGCATATTTTGCATGTAGGTAAGAGAAAATGGCTAGCAGTCTTGATGTTGCCAAAGATATCTTGGAGAGAATCTGAGTTTTCAAAGTATTAAGCGATGGATGTGCCGATCTCAGGGTAGTAATAGCACCTGGGTTGCCGTTTCCTCTACCTCCCTCACCGGAGAGAAACTGGGACCAACCAATTAGTAGTGCCGTTGTTTAGATAATTTAAGAGAGGTAGGTCACCATGCTAGCGAGCAAGTCCGATTGGGGAAGAACCTACACCTTACAGAAAACCGCAGTCAAATAACTACACACAGCGGTGTGATTGTGTTCGTGAGTGTGAGTACAGGTATCCATCATTTAGGGCTGCATTTTGAAAGAGTAAATGGGTCAGCAACAATACAGTCCTCCGTCAGTTGACTGCCTCGGTGGTCCAGTGGTCGCAGTATGCGCCTGCTGTGCACGAGGCTGTGAGTTCGATTCCCACACAGGATAAAACTCTGTGTGACCCACAAGGAAATGTTTTGAGTCTGGGTGTAATTTGTGTCCGTTAATTGTATGTTTGTAAAGTCCCCCGCGACACAGCTTGTTCTCTAGTGCGGGAGTTGTCTTTTTAAAGCAAAAAAAAAGCAAAAAAAGTCCCCCATCTAGAAACTGACCTCGGCTAGGTTACTTAACCTCGTGAATCTATTGATTCGCGCTATAAGCCCCTTTATATTTGCACTGCCAGTATGACAAAATACTTACCAGAGTAGGTATGTATAAACTACTTACATACATGTTTTCCTCAATACGTGATCACTCAGAACTGAAATTTAGTCAATAACTTCAGCAAGTACGTGACTTCGCGTGGATTATAGAAGGCTTTTGTATCCGCGAAGTGCGGTAGTAGCCACGGTTACATTTTGATAAAACAAAACTCTTTAGGATATAGAATAAACTCGATTACCACTTGAAACAATTGGTAATCGAGTTTATCATTTTTCAGCCTTTTGTTGCGGACCTTTAAGTTCTTAATTCTGACGATTAAAAAGAGTGACCCGAGTTTCTTGCCAATTCTCCTCGAGGCCCTACCATAGTCAGCGAATTGGCCGTAGGAAAAAAGTATGCTGGCATTTGTTTTTATGACGTTCATAAGTATCATATATTTGATCTAAATTAATAAATGAGTTTGACTTTGACTTTAACTAAGTTGGATATGCCCTGAAAATACGCCATGGTGGCCTTTTTATAACGAACATTGGCAGTATTGCCAGTACAAATTATGTATAATGCCACCATTATATCGATGGAATGAACATTTAATCGTAGATAAAACTATAACATAAAGAAAAATATTACTAACTTGATAATAATTATCACAATATTATTTCATTTCAATTCTTCTTTGCACAGATAAGTGGAAGAGAAATTTTATACAATTGAAGAGTTAACACAACACATTTGCTCTATAAATTATGTGAAAGATTGTGAGATATGGATGTTTGTGAGGTATGGATGTTTGCTGGAAAGTGAGTTAGATTATAGTCTGGAATAGCAAATAGGCATACACTCTACCCACACGCAGCGGACTTGAGGTATTATAAACTTATTTGTTCTCTCTCGATAGTAATCTGACACTTTTGGTTCAATTAGTATTCTTTCTCGAATTTGAATTCAATATCTACTTAATTGTTTGTAAGTAGTAGTTTAGGTAAAGCTAATTTTCTAATCTAGTAATACAAGAAGAGGCCACCGCCGCGGCACTCCGGCTAAAAGGCTGCGGACTGTGGAAACAGGCCGCAAATACGCCACACACAGGCAGACTGACCGCGGCGCTAAACAAGTTTCCGCTGCTGGAAGAACCGTGCGACAAGATCCCCTGCACCTACATCTTCGACCGCCGCTATGAAATAGAACTCTCAGCAGAGACAATCGACAGCTCTGGAACCAACGAAGTAAGGATCTACACCGATGGCTCCAAGACGCTGTCCGGCACAGGAGCGGGCGTATACTCGCAAGATCTGAATATCAACATATCCACAACACAGGGCAAACCATCTTCCAAGCGGAATGCATAGGTATCACCAGAGCAGTGAGTGCGATCGCTAGCAGGAAGGTAGGTGACCTAGATATCAGAATCGTCTCTGACAGCGCATCTGTACTAACTGCCCTAAAAAGCAACAAGAAGACATCCAGTCTTGTACTAGAGTGTCACCTGGCGCTACAAGACGTGGCAAACACCAACAAAGTCACCGTGCAGTGGATCAAAGGACACAGCAACTCAACCGGTAACGACGCCGCGGATGCACTGGCGAGACAAGGTTCCGCCACTGCAACCGCGGGCCCGGAACCGATAATCCCCATCCCACACAGCCAGGCCCTCACCTGGCTCAAGGAATGGACAGCACAACTACACAGAGAGGAATGGGAGAGCAACGGGGGCTGCAGACAAACCAAGGAAGCGGTGCCATCCGCTACCCGGAAGCTCTCGCGCAACCTCCTAACACAAAACAGGTCTAACCTCAGGACATTAGTGGGCATCCTAACAGGACACTGCCCACTCAACAAACACTTACACAGGCTAGGCCTGACCGACAGCCCGCTCTGCAGGGGCTGTTTGGAGGCCGAGGAGACACCCGCCCACGTCCTTCTGGACTGTAGGAGCGTAGAAGACCATAGGGTGCGGACCCTAAAGAAAACGGGCTCTCTGCCGGAAGCCTGCGGCCACCTGGGTCGCCTGCTGGCTTTCTGGAAGAGGTTGGGCTGGATGGAATAGCCAAAAGGAAACCACGTACAAAGGCCCACTTGAGCGGCCAAGTGCGGATAACGCCCCGACAAACTAACTAACTAACTAAAGCTAATTTTATGTTCATAATTACTAGGCTTGTATATATCGTACGAAAAAGCCTTATATTATAATTTGACTAAGTACCGTGACAAAAACAACGCACCTCGACGTACAACGAAAAGCCTAAACATGTTTGCTGTGACATAATCAGGCCTTAGTTAATTTATGTACATAAACCTACATATGAACAAAAACGGCAGGTGACATCCACGAGGGTTGGGTCCCTTTGTGAGCTAGAGAGAAGACTTGGGAACCCGAATTAATAATAATAATTTTTATTTTTCTCACCACAATTTAGCAAACATTACAATTTTAAAGTATACAATCAACATCAATATTATTATGGGAGACTGGTGCCTAAGGTAGGCTCAAGGCCTGTGTTTCAGGACACCAGGTCTCCACCTCTTATATTTTAACATTTCTGGTATTATACCCATATAAACCGGCAGGGGTATTTCGTAAGAGCAAAAACCGAGCAACATCTATCTGTCAGATTGAAAATCGGTAATCCGTAAGAGTCCTTTTTGACGTTTAGTCAATAGATTGTGCCGTCACCGAGCAATCACAACTGTCAATTTTGCGATCACAACTGTCAGTTTGCCATCGCTGTTTCTTAGAGAATTAGCCGGCCGGATCTTACAATGTACATACATATATATATGCCTTTTAAACATTTTTTTTAAAAATACAGTGTGGTGCACTATTGCACTATTTAGGTGCAATAGTGCTTAGAATTAAAATATGTGTGGTTTTTTAATTATTCTACTTCGGTGGCAGACAAGTTTACGGCCCGCTTGATGTTAAGCAGTTACCGTAGTTTAAGGACGCTTGCAATACCTAATATATTTTTTTACACCAGGGCTTTAAGATTGAGTATCCCTGGGATAGGAAAACGGTTCTTTCAAAATGCATATCTAAATGAGCACTGGAGACCTGTACTCACACAGAGCAATACAACTAAACCGCTGTGTGTAGTTATTTGGCTGTGGTCTTATGTAAGGTGGAGGTCAATCCCTCATCTAAATTGCTCGCTAGTATCAATGTAATACCAAACTTGGGCGTCGCTCAATAAAAAACGTCACTATTAAAAATATGATTATAAGAGGTCTAGCAGACCGTCTGCATGCGTCGAGCACGTACAGGCTATGGCTTGGAATAGCAGCCTGATATTGTGATGTTTTAATTAATATTTATTTTATTCTATTCTATTGTTTTTTTTTATTATTTAATGGAAATTTTAATTGTTGTTAAATGGAGTATTCTGCAATAAATGATTATTATTATTATTAAACATTTTTAACGGTCGTCCAAACGCCTTAAGATCAAAATAAGTATATCTTAAAATAAATATTGCTATACTAATAATATAAAGAGTTTGTGACGTTATAAGAGGAAATCTCTGGATCTACTGAACAGATTTAGAAAATTCTTGTAAAAGAATGTTTGTGAGTGTCATAGGCTATATATAATATGTATTAACCCGAAATATGCCCAACAAAGTGGGCACGGGTTAACTAGTAATAAATAAATTACCAATAACCAGATAAGCGATAAACATAAGTATGGTGGGTATATGCAGTGTGGTCAAATTGGCAGGCTTGCCAATTGTGACGTGAGCATGCAGATTAGGCCGCGGTTTCTCTGTGCCGCATTACATTGTACCACTGGAACGGCTATATTTCGATTTGTGAACACGATTTTCTCGAAATTGCATTTGAGGTTTGAAGGTAAAGTACCATAGATTAGCTCCATGCTAATAATATGTCTATACTTATATTTATAAATGCGAAAGTAAGTTTGTTTGTTTGTTTGTTACGCTTTCACGACTAAACGGCAGAACAGATCTTAATGAAATTTAGCAAGGAGATAGATGGTATCCTAAGAAAGGACAATGGTACTTTTTACCTCGATAATCAATATCATTATAAATATGTGAAAGATTGTGAGGATGGATGTTTATTCACGCAAAAATTAATAAATGGATCTGGATAAAATTTTGATCAGGGATAGATATGGACCACAATAGAGATAGGCTACTTTTTATCCTGTAAAAGGTATCTGTTCCTATGGAATTGTACAAGCGGGCAAAGCCGTGGGTGGAAGCTAGTGTCATATTTATTGAAAATGTAGTGTTCGTAGCTAAGAACTAGTGAAGTGACAAGCTTGCTATGGATGACAATTTCTTAAGAACTAAAGAGTAAAGAAATGGAGAAAAGCACACACACTTTTGCATCGGTACAATAATTATGTATGTATTGTATAGATGGCCAATCGTCGTTGAGATTAGCCGCCGTCATGAATTGTTTTAATAAACTAACAACACCAATCTCTGTGTCATAAGTAAAACAACCTCAACACCACATATCCAGTCAACCTATAAACTAATAACTTAATATAACCACGTCTTAACACTTCACATTAGCCGGATAGACCCTATTAAGCCAAACGGGACACTTTAGCCAGCCCACGTACCTACGTATATACTTATAATAGTAAATATTAGCCGTAAGTATAGATAGTGCGTAAGTTGAAGCCAGCCGTGAAGTGAAGCGGTCGTCACGTATCGACACAACACACTCTGAATAGAATTTATCTATAAACTATATCTATTCTGTTCAACCTTCTGGGTTGGTACTAGTTATAAGCTTTCGCGTGTTTTATAGAGTTAATATAATCTTTATTAATAATTAGTGCGGTGGTGGCCGAGGGGAAAAGTAACCGACTTGCACGCAAGAGGTGCGAGTTCGATCTCGATGTATTTCTGTGATCCTGGGTGTCAGTACCAATGTGAATTTTTGTTTTGTGCAGTTTATATCAAATGATTTGCAATCTGCTAACGATGAAGGAAAACATCATATTTTTTTCTATGCAAAAGATTATTTAGATTCGTTCTGCTGTTCTGGCGTGAAACAAATATATATATGTCGCAGCAGGAAGCAATAAAGTGGCAACTCCGCACATTAGTTAGATAGCGGTTGTGAGTTCATTCGATCATTCAGTCTGTCAGTCGTCATTGACAGCTGATGTTATTTTAAATATTAGAGGTCAACCGTCAGTTGTCGTTAACGATTGATTTGATTTAAAACGAGCGGTCATTACTGACTCGGACAGCGATCGAGCAGGTGGTCGAATAACCTCTCAACCGTAATCCATTTTACATTATCGATTTGTGTGAATATTGTGCGACAAATTAAGCGTATGATTATTAAAGAAGTGTGATACTATAGCAACGTGGTATTATTTCCGTTAGAAGAGAATGTATGAGGAAGAGGGCGCCCCCGCTAACAATAATCCTATTGCCTCACCGACATATTATTAAATATAATAAAATCCCGCTATTAGCTTAACACTTGGGCTTCACAATACAATCATAATACGTAGGTTAGGAGCGATGTTAAATTGACACGTATTATCGACCAATCAGTGTTTTCCTGCTCGTTGGCCCTTCGGACGAGAATAAACGTACGTTTACTTATATTGGTAAATGGGCATTTTCCAAAAGTAGTGACCCGAGAGAAAAGTGTATAGGAGATATTTTATTGTAACTAAGCTTATAAAAGCTTTTAAGAGAGGTACCTTACTAGCGAGCAAGCCCGACTGGCGAAGGACCTCCACCTTACAGAAAACCACAGCCGAATAACTACACACAGCTGTGTAGTTGTGTTTCTGTGTGTGAGTACAAGTCTCCAGCGTTCATTAAGAGATGCGTTTTGAAGGAAATGTTTTCCTATCCCAGGGATACACCATTGTAGAGCTTTGGTGTCAAAAATGGGTCGGTAATACCCACGTGATGCCTCTGGTATTGCAAGTGTTCATAGGCTACGGTAACTGCTTAACATCAGGCGGGCCGTATGCTTTTTTGCCTCTTAAGTAGTATAAAATAGAAACCGCTATTAATCTACGTCGCCTTTATGTGTCTCAAGCCTCAAAATCCTTGTTTATATTGTCTAAAACTTCTAGAAAAAATGTAAATATGTAACTACCCTCATCCGTCAATGACAATACGTCATAACTTTCACAACGTTTGACGTTAAGACGAAATGTTTGAGCATTTTCATTATGTTAATGTTGATGCGTCATAGATGATGCTGCGGGGCTATGGTGTGGATGAAATGGTTTTTTGTAGATCAACGTGAAATATTATAGCAATGTGAAATGAAAGCGCTCATAATATTGTTAGCTTTATAATTATTGTGATGTAATATTGTACTAGATACAGATTTATTTTTGTGAAGCTGGTATTAAAATCTTAAATAATTTTTAGGTTGACAATACTGACTTCCGGTGTTTAAAAAAATACTGTCTGTGATTTTAGAACGGAAGTCAGTCGCAAAAAAACTTACATTTCCGAAAGTGGTTCGGGACGCCACTTTGAATTTTTTTGATTTAATTATTTTCTTTCATCTTCATCGTAAATTATTAAACGTCACACCCGTACCCATGCTATGTGAAATAGATTATAGTTATGGAGCCGTAAATTATTAAAAGTAGGGCACCGCACAAAAAAAAGCACGACTGGGGAAAATTTCTGTGCGATGTCAGAAAGGCAATCTCAGCTCCGTGCTGCGGCATGTCATATATACATATAATAATAATAATAATAGCAAGCCATATTATGTCTTACTGCTGGGCACGAGTCTCCCCTCTGCTATTAAGAGAGAGAGAGAGGGTGTAGGCCTTAATCCACGCACGCTGACCTAATGCGGGTTGGTGAATCAGACATGACTTTAGAATTTCTTCCAAGACATGTGGGTTTCCTCGCGATATTTTCCTTTACAGTTTGTTGGCACGTTATACTGCAGCGTTAATTTTCTAATCAGGCTTTAGTAATCAATGTACTAGCTTAATAACAAAAAAAGGACATGTACACCACCCTTTACACTTAAATTACTAAAGTAAACGTTTTATTGACGTCACGCATTACGTCATATAAAAAATAAACTTCGCCGAATTTCACTTACAGTAGCGCGATGAGTCAGTCTGTCGTCAATCATACAACCTTGTCTTTACTTGACAGCTCTAGGGTGTACTTCAATTGGCTATTTCGATAGCTTTTATAGGATTGGAGCACACTTAAATGTAGAAAAAGTTGATTATAATAATCGTACAGACCGATTTCGGTCACGGCGGCCAATTTCAACAGAGATTAGCCAATTGCGCAGGACATAATTACTAAGTGTACTTATGTGTCTGCAAAAACAGGTGCATTCACTATTCCTTCACTCTCATAGTCCGATGGGACGGCAATTTAATACGATCGGAGAGTGATCAGGCACAGGATCTACGGCTTTCCGAGGCACTTGTATGTACTTGTTGTGTTTTTAGAAAATGGTCACCCATCTACGGACTGACCGCGGCAACCTTGCTTAACCTTGCAGACCTATCGATCCGCTAACACTTAGATGTATTTTACAAACATACAGATGTTTTATTGTTAGAAAGTTGCGATGCCAACGTGATACAGTTGCAAGTTGACAACTGTGGTTGCGCAAACACTTATTACTATAATATCTCTCGTGCAGTTAGCTATAGTGACCGAAATTCAGTTTTTTTCTTTAAGCATAGCAGTCCTAATATGCATGAACTGTAAATGTGCCTAATCTCAACTTCCTCCTTGAGTTCTTCTTCTTCGCGTATTGATATATAGAAATTAATAAAGTATAAAAAGAATATTAATATTATGCTTTGTTTTTATTAAATTGACACGTGTTGTCGAAAAGACCGTGTCGGCTTTCAACAGTATGTTTCCACCTTTATAATAAAAAAAAAAACTAACAATACAATCAACGTTTCATTTACTAAAATTCTAGCTATATTAGATAATACAATCTATTCATCGACTAAACGCATTAGCAGGCTAGAGACCCCTGTACATCAACTGTATTCTATTTTAAACCTTTTTACTCGCGTATCATGACTAACGACTTCATAATAATGTCATGCCCTTGAACTCTCTATTGTGGTGCGTTCAAGGCTCGCCTTGTCGTTGATAAATGATTCGAGAGAAACAAAAGACAGAGGAAAAGCTTTCAGCATGAGAATGTATGTGTCGATACTTATGTGTACGAGTCTTTGTTAAGTTTGTTGTGCATGTATGTGTTTATGTATATTATACATCGAATAGTAGTACATTATATGGAATATTATTTAAGGAGAGGTGGGGATAACATCACGCTATGATCAATAGGAGCGAAGTAGTAGTGAGATAAGTTGCAAAATCGGGAAAAATATTCCAAATAACCTCGCGGACAAAGTCGCGGGCGACCCCTAGTTCTTGAATATGGAAAGCGTTCGGTGACGATGACTCGAGTTCCATGACTTTTGTTCACCCAAAAAGTTTAAATATGGAAAGCGTTCAGTGAAGATGACGCGAGTTCCATGATTTTTGTTCACCCAAAAAGTTTATATATGGAAAGCGTTCGGTGATGAAAACGCAAGTTCCATGATTTTTTGTTCACCTAAAAAGTGCTCAACGCGCCTAAAACGTGCTCAAGTTTTCTCTTTAAAAACCCGTGTTATAACTCTATAGTTATAACACGGGTTTTTGAAGATAAAACTTGAGCACTTTTTAGTTTTTTTTTTTTACTTTTTTCTGGTTATAATAACACATAGGTGGTAAATAAAATAAATAAACATATAGCCTGTCTGGTGGTTAGCCTCTATAGGCTAACCACCAGACAGGCTATACGTTTATTTGCCACCTAAGTATTACAAAAAAATAGTTCAAAGTAAATAACATTTCTTATATCATCGACTTTTCTTCCAGTGCTAGTGTGAAGCATCAATCAAGAGGAGGAAAACAAGCGACCGGTCAGTTAGCACGGTGTAATGTCACGATAAGTTCCATTGTTACCCTCCATCGTTTGTCAGTGACACTGCCAGCGAAACTCACGATAATAGCTACGCTTTTTGTTTAATTATTGTGTTTTTGTAACAAAAATGAGATAAAGAAACTGTTTTCTGTTCATCTAAACTAATATTATAAATAGGAAAGATTAGATTTTGTATTTGTTTGTTACGATTTTGAACTCATTTTAACAGAACGTTTACTTTATCGACACTAATGATTAAAAAAAGTGATTGCAAAATAAAACTCAGATAAATCATAAAAAAATATTTTATTTTGTAATAATATAAAAGTATCAGCGTAGCTATAGTTCATGGTTATGAATGTGTTACCAGAATAAACAATAATACATTTTCCCAGAGTAGTATTATTTATAATTAATATTTTGTTCAAAAATCCGGAATATCACCAAAGACACAAATGAAAAATAGGTAGTGTTTTATTAATAATCTCGATTATTAATTATGAAAGTTTAATATTTATACCTGTATCATATTAAGATGTAAAGTAAGCATCGTATTAAGTAGAAATTACGCGTTTGTCAACAAGACTAAAGGAGTTATTTCATAAACCCACTTTTTACAGTTGGTTTGAAATCGATCCCTATAAAGGTATATAGGGGTCGATTTCAGGACAAGACGTCTGCCAAGTCCGCTAGTATATAGTATAGACTTGGCAGACGTCTTGTCCTGTCCAGAAAATCGATGACACATTGACACCTTGACAGCGACCGCCACCTACCAAGTCCAATTATAAATCTGATCAATTCTCGAATATACATTCTGTGCGTACAGAAGAATTAATTATATAAAATATAAAGAAGATGTGGTCTGTGTATAGATAGTTGACAATTAGGTTTACTTTCATACAGGAGTCTTGTTTTCTTTTCTTTTTTAAAAAGACAACTCCCGCACTAGAGAACAAGCTCTGTGTCGCCGGGGACTTTGCAAACGTATCTACAATTAACGGACACAAATTACACCCGGACTCAGAACAACTCTTTGTGGGATATACATAGTTTATATCAATAATATCATTTTTACAAGTAAGCACGAATATACCAATGTATATTTTTTTGCAAATTGCAAATTTGGCCTATGTTTATTATATCTAATACTAGCTTCCACCCGCGGCTTCGCCCGCGCGTACAATCCCATGGGAACAAAGATTTTGATAATCCAGATGAAATTTGACATAAAGATACAGTATAGTATTTAACCTCTCAGTTTAATTATCGCTGTTCTATCCACAATAAAAATCTTCGATCCTCCAACAATTTACTTCTTGCATGACCTTCTCATATCTCTGGTTTCATTCCCTATCCAGTCTATCCTTCTCTGGAATGCCCTCCCTCTCGAAATCAGGATGTCCACCAGCCGTTATTCGTTCAAGGTTATAATCCGTAAACTACTATTGGCAGAATCTTCTCGACAATAATCTATATTTATTTACATATCTATAAGTATATATATGTATATATATAATATATTTATTATATCGATATTTATTGATGATGATTATACTAATCTAGTATATATTATTTAGTTTGTTTATATGTATTTTATAGGATCTATGTATTAATAACCTTAATCTTGTTTTCTCTACTATTGTAAATTTATTTATATGCACCTACTTTGACTTATCTCTGCACCACCTTAGGTTGACTGGTAGAGAATGCCTATGGCATTAAGTCCGCCTTTATACATCATAATTTTGTGTATAATAAAGTTTAAATAAATATAGTCTGGAATAGCATATAGGCTACTTTTTATCACGATAACGAACAACGCTGGCGGAGCCGCGGGAATCAGCTAGTCAGACTATAAAGAAAAACCCGTACTAATGACAAAGGCTTAAAGGCTCATCAAAATAACCAAGTAACAAAACGACCCATTTGTATTAGAAATTGTTTCATCCCTTTCAACCCTTTAGCTCATGAAAAACAGTACAACGAACATGGGACTTTACCAGATTAATATTAGATTACAATTCGTTACCATATGTGGTCCACCCTAGTTAAATAATCATATGTAGTTTCTAAAACGTAGGCCATTTGTGTTACAGTAGATCTCAAAGTTAGTGAATTACTTGCAATTTAAATATAAATTAAGCTGGTTTGTACTGTAATTAGCCAACTATGGTGAAGCCTATGGTGAAGCCCGAATATGATTTTTGCCTATGTATGTTTGTATATGTCTTGATGTTGATATCCTTGCTAATGCTCATCTTTTTCAGTAATGCGAAAGTATGTTTGTTTGTTACGCGTTCACGGCTGAATGGATTTCAAAAATATTTTGAAAAAAGAATGCTACATTTTGAGCAAGTGACATAGGCTTTTTAAATTAGCTTTTTTATATATTTTTTTAAACACAACTCCCGCACTAAAGAACAAGTTCTGTGTCGCGGGGGACTTTACAAACATACAATTAACGGACACAAATTACACCCAGACTCAAAACAACTCTTTGCCGGTCAGACAAAGTTTTGTCCTGTGAGAGAATCGAAGAACCTCGTGCACAGCTGGCGCATACTGCGGCCACTGGACAACCAAGGCAGTTGATTTCGTAAATGTACCTTTGTAATAGTGAAAGATTTTTTAAATTAAGAACAACTCATAGGTATATTTATGGATTTAATTATTATAATAAAATATAAATTCGAAAATATGGATGGATGTATCGATGTTTGTTACTCAATCAGCTCAATACGGCTAACTGACACCCAAGTAGTATAAAATCGCCTGATTCTGTACATATGGTAGAAAAGTATATTTTTATGTTCACATATATCAGTGGTATTGGAAACTGAAATATATTGAAATTGCCTTATGATATGGGACCGAATTTGGACAGAATATCAATCGCACATTTAGAGAGACGAGATGTGGTGAAGCTTTGATATAAAATGAGGATCATAAAGATTATATTGGCTTGCGTACGTCATATATTTTTCTTGGGAGATAAGTCAGTCGTTGGATAGATTTTTGATGCCAAGTTGCTCTGAATTCTTTACTTTATGATTTTATTCGTTGCAGCGAATCTTTTTTTTTTATACTACCAAGGTGGCAAACAAGCATACGGCCCGCCTGATGGTAAGCAGTTACCGTAGCCTATGGACGTTTGCAACACCAGGGGTGTCACACACGCGTTGCCGACCCTTTAAAAACCTTATAACTCCTTTCTTGAAGAACCCCATGCTATAGTCTCTTGGCAGGATTCAAGTATCAAATGACTTAAATGTGCAAGACTTATAGTCAGATGCTAAAATATTTATTACAAAGACTTATTGATTTACTTAAAAAAGGAAGATATACATAAAATATATATATATATACAGAAAATACACGAAAAAAAGGTAGGGACTGCTTAAAAGGCGTCATAAAATTCCTCCGCAATCACGGAAATGTGAGTTTGGTATTAGTATGGCGGGTTCCGAGTTTTAAATGAGGATATCACAAAACAAACACAACATTTAAAGCATTTAGCCATCGTAAAAAGGCAAATGACAGACAGAGTTACTTTCGTAATACAATATTAGTTAGGCATTGCGTTTCTATTTATTAGCAACTCATATAAAATATGTCCCACTGCTGGACACGAGATTTGTCTTCTCTATCTAGAGAGACAGTTTACGAATTGGTGGATCAGACATACATTAAGAATTTATTCTGAGACATGTGAGTTTCTTCAAAATGTTTTCCTTTACTGTTAGCAGATGGTAAAGTATTTGTTTTGTTTGTATAAATAAGTTTTTTATAACACTTATTAGCATCTTGTCCCGGCTTTGCACGGGTGGGCATTTATCCCTTTTTTTATTTTTTTCAATAAAATATTTTACCTTACCTATTTTACCCGCTGATTAATTCTCAAACTCAAACTCAAAATTCATTTATTCATTAACACTTATGAAGGTCATAAATTATGAATAAACCAGAAAGATGATGTCAGCAAAATTTTCCTACGGCTAGTTCACTGACGTGGAGCCTTGAGAAGAACTAGCAAGAAAATCAGGCCACTCTTTTTAATCGCTAGATAGTTACAATCTTTTGTAAAATACAAGTATGGATAGCATGCAAGCTGATGCAGTCAAAAGTAATGGAGCTTTCTAATGGTTTGAGAATTTATAAAATCGGTCGAGTAGTTTTTGAGTAAATCTTTCCCTTTTATAATATTAGTGTAGTAATGTATAATATTCCAGCTTGTCATAAAAGTAAACTAGTAGGTAAGTCATGATTAAAGCCCATAACAATCCTAAAATAACATCTCGTTATAACTACTACACGTAATCACAGTAACCTTATACAAATACAATTGTTTGGTAGCAAAACGATTTGTGTTTTGCGTGTTATGTAACTATAATATAAACAAATTAAGTTGGTAGCCATGTTGTTTTTTTACTACTAACCGATGTTTATTTTCATGACATCAGCGAAGTATTTAGTAATTCAGAGGTACGGGAGAGCTATTATTAGATTGTCTTGTCAATCGTACTATGACGTAAGTAGATACTATTCTTTTTAATTTTAATAGCAAATTAAACATTTACATTATATATTAAGAAGTTGTATCAAGTAATTGACTACTATATTTACACGAACTAGAAATCAATAATAATAATATTCTTTATTGTACATCATACATAATTGTATACATAATTCTGAACAAAAAATAGAACTAGCAGTATGTACAATGGGCGGTCTTATCGCCAAGAGCGATCTCTTCCAGACAACCTTAGGATGGACTTTGTGGAAAGAAAGAGCGTTGTTGATGGTGTAGGTATAACATACCGAAATACTTAAAATATAATAGATAATACATATAAATATATGTGTTCATATATAATATTTTTATTTTTATACATTCTTATAATAATGAGGACTACTTAATAAGCGTCGTAAAATTCCGCCACATCAATGTCCTGTCTTGTCAATCTAAGAACATTACGGCAATTTTTTTCATCAGTTTAAATGAGCAGAAATTAAAAGCAAGCATTCAAAATTTACACACCACAGCGATTCAAATGCGATGCAGTTGACTACAGTTTTTAAAATGAGAGAGGAAGAGCGCCATATAACAATTGACCAAGCCCGCCTGGAAAAGGACCTTCACCTTACAGAAGACCATAGCCAAATTGACCTAGACACAGCGGTGTAGTTGTGTTTCTGTGTATGTACAGGTTTTCAGCGCTCATTAAGTGATTTTCATCGAAACGTTTTTATATCCCAAGGATACGTTTTTGAGTCGGTAACACGCAAATGATACTTCTAATGTTGCAAACGTCTATAAGTTACGGTAACGGCTGATCAGGCGGGCCGTAGGTATGCTTGTTTGCACTAAGTGGTATAAAAAAAACTAGTAAAAATCCTACTAATATTATAAACGCGAAAGTTTGTAAGTATGGATGGATGGATGGATGTATGGATAGATGGATGGATGGATTTTTGTTACTCTTTCACGTAAAAACTACTGATCGGATCTGGATGAAATTTGGCACAGAGATAGATTATGGTCTGGAATAACACAGAGGCTGCTTTTTACAGCGATAATCGACATCCACGCGGGCCGCGTGCAACTGCTAGTGTGTCATAATTATACTCGTACCTCTGCTTTTAAACCGTAATACTATATTACGTAAAAATAAATTCACAAAAGAAATAATAATGCTAGTTAAAGTAACCGAGTCCCGAGAGTGGCAGTTCGTTCATTAATAAAATGTAAGTGCGAATCAAAGATCTGTATCTAGAAGTAATCAGTCGGCTGCCATTCCGTTTGACCCAAAACTTTCCAACCAGAAACTAATATTAGTACTTACGTATTAATTAACATTTCTAGTAGCTTCTAAACCGATAACATCGTGGTAAGGAACACGCGAACGAATTTGTCGTTTCTTTTTATTATCGTATATTAGATTAAAAGCTTGTGTGAATGAATATTTATAGGGATTGCTTCGTTTGTTGTAAGTTCTACTGATGGATGTGAGGCTCGGTCTAAATTTATTTTTTAAACTATTACTGGGAATAAATATAAGCAGTGGTGGCCGAGTGAGAAAATAAAGGTGCGAGTTCGAGCCCGGGTGACAGGTGAACTTCACATTGGTACTGACCAATGTGAAGTTCACTTTGTGGAGCTTATAATTATGTACTAATCAAATGATTCGCCATCTGCTAAACCCACGTGTCTAAGAAGAAATTTTACAGACATGTCTGATTCACCAATCCTCATTAGGCCAGCGTGTGTGAATTAAGGCCTAAACCCTCTCTCTCTCTCTCTTGATAGAGAAGAGGAGACCCGTGCCCAGCAGTGACGTATATTGGTTGCTAATATTATTATTACTGGAAAAAAAAAGCACACGGCTCGCCTGATGGTAAGCATTTACCGTAGCTTATGAACGCTTGCAATATCAGAAGTGTTACACGTGCGTTGTCAACCCTAGATCAAGTAACTTGTGTATTATTTAATTAATTATTTTGGATGAGGTTTATCTTATAAATAAATTTACCCAGTGATGTAGTTTGTAGTTGTGTTCCTTTGTGAGAGTACAGGTCATTCATTTAGAGAGGCGTTTTTAAAGTCAAAACTGTCTTTAGGCGCATTGAGTTCTTTATGGGTGAACAAAAATCATCGAACTCGCGTCATCTTTACCGAAGGCTTTCCATGAGACAAACCAAAATAATTTAACAATAATAATCAAATACAATTCACAAGTTACTAAGTTTTCACTTCTATCGGCAGTCCCCAAAGACTGCTCTGCATGTTTTTTTATTATATGTTTTCTTATCCCAGGGATACCTCATCACAAAATCCCTAAATATGTTTACCAGTTTTCTGATTAGCATAGAGGCTTTGTTTATCAAAATAAGCAAACCCCAAAGGATCAGATAGCCGATAGCCTATTTGGCCCAAAATCTACTACAAACTAATAGCTGAAACCAAAATTGAAGTGCCCGATAACGTGACGTACAAGCTTGGACCAGTAATCTGAACCAATTAATCGCTGGAGTGAGATCTTCAATCATTGTCGATTTAGAACCAAATCCTATTCTCTGTTTGAATAGAGCTGTACGGCTGATAAACGGCAATTAAATCAATGTGAAATATGCTGTTAATTGTAGATATATCCGCCTGCTGATAAGCAGTTACCGTAGCCTATGGACGGTTGCAATCTCAGGGGCATCATTTGCATATTGCAGTCCCATTCGTTTTACTGCCAGGGTTTTGCGATTGAGAATTCCTGGGGTAAGAATACGTTTCCTTGGAAACGCATCCCTAAATGAGGAATAACTACTACAATACTGTATATATTATTATTTTTTAGTTTATAATTAATATTTTTCAGTCTATTTAGCAGTTTAGGTTATATTAAAATTACTCATTAGCCTTATGGCTAGATTGTAATTGTAATGATGCACTTTAAGTACATTATTATAAAGAAAAAAAAACTACTGTATATAAAATTGTAAATGTGACTTCGGCCACTGTCATGATGACTAAGGATAATCGGTGTCTATTGACCGATGCACAAATCAACAATACTTAAGAGATCTTGATCGAAGTTTTGAGTAAAAACACTAGAGCAAATAGGATATCAATAGATGCTTTAATTGCATCAATCATATACTATTTTCGGAATTATGTCATAAGTATACGACTTAGTGAGTCCATTAAAAAACATAAAAGATTTAATGGTTAATCTCTTCTTAGCTAAAAGACGTCTACTGCTGGAGATAGGACGTCCCCACATTAAAAGGCATGAGCTGAGTTTGTCCGTCGGCAGCCCGCAACCTTAACCAGGTCGTCGGTTCACTTTGTTGGAGGCATATCAAAGGTGACGCACCTTTGGTTTCCAGTTCGTGATCGTCACTCCACAACGTTTCTACTCCAGCAGCCATCGGTTTTGCAAGCTATATCGATTACCACTAAATTGAGGCAATCCTTTGAGCTATTAATTCGATTTAGTGGTCAATAAAAAAATACATTTCTGGAGTACCGCAGGGTTCAATCTTGAGACCAACCCTAAAACAACAAATTTACATCAAACTTACCTCCAAGCCCGAATGCTTCAGCTTAGTTAATTTTATTTATGGAATATTTAAGTATCTTCCAAGCCCGCTTCAAATGAATATTTTCCGTTACTACACCTAAGTGTTTTCACGGTAAACTTCAGCTGAGTTGTTGAGCAAAATTCCAAGGAACAGCTTTTACGTTTGGTTTATTTAATTCAAACAAACTAAGTAGTTTACATTTTAACGTTATTCAATATAGATTAAGTAAATTTTCCAACAATAAAATGAATTATTGAGAACTTTTTACGGAGAAAATTGATGATGATTTAGTAATTATTATTTATTGGATTACTCCCGTCCAATATTTGATAATCTCTTCGGCGCTAGTAAGCGTATAAACTATTACATAATAAAGACTTTCCAGAGTCTTTAAGGCCGGGGCTCCTAATAAGGTACACTTGGAATTACATTTATATTACTAGTTACCCACGCTTTCAGCCGTGCATATCATCCATCGCGAACAGAGTATTTTTGGAATAAAAGTAGCCAAAGTGCTATTTAAGAATAATTTAATTATCTTGCATCTATTTCTATGCTATCATAAATTGGATCACAAATTAAACTGTAACTATCTGGCAATTTAAATCGGTTAACAAATGACGGAGTTCTGCGGTAACAAACATAAAAAATACACACGAATAATAACCTCCTCTTTATGAAGCCGGATAAAAATAAATGTTTTTGATTTTGTCCCAAATTTCATCCAGGTCCATTGGTTTTGGCATGATTGAGTAACAAATATCTATCCATCCATCTAAACTTTCGCAATTTTAATATTAGTATAGATGTGTCGTATTTACATAAGTGTTAATAAAGTATTTTTATCTACGTCTCGTATCATATGCGAATTTATTAAACGAAGACAATTTTGTTCAATAATGATCTACTAAATATAGATTTACATAAGCTATAGCATCCCGTGGCACACATTTCAAGTATTTATAGAGTATAATAAAAGTTGTTAGGCACGTACAAGCTATAATTTAGGCTGGCAATCCTTTCTCTCAGGAGGGAGACTCAAATAATTCACGATGCACAAAATATACTGTCCAATGGTGCGACAAGGTACTGCAGCGAAATACTCGTAAGTTTCAACCAGGTAGTATTTTAGACTGGTTCTAGCATTATGGCAATGTCTCCTGAGATATATAGAATATAGCTTTCGTCCCCGGCTTAGCTCGTGCATAAAATCCCACGGGAACAGTAATTTTGTCGGGATAAAATGTGCTATTCCATCTCTGTGCCAAATTTTATCTAGATCCGTTTAACATCCATCCACCTTCACAGACTTTCACATTTATAATATAAGTAGAATAGTAGGATTTGACAAGATATATAATAGAGTCAGGCCTCAGTAGAGTCTCACTACAAGTGGGTCTTAAAATGAACATGGACAAGACTAAGATTATGGCAAATGTCCATGTCGCACCCACCTCTGTCACAATTGTAGGCTCTACACTCGAAGTTGTTGACGAGTATGTTTACCTGGGACATACAGTCCAGTTAGGTAGGTCCAACTTCGAGAAAGAGGTCACTCGTCGAATTCGACTCGGCTGGGCAGCGTTTGGGAAGCTAAACCATATTTTCTCGTCGCAAATACCGCAGTGTCTCAAGACGAAAGTGTTTGACCAGTGTGTGTTGCCAGTGATTACATACGGATCTGAGACGTGGTCGTTCACTATGGGCCTCGTGCGAAGGCTCAAAGTCACCCAACGAGCAATGAAGAGAGCTATGCTTGGAGTTTCCCTGCGAGATCGAATCAGAAATGAGGAGATCCGTAGGAGAACCAAAGTAACCGACATAGCTAGAAGAATTGCCTCCATTAAGTGGCAATGGGACGGGCACATAGCTCGCAGAACTGATGGCCGTTGGGGCAGAAAGGTTCTAGAGTGTCGACCACGAACTGGAAGACGAAGCGTGGGCAGGCCTCCAACAAGGTGGACCGGCGACCTGGTAAATCTGGATCGAGAGTTGTGGAAAACCTTGGGGGAGGCCTATGTCCACCAGTGGACGTCTTTTGGCTGAGATGATGATACCTATAATATAGCATAGTAGGCTACTCTACTATCCCTCCAAATGTATAGAGAGGAGACTTGTGCCCCGAAGTGGGACATTTATGGGTTGAGAGGATGATGATAATGATACCTATATGCTTTCGTAGGATTTGTAATAATTCCGAAAGAAGAGAGTTGTGTGTGGTCACACAAAGATTAAAAATTGTTCTGGGTGGAAATCAAACTCATTTCAGCATAGCAATCAGGGTCACTAGCCATATAAACCAATATGCTAGTAAACACTTATTTATTAAATCTATATAAACAAAGTGACCGACATAGCTCGAAGAATTGCCTCAATTTAGTGGCAATGGGCAGGGCACATAGCTCGCAGAACCGATGGCCGTTGGGGCAGAAAGGTTCTAGAGTGGCGACCACGAACTGGAAGACGCAGCGTGGGCAGGCCTCCAACAAGGTGGACCGACGACCTGGTAAGGGTCACGGGCAACCGATGGACAAGGTCAGCTCAGGACCGAATGATGTGGCAGATCTTGGGGGAGGCCTATGTCCAGCAGTGGACGTCTTGCGGCTGAGATGGAATATAAACAAATTGGAATAACGTCAAAATAGTTAAACAGACTTAAAAAAATGTGAAAAGTGACTAAATTATATTTGAAGTCGGTACCTAGCCAAATAGTGAGTCGCAGAAGTGGACCGACTTCAATACTATGTATATGAATTCAGTTGTTTTTTAACAATAGCACATAAGAAAACATTTTTTAACGTCAAAATATCCACAATTTTATAATACCGACAGCGCGTCATGGTATCACAATACTGACATCATTTCGCTATTTATTTAAAAACAAATTATAATGAATGAAATATGATCGCAGCCCTACAAACAATGATGATACATGAATAGCGATATTTCGTTATTATACAGTCATTTCCGTAGTTACATTGCAAGTTTATAGGTGTACTAGATGCTTCCCGCGATTTCACCCGCGTAAAATTTACGATTTTACGCTTTCCGTGTCATGTTTATTGTTACTGCTTATACACAGCGTGATATAATATATCCTATAACCGTCCTTAAAAATGAGACTATCAAATACAAAAGGTATTTTTTTAATCTGATAGATAGTTCCCGATCCCGAGACTATAATAGCAAACAATATATTTATATCCTAATGCTGGGCACAGGTTTCTTTTCCGCTTTTAAAAGAGAGAGACATTCACACGCTGCCTTATTGCGGGTTGGTGAATCAGACATGTCTTTAGAATTTGATCTTGCAACTGTATCGATGCTGAATCGCGATTTGGTGACTCCCTGCGTTCGGTTGCGGTGTCGAAATTGTGCGATTTTGGTACTGTTTCGATGCTGCATCCTGATTTGAACTCTCTGCGTTCGGCCGCGGTATCGGAGTGTAGCTTTTAGTCGCTGTGTTGAGCTGTCGAAAAGCGACTCAATCGCCGTATTTAGCATTTTAAAGTTAATGTTTCGTTGCATATAGCTTCAAAAAAAGCGACTAACTACATGTCTGCTGTAGCTCTTATCGGTACAAAAGAGCAAAATATAAAACCTACCTGTAATTTTTTTATAAAAAATCGTTTGTAATATTGAACATAGCGCTTGAGCTATGTGAGACAAAGTATACCGCAGGCTTATCGCGATGATTGATAGCGAGTAATGACGCGAGAGGGATTTCATCATTAATCAACGTGGGATCGTAGAATGGAATCATTGGGTCATAGTGCGTTACTAATCAACGATTAGGTTGTAATAATTAGGTGTTATCAAGGATTATATAAAAATGTAATTGAAATTAAATAATTTCATAATATTTGTATGCCACATTGGCCAAGCATGACTGGTCTAATATTATTGTATAATAAGCATGCCTTGTATGTATGCTCATGTTTCCACAAATATTTTTTCTTATCTTATCTTACAAATGCTAATGGCCTAACAACGGGAGCGGGATATCATACTAGAAGGTTAACCAAAAAAATTTTTTATACCTGCCAGGGTGATAAACCCATTGCCCGCCTTATGGCAGTTACGGAAGGCTCTAGGTACACGCTTAAAATGTCTGAAACATTACTCGGTAGTTCTTCCACAAATTCGTAACAGCTGGGGTTTAGTTTCTTTAAAAAGCATTCCTAAATGAGCACTGGAAATGTGTTTTCATCCAAATATTAGCATGAATAGTATAAGTACATTTAAAATAAATTCAAATTCAATTTGTTTACCATTCATTTATGTAGGACTCAGGAAGTTCAGAGCCGAGATAAAAATATCGTTGAATTTTAAGTGAAAAAAACTCAGACGACCGGAAATTTAAGGTCTGCCAGGATTCATGAATAAGTTGAAAAATTTCTCAGCGAAACCGCCAACGTTACATGATATGTAAATTTTTAAATGGCAACCCTGAGTTTTAACAAAAGAGGGTCAAATTAATATTAACCACCTGTCTGTTTTGGCGTTTTCTGAACAAATTAAATATTTTTTTGCACATTTTTGTTATTTAATTAGCTGACTTTCGCTCCAGAGAAAAATCTGTTTTGACTTTACAAACATACAGTTCAACGTGGAGTCGTGAGTGAATAGTTACGCTTTTCTCTTTCCTCTTCTTTCGAATGTCAAAGTACTGATGACAGAATGAAAGATTATACCTATTCTATTCGACGTTAATAATAAGGCTGTAAAAGTACAAAATTGATCTGTCCAATAACTTGTTGACTCACGCTATACTCTTACACAAAGTTCACTAAGAGAAACAAGAGAGAAAATCAAAAGAGAACATACAATGAAGCCAAACTTGGAAACTACCAGAAAACCACAGCCAAATCACTACATACGATAGAGTTCTCGTATGTGAGTTGGAGTAGGGTAGGGGATACGTTTTAAAGCAATGTTTTCCTATCCTAGGGATAATACATCTTATAAACCATCTTAAAAATAGGATAAATTCAGGTAGACCGTATGCTTGTTTGCCAACTAAGTAGTATAGAAAACGGTATTAGGAGACCGTTTTTTGTTCGTCCGCTATTTGTTCGCCCGAGCGGGCTAAACGTGAAGTACAGACAGATTTTGATGCTGTCTGTACATAAAAAGTAATAAAACCTCCATCGGGCGAAACGCCCAATCAAATATTATTCATTTTGTAATTTGGTCGTTTGGCCCGCTCGGGCGAACAAATAGCGGGCGAAACGCCCTATAACTCGCTTACGTTACAGTACAAGGGATGAATAAAACAATCAGCGACCTTTAGATCGTAAAACTAATATTTATTCCTATCTCATTTCCCTCTTTTCTTTTATTTTATTTATAGGTTAATACCTTTAAATATAATATCTGATTGTTTGTTAGGTTAGGTTACTTTAATCTTTTCTTTTACCTTAAGTACCTTTTAATTTTAACTTTTCTTTTTCAGTTAATATTTCTTTAAGGCATTTGTTTTATCGAGTTCAAGAATCTTGTGATGTTAATCAGGCCAATGTTTCTATTTGACAAAATCAAGCTAATAAAACAGATTTTTCCACAACTGAGTTAGAAACAGTATTTTTTTGTGCCATGGTGGTAGTATAAAAAATACGTTTATAGTATAATATATAAAGGTTATAATGTAAACAAGTCAACATAGTATTCTGTCAATAATTCTGCGAAAGCAGTAGTCAGGTCGCCGCCCTAACACACGACATCGCCGCTTCCAGGAAACTTTTAGGCATTGTTCCGACTGCGAGCGAGTTAACAAGTTATTGGACAGATGTATTTTGTACTTTAACAGTCTTATTAATAAATTTGGAATAGAATAGATGCATGATTTTTGAGCATCATCCGAGAGAATATACAAAATGCAATAAAACATTTTATTGTTTAACATTATCGGCACGTGACTTAGCTAGTCAACCTGTTTGCGATGAATACGTTACCTAGGAAATATTCTATATCAGTAAATTACAGATGAGGGTATATATTTCTAATGACTATGGGTGTCCAACTTTAAAACAAAACATGATTTAAAAATGATTGTATTCCAATTTATTACGAACTTCTTTCAGCATTCAGTTAGTTCTTTCAGCATTCGCCTATGGATACCATAAATAAGATTAATGTAGAAATGTATAAACTCGCATCTCGCTAACAGAGAGACATGTCTTTTCACGTAGTACGCTTTTACATGATGACGACTGAACACGACACATTTACGACCTCGTACACTGAGATTGTATGGATTTACTATTGATAATGTTATGCCTCTAGGGTAGATTCGTATGCCATTTCATTTTGTTACGACAATAAGAATAAATATTTTAATAAATGGCTTTATTTTGTATTTACTTTTTTTTTCAATTTAGCTCAACTGTTGGTCAAGTGGTTTCTGGATAGTGACGTTGAGTGCAAAGCTGGAGATCGTGGGTTCAATACCCACTTAGAGATTTTAATTTAATAACATGTGAACCATAATAATAGCAACCCATATATGTCCCACTGCTGGGCACGGATCTCCTCTCCTCTATCAAGAGAGACAGAGTTAATTAATTCACACACGCTGGCCTAATGCGGGTTGGTGAATCAGGGTTTTCTCACGATGTTTTCCTTCACCGTTAGCAGATGGCGAATCATTTGTTAAGTACATATTAACTCCACAAAAGGTAATTAACATTGGAATTGCCCGGGATCGAACTCGCTTGCGTGCAAGTCAGTTACTTTCCCACTCAGCCACCACCTTATATGTGAATCATATTAAAGAGGAAAGGCATCATACTTTTGTGGTGTCTGCGTCAAAATCGGGTTCTAGTTGAAAATCAGAGCGGGGCACTTGTGCCCCACAACATGTTGAATTAGATGCCTTTTTTGGTACGGTCATGAGACATTTAGATTATAATTAAGTTAATACTAGAGGTCGTCCGCGATTCGTCGGCGTGGTAGTTAGGAATATTTTCCCCTATTTTGCAACATATCTCACTACTTCTCCGCTCCTATTGATCATAGCGTGATGTTATATAGCCTTTCTGGATAAATACACTATTTAACAAAAAAAGTTTTTTTCTAATCGAACCAGTGCTATCTGAGATTAGTGCGTTCAACCAACCAAACAAACAAACTCTTCAGCTTTATAATAATATATTACTAGGGGTCGCCCGCGACTTCGTCCGCGTGGTAATTTGGAACGTATATTATTTTCCCGATTTTGCAACATATCTCACTACTGCTCTACTCCTATTGATCATAGCGTGATGTCGTATAATCAATAGCCTTCCTGGATAAATACACTATTCAACAAAAAAATATTTTTTTCTAATCAAACCAGTAACTATCTGAGATTAACGCGTTCAACCAAACAAACTCTTCAGCTTTATAATATTATATATATAGTATGTAGCTATCCAATGCTGTATTTGCTGTTGGAACATTAAGATTTATTTTTTATACTACCAAGGAGGTAAACAAGCATACGGCTCACGATGGTAAGCAGTTACCATAGCCTATGGACGCTTGCAACACCAGAGGTATCAGTTGCGCGGTCCGATCCTTTAAAAACCTTATAACTCCTTTCTTGAAGAATCCCATGCTATAGTCTCTCAGGAAAACCTCGGCAGATGGTAAGCAGTTTCACTTTCACAGCACGATTTTTAAGTATGTACTAAGATTTAAATTTTTAGAAGTATATTTAATTCCTCCAAACATATACCTACCTCTACAAGAACGTACCCGTGTGCAAAAGCTAGCAATATATAATTATTTTCCAGTTATTGTTAACAGTACAATAGTACACTGGAGTGTAGCGTGAGGTGCCATTTGAAATTCTAATTACGACTCGCCTGTATTATTTTGGTGATTTTATTACGAGTCACTATGAATGTTAAACAACAGTAAACCAACTTAATGGCTCCAACTGAACTAAAGAAAATAAGGAGAAGTAAGGCACTACATCTTAAAGCACTGGTATAATAAATAAATGGGTCGGCAACTCACAAGTGATACCTCTGCAGGCGTCAATGGGCTGTGCTTTAAATCGGGCGGGCCGTATTCTTGTATGTCACCTAAGTGGTATAAAAAAATATAGATGCAGTAAAAATCTAGCAAATGTAATACTCGTAAGCATACGATTACTTAGTTGTTTATTTAATTCAATGTTTAGTGTGTTCATTTCAAACAATATCTCAGACTAGAAATACTGTTATTTTTCTACATTGTGTATATAATAGCACTCTTTTCATTACCTAGGACGGAAATTATTATTCCTGTCGTTTAATTTTTGGCTATTTATACCAGCTATTATTTATAAAATAAAAGGCCTAATAAAATTTGTACGCAAAATATGTTTCATGCTTTGTTGGTTTGCGGGATTTAATATTACTTTGTATTGTATATAAATCTAGTAATATTACAAATGTAAAAGTTTATGTGGATGCATGGATATTTTTTAAGGCGAGTATCGACATTACGGGGCAGCCTCGTGATGTGGAGACGCGTTTGCCTCGCGAACCAATTGGAACGTTGCCTGACTGACTGAATGCTTGCTCAACGCGAGCACCAGATGAGTCTCGCGAGGCAACCTAGCAATGTCGATAGGTACGTAAAAGCTATTTGTTATTTATATTAAATTTGGTAGAGAGATGAATCTGTGAATAAAACTTAAGGTCCTTTTTCCCGCAAAATATATAACTAGGGTTCCCTTCCGTAGGAAAGATTCCCGTGGGCAACAATTAGTAATAAATATGTCTCCTGAGTCAAGGGACAAGTATTTCTAGTTAAGTATTTATAATTTCTTGTTGTTTCTGTGATATTGTGATTAATATTTTTTCATTAATTTTCTATATATTACGACGCCGACGCCGATGCCGACGCCGCGCCGGTGCAAATTTAAAGCTTTTTTGACTTTCCGATTTGACTACCGTTTATGCCATTTATCTGGAGGGGCTGTACTCGGAGCCAAATAGACCGACAGGAGACAGTACCATTCACGAGTGCGTCGCGACGCTCTAGTGTTGACTACCGTCAAAATTAAAATATAACAAATGCAAAATCTAATTTATTTATTTTGGACAATCAAATGTTGATTTTTTGTTTTATGATAGACTAGCTGTTGCCCGCGGCTCCACCCGCGTGGATGTCGGTTATCGCTACAAAAAGTAGCCTATTTGTATTCCAGACCATAATCTATCTCTGTGCCAAATTTCATCCAGATCCGTTCAGAAGTTTTTACGTGAAAGAGTAACAAACATCCAGCCATCCATCCATCCATCCATTCTTACAAACTTTCACCTTTATAATATTAGTAACGATAAGGATAGTCTGATTGTTGTTATATTTTTTTTAAATTACCAACATACATAATTTCTATAAAGTTGCCACAGCATGCATTATAACGAATGAAGTCTAATGGTAATAAATGAATTTAAATGAATTATTTTGTTTATTTTATATTTTACCACAAATAAATGATAAATAATCTTTTTTTATTATACTTACTAATAATATCAAAACTGATTTATCCATAAACAAGTTAATAATTTTAATAATTGAATATGTATGTGGATAGCTATTTTTCTTTTTGAAATAAAAAAAGACAATTTTATTTACAACTACTTGAAATTGTGATACCTTCTTACATTCTATATAGAATATCATTAAATTTAATTTTGACTTAAAAAATGGTAGAGTATGTTAAGCAAAACGCTCCGCTACCGACAGACAAGACAGTCATCTTTTCTATCGTACCAGTTTTTCACCCTATTGTGTTTGTATGGTGTTTTGGTTGCATCACTTTCTGCACTAATTGTAACACAAATAAAATTGTAATCACATATCTGGCGATTGAAAAGAGTGGCCTGAGTTTCTTGCCGGTTCTTTCCTTGGGCTCTACCCCTGTCTGTTCAGTCAACGAATCCGGTTGTAGGCAAATTAGCTGACGTCTCATTTGGCATTTTTCATTGACCTGCATAAGTGTCACAGTGCGACACTTTTACTTACTGCTATATGAATAAATGATTTTGAATTTGAATTCATAATTATCAATGTCCAACCCATCTTGTTTTCTCTTATTGAACAGTTAGTGCCCACCTGAGAAGTCGTTTAAATCGCCCAAAGGCCTTTGCCGTGATCTAACGACAGTTAATAGTCGGGACTGACTTTTAACGTGCCTTCCGAAGCACGACGACGCTCAGATGAAATAACACTATGCGGTCACCCATCCAGAAGGTAACTGCTCCCTTGATTGCTTAACCTATTGATCGTTTACCGAGAGTACACTGCGAGTACACAAAGTCTTTACTTTTTCTGTCATTATCCTTATTAATATAAATAAATAAATATTATAAACGCGAAAGTTTGTAAGAATGTATTTTTTTATACTACTAAGGTGGCAAACAAGCATACGGCCCGCCTAATGGTAAGCAGCTGATGGTATGGAAGTATAATAATAATAATAATTTCAGGACAACTCAGACATCGCTATCTAATCCCAAACTAGGCAGAGCCTGTACTGTGGTATTATATATTTCTAAATACATACATATTATAGATAAATTACACCCAGACACAGAACAAACTTTTGTGCTCATCACACAAAGATTTGTCCTGGGTGTGAATCGAACCCACGACCTCCGGTGTAGCAGTCAGAGTCACTAGCCACTAGACCAACATAGTTACTTTCACGCAAAAACTACTGAACGGATGTGGATGAAATTTGGCACCGAGATAGATTATAGTCTGGAATAGCATATAGGCTGCTTTTTATCGCGATAACCGACCCCTACGCGGAGCCGCGGGCAAAAACTAGTATAATCTATTAATAAGTTTTTACTTAATGAGGAAAATATCGTATATTTATTTTTTTGCAAGGAAACAAAATGTTTTGCTATGTTATTGTCTTCGTCTATTAATAAATTTAAACATGGGACAGATATAAAAAAATGTTTAAATATAAGTTGACAACAGCATTAATTAGCTATTGTTTATTTTTTCTAAACTTAGATTATAAAGACGGAAGATTTGGAAGGGTTACGTGGGGACATATAGATATATAGATAGATCGATAGATACAACACGCAGAGGCCGTTAGAGAATTTTAATTTCAAATGGGATGAGACTTTATAATAGAGGTAGGGCACCATACTAGTGAGCAAGTCTGACTGGGGAGGGACCTTCACCTTACAGAAGACCACAGCCAAATAACTACACACATCGGTGTAGTTGTGTTCCTGTGTGTGAGTACAGGTTTCCAGCGCTTATTTAGGGATGCGTTTTGAAATAAACTTATTCTTACCCCAGGGATACTCCCATCAAATGGGTTGGCAACACGCAAATGATACCTCTGGTATTGCAAGCGTCCATAGGCTACGGTGGCTGCTTAACATCAGGCCGGCCGTATGCTTGTTGGCCACCCAAGTAGTATATAAAAAAAAATAGTATAGTCATGCCACAGCTGCACTATAGCAGTACAGCCATGATCTGCCTATGGCAAGTGCAGAGCTATTGTGACAAGCGACATAATAATACTTACTAAAACATAAGTAAACAAACTTAAGCTTAAGTCCCCTGTCTTCCATATCCATGCACGTAACTAGCTCGCTAACGACGTGATAGTACCCAAGGGACTGACCCAACAGTTCGCCTTACAAACTTGTACATCATAACAACTTTAACTTGAACATTATTAAACTTGTACGTATCGTAAATTGTTAATAAGTACCTACACTAATCTAAACTAATATTATAAAGCTAAAGAGTTTCTTTGTTTTTAGTAGTATATTTATTAGTGTTCCACATTGTTCTGAGATCTGATAGTAGCACAGAGTGCACTGGTTTTGCATCAAACCATCAATCAATCCGTCTCTACTCTACAACAGCCGACAGACACCGCTGCAGCTCTGATACTTTTAGCTAGTATTTTTTTTGTACAAGTAATGTACGATGTATATGGTAAACACATGAATGGGTGCAGTCAATTAAATGTTTTATGGATAAGCTTTCATAGCGATTTTTTAAGACAGGCAAGGCACCATACTAGTGAGCAAACCCGACTGGGGAACGACCTCCACCTTACAGAAGACCACAGCCAAATAACTACACACAGCGGTGTAGTTGTGTTACTGTATTTGAGTACAGGTCTCCAGCGCTCATTTAGGAATGCGTTTTGAAATAAATGTATTCCTATACCAGGGATACTCCCATCTCAATGCCTTGGTGTAAAAAAATGGGTTGGCAACACGCAAGTTATACCTCTGGTATTGCAAGCGTCCAAATTCTACGGTAACTGCTTAATATCAGGCGGGCCGTATGCTTGTTTGCCAACCAAGAAGTATAAAAAACGCTATTTAAAAAAAAATTGGTACGGTTAGCTGTAAAAGAAATCACAGAGCTGATCGGAGTTCGCCACCGACGACTCCACTCTTTGCGCTCCACTCCTTTCCGCTCCATTTGAAGACATTCAACCTAACCATTGTATATAAATCACTGCTAAAACAAAAATTATAATTTGAAGTACTTCTAAATATAATCTGTGCCTAAATAATGGAACAGTTGTCGTCATGCTAGGGGCTCTATTTATGCCAAATGTACAAAGTTTAGCATAATGTTATTGTTATGTAGATTACTTGTTTTTGGTTGTTTAGGGCTTGTTCTCAGTAGAGTGCCATAATCTTTTCTGGGTTAGGTACCTACAAGGTACTGCTTTAAATCAACGAATTGGCCTTAGGAAAAAAGTATGCTGGCATTTGTTTTAATGACGTTAATAAGTATCATGAATTTGATCTAAATGAATAAATGAGTTTGACTTTGACTTTGTCTTTGACTTTAGTCGTAATATGAGTGCCTGACAGCTGCATGATTGCATTATGCTGCAGTTTCTTTCTTCAAGCAATAAGTTATAAGGTTTCTAAAGGGTCGGCAACGCACAAGTGATACTTGTGGTGTTGCAAACGTCCATACGCTACGGTAACTGTTTACCATCAGGCGGGCCGTATTCTTGTTTGCCTCCTTGGTAGTATAAAAAAAATGCATCCAATGTGAATAGTATAAATGTAAACTTATTGTTGTTATCTGTTTCTTAAATGTACAGTATTGTGTAGTATTTGCCTACTTACTTTTACATATTAATTTGACTTTTATAAAAAGCCAATTCTCTGTGTTACGAAGGACTTTAACAAACATACAATTATCGGCCAAAAAGTACACCAAGACTCGGGACAACCAATTATGGACCAATGTTTTGTATCTTGTGAGGATCGAACCCGTGCAGTGGTATTAATTGACGAGGTAATCACTTAAGCCACTGAACCAAGCATGCAGTAAAATTGACCCAGAACAACTCGTTGTAGGTCACACAAAGTTTTGTCTTGTGTGGAAAATCAAACCCACAACCTTGTATAAAGCAGGCGCATACTGCGGCCACTGGACCACCAAGGCAGTCAAATATCTTCTGCACAGATGGCTAGCCTCCATCAAAATTTACCGCTATGGGCGAAAATTTAGTTAAAAATACCTAATTTGGAACCTAAGTTGCTATGTTTACCTAAGTTGGTGTCCGTGTGTTGACGGATTAAGAATACAAAGGTCACCACCCCCTTCCATCCCGAGGGCGTCGTAAAGTCGACTAAGGAAAGTAAATCTAGCAGACAATATCCACTGCAAGAGAGGGAAATCTCGCAAAACCCTATACCAACCCGTCTGGCTAGCGTGGTATAATAGGCTAATATCCCTCCAAATGTTTCGTGGAGACCCGTGCCCAGCAGTGGGACGTTCATGGATTGAGATGATGATGACCTTATTTGGCCTTTCAGATGTCTTAAAATCTCTGACGCATTAACTTGAGAATATTTAGACAAAGTATCTATTTGTATATTTAATTATCTCATAGCAACACAGAGTAAAGGTCATTGTCGTGTATTGCCAACTTGCCAAAGTCAGGCGATGAAAGTGTTGTTAAAAATCATTAGGCAACATGTAAACTGGCAACGGGACAAGTTGGGTGAGGACATGTTTGTAGGCGGAAGCGGTAGCGTTTTGAAATAACAATGTACGACAGGGGCGTAGTACGTAGTATGATTTATTTGCATTTTTTACCGACTTCAAAAACGAGGAGGTTATCAATTCGTATGTTTTTTTTATGTTTGTTACTGCATTACTCCGTCAGTTATGGACCGATTTGAAAAAATCTTTTTTTATCTGAGAGGACATACTTAATACCTATGTTAGACTATGGGTTTAAAGGTATTTGAAAATTTTACAATTTGCCGTATTAAAGTCGGTTTTTTTTTTGCTAAAATTATATACACTTTCTTTTCTAGTACACTTTTTAAATACTTGATACATCATTTCTAGACTTCCTCACATCCTTTCGTATTTAGTACCTACACTTTCGCAAAATATACACTTATAAATTTTTTATAGGTAAGAGTTATCAGACTGTAGAAAATGTCACTTACTCTTATACCAACTACGTTTTTCTATTATATTCTATGACAACATCAGTTTTTATTGTTTATCTAGCTTTTCACAGTGTAATAAGCAATTATTATTAATTGGCAAAAGCCATTAAAACAGTGGATAGGGAGAATAATATTATACTCCTAGTGGCCCACACCTACTTCGACCGGGTTAAACTATTTTTAGCTCAACTTTCTTTTTTTTTGCATAAGAACAATAACGAATAAAGCAAAAAAATAATTACCGAAATCGATTTAGCTGTTCTCGAGATTTGCGCTTAGCAACACATTCAGCGATATTTTTTTATATTATACTCGTAGTTAATTTAAATACATTTTTGTTTTTATCTCACCAAAACTTTTTTTTAGTACACCTACTATGTTCATCTCTGTATCACCCGAGGTCGATTGGGCGAGAATGCCTATGGCATTATGTATGCCTGTGTGCGATTATGCATAGTTTTTAAATATATAATAAAAGAAAATTTCTCTGAATGAACAGACATGTACTCAGGAACACGTTGTGTTCTTCTGTAAATTTTCCCTTCACTCTTCGTTTTCTATTATTCTTTCCTTTCTTTGCAAAAGACCGCTTACCATTAAGGTAAGCTCTTAACCTGGCCGTAAGTTTTGACTGTACCTTATAAACTATCGGGCTGTATTCTTCTCTAAAAACTCTGCCAGTATAAAAACAGTATACAATTAACCACTCAAGAAAGCTCGTTTATTTTTTCAGCACAAATCAAATTACCTAACCATAAAAGAGGAAATGTTTCTTCATAAAAAACAAAACGGTACCCCGCTTAGCAAATATCTCATGCTTGAGTTAACATAAGTGTTTGCTTCTGTTTACCTACTCATGTATGAATATCTACGGAAAAGAAAATGTATTACTGGTATTGGTTTCTTTTGTGATATCAGCTCGGAGCTCTGCAATTTAGTTCAGGTTAGATGATAGATATTTTGTGCAGGTATGGATTTAATATATGCTGCTATTTACCGCCCTTGCGGGTTAGGTACATCTGACTGCTCGCCAACTTAGCCCAGCGTGGCGACAACCGGCTTACCTTGAGGTGACTGACCCCCTGGTAGGTATAGATTTCGTTCTGAGAATTATTTTGTTGAACATTATTGAGTATATACGTACCACTGATAGACACAGGTCCTCTCCTACCATACGAGCTGGATTAGGACGTCATCCACCTTCACTCAATCGTACAATAGAGTATTGCGTTACCATTTCTATTCCACATACTTCACGCGGCTTAATCCTGCCTCTAGAGCAACGGTCACCACTTACCTTCAGGTAGCTCGCTTGCTATCTGCTACCGTCAGCAATAAACATAATTATCACCTCAGACGAAGACCCCAAGGATTTCCCCAATATTCGATCTGAGGCCCCGCGCAAACGAGCCGTGTGGCAGCCAATGGTGGCTAGCGACAAACAGTTTACAGGATTTTTCATACAATTTGTATGAACTCGCCGCATATACGTAGCGAGTGGCGGCCACTCGTGACTTCCAATCCCATGCGACTTTGCCGTGATACGTCACCGGTGGCGACCACTCACTACTTCAGCAGGAGAATAAAACAAATTGTAGCGGCCACCGACCACCATCGTTTACGCGGGACCAAAGAACGTGGCGCACGATAGCCACTGGTGGCTTTGGTCGGTGGCTCCTTTGCACGGAGACTTAAGCTGATCTTAATTTACTAAAGTTGCAGCAGTAATAAAATCAAATAATAAAATATAATCACCAAAGTTTTATATATTTTTTGTATCAAGTTGAAGTCGCTTGCTTTGTGACTATGTTCAATCCTTCTTTTTAACTTCCTAACGAACTGAGCTCATAATTATTTTAGAAAAAGTAAAAAATATCTTATTTTTATGACACCTGTTGAGCATAGGTCTCCTCTATCAAAAGAGTTTAGGGCTTTATCCATACATACTGGCTTAAGACAGGTTGGTGGATCAGACATGCCTTAAGATTTATTATTTTAAGTTGTCTGAGTTCCCTCACAATGTTTTCGTTAGCAGATACTAAATCATTTTATTCATCATTACTCATTAGTCTATCGCTGTATTGGCAGTCCACTGCTGGACATAGGCCTCTTCAAGCGTAGGTACGCCATGTAATTCGTAGGCATTGGTGTTGCCACATTTTTTCATTTGTACAATTCAGTCACTTTCCCACTGTTTCACCTTCTAAGGAAGGAAAAAGGTAAATAAATATAGCCATATCGAATCTAATTTTTATTTCGTCGCTTTTAGGACCCCTACATAAGAAATATACAACAATGCCAAAAGATAAGAAGTTTCCATTCGTTTTGCTACTTATGAAAGATATCTATTATACTTATGTATTACAATTTTAGCGTCGCCGCACACTGACCACCAATCACAACCGCAAAACGCTGCCACCATATTTTCTGTAGTTTTCATACATTTTATATGGACTCGCCACACACAGTAGATGCCGGTGGCTGCCATATGCTACAAATAAAACGTATGAAAACGGGTTGGTGGCAGCGTTTTCTGGCTGTCATCTGTGGCCTGTGTGCGGCCACCCTTACCGATGTCAATCTTAAAGACAGTTTCTAACATCGAAAGTTTAATTTTGTCCAATGAAAACTGAGAAATACAAACCTGCAGTTTCACCCATGTTTAATTTAGATTTCGTTACGTGTTGCGTTTATTGTTACTGTCAAGCTACCAATAGGTCGTAACGTGATGTTAAAAAACCTATAACCTTCTTCAAGAATTGGACTGTCAAATGCAAAAAGATTTTAAAATTGATTTTGAAATTTGACTGGCAAGTCCAAAGATAAACGCCTTTAAACGTACAAATTAAGTATAGATGTTTATTAAAGTAAGTATAGATATGTCAATGTGCCTCTGTAGTAGTAAAGTTAGAGTCCATAGTTGCAGAGTAACTTAGTTGGAAATGTGGTTAACCAGACTTTACAAGCCCTTGGGGCCTTAGCACAGTTAAACAGGACAAATGCGAACTTACGTTTAAATTTAGGTATCTCTTGATTATTGTATTTTATTACTAAGACCCTTCACACTACGGTTATTTGCATCGACACCTTGAAATCGTCTGTGTATAGCTTGTATCTATATCTGTGGCTGCTACAGTGCTTTTAGGTTACACATGCTTGTATCGATGTAAAAAGTCGTAGTCATCATCCTCTTTATGCTTGTGTTTCAGAAGACGTTTTTTTCTATGTTACAATGTATCTCTTAAGCAGTAGCGTGTAACATTTCTAAATAATAATATCCGTTTACTATTTTATGTTAGATGATAGATTAGGCCTACTTCTGTATCTTAATAAGCCACTCAGTATGAAAGTATAATCTTATGGATTTTTAATAAAATATAGTGATTTAATGTATTCCTCAGGTTTTTTTGGACAAACATTAATTTATTAATTTACATTTAGTTTAAGTTTCATATCTTTTTAGACCGAATAAATAGTTTTTATTATGAATAAATAAAGAACACAAAATTATCAACAAACATAACATTTGTACTTTAAGAGCTCTATCAAATTATTTGGTTAAAATATTTACATTATATTGAAAAATAACTTTGGAGTATAGTAACACATAAATAATGTTGCCAGGTGTACAATCAAAATTAACACAATATAAAACTATAATAATAATAATATCTAAGGAGAACTCATACACGGCCATCTGATCTAGAACTATACAGGCATAGTATAAGGAAGAATTACTCTTTATATAGTGAGGATATTGTCTTATTATGACAGAATAAATACCTACCGTTCACAGCCAGGCGGTTTTCGAACATCAAACGCCGCTAGTTGCAGACGCTACGTTGCCAGCCCGAACTTGTATGACTGAAAAACTGAATCGGTCCTGAGCGATAGGTAGAGAGATATTTTTCCTTAAACTATGCCTGTACTATGATAACCAGACAACTGGTAAGCATACTTATATATTTCTAATACATATTTACATATTATAGAAAAATGATCACCCAGATACAGAACTAATCGTCATGTTAATCACGCAAATATTTTGTCCTGAGTGTTATTAGTACCTTTTTAGACTTTAAACTCACTAAACACTAGATCAATAGGCCAATGAAACTTAAAATACCATTTAGTTGTTTTCCAAGATTTTATTATTTTTTTAGTTTTTAAGCTACCTTTAGATGAAATAACGTACATACTCAGTGGAAGAAAAACGCACTCGAAATCTGGTATTAGTGACTGGCGCGAAGATAGGTCACCAATTGCCCACCTAAAAGATTGTAATTGTATTCAATTATAACATTGGGTTTTATGATGGCGTTTCCTCATAACCTCATGGCACCGTACACCTTAAACGTTTAGCTACAACGCGTTCTTATCTGTTATTTTACCTGAACTTCATTTTTGCTTCTTTTTATTGTTTTATCTCAAAAAATGATTGGAACTACCACCAGTTTATGTTTTCGATAGCGATTCCCTTCCACCTAGAATAAGTTATGTATTAATATTGATTATAACACTCTGTATTTTATAATGTTGAAGATATCCAGTTACTTTGTCGAGTTTATCGAGTCTATAATATAAATCACAGAATAAGTTGTATTACGTTTTTATAACTCGATAACTTTCAACATTTACAAAAAAAATTACTCACTGTAATTAAATAAATGTACTATGATGGCATAATAAGGCATTAGTTCTAATTATTCAAGATTTACAAAATGAATTTTAGACCTAATAGTACTGAGAAATTTGATATCAGTATTATTATTATTATTACAGCTATTTATTAACAACCACAATATTCACAAATGGAAAGAAACTACATCAAAGAAATTTAGTATATGTACGTTTATTAATTAAAACATCAAATTGAATTGTCAAATTATTTTTTTTCCAAGCGTAGTTTCCCCACACGGTATCTGCAATATATTCACCTATTATTATTTATACTTACACGTATTATTAACTCTACTTAAACTGTCATTAGTATTATTAACAATATTTACAACACTAATTTTGTTCTAAAGTAATCTATTTTTAAATAAGTCATAAACTAAATAACATAGTTACGTATTAACATATACATAATATAAGCATACATTATTATAATAATAATTTATTATGAATTTGGAAAACATATTTTGAAAAAGCTCAAACTGAATTTACTGTTGACATTATTGTGAGCTTTACTGCTATGAAAATAAAGTTAGAAATGCCAAATAATGTTTTTTTAATAAGTGTGATTGAGTTAGCATGTGAGAAAGTATATAACAACAGATTTATTCTAAATTCTTATAATTATATACTAAATTGTTCAATAGCTGTATAACTGGCAGTGCCTATTATTGTTACTTATTAAGAACAATTTTTACATTCTGATATATGCTTTACATCTTATTATTATATACATATAAAATGACAATTCTCTATATAATGTAAAAATACATAAAATTGAAATCTATACATAAGAAATAATAATATTTATGACACCCAAACGGAGGTTGAATTCTATATCTACTATCACATGGATTAATACTTCTGACTAATTTTATGTCATATACATCACTAGCGAGCCGTTCCGACTTTACTCGGGACTGCATGGTTAGTTCTGTGGCTTAAGTGATTACCTCGCCATTTACTACTGCGCGGCATGTTGTGGGTTCGATCCTCACACGGGACAATAATTTGTGTGATTCACAAATGGTAATTGGGTGTACTTGTGTACTTTGTGTCCGTTAATTGTACGTTTGTGAAGTCTACCGCGACACAGGGCTTGTTCCCTAGAGTCTTTAAAAAAAATACAATTTTTACCCGTTTACTGATTGAATGTTCAAAAATCCCTTATAGGGGATAATTTACTGAATTAAAAATAATTAACAACACAATTTTATGTTTGTAGCCACAGCCAAAGTGACCAAGTGACAATCACAGCGGTTTAGACTTTGCGTTGATGTCAGTCAATCAGTCAGTCAAAACAAGTAATTATTAATGTATAAATGTCCAGCTGTGTGAAGTAGGGATAGCTCGCTAGTATACATCATTACATGTTACATTATAATACACTTCTAATAATATAAAGTTTATGAAATTCACAACATCTTATATAAATTTTATTACCATTTTCTCAAATAAATTTACCTCTTTGGTCATTCCGGAATTATTAAATAACTCACATTTCATACCTTAATACATTAAAATGACTTAAATTATTTTACCATGTGATTTAAATTAACTTAAATCTACTATTTTATTATTAACTACTAACACGTAATATTTATTATATCCATTTCTCCTTGAGAGAAAATCGTGGCTAAGACAATTCGTCATAATAAGAATAATTTACAACATTATAATAATAATAAACGTACCTTATTATTATACGTGTAAATAATAGTAATAATATGTACAATAGCTTCTATTTACTACTACTTAATACATATTTTCATACACTCGCTGCAAGACACTTGCAGATATAAAATGGCTTAATAATTATTTATTTTACATCAAATGAAACCTCGAGTACATTTACGTAAGTAACGACTAGTTGGATAGAAACAGCCTTTTATAATACACACAAATTATTTAAATGAAATCGACAAAATCAACACTGTTAGACCTCGGCTCTATAAAAAGTCTTAATTAGATCACAGTATCTAGGTCTCTTGTGTCGACCACCGGCATTGTCAATCATAGAAAGCTTTCCGAAGCTCTAGTCTCTTCCCTATCAACGGCAGACACTATTTCGACACCTTCATCATAATTATGAAGTTTTGTTGTATTATTTATACAATAGTGCTGATCTGGATCACCATACTGACTGTGGTAGAACTCCTCCCGCATCATATGGTTCAAGTTCGAACACCTGAAGAATAGGATCTCTTGGAACGGCTTTCTAAAGTCCCTGTTCAGGGTCGCGTAAATTACGGGGTTAAGTAAACTGTTTAGGTAGCCTAACCAGAGGAAAATTGCACTTACTGCGTCAGGAATGACATTTTCTTCGACGAATGGTCGAATTAAGGCTAGTACGAAGAATGGTAGCCAGCAGATCACGAAAGCTGACATTATTATTCCGAGTGTTGTTGATGCTTTACGTTCTTTGGCTAGTTGGAATCTCAGCTTTTTGTTATGCGTCGCTGATGGATGCAGTAAATCTTTGGCAATATGGCTTTTGTGAGCAAAATTGGAAAACGACGATCGAATTCTATTCGTAGTGGTTTTTTGACTGCTTTCTGAGGATTGTCTTCGTCTCTCCTTAGCTACTGGTTTACCTGGTACCAACTGAGTTGGAGACCGGTTAATCGTGTGAATAGGTTTGGTGGGTGTCTTTGGATTTTGCAACATTGGACACTGAGACTCGTTGGATTTTCTTTGGCCGCTGAAACATCTTCCAATTGTGCTTTCTGTTTTATCTACGCTACACTGTAACAAAGAAATAATTACATTTTATTTTCTATAGTCTGTCTATACGTCTTTCCTGGCATCAACTACAATGCCAAAAATAAAATGTATCATTACCGTACAAACAATTGAGCCTAGCTTTAATATTACATTAGCTCGATAGAAGACTACAGCCAAATAAATACATACAGTAGTGTAGTTGTGTTCCAGTAGTAGTAGTATTAGGTATATTAAAGGGTGATTACCTTTTTGCAATTGTAAATTACGACATTTTTAGGGCTGCATAATAAAATTATTTTATTTATTTATTTATTAAACTTCATGCACATAGGTACATAGGCGGACTTAATGCTATAAGCATTCTCTACCAGTCTACCACAGGTGATGCAGAGATAATCGAAGTAGGTGCAGTCAATGAAGCAAGAAAGACAAGTTAAACATAATTACCAAATAAGACAAAGCAATAAATACTAAGCTACATAGATAAATATACAAGTATGTATATATATATATATATATATATATATGTATGTATATGTAATTACATAATATAGATACTTATACAGTTATAAATATATAAAATAATAACATAATAAATAGTTAACGAGATAATTCCAACAATTTCTCCAAGAGGAGAGCCTTAACTTTCAGTTTGAATGCAAAACGGTTAGTGGCCATCCTGACTTCAAGAGGCAACTCATTCCAGAGATGAATAGCCTGGGCTACAAACGAAAAATGAATAAATCCAGTTTTATGGGTGTGACAGACTAGGAGAAGGTTCTTTGACGAGCGAAGGTTTCTATCGTGAATAGAGCACAAATATTGGAAGTATGGTGTTAAATAGGAAGGGAGAGAAGGGGAGTTGAGAATAGAATAGAGAGTAGTGAGGGCACGCAAACTACGGCGTTGACGAATAGGTAACCATTTCAATTCAGAGCGAAAGGTAGACACATGGTCATACTTACGAAGATTATAAATGAATCGAATGCAGTTATTAAGAAGCCGGTCATATTTGTTGAGAAGATCTGCATTCAGGTCATAGTAGCACACATCACCATAGTCAATTATGGGAAAGATTAAGGTCTGCACAAGCATTGTCTTGGTCCTAGTAGGGAGAAAGTTTTTCAGACGATAAAAGGCCCGAAGAGTTCCAGTAACTCTATGACTCACATTGGTAACCTGAGCCTGACAACTGAGAGTGGTATCGACAAGCAATCCAAGATCCTTAACCACAGGACTGAATGGTATAATTGAATTATTATAGATGAGAGGTGGCAGGGTACTGATGGATAACCTGCTCATCATGCGGTGGCTACCCACTATAATGGCTTGACATCTAGCGGGATTAACGGCTAAGCCAAACCTGTTAGACCAATTCCTTAATTCTTCAAGGTCGCTATTTAAATTGGTAATTGCTGAAGATAAATTCGTTGTGCATGCTTGTGAGTACAACTGCAAGTCATCAGCATAAAGATGATACGCACACTGAAGATTCTGGGTTAGGAGATTAATAAAAACTGAAAAAAGTAACGGAGAAAGAATGCCACCCTGAGGAACCCCAGAGTCAAGTTCGCACCAACTTGATGAAGAATCATCAAGGCGGACCGACTGCTGGCGCCCCTGAAGATATGTTGAGAACCATTCCAGTGTATCAGACGAGATCATGAAATAGGAGAGGATAGATAGAAGGATGTGGTGACTGACGGTATTGAAGGCATTCGAAAAATCAACCAAAGCCAGCACAGTGACTTTGGAGTCTTCCATGCCCTCCCTAATATCGCCAGTCACTTTTAGGAGAGCGGAAGTGGTGCTATGTCCCGGTCGAAAGCCGGATTGCAGAGGACTCAAAAGTTCATTACGAAACACAAACTGAGACAATTGTTTGTGAACGCAGGCCTCAAGGATTTTAGAAGTGAAAGGAAGGATGGAGATAGGTCGAAAATGTTCAGGGAGAGTAGGATTGGAAATTTTAGGAAGAGGAATGATGAAAGCTTTACGCCATAAGGAAGGAAAGGTGTTGCTATATAGGGAAAAGTTAATGATATGGCATAATGCTGGAGTCAGATGATCAAGTATGGGTAAAATCATACGACGACTGATGCCATCGTAACCCACCGCATTGGACTTGATCGAAAGGATAATTTTTTTGATCTCGCCTGCTGTTACTGGAGAAAACTTAAAAGGATCAATGTTAGGAGAGGATAAACCAGCTATGTAGTTCGCAGTATGACACCTGGTTTGGTGATCAAGTTGGACAGAGGTGGAGAAATGACGGTTGATGTCATCCAAACCAATTGTCAACCGCTGATCTGCACGTCGCTGTTTGCCAATACCTAGTGTCCCGAGGAACTTCCAGATATTAGCGGGAGAAGAGGAATTAATGTTGTCAAAAATATGGCGGCGTTTGGCGTTACGTATCATCTGATTACACCTATTCCTTGCAGTTTTGAAGAGGGACCAGTTATCGTCTGAACGCTCCCTCCTAAACTTTCGAAATGCCCTATCCCTCCGCCTCATTGCCATTTGGATACCTCTGGACATCCAGGGCGCAGGAGGGCGTTTTAATTTGATTTTCCTGATGGGGGCATGTTTGTTATAAAGATTGATGACAACACTGTTGAAGATATCGACCTTTTCGTCAACAGTGGTAGCCACCACCAGTGAATCCCAATTACTCTCAGAAGCGTCCTTACAAAGCCTTTCAATGTTCATTCGCCCAAAACAACGCAAGTGCAGAATTCTAGGACGGGATTTAGGTGGTTTTAGGTTATAGGAGAGGTAAATTAGGTCGTGGAGGGAAAACCCAGGTGCAGGATTTTGACCGTGAGAGCGGACTAGGGAAGGAGCCGAGGTAAGGATCAAGTCTAGCAAAGTGTCATGCCCGTCAATATTGTGATGAGTGGCATGTAAGGGAAGGACATGAAGGCTGGTAGACTCAATGATCTGATGGAGTTTACGGGAACGAGGGGAGTTTTGAGCAAGGAGGTCGGTATTGAAATCGCCCATGATGATATGATGTGCATATTCTGACCCTAAAGATTCCAGAATCGATTCGAGACTGGAGAAGTAATCAACAGAAGGGGGACAATAGACAACACCTAAAACAGTTTTGGCTCCTCTGACAGAAACTTCAAGGAAGAGAAATTCAGCGGAAGCAGAATAACAAGGAGGCGAAGAAAATAGTACTTTATAGGATAAGGAACTGCGAAGGTAAATAGCCACCCCACCCCCTCTCCTGTCAATCCTATCATTCCGAATAAGAATGAATCCAGGGAGGGGGTAGGTGGTAGACAAGAGATGAGATTTCAGCCAAGTCTCTGAAATCAGGATGGCATGAACGTTAGAATCACTGAAAGCCTCGAACAAATCACCGTAATGACTCGGAATACTTTGCGCATTTATGTGGCAGACATTCAACAGACAATTGGAGGATTGATCGAAGGTCCGCCGCACAAAGTCACCAAGCGTATCTGTAAATGATGAGAAACTGTCGTTAATCGAAGAATTTGTGGAATTAATGGCAGAGTGAAAAGAATCATTGTCAGATGACATAAAATTAAATAATTATAAATATAATATATAAATAATTATAAATAACGTTTACGCTCACTAATTATGTGCAATACTTCTATCTTTGCACCACCTACCAGCAGACACATACACAAAATCTTAAGAGAACAGACAAAAATAGTGAAAAAGCACAGACAAAACAAAACGCGACATTAAACAAAACGATAAATTACAACTATTGAGTTTCCGAACGCAACCTTTACAAAAATACTAAGACAAATTGACTGACACTACTGACAGTTGTCAAAATATATTCTATGAAGTATACTTTTACAAAATAATTACGAAGGTAGAAGACATACAAGGAAAAATAAAATAGTCTATGTAAGAATATAAACAAACAACAAGGTAATGGAAACCGACAGATATATAAAATAAGAAATGTTCAATAGTCGCGGCCAATAAGATGACAGAAAAAGCACGAGAAAATAGAAAACAACAGAGGGCACTATTTACGAAGGTTTTTGTTGTTAGAGTTTAGTCCAGACGCGTCGCCTCCACTCCCGGGTACACTCATAGCTGCAGACGTAATACTGGCTTTTGGGTATTTATCCAGCAACGGGCCGAGGTCATCAGGAGAAATTATTTTATGACGGCTTCCATCCGGCGCTTTAACCAAGATTACGCCATCCTGTGTCCAGCAAGCTCTTATCCCGAAGTGCTGGCGAGCCTTCCCGAACGCCGTCTGTCGTACTTTGGTCAGGAACTCTCTGACCGTGACTGCAGAGCCCTTGAACGCCGACTTCGCCCGCCAAACAGCAGACTTATGGTCCAGCCTCGAGAAACGAACCAGAATAGGCCGATGGTGATCCTTATTAGGAGTGCCCAACCTGTGACAGACTGTTAAATCCGGTGCTGTGATGTCCTGTAGCTTGAGCTTCCCATGCACAAGGTCAAGTGTGGTTTTGACACAGTCCTCCTTATCGACCTCCGGTACACCCAGGAAGATCAGATGTTTCCGCCGATGTCTGGACTCCAGCATGTCAACTGACCGGTGGCATTCATTAATTTGCCTACGTAACAAATCAAGCATTCTGAACATAAGCTCACGGAATGTCCGGAACTCCTCTGCAACTTTGGCCACAGTATCCTTTGCTGGTCCTCCGGTCTGCAACTGTGCCTCAAGCTCAGTCATTCGCTTATTGAAGCAATCTTCGAGACTTTTCTGTGCTGAGACAATGTCATTCAGTTGAGCCATAGTGATAGTGTGTGTGTAGGTTATGTGCTGGCAGGTGGTATTTATGGAGACTGTGTTATTGTCTCATATAGTCAATGCTAATGTAAGTACACTTAATTAACACTGTGTTACACTGTTTAAAGTCAGAAATATTGCAAAACACTTGTTTATTTTAATTAAAAAAAGTTTACAAATTTAATGGATGTGTTCACTTTTTTTGCACCTACCGCCTTTTTTTCAAAATTATGTTATGTAAATATAAATTACATTCAATAACTGGCTACTAAAATAGGTAAAACAATGTCCAAACTGAATTGAAATAATGTTACGTAATTTCCGCTGCAACTTATCATTTGTTCCTCTGAGAATAAAAGTTTGAAATACTCACCGTGGTGTTGGTACTCGCCGTCGATCCCCTCGGGGGAGGTTGTGAGGATTGGTTGCCCAAAAGTTTCGCTTCAGCTGCTCCCCCATTCTTCACATTTATCTCGAGGTAGCAATGAGTTTCTAAATGTGATTGAGCTCTTTTCTCATCTTTTACAATCTTTCTAGCAGCACTAAATATTTTATAGTAAACCACAATCATAACAGTCAATGGTATGTAAAATGAGCCCATGGTTGCGTAGATTTGATACACCTGGTTCTGTGACACAGAACATGAAGTTGGAGACTTCTCATTACCTAATATTAGGACCGGTGGGAGGGATATACAGGCTGCACTTATCCATACGATAAACACACAGAAAAGCATTCTTCGGGGAGTTCTTTTAACACCATATTCTAAAGGTTTTGTTATAGCATAATAACGATCCACCGAGATCATGCAAAGATTAAGAATACTTGCAGTACAAGATAATACATCACTTGATACCCAGAAATCGCAAATCACCGGTCCGAAAGGCCACGTTCCCATAATATCGTAAATAGTAGCGACCGGCATCACCATAAGAGCCACACAGAGATCACTTACTGCCAACGACACAATCAAGTAATTACTAGGTCTTCTTAATTTACGAACTAAACGTACAGCGACACAAACGAGAACGTTCCCAACTATCGTTCCTACCATAACAATCATAAAAAGTAAGATGAGGAGTATAGTTACGGGAGTAGAATATTTTGAATGTTTTATGTAACTGGCCTTCAAGATTGTGGAGTTGTCTTCTAAAGTAAAGTTCACTGTAGAGTTGGGGTTGCTGATGTTAAACTCTGGACTAAGAGTTGTCTCGAAGTCAGTCGAGGCTAGTGCCGGTCGCAAAAGAATAGATGCCAGTACGAGAAGACACGAAGGTAAGGCAACAAAGCTAGGCAGTGAACGGCGGGAATTAGGACTTTGAGTCGCCATACGAATCCCTTGATTGGGTATCGATTAATTTGTTCGTAAACTTGACGTAACCATACATTGGTTTTGTTTCTCAATTTTGTATCTACGATATTTAAATTGCGTAAATAAATCAAGTTTGAAAAATAACTTCGTCGCGAAGCTTTTTGGTCTTAGAATGGCGCGTCTGATTACAATTGAGAATGGGCTTTAATTGACATATTGCTTGGATTGTGTTTTCAATTCGGAGCCGAGCCATTTGAATGTACGATGGTTGAGGATTTTTGTTCTTGTGGTGTTGTGATAAGGTTCGTTTTTGATTCAGTTTGAGTCTTAGGTCGGAGTCAGCAGGGTGTGTTGTTTTATTGCGGGAGCAATGCGACGCGAACGGCTGCTACTTCAATATCCCGTCTGCGGATTGCTTCATTAGTGCCGTCGATTGGTGAAGAAAATTTCCGATCTGAAAAGAAAGAAACAATTTTTAAACACTTTTTATTATCAAGTACTTTAGTATTAATGTATTGTAATTTTTTTAACTGTAGTCATGAAAATGTTCTTTGCATAATACATGCAATTTTGTATAAAGAGGCCAATGAAGACATAGCTCGGTCTGAAGATAATAATGTATTGCATGAATAAAGCTCATAAAAATGTATAACGCTGGTGTTTCAAAGTAGCCTTCACAATATTCGAATCTGTTTATAAAGACTACATTATTTTTGTAATATTCCTAAAGTACAGAAGTGAAGCGATGCTTCGCGTGACTGGAAGCCTAGCTTGTTCTCGCATAGAGCATCAGTATAGCCATTCAAAGTGGCAAAGCCACTAGCCTTTAGTTGACATTTGGTGCGAAATAGTAAGTATGACGCCTTAATTAAATTAACCATGTGATTTTTTAGTTGGAGAAGGTATAGGTTTAGTTTTGTTCTAAGTGTATTACAGTTAAATAAATTTGTTTCAAGATAGCTCAACTTAAACTCAAACTGAAGCATCATCAGATTGTGTAGAATACTTGCATTATCATTCATAATATCGCAAGTTTTGAAAGGCAAGTATCTACCTATCTTTGTCTTCTTCACCAAGAAGAAAGAGACGTTAAAGTTTTATAGTATACAATATGTAGGTATTACTATAGGCAGATTTAATGTATAAGGCATTATATTCTACTATGTGTCAGGAAAAATGATTCTAAAGTTAAATAACTGAAATGCGTTTTCACCGTAACGGTTATCATGAAGTTATGCCGTTTTAGCACTGCATAATTCTTTTCCTAACTTGGAGACCCACACTAAATAGATATTATACCACTTGCAACCATTGTGGATCGTAAAAATAATAAAATGATATATAAAGAGTTATAATGACGTCACTACAGCCATATTAGGTATGTGGTACCTATTTAGTCAGCGACAACATTTTTACGATGATTATCAATCAGGGTAAATCGTTTTGTTACCTTGTTTGTTGTGAGCATACGTTTGTATGAGCACGATGTAGTTTTGGCTAGGTTTGATATACGGCTTTGGTCATTGCATAAGAATAATATAATTGCTAATAGTAATAATAATATCTTCAGAGAATCCATCTATATTAATATTATAAAGCTGAAGAGTTTGTTTGTTTGGTTGAATGCGGATATCTCAGAAAGTACTGGTTCGATTAGAAAAAAACTTTTTTTGTTGAACAGTGCATTTATCCAGGAAGGCAATAGGCTATATAACATCACGCTATGATCAATAGGAACGGAATAGTAGTGAGATATGTTGCAAAACCGGGAAAATGTTATTCTTTTCCTGAGTTTCAAATTACCACGCGGACGAAGTCGCGGGCGGCCCCTAGTTTTTTATACGACTGCTATTTTTCACTAAAATAATATGTATGCCTAGCAAAAATCGCTCTTAGCTATAAAGCTGGTCATTGTACATTTTTTTTAACCTCCAACTAAAAAGAGGGGTGTTATAAGATTAACGAGTCTATCTGTGTATCTGTGTGTCTGTACGTGGCATCATAGCTCCAATACGAATGGAAGGATTAATTTGTTTGATTGCTGACATAATCAAGATAGTTCTTAGCTATGATAGTTTGAAGCCTATGATGATGCAGGAACTTGAACTGCATTATGAAAAAATGGAATATCTAATATCTTTTGAAGTACGCAACGGATTTTTATGCAGTTTTCAGCAATAGATAGAATAATTCAAAAATAAAGTTTTTTTATGTACAATACATGCATATTATAGTTGATATATGTAGGTCAAGGAGACCGAAGCGAAGCGAATGCGGATCGCTCGATCGAAGTGTCAAAAATATTTAAATTCAATTAAATGATGAAATTAAATGAAAAAAAAAATTGAGGATTTTATTTTTCAATTTACGAATGCAATGCGTTAAAAATCCTTAGTATGTGAAAGTTACAAGCTAGCGGCTGTAACGCTAATTTAAAACTACATCACATTTCTATCAATGTTGTTTAATAGTGTTCAAAGTTAATAATGCAATGCAAATATAAATTAGAACAATGCAACGTGTAATATTTCATTAACCGTAGGCTTCATATTGTTCACTATACGGAACATTATGCTCGGCCCAATATGAAGCCGTGACGGTGCGTTTCTGTTAATGGCGGTACGCTAAAATACGCTGTTTCATCAGACAACGACAATTAAATGGATATCCTGGATATTGTTAGAATAGGAGTCTGTATGAGAATTTATATTTTCAAAAATTTTTTTTTGTAGAACTCTCAAATTATAATATAATTAGGTTGTGTAATCTGAGAACACACAACTGTGTCTATATGATGGACGAATGTAGACAAACAAAAGATAATCGTGCTGGTAACAACCCAATGTCCCACTACTAGGCACGGTCTTCAAGAGATCTTAGCGGGTTAAGGTTAAGATTTAGTAATGCTTTCCTCCAACGTAAGCTGGTAGTAAATTGTTTTTTAAAATATTTTGTGGATTTTATACGTTTAGTACCTACAAAATGTAATATTAACATTGGTTTTGTCACCTGGGATCAAATATGCCTGAACTCTTAAACTCTCACTCATCATACTTATATTACCTACTCTGGCAAAAGACGTCCACTAATGGAATAAAAACTGCTTTCAAGGATTTTCACAGTACTCAGTCTTGACCTGACCTTGTCCACGGTCTGCCCACATCTTTTACCAGGTCGATCAGCCCACGTGCACCTTGGAGGCCTGCCAGCGATGTGTCTATTAGTTCTTGGTCGCTACTCCAGAAACTTTTTAATTTCGATAATACAATCTACGAGATGGATAAGAATGTATTGACCCGTTGTATTATTTGCGGCTAAAAATATAATTCCAAGTCTTTTTGCGTAGGTGTCGTACGAAATCACTAGGATAATAAATGAAATTGGGATAACAGATGCCTGTGTAATTTTCATTTTCTTACGCCTACTGCTTAAAAAGATATAATCTTAATGAAAAAATGGCCTAAGAAAATAACGCCACTATATCACCTTTAACATTATGGTAATTAACACAAAATAAATTAGTATAAGAAAAGGTGGTATATAGAGAAAAATAACAGTCTCGTAATGTATCTTTTTTTAAAAGACTACTCCCGCACTAGAGAACACGCTCTGTGTCGCGGGGGTTTTTACAAACGTACAATTAACGGACACAAATTACACCCAGACTCAGAACAACTCTTTGTGGGTCACACAATGTTTTGTCCTGCGTGGGAATCGAACCCACAACCTCAAATCGTAATATGTTCTTGGAAGTCATCATCATCTTAACCCATAAACGTACCACTGTTGGGCACGGGTCTACTTCATACATTTTGAGGGATAATAAGCTACTATACCACGCTGACCAGACAGGTTGTTATAGGGTTTTGTTTCAAGTTTCCCTCTCTAGCAGTGGATATTGTTGGCATGACTTACTCCCTTAGTCGACTCTTACGACACCCTCGGGATAGAACAGGGTGGAGATATTTGTATTCTTAATCCGTTACCATCATCATCATCATCAATCAGCCTATCGCAGTCCTTTGCTGGACATAGGCCTCTCCGCCTTCCGCATCCAGTGCGCCCCAGCGACCTTCTTTAGGACAACGGACAACAACAATCCCTTACCATACGGACATAAAAATGCGTGATTTAAAATAATTTCTATTTTTGAAATCAACAAAATGAGTAAAATTTAGTACTTCAACAAATAAATTACACAACACTGTAAACAAATCATTCAGCACCAATAAATTATCTAAATTTAAACATTTATATAACAATTTTATCTTTTAACAGGATGTTCGTGAATTATTTTTTATGTTTCCAAACGAACAATATGTTGCCCTAATGATAAATGGGAATGAATTACGCTTGTGTAAATTATTTTCAAAAGATTTGTTTTAATTTTGGAAAAGAGGTAGGGCCATACAAGCGAGCAAGCCTGACTGTGAAAGAAGCTCTAACTTACAGAAGACCACATCTTTAACAACTTTCTTCTCGAGGCCCTAACAATGTTGACTTTTGTTTATTTTCGCGTTCATAAGTTTTTTTTATACTACTTGGGTAGTAAACAAGCCTACGGCCCGCCTCATTTTAAGTAGTTACCGTAGCCTATGGACGCTTGCAATACCTGCCAGGGATATGACTTGCGTGTTGCTGACCCATTTTCATACACCAGGCTTTAAGATGGAGTATCCCATAGAAATACGTTTCTTTCAAAACGCATTGCTAAATGAGCGCTGGAGACTTATTCACACATGAACATAAGTATCATGCATGTTTTTTAATAAATCAATGACTAAGTTTGAGTTCAACACACTGCGGTTTAGTCATGTTCCTGTACGTGACTACAGGTTTCCAGAGCTCTTTAGGGATGCATTTTAATACAACGTTTTTCTATCCCAGGGATACGCCATAACAAATTCCTGGTGATAAAAATACTGGGTCGGCAACATGCACGTGATACCTCTGGTTTCTGTAAACAAACTGCTTACATTAGGTATGCCATACGCTTAGATGCTGAGGCGTTATTATTATTATTATTAGCCTATACTGTCCCACTGCAGGGCAAAGGCCTCCCCTTCCTTTTTCCATGATAGTCTATCTTTTGCCAACTGTAGCCAATCCCTTTTATAGGCGTCAAGTTCATGTCGCCATCTCATTTTGGGTCTACCACGTGGCCGCTGTCTGGTGTTTGGGACCCACTGCGTCGTTATTTTTGCCCACAGCTCCTCCGGCATGCGACTAACGTGACCCGCCCAGTTCCACTTTAGCTTGGCTGCTGAGTGGCCTACGTCAGCAATTTGCGTCTTGGAACGTAGTATTGAATTTCTAACGTGATCAGTTAATTTAACTTTTAGAATACTACGTTCCATTTTTCGCTGACAGACTGCGAGTGCGGACTTTTGCTTTTTGGTTAATGACCAAGTTTGCGCTCCGTAGGTGAGGATAGGGAGAATGCACATGTCCATAAGTTTCCTTTTTAGGGATAAAGGAAGAGAACCTTTCAACAGTATTTTCATCGACCAAAAACTCCTCCAGGCGTTTTCAATACGTCGAAAGATTTCTTTATCTTGTCTTGCCTGGAAAGAGACTAATTGGCCGAGATATATGTACTCATGGACATATTCAATCTCCTCACCCCCAACTTCAACTTTCCGCGCAGTAACGTTGGTCATCAGCTTGGTTTTTCGCATGTTCATTCGCAGTCCGACTTCAAGACTAGCTTGGCTCAGTTGTTCGAGCATGAGGCCCAGCTCAGTTGCTGATGAAGAAAAAAGAACAATGTCGTCGGCAAAACGGAGATTTGTTAGTCTCTTTTCTCCAAAAACAATGCCTTTATCACGCCATTCAGTATTTAATTTTTGAAATATTTCTTGTAGGGTTGCTGTAAACAATTTAGGAGATAGCGGATCACCTTGCTTTACTCCTTTTTTGATTAGAAAGGACGGCCCAGTCGTATGGAGCTTAATGGCTGCTGTGCTATTATGGTATATTTTTTGAAGGAGGGCAATATATGTAGTATCAATTTCTTGTTTTTTGAGTGCATTAAATATAGCTGTGTGGGACAAACTATCGAACGCCTTTGAGTAGTCAACGAATGCAAGATACAGTGGTAGGTTAAATTCGTGATGTTTTTCTATTATTTGATTTAAAGATTGTAAATGGTCAGTAGTAGAAAGGCCACGTCGGAAGCCTGCCTGCTCAGGTGGTTGATGGAGGTCAAGTTTGCCAGAAATACGGTCTTCTATTATCTTTATAAAAAGTTTGTAGAGATGTGAGACAAGGCTTATGGGGCGATAATTACTGATATCAGTTTTATCGCCTTTTTTGTGCAACAATATTATATTGGAATGACAGAAACTACGTGGAAATTTACCGGTTTTAATAATTGTGTTGAAAAGGTTACAAATGTATGGTAACAAACTTGCTTCCCCAACTCTGAGTGACTCAGTTGTGATACCGTCGTCACCGGGACTTTTACTAAATTTCATGCTTTTTAAAGCTCGATGAATCTCACAATTAGTGACCATCGGGAAATTTTCTGGGCATAAGTAAGTTTCGTTTGTAAGCGGGTTATTTGATTTGTCAGAATATAACGATTCATAAAATTTTGTGCATATATCAATGATCTTGGTATGGTTTCCCTGTCTCACACCGTCTTTATCCACAAGATGCTGAGGCGTGGATTTAAAATTTTGGACCAAATAAATACTAGCGAAATTTCGCAATTTGGGTGATATTTTTCAAAGAAAATCTCAATAACACTTGTGTAAACCCGAAACGGGTCGCTTGCTTTATAAATGCCAACAAAATTACACCGAATAAACACATTATAACAGAAATAATGGCATAATATATATACTTATGTCCCTTTTTACGCCGTTTACCGCCAGTAATATGAGTATAAAAACACCATTCTTTTTATCTCGACGTCACACAAGCGTTCTTGTTTGTTTGCGTAAAAAGATATACATACATGTTCGTGACGTTTCCTTCTTACCCCTAACATTTCCTTACCGTTAGGATGTGTGGTTTGATATATTTCTTTTTTTGTTCGACTGAGGCTGTACCATGATGACGATAGCGATTTCTTACCGATACCAATTTGATTTCCGTACTGTGACATTCGTAAAGCTTGGTAATAAACTAATGATTACAAATTAAGATCTTACAAAGTTTTGTTCCGTGTAGAAAAAGAACCTACGACCTCCGGCGTAGGAATCAGGGTCACTAACCACTAGACCAACATGCCAGTCCAAAAACGACAGGGTATTCTTCAAAGCGCACCCATTTTGCGTTTCAAGGAATACTTTAGGTATTATAATACCCCAAAACTATACCTCACGTTACTTGCTTCTAATAATATAGCGTTCCATAGGCTTTTAAGCTACATCATCTGTGAATAACATGGACTGCATTTTATTTAAGAAAAATGTTACTTCGGTACGAAAACAAACAAAAAAAATATTCTATCCACGCAAAGCCGGGACGGTCCGCTAGTATTTCAATGCGTACATTATATTTATTCTGCATATTAAATTCTTGGTAGTAGTGCAGTAATTAGAACTGTTCTCGGCAAAGATGGTAATTAGTCTTGCTGTGTATGTCTGAAGCTTACTAATGAGTTGTAATATCCTACTAATATTATAAACGCGAAAGTTTGTAAGAATGGATATGGATGTATGTTTGATACTTTTTCACATAAAAACTGCTGAACAGATCTGGATAAAATTTGCCACAGAGATAGATTATAGTCTGGAATAACTCATTGGATACTTTTATTGCGTCAGTGACGCAAATTGAAGGATGAGGTGATAAGAGGTGATGGATGATTTTACCTATGGCGGAAGAAGTGTTGGTGTTATTTACCTTCATTTTATTTTGTATAGTATATTGGTTAAGAAGCAAAATACGCAAATTCTCTGCGAAGTTAAAACCAGCCCGACATAACAATATTAATACCAATAGTAGATATTGTTTAACATCTCTTTTTGTTACCACAAATATTGTAACTCATACCAAATTGTAAACATTATACTCTGGCGATTAAAAAAAGTGGTCAGAGTTTTTTGGCAATTCTTCTCGAGGCCCTACCCTAGTCAGCAAATTGGCTGTAGGAAAAAAATGCTGGCATCTGTTTATATGACGTTTATAAGTATCATGCATTTGATCTAAATGAATAAATAAGTTTGACTTTGACTTTACGTTCGTAAATTCTGCGGTATTAATTGTTACACAAGTTATTTAGCTGTGATCTACTGTCATGTCCTTCCTCAGTGGGGCCGCACTAGAACGAGCTCTGTATCGCGAGGGACTTAAAAAGTATACAATTAACGGACACATAAGTAAGTCACACAAAGTTTTGTTCTGTGCGGGAATCGAACCCACAATCTCATGCACAGGCGCATACTGCGGCCACTGGACCACCAAGGCAATCAATGGCTTGGCTAAGGCTTGCTTATATGGTTCCTCTCTTCCTTAACGTGTCAAAATAACACACACAAAAGACAGTTACGCAAAATTTTACCTAGTTAACAAAACTCTTACATCCTTTATTTGAAAGTAGCTTTCCTCTACAAATCTCTTTGACAAATGAATCCCACATGGATAAAATCAACCAAAAGTTAGCTCTCTCTAAAGATCGATTACTTTTAAACAGACTGGCCTATTTTCACCCAAAGATTCGGGTCGATATGATGTATCTGATATACCTAATCTATTTTTATTTCTCGGCCAGACGGCAGGCAGCGTAATTCCACCAAACTATAAACTTAGTCTTAGTGGTGTCAAAAGATGAATTGGTATCCATTCCTTACATTTTGTATACGAGTATGTAGAAACTTCGACGTGTTATTGAATTTCTTTTACTTTGAAAGGGATCTTTCGATGTATTCGATATTAATGATAGATTTATATTATAGGCGAGAGGTATTACATTTTTTTGAAGTGAAAACTTCTTTAGGCGCGTTGAGAACTTTTTCGGTGAATCGTCGCCGAACGCTTCCCATATTCAAAAATGAACAAAAACATGAAACTCGTGGCATCGTCACCGAACGCTTTCCATATTCAAAAATGAACAAAATCCATGGAACTCGCGTCATCGTCACCGAATGCTTCCCATATTCAAAAATGAACAAAATCCATGGAACTCGCGTCATCGTCGCCGAACGCTTCCCATATTCAAAAATGAACAAAAACATGAAACTCGTGGTATCGTCACCGAACGCTTTCCATATTCAAAAATAAATAAAAACCATGGAACTCGCGACATCGTCACCGACCATAATCTATCTCTGTGCCAATTTTATCCAGATCCGTTCAGTAGTTTTTACGTGAATGAGTAACAAACATCCATCCATCCATACTACAAACTTTTGCGTTTATAATATTAGTAGGCAATACCAACAAAATGCAACTAGATCTACGATACAAGAAATCATTTATTTCTATCTCCTTTTCGCGTATTTTTTTATAAACTAGCTTACGCCCGCGGCTTCGCCCGCGCGTACATCATCATCTTTCTTTCTTCTTCTTCTTTCTTTCTTAGATCCGTTCAGTAGTTGTTGCGTGAAAGAGTAACAAACATAAATCCATACATTCTTGCGAACTTTTGCGTTTATAATATTATTAGGATCTTTCTCACTCAAGCTGTTATTTATTCTCTTTTTATAAAACTGTTAACGTATTTTTATCACATAAATATCCCGCCACAAGAATACACACAGCCATCTTCACAAGCCTGTTGTCCAGCCAAAGGGCGGCTGAAGGGCATTCTTTATGATTTATCGTGCCTTGTCCACTACACTCACGTAATGTCCGACCTACATCACGTGAAATTTAGCCCCCCCTTTTATACCACCGCGTCGTATACACTGCCTCCCTTTGTGCCCGAGGAATAATTAAAACAGTTATTAGTTACGACTAATTAAGTTTAGAACACCTGAATCAGATTTGACGGGACTGTTGGTTATTGGTCTTGTTTGCTAAGCTGGAGGGTTCGATTCACACGCGGGACAAAATCTTTACGTGATCCATAAATGGTTGTTCCGAGTCTGGATGGAATTAGTGTCTGTGAAATGTATGTTTGTAAAGCGGAGAAAAAAAAAGAAAAAGAAAAGAAGAGTTTAGGGCAGCGATTCTTTCTTTTTTATAATAATAAAAAATATAACTGGCAAAATTTGTTTAATATTTCTTTTATCCAAATGTTTCGAAGTATTTTTTTGTATGAATGTTAGTAACCTAATAATATTCTCCTAACCGAGTTTCTCGACGTAGATTAGGCAGCAGACACATCTGGTCAGAAGATCACTCACCCTCGTAATGCAATGACAAACAGAGAATCATTTTTTACTTCTGATGATAAAGTCATTTTAAGATCCTAAGGCTGGCCTTTAATAATACTAATAATTTATTGCTAGTCTTTTTTGGGCACCTTTCCTCAGAACTGCGATCTCAATCAGATATTTTACTTAAACGTAAATACATTTAAATACAATATCCGATTGTTAGTAAGTTGATTAAGTTACTTTTATTTTAATAACTATTCTTGTAAATATCTTATGAAATAAATAGATTCTGATAAAAATAATATCCTAACTTAATATGTCCGAGGGAAGTAGAAATTCCGCCATTATAAAGCTGATTTTAGAAAACGAACAAGTCGTTCAGAAACCTATTTCCATTTATGAATACTCCTCAATATTTCGCAACGAACAAAATACTTAAACACAAAGTACCGTAACCCGACACTTAACCAAAACGTATTTCCTCCTGTACATAATGTATATCTTCATTGTTTTACAAGCAAAAACTGGAAAAGTGAATAGAAAATTAGGAAGGTACTTTATATGAATAATGCGTGGGTCGAGACCGGATTACGTTGGGCTGGGTAGTGGGTACGGTAGGTCAAAACGCCGAAATGAAGGATTAAGTAGTCACATGTTGCTGAGACATTGGGTATACCGGCGCATAATTACAAACCCTAACTTATATAGTACCTACACAGGTGTGTGTTTATGTAACGTTTTATAGCCTACATAAAGGCTAGGTAAAACACTAATATACCAGATACATTTTATGAAGTCTTTGTTATCGTTTAGTTTGTGGCCAACCTAATGACAGAGTTATTTAGAGTGCCCAATTTAAGGCCTCTGTCGTCTATCTAACGACTCTTTTCTATTCTTTTTCTTTTTAAAAAAGACAACTCCCGCACTAGAGAACAAGCTCTGTGTCGCGGGGGACTTTACAAACCTACAATTAACGGACACAAATAACCCAGACTCAGAATAATTCTATGTGGATCACACAAAGTTTTGTCCTGTGTGGGAATCGAACCCCACAACGTCGTGCACAGCAGGCGCATACTGCGGCCACTGTTAACTGGATCACCAAGGCAGTCACAGTAGTGACTGCCTTGGTGGTCCAGTTAACACGACTGTTAACAGGATCGACTTTTGACGTTCATGGAGACTTTGTTGTTGACGATGAGACGATGATGATGTGATGATGTACCTGTGTGTGAGTACAGGTCTTCACAGCTCATTTGGGGATGCGTTTTGAAAGAAACGTTTTCCTATCCTTGTGATACTCCATCTTAAAAACCTGGTGTAACACCATACGTCAGCATAACCCAACCAATAGCATAAAAAAGTATTGTGAATTTGATTACCATACGGGATAAAAAAATGTGTTATCAATATTATGATTTTCTTTTGGCACTTTTGAAAGTTCCTTGCAACAAAGGATTTGTTCCTAGTTGATGGGTGAGAGGCAGATAGATATACTTTTGAACCTTACATTGTTAGATTTTTTCTGTCACCACATCAGCGATAATAATAAATGATGATGATGATGATGATGAATAGAGTTACGCGTCTAGCAGAGCGGTATAAATCTTTAACCAAGATTTATGTGTGGTCTACGCATAATGTCCTTATTTTGGGACAAAATTATGGCTTTTATTTCGATGAGAAAGGACATTTTATTTTGTAAGTTATGGGTAAAATTATTTAGGGCAAAGTGTTTTATTTTGTCGACGCCATCGTATATGGGACTTGTCTTATTTATATACTTTTTTTTATACTACTTGAGTGGCAAACAAGCATACGGCTCGCCTGATGTTAAGCAGTTACCGTAGCCTATGGACGCTTGCACACACACACAGGTGTTACTTGCGTGTTGCCAACCCGTTTTTTTTACACCAAGGTTTTGAGATGGGAAATAAACGTATTCCTATCCCAGGTATACCCTGGGATAGGAATACTTTTATATCAAAACGCATCCCTAAATGAGCGCTGGAGACCTGTACTCACACACAGGAACACAAGTACACTGTACAGTGTAGTTATTTGGCTATGGTCTTTTGTAAGGTCCTTTCCCAGTCGGGCTTGCTCACTAGTATGGTGCCCTACCTCTCTTTGACATAGATATTATAAAACTTGATGAACTAAAACTATAAAAAATACTGATAATGAAGCCTAGCCTAGCCTAGCCTATAAAGCTTAGCCTTCCTAACAAAATCATGAGAATAAGTCAAACCACAACGGCCCGTTATTCATTGAACAGAGTCAACAACAAAACCGCGATCTATTTAATCAAAAGTTTAAAAATAAGTTAATAATTTTAAAATAAATTTTTTAAACACATGCTTTTATACCTAGAAAGCTCAAACAAGGCTATCGTGTTTCGTTGCGGAGTTCCTCTGGCTACCATCCGACTGTATCATCAGATCAGCTTTATGGTTTGTTTGTGCTATTTGACAGACAATGGTACCAAAGTAACATATAACATAATTAAAAAAAGATTTATTACCACAGTGTAAGGAGGACTTAACTCTTTCATTAAAGTTTTTTTGACTGTGAAACTACAATGTTCTTAGTTTAAATTTTATCTTTACAAGTAATTTACAACTTAATTTTAATACTAACACATTTACTTATATTTAGTATTTTTTTTGCTATTATTATTTTATAGGAAAAATTACAAAATAATAATAATAATATTTTTTTTGCTAAATAGCATACTATGCTATTACATTACATTACCGAAATTACATTACATAAGTATGCCAAATTTCATCTCAATCGAATACACTGGCCCAAAAAATATTTGCCAATAAAATTTTAAAGCGGACTTCAGACAACTTAAGTACTTACATGATACACACGAACAGTGGAATTAAATAAAAGCTCGTAAAAAATGCGACCACCAACGAATATTTTATTTACGTGTCTGTCTCTACGTGTACTGTTTAATTTTATATTTATTTAGTACTACATAATTACGTTGTTTTCGCTTGAATTCCAGATTAGCGGTCTGTTTAGTATGCAAAAGAGGAAAAATTCATATGCAATTGCGACTTCATTTTAGCAGAGCATGGATTTTATGAACACAACAATTTGTATGCTGACAGCCTGTATAGAATATATTTAGCAATAAAGGTGCATGGTACAATGGCGTCCTATTGTTTTCTGTAAAATACGGCTTGACGTTTAGAATAACGACCAGCTAATACTTTAGTCTTTTGTTCTGAAGTTTGATACATAGTAAGAAAGCGATAAAATTAATTTTGTGAGCATGCATCAAACATCTACCAGTCAACGCTTCAATCATTGTTCTAAGGTCTGATACATAATTATACTCGTGGGTACTTATGTATAATATAAACTTCATTTGTAACTGTTGACTATGCATCAAACCACACTTAATAATAACCAGCCAACGCAACGCTTTAATCATTGCTTTGAGGTTCGATGCAAAGATAGTCATAAAATAAAACAACATTTTTGGCAATGCATCAAACCTCAGAAAAATAACAAGCGTAACCTAGCCGAAATTTGAAGCACATTCAGAAAATAAAGATTTTTAGTTTTTGATTATGCATCAAATCGTGAACGTCTAAAATTTGACTTTAAAGGAGCAAAGTGGGCATGAAAGTGTACTAACTATTCTTCTTATAGTAATTACTTATCGAAACAAAAAACCAGAACAGTGTGTATAATACTTTGTGTACAATAAAAACTTATTTATCTATCAACTACAAAGCGGCGCATATAACTGCTGACACTAGTTTTCCTAATAAATTGTCTCAATAGCCAACAGCCTTCCTATTTATACGCTCTTACGACTTACTAAGAACTTTTATTCAATATCCTTCGAATAAAAGAGAAACCTACGTAAATCTTAGCCTTCAGTACGAACTGTGGGACGACTAAGATAAATATTATGGCAACATCTGCAAGTAATGGGCAATTGGCTTCAGTTTGTGCTTTGTAAGTACAATACATACATAACTTTGAACTATTAATTCATATGTTAGTAATTAGAAGTTTTATTGGTTTAATTTATTGAAGTGATAAAGTTACATAAATGCTTAATTACAATATGCATACACAAGAGACTATATAATATAATAGTGGAATTTTGATCGTCATTATTTTTTTGTTATTACTAAGTTTTGCCCGTGGAAACAAAAACAAAGGTAATATTATATTTTGTCATTTTGCATTTAGACAAGCTGAGATCTGAGCGGTGGTGGCCGAGTGGGAAAGTAACCGACTTGCACGCAAGAGGTGCGAGTTCGATCCCGGACAGTACCATTGTGAATTTCACTTTGTGGAATTCATATCTACTAATCAAATGATTCGCCATCTGCTAACGGTGAAGGAAAACATCGTGAGGAAACCCACATGTCTTAGAAGAAATTCTAAAGACATGTCTGATTCACCAGCCCGCATTAGGCCAGCGTGTGTGAATTAAGGCCTAAACCCTCTCTCTCTTGATAGAGGAGAGGAGACCCGTGCACAGCAGTGGGACATATATGGGTTGCTATTATAAGCTGAGATCAACCCATCTATTAGGTACACATGTCAAATTCAATTGCAGATGGTAATTCCATAAAATGAGAAGAAACCCCTTTTTATACTAATTGGGTAGCTAACAAGCCTACGGCCTACCTGATGTTAAGCAGTTACCGTATGGACGGACCGTGTTGCCGACCCATTTTTTTACACCAGGGCTTTTAGGCAGAGATACCTGGGATAGAAAAACATTTCTTTCAAAGCGTATCTCTAAATGCGCGCTAGAGACCAGTATCACGACTTAGACTATTATTATTTTATGTATTATTTACATTTATATATTATGTCCTTTCTTCCCCATGGGTTATCGGTTCGTCGAGTGATGTGGCATGCCCATTGCCACTAAAATATTTAATAAACAATGTTTTTATCAAAACGTAATCGGGTGTTTTATATCTATTTATCTTGATTTAATTCTAAAAGCATGTTAAATTCACCTAAAAATAACTAATTCATAAATAAATACAATCAAAACCGATAAAATGTCCCCCGGAAACATTTTCCCCCAAACATTTTCGTACAAATTGTCGTAACGAGTACAATAGGCTGGTAGTACCCACTTCAATGAAGGTCATGCGATAACTGCCTACCTAACGTTTCCAATATTAATTTAATTAAATCAATTGATAACAGTTCCGAGTGATAATGGATTTGATATGAGACACCCACGGATACTAATTTGGGTGTTGCGTAAGATACAATGTTTATTTGATTATGAAGAGTACATTAGTAAAAGCGGAGTATTTGTTGTAACGAATACCGGTTGGTGGACATCCTGATTTCTAGAGGTAGGGCATTGTCTGTACTTATGTTCTGTATTTAAAAAATAAATAACATAATATATCATCATGTCACCTCCCACTGCTGGGCACGGGTCTCCTCCAAAAATTTGGAGGGATATTAGCCTACTATACCACGCGGGCCATATCATATATCATGCTTAAAATTTTGCGATAGTTGAACTACATCTACTAAACCAGGGTAAAAATGTTTTACCCTGGGCCGCTAGTAAATTAAAGTTTAAGTCTAAATGTATTATTTAACTAGCAGTACGTCCCGACTTCGGACGAGTCATTTATTTTATTTTTGCAGGAGGCCCTTAATTTACTTAAATAAAAAAATACCTTCTGTTACTCGATAATAATGAAGCTCTCTCATGGTGAAAGAATTTTTAAATATCGGTTGAGTAGTTTTAAGTAAAAAACAAACAAAAGAAAATGAAAATTTTCGTCTGTATAATATAGTTTTAGTATCTAAACTTATTATTTAATCATGCGGAACAATAAAAAAAGACAAAACACAATCGGAAACAAAATAACAATAGCTTTTTTATTGATAACAAGAACGCGACGCAGCGACGACGGACGGAAACAATATTATTGAAATATATTTTTGTATCAAACGAAAGCGTATCATAAAAGTCAAATGAGGAAAACGTGATAGTTTTCGGATACAATATGCATGGAGCTGTTTTTTAGGGTTCCGTATCTCGAAAGGTAAACACGGAACCCTTATAGGATCACTTTGTTGTCCGTCCGTCCGTCTGTCTGTCAAGACCCTTTTTCTCAAGAACGTGTGGAGGTATTAAGCTGAAATTATATCATATACTCAGGTCTACTGTCTCTCAAAGATGTGAAAAAATCAAACTTCTAAGCCAACGCAATCAAAAGATACAGCCGTTTATGCCGGAAATTTTCGATATCGCCGGGGAATCAAAACTTACAGGGTACTGTGAACTCAGATTCTTGAAATTTGGTACAAAGCAATGTCTTACAGCACAGATAAAGGAAAAATTGCGAAAACCGTAAATTTTTAGTTACATTAAATAATAAAAAAACAAAAATACAGGTTTGTCGGTGCGTGAGTCCGACTCGCACTTGGCCGGTTTTTTATTTCAATATAAGGCTATTGGACGACAACGTAAGTGTCGTCTAACAACTTAAAGCTCCTTTTTATGACTTTTAAACGTGAGAGTATAGACTGTATGAAATTACCTTTAGATTACTCGCTGTTACACATCAGAGTTTTATGATGGAATAGCTCTGGTATCCTACTAATATTATAAACGCGAAAGTTTGTAAAAATGTATGGATGTTTGTTACTCTTTCACGCAAAAACTACTAAACGGATCTGGATTAAAATTGGCATAGAGATACATTATAGTCTGGAATAAAACATAGGCTTTTTATCCCGGAAAAAGCTCGGTTCCCGAGGGAATGTACGCGCGGGCTAAGCCGCGGGTGGAAACTAGTAATAAATAAAAGCAACCCATATGTGTCCCACTGCTGGGCACGGATCTCCGCTCCTTTATTAAGAGAGAGAGAGAGTATAGGTCTGAATTCACACACTCTGGCCTAATGTGGGTTAGTGATTCAGACATGTCTTTAAAATTTCTGCTAAGACATGTTTTATCTTATGGGTTATGTGGTAAAGTGCGTATATTCAACCCCTAGAGTATTGTAGACACAGGTCTACAATACTCTAGGGGTTGAATAAGTTATGGAGTTGTGTTTTTGTGCGTGAGTACAGACTCACGCACAAAAACACAACTCCATAACTTTGTAATCTGATGTAATCTTCTGTAATCTTAATCTGTTGTAATCTTCTGTAAACTTAATCGTAATCTGCTGTAATCTTTCCTTTCCAGTCGGATTACTCACTTGTATAGTCTCCTACCTCTCTTCAAAATTCATAATAAAATATTATACAAACATCGTATAATATATCAAAGTAGGTATCCCACGCACTCATTTTACAAGCCATCCGTTTTTCACAAAGGTCACCGGCAACTTTTATAATGTTTAGCACACACGACGTTTGTGACAAAAACCTCTCTCATAAGCGCTGGAATTAACCTCACTTACGGTGAAAGATCCCAATTATTATAATGTTACCTTCTTGTTACTGTATACTCCTTAGGGCTACAGCAGACATGCTACTTTTTGCGTCGGCGACCTGCGATTTAGTCGCTTTTTAGAAGCTAAATAGTGACCCATATGTCCACTGCTGGGAACGGTAGGGGTATTCCGTAAGAGCAAAAACTGAGCCACCGCAAAAACCGAGCAAAATCTGGCTGTCAGATTGAAAATCGGTATTCTGTAAGAGCAAAAACCGAGCCTTTTTGACGTTTAGTCAATAGATTGTGCCGTCACAACTGTCAGTTTGCGATCACAACTGTCAGTTTGCCATGGCTGTTTCTTAGAGAATCATAGAGAGAGAGAGAGGGTTAAGGCCTTAATTCACACACGCTGGCCTAATATGGGTTGGGGAATTAGACATGTCTTTAGGAATTCTTTTAAGACATGTGATTAGTACATATGAACTCCACAAAGTGAAATTCACATTGGTACTGCCACCCGGAATCGAACTCGCACCTCTTGCGTGCAAGTCGGTCGTTCCTACTCGGCCACCACCGCAAAAGCTAAATGCTGCAAACAAAAATTCCACCTCACACTTAAAAACGCCAAGCACAGCGATTTAAATGCTTTTCGGAAGCTCGACATAGCAACGAACGCTACACTCCACACACATTCAAATGCCGATCGCATCTATTTGCTTTATTGTTTCATATTATATATTATAAAGAAATCCGCAACTGAACGCGGAGAATCGCCAAGTTGTCATGCAGCATCGACACAGAGGCAAAATCGCTGATCACCGATGCCGTAGCCTGTCTGCTTGAAGCCTTAAACATGTAATTTGCGGCACAAAACCGCGTTTTGCTCTGGAGAATAAACCAGCCATTTTGTTTTATTGGAGATCGTGATTGTGACGCTTATCATGTTCTCTAGATGTTGATTATACTCACGGTTTGTTATATCTTGCACATGTCTTAATAAATGTTTCTCTTTAGCTTATTGTACATTATAAACTAACTAGAGTAACACTGTTCGTCAATCCTACTAATATTAGAACGCGAAAGTTTGGATAGATCGAACTTTGTTACTTCTTTACGCCAAAACTACTGGACGGATTTTGATGAAACTTTACAATATACATCAGAATAGCACTTTTTTTAAATCCTCGCTGGCTGGCAAAAAAACTTCAAACAGCGGTGTAGTTGTGCTCCTGTGTATGTGAGTACAGGTCTCCAGCGCTCATTTAAGGATGCGTTTTGAAAGAAACGTTTTCCTATGTCATCGATACTCTAACTTTAATCCTGGTGTTAAAATAAGAGTTGCCAACACGTAAGTGATACCTCTGGTATAACAAGCGTCCATAGACTTAAGCGTCTATAGACTAGTAAATGCTTAACATCAGGCAAAACGTATGCCAGTATTTTTTTTTAAAGACAACTCCCGCACTAGAGAACAAGCTCTGTGTCGCGGGGGACTTTACAAACATACAATTAACGGACACAAATTACACCCAGACTAAGAACAACTCTTTCTCACAAAGTTTTGTCCCTGTGTGGGAATCGAACCCACAACCTCATGCACAGCAGGCGCATACTGCACCCACTGGACCTCCAAGACAGTGAAATTTTGCACAACATTTTGAAATTTTGAAAGCTTGTATGAGTTGTATGCTAACCAAGTAGCATAAAAAAAATTAACAAAAGATATTATAAATCTGTACTTACCTTTCAAAGTAAAAAGCTTTCAAAAGGAAATAAAGATAAATAATAATATCATAAACGTAACTCTAAATTTAGAACGTAGAGATTACAAGGTAAGAGAGACAGAGACAGAGAGAGTGGCCGAGGTCATTACCTACAGCTATTACAGTAATATGTTTGGTAAGTCCGCTAATTAGTACATTAACCCTAATGTGCTTTTCCTTTCTGTATATACTCGTAGCTCACTGTTAAGATAGGGACCTACTAATTAAAAGTTCTCATTAGGAGTCTACAATCTTAAGAAACTGTATAGAATGTTTTTTTTTTCTTTTGGATTCTTTAACCCCATGTCATATTCTCTCGGGAATACCTCATAGAAATAAAAATATGGTTTATTTGTTAATGTAGGTATCCTTTACAATGGATGTTATGTACTTAAATTAGTTCGCTACATTCTACCCAAAAGTATACAAAATTATATGCTGCTAATAAAACTAAAACTTACATATTATATCTAAATTATTCATGTCCATCTAAATTACATTATTGTTATTATTATTAAACATTAAATTATATGGATTATACATTAATATAAAATTATTATAAACTAAATATCACAATATAAATGAATACATAAATCTAAATGAATACATCTTTTTTTTTTCATTCACAACCATAGATTTTCTTCTGTGTAACTTTGAAGTCCCCTGCGATATAAGGCTTGTGGTTTAATGCAGGATGACTTAAAAAAAACTAGATACATTTTGCTAATAATAATTGCTGAATGTGTTATTTTATGCTATACGTAAAAATCTGTAATTCTTATGTGGAAATCCTTGGGGGAGGCCTATGTCCAGCAGTGGACGTCTTTTGGCTGAGATGAGAGATGTAAAATTTTACCATGTAGTTTCAGAAACATGTTATTTGACACTAAAATAAAACGAATTCCAATAAACTGTATAAAAGTGGAGTTTTTGCTATAAATCAATACTTTTTTTCTGTTGTAAACGTATTCTAAAATGGTTTCCGTGCGTCATTCCATCGATAGTGCGTGTGTTGTATATTCACATAATGATATAGTAGGTACTTATAACTGTCTTATTGTTTCGAGGAAATAATATTATGCAGTATTAGCTACTTGTTTTGTTTAACTTAAAATTATTTTTTTCATTTAGGTTACAAAGTAACACTTATGAAGGTCATAAATTATATAATAATAATAATAATAATAATAAAAACCATTTATTTTCTCACAACAAAGATTCTTACATTTGCATTATAATGAAGTAGGTACAGAGTGAGAGAAATAGACATAATGACAGAAATTTCAAAACAAAAATCAAAATCTCTTAAAACTTTGTGAGAGACTGGTGCATGTTGTAGATTTATTACTAAATCTGTGTTACATGTCACCAGGCCCCTCTCGCGGTATACAAGATAGTGAAAGTTAATTTGGGCAGTTATTGACAGCCATTTGTACATAGAAAAACCATTTTTAAGTTACAGCTAAGTTACTTAGTTACTAACAGGAATACAGATAAATAATGACAAGATGAGAGACTTGTAATGAGAAACAATATGAATTAAAATAAAATAAAGTAAAGTAAAGAAGGAGATAATGATGAGATAACAGTATGCGTGTTGACGGAAAGTGAGTGTGCAATGAGAGTGTGTGAGTGCGGATGTGGATGTGAGTATGGTAAATGATAGGTGAGCGCGTGAAGTTGTGTGTTGTAAGTGTTAAAGCTAAGGAGTTATGGGATCTATTATTTAAGCGGTATGAGAAGGTTCTCTGTTTCTTGGTAGTCTAGCGTCTTAAGATGATTAGATACAGTGATCTTGCAGCGTGATTTGAGTAGTGGGTAAATGTTTAATTTGTTATTTAACTTATTATATAAAAAAGGTCCAAGGAAACAGATAAATTTATGGGACATTGCAGACTTGAAGGACAGTGTTTGGCAAACCTTGCCCTTTCGTCGTTTGTCACTATTAAGTCTAGGGATATAATTGAGTGAGGAATGCGTATAATTGAATTATGAATACGAGGTATGACGTAGAGCCATGAGAAGAACTAGCAAGAAACTTTTTAATCGCCAATTAGCAAACCAAGCATGGTATTTCAACCATCTATACTAAAAAAAAATTTTTTTTGTTGAATAGTGCATTTATCCAGGAAGGCTATAGGCTATTTAACATCACGCTATAATCAATAGGAGCGGAGCAGTAGTGAGATATGTTGCAAAATTGGGGAAAATATTCCAAATTACTACGCGGACGAAGTCTCGGGCGACCCCTAGTAAATAATATACCAAATGTTTACTCGCTATATTTTCGTTTGATTCTCGTATAAGCTACAAAAACAATTTGCATACAATTAATGAATATTCAAACAATATTATAACCATTATATTCTTTGGTAGAGATAAAGTGACAATGTGAAAATTGGACAATAAATATATACAGAAACAAAACTCTGCCTAAGTAAATTATGTTTTTAATCGAAAAATAACATTTATCGAAATGTACATACGTGATATCAAATGATTGGAAATCTCGCTTTATTTTTTTCGTAATAGTAGCAACTCATATATGTCACATTGCTGGACACGGGTCTCCTCTCCTCTATCAAGAGAGAGAGGGTTTAGACCTTAATTCACACACGCTGGCCTTATACGGGTTGGTGAATCAGACATAGCTTCTAAGACATATGGGTTTCCGAGTTGGTTGCTGAGTTTGCACTCAGCAACCCCCATTTTTTTTTGTTACATACGACTTATAGTCAAATTTATTAATATAAATTTGACTGACGATTTTTAATTTATAAAAATTAATATAAATTTGACACTGATGTTGGTCTAGCCGTTAGATAGGGTTCGATTCCCACACGGGACAACATTTTGTCCGAGTCTGGGTGTAATTTGTGTTCGTGCATTGCATGTTTGTAAAGTTCTCCGCGACACAGGGCTTGTTCTCTAGTGCGGGAGTAGTCTTTTAAAATAAATTGGTATTAAAATGTGCGTTACGTCACTAAATAATGTATAAGTGTACGTAGGCAGCATATTCTGTAAATTTAACAGAACACAGCTCACAGCTGAACAATTTCAATTCGCATCACTTTTAATTTAATTATTAATAGAAAAAATTCATAGAAATTTTTTTTTGCAATATTTAATATGATATTCGATAAAAGCCGTGTAGTTTAAAGCGAATTTAAAGTTTTTTAGATTCCAAATTCACGAAAACATTTTTTTTTCAGCATTCTATTAAAAAATAGCAGCTCATAAAATGTGGATAACGCCAAAACACCATACCTAATTAAATAACACAGAACAAACTAAATGCCGCCAGCCTTTTGGGCACGTTTTCAGTTGAGAGTGTTTGTTGCTTAAGAATATTAAGCAGATTTATTTATTTCATTTTTCAATTAGGGATTTGAAGTTAGTTTAAATAAGTTGTTAATATTATTCTTGTATATTATCTGTTAATCCGTGTGGTGACGGATTAAGAATAATAATGTCACCATCCCCTCCATCCCGAGGGTGTCGTAAGAGTTGGCTAAGGGAGTTAGTCAGGCAGATAATATCCACTGATAGAGAAGGAAAACTCGAAACAAAACCCTATACCAAACCCGTCTGGCCAGCGTGGTATAGTAGGCTTATATCCCTCCAAGTATATGGAGGAGACCCGTGCTCAGCAGTGGGACGTTTATGGGTTCAGATGATGATAATTATCCGTTTTTACATAAATAGTCCAATTTATTTTTTACTTTCAATACGGCAAATTGTAGAATTTCCAAAATCCCAAGTCTAAAGTATTTAAACAAGATCTCTTACTCTGATTTCACTGTTACCTTAAAGACGGTTTTATTTTAATCTTATCATTTACAACTAGAGTAGGTACATCTCATGACCATTCAAGTAAGCCCAAACACAGCTAGATTACATTGTTTAATTATGGAGTTCCGTTTCCTATCTTCCACCTTTATCATCAGTTCAGTTCAATTGTACCATTTTTATTTGCTACATAACATTTGCTTAATAATCATTGCCTACCAACCTTAATCGAGACTTATCTAATCGCCATCTGTGAAATACTTATTATTGAGAAGTTCAGGTGGTCATTTAAAGTCTTCTTCATCAGATTCACTTCACCAAATTACACTTTCTGAAGGCAAATGTTGTTGTAAAAATATAGCACCGCTATATTTTTTTTCGTGTATCTTTACACTGTATAGGAGGCCCAACTTTAATGTTCTGTCTCCTGTAGTTTATTGTTCATTAAACGTTCTAGTATCACGAACGAACTAGTTAAAGTTAGCTCCGCTGCTTGTTCGAGCAGTCAATTTTAGAACAGCGTCAAGCGGGAAACTGCCATTTTTAACCGATTTGAAAAAGAGAAAGATCGTTTGTGTATTTTTTATGTTTGTTACCGCAGAACTCGTCACGTCATTTATGAACCGATTTGATTTGGTTTTTTTCGTCGGAGAGGACATACTTGTAGTTTGGCGTCATTTTATTTTTATGCATGTTCACCGATATCTCCCCCATTTGTGGACCGATTCTTAAAATTCTTATTTATTTGAAAGAGTATACTCTAGAGGTGGTCCCATTGGCACCAAGTCAGGATCTGATTTTTGAATTCTAGGGAAATCAAGGTCAACCTTCAAATGTTATAGGTATTAAACCGACTTCAAAAAGCTAAAAATAACTGAATACAGATTGAAGTCGGTGCAAAGCTCAATATTAAGAGATAGGATGAACCTAGCTCCGACTTCAATCTGTATTCCTTAATTATTTTTAGCGTTTTGGAGTCGGTTTAATTTTTTTCAAAAAAAATTCATTAAAAGAAAGTTCTAATATATATTTATGAGAAATTGAGGGAACTCCTCAAAAATTATAGACTTTTTACTTTAACCCAGCTTGCATAGATATAGATTGACTTATGTCTATTACGGAAATTAATTTGCCTCAAGTAGTATAATAATCAATCTGGCTTTATTAACTATTAACGGTTTGTGTTCAACATACAGTCATTAGATTTAACAAGGTAATCCTTGCTAATCTATTACGTAAAAGGTAAGGATTGGATTAGCTGTAACAAAGAGGTAAAGTTTGTGAGTTTGTGACGTTGTAGGGGGTAATCTCTGGATCTACTGAACCGATTTTGAAAATTCTATTACCAATAGAAAGCCATGGCATTTGTGAGTGGAACTAAAGTGATCGACATAGCTCGAAGAATTGCATCAATTAAGTAATGATGGGCAGGGCATATAGCTCGCGTATTTTCCAACATAAAAACTCATTGTGGCTTCTCACTCACTCACACTCATTCAGTTTTCTAAATCTAACCTTTTAATACTTATGGTAAACGGTGTGGATTTCACAATTGTTAATATTATATAGCTTCACACTACTTTATAAATGTTATATTGTGATATTGTTTGTTTATACAATAAATGATAAAATTAACTGACAAATACCATACAATCGAATACGTAAAATTCCTTACGGATATTTTTTCCATAAATTTGCACCATTCAGATTCAGATAACCTCATGTGTGAGGCGGCTCTTACACACTTAATATCGATTACAATATCAACAGGGCAGTAAGTAAGTGATTAACCCTTCAGCTAATAAGATAATGCTTTTCTATTGTATCTGGTTTGATATCAGAAACTAGATACAACAAAAAAAGTATAATATTTCGTCTAATAACAGGGGTCAATTACCTCGGCAGTAGATAGAATGATGTCCACACGCTGAGCTAAGTTGGCTAACAGCCAGATGTACTCAATCTAGGCAGGGTGGTAAAAACGGACACATGTCACCCAGCAGCTGAATTCATGTAACAAAATATCATGAGATAAATTTATTTTATAACGTCGCACTTCTCATCTATACTTCCTTACTAATATTATAAATGTGAAAGTTTGTAGGAATGAATGGATGGATTCTCATCTATACTTCCTTACTAATATTATAAATGTGAAAGTTTGTAGGAATGAATGGATGGATGGATGGATAGATGTTTGTTACTCTTTCACGTAAAAACTACTGAACGGATCTGGATGAAATTTGGCACAGAGATAGATTATGGTCTGGAATAACAAATAGGCTTTTTGCAGCGATAACCGACATCCACGCGGGCGGAGCCGCGGGCAACAGCTAGTATATTATAAAGAGACAAAGTTCGTGAGTTTGTGAAGTTGTAGGGGGTAATCTCTGGATCTACTGAACCGATTTTAAACATTATTTTACCAATAGAAAGCCACGTTATTTGTGAGTGTATACTAACCCGAAAAATGAAAGTATAACCCTCCTTTTGGCCGTCACAAAACAAATCGTAGCACTCGAACCACATTCATAATTTCATCACAAGCAAAAATGTTTACCGCCCAACGAAGTTGCCACGGGTCATCAATTCGGGAGAAGACACATATTTTAGACTAATATTTGTCCTGGATGTAATATTAACTAAACTTTATTACTTTTTACATTTCAAAATACAAGGTTAAGTTACTATTGGCCTGTAAATTAATGTTTATTTAGTACTTTATCTAGTACAGCAGGCTTTATTGTCTGTTATGAATTGAAAGCAGTCCTTATAAGATACATACTTAATTAGTGATTTTTTCAAGCCCAAAATAAAACAAAAGAATAACCAGACATATAGAATCTGAAGATCTTTTGCGCTAGATTTTCATAATATATGTTAGGGAAAGCTTAAAGTTATACCGAGTCATGTTTCATAAGCACTTCTGCAACAGTTTGAACATCAAACAACTAAGATGTTCACATAGATACGGTTATCTAGCTTCCACAATGTAGGCGTTTGAATTATTCATAAACGTGCGGCTTAGATTCAGTCGTATTACCAAGGGTAGATGACATATAACGGCTTACTGTTCTATTTTAAGTACTTTGGGCTTTTAATGGGTTTTTAATATCCTTTTCGGCACACTTATTTGTTTTGAAACTTTAAAACTTTAGTTGGTAATTCCAATAGCGGCAGAAATATTGTGGTGTGTAAGTAAATATTGGTATGAGGACATTATTTTAATCTATACTAACATTATAAATGTGAAAGTAACTCTTATTACTAGTTTGATTATCACAGCCAAATTACTGCACACAGCGTAGTTGTGTAGACTACAGTAACTGCTTAACATCAGGCGGGCCGTATGCTTGTTTGACACCTAAGTAGAATAAAAAAAATAGAATCACTCAAAAGAAAATGTGATGCCCAATATTAAGATAAAACATAGCATGGGGTTATTCAAGAAATGAGTTATAAGGTTTTTAAAGGGTCAGCAACGCGCGAGTGACACCCCTGGTGTTGCAAGCGTCCATAGGCTACGATAACTGCTTACCGCAGCTTGTTTGCCACCTTGGTAGTATAAAAAAAGAGATTTCCCACCTGCCCCATGTCGCGGTGGACTTTACAAACATACAATTCACGGACACAAATTACACCTTGACTGGGGACAAACACTTATGGATTACACAAAGTTTTGTTCCGTGTAGGAATTGAACCCACGAATCACTTGACCAACAGGCTAGTCGATTTACTTTAGAACTTTAGATTCATGTATTTCTACGTGGCAAAGTGCCTCATCTGCTCCACTGTTTACTTTACTAGGAACTGTTTGCAGTTGATCAGGTAAAAGCACCTTCAAACTCGGTACTTAATTAGTAGAGTAACTCAAAAGTTTGCATTATCTCTGCCCAAGAAATCATTATTAGGTATAATTGTTGTAGGTAGAATAAAAAACAAACCTTTCAAATTATTAGACAACCTAATCAAAAAAGTTAATCTTTTTATGTAAGTAATATTAGTATTCTGGTCGAATATCAAACAAAAAATAAGCGCTTTAAAATACCAATACCACTACGCGATAACCCTATAGATGGAAGACCGCATAGTGGTATCTCATCTGCCCCTCTAGACAAGTGGCATAAACGGTTGTCATCATCATCATCAATCCCATAGAGACCGTGATTTTTTCGGAATACCTATATAATCTTTATTGTATACCATATTATGTAAAGAAAACATAAATCAATAAAATACACCGAAGGGCGCATCTACAATGGGCGGTCTTATCACTTAAAGCGATCTCTTCCAGACAACCTTAGGATGGACTTGTGGTTACAAGAAAACGGCTGTTGATGGTATACTACTTACAAATATGCTATTTCAGATCATAATTAATTTCTGTACCAAAATTCATTCAGATCCGTAGAGCCGTTTTGGCGTGATTGAGTAACAAACACCCATACAAACTATCGTATTTATAATAAAACTTAAGTAGATTAGCGGTTCACACCTGCCTTGCCTGGTTTAAAAAAAAATATCCGTTTAAAGATTGAATTTTCTAAAATCTATTTTTAGTGCTTACTTGCGTCATTTAACATTTGTTAAAGGCAGAGAAGGCAGTCAATGATACTGAAATTAAAGAACTGCTCCAAAATAATTGATCAAGCACAAGAGGTTTAAGTCTCTTGTCAGGGGTATTCCTCGAAACGCACCATTCAGATGCGCTATGATTTCCTTTAGGTGCGCTTCGTTAGGTGCGTTTCAAAATGAAGGTCCGCTTCGAGGAATACCCCCTTGTCATACTATACATTTACGTTCTAGGACTTCATGCTTCAATGTAACTTTTACTTCATTTAAATAGAACTAGTCTATGAATTCAAAAGAAGATTGCCTCCATCCTTTCTATTCTTTGAAGTTTTAAACTTAAAGATAATACTGTTGCTTTCTTACCTTCGAGTTAGGGCATTACTTAGTTAGTTTTGTAGAGGAGACTAATGTAAAAGTTTGATATTACGAGTATAATGTTTGAGCTAGTGCTACAGTAACACTTGGCTAGCCTGTTGGTCTTTGTTTGGTTTCTCACCCTGACTAATAAGCTTCTTGCATCGATAAAAACCTCGATGCAAAAGAGATACAAACACTAGCTATCGACCTTAAACTATAGTATAGGGAAGACTTATTATAGTAGCGTCACACTTTTATATTTGCTCAAAGCCGACAAATAAATACCTAAAGCGCATCGTACCCAGCAAGCGTCGTCATAACGCATAGTGCTGCCGCCTATTTGAAAATTTCGAACGTTCTACGTTGCCAGCCCGTCCCTGTTTGCCAAATAAACTGGTCTTTCAACTGTAGGTAGATACGCATTTTGACATAATACGAAGGTCTTCTCACTATATAGAGAGAGACATAAGATTCTTCCTTACACTATGCTTAAAACAATCTGTCTCTTTGTGATTATGGCCGTAAGTTGATAACTTTTACACACTACGGCTTTTTGCATCGATATAGGTGGAGAGGTTCAAGTACCTTGGTCACATTCTGACATCGGACTTAAAGGATGACGCCGATATGGATCGACAACGTCGGGCACTCTCGGTGGTAGGAAATATGATAGCCAGGCGATTTTTTAAAGCTAGATTTGAGGCTAAGATACATCTGTTCAGAACATACTGCCAAAGTTTCTACACGTGCCAGCTCTGGACTGAGTATACAAAGAGGTCCTGGAATAGCATCAGAGTGCAATATAATAACATATATAGACACCTCATGGGGTTAAAACGTCATTGTAGCGCCTCTGGTATGTTTACAGAGGTTAGAATGCTTTTAATGCCATACAACGGATCCGAATTGCTTCATTCATATCCAGGGTTGGTACGTGTAGAAATAAAATAGTGAAAGAACTTGCAGACCGTTTGCATACCACCCATATGTATAAAAGGTGGATGGAAATAGCTGCATAAAATGTTTTTTTTTTAAATTTTTATTTGTTTTTTCTGTATTGTTTTATTTATTGATTATTATTAATTGGATTTAATCATTATTATTTATAATTTAATTGTGTAAATATGGATCCATGTGTCTAGAAATAAAGAATTATTATTATTATTATAAATAATTTGCAAGTGCATCGATGCAATGGATTTTGAGATACACGCGTTTGCATTGATTTAAAAACTCGTAGTATGACAATGTAACTTTTCTAAATTGAGGTTCAGTAAAACAGAAGGTTCAAACATTTTTCTGTGCCCGAATCGCCTCAGTGAGCTCGACATTACAATTGCTAATGCAAAGTCCTGCGCTGACTCCATTTCTGTTCATACAACATTTTAGTATGCAATCACAAAATTTGCATACGCTCTTTATTGAAAACCCCACAGAGCGGTATCTTTTGGCTTTAGATGTCAAAGTCAAATGGTATTCATCTGATTTTATATAAGTATTTTTGCCTTTACGAGTTTTAGTTTTTATTCCATATTTTTACTTCTTAGGAGAAAATCAAGCACACAGCCCGCCTGTTGGTAAGAAGTTACCGTAGCCTATGTATGCTTGTAATACCTAGGGCTCATATTACGTGCGTGTTGCTGATTAAAAAAATTGTAACACTGTTTATTGGCATTGAAAGTACGTATGTTTGTTTGTTACCTTTTCACGGTTAAACGACTAAAGCGATCATAAATAAATTTGGCAAGGAGATAGATAGTATCATGAGGTACATAGGGCACGTTGTGCAGCGAAGTCACGAGCAACAGCTTATTTTATGTATACAGATACTTAAGAATCTTAACCTAAAAACAAATTAATCTTATTATTTTTATACGTAGGTACAGCCAATACGCTGACAAAGGCAATAATATAAAAGTTATTAAACTGAGTGTACATTTGAATCGAACTGACACTTCTGGAACTGATCGATCAAAGTCGATTTATTTTCTCACTCCAGTACCACTCAATTCTCTACGAAATTCTTAAAAAAATAACATCAATTTCCACTCAGCCCGGTAATAATCTAAAGCAATAATGACCTCATTAATTTGAGTTGAAGAAACTCTTAATTATAAATTGGTAGGTTACGAGAGTCAATCTAAATTTGTAGATTTATCCAGAAATGGAAACGATATTCTATAAACTTCGAACAATTTTGATTCAGGAAATGATATAATGAGTATTCTGTTTTTTGAAAGCTGGTGATAAAATAACAGAAATGCGGAAAGTTACACATAAGAATAAATTTATCTATACTAATATTATAAAGAAGAACGATTTGTATTTTTGTAAGTTACGAATAAACTCAAAAACTACTCGACCGATTTAAAAGAATATTTCACCACTAGAAAGCTACATTTTCAGCAGGTAACACAGGCTATATTTTACCTACCTACGAAATCTAAATATATGTCCACCCGTACGAAGTCAGCACGTGCCGCTAGATGTATGTAAAATTAGTTTTTCGATTGAAATTTTGATGGGTGTAGTGGCCATGGGAATTGTGAAATATGTTTTCTTATCGAGGGCCAACATATGGCCAACAATGATTTCTAGCTGTTGTAGTATGTTTGTTACGACTGGTTACGACAATCAATTCACTTGATTTGACTTTGTTAGTTAGATAGCTAGCTTACAAACTTTCATGTAAATGTTAAAAAAATAATTTTATTTTATACACATACAAATAAAACTAAATTAAATAAAATGGTATTTGAGTTTCTTTTTTGGGACATTGGTGGCTGCTGATCTTAAGGTAGGTGGTTACCGCTTTTTGAATAAGCTTTGTTTTCTTAGCTTTGCACAAGCAATACCAAAGAAACACAATCCAACCGCCTACCCTGAGGAAGAAAGGTAAAAGGGTAGAGAAGCATTAGGAACCGAGGGGATGATTAAGTGCTTGGCTCTTATGTACTCAACTTTGCATAGCGACCGCATAGTGTTTGCTTCGATGCAAAATTTATTATTATTATAAAACGAATAAACGGAAAAAAAAGTATAAGCAAATTCTGTAAATACGTCACAGTTCTACATAAATTTTGTGCTAACAAGCTTACAACCAGCAATACCAGAGGTATTACCTACTTGTACTTGTGGCCGACCCTCGACCCCCGGCCGATTTTTCAGGGCCAGGCTATCAGTGCTTTAAGATGGATCCTGGGATAGGAAAACATTTCTTTCTAAACGCATCCCTAAATGAGCTTTGAAGATTTATTCTCACCCACATTATATACTCCTTCCCTAGTCGGGTTTGCTCGCTAGTATGGTACCTCTCTTAAAAATCATTTTTATTTTCTTTTCTTCTAATAGTTTTAATTTTGAAAATCAAATGTTAGAAAAAGATGAAAGACTATTCAAAGAATATTATTATGGGAACAAAATAAGTTGTTAAAATAACCTAACTTTCTGTTATTTCTGCTTGTTGACTCAATTCGAATAATAATCATTTCATTAAATTTTAAGCAACTTAAACATTTCGATGTTTTGTGGAATTTGCTTTAAGTTATAATAATTTCCGTGAATGTTGCAAGATTATCTTGTTAGTAAAGTTATGTTTAAACAGATTGCCGTCGCCTCGTGTCTTAGATCTCTGATTATCTAAATATTATCTTAATAAATATAAATATTTATTAAAGAAACTGTGTAAATTATTATCCTTTAAAATCTTTGTATATCGGTGAGTGAGTCGGAATCGTCACAGGATTTAAATTGACTGATATTTATGTGTTTTTTTTTATTAATTCTACGAAGAAATATGGATAGCTATTTGCGCTGTAACCGTCTGTAGCACAGGTTTTAGTACCTTGTAAAGGCATCTAAAACTTATGTCTATATTGATCTATATTTTTTGTAAATACCTGTTTATCTGAATAAATATATGTCATTATTATACACAAGCATACGGTCCGCCTAATGGTAAGCAGTTACCGCAGCCTATGGACGCTTGCAATACCAGTGGCATCACCTTTTTGACTGCCTCGGTGGTCCATTAGTCGCAGTATGCACCTGCTGTGCACGAGGTTGTGGGTTCGATTCCCACTAGGACAAAATTTTGGGTAACCCACAAAGAATTGTTCTGAGTCTGGGTGTAATTTGTGTCCGTTAATTGTATATTTGTAAAGTCCCCCTCGACACAGAGCTTTTTCTCAAAAAAAAAAACTTTTTTCTGTGGCAAATTTACTTTGTGACGAATATACAACAACCCAATAGAACATATTCTATCAATATACCTACCTATTCTATAACATACTCGTTCATACAACCTAACTATTCTACAGTATAATCCAATTTCCTTCGAATGAAAACCGTAGCGTTCTCATAACAATGGTAGAATACGTACATACATATAACATGATTCCTTCCGACATTCAATGAATAGATAGTAAATGTTATCAGGTCAATGATTCTGAATACTATGTTATAACTTTTGTTATAATTTGTGATTGATAATGAATAGGGACGTATGAAAGCGTTTCGTTTGTGTGAAGACTTTAGGAATGGTTTCTGATGGAGGAAGATTTATTTGTTACTCTGAAATTATGTCGGTCAGGAAATCAACTAATTCTTTTTAACCGACTTCAAAAAGAGGAGGTTATCAAGTTTGTTACCGCAGAACTGGTCCATATATGCCCTCATATATGGACCGATTTGAAAAATTATTTTTTTGTCTGAGAGGACATACTTTCAGTTTGGTCCCATTTTCATCCAAAGAAAGTTCTGATGATGGGATCCATGAGAAATTGAGGGAGCTCCTCAAAAATTATAGGCAGATATAGCAATTTCAATATTTTTAACAACACATCAAACATTTGCATTCAGAAAGTATAATATAATGAAGTAAAACTGATGAAGAAGACCACAGATGGCCACCTGAACTTCTCAATAATAAGTATTTTACGGATGGCGATTAAATAAGTTTCCATTATGGTTGCTAAGGTAGCTAGGCAACGGAACTTCATAATTAAACAATGTAATCCAGCCGTTTTTAAGGTTTTTGAAATTCTGCAACTTGCCGTACTGAAGTCGGTTTTTTTTTGTTAAAATTATTTGATTAGATATTTCGAACTAAAGTATTGTCAAAATAAAGACGTGTCGGAGTTCCATGTTATCGTAGTAAAATCTTGTCAAAGAACGATTTTTCGAAATTTAGTTTGGGAGTCGATTAGAACAGATAAATATCAGCTAATATCTATTCTAATCGGTCTGAAGGACATTATAAGTAAATATCAAATAGAATCCATATCAGATAAACTATACCTTATATTTAAAAGTTTCATTTAACAAAAAACAAACATATAATTATCTAGATTCAAACAAAAAAATCTTTACCCGGAAAATCGTATAAATTACAACAATTTTACCATAATTAAGCTGAATATTTTTAAATATTTAAACAACAAATTTCTAAGTAACAAACATGTTTCGCCGCGGGAGATATTACGAGCTTCAACATTGTCTGTTTACAACATGGTTACCTAACTTTTGTTTGAAAAACGGGAGTATTAACGACTCTGTGTCAAAGTTGAAACCACAATAGACATGAAGTTTTGTGCTGATTATACTGCCTTAAGCTGGAACTCGGTTACAAACATTTTGGTAACAAAGTAACAATTATAAAGGTCAAATGAAACATGATTCATTCGGTTTACCTAAGGTTAGCTCGCTTGCTAAAATAAAGCCATTGTGTAAGGCAAACTATAGTGAAGACACTGCCGCATTATATCAGAATAAATACCTACTGCTCAGGACCAAAGCACCCGCCCACTCACCTCGTCTCAATCTTAAAAAGTGCCACTGCTGGGCACTGGTGTCCTCCATACATTTGGAGGGATATAAGCCTACTATACCACGCAGGCCAAACAGGTTAGTATAGGGTTTTGTTCCGAGTGTTCCCTCTCTTGCAGTGGACATTGTCTGCCTGACTTACTCCCTTATTCGACTCTTACGACACACTCGGAATGGAACGAAGTGGTGATATTAGTATTTTTAATTCGTTACCACTCGGACGACCCGCTCACCTGCGGCGTTTCGAACGCTGGTAACAAGTACTGGCTTGCTAACTGAATCCGTCCTAAGCTGTAGGTATTTATTGTGACATAATGCGGCACTCCTCACTATATACAGTCTTCCTTATATTATGGTAGCCCTAAGAAGAACTATCAAGAAACTCATCTCCCTCACTCACTCAACTATTATTCCTATAATAATAACACATATTATATATTTTACGCTGGGCACCGACCGCCTCTTCTCTAGCACGAGAGCTGATAGGCTTTATCCACACACGCTGACCTAATATCTGCTGATGGATCAGACATGCCTCTTGAATTAATTCTTGAATGTATGTATATTTCAAGATTATATTTTCTAATAAAAAATTGCATCATAACTATTGTAAATTTAAACATTCAAAAATCATGAAGCTCTATTATCTAACGTGAATCTAAACGCACTTATACTGAATCTTTGAAAGGGTAAGCAGAAGTGTAGGACAGTCTCATGTAACCAACATTTTAGGTACCATGTAATAAGAGGTAAGCCTTATAAACGGCATGAAACTTTGAACTGCGATATTAAAGGGTTTTCCGTCAGAAAAATCGAATACTACTCTGCGCCACTGAGGCAGTCTGCTTAAAAAATAAAAAACAAAAAATAAACTATGTAAAGTCAGGTCTTCTAATAAAGTTCAAGTTAATTACTGAGCTAAGTAATGAAGAGTTCGTTGGACAGTCATTTATTCTTAACTAAATACGAACCTTTTTAAATAGACGGGCTATTGATGTTTGAAAAGTATCTCTTGCAAATTACGAAACATTAGTACTCGTAGCACAAAAACTGTACTTAAATTTGCGTGTTTTTTTACTTAAGTTACAAATACTGGCTTATTTGTAACCTGAGTTAAAAGCAATTAGGGTAAACACCCTTAATGCCATTCAGAGGTGCAGGATCGCATCATTCATGGCCAGAGTGGATACGTGTGAAAATATAATTATAAGAGGTCTAGCAGACCGTCTGCATGCGTCGAGCACGTACAGGCGATGGCTTGAAATAGCAACCTGATATTGTGATGTTTTAATTTATATTTATTTTAGTCTATTCTTATTGTTTATTTTTTTTAATTTAATGGATTTTTTATTGTTGTTATATGGTTTTTTCAGCAATAAATGATTATTATTATTAAATGAGCATATTGCCCGCCTAATAGTAAGCAGTTACCATAGCAACGGCAAGTCTGCAATACCAGACGAACCAATTGCGTGTTGCCGAATCAAAAATAATTAAACATTAAAATGAAAATGTTTTGCTACAAATACAACCCTAAATAAAATTGTACTTACACTCAGGAACATAACTTTTTTTTTTCATTTATTTCACATATTAAATACAATAGTTACAGAAAATGGTATTGTAGCATTACAAAAACCACAGAGGTTTGTAATTAATGCTACTTTTAACAAACTTCGACATCAGCATGTAATCTAATACATTTAATAATATAATTTACACAAAGTTAGGTACATTAATTGTTATCACATGTAATCATATTATTGTTTAAGAAGTAGGATTTCAATTTTATTTTTATATTGGACTGCTTAATGTTATTTTGCAATGTAGTGGGTATATTATTAATAAATCGTTTAATGTAATTAATAATAACCGTTATTGTTAAATGTTATACGTGGTCGATCGTCAACTTTGTTGATGGTACTACACTACAATCTAATTCCAGATTATTTCTTAAGTTCATGACGTCATATATTAATGAAAATATGAATTTTTCATTACACCCGCGCCACATAAGGCGGGATATTCAATGTACGACAAAATAAAGGCGTACGTGAATAGAAAATAAACGGATTTTGGCCTTAAAGCCGGATTTTGTGAATCACACGAACAACCCCGACTAAGTTTATTGTATTAAATTATTCAACGTTTCATAGTGAATGTTTTTAAAGTATAATCATGAAGAACATTCTTAAGTTATAATAATTATTTATTTTAACAACTCACCACAAACTACCTTACCTTACTCTTCAAAATCCATCCAAAGGTTGTCTGGAAGAGATCGCTTTTAGTGATAAGACCGCCCATTGTACAGCTATATCAAACTGTTATTTTATACTGTTGTATTTTTGCTCGGTGTACAATAAAGAATATTCTATCTATCTATCTACCTGAGACGCTCATAGACAAGTGCACTAGCCGATCAGTAAACGACCAGCGAGTCAAAACCAAGGGCGCGGTAACCCTAATAGATGGGTAACCGTATAGTGGTATTTCGTCTGAATGTCTCCGTGTTTCAGAAGGCACGTTAAAAGTCGGTCCCGACTGTTAACAGTCGTTAGATCACGACACATGCCAAAAGTATGGGCGATCTAAATATCTCTGTTACCAGGTTGGTCTCTATACAAACGATAAGATGATCCTGTTTCTTTTTAATCACCACCTAATTACAGAATTTTGTCAAAAAGTCCTCGTGTAAAAAATGGGTTGGCAACACGCAAGTGATTCCTATGGTATTGCGGGCGTCTATAGGCTACGGTAACTGCTTAATATCAGGGCCATATAGTACGCCGTATGCTTGTTTACCACCCAAATAGTATAAAAAAAGTAAAAAATGGCACTAACCATGCAGTATAAATTAAAGCTTACAATGTTTTTATTTTCCAAAAATGTTTTATTATAATGTTAACTTGACATTTGTAAATATATTTATTATTATTATTTATTTATATCCGAAATATCATTCCATACATTGTGTTAATAACAGAGACTTATATAATTATGTATGTATGTATTTGACTGCCTTGGTGGTCCAGTGGGTGTACTATGCGCCTGCTGTGCACGAGGTTGTAGGTTCGATTCTCGCACAGGGACAAATCTTTGTGTGACCCACAGATAGTTGCTCTGAGTCTGGGTGTAATTTTTGTCCGTTAATTGTATGTTTGTAAAGTCCCCGCAACACAGAGTCTGTTCTCTAGTGCGGGAGCTGTCTTTAAAAAAAAATGTACATGTAACTGACCTAGGTAATACAAACTCCAACTCAAACTCAAAATAGGACAGTCTAGTTTGTTAGGGCTGGCTCTCACTGTTTCCAACAATGACAACAATTTAATTAAGCATGATGTAGGTACCTACGTGATACACAAAGTTTTGTTTATCTTCTGATCCATCATGTTTATTTTATTTAAATTGCTAATTGTAAGCCAAGGACAAAAGTATAAACTCATTTGCCTTTTTGGTTTTTTTTTTGTATAATATGATAAACCCATATATGTATGTCCCGCTGCTGGGCACGGGTCTGCTCCTCTTTCAAATGAGGAAGAGGGTTTAGGCCTTAATTCATGCTGGCCTAATGTGAGTTGATGAATCAGACGTCAGTTGGGGAATTAGAAGAGGGGTAGAACACAGTACTAGCAAGCAAGCCCATCTTAGGAAGACCTCCACCTTACAAAAGACCACAGCCAAATAACTACACGCAGCGGTGTAGTTGTGTTCCTGTGTGTAGTTGTGTTTCCTATCCCAGGGATACTACATCTTAAAACCTGGTGTAAAAAAATGGATGGCAACACGCAAGTGATACCTCTGGTATTGCAAGCATCCATAGGCTTTTTTTTTGTAGAGGGTAAATGCTTTACGCATACCGCCCTGCTCAGGGAAACGGGGCAGTTATTTCGGGCTCTCCGTCCTAAAGGTGGTAGGCGGCCGGTATACCGACTAAAACCCCTCTGTGCACCTACACCCGCCTTTACGGGTGGACCACCGGAACCTGATATGACGTCAGTGGTCCACCCAGCAGAAGCATCCATAGGCTGCGGTAACTGCTTAACATCAGAGGGGCCGTATGCTTGTTTGTGACCTAAGCAGCATAAAAAACGAATATCGAAACAAGTACATAACAAAAGATAGCTACGAGTATAGTCATAACAATTTGACTACATTAACCGACTCTTATTATAAAACAACACACGGTTTTCCTATAGAAACCATATCGTAAACAGTACAGCAATCATCACCCTCTACATTATGAACAATTTGCTATTGTAACATAGTGGAAATATTGTAAACACTTACTACTAATCTTTTAACGTAAACAAAATGTACATTATGTACGTAGTTGTGATTTAAATAGCTACCGGATTTCAATATTTTAATACAAAAAAGCTTGGGTAGCTGAGTGTCTATATAACCAAATTTTAAGAGAGACCACCTTACTAGCGACCTAATCCGACTGGGGAAAACGAAGACCGCAGCCAAATAACTTTACACAGCAGTGTAGTTTTCTCCCTGTGTGTGTAAGTACAGGTCTTCAGCGCTCATTTAGTTAGCGTTTTGAAAGATAATATGCGATGGTACGGCAATCCAAGATGACCGAAGAAAGATCAGGCGCAGGACCAACGGTTTTACGTGCTTTCTGAGGCACGTAGAGGTCTCAAAAATAGTCACCCATGTATGGACTGATTCTGATTCACCGATGTAGCCAACTTGCTGAATGCAGATCTTTTTTTTATACTACTTGAGTGGCAAACAAGCATACCTGATGTTAAGTAGTTGCTGTAGCTTATGGACGCTTGCAATACCAGAGGTATCACCGATTGTTTTACTCCAGGGCTTTATGATGAGGGTATCCCTGGGACAGGGATACGTTTCTTTCAAAACGCATCCCTAAATGAGCGCTGGAGACCTGTCTCACACACAGGAACACTACTACACCGCTGTGTGAAGTTATTTGGCTGTTATCTTCTGTAAGGTGGAGGTCCTTCCCCAGCCAGGCTTGCTCGCTAGTATGGTGCTCTACCTATCTTAAAATCTCTCGATCCATGACTCTATTACTTAGCTACGAGCGTAGTAACTATTTAGTAATCTGTGCTACGAGCCCTTAATAAAGCTACATTAAACAAAACAGGTATCCAAAATAAGTATGTCAGTTCCCACATCCGCAGTCAACGAGCCTGTATACAAATATCCGTATGCGATCATGTCCCTAACACCCCTAATCTACACAAAAGATATAAGAGAAAGGAATATTTACTTGAGCCCCAGCTGTTGCCTACATTTGTTTGTGTACTAAAAATGTGATGAAAATTTTTATACAGCAGTGTCCACACTGGATAGGCAATCAGATAACTCGCTGACTAAATGTTTGTTGGTATCAAATATACAATATTTTTCTGGGTAAAAAAATATATCGAAACACCCCACGTACGCTTTTAAGAGGAACTTTCAATCACGTATGATTAAGGCTGCGTTTCCACCAAAGATGTATAGCGAGGAATGTGTTTGTTAGAACCAATAGAATCGGTTCATTTATCCTTAGCGGAGCGAGGCTAGGAAATGAAGCGATTCTATTTGTTCTAACAAACACATTCCTCGCTACACATATCTGGTTGAAACGCAGCCTAAGTAGGTTGTGGAATGAGCTCTCGCCGAGGTTTTCCTGGAAGACTTAAACATGGTGTTTTTCTTCTCAAGGCTCCACGTCAGCGAACTAGCCGCAGCAAAATTTTGCTGACATCATCTTTCTGGCTTATTCATAATTTATGACCTTCATAAGTGTTACTTTGTAACCAGCAAATTTATTTCATATGATATTTACATGAATAGTTATAAAAATTAAAGTAACTTAACCTAACCTAACCTACTTACAAACAATCAGATATTGTATTTAAAGGTATTAACCTATAAATAAAATATCTGATTGAGATCGCAGTTCTGAGGAAAGGTGCCCAAAAGACTGGCCACATTTCCACGCTGGATTGCAAGGCTAATACGTTGACCCAAGTAAAGGCCAGCGTTAGGATCGTGAGACGACTCGACCAAACGCCTTGATATCTCACGATACAATTTGTGGGCACTTGGGCCCCATGTTACTTTGTAACCTAAATGAATAAATGAATTTTGAGTTTGAGATTTGAGATGAGGATGATGATGAATGTAAATTTGCCACCCGGAATCAAACTAGCACCTCATGCGTATAAGTCATTTACTTACCCATTTGGCTACCACTGCGATGTATAATATTTATCAACACAATTCTAGCTATTGAACAAATGTTTTTTCAGTTTGTTTTTCTTGTGTACAGCGGCTTGTGTGGCAGTTTTAGTGACACGTAACTGGGTCATATGAAATAGATTTTCTATTCCTATTTCCATTGAGTATAGTTCAGAGTTGATTGGTGTTATAATTGAACAGTTTTATTTTGAGTATCTGCAGTTCACAGTTAAATAAAATTAGATTTGTTCTAAACTTTTAAATTATTTACTTGATATAAAATTATTTTCTTATGTAGGTAGGGTAGTTCTGCCAGTTTGCCGGCCACTGCCAGTTCTCGGCCATCATGGATATTTAGTAAAGTAATAAGAAAAATACACGCGACCAGTTTAAAAAGTCTATGTTATACTATTAAGACGGTAGTTACGCGTGACCTTGTCAAGTTTTGGGTTAATATAAATCGTGTTTGTCGCATCAGTGTGCCCTTGACGTTCAAGGAGTGTAAACGTGTGCCGGAATCAGCGAAAAAAATAGTGCGCGGCATTTTGTTCTAAGGTAAGTTAAACGGTTGGTTATATGTATTTCTGAGACTATTTGATTTTATTGTGTTAAAAGTTTGTTAAAGTTTCAGTACGATACACTTATTTTGACAATAAATAAGGTTTACTTATAAAATTTAAACACAATTAATCAAACACAAAATGAATCAAATTGGAGAATGTTTCATGTTTTAGAGACATTCCTGATGTGGGATCATTGGTATCCATTAACGATATATCTATTATCGATTTAAACTTGCATAATTACACCCATGAAAATAATATGATCCAAAGAATAGATACTCCTCAAGAAGAACATGAGAATGCTTTGAATATTATAATAACGAGCGCTGATGTCCACTGTGAAGAATATTTGAAAGAGCGTGTTGAATCTCGGGAAACGATTCTAAAGTCATGTACGTCACCAACGCTTAATAGTGCTGTTGTTAATGACGATACGATAATCGAGTCTCAAGATGTCATAATAAATACAGTTGCAAATTACGCTGATCCTTTCGAAAAACATCTCAAATTTATTGAAACACCAAACGAAGTAACAGAAAAAAAGAGAAACATTAATAGGCTACCAAGTGCAATATCAGCAAAGAAATGGAGAGAATTCTATGAGCTTAAGGATATATAGCAAAGCGTAATATTGAAGAAGAGAAACAGAGAAAAAAGGCGGAGCGAGAGAAAAAAAATAATGAGAAAGCTGAAATCAAACAAGCTGAAAAGAAAAAACGAAAAAAGGATGACCTAATAAAACTTACTCTGATCGATACTGATAGTACAGATGACGACATTATGCCGGTGATATTTAGGATATTTTATTTATTTATTTTTATGTTTTAATTAGTTATTATTATGGAATTAAAATTGTTGTTACAGATGAAAGTGAAACCTCCAAAGAGAGAAGAATTTAGAGCAGTGAGACCAGAAAATGTAAAGACAAACACAGGAAAAGACGATCGATTTGTTAGTGAAAGGATGATGCGTATAAGAAAAGTAATATTAACGATATTTAACGACTCCGAAAGTGATCGGAATAAAAAGCACTAACCTATTAATAAATTATAAAATGTTATATGTTTCAGATGTCTGACTCTAAAATAGAAAAAGAATATGAGAATATTACTCGTGAAGAAACAAAAGAAAACATAAGCGAAGAAAAAAATAATTCAAGTGATGATGAAGACTATTCTATATTTTAAGAAGTCTATCAATAGAATACGTACCAGTATTAAAAGAAAAACAACTATGTACCTAAGTATTATTTTTAAAATATTATTATGTTTTCTTTTCAGGTGATAAATTATTCTCAGCAGTAATTTAATAGACTTGATTATTGATTTCTTACATAAAAAGAGAGACAGAAGATTCTACTATAAGAAACGCATAAGAAGCTAAGAAGTATATTAAGTAAAATCATAAAGACTGAATTAAAGAGTATTTTTTGTTTATATCAGAGGTTGTTTCGTTAATCATGTTAATTATTATGCCAAAAATATTAAAACCATGAAGACTGAACATAGTGTATTACAATATAATGTTATGATAGATGTTACATCAAAAAATAATATCTAGGTATCATTTATATATAATAAATGATACCTAGATGTTATTTTTATAGAAATTAAGGCAGATTATCTAAGTCATATAGACTGAACAGAGTCTGAAAGTCATACTAATATAAAGAAAGTTCCTAGATAGTCATGAATATAATAAATAGATGTTGATAATACATAATTATATTTAACAAACAGAGGTTTTTATTTCGTTTATAATGGTAATTGTTATTCCTGTATCTAATAGAAGTTTATCCAAAATCATGAAGACTGAGCAGAGACTGTTGTTATTTTGGATAGTGATGTTAACTAGTTGATTAGTTAGTTTTGTAATTTAACTGTTAAGTTCCTAAATAAAACCTTTGAAATACAGAACAATAACATTCTTTATTTTTTGTAAATAGTTACCTATAAAAAATATAAATATTTGAAGGGAAAGAATGCGGCCGACAACTAGCGTTTAGTATGGCCGATAATTCATATAGATGGCCGAAAACTGGCATATTTACTACTTTTGTATACTTTTATAAATCTAAAATAAATGGAAACATTTGACTATTTAGTTTCTAGACAATATAAAAGTATATTAAATTCCCGTTCACATGGTATTTTTTTTTTTATTTCTTGTGTATGTTTGTAAAGATATACGAATCAGAAGGTGAAAATTCGCTTAATTGGCCGAGAACTGGCAGAACTACCCTATGTATTTCATATTTTTCAATAGGTATGAATCTTTATTTTTTTAGGTGACGAATAATCTGATGGTAAGCAGTTACCGTAGATAATGCACACTTGCAATACTAGGGGCATCTATCGCACGTTAACTACCAGGATTTTGTGTTATGAGTAACCCTGTTTTGAGTTTAAGTTTTATTTGCTATGATCTTTTGTATCTCACAAAAGCCTGTAGTTACAATTTTTTGAGTAGAGAACACGAATGTGATACCTTTAGTATTGCAACCGTCCATAGCTTACTGTAACTGCTTACCATTAGGCAGTCCGTATGCTTGTTTGCACCTAAGTAGCATAACAAAAAAAAATGAAAGAAACAAAATGCCAGACACGCAACTTCAAAACACAAAATTAAACGCGAAAACCAGACGCCTAAATAATACCATCAAAACCACAAACTAAACAAAAACAGACTTCAATCCAACCACCCACACTTGGCACATGTAATTCCGTAACAAATTAATGGGCAATCCATCGGACAGCTACCTTCCAATAAGGCTGACAGTCCAATAAAACTGAACGATGCCCGACAGGCTGACAGCCAGGCGGGGCCTAATAAGAAAGGTTTCAATTACAACGTTGATGGATGGATAAACTATGTCCGCTATGTAGTACAAAAAGTTTTTGCTCCATATATCTAAAGTGGTTATAGATAATTGTTTTGGCAAAAAAATGTATTTTATTTGGTACACTGGGCAGTTACTTACATTAATTCTAAAGTTGATTTAACTTCCTCATTGTTTTAGTGGTTGTAGAGTATGACTGCCTACCATTAGGTCCCGGGTTTGATGCCCGGTCCACCTATGACCACTGTTAGTACAATTCGACTGAAATATTTATAAAAACTTCAAAATAATCCTCAATTAAAACCCATTGGCGTTGTACTACTAAGTGAAAATACATGTTAATCAAAAAAATAAAGCTATTAAAAGATTTTACTTACATATTATATGCAGTCTATTTCAAAGATGTCGATATTATGTTAATCTAATCCGCCCAACAGAGTTCCTTCGCGTGGGTGTTTGTTTGTATATTGGCTAGTCGAAAACTATAAATATAGTGATATACTTATATTGCATACCCTCTACGAGGACATCATAATATTTACTTCTTATTAAAGAGAGCTCCTGCATTAGGAAACAAGCCATGTGTTGGGAGGACTTACCATACGTATAATTAATGGATATGAAGTACACTTCGACTCAAAACAATCGTTTATGGATCACAAAAGTTATGTCCTAAGTTTTTTTTAAATATATTTTCGGGACAACTCACACATCGCTATCTGATCCCTAACTAGGCAGAGTCTGTACTATGTATAAGGTTTCTAAAAAGTCGGCAACGCGCGAGTGATACCCCTGGTGTTGCAAGCGTCCATAGGCTACGGTAACTGCTTACCATCAGGCGGACCGTATGCTTGTTTTCCTCCTTGGTAGAAAAACATACGAAAAATATACATACGAACATAGAACCTCTCTCTCTCTTCTTCTTTAACGCCAATCAAAAATAAATAAATTTGAATTGAGTGAACACGACAAGGCAAATAATATATTTCGTATTTTATGTATAACATGACACAAATTTGTTGAAGGTTACTGTTAATTAAAATCTTTCTTTTAAAAATCATTTCATCAAACTCAGATGTATCTTGTCAACTAAATATGTATAATGAAGCGAATAACTTTTCATTGATACAAAAAGTCAAATTAACAACTAACTATCCACTCTAGCAAAATAAGAATACGGTTGAAATTTGAATGGCCATTTGTAATGTAATACGAGATCTCATAATGTAAATTTCAAACAAATGAAAGAGTTTTGTAGTAGGCAAATTGGTTAAAAAACGTAAATACCGAGTGGGAGAAAGAAATACGGTCTTGAAAACGAAATTCGATGATCATCATCAACGTAGCTAAAAGATCAAACGCAACTTTGACAGGCCAATTGGTTTAGTGGTCGGTGACTCTGATTGCTACACCAGTCGTTGTGGGTTCGATTTCCACCCAGGACAAATCTTTGTATGATGAGCATGAATGTTTGTTCTGTGTCTGGGTGTAATTTATCTATTATATGTATGTATTTAGAAATATATAAGTATGTTTATCAGTTGTGTGGTTACCGTACTACAGGCTCTGCCTAGTTTGGGATCAGATAGCGATATGTGAGTTGTCCCGAAAATATATTTAAAAAAAACATTGGACATAACTTTATGTTTACTGATTTTTCGGCAATTTAATTGTGAACCGATTTTTTTTTGTTTTGTTTAAGAGGGTATACTGTCGAGGTTGAATAATTTTTCTGCGTTAATTTCCAAACTATGTGCACGTAATGTCAATTTCTGATCAGAAAAATCCAATATCTATTATTCGCCTGACCCGGGATTTGAACCCGGACCCTATTGATCAGCAGTGGCTCAACCACCATTTGACCAGTGAGGCAGTTGCCAAACATAATCATTATTTTCATCACCCTGTGATCGTCCACTGTCATTGGTGACCATAGCAATGAAAGTATATGCGATATAAGACCGTTTAGTATTAACCAATATAAAATATTTACCAATCAGCAATCGATTTGCAGCTATAGTGCTTACCTGAAAAAATAAAACAATTGTTTATTAAAATTTATATTTACGGCACGTCCCGAATTTACACGGATTGTAATTTTTTATACTTTTTGTGTGGCAAACAAGCAAAAAAATGGGTCGGCAACGGGTATTGCAAGCGTCCATAGGCTGGGGTCATAATATGCTTGTTTGCCACTCAAGTAGTATAAAAAAAGGAAAAAACTCTTTCAAAACGCATCCCTGGAGAGTGGAGACCTGTACTCACATACAGGAGCACAACTAATGATTTATTTTTTAATGATAATGATTTATTTTTATTTCACCACAATATTTATTTTTATTTTATTTTTATTTTTTAAAAAGACAACTCCCGCACTAGAGAACAAGCTCTGTGTCGCGGGGGACTTTACAAACATACAATTAACGGATACAAATTACACCCAGACTCAGAACAATTCTTTGTGGGTTACACAAAGTTTTGTCCTGTGTGGGAATCGAACCCACAACCTCGTGCACAGCAGGCGCATACTGCGGCCACTGGACCACCGAGGCAGTCAAAAAAATATAAAAAGGTACACTTCCATTGGTATATAATAAGATAAATTATACTGTGGGAGACTGGTGCCTAAACTAGACAAAATAGTCTGTATTTCAGGTCACCAGGCCTCCACCCCTTAGGCATAAATTACATATTTTTTTATATTTAAAAATAACATGGTGAAAAGACTATAAAGGTTAGTATTTATATTACTAAGTGCCTATTTGTATAAGATGTTACATGTGTGCAGGTGTGCAGGCACGCGCGCGCGTTTGTTTGTGTGTGTGTGTGTGTGTGTGCTTGCGTGCGTGCGTGCATGCGTGCATGCGAGCGTGCGTGTATATTTGTGTATGAGTGGGTGTGTGTGTGCGCGGACGTGTGTGCTTGTTTGTGTGTGTAAGTGAATAAGGGATGTGAGTTGCGAGAATATAAATACAGAAATATATAAATAATATGGATATGTCAAACAAATGCCAATAGTTTAGGTTATACTGGGGCAGCAAGTAGTTTTTCCGTGTCGTCATAGTTTAATTCCTGAAGCCAGCAACTTATCTTCATTTTGCACTTTATTTTGGTAAGATAATAGATGGAAGTCATCCTATTTATTTTATTGTAGAGGAAGCCACCAAGATAGCAGAAAAAGCGTTTTGTGAAGATAGTAGAGAGTTGGTGTCGTTCGACAGGATTAAATTTTCTCTTACCCCGAGATAGTAGCGGATCAAAAGTAAGGAGTTGGTGCTGCTTTATGATCGTTTGAAGTATAAACAGCTGGCGGACAGTAAGGACTTTTGTTTCATTGTATAAGAGTGTTGTGGGGTAGCGGTACGGTAGAAAGAAAGATACCTTCAGTAAGGCTCTTTGCGCTCGCTCAAATTCTAGGATTGTGTATTTTGGAGCACCACCCCAGGTCGTTATGCAGTAGGTCAGCAGAGACTGGGCAAGTGCAAAGTATACTGCTTTTCTTAACTTGACGTCTGCTACATGTCTTAACGTCTTAAAGACATATATAAGTTTGCGCAATCTACTGCTGAGGGTGCTAATGTGTTCCTGGAATCTTAGGGTGCTATCTATTGTTATTCCTAGGTACTTTATACTATTTGTCTTATGAATGCGGATGCAGGTGCATGTGTTATTATTTTGTGTAGAACAGGAGTGGGCCACAATGGAATATGATGACATCGTTAATGTTGATCTAGAGTTATTTTTTAAGGAAAAGGTCATGTATTTTCTGCGTTTGATGTAACTACATCGCTTTGTGTAGTTATTTGGCAGTGGCTTTCTGTAAAGTGGTGGCCCTTATTAAAATATAATTAGCCTAAGCTATCGATACCATTTTTCAAAGTAATACAGTATCTCATAATATCTCAGGCATGAATGTTCAGTTCCAACTTGTGTATAATATATCGAACTTTGAAGCAAATGTATTGGTATGAGGACTAGCAATATATAATGCCAAAAGTTTAAAAGTTGACGCTTTAGCTATATTTAGGCGTTAATTTTGAAATTACGATGATCTTGTTATGATATTTTCGTACGTTCAAGTGGGCGTTAGGAGCGAAAATGTTGCGAATAAATCTTAGATTTAGAAAAAGGTCGTTAGATGAGAAATTTAGGCTACAAAGGTTTGTCACAACACAGTGGAGATGAGCCAACTACACTAGTCGCTTCATTATATAGTTGGATGGATGAATAAATCTTGATGGAATTTGGCGTAAAGATAAATTATAGTCTGGAATAGCAAATAGTCTACTTTTATATTGAATAAATTCTATTCTCATCGGATTGTACGTGCAGGCAAAGCCTCGGGCAGACATAATTGCTCTTACTTCTTCTTTTTCGCTTGAAACTAGCTTACGTTTTTTGAAGTGAAGACTTCTTTACGTTTTAGGTGAACAAAAATCATGGAATTCGCGTCATTGTCACCGAACGCTTTCCGTTTTCAAAACTAATAATCTAATAGCTTAACGATACAATTCACAAGTTACTTAGTTTTCACTTCTATCGGCAGTCCCCTAATATTGCCCCGCATGTTTTTTTAAATTACGTTCTTATTCCACTAAGTCTGATGCAAGTTACAGGGTTAGCGACGCAATGATCTATCTGGCATCTAAGTGCTGATAGACTAAGGTGACTGCTTACTATCAGGTGAGCCGTATGATTTTCTGGAAACTTTTTTTATATAACAAGCAGGCAAACTATAGCCCGACTAGTGGTAAGCAGTTACCATACCCAGTCTTCATGACTGCCTTGGTGGTCCAGTGGCCGCAGTATGCGCCTGCTGTGCACGAGGTTGTGGGTTCGATTCCCACACAGGACAAAACTTTGTGTGACCCGCAAAGAGTTGCTCTGAGTCTGAGTGTAATTTGTGTCCGTTAATTGTATGTTTGTAAAGTCCTCCGCGACACAGAGCTTGTTCTCTAGTGCGGGAGTTATCTTTAAAAAAAAAAAAAAAAAAAACTATGGATGCTTGCAACACCACATCTAATAACCATTATCGCACATTGCCAAACCTTTTAAGTTCTATTAGCTTCTTTCTCAAAAAATCCCATGCTGTATTATTTTAGGAAAACCTCAGCAGGTAGCTCATTTTATAAACTAATCGTATGTGGGAAGAAATTCAAATTTACCTTATTCGTATAAAAAAATGTCAGAACAATCTTGTCCTTTAGACCGTAAACGTACGCCTCTGGAGAATGATTACATTCACCCAGTCTTCCATTAAAGCTCAAATAACTTAAGTACTTAAGCTCCAAGATGTCCACCAGACTTAATCCTTTCACGGACGACTGTTATGCCAGTGACCGATGTTGTGCGGTATAGACATCCCCTTCCTAAGCTTCATGTTTAAGCGACTTTTTGTTGCCAAGACTTGAGGTACACACGGCAACGGAGATACAGGTAGTTTTTAGGTAAACCAATGTATGAATTTGTGCGAAATATATTTATATATGAAGGTTTCGTTTAATTGTACACTGTTACCAAATTCCACAGAAATATATACAATGGTCTTTTTAAAAAACTACTCTTCATATAGCGGCCCTGTATACATATCTCCGTTGCCGTGTGAACATGATAATCAAAATTGATTTTTTCGCAAGCTTTTATTTAGCTTGCATGTATGTTAGTTAGTTAGTTTGTATGTTAGTTTGTTTAGGTCAAATCTATTAGCCAGATTTGTAGCACTTCCCGGTGTCTGATGGAGCTGAAATTTGGTATACCGACGTAACTTAGTGACAATGCAATAATATGGTACCAAGGAGCTGGTCTGATGATGCAGTCGGATAGTGACAATAGGAACTCTTCAGCGAAACAAGATAGCCGCGTCATGTTTCGGTTATATTCCTAAATCAGTGTCTAGGATGTGATGATGGAGGCGGAAGATGGCCATGGTAAGTCTTCAACTAAACAAGATAGCCGCATTGTTTTTGGATTTGTTGATTTTTTAGGTGTAGTTCAGTGTGATGTGATGATGTTTAAAGACGAACAACATCATATCATACTGAACAAATTTCCCGATGATCCGACCAATGATTAGGAGTTATTATCATACAAACATCGGATTATTCCAGTAGACTATGAGAACTTCACTCGCTTCACTCGCTCGACCAATAAAAGTCAAAAGCCAATATAAAATATATAGCCACTAGAAGAATGGAGTTACGTGCCTGTTTCTCAACATAGCTACTTTAGCGTTGCCAAACTAAAACCGAAATAAACACGATATTAAAATAGAATATTTTGTTTACGAGCAATATAAAAAATATCGATACACATACCCGTGGTATCATGTGAAACAAAAGAAATCAATTTGGATGTTTTTATACGCTTTTATTTAACTTGCAGTGTATAAAATTGTTTGTTTAGTTCTAGTTTTGCAAACAACATTTGAACCACTTCTTGGTGTTTCATTGTGCTGAAATTAAAAATTAGTGTAGGTACTCAAGTAACTTCAGTGACGATCTGACAATTCGGAAGGTCGCCATAATGTTGCAACGAAACAGGAACAACACGGCAGTACTTGCCGTGTTTGGGCCTCTTTGGAATTATATTGATAAGAAATATAGCCCTAGGTATCCTCCTGGGTACCTCTTAGGGATACTTGGTACTGGTTTTGACTGCCTTGCCCAGTGGCCGCAGTATGCGCCTGCTGTCCACGAGGTTGTGGGTTCGATTCCCACTCAGGACAAAAATTTGTGTGACCCACAAAGAATTGATCTGAATGAGTCCGTTATTTATATGTTTGTAAAGTTCCCCGCGACACAGAGCTTGTTCTCTAGTGCGGGAGTTGTCTTTTTAAAGAAAAATAAAGGTATATCGCAGACTGCGGTCGAGACGTTATATACAATGAATATGAATAGATCCGTTCAGTAGTTTTTACATGAAAGAGTAACAAACATCCATCCATCCATCCATACATACTTACAAACTTTCGCGTTTATAATATTAGTAGAATTATATTTTCGATGGGAAATTAACATGTCTGCTAACAATATTTGCAATACACTACAGCGAGCGAATATCATTTAATCATTTCTTAGAGCCATTAATCTAGAATTCATATTTCAGAATTAATAAACAAATCTTGAATTACGTATATTATACTATTCAAACTGCTACAAAATTCTGCCTTATTTTCCGCCCTGATATCATCAAAAGAATACTTAATTTATTAAGGAGTTCGTTTTGCAAGGAGTTTTAATTACTTAATAATTCTAGGGAGAACATTAAAGGTCATTTGACCTCTTAGATTGTTACCTCGGCCTGCGTTTAGGAGAAATTAGGAAATTTTTAATTAGACGTTTTTATTTTAAGGCTAAGGCAAAATTTTAAGAGAGGTAAGCGAGCAGGCTGACGGGGGATGACATTAACATTACAGAAAATCACAGGTAAATAACTACACAGGATGCTATTGTTGTGCCTGTGTGTGAACATAGAATTGTTTAAAGTAATCATGTGACGTGAATCGTCTATCCCAATCTCATCGCGTCTATCTCCACTTGCTCGCTTGCTCGGATTCCTATAAAAGGATGCCGCGGAGCCCGGCCTTATACACCATCTAATATTAACCGCATAAGACGATAGATTTACTCTCGGTTAAGACAGAGCATACGCAGCTCATAAAACCACTCAGATAGGGTCGTTCAGCTTACTCAGGTGGGTCACTCCAGACCCACTAATAGGGATGTAGATTTTTATTGTTCTTTTGTTATAAAGTACAATAAAAAGCTACAATGACTTTGTAGCTTTTTTATATCTAATAATGGTCCTAACTAACTAAGAGCCTATGCTACTATGATACAATATTGTTTTTTTGTTATAAAGTACAATAAAAAAGCTACAAAAACTTTGTAGCTTTTTTATTCCTAATAATGGCCCTAACTAACTAACTAAGAGTCTATGTAACTATACAATTTTTGATGAATATCACATGTGTCTTTTAGATACTTGCTCGCTATATCCTCCTTCCGATAAGTAGGTACGTGAAATATTCATCATAAATTATGCTGAAAGTGGTACTTAATGCTAAATAATGGCTTTAAATATATACTTTGCTGAAAGAATATTTCCCCATAGATTTCTGATCGATCAATTCTATGTCTAATAAATAAAACATAATGCTTAGTATGATTGATTGGTGTTATTGTAGCCTAAATATATTTTGTAGCCTAATTTTGTATATGATAAAATAAATACTAGTAATATGATGCTTTGACTAGCTTGTGGGTAGTAATGTTTAGTGAGTTAGTGACTCTGACTGCTAAGCTAGGTCGTGGATTCGATTTCCACCTAGGACAAATCTTTGTGTGACGGACATGATTCTATAACTAAAACTAACGGCTTTACGTGCTTTTCGAAGCACGGGGGTGTAAACACCAATTTCCAAACTCCCGGAGTTTCATCTTTTGTGGATTTCTTGACATAAAAACCCAATATCGATTTTTGGCCCGACCCGGGAATCGACTTCAGTACCTCGTGATCAGCAGTCAAACACTTCGGGCCACTGAGGCACCGAGACGTTCCTTTTGTAATAATTATAATACAAAAGGTATATTTTTATGAAAAACCTTTCTCTTTAGAACAAACTAATTTACTTTGGTGGCAATAAAAATGTACTAGCTATTTGTCTTTCTTCGCGATTCAAGTCTCAGCGTCTCGAGTGTCAAAATGAATATTTTTTTCGTCCGCCTCAATAAATTCCACCAAAGTTACTTTTGAATAAGGAATAATATTTTACTGGCTTTTTCATGGCATGTTTTATGTTCAATCATTATTTGAAATAAGGAAAATATATGTTTAATACTTATTTTTGTACAAGACTTGACATAGATACGGACGTACCAGATATGTATTTATAGTACTAACTTTCGATTCTGGCTTTGCTCGTGGTATAGTTGCAAAAAGAAAATTAAGGATCACTTATAGATATAAAAACTATAACTAATGTTGGCTTTGCCCAACTTAAACCGAGCCACCGCGAAAACCAAGCAAAATCTGGCTGTCAGATTGAAATCGGTATTTTCGTAAGACCAAAAACCGATCCTTTTTGACGTTTAGCCAATAGATTGTGCCGTCACCGAGTAATCACAACTGTCAGTTTGCCATCGCTGTTTCTTAGAGAATCAGTCGGAGGGTTTTTTAAGTTGGGCAAAACCAACCTTTGTAAATATTCATAAAAAAATGGTGAAGTGGTTTCAGAGGTTAGCGTAAAAGAACATAGTGATACGAGATTTTTGTATAATAAACAGATTGTTCTTTAAGATTTGCCGCCAATTTCTGTTAAGAACAAAAAAACTCCGATTCGCCGAACTGTGCTAGACATTTATAGCTCTCAAGTGCGTGTGCAAACGCAGCCGTAGGTGCACTCTGAACTAATTTCTTTCACTCTCACAGTCTGATAGGACGGCAATCTGACACGATCGGAGAGAGATCAAACGCAGGGCCAACGAGCCCGTGTCTTGTTTTATAAATTGGTCACCCATCTACGGAATAAGCCTGGCAAGGTTGCTTAAATATAGAACCTTTAGAACCGTGTAGTTTCTAATTAGCTACGAGCCTTTTAAACGAGTCCCTATCAATATTACGTGCATGGCAATAAACATTATTAAAAACAAATACCTACTTATGTAGGTAATGTAGGTAATACAATTATCAATCTCACTGCCATGTAGGTAGATCCCACGGGAGCCGCCCAACAAACCCTCATGGGTTGTTTTCATTGATTAAATTCTGATTAAATAATGTTCTACCCTTTTTATAATTGGTATACAATATACCTTCCTAAATAAAATAATATCCCATGAAAAAAGGGACAAACTAATTGCCATACAACACTTGGCAAACCGATTCCCGGGCCGTACAATCTGTTATTGAGTGCTAGCAGTTGCCTGCGGCGCCGCCCGCATTGATATCGTTTAACGCGGCAAATCGTACTCTATGCTCTTCTCCAAAATACTATATATCTCCTTGATGAATTATATTTAGATCCGTACAGCCGTTGAGCAAAGAAAATGTAACAAACAAACACACATAAATACAGAGTTACTTTCGCATATACATTGTAATTAACAATGTATGGATTTCTGACAGAAAATTCTTAGTGGCACAGGTTTCTAGTGCTCATTTAAGGATGCGTTTTTAATGATATGTTTTTCTTTGTCATCACAAAACTCTGATGACATTTTTTGGTTGTTCTGTCTCTGTAACAAATGGCATGAAAGGTAGTCGAATCGAATAGAACAGAAAGAGACTGAATGCGATTTGACGTAATTGACCACATTTTATCGTACACTTATGCCAAATCTCATATATTTGCTTTCTATTATCGATTATACTACCGTTTATGGCATTTGTCTAGAGTGGCTGGTTTGGTATTGCAATTATAGGCTACTAGGTACTGTATCCGAAATTCGTCCAGAAACATTACTTCTTCTTTTTCTTTTTAAAAGACAACTCCCGCACTAGAGAACAAGCTCTGTGTCGCGTGTGTGTGTGTGGCTACTTTACAATAATACAATTAACGGACACAAATTACACCCAGACTCAGATCAATTCTTTGTGGGTTACACAAAGTTTTGTCCTGTGTGTGAATCGAACCCACAACCTCGTGCACAGCAGGCGCATACTGCGGCCACTGGACCACCGAGGCAGTTTTAGTTTTAGATTACTATCTCAACAATTCCAAATTTCCACTTACACTTATTCAAAAATAGAACAACAACACAACTCAAATTAATATTACAACATCCTTACTATGTTAACTTTGTACTAAAGTTATACCATTCGGCTGAACATCTCTAAAGCGATTTTACCGTTTCATGGGCCCGTTTTGTGGCAAACAGCGGGTTAAGCTTTGCGGTCTAACTGACCCGAATATACGTACTTGACGTGTTTTGACGTGTTCTTGTGTAGATATTGACTTTAAAATTGCCGGTTAAAGGGTTATGTTTTGAGAGAGGAGTGTTGAAATGGGTTAACTTGGTTTTATGAGGTACGTTTCACCCGTCTTGAATATTTTGGAATGATGACATGAAACTAAGCTGAGTAGAGCATTCATTATTCCACCAATTACAGGCTTGTATCTGCAGCTTTTTGAAATGTTCCAAAGCGTTTTAAACCCTATTTCACTGCTTATTATTGGTGTTTATTCTATTGTATATCGGCCTCGTTGGCTTAAAGATCGGTTAGAGTAATTGCTAATCATGAAGTTCAGTTCCCGAGTCGGGTTAAAAATAGATATCTATAGGGTATTTCTGTCAAGAAATATACAATAGATGCTTGGAGCTTGGGAGCGGTGTTTACACCCTCTTCCCCCTCTCTGTGTGCTCTAGAAATCACGTAAAACTTTTGGTCCTATGTCTGTTCTGTCTCCGAATATATCGGACTATGAAAGTGAGTATAAAGAGTGCATCTATGTTTGCGTAAAATCTTCTGCACTATTATATTTCCCGCGTAGATGGTTAGGCTTCATCGAGATCAGCTGCCGAGAAATTTTGTTTGGGTAGAGAAGGTAGGGTAGAGCAGGAAGGATAGGGTAGGATAGGGTAGATTAGGATAGGATAGGTATTTGTATAGTCCTCCTGTATAAAACCACCGATGCGACCCGAAGCTCGTCTTCAATATATTTATGAAATTGCTCAGTACATTCCAATATAACATTCAACATACTATCTTTAACGAGTCTTAACAGATAAGACATTAAATAAAACAAACATCATTTGTTAAAAAGTAATCTCTAGTATTATTTTAAGACACAATCTATTTATCTTCCATTACTATGATTCATTTGTGAGTTTTGACCTACAATATGAAATGTAAACACGAATAAAATTATCTTATTGCTATGCAATATTAGGGTCAGTGTACACTGACGCGACGATGTCACAATGCTTGAAAACGCAGCGTAACATCGCGTAACGCAGCGCCCACTGACGAGCACCGCTACGTTTTGTGAGGCATTGTAGTGCAGAGGCGCGAGGTAGCAACGCGGCGTTGAATGAAGACGCGAAGCATTTTTGATTTTTTTTGAATGTTTGTTACGCCAAAATGACTATCTAGATCTATAGGATCTAGATGAATTTTAGCACAGATATAGAATAACGTCTGGAATAGCACATAGGCTACGTTTATCCCGAACAAAAAATACTGCTCCCGGATTGTAAGCGCGGACGAAGCCGCAGGCGGAAACTAGTGAAATTTGTTTGTATCTCAAAAACGCTGTTCGCGACGCGTCGTATCTCAGTGTGAACGAACCATTATTGTTTGTTTCAATGACAAACGATTTTGAACTGCGAACTGCGGTAATTTATCATCACAATTTCACGTCTTATAATATCAGAGTTTTAACCGTCTGTGTGTCTTTGAAATGCTTTTAAAACTGACGTTTGTTTTGTCTGTACATTTTAGTGACAGCGACGGTAAAGGTTGGATTAAATTTAAGATTTTGCTTTTTTGAGTATAAAAATAGTCTTAGATATACATCCTAGATAACCTGTCCGGCGCGGCGCTCATAGCCATAGTATTTGCTGTTCGGTAAACAATTAGCGGGTTAAGCTATCAGAGGCGCGGTTACCTTAAAGATGGGTGACCGCATAGTGGTATTTCATCTGGGCGTCTCTGTGCTTCGGAGGGCACGTTAAAAGTCGGTCCCAACTGTTTACAGTCGTTAGATCACGACAGAGGCCTAAATATGGGCAATCTTAATAACTCTGTCACCAGGTTGACCATAAACCAAAAGATAAGAAGAAGCTGTCCGGCATCAAACATTGATGATAATTAGTTACCAAATCTAAAATGGAAAACAAGTATATGGCCTTCTGTATGCTTGTGCCTTGCCCAGCCTGTAAAATAACGCTACAACAAACTACAAAATTCAACATAGAAAACATAGATGATACGATCCCTAGAAACACGCAACCGTAGAACTAATGTTCGAAAAGCTGTACAGCGATATCAAAGTTTACTCAGACACTCAGTATATATACAACGCTCAAAGACGTACCGTTGGGCCGCGGCCTGCCAGGCATGACGCTTGCCTGGTCAGAAGATCCTCCCTTTTCGTTGGAGGTGTGTGACGGCTTCCACATTCTCTTATCATATTCTTATATTGTATCTTTTTTTTACATTCGTAAAATGTTAAGTATTTATTTTTATTCTTTTTATCATAATATGCCTGGTTATTTTTTGGACAGCTTTTTGTCCGTGTATGTCACCGTTGGTATTAGCAGAAAACATCAGTGCTGCTTTGCCCTTCGCCTTAGCAGCTACAAAGCTGAACTAAGACCAGTTTTGTTCTTGAACAAGATTATTAAGCTAAACATTATTTAGGTTACTTATGTTAATTACCTATAAGTTATTTTATTTGTTATTTGTTTTGAGTACAAAATAAATATGATTCTTTCTTTCTTCTTTCTTTATTCTGTTCGGCAAATTTCATCTTATATCCTTATCCTTACTATAATATTATAAATGTGAAAGTTTGTAAGAATGGATGGATGTTTGTTACTCTTTCACGTAAAAACTACTAAACGGATCTGGTTGAAATTTGGCACACAGATAGATTATGGTCTGGAATAACACATATGCTACTTTTTGCAGCGATAACCGACATCCACGCGGGCGGAGCCGCGGGCAACAGCTAGTTATACCATAAAGTTGACATTTACTAAGTGGCATTTGTTACTTACGTCTTTCTCTCACTGAGAGTGAGAAATATTGGTGTTAATTAATTTCATAGAGCTTTAGTTTTACTAGTTTTATAAAGTTTTGAATGTAATTTTAAAGTTTGCATTGTTGTTTTATTAGGACCCTGTTCGTTTAAAGCGGGAGGTTGGGTTATGTTTTAGTACTTTTGGGGTTTCATTGCTTTTTGCTGTTTAAGTATGTCTTTGTGATTTTAATTTAGGTGTCAATTTTAATACAGGAAAAAACGATTGTAAAAAGTTTTTAGGTTACATGACTGTACTGCCGTCAAAAAGACACAACTTACATTTCTTTCGAAATTGAGTTATACGTATACATATGTGGAATCAGGAAAAAACCTACCTAACTTTAAATTCTTTTATCACCACCCGCACCAGTCAACCCGTGACCACGGTCGGTGCAATTCGACCGAAACGTCGGGAAACAAGAAGGTATGAAAACCTTTAAAATATTACGCGATTTAGACCCGTTGTCCATTATAGTTATAACTACCTAACTTTTTTTTGTAATTTTACAAACACGAGAAACAAAAGTACCATAAGCTTTACATACTCAAGAAATTGCAATAATTTTAATAAAACAAGAAACATAGGACACCATACAGGCAAGCTAGCCCAACTAAGGAAGGACCTTTATTATACACCACACATATACACAAAGAAAGATATTCAAATCATTATCGCTTGAACGATTTTACACTTGATGTAGGTATACGAGTCCGGACCCATAATTAATGTACATATTACAGTGAAAGACGTCGCCCGATGCAATTAAAGTGTCATTTGTAACCGTCAGTCTACGTCATTATAGATGCAATGTCAATGCCGAGTTGTTAGGGCTGTCACGTTTCAGAAAAAAAAATATACCACTCGGGCGGCATACAAGTATACGGCCCGCCTGATGTCAAGCAGTTACCGCAGTCTACGGATGCTTGTAATACCACTTGTGAATTGCCAATCCATTTTTTACACCAGGGCTTAAAAATAGGAGTATCCTACTTAAGAATGCGTTCCTTTAAAAATGCATCCGTAAATGAGCGCAGGAATAAAGAATTATTAAAATCTGTGCTTAAACCAAGGAGTTACGCCCGAACATACCTACATAAAAATATATATAAAGTCAAATTGTGAATCTCTTCCTTTTTTTAAGCCGATTATAAAATATGCAACGATGATAGAGGATCAGTATCTCTATCATCAATTCCTTTTTTTTTCTTTGGCACAAGATAATTTACTAAAGTTCAAACTTTAAAAGCGAATTTAACTTTCGTTCATCGGGTGACCTCTAGTTTGTATTTAACTCATATCTGCATAAAGATTGACCTTTTACATTGACTCTATGGCATTAGCATATACACTTTTAGCTTCGCTAACAACCCGAAATATACCTAGAAGGCTAGCGGCGTCATTGCCAAGTAGAAATCTCGTAACTATGCTAATTCTTTGTGCCAGAAACAAATCACCACTAGTCACACAAAGTCAAATTAGTCATCCGATGAAAGCAGAAATAGGTTGCTTTCTTTCTACTTAAGTGGCAAACAAGCTTGATGATAAGCAGTTACAATAGCCTATGAACGCTTGCAATAACAGAGGTATTATTGCGGTTTGCTAACTCACAAATATTAACACCACCAGGGTTTTAAGATGAATCACAAAACCCTGGTGGTGTTAACATTTAACTGGTTCTTATTTAGTGATGCGTTTTTAACATTTTATATAAGAACTTGTACACACACAGAAACAGCTACACCGCTGTGTTTAGTTATGTGGCTGTGCTCACATATATCGGTACAAATTCTAATTAAATTTACGGTTATATACCTAAAATTAGTATTTATATAGCCTCATTTAATGGAGCACAAGTACAAACTTGTACGCACACGCGCAAATACTCTAGTACAATGGGACTGCAATTCGATACAACTGAAGACAAATGGGGAAGTATGGAAAACTGATGGTCCTACACTATCGGTTTTCCAAACTTCGGACATCAATATCTGTTTTTGGTCCAACTCGGGATTACATACTTAACAACCACTAGATCATCAAAACAAACAATTCAGCATAGATATGGAGTATAATATATAATCATTAAGTGACAGCCCTAGTATTTGCTACTCGACTGCCATCAGCATTTCCGAGCAGAGACGTTCGTAAATAGCCAGTCGGCCACACTAAAGTGGATATCTTTATGGAATTTTCCCGTCTACGAATATGATAGAATTCATCTTGAAATGCGACATTTTCTATGTGGAGAGCTATAATTAGCGTAAATGTAAATGAACGGCGACTCTACGAACTGAAACCCAGCAACCTTGGGTTCGCATCACCTTGGTTGCGGGCTACAGATAGATAAGGTCAGTTCAAGACCAAATGCTGCATTCTTGAGGGAACCTTTGTTCAGCAATGAAACTTTATCATTAGCTGAAATGATAATGATTAATTGACGCTTGAGCTTGGTTGTCAGTGCACAAATTCTTTATGAAGACTTCTGTTGAATTCTTCATAAAGAATTTGTGTGGGGAATGGGCGTATCTGAAATTTACTAATTGTTCAGTAGAGCAATTTTTTTTAAAGGTATTTTTTTACGAAAGGTTCTAGAGTGGCGACCACGAACTGGAAGACAAAGCGTGGGCAGGCCTCCAACAAGGTGGACCGACGACCTGGTAAAGGTTGCGGGCAACCGATGGACAAGGTCTGCTCAGGATCGAGAGTTGTGGACAACCTTGGGGGAGGCCTATGTCCAGCAGTGGACGTCTTTTGGCTGAGATGATGATGATGATGATTTTTTTACGATCATTACTTCCTACCTAAACTTCAACTTCTACTTAACTAATTATATCTTTCAATATGTATATTTGTTTTTCGTGTACTTCTTCTAGATGTGGAGATATTTTTTTTACAAAAGATGCCCTAGCTATACGTTACGATGACAGAAATAATTCAAAATTGCCGATTTGTTAGAAACGCCCCTTCGTGATTGGACCGACGAATTGACATTTCACGTGGCAGCTAGCAATTTTTCCTTCAACGTTAAAATAAGTTTCTTAAAATTGGTACTCGCGATCGATCAGCAAGTGGTACACATATAAAAATAATATAACTTACTTACCGCGATAAAGAGTAGCCTATATGCTATTGCAGACTAGATGTATCTCTATGCAAAATTTCGTCCAGACCCGTTCAGTAGATTTTGCGTGAATGAGTAACAAACATACATCAATACATTCTTACAAACTTTCGCGTTTATTATATTAGTAGTAAGTCCTAAATAAACCAATATATAGCATCTAGGTTACTATCATTTCTGCCTAAGTTAAACGTAGCTTATTCAAATATCAATCATGACAAGTGACTGGCATTTCACGTGTCTACGATGTTACGAGTACGACCAACTGCCCGCTGTCATTAAGAGCCCGTTCCCACTTGTCGGGTGTCGGCGCTGACAAAAACTAGGTTGCTCTAGTGGCTGAAGCGGTGGTAGCTAAGAGGGAAAGTGTACGCAAATTGGTTGCAGTTTCGATCGAGTATGACATCTGAATGGTGTGAATAGATGCGTTTCGGTGCCTTTTTTCACACTAGTCTATGTTTGAAGTGAAAACTTCGATTGGCGCATATTTTTTTTTTTTACTAACCTAATAATATATATAAATAATGTGACAAACAAGCATACGGCCCGCCTGATGGTAAGCAGTTACCGTAGCCTATGGACGTACATTGAGTACGTTTTGGATTAACAAAACCCTTGGAGTTCGCGTCATCGTCACCGTGCGCTTTCCATATTCAAAAATAATAATCTAGCTCGACGATACAATTCACAAGTTAACCTATTGTACTACTAGTTTTCACTTCTATCGGCAGTCCCCAAAAGACTGCCTGCCCCGCATGTTTTTTTTTCTACTTCTTTGGTGGCAAACAAGCATAAAGCCGCCTGATAGTAAGTAGTTGCCATTGCCTATGCACTTGCGTATCGCCGACCCAAAAAAAAATACTACCAACCAAAATCTTTCGTTAAAAACGCATCCCTAAATGAGCGCTGGAAACCTATACTCACACGAAGGAATACAACTTTACCATTGTATGTAGTTGTAAATAAGAAATAACCTACAAAATCTTAAACATCACCTGGTAGTGGATATTCGATCGTACTTCATTAAATCGAAGTTGTGAGCACATTTATCATTTGCGCACGACAACATAATAGGAACAAAATGAGACATACCCTATAAAATCTTAGACATCACCTGCTAGTTGATATTCGATCGTAATTCATCAAATCGAAGTTGTGAGCACATTTATCACTTGCGCACGGCAACATAATAGGAACAAAATGAGACATACCCTATAAAATCTTAGACATCACCTGCTAGTTGATATTCGATCGTAATTCATCAAATCGAAGTTGTGAGCACATTTATCACTTGCGCACGGCAACATAATAGGAACAAAATGAGACATACCCTATAAAATCTTAGACATCACCTGCTAGTTGATATTCGATCGTAATTCATCAAATCGAAGTTGTGAGCACATTTATCACTTGCGCACGGCAACATAATAGGAACAAAATGAGACATACCCTATAAAATCTTAGACATCACCTGCTAGTTGATATTCGATCGTAATTCATCAAATCGAAGTTGTGGGCACATTTATCACTTGCGCACGGCAACATAATAGGAACAAAATGAGACATAACCTATAAAATCTTAGACATCACCTGCTAGTTGATATTCGATCGTAATTCATCAAATCGAAGTTGTGGGCACATTTATCACTTGCGCATGGCAACGTAAAATGGAACAAAATGAGAAACAATCTACAAAATCTTCATATTACTAACACGCACATAAAACCAAAAGTACCTTTACCTAACGGTAATTGTTTACCGCGAGTGTTCATAAATCTAACATAAACATACCGAATACAAGTCCAACGCCTCTTGGTTAGTGTCGGCTAAATTTATGGGTGTTTACAATAGTAAGTCTTTGTTTAAAACGTAACACCATTTATACAGTAAAGAGAAAATGGCAGCAAAAGTTTTTGATATATTTTGGATAGTTAAAGACGACTACAGAGAAATAAATACACATAGTGGTCTACTTATGTTCCTGTGCATGAGTACGGGAACATAACAATATCGTGACGTGTAGGGCACCATACTAGCGAGCAAGCCCGACTGGGGAAGGACCTCCACCTTACAGAAAACCACAGCCAAATAACTACACACAGTGGTGTAGTTTCGTTTGTGAGTACAGGTCTCCAGCGCTCATTTAGGGATGCGTTTGGAAAGTAACGTATTCCTATCCCAGGGACACGCCCATCTCACAGCCCTGGTGTAAGAAAATGGGTTGGCAACACGCAAGTGATACCTCTGGAATGGCAAGCATCCATAGTTTATGGTAACTGCTTAATATCACGCGGGCTGTATGCTTGTTTGCCTCCCAAGTAGTATAAAAAAAAGAAAAAAAAATACAGGCAAGATCACTAATTACTAGTCCATTAGGCCTGTTTTGATGATGATAATGCAATACGTCAATCTTTACAATGAACACAAAACACAATACGAGGAGTATTGTGTTTTGTGTTCATTGTAAAGATTAATTTCTGTTCACGAATACTACGTCCGTAAAATATAACATGCTTCGTGAGCTTCATTAAAATCAGTAGGGTTGTTTCCGATATCCCTTTTGTCAACCCCGTGAAGGGTTAAGCTTTCGTATACCCACCGTGTCCCGATATTAATTCCAATGCTGTAGGGTTAAAGCCCATAGTAAATTATGGGATTTCAACCTCAGCGGGTACATAAGTCATGGTATTTCTAATAAACTGTCTAGCCGTAAATCTTACATTATAATAATAGAAAATTTTTATTTGTTATCTCCGAAATAGCTCGACCGATTTTCGTGAAACAACAAGCATACGGCCCGCCTGATGTTATAGATAATACGGAACGTAATGATACAGATAGAGATAGTAATAGATGAAATGAAGGTACTTAGTTACTGTTGACGACAATAATTTTCGCGCATTAGTGCGATATCTAGGTAACACCGAGGGCTACATTGACACTACAGGAAAAAAACGGAAAAGGCTCTAATGATTCAGTCTGCATCTAGCACAACACTTTAATAAGTAGCTTAGGATAATCTCAGTATTATTAGGCTGCGACTTCAGAACTGTTCATTCTATAGGTATATTTTTACTTCGAGATTTGGTGAAGAAATTTGTTAAAAGTGAAAACAAAACTATATATATATACATATACATATATCACATTTCTGTGCTGTAATTTATATATTATCTATATCTGTTTTTTATGCTGAAAAAAATTAATGAATTGAATTGAAAACACGCCTCCTAACAAGATTTCGGGAGATATAATAGTACGCAAATACAGGTGCACTCTTTATTCCACTTTCGTAGTCCGATGGGACGGCAATCCATCACGGCTAACGGCTTTATGTTCTTATGGGGATCTTTTGCAAATTTCTGCATAGAAAAAAGCTATATGTATGTTGGTCTCCCCATGGTTTACAAACCTCAGATTCGATAAAAAAAGTTTAAAACAAAGGAATAAGCAAAACAAAACAAACTAGGATAAAATCATCTTTTAAATACTATGTTTCATCTCTGCATCACCCTATAGGCTGACTGATAGAGAATGCCTTTGGCATTAAGTCCGCCTTCATACATGTTCTCTATACTAAGTTCTAAATAAATAAATAGGGTTGGTACTTTATCTTTCTACTTTTTCTTACGTACGAAGCTTATATCGATGTTTTTATTCATTTTATGGCTGATTTTAAAGTTAAAACCAATTATTGTTGAGCTGTTGTTAACGAAAAGTTTAAAAGCAAAGTTCTATTTGAATTTTACGTGTATAATTATATTGGTAGGTATAAATTTCAGGGCTGGCAACAGTGCAAATGTGAATATGAACGTTTAACTTTGCCAATTAGAAAGTTATTTTGATTTGAACCCCGAGGCGGATTTGAAGCTTAGTTAACTTATAACTGTCTTTTCCTTATATTTTTGAAGAAATTTATTAATTGCTTTTGTATGCTAAAATTATATCTAAAGTTTCCGACACAAATGTAAATTTCACTTAACTGCACGTGGGTTTAACAAAACTATACACTAAACAATGGACCTTCACCTTGCAGAAAACCAAAGCTAAATAACTACACACAGCGGTTGTGTTCCTGTGTGTAGGTACAGGTGTCCAGCGCTCATTTAGGGACGTGTTTGCAAGAAACGTTTTCTTATCCCAGGGTGATTCCATCTTAAAGCCTTGATGCAAAAAACATGCTTCGGCAACATTAACTGATACCTCTGTCCTTTAACAATAAAATGGACTCATTTAACAATAAAATGTGTATTATTTATTGTTAAATGAGTCCGGAAAACAGCAAAATCATTAACAAAAACTAGAACTAATTTAATTATAAATGATTACCTATGCTTTGTGCACCAGAATATCACCGAATCAGTCAGACAAATCCAAATTGCCTCATTCCGTTTCGCTTCAAAGGCACTTTACCACAAATGGACACGTAAACCTCTCTAAATGCGGTGCATATTTTAAGCTCCAGCAAAATGAATTCTGTCTGAATGTTTCAGTATCAGCCGCTTGCTTCCGACCAGAAATAATTGTAGTCGGGCTGAGTTTAAAATTTGCATGATTTCTGTAATATACTGTGTATTTTGCTAGTTTATAATTAAAAGGGATGTTAATTTTGTAGAACAATTTGTTTGTTGGACTGATCTTATTTATTGGATTGAATTTAACTGTTTACTGTGGTTATGGCTGTAGTTAAAGGATTAATGAATCTAGGAGCCATCAGCGTGTAGATTCCAGAGTTGGCATGAGTACTGATTGAAAGTTTTAGTACCTATGCGATTGATTTTTCTAATAAAATGAAAGATAAGTGAAGAAAATATTTATTCTATTATGAATAATAAATGAATCCATGTAATGCCTCCATCACCAGATCCTCGTTATTCTTTCATAATATTGTCACGGGATCTGAATATGTGTGCAAAGTCTCATAAGAATCGACTCAGTGATCACCTCGCTACCGTCACTGCACCGACTGTTGTGGATTTGGTGCTCACACAAGACAAAAACATTGCGTGACGATATTTTAAATATGTTTATAGTCTGGGTATATTTGATATTAATGAATTGTATGTTTGTAAAGTCCCATGTGACCCAAAATATTTAACACTTGAAAACTTGCTCTTGACTTGAAAGCCAAATACTAACTTCTTCTATATAAAACTCGATTAACATTGCGTATCATTTCTACCCATGCCATGTCCAATATTTTCTACCATACAAAGCAACGTTATGAACATATTATGGATATTGGGCAGGTATAAAAGGGTGATATCCGCAAGCCGAAGACATCGAACGTTTTTCCATGACATAGCAATAACATGCCTAACCGCATTTGTAATTTGGATAAATACGTTGTTTCTTCAAAAAATACTTTCTGTTTGTTTATTTTTGCTTCGTTACTTATGCCTCTGTACTTATCTAACAAAGCTTGTTAAAGGGATTTTCAAATGATGTCCTGTGTTTCGGCTTCGTCTTTCTTTATCTTCGTTATACATGCACAATCACATGAGTTTGTTGTGTCGCTATCTCTAAGGACTCACGGAGGCCCAACAATAGAATCCGTAGCTAAATAAATAATATCTTCCGTTTCAGAATCATCAAGCATTTTATAACTTGCGATTACTTTTATGAAGCGGCACAGATAAACGACGGGTGCTTGTTTATGTATGTTTGTAAATTTCTTTATCTTCAACAATACGTTTTCTGAGTAACACGAACCTTTTTGTTTCTTTTAGATAACTGCTAACTGAAGTGGAAAGGTTTCACTGGACTGTTTTGAAAGACTGAATGCAAAATTTATTTTTATCGACAAAATATTAGCAATTTTATAATTTTCTTTACAAGAATTGACAACAACAACTTTAGTTTTGTTATTTAACTTTGTGGTAAAATAAAATATAACATACTAACTGTTGTCCGCAGCTCCGTCCGCGTGGATGTCGGTTATCGCGATAAAAAGTAATATAGGCTACTTTTTATCGTGATAACCGACATCCACGCTATTCCAAACTATAATCTATCTCTGTGCCGATTTCAATTAGATCCGTTAAGTAGTATTTGCGTGCAAGAGAAACAAACATACATCCATACATTCTTACAAACTTTCGCGTTTATAATATTAGTAGGATTCACGATTCATTCTCTCTAGAATAGGCAGACTATGGTATGACAATTGCTTTGTACGCATAATTATTTTGCTTCATCTACATTCATTAAATTCTTCATGCATGAACATGAACATCGTTTCGTTCACATCATTCGTGGTACTTTTAATTACCTACTTGGTCGATGTATGTGCGCCCAGGGCAGCATGGATTAAATTAAAAGAAATTGACAATTTTACCGCGACGAAATCAATTGTAACTCTCTACATATTTCAAGCAAAAAATAATAAATGCCGTAAAATGACAAATACTAAAATATAAGTACTCTCCGTACTTATATTTTAGTATTTGTCATTTTACGGCATCAGTCGACATGCGAAGGATATAAAAATAGACAGTATTTACGATGGTCATAAAGTAAGACACGGTGTCGACGTCGCTAAAGACTACAAAGTGAAGCCTGAAACCAAAAAAGCCTAAGCTTCTCCAGCATAAGTTTAACGTAGCTCAACTTTAGCTTAGTGTCTGCACTAAGATCATCGATATCTGGCACTCCAGAATTTATTCAGTTCAATCCGCGTAAAATGAAAACTCAATTTTGAATTTGAATAAGGAATTCGAATCTCATTTTCAAAGTTCGATGGTTTTCGATTTAAAATGGTAAGTCATTTTCTTTTTCTTCTTTTTATTTAAATGGAAATCAGCTGACAATTATGGGTATGCTGCCAATATCAAGTCGATTCTAGTAAATCATGAATTTATTGCAAAATTATGATAAAAATTGGAAAAGACCCGCATGAAATAAAATGTCGAACATCTTCCGAAAACCAAAATAAACGGTCTTAAGTTTAAGATAGGTACTTTTAATCAATCTTGTTTATTTATTTGATTGAATTTTTAACTAAGTATACTCAATTAAATCAAAGTTTCAACGCGAAATAAAGTAGTTTAAAGAATAAGAATTTGACTGATCTTAAGTCTATAAAAATACATTTTATATCAATTTTGTAAGTCCAACGTGACGAGAGTAAAGTTATCTGGATTAAAAATGTACGCCAATATTTCAATACAAACAATATGAATCTGTACAAAGTATAAAATAACATAAAAAATGTTTAAGAAATAAACAATAATCTGTATAAAGTAACTTTGTTTACTCGAATAAAGTATTCGTAATCTCGTATGTTAAGATATATTTTAAATCTGTTGAATACTATAACGCTTCTTATCCTGTAAGGATAGGTAGGAATTTACGATATCCATGTTACATTAATTGAGTCACAAATCCAAAGTCACATTAATTGAGAACATACAGCAACCAAGTAGGGAATTAGCCAAAAAATGTTCATGCATGAAGAGGTTGATGAATGTAGAGGAGGCGAAGGAAGTATGTTTGGATCGAGCAATTGGCGTACCATAGTCTCTGCCTACCCCAGTGAAGGCGGGCGTGATGGTATGTATGTATTCATTAAGATCAAACGCATGATACTTATGGACGTCAAAACCAATAGATGTCAGTAGATATTTATTCTTACAACCAATTTGCTGTCAAGGATAGAGCCACAAGAAGAATGAGCAAAAAATTCTTTTACAATTTGGTATGACATTTACAATTTGGATATCTTTAGCCTGTGATGATGATAACTAATGATGATAGCACAATTTGCAACAAAAAGAAAGAAACATTTGATTTTTGTAACACATCTTAATTACATAAAGTAAAATTCACATTCGGAGTCGGGATCGCACACATCGTTACAGTTGCCTATGGACGCTTGCAAGAATAGAAGTATTCCTTGTATGTCGCTGACCCATGTTTTACACCAGGGCTTTAATGGATGGAGTAACCCTGGGATAGGAATACGTTTCTTTCAAAACGCATTCCTAAATTTAATGAGCGCTGGAGAGCTACATGCTGGAGGGAACACAACCACACCGCTGTGTGTAGTTATTTTGCTGTGGTCTTCTGTAAGGTAAGGTCCTTTCCCAGTCGGATATGCTCGCTAGTATGGCCTATAATTTGGTTACATTTACACACAACTACCTCCTGCCACGTTCCTTTAAAACCTTTAAGCCATTTTTATCCTACATTTTGACTATATTATATTAATTTCGCTACGCCTCTTTGCTCCTGTTACAACATAATTCAATGTTATGTTCACTTTGTGACGAAATTATTATAGAGTTCTCTGTTGCCAGTTACTATAACATAAAATCCTTTGTGATATTCTATAATTTGCTATTTTAGACCGTATCCCTGATTGTGAAGGTCGATTTTACTGTATATAAACTAATGCTCGAACATTCAAATATTGAAGTGATGTTTTTTTTGTTAATTTGAAGGGTGGATGAAGATCTAAGGGAATATAAATTATGCTCTTTAGTTATGAGTATGTTGATATAGTAAATTAATGTTTTCAATTTGTTTTTGGTTGGAGTTTATTGACCGTTTGGTGTTTAATAACAATTTAATAGATTTGTTTCTTTTTTTTAAAGACAACTCAAGGGCAACTCTTTGCGTTAAGGAGTAACAATTATTCATACATATTTACAAACTTTTGCGTTTAATTTTTTTGTAGAATGTTTACCAGTTGTCTGGTTTCTATAGTACAGGGGCCGTAACGTGAGTCGTTCGAGCGAGAAAGAGGGACGGCGGTATATAGCGTGTATAGCTAAGTTCCTCTTCCTCGCTCGAAAAACTAATGATTAAAAGGTGTTGGCTTGCGCGAGTGATTTGAAAATGTATTCATAACATACACATGCATAGTCAATCCATTCCACCCGTATTCCTATCGCCTCTCCCCCCAATCAATCCAGGCCAGCCTCATTACGAGGTTTCGTATTCCGGATTTTCTTCCTTCAAAATTTAACCAATTTAATTTTTTTTTACTAATTATTCAGCAAAAAGCCAGAGTATGACGCTATGAATTCCGACGTTATTTTTTTGTTTTATGCCACCTTATTTGTTAATTAGACGATTATTTGGGGCCGTCTCAAATATGCGTTTTTTAAATATTTGTTTGGTCATAACTTCTATAAAAACCTGTTTATCCAAAAAAAACTAAACCAAGTGTCTTATCTAGCCTGATATCTATATCAGGTTAAAATTTCATTGCTCTGGGCTCAAAACCCACGAAAGAAAATCAGGAATACGTTTATATGGAAAAATGAGCAGTGGCAATCGCTCTCAACACGTCATAGAAAGACGTAAGTGAGTTATCCCAAGATACATTTATTAAAATAAATGATTTCATGGAGAATACCGGACTCAACAATAACTTTTTGCTTGCATTATCCAATTAGGTACAATTACATAATAATGAACACAATCATAATTTATAACATCAATCACCCAGAGTATTAAATGTTGCTAACAATATAGCAAACGGGAAGTATAAATATGTGTTGGTATAGTTATGTAGGTACATCAAAGGTAATGGGTGGTTTCGAATAGTTCGCGTGACAGTCGAACACATAACGTGCGTATGAAGAGCTCGCGAGTCGCGACACGTTATTAAGGCTGTTACATACTAGCTATGAAGACAATATCCACTGCAAGAGCGGGGAAAACTCGAAATAAAACCCAGTACCAACCAGTCTGGCCAGCGTGGATAGTAGGCTAATATCCCTCCAAGTATATGGAGGAGACCCGTGCCCAGCAGTGGGACGTTTTTGGGTTATGATGATGATGATGATACTAGCTATAAATATTACTAGTACAGGGTAGATATAGCAATAATGTGATTGAAATAATGATGTTTTTTTATGTTTTACTTTTTTTTCTCTACTTTCTTTTGCTTTGTACTTTTTCTTTTTGTGATGTTTGTATCGCTGTTTTTGTATCGCTGTTATTGTGCGCCCTGAAACAAATTAAATGTATTTTCTTTCTTTCAATTTGAATCACATTTCGAATAAATTTAAGACGTCATCTTTATACACTAGCTTTAAGATTGTTATTGTTCGAAATTCAATAAAAAAATAATCGCAATAAGGTCGTTATGGTACAGCCTCTGGATAAGAGCAGTATTGGATTTGCATTTTTCACTACCGGAAAAATCAATCCGATACTTTTAAAAGTTTTTAACTAAAGATGGCGTTTGGCCTTTTTCAATTAAAATCGGATTAAGAGACATAGGACACCAAGCGCCCAAGCCAGACTGGGAAAGGAGCTCCACCTTACAGAAAACCACTGCCAAACAACTACACACAGCAATGTAGTTGTTTTCCTGTGTGTGAATACAGGTCGCCAATGCTCATTTAGGGATGCGTTTTGAATGAAACGTTTTCAAATCCTATTGTACTCTACCTTATAGCCCTTGGTGTAAAAAATGGGTCGTCAACATGCAAGCTTTCTGGTATTGCAAGCGTCTAACATCATTAGCATCAGGCGGGCCTTATGCTTGCTTTCCACCCAAATAGTATAAGAAAAAAATGTTTTACCAATGTTAATACCTACCTATTTTATTACCGACCATAAACAGCTAGCTAGCTCTAGCTACAACGATATAAAAGTAGCCAATCTGTAAGAGCCCTTAAGGGTGTTTGCATGCCACTTGGTAATAAAGGTGGGTGTAGGAGAATGTTTTCAGTAACGGAAGGATAAATGTAACGGTATTGTTACTTTGGTTTATATAATTATGAAAATATATTTATTTTACTTTTAATTCGGCCACGGTTTGACGCACTCTGGTTGCTGAAGTAGACTGGATGCGAAAGGCTGAGGACCTGGTGTTGTGGTGTAAAATGTGTGGACACAGAGGCCTATGTCCACATCTATTTTTATGAATGCCAGAGTGTGTAGTTTTTACGTGAAAGAGTAACAAACATTCATTCATACTCACAAACTTTCATATTCATAATATTAGTACGATGATTTTTTCTACTATGTGTACCTTTTTAATCTGCGTTTGTATTGTACTCTTGTGTGAGGCATGAATAAATATATTTTTCTTTCTTTCTTTTTTTCAGAAAAGTCATTATCATCATCATCATCATCTCAGCCAAAAGTCGCCCACTGCTGGACATAAGCCTCTCCGAAGGATTTCTACAACTCTCGATCCTGAGCTTACAGATAAATATCTATACGAAAACAAGGTTTCTGAACTTGGCAATGATTTTAACTTCAAATAAACAATGACTTGACCTTCCTAACGTTTCAGATAATTCTATTTTAGCAGCATTTCGTCTATGTTTATAGAAGTGTTCTAAAATTGTACATTAAGTCACTATTTTGAGCAAATTCTGCGTCAATGGAACAAGAATGAATTATATCATTGTCGAATGTTCTATGTTCTTATAGATTACTAGCTGCCACCCGCGGCTTTGCTTGCTTAGTAAGTCGATAAAGAGTAGCCTACCTATATTATCTCTTGGGGTTCAAGCTACCAAAATTTAATTAAGATCGGTGCAGTTACATTCCTATGGATAAGATTACTGACCAGATCTGCTGGCCCGTGGTTAGTGACCCTGCCGGAGGTCGTGGGTTCGAGTCCCACACGAGATAAAATTTTGTGTGATCCATAAGTGTTTGTTCCGAGTCTGTGTGTAATTTGTGTCCTTGAATTGCATGTAAAACCCCCGCGACACAGGGCTTGTTTCCTAACTTCCCTTGTACTAGAGTTGTCTTTAAAAAAAATCAGATTTTGCCACGATACCATTTACCTTCAAAAGCCAAAAACAGATAAACAGAATTATTTTTGCGTTTATAAAATAAAAACTCCTTATTTGGAATCCAGTTTCAGAGTACAAAAGATTTTGAATATAACACAAAATATTCCAATCACATCTGAAAATCAATGTGAAATTTTAATTAAAAGCTATGTTTGAAAAGAGGATTTCATAAAAGAAGTAATTTAAAGTAAAACTGGAATAAAATTGCAAATTTTATCGCATTTTATGATGTTTCTTTTAAAATTGAAATAATACGGTACAAAAAATTATTACGTTGGTAGTCAAAAGAAAAAGTAAAAAGTACGCAAATCAGTAAGTGTGTGAGTTTATTGAGGCCCATATTAACTTTAGATTAAGGAAAATTTTAAGTCAATCATAAAAGATTTTTTCTTTTTCGTAACTCTTGTACTGGGGAGCAAATTATGTAACACACTGTACTTTACAAACATATAATTCACAAACATAAAGACTCGAAACAACTAGTTATAATAGCAGGCCAATTTATTATGTCCCTCTACTGTGTACGGGTCTCCTCTCCTCCACCAAAAGAGAGAGAGAGAGGGCCTAAATCTACACAATACATGCTGGCCTAATGCGGATTGGTGTTTATTAAAATTTCCTTAAAATGTTTGCATTCATCGTAAGCATAACGGTTATTTATTTGATTAGTACATTGGTACCAACAACCCGAATCAAACCCCCACCGCACGTAGGAAAGTCAGCGACTTGTAGTCGGTTATCACCGCTATACAATACTTATGGATCACACTAGATGCGGTGTTAATAACGACTTAAACCACGGAACCAACTATGCTGTAAAACTGACAGTGAAAAACCGTATTTTACCACCCAAATAGCACAAAAACACCTAGAAGTCTCTCCGAATACCTACGCCTCCCTACCTATTATTCTAAACAAAGACAAATACCAAGTGAAACTCAACGTCGGGAACAGAAAATCCAAAAAGTCAAGCTCACAAAGCCACAAGACTGATGAAGTAACCTCAGATACCACAGACGGGCTGCTAACGTTTTAAACAGAAAATATCAGAGGTCACGTCACTGTGCTGCAGTTGTTTTTTTGTGATAATAAACTAAGAGCCAATACACACTTCTCTTGTTAAAAAAGAAACGACATGACTGGAGAATGGTACAAGCGATGAACTGTTCATCTCGTTTTTTATATAGAGATAGGCAGATATGTATCACAGACGTATTTCAGAAGGTACAGCGCAAATTTTCTAGTTCAAATACCAAATTAGGATATTCGTTGAAACTCAATCAAATACCTAGTGTAGATTTGACTACGTTTGAACCAACGTCGTAATTTGCCACATAAATGATTTTGAATTTGCATTTATCAAAGGCCGTTATATTTTACATTGATGTATTGGGTCAAATTTTACAAAGTATAGGTGTAAATATTTACTTGTTCTACTTATAATATTTTGCCTACATCTATAGTAAATATTAAATTTGATTCGATATTTAAACTGTTTCTTAAATCAAATTTCGTAATGGCTTTTAAATTAGAAATTAATTTCAAGATCATTCTATAATAAACTTTTACTGTAGGTGAAGATTCGCTTTTCTTTTTACCTTTTCTGACTCCGGGAGGGCTTGAAACCAGATCTGGCTGTTTATACCATTCCGAGTTCTTTCACATTGTGTTATGTGTGTAATTTTATACTGTTCTGTTTGTCTAGTGTTATTTAATTATAAATTTGTATGTGGAATACATTCATTGAGTCAGCTTAGGGCTGAATGCTTGTGAGAGACATATGTCCAGCAATATAGACGCCTGAGATGATGAAACAATTTGAATTTGAACTCCTCGTTAGTTCTTGTTTTCTGGAATGGCTAGGTGATGCCACAAGGCAGGCCAGTATGGTTATTTATGTTATTAAAATCACTATTATCATAAACGAAGTCTAAATATAAGACAATCATCCAAATCCAAATGAAAACATGTTCAAATGCTTATAAATCATAGATTATATCAGAAACTACAAAATGATGTTCTACCGTAAGTAAAATTACAGCTTAAGACGAAAAATTGTATTTTGCAATTGTGAACTTTAAATATATGAGCAAAAGATATAACATGTGATGAAAGCGATCTCATGTTACGTCTATTTTCCACTAAATGTACACTGTGTTAAGTGCCACATTTACATACTGTTGAGATAAATTACTTCCCCACAGTATTTTAGCTGATAAATATCATCCCATTAAATTGAATACGAAGAGGTTTACATCAAAGCAGATGATGTTATTTATAAAGAGTTTGAAGAGGATTTACTTATCGTTGATGATGTTCATCTATCACTGGCATCTATCAGAATGGATTTACACAAGGATTTTAAAGAAAAGCCGCCCTATATGAAAAACATAAAAAGATCATTATTATAGTCACCTATTAGTCTTAACTGCTAAGTTAAGACTCTTGGTTTTGATTCCAGAAGATAAATCTCAATTCTTTCTTTTTTTGACAACTTCCCCTGGTGTTGCAATCATTCATATGTAAAACTGCTTACCATTGTAAAAAAACTCCCGCACTAGGAAAGCTTTTTGAAGAAAGCTTCAAGAAATATTTTGGTGGGGATCGCTTCCTCGGACATGTCGCTTAGTGGTAAATGGTGAGGTAACCACGTAACTAACTGTACAGTAAAAAGTATATAAGTATTATTACCAGTAGTCTGATTACTATAGTATAGTCTCTGCCTAGTTTGGAATTGGATGGCCTTGTAAACCATCCCAAGATATAATTAAACTTGATCTTGAGTAAAACTTCAGTTCACAAACTAATTCAGAGCCAAGACTAAATTCATCGTCTCCAATAACAAAGGATACTCATATTCTAACTGAAACACAATATTTCCTTTCTTCTATTACGAAACAATTTATACTCATAATTATCCGCCCCCGCTTCCGCTCGTGATTTGATCTACACCGCTCATCTTTCGGTTCATATTGTCGGACGTAAATAAACGGGGAAATTATAGGTTGGCAACTGCAAATCTGCTTAGGCGAGTCATATGCTTGTTTGCCACCTTTGTATAAAAAAAAACAACCCTAGATCACTACAGATATTTTCCAGAAACTTTAGAGCCTATATTAAATATCATCTCACATAAAAAAAGACTACCCATATTCTAATTAATACCTTTCTTCTTTTGCAAAACATTGAACTGATATAATTATTATAATCAGGCCTAAGTAGTGAAATATTTCTAAGATTTTCTTTTATTTGTTACGGTTGGTATAATAATAGCAACCCATATAATTATGTCTCTCAGCTGGGCACGGGTTTCCTCTCCTATATCTAGAGAGGGCGTAGGCCTTATTTTATACACGCTGGCCAAATGCGGGTTGGTAAATCAGATCAGATAGAGTTTATTGTAATACATGAGGATTTCCTCACGATATTTTCAATTGTGTGAATCGTTTGATTAGTAACTCATAACATAATTATTAACTCCAAAAAATTTAATTCACATTGGTATTGTCACCCGGGATCGAATTCGGACCTCTTACGTGCAAGCCGATTACTTTCCGACTCGATCCACCGCTTGGGTATGAAAACCTTGAAATATTACGAAGTTTAGACTCGTTGTCTAGTATAGTAATAATATGTGCACATTATATCAAAGCACTTTAAAATATTTTAATTACCCGTCCCCGCTCCCGCTCCCGCTTATGGTTTGATCTACACCGCTCATCTTTCGTTAAAAGCCGTCTGTTCATATTGTCGGACATAAATAAACGACCCTAGATCATTACAGGCATTCTTCCAGAAACTATGTTATATTTAGAACCGACAGGTCGATGAAAAAATAAAAACACGGTTAGAATTTTTTTGGGTTTAACTAAAATATGTATGAGTTAATGTATTGGGAAGTTCATTGGAGGAATACTAATATTATTGGTTCGTTCAATTTTCTACTTGATATTGTATAATGGAACATGACATTTGTCCTAATAATATTTACCTATATAGTTAATTTTATTCCAAAATGAAAAAAAAAAACTAGCGGAGTAGATGTGTGTCTCTTTTTGCCTTTTTCTGAGTACAGATCTCCAGTGTTAATACAAAGTTGTGTATTTTTAGGGTTCCGTACCTTGAAAGGAAAAAAACGGATCCCTTATAGGATCACTTTGTTGTCCGTCCGTCCGTCCGTCTGTCTGTCAAGACCCTTTTTTCAGGAACGCGTGGAGGTATCAAAGAAGGAAGAAATCGCACTAAGCGATAAGGCTACCCATTGTACTAGATTACTGACTGTTTGGTATTTAAAAGTAAGCTTTTGTAATTTTATGGTGTACAATAAAGAATTATCAATCAATCTATCTATCAAGCTGAAATTTATGTCAAATACTCACTGATACTGTCTACTGTCCTCTAAAGCTGTGAAAAATTCAAACTTCTAAGCCAACGCAATCAAAAGATACAGCCGTTTATGCCCCAAATTTTCAAAACTAGAAAGGGAATCAAAACCTACAGGATACTTCCCGCGAACTCAGAATCTTCAAATTTGGTACGAAGCAACGTCTTATAGCACAGATAAAGGAAAAATTGCGAAAACCGAAAATTTTTAGTTCATACTGAATCATAATAAAAAAAATATTTTACTTATATACCTACAGGTTTGTACGGAACCCTCGGTGCACTTGGCCGGTGTTTTTAATACTGTTTATTGTCTCAGGATTAGCCATAGTAAAAAACCGCCTTAATGGATCTTATTATCAGGACTGGCGTTTGATAAAAATTGTACCAAATTGAGGGTATGTCCCTTCAGTGAAAACCATATTTCTTCAAATCGGTTTATAAATAACGAAGAGAAAAACAAAAACAACATACAAACGAATTAATAATCTCCTCTTTTTAGAAGTTGGCAAAAAATAATCTTTATTGAATCACAAAAAAAACAGAATCTAATAATTTATTCGTTAATAAGGTCACCAAGTTCGTACTTGAAACTTTCCTAATTGACTTATCGATCTTTCCGCTTAAATTAATACTTGGGTAAGTATACAAGAAACTGTCTTAACTTTGCGACTTTGTTTTTTATCAACAACTAATGTTCAATTTACTCATTATTTATGGTCACTCATCTTCAAACTTTGATAAAGTTTATCAACAAAATGTATATTACAAGAGCAAAAAGAAATTAAGGTAATTAGGAAAAATATCTATAACTCAATCTGATATAATTTAGTATACTCTACGGATATATAAAACTAATTACAGTTGTTAATATGAATCTGACTAAAATGGTTGAGGATTACATCGTTAGAATTTTTTTTTAAGAAATTCTAATAATATAATAAGTAAGTATTTAAACAAGCGATCAAGTTCAACTGGGAAGGACATTCTCCTTATAGAACATTACCACAGATTGCTAAATAGTTACTACGTAACAGATACTTCACTCAATAGAAAATCATCAGCAACCACTGGATGCTAAAATGTGCCTTAATGCTCAAGCGCACAGTTGTGATTGTTTCGCACCGCGCGATCCCACAGCACTGAATTTGGTCCGCAAACGGCCCGAGACCGCTCTGCCGGGCGGTAGGTAATTATAGCACGCAAGTACATGGAGTGATGGAGGCCTGACATTACGGTCAAATATGTACACACAGCTGTGCAGTTGTGTTTCTATGCGTGAGTACAGGTACTCATTCAGAAATGCGTTTTTATAGAAACGTTTTCTTATACTAGGAATACCGGATACCCATTCTACAAACGCCAGTGCCATTGTAATATTGGCATTGCAAGTATCCATAGGAAACGATAACTGCTTACCATCAAGTGAACCATGATGCTTCCTTGGCACTTAAGTAGTATTTATAAATAAAAACAGATATACGTCACTGAAACTGCGTAGAAAAGTGTATAAGTAGGTACCCACCTTATTCCCTAAAGCTTGTCTCACTCTTAGACGAAAAAAAGCGTAAGAACAAAAATGACATGTAGCAATTTTTAACTTTACCCTTATACATATAAGGCTAGCTATTGCCCGCAGCTCCGCATGGATGTCGGTTATCGCGATACAAAAGTAGCCTATTCGCTATTTTAGACTAATCTACATATATATCTATGCCAAATCTCATCCTGATCCGTTCACGAGATTTACGTGAAAGAGTAGCAAATATTCATCTTTCCTCACAAACTTTCACATTTATAATGTTAATAGGATGAAAATCGACTTATCTCTCCTCAAGGCTTGGGATATCGCCAACGACCTTGAGCATTCGGGCAAAGCAAACACGACTCACCACACACTAATTCAGGGGATACAAACAGATGGACTCTTTGAATGGACGTCTTATTAATTTTTAATAAATTAAAATTCAAACTTATTCTAAATATAAAATTACCAAATTATAGGTGTATGTTTTCTTCAAGTATTGTTTTTTTTTTCGTATTATATGATAAAAATTGCAGTCATAAAGTGGTTACATCTCAATAATTTGATGCTGATTCGATGATTATTTTACAAACTATTTAGAATTAATACATAATTTATGACAAAACCATATTATGAAACACATCTTGTAGATTAATACTGTATTTTTTGGCAGTAATTTGTCTATAAATGCCAACAAAAAAAGGTTTTATTTACTCCACTTTTTCATCATATTTTGAGAGAGGGGCCTTAAACCGTTTTTCTACTGAGGTTTAAATACATCACAACATTACTCTGGTATATAAACGAACAGATTGTTTTATTTTTACATCGAACACTGGATTCTCAACCGCTAATCGACTGTTTGATATTATTAGTCACAGTTGATTGATATCGTAACATAGTAAATGATATTTAAAGAACAGACTGTATGTATATGTAGCCAGATACACAGTTATGTTGAAAGATAGTTACATCTTGCAGGAGCAAATTGAATTCTCCGATAGAAACATTTATTTTATTTGATCAACTCCAACTATGTTTATGTGTAGAATGTTTTCATATTATTCTGTTAGTGTTTACTGTTTTGTGATACAAAATAATGTATTTGGAAGTAGAAGACCACAGCCAAACAACTACCAATATACAATGCTAATGAATGAAGGCCTAAACCCTCTCTCTCTCTTGATAGAGGAGAGGAGACCCGTGCCCAGTAGTGGGACATATATGGGTTGCTAACAACAACAACAAAAAACAATGCTCAGTGGTGTAGTTGTGTTACCGTCAGGTCTCTAATGCTCAGCTCGAATAGTGTTTGAATGAAACGTTGTTTGATAAACGACCAGCGGGCTAAGCTACCAAGGACGCAGTAACCCTATAAGATTGGTGTCCGTATAGTGGTATTTCATCTGAGCGTCTCCGTGCTTCGGCACGTTAAAAATTGGTCCCGGTTGTTAACAGTCGTTAGATCATGACAGAGGCCTAAATATGGGCGATCTAAATGACTCTGTCAGGTTGGCCACTAACCTCCACCTTACATAAGACCACAACCAAATAACTACTCACAGCAGTGTAGTTGTGTTTCTGTGTGTGAATACAGGTCTCCAGCGCTCATTTCAGGAAGCGTTTTGAAAGAAACGTTTTCCTATCCCAGGGATACTCTATCTGATCTGAAAGCCCTGGAGTTAAATTAGACTGCACTAGCTCTGCATATCATTATATTATGATTGTGGTCTCCTACAAGGAGAAGGACCACAATCAAAACTATAGGTATCTAACCAAAACAAAACAATCTGGTTCATTTTAAACCAGCAAACTGTATAACAAATCGAACGAGTAATTGAACTGAATCATTTATAAATAAGAAAAACAAACAATTACTTATATGCAAGTTTAAAACACTAGTTTCTAACACCGGAGTGGTGTTAAACAAAAATAAAAGAAGAAGGAAGCAATCGGTTTGAGCGATCGACGCGGTAACGTTTGTTGAACGAAATGAACGAATGAAACGAACGTATCGTTCAATACATTCGTTCAAGATTCCGTTTCCAGACGGTGCTGAAGTAATAGTTTTAGTATAAGAAATATTGTATTTGTTTGATCAAATATTTTTCGTTTCGGTTTTATTTGTTTGGCAGAATTTTGTTTTGCCAACTACTTAGGTTTAAGGTTAAAAAATACTAGGTTCAAATATCTAGTTATGGGATTTTTAAAACTACTTTTATGTCATTCGGCCCTTCTGATGATGATTTATAGTATAACCGTATCTATCACACATGCGGCCGACCTGAAAGTTGGAACACCAAGGTATTGTGATGGGGTATCTGGAGAAGGATAACGTTTCGCATTGTTTTTGCTATAAGGGTTTAAGAACACGGATTATATTTGGCATTACTGACAACAAGCAACAAGCGGTGGACAAATTCGAATTCTGGAGTAGGAGCTTGGATGGCACAATTAATGGTGCGCTGGGTTGAAACCCGAGAGGCGCAGGTTAGAATCCTGCTCCGGGCTCGACTTTTTCCACATTAGTTTCATATTTAAATACATTACTGATTTGTTGTTACTTATATTTCTGAGGTAACGCGCGTGGGTATGTATGTATGTATCATTTTTTTAATCTATTTGGGTGGCAAACAAGCATGCGGCCCGCTATATATTAAGAAGCGGCCGTAGCATATAGACACTAAATGCTAATTGTCATTGCCATAGAAAACTATCGCTGTGTAAACACGTCTTCTCATTTTCTTTCGTTCTTGTTTATTTTTACTGAACTATAAGGTGAGGTGTCCGTGTCACCGGTGATAGCAAAAAGAAAACATCTCCGAGCTACGCGACACGAAGCTCTCCACCCAAGGGATGAAACTCAGAGCAGCGTTGTTTTTGATAACTTTTCCTTACGTATTCTTTGTACAAAGTTTAATTAATCATTGTAAGCTTATTAAAACTTTTAAATGTAAGCGTTCAGTGATTATTAACAAAGTTTCTTTGCTAAAGACGATATCCACATTCCACAATAATGGAGAAAAATAGCAAGAGGAGTGGGACACTATCTGATCTTATAGTCCACCTGGAAGGTCATCAAGGAAATCCAAATCCTAAATTTTGATACCAGGGTCATCTGGTCTTGTAGACCATAAAACTTAGACCCGGGGATAAAGAAACCTTGTCTTTTTTTAAGGAGACAAGCATACGACCTATCTTATGGTAAGCAGTTACCATAGCCGGACGCTTGCAACACCGAGGTATCACTCGCGCAATGCTGACCTTTTAGAAACCTTATAACTCTTTTCTTGAACCTCATGCTAGAGCCCCGAGAAAAGAAAAACAGGAGAGCTAAATACCACAATTATACCGCTGCGGTTGTTATTTGGCTGTGGTCTTCTGTAAGGTAGAGGTCCTTCTTCAGTTTAGTTTGCTTGCTTGCATAATGCACTTCCTTTCTCATGTAACTGTTTTTTTTATACTTCTTAGGTGGCAAACATGCATACATTGATGTTACGAGTAAGCAGTTACCGTAGACTATGGACGCTTGCAATACCAGAAGTATTACTTGCGTAGTATTATGATAGGACTATCCCTGGAATAAGAATACGTTTCTTTCAAAACGCATCCCTAAATGAGCGCTGGGGACCTGTACTCACACACAGGAATACAACTAAACCACTGTGTATAGTTATATGGCTGTGGACTTCTGTAAGGTGGAGGTCCTTCCCCAGTCGGGCTTGTTCGCTAGCACGGTGCCCTGCCTCTCTGAATATTTTAGCATTTATGCTATGCAATTAGCTCAAATATATTTAAAGTAATATGGAAAAAGTGCCGGAGCTGCTTTAACTCCTACTGATATTATATTATACGCGAAAGTTTGTAACAATGTATGGATGTTTGTTTGTTACTCTCTCATGCAAAAACTACTGAACGGATCTGGATTAAATTTGGCAAAGAGATAGATTATAGTCTAGAATAACACATAGGCTACTTTTCATCCCGGAAAAAATCTCAGTTCTCGAGGGATTGTGTGGGCGCAGCCGCGGGAGGTACCTAGTATTTAAATATATTTATTCTTATTCATAAATAGTTAAGTACATAATATCAGATTTACTGTAACATCTATAAGAAGAACATGAACAATTTTTCACCTGTGACTTTAATCATAAATTTATAAAATTCTTGACACGATATTAAAAAGACAAAGTGTAGGACTTTTTTATAAGACTTGTACTTGCAAATGAACTATTAAAATATATTATTCGGTGCCTAGTCTCGCAAATGGGTACACGTAAGTGGTAGCGACGTCGTAATAGCTGCTTGTACTTGAGACTTGAATGTACTTACTTATATTATGTGAAGTAAAAGGGTGAGTATGATTATGGCATCTCGTTTATAAGGAAAAGTGTATTAGTTATATTTAGATGAGTGTATTATATAACATAATGTTTTTAATATGCATGTGGCGTACAGCTGCACTGAAGTGAAAACTTCTTTAGACGCGTTAAGCACTTTTTGGGTGAACAAAAATCATGGAACTCGCGTCATCGTCACCGAACGCTTTCCATATTGAAAAAAAAAATCTGATAGCTTTTACAAGCTTTTTTTTTAAGTTTTTACTTTTATCGGCAGTCTCCAAAGACTGCCCCGCGTTTTCTTTTTTATTGTTTTATCACCATAAACATCATCTTAACCCATAAACGTCTCACCACTGGGTACGGGTCTACTACATAATACACTATGAGGGATATTAACCTACTATATAATGCTCGCCAGACGGGTTGGTATAGAGTTTCTTCTTTCTGTCATTTCCTTCACTTGCAGTGCATATTGTCTACTTGACTTACTCTCTTAGTCGACTCTTACGACATCCTTGGGATGAAACGGGGTCCACCCCGTTGTCGTCCGTCGGCATTATTAATTTAAATTTAATTGGTTACTTTTAAAATTTGTTCGTATGTAAATAATTGTTATTTTTTATATCTTTTTGTTTATGTTTTTGTAATCCTTTGTCCTTTACCTTTTACTTTATATTTTGTATGTTTAAATAATTATATTGCTTTTCTTTCTTCTTCTTTCTTTCATAAAATAATAGCAGCGTCACGACTTTTTTCTTTAAACCAACATTTACGCGGGCGAAGCTGTGGGCAGAAGCCATACATATGTCATGATTTCTAAATAAATAAGATTTTTGTAATTATAATTTAATAATTTAAAGATTGATTTGACTCAAATTGTTCCTATAATGCTTTAAATAAGTTTCTCAATTGACAATTAACGGATTTGTATTGTAAAATATAATATTCAGAGAGATGGTATTGGATTTTAGGGCAGTTCTTACGGAGTATCAGGATTGGAAGCTTCAGAAGACTGAAGTGCTGACCTAGTAGATGTAATATTCAATCAATCAATCAGCCTATCGCAGTCCACTGCTGGACATAGGCCTCTCCCAACACGCGCCATAGCACACGGTCCTCCGCCTTCCGCATCCAGTGCGCCCCAGCGACCTTTTTTAGGTCGTCGGTCCACCTAGCTGGGGGCCGCCCTACCTTACGCTTACCGAGTCGTGGTCTCCACTCCAGGACACGTCTGCTCCATCGGCCGTCGGTCCTTCTGCAGATGTGACCAGCCCATTGCCACTTCAGCTTACTAATTCTGCGAGCTATGTCGGTAACTTTAGTTCTTTGTCGGATTACCTCGTTGCGAATTTTATCCTTCAAAGAGACGCCGAGCATAGCTCGCTCTATAGCCCGCTGTGTGACTTTCAATTTGTGGACTAGTCCAACTGTGAGCGTCCACGTCTCGGCACCGTAGATGTTATATTCGGTATTGTGTAATACAGTATAATGTTAAAAAGTTATAAGTTAATTTATAAGAACAGTTAAAAAAAAGTGCGTTTAGAAATACAGACAATTAATATCATATAACGTATAATCATTACACATAAATAGTTACTAAGCATTGATTTAATTAATGTTGTTAACAAACTATAGCTGGAGTGTGCGTGCATATTTGAAAATAAATGTATTTTTATTTACATTCACATGCCAACAAACACTGCCAAATAAAATAATTGTATCGCTCTTTTAGAGAGATCTCACGTCTACACCTTTACGGATTTCTTAGAACCCATTTATAGGATATAAAAATCGTTCATTTTTCGTAAATAATAATAATAATAAAAACCATTTATTTTCTCACAACAAAGATTCTTACATTTGCATTATAATGAAGTAGGTACAGAGTGAGAGAAATAGACATAATGACAGAAATTTCAAAACAAAAATCAAAATCTTTTAAAACTTTGTGAGAGACTGGTGCATGTTGTAGATTTATTACTAAATCTGTGTTACATGTCATGTAAATTGACACTTAAGACTTCAACAATTGCCTTCATAAATATATTACAGTATCAGGTGATATTTTTCGTCGAATAAGAAATTTAATAAATATTTGTAATGAAATCAGTTAATAAACTTTACTAACTTAGAGCAGTACCTACCTTTTTCAAGTTGCTTTGATCACCGTATTACATTGCAAAATTGTTAAGTTACGAGGTCATTAACCACTAGACCAAAAGGTCAGTCAATAAAAATAAAATATTGTACACACATTACAATAATAAGGAAAATATCATAGAATAATAGAATAGAATAGAAAACTCTTTATTGTACACCAATTACATTTTGATAACAATATACTTAGTTATGTACAATGGGCGGCCTTATCGCTAAAAAGCAATTTCTTACAGGCAACCTTTGGATGGACAGAAAAGAAAGTTAAATATAATAAAGAAAAGTGGGAGGGTTTTGGTGTAGTTATAATAAGAAAAGGAGATAGATCAAAACAATTAGATACAAATGAATACCTATTACTTATCATAATATATTATATCAATATAAAAGTAAAAATATACATACATACACATACAGATAGCATACTTACATACACATTATGTAATAAATAAATACATACTGGTATATTACAAATACAGAGAAGACACATACTGGTATATCATGTGCAAAGAAGAGCTTAACTCTTAATAAATATTCTACCAGCAAACCATAGAGTTCTTCTCTTATTTACCGCTCTAGATACGTCATAAACACTTCTGATCCTTTACTCCTAAAGCCTCTGTATTCCATAATATGTAGTAAATATAACCTTTTTGTTAAAGCAGTCTTTTCCCAGAGGTGTTAAGAAAGTAGGCGCTTTCGATACAGAGATTTACGATGCCGAAATAGCGAGGCGTAGAACATTACATAGCTTTATATCCTTATAGATGTGATAGAATCGCAACGTGACCAAGTAATGTTAGGGTGAAGTATGTGAATTATTTATATTTCTATTGTTATGAACGTAAAGTTCGTAGCTGAGTGGAAGAGTAATAAAATTGTAGTTACACATGAGGTATAAGTTCGAGCCCAGGTGTAGTTATGTGAGTTTCATTTTATGATTCTGATTCCAAACTTTTTTTTTTTTGCTAGATTTGACATAGTTTAAACTATATTCCACCTTTGTTAGAAAGACTGGTGCCTGTTGTAGGTTTTCAAAGAAAACCTGTGTTACAGGTCACGAGGGCTCCACCACCTTCGGATAGAATTAGTGAGTAGCACTAACTGACTATAGAAAAATACAAAAAAGGGAAATAATAATAATAATGACTTTAGTTGTATAAAGTATATAGTAGTATAAAAAATAATTGATGTACTAGATAGTAAGTAATTGGAAACCAGACAATTGATAAACTTACATAAATGTGAAAAAAAAAATGTTTTGGGACAACTCACACCGAACCATCTGATACCAAACTAGGCAGAGCCTGTACTATGGCAATCAGACAACTGATAAACATATTTATATATCATCATCATCCTCTCAGCCTGATGACGTCCATTGTTGAATGTAGACCTCCCTCATATGGCTCTACAATGGCCAATCCTGTGCCTACATCCAGTGCTTTCCTGTAGCTCTGATTATTTCTAAATACATACATATTATTGATAAATAACACCCAGACACAGAACAAACAATCGTGCTCAACACACAAATATTTGTCCTGGGTGGGAATCGAACCCACGACCTCCGGCTTAACAGTCAGAATCACTAACGACTAAACCAACAGTAAAAGCTAGACGAAAAAAGAAGACAAATTAACATACAGAACAAACAATAGCGCTTCATAAAGTATACTTCTACTTTTACCCAGACTTTGTTAGCTTAACCTTGCCATTGGCTATGAACATTGGGACCAATGTTTGCCACAAAATGAGACGATGATTACTTAGGTATTACCTCGATTTAGGCCCAATTTATACGAAAGAGTTGTTTGTGTACGTTTACTCACGTATGTACATAATATTATGTCAGCACTGAGGCAACTACTATGTCCTTGCTCGGTATATTGGCTTTGATTATATTATTTTAATCTAAAGGCGAAAAAATGGCTAGGAGCCCATATGCCCCACAAGATTCGCCCCGTTTATATTTCACGGAATAAATTGCGCCAGTAAACTCTAATACTCATCATCATAATAATGCTCGCGTCCCTTACTTGCCGCACCGCAGGTACGGACGTGTACCGCACAATATGCGCCCACTAGTCAGGCGATCATACTGCTCAACTCCTTGGTTGCTCAGCATCCAGAGATTGACGTATTTTTTATTAAACTGACATGTTTTGTAACTACGTGTAATTCTTTTATAACATAGGTACTAATAATAAGAATTTGTATTTAAATTATGTATTATTATATTTTATAAAATTGTTATGGCTTACTACGCGTATTGGGCAACTGTAAGTGTAGTGAGCAAATGAATGTAAATAAATAAATAATATGGGACGAATCTTGTGGGGCGTATGGACTCATAGCCGAAAAATTGAAAGTAGATTATTTTACTACGCTAAACTCTTTATCATTTAAAAGTTGACTAGCATAACATTTAAAATAAATAAACAAAAATCATATGACTTACAAAATTACCACCTAATTTCAAGACATGACTACCTGTATGTCGGTCCCTTAGCATAAGCTTGTGCTGGGTTCTATTCTTGGAATAGAAAGGGTTTTTCTGTTCGAATCTTTTCAGTATTTAGCAGCTCCAAGTCTACTAGACTTCGAGCTGCTAAGTACTGAAAAGAGTAAAGTAATCCGACGCGATTGGTGGAAGGTACAGGTGTATCGGCAGATTAGAATACTAGTATTCTATCAATCAAATCTCAGTACCTTTTAAACAAGTTACATAAGACACTCCAAAATAACGAAACCCATTTAAAACTTCAGCAAAACCATTAACTTACCTACGTAACTTAATTCACACATAGCTAAGTTGCAAGTCTTCTATAATTAGTAGCATATTACCTTAATTTGTACTCGGTGCTTAGTTCAAGAGTTCGGCTAAGTTAGTTTGAGCTGGAGCTTCTTTACTTTGATGTGAAGCAGTGATGGTATTCATTAGGTTTAGTGACATACAGGTGTTAATTGAACACGCCGAGTAAGCTTGGAGCTTCAGGTGTATTGGTTAAAGTTGGTGATTGTACTTCCATGTTTTTAACCGACTTCAAAGAAGGAGGAGGTTCTATGTTCGACTGTATGTTTTTTTATGTATGTTCACCGATTTCTCCCTCATTTTTGGACCGATACTCAAATATTTTTTTTTTATTTGAAAGAGTATACTCTTGAGGTGGTCTCATTGGCACCAAGTTAGGATCTGATGATGGAATCCCAGGAAAATCGAGGGCAACCCTCAAATGTTATAGGTATTAACAATGTCTTTCATATTATATTTCTTTGTTTTTATTTTATCACGAAAATTAGAAAAAAAAATAAACTGACTTCAAAAAGCTAAAAATAACCGAGCACAGATTGAAGTCGGTGCTAGGTTATCCTGTCACCTAATATTCAGCTTGGCTAATATTCACACCTAATATTCAGTTTAGAAGTTCGTTAATTTTTTTGCTATATATATTTATATCTACATACCTATGTCAGATCCATCTACGCACATTAGGCCAGCGTGTGTGTATTAAGACCTAAGCCCTCTCTCTCTTGATAGAGGAGTAGAGACCCAGTAGTGGGACATATTATGTGAGTTGCTATTATTTATATCGATAGTCTGGAGATTAGTAAAGTTGTTTTATTATACCAACACAGCGCACGGTCCATCTGACTGTAGACAGTTACAGTAGCTTATAGATCCTTGCAATATTCAAATTCAAATGTTTATTTGTCGGCTAAGTGCTAAGTACAGTTATAGGTCTTATATTTAGGTAGCACATGACTTAGCATCCTTTTCAGGCGTCGCAAAGTGGGTTCATAAATCTAGGCAACATTACATTTTGTGAATAGGTATCCTAACGGTAGGTAGCGAATTGTATATAGATCGTCACATTCTTCTACTTATCGTTTGGTTAGTGGCCAACCTGGTGACAGAGTTATTTAGATCGCCCATATTTAGGCCTCTGTCGTGATCTAACGACTGATAACAGTCGAGACCGACTTTTAACGTGCCCTACGAAGTACGTCACATTAATACCATGATGATTCTGTCAACGTGGAACGGTACGATGCCATGGCATCATAACATAAAAGAAAATTCAGCATATTCTACAGTAAAATATGTAACGTACTTAAATTGCCTAAGATTAAACTTACCACCGATATTTGTTTTTTTAAAGACAACTCCCGCATTAGAGAACAAGCTCTGTGTCGCGGGGGACTTTACAAACATATAATTAACAGACACAATTACAGAACATTTTTTTGTGGGCACAAAAAGTTTTGTCCTATGTGGGATTCGAACCCACAACCTCGTGCACAGCAGGCACAACTGCGGCTACTGGACCACCAAGGCAGTCAATCATATCTATATAGGTAGATAGAGTATAGGTACGTATCCAGTTCACACGTAATGTGATCTCGGATCATTGAACATAACTACCAATAGCGCAAATGCTGAATTAAGGCCACAGCGCATGGCCAGATACAGATTACATCTTAGCCCTATTAGATTTCAATAAATGATTTAGTACTTCAAGAAGTCTATACAGGCTCCAGTGCGCATTCAGGGATGCGTTTTTAATTAAATGTATTTCTATTGTATTGATACTCGTTATGAATGTAGATGTCGGTAGGGGCCACCCTAAGCGAACAGATAGCGACCAAGTAGGGGATTGGCTAAAAAAGGGCCAAATTAAAAGTACCAAGAATCGATGTTCATGCATGAAGAGGTTGATGAAAGTAGAGGAAGCGAAAGCAGTATGTTCGGATCGAAGCAATTGGCGTACGTCTCTGCGTACCCCAGTAAAACACAGGCGTGATGATTAAGAATACAAATGTCACCCATGCATAGCAGAGGAACGCTTATGGATTGAGATGATGATGATGATGATGAAAAGTACCCAGAATCTTCGATCGATGCATCAGTATCTGGCCACCCCAATGGTAGACAGGCAAGATGATATGTATGTATATTTGTTAGTAACATTTTTTTTACACGACTTAAGTGGCACATTAGCATACGGCCCGCCTGATGTTAAGCAGTTACCCATGGGCGTTTGCAATACAAGAGTAATCACTTGCGTGTTGCCGACCCATTTTTTTGCACCAGGGCTTTACGATGGAGTATGCCTGGGATAGGAAAACATTTCTTTTAAAACGCATCCTTAAATGAGATTTGGAGAAGTATGTCTTGATCGTAGCAATTGGCATAGCCTCTGCCTACCCCAATAGGAGACAGGCGTGGTGATATGTACTCGTATGTATATTTGTTAGTAACATTATTTTGTGTCACTTAAGTACACATGAATAAGTTTTAAAGTAATAACAAAGTGACCTTCAAGGCAAAGTTTCAGGCATACACAAATTGTAAAGTTTGGTATCGAGTGGAAATTATTTATATTATTTCTTACCTTGTATATTATTGTTGTTGCGTTGGCTATTAATTTACCTGTAACAATAAGTATTATAATGTTTAAAAGATCTTATTTTGAAAATTATAATATACTTTTTTATGCTACTAAAGCGGCAAACAAGCATACGTCCCGCCTGATGCTAAGCAGTCACCGTAGCCTATGGATGCTGGCAGCACCAGGGGTATCTATCGCGCGTTGCCGACCCTTTAAAAAATTATTACTCCTTTCTTGAAGAACCCCATGCTATATTCTCTCGGGAAAACCTTTAGCTGTACGTGGTAGGATACTCCTGTGAAACCGTTCAGTACCGGTTTGTTTGAGGTGCTAGGATGTGAGGATGAACTCCCGTCGGTAGCGAGAGGTGCGTTGAAAAAAAGTGGCCATGAGCATTTTGTCTTAAAAATCCTCGGAACACAGCCCATTGTACAGACGGTAGACCACACACAACATGGTGAAGTCTAATAATAATAATATTAAGCCACGACCGACACCTTATGAGGCTCGCGTTAAGTGGATGGGTCAAGGGTCTGATGAAGAAGGCAGTGCTCCTCGTCATGGCACGTAAATTGAGGAGGTTACTGTCTCTGGAGCCCTAACCGCCGAAAGCTTGTACTTTGTTCCCGATACCGGTGGGGAACTATTTTTTATATTTTTTAATGTACCTATGAATTTTTTATGTTGTATTTAAATACTGAATAATATATTTATTAAATAAACAAAAGTACAATATTAATAATATTTACGCAAACGGTATGTCACACTGTTGAGCGAGAGTTGAGTCCCCAGTATGTCGTACTCTAGCAGTGCTCAGCGACATCCTGGTTGTCAATTCTTAATGTGATATGTTTGCCGATGAATGGAGAAAACTTCCAAGTGTATGCGACTCTGCGAGAAAAAGAAGATTTGATTTTTTGTTTGTTATGATTTAACTCAAAAACTACTTGTCCGATTTTAAAAATTCTTTCACCATTAGAAAGCTACATTATTAGCGAGTAATAGAGGCTATTTATTTATTTATATAATCAGAACGACCCGTGCAAAGTCAGAACGTGCCGCTAGTTAAAACATAAACACCAAACAAATTAACAAAAAGTTCTTGTGAGATGAAAATTTATGTTTTGATTAAACATTAATAGTTGTCATGAAAACTATAGTTAAAATTAATTTTGTTTTATTTCTGAAACTACGAGTGGAAAATATTAATTAATTTTCATTACAGGGCATAACATAATTATTAAATTTATTATAAACACAACCATATTATTATATCCAACCCGCAAATTGACAAATTGATAAAGACTATTGAGGTATAAAACGAAGTCCCTATTTTCGTATAATTTGTTCCCCGACCACAATTTGGTATTTTGAGTATAAAATAAACAAACGATGTATATTTTCGGTATATTTTGTTAATTGGATAATATTTGTAGCGTTTAATTGCAATAAATTCATTTAGCAGACGGTTTTTGACCAAACGAGAACTTTAATCTTTTTATACTTTGCCGACCTCGAGATTAGCGAAATGGGTTTGATAATTTCAATGTCTCTCAAGAAAATAGATTATAAGATCGACATTGCGTGGCTGTTTATCTGGAGCATTGAGCAATCAGTCAGTCAAAATTGGCTCGCGAGGCAAATGCGTCTCCACATCACGAGACCGCCTTGCGCAGCATACCTCATGAGGCATTCTTGAGATGTTGATAGACCTCCACCTTACAGAGAACCACATCCAATGTACTTTTGTTTTTGTTTGTAAGTAAAAGTCTACAGCATTTAAAGGATTTTTGGGTCGGCAAAGGTTCTGCCGTGTTCATCCTAGTTAGTTTGACAAGACGTTTTCCACACTTAGCAGTCTCATATTGCTTCATGCTTATTCGGCACACGATAAAATTTTAAGGTTATTATTTAATCAGTCCGTGTGGTGGATTAAGAATACAAATATCACCACCCCTTTCCATCCCGAAGGGTGTCGTAAAAGTCGACTAGTCGAGGGAGTAAGTTCAATTGTATGGAGGAGACCCGTGCCCAGCAGTGGGACGTTTATGGGTTGAGATGATGATTATTTAATCGTTATTATTTTTTAATCTTAATTTATTTACATGCATATATCTTTTATACTACTTAGGCAAACAAGGCTACGTAAGCAGTTAAAACTGTCATCTAAAATAATATGTTATACTCTGGCGATTAAAAAGAGTGGCCCGAGTTTCTTGCCAATTCTTCTCGAGGCACTACCCTAGTCAGCGAATTAGCCGTAGGAAATAAAGTATGCTGGCATTTGTTTTTATGACGTTCATAAGTATCATGTATTTGATCTAAATTAATAAATAAGTTTGACTTTGACTAAATAACTCACAAAACGATAAGAAGAAGAAAGTCGTCACTCTGAAACTCGATAACATTCCAAATAAACAATTTTTATATTAATAAACGTTTGCCAAACAAAGTGGGCAACTGGCAACTGATATCGTTTGTCTATTATCAGTAAGAACAAGGGGTAAGTGGGGTCAGAGGTCGACGCGATAAAAAGGCAAGAGGACATGAGTAAATAGTTTTTCGTTATTATAATTTACTAGGGGTCGCCCGCGACTTCGTCCGCGTGGTAATTTGGAATATTTTCCCCGATTTTGCAACATATCTCACTACTGCTCCGCTCCTATTGGTCATAGCGTGATTCATATCATAGCACTATTTTTTCTAATCGAAACAGTACTTTTTGAGATTAGCGCGTTCAACCAGACAAACAAACTCTTCAGCTTTTTAATACTAGTATAGATTATACTTTGTCAAAAAAACACTACCAAAAGATGTAGGGTACTATCAAGCGGGCAATTTCGACAGGGGAAGGACCTGCACCTTACAGAAGAACACAGCCAAAACGCTACAGTGTTTACCTTGTGTTCCTGTTAGTGAGTTTTTAAATAAATAGAATATACTTTTCATTGTATTTTTCAATAGCTAACGAATTCCAGAAAGCACAACTACTCTATCATAATTTTGTTCTATGTAAGGTAGGTAAATTCAATCTGATTATGAAAATTGGTACAAATAAAAATCGCGGGTGGTTATTTCTTTTATAAATTTATCAGTGTTGTCAATTTAATTAACAAACATGTTACTATAAGAACATTCGTTATCAGTTGTCACGTTTGGCCTAAGAATAGACTGGTTGATTAACGTGACACTGCATCACGCTTATTCCCTAATGGGGAAGGCAGACATGTATCGAAGCCATGTTCATGTGACACACCTACACCACTGTGTGTAGTCAATTGGCTGTGGTCTTCTGTGAGGTTTTTTTATATACTACTTGGGGAAAACAAACATACGGCTCACCTGATGTTAAGCAGTTGCCGCAGTCTATGGACGCTTGCAATACCACACGTATCACTTGTGCGTTGCTGACCCATATTTTTACACCGGTGCTTTAAGATGGTATATCCCTGGTATAGGAAAACGTTCCTTTCAAAACGCATCCCTAAATGAGCGAAGACCTGAGCCTGTAAACAAGTGGCATAAGCGGTAGTCGAATCGAAAAGTCAAAAAAGTAAATGGATGGGATTTGACGTAAGTTTACGACATTATGTCGTAGACTTACGTCAAATCCCATACATTTGCTTTTTTGACTTTTCGATTCGTCTATCGCTTATGCCACTTGTCTAGAGGCTCTGAACTCATAGACAAGTACGCAACTACACCTCTGTGTGTACGTCATTTGGTTGTGGTCTTCTGTAGGGTAGAGGTCCTTTCCCAGTCAGCTCAATTATAAGGCCGCCCTTCTTCTCTTAAAGCCTCTATTCTTCTAAGTAGATTTACCGCATAGTGGTATTTCATCTGAGCGTCTCCGTGCTTCGGAGGGCACGTTAAAAGTCGGTCCCGACTGTTATCAGTCGTTAGACCACGACAGAGGCCTAAATATGGGCGATCAATATAACTCTGTCACCAGGTTGGCCACTAACCAAACGATAAGAAGAAGTAGATTTATAAGCTTTGCGTCATTGCCCTTTTAGTCTTTTTATTTTTATATTCAATATCACATTTAGCTATCTCTTTAACAAGCAAAAAGACTATCGTCTTAAAAATGCCAAAATATTAATTTGATGTCGCGTCCCTTCGGATATTCTAAGCACTACTTAAAATTATTTTGAGGCGAATAAAATATAGTACTAAAATGAGATCCCATGAGCAATGAAAGCCCAGTTTTATTATTAAACTTTTGTTCGGTAAACTTACAGTATATAATACGCTTCCAACCACAAGTACTTAAAAAGTTTTATTTTTATTAAACTCGATGAAGTAAAGTTGTGGGAAAGTTGAGTCGTGAACTGAATCCGATATTGTGGTGTAATTATTGAGTTTTCAGTCTTGAATAACAACATAGTACATTGTTGTACATTGTAGACGAAAGACTCAATGCCTGTTTAAACAATGCCTGTTTGAACAAAATCTATTTGTAGCCCGACCTGGGAATAGAACCTGAAACCTTTTGATTGCCAGTTACACTAAGGACCACTGGTTCAACAAGGCAGTTAAGACTCTCGCGATATCAGTGGTATGAATCACGAATTCCAGCCCATATTTACAAAACCAGACTTTGACTTTAATCATTCAACACATTTGATTAGTTATTTTCTCACATAGCTATAAAAACAGGATTGAAAACCTTTACTCAGTGTAAAATCAAGTAATAACTCAACAATCAATCAATAGTTGATCAATCAAACGTTCGAGGTCAAATGATAACGATCGGTGAGCTGTCAAACTTTCTAAACGAATGAACAGTAAACAATTTACTTCGTTTAGAAAAACATTATCATGAGGAAACCTATATGTGTTTGAAGCAATTCTACAGGCATGTCTGCCCTTCTGTCTAGAAGGGCAGACATGCCTGTAGAATTGCAATTGAATAAAGTGGCATAAACGTTACTTCGTTACGTTACGTTAGACTGAGAAAGGACGCGACTTTGACAGACTTGATATATGACAGACTGACTGACGTTTGGTTTCTAGTAAGTATCTATTATTTTTATTTATGTATCAACTTTACAATTGTTATTATATAATATTATCATTTCCTTATTTATATTTTAAATTTAACTGCTCCGCTAGGTGTCGAATACCTTCCCTAAGGGGTCCTAGCAGAATATCAGCGCTGCAGCGTCTGCGATGTTGCAATTAATCGCTGAGCTAGGTTCTGTTTCGTCTTGTAACCATTATTATATATTTTTAATATTACTGATATTTTTTCTTTCATTCTTTCTTCTTTACTCAAATCGAATAGAATAGTAAGTAAATGTATGGAATTTGATGTAAGTGTACATTATATCGTAAACTTATGTCAAATTCCATTTTAGCTTTCCATTCTATTCGATTCGACGACCGTTTATGCCACTTGTCTAGAGAGCTGATCCGCCAACTTGCATTAGTTCAGCGTCTGTGGATATCAGTCCAGAGCCTCTAGACAAGTGGCATAAGCGATAGTCGAATCGAAAAGTCAAAAAAGAAAATGTATGGAATTTGACGTAAGTTTACGACATAACATAGTAGTCTCACTATAGTCAAATTCCATACATTTGATTTTTTGACTTTTCGATTCGACTATCGCTTATGCCACTTGTTTAGAGGCTCTGGACTGATATCCACAGATGCTGAACTCATGCAAGTTGGCGGATCAGCTCTCTAGACAAGTGGCATAAACGGTCGATGAATCGAATATTTTAATTCAATTCAATTCTACAGGCATGTCTGCCCTTCTGTCTAGAAGGGCAGACATGCCTGTAGAATTGCAATTGAATAAAGTGGCATAAACGTTACTACGTTACGTTACGTTAGACTGAGAAAGGACGCGATTTTGACAGACTTGATATATGACAGACTGACTGACGTTTGGTTTCTAGTAAGTATCTATTATTTTTATTTATGTATCAACTTCACAATTGTTATTTATTTATTTATTTATTTGGTTCACCAACAACAGTTTACACAAACAGTACACAAAGAAACTTATGCAAAATACAAGTAAGAGTGTAACAGTTACTTAAAGGTAAACACCACATGAGCTCTAAAAAATCTAATTTAAGCTACTTAACTTAAGTTTACATTAAACGAACTTATCGACTGTAAAAAGTGGGAAAAATAACAACCTAAAGAAAGTTGAAAAGACAACACAAATTATATAAAGCAATACAAGGGCAACGAGTGCAAGGTTACCCTAGAACTGGTAAACAATTCCAGATCCTTGATTTAAGCTTTGCGAGTGAGTCGTGGTGTACGTCTATTTGGTCGCTGCAGCCATTTATAGCTTTACAGAGTCTGGCATATGGAGAATTAGTGCCTAAAACGGTTCGTCTAAGTGGAGGACAGAGTGGAGTGATGGAGCTGCGTGGGATTCTAGCAGGAGCACGGAATTTCAGCAAAGCAAGCAGTGGGGGGCTCTCAATATAGTGTTTAAGAATTTTGCATGCAAAAATTGCATCATTGAAGCATCTTCGCTTGTCAAGGGAGCTCACAGCAAAGTGCTTCAATCTATCTTTATAAGACGGTATTTTCTTCGCCATTCCGATAGAAAATGCAAGATGCCAAAGAAAGCGTTTTTGAACGCGTTCAATACGCAAGCTATGTATAGCATAATGTGGCCGCCAAACCACACTGCAATATTCTAATTTGCTACGTACCAAACTGTTGTATAGAAGAATTTTTGTTTTACTATGATAAAAGTTTTTACAGGATCTGATTACAAAGCCTAACATTTTAGAAGATTTCTTTATAATATTGTCTAGATGCGGAATAAAAGTTAACTTTCTGTCAAAAAGAACTCCAAGGTCCCGTATGGTTTCTACTTCTTGAATTATTGCTGTATTAATCTTATACTTAGATTCCAAAAGCCTATTCTTTCTAGCGTATTTCACGTGGTAGCATTTCTTAAAATTTAATAGCATTTCATTATTTTTACACCATTGAATAAGTCTATCGAGGTCGCTTTGTAACAACACTGGATCCTCTTCTGACATAATTATTCGTACAAATTTAAGGTCATCTGCAAACATGTATAGCTTGGAGTGCAAAAAACACGTCTGTATATCATTGATAAAATAATTAAATAAAACTGGGCCAAAAATTGATCCCTGCGGTACCCCAGAAGATATGTTATACACAGTGGATTGAAACCCGTTTACTACTACGTAAAAAGTTCTATCTGCCAAGTATGAGTTAACCCAGTTCAGCAAATTGCCTGTGATACCATACACGCCTAATTTGTGCATCAGCACTTTATGCGAAACTTTATCAAAGGCTTTGCTAAAGTCCGTGTAAATAACGTCAGCTTGGTGACCCAGATCAATAGCCTTTATCAGCAATTCAGTGAATTGTACCAGATTTGTGTTTGTGGAGCGTGCGCGAACAAATCCATGTTGGTGATCACTTAGGTAAAGTCTCAGATGGTTTTGAAAATATGGACAGATCAAAGATTCGAACAATTTAGCAAATATGGAAAGAACTGAGATAGGTCTATAATTTGATGTTATGCTATCATCGTTATCCGATTTTAGAATGGGAACTACTTTGGCCGATTTCCACTTTGACGGAAATACACCAGAAGATAAGGATTTGTCAAAGATTAGCATGAGAGGACAAACTAACTCAGATGCACAAGCAGTTATAAAAATTGGCGGTATTCCGTCTGGACCTGCACCTTTTTTAATATCTAATTCTTTTAACTCTTTAAATAACGCTTCGGGGCTTATGAACGGCCTAGTTAAGCATTGACTGTGATTGTCTAAAATTTGCAGGAAGTTAGGGTCGTAATTTTCATCACTGGTGTTTGTATCAATTCGATAAACAGAGGAGAAATACGACGCAAATAGTTCACATATTGCTTCACCGTCAGAAACAATAGATGATCCGTCTGTCATAGTCTTTGGATAAGAACTAGTCCCACCTCGTTTGGCCTTGACGTATGTCCAAAACATCTTGGGATTTTTTTTTATTTCGGTTTCCATTTGTCTAGTATAGTCGTTATAACAGCTTGTTGCTAGAATGTCACAGCGCTTACTAATTATTTTTAATTCTATTTCATCCAAAGGATTTTTATACTTGTGAAATCGTGTCCTAATTTTTTTTTAACATTTAATAGCTTTATTAAGTTTTGGTTGAACCAAGGTGGGAACTTGTGACTTTTGGGAACTGGACACGGAACATATTTTCCTATTATATTATTTAATGTTTCATAAAAACATGCCAACATTTCATCCACTCCGTCTAGTCCCTTAAATAAGTCAACCCAGTCAATTTCTGCCAATAAATTTCGAATGAGTGCGTAATCAGCTTTATAGAAATTTGGCTTTGATTTTTGATTATTATATGGTAGCTTTGCATTCTTATTAAAGTAAATATCTATTTCAAGCGGAGGGTGATGCTGGTCGATACAAGTTAATGGGTTACAACTTCTGTTTACGTTACACAATGGGTAAGTTGAGAAAATGAGATCTAATATGCGACCAGCACCATTTGTTATACAATTGAATTGCTTTAATCCATAAACATGTGTAAAATCAACTAAAATCTCGCTTATACCAGACAATCCTATATTAACATTTGTTTCACCTACTAAGCTCCAATCAATATTGCCCAAGTTAAAGTCGCCCATAATATACAAATTCGAGTCTTTTATAGAATCAAAGACACTGTTACAATTGCTTAAAAAGTATTCTAGGGCAGAACGATTTATAGGGGGCGGCAAATACACTGCGCAAAGAACTACTCGACGAAGGCCACGTGATAGTGGTAAGTCTAATGTCACCCACAGATCCTCGCAGTTACTTTCCCAGCCACTAACACGTTTACATTTAAAAGTTTTATTGACAGCTATTAAAACACCACCGCCTTCTTTACCACGTTGTATGTTGGAGGTTTCCCTGTCTCTTCTATAGACCACGTACCTCTCGTCGAATAGCTCACTGCTCAGTATGGAGCTGTTAAGCCATGTCTCAGTCAAAATTACTAAGTCATAGTCATTACAAAGAATATTACGATAGAAAACATGTGTCTTTGTTCTTAGGCCGCGACTATTCTGGTAATATATCTGTAAGTTATTGAATTCAAGGGACATTTTATACTAATACATGCATTATTAGTTTTAAAACATGAGAATGAAGCATACAAATGAGATTATTTTATCTTGTTTAGGGTATCAAAATCCTTAATGAGAATGTGGTCTGTATTTTCATTTTTTCTGGCAAAGATCCTTCCATTCCTCACCCAGACAAATTTGTATCCCTTTTCTTTTACTTTGAGTCTTGTGGCGGCGTGAAGTGCTTTCTGCGCTGGAGACAAGTGTTCTACAACATATACAGGCATTTTACTACCAGCTATCCCAAAATCCGCCGTATTCAGTTTATTCAAGGAATTACTTTTATTGTATTTAATAACAGATGCAAGCAGCTGGTCGCGCAATCTTGAAGTGGCAAGCTGAACAACAATAGATCTGGGACGAGTGTTCGTAGTCTGGAGCTTGGCTATGCGAGTGCAGGTTAAGAGATCAGAATCCTTCAACTCGCAACCCAATACTGAACTCAACTGCTTGACAACGGTCAACAAGTTTTCCTGCTTGTTCTCAGGAAGGCATTGTATCTCCACATTGTTTGAGCGGGCTTGCTGCTCCATGTAGTTTAGCCGTCGACTGAGATCTGTCACTGTGCTTCTTAACTGGTCATTTTCTGCCTTCAAGTCTTTCACATTAGTCTTTGTTGCAGCATGCTCAGATTGGAATTTATCAAATTCCTTTGTATGAAAATTCAATGATTCGGTCAAGTCCCTCACATCAGTTTTGATAGGTTCCAGTTCCTTATTGATAACGTTTATCATAGTATTATTTAACTGCACAATCATATTAGCAAACTCCTTTTTTATTACCTCTTGAACTATTGAGCGAACCTCTTCGCTGGTCACAGTAATTGTCTCCGGCGGGGAGTTAAGGGCAGGTCTTTTATTGCCTCTTGAAACAGAGACGTTACGTATGGGTGTGCAGTCCTTTTTTGTGTGTTTAGGATTCAAATTAACACATTCTGGACATTTCCAAGCACTATAAGCTTCAGAATCAGAAGAGATTTCGGGTATGGTTAGGCAGAGAAAATGGTACGGTTTGTTGCAACGAATGCAACTGATATACTTCTCATCTCCTTCCAAACTTTCATTATCGCAGCACCCCCAAGAAGTTAAACTCGAAGCCATGTTGCTATTAATTATTATAGTACCTATAAATTCTAAGCGTTATAGTATTAACGCAAGTTGAGTGTTCTAATACTCCAGTTATATATTAGAACAAAAATATTGTGTTTATTGGACTCACTGATATCGACGGCCGAGCGAAGTCGCGAGAAGAACGTCCTAAGAGCCGTGCAAATCGCGTCGGTTACGCGATAATGCCAATCACTTAGCGTAAGCCGTTAGGCACTTACTGACGGTGTTTGTATATAAAGTTGAGAGTATTTTTATAGGTAATTCACTCAATTAGCACAGGTTTCAGTTCACACTTTTCACAGTTCGATAATATACACACTAACTGTCTAAAATATCACAAATTCAGCTATAAATACTTCGGATAATTATGTAAAACTAAAATAACTTTGCGGAGATTATTAGCGAAGTTGTTTACTGCACGGTAGCTATAATGAATCTATCTTATTATATAATATTATCATTTCCTTATTTATATTTTAAATTTAACTGCTCCGCTAGGTGTCGAATACCTTCCCTAAGGGGTCCTAGCAGAATATCAGCGCTGCAGCGTCTGCGATGTTGCAATTAATCGCTGAGCTAGGTTCTGTTTCGTCTTGTAACCATTATTATATATTTTTAATATTACTGATATTTTTTTCTTTCATTCTTTTTTCTTTACTCAAATCGAATAGAATAGTAAGTAAATGTATGGAATTTGATGTAAGTGTACATTATATCGTAAACTTATGTCAAATTCCATTTTGACTTTCCATTCTATTCGATTCGACGACCGTTTATGCCACTTGTCTAGAGAGCTGATCCGCCAACTTGCATTAGTTCAGCGTCTGTGGATATCAGTCCAGAGCCTCTAGACAAGTGGCATAAGCGATAGTCGAATCGAAAAGTCAAAAAAGAAAATGTGGGATTTGACGTAAGTCTACGACATTACATAGTAGTCTCACTATAGTCAAATTCCATACATTTGATTTTTTGACTTTTCGATTCGACTATCGCTTATGCCACTTGTCTAGAGGCTCAGATCCTTTTAGCTCTCTTGATAAAGGAGAGGAAGGTAGTTACCATACAAGATAGCAAGCCCAGTGATGGTATAACCACCTTACAGAAGACCACAGTCAATTAACTATGCATGAATACAGGTCTCCAGCGCTCTTTTACATCAGCAACATGCCAATGATACCCTGACAAGACAGATGACTTTTGTTCAACAACTTTTAGAAATTAATGAAGAAAAACCTCACGGATGGTTAAAACTAACTGATTGATCGATTTTGTATGGACAGTTCTGTTTTTGTAGCAAAGTTTAAAAGTGAGCAAACGTTTTTAATTTCGACTTTAAAAACGGTAAGTTAAATTTCCCTGTAATTATTTTCTCATCTATAGGGATATAAAGAACTTCTTTGAAACGATTCCTGTAAAAAACGTATTACATTGTTTGTTGTTTATTTGTAAATTTTGTAAATAATAGCAATAATTTGTGGCCCTCAATTTAAAATAGGCGAAAATATCTATAGCCAATGTTACTTGCTGATATTGTAGCTTTCTATAAGTGAAAGAATTTTCAAATCGGTCCAATAGTTTTTGAGATTTATTACAAACGTACAAATAATTTCTCTTTATAATATAAGTATAGATATAAATAACTATCCGCCCCGACTTGCAGGGTATTCCGTAAGATGGCTGTCAGATTGAAAATCGGAGCAAAATCTGGCTGTCAGATTGAAAATCGGTATTCCATATGAGCGAAAACCGAGCCTTTTTGACGTTAGCAATCGTGTGTGTCGTCACTGAGCAATCAGTCTGCGTTCGCTGTTTCTTAGAGAATTAGCCGGCCGGCTTCGCACGGGTGGTATTTTCCGAGTTTCCGTTATGTTTTTGTCAATAAAATATAGCCTACGACACTTACAAATAACGTGGCTTTTTATTGGTAAAAGAATTTTCTAAATCGGTTCAGTACTCAGAGTCACAATTTCACACCTCTTTATAACCGCTCACACCTCTTTACAATATATGTAGTATTTTAAGTATTCAAGGATATTAAAAAACATATTCGCGGCAGTCTTTGGGGACTGCCGATAGACCGTAAAACTACGTAACTTGAATTGTTTCGTCTAGCCATCAGATTATTATTTTTGAATATGGAAAGCGTTCGGTGACGATGATGCGAGTTCCATGATTTTTGTTCACCCAAAAAGATTGAATATGGAAAGCGTTCGGTGACACTGGCAAGAGTTCGATGATTTTTGTTCACCCAAAAAGCTTGAATACGGAAAGCGTTCGGTGACGATGTCACGAGTTCCATGATTTTTGTTCACCCAAAAAGATTAAATATGGAAAACGTTCGGTAACAATAACGCGAGTTCTATGATTTTTGTTTCCCAAAAAGTGCTCAAAGAGCCTAAAAAAGTTTTAACTTAATAATAATTAATAATAAACTTCATAACATTTTTGATGTTAATAATCCCTAAACATTTATCTAGTATAACTGGCTAAAACCAACAGTCCTACGATCAGATTGACCACAATAATTAGTTGCTATCGCTGTTGCCTTAATAGTATCGTGACCACCAATCTGACTACGAGATAGTGAGGGATCGGATAACTCCGACCACGAACTGAAGTACAATAGGAATGTACTCAATTGTATTAATTTCTAAGAGAATATTATTATCAATTGTCAGCAAGTTTTGGGTTACTCGTACTACATCGTATCGTTACTAATATTATAAATCTGAAGAATTTGTTTGTTTGGTTGAACGCGCTAATCTCAGAAAGTACTGGTTCGATTAGAAAATTTATTTTTTTGTTGAATAGTGCATTTATTCTGGAAGGCTATAGGCTATATAACATCACGCTATGATCAATAGGAACGGAGCAGTAGTGAGATGTGTTGCAAAATCGGGGAAAATATTCCAAATTACCACGCGGACGAAGTCGCGGGTGACCCCTAGTTATTACATATGCGAGTATTAAAACCGACCGAACCTCAAAGATATCGGCCGGCTGATTCTCTAAGAAACAGCGATGGCCAACTGACAGTTGTGATCGCAAAACTCACAGTTGTGATTGCTCGGTGACGGCACAATCTATTGACTAAACGTCAAAAAGGACTCTTACGGAATACCGATTTTCAATCTGACAGCTTCTTTTACTTTAACATTTAAATATTTCATAGCATTTGTTTTTCTAAATGCCAGAGGTTTTACTATAGTCACACGGCGAGCTAGTGACCACCAATAAACCTCTACAGTACTTACCCAATACAGTATAAAAATAATATAATAATCATGTTCATCTCACAAAGATTTATCCTGGTTGAGAATCAAACCCACGACCGCTAGCTTAGCAGTCAAAGTAATCACTAGACCAACCAATTCAAATATTTCAATAAAATACGTGACTTTATTCCTTTTGATCATTATTGTAATAAATCTCTATGAATTCATTATGATATCTTAATTAAATTTAATTAATATGGCAAGAATCTTAATAAAACTTAAGTAATTGTCATGAACGGCTCTTATGCCTCTTGATCCATCTTCAAATTTGATTGTTTTAGAATTTTATTAAGATCCTACACTAATGTTAACACTGCTCTGCCTCGGTGGTTCAGTGGTCGGTGTGTGCAACTGCTGATCACGAGGTCCTGGGTTCGATTGCCGGATCGAGTGAAAAATAATATTGGGTTTATCTGTCAAAAAATTCACAATAGATGCCCAGGCTTTCGAAATTGGCGGTGTTTAACACCCCTGTGCCTCGGAAAGTATGTAAAGCCGTTGGTCCTAAGCCTGATCTCTCTCCGGCCATGTCAACAACACCATACAATTAAGGGACACAAAGTCCACCCAGACTCAGGGCAACTATTTATGGATCATACAATTTTTTGTCCCATGTGGGAATCGAACCCACAACACGCTGCGCAATAGTTCTAACTTGAGATGGTAAAGTATTTTTCTCTTACAATTCTATACAAAAGAATACTTAGTGTACTTACACAACTGCTCTTAGCATGACTCTTAAAATCTATTGAAAAGTAATTGCTGGGGAATGGATTCGATCTTTAATATAAAAAAACAGTTTTTTTCAAGTCTACGGGAAAAACAAGAATAGGTACGTCTCTCGTGATGGTAACCAGTTACTGTAGCTTGTAACTATAAGCTACAGTAACTGGTTATGTTATGTGATGTTAGCGAAATCAGGGATTTATGTTATTTATAAATCTCTTATGAATCAATAAACATGTTTGTATACTCGTACATAAAGACAAAAGACAGTACTGTCTTTCAATAATTATTCCCAAATTTTGAGAAGTAGCCCTTATGAGAAGTAACCCAAGTGAGAAGTAGCCAAAAAGAGAAGTAGCCAAAATGAGAAGTAGTCCATTAGCGAGTCGGTTGCTATAATGAGAATTATCCCTAATGCGCCTAAACTATTCTGAGATTGTCAAATGTTTTTTATAACAAAGAATTTTTAGGTACACACGCACACCAACTACGAGTACGGTGGCGTTATTTTGTAGGCTGGAGGTGCTTTCCCAATCAGGTTTGCTCACCTGTATGATTTCCTATTTTTCTACACAAATTAAATATGTAGGTGCCGCAAATGATTTTTTTTATACTACTAAGTGGCAAGCAACCATACTGTCCGCCTGATGTTAAGCAGTTACCTTAGCTTATGGATGCTTGCAATACCAGAGGTATTACGGAGTATCCCAGGGATAGGAAAACGTTTCTTTCAAAACGGATCCCTAAATGAGCGCTGGAAACCTGTACTCACACACAGGAACTCAACTACGCCACCGGTGGTGGTTGCAAGGTGAGTCAAAGGTAAATAATAGATGTTCATCTATTTTGTTCCCACATGCCGTACTGTGCCCTGCGCAAGATCTCCTATACCTCAAACACTTTCTACTCTCAATACTCTCCTTGAGTCTAAACCAGAATGTGATGTGTTTGTGGATGATTGGAAGGTGATTTTGTCTAAATGCCTGAAGTATTGTGAGATGAACGCATGACTGGGTGTTAATTATTTTTAAGTCTATTTTACATATTTTAATTTTTTGATATTTTTGTATTCTTTGTTAACTATTTCTCTTATTTGCGTAATTGGTATAACCGTGCTTATAATGAATAAATAAATAAATAAATATCACACACTCTTAACATTAATGTAATTAGGGGTTCCCCGTCCAAAAAACGTCTGTTTCACAAACAAGAAACTTAATTGAAACTTTGCGAAGATCTAATCAGTCTCTGCAAAGTTTTTGCCAAGTCGACACACCAATTTTAGACCTCTTAGTGGGAAAAAGTAGCAAAAAGATCCCCGTAATGGTTGTTTTGACGCGTAACCCTTAATGAAAATTAGATTTTTACTTATTCATGTAGTTTTCCTTTAGGTTGGCAGAAAAAGGGACTTTGATTTAATTTTTAAATGTCAATGAGTTGATAAATGGCAACACTTAATGAATAATTATGGGCCAAATTAATATTCAAATTGAATTTGTGTTCAAAGTGATTCTCTAACGACGGAGATTTTACAGATTTAAAATTTAACCAGTTTAATTGGTAATTATGTATTTGAGCCGTTTGGGGTCGAGACAATTGGTTCATGGGGTCCGAGCACTCACTTTCTTTTTAGGGAAATAGCAAAACGACTGATCGACGCTTCGCGTGACCAAAAGCTAGCCAGTTTCTCACAAAGAGAATCAGCATTGCCATTCAACGTGGCAATGCCGCCAGCCTTTTGGGCACTTTACCGATTGAAAGTGATTCGGAGGAATATTATGGCGCCTAAACTATTGCCTTTAATTTAATTTAATACTTTTTCATATTTAGGTTTAGTTACTTTAAATAAGTTTAAATATTATTCTTGTATAGGTATATAGCATTAATTTAACAAACATAAAAGACCTACTTTTATGAAAAAGAAACAAAAATATATATTCTAAAATAGATTGACGGAAAAAATGTATAGTATGTCTATTTATTAAAAAACTAACATCCGTTCAGCCAACAAGGTATCCGAAGATCCCGTTGTTACGTACTCCCTGCAATCCTGCACGTTGGGCCCGTATGTATAATTTTTTGTTCGGTGTCTGGGTGTTATTGATAAATATGTATAAGTATATAGGTATTTTCATCAGTTGTCTGGTTTCTATAGTACAGGCTCGGCCTAGTTTGGGATCAGATCACGGTGTGTGAGTTGTAAAAAATATCGAATCGAATGACATCACCACAATCGTAGCAAAGAAAGATCTAACTCCACGTCAATGAAGTATTTATAAAAACGAAGTTACACAATTCATTCATACAAAATTCAGTACGGCATTCAAGCCATTGAACGTCATTGACGAAATTAACTCAACAGCTGACCGACTCAAAGGGAATACTAGTGGTTAGCAAATAAATACTCATGAATGAATGTTTGACCATGTAATAGGAATTTATGCACTCGTTAAAATGCTGATATTATTTTATCAATAATGTAATGTAATGATGTACCTATATGTAAAGTGAATCTAAAGCTATGGAAAAAAATAGGGTATAAGTGAAAGAAATAAAGAAAGAAAACAAAAAAGAAAGACATAAAAAAGCAAAGCAAGAAAAAAATAAGGACACATTACAAAAAAAAAGTTAGAGTTCGATGCCAATAGTAATATCAATGTAAATTTCACTTGAATTTCGGAGAAAGGAGAAGACTTATTTCTTACCGTAGTATTAAGTAGGTACATTTTTTAATAATTCTTAATCTTGCTTGAAATTAATACTCGCAAGTTATTCAACTCATAATCTCTTTACTACATTGAAGCAATCTGAATTCATAGCTGCTTCCATTGCATCTTATTTAATCCGCTCTCCACTAAGCATCGCTTCTTTGATCTTAAATTCACCAAGTAAATGTTCGTATATTTACCACAAAGTTCAACAAAGTGGTTGAAATAGCTAAACTGTTAGTTCGTACCGTAATTTGCATTTAATCGTTAAGGTTAAGAGGTTACTTTCAAAGATCAATATATTTATAGTCTTTTGAAACTTTTTCTTTATAATACTAAGGTGGGAAACAAGCAAATGACTTGCCTGATGGAAAGCAGTTGCAGACTGCCTTGTTAGTCCAGGAGCAGTATGCGCTTGCTGTGCACGAGGTTGTGATTTCGATTCCCACACAGGACAAAACTTTGTGTCTGAGTCTGAGTGTAATTTGTGTCCGTTAATCGTATGTTTGTAAAGTCCCCCGCCCCCCCAGAGCTTGTTCTCTAGTGCAAGAATTGACATTTTAAAGAAAAAAGGTTACAGTAGCATAATTATGGACACTTACAATAGCTGAGACATTACTCGCGTGTTGTCATGTTAAGATCGTCATAGGTGTAATTGATGTACAATGGAGAGTTTTCTACCTATCTATATACTTATTAAAAACTTTTCATTAAAACATCCCTAAATGAGCACTAGTAACCCCTGTACTCACGTATGGAACCATAACTAAACCTGTAACTAAGCTGTGTAGTTATTTGGCTGTTGTCTTTTGTGAGATAAAGGTCCTTATCCAGTCGGGCTTACTGCTATATCTCTAAAACTAAACTTTCGGATAATTGAAAACACATAGGTACTTGCACCAAAACGATACGGTGAAAGGAGATAATAAAAACATTTACCCTTCTACCCTGATTTGTTTTATATCTGATACCGTACTTTGGTAATATTAAAGTAGATTGAATTTTGAATTAGATCATTATTTAACTAAATAAGTTTTAAGTTAAGCGATTGACAGGGCACATAGCTCTTAGAACCGATGGCCGTTGATGCACAAAGGTTCAGGAGTGGCGACCATGAATTGGAGAAGAAAGTGTAGACAGGCCTTCAATCAATTCAACTGATGACTTAGTAAAGGTTGCGGGCAGCTATAGGACAAGGTAAGCTTAAGAACTGAATAATGAATAGATACTTAAAACAATACTGGGGAAATCTCTGGAAGAGGCCCATGTCTAACGACTTTGCGATACTAATACTGAAAATATTTGAAAAAGGCATCACCATTCAAAGGACAATCCCCAATTGCTACTTACTCTGTTGTAATAATGTCAAAACAGTTCTAATTACACCACTCAAGACTAATATGGATGTCGTTTAAAATTCATATAATTTTGCAGCGAACGGGGCTCTGGTAACGAGCGATAAAATTTCTGCAAGTTATGAGAGATGACATGAAATAAATTCTAAAATTTGCATATTAAAATATAGTGATGTTATATGAAAAGTCAAAGTACTAAAAACGATAATAATTTGTTTACAGTATAAGTTATTATCGTATTCATTCAAATTAATATCTGTTAACCATATTTAAGAAATTGAAATGTTATTATATTTTAATATAGCTTACTGTATTTGAACTCTCAATATCAAGGTCACTAATAAATATAATCAAACAAATGAAGCGATACGACGTAAAATTAAAGTTTATGTAGAAGAATTAACATGACTTGCTTTGGAGACCGTGATTAAATACGTAATTATGTCTACTAAAATAAATTCTTAAATCATGATAATAAGGGCCAAGGCCTTCCAAAAATAGAAGAAACATAGCAATTTGACGCAGACACATTAATTTTAGCTAGATTTGAAGAAATGACAGCTAAAAAATCACCCTGCAGACTACAATACATTAATCTGTCGGATCCTAAAAGCGTAGTAGTCGTAATGGTTACAAGTAATATTTAGGTCGAATCCATCAGCGGGACCGGCTACTGTGTCACAAGATTTTGATTGATAGCTTACTATGACTCGACATATTTTAGGAAAAAGGTGCACTTTGGTGTAGTTTATTTTAGAACTGACGCAGTATGTATTTGCTTGGTCATAGATTCTAAAACCTAACGCATATTATGTTCAATTAATCTGCGAGTGATAGAATAACAATGTGCAGAGCACATAGCTCGCAGAACAAGATGACCACTGGGGCAGAAAGGTCCACGAAAGCGATCACGAACTTGAAGACAAAAACTAGGCAGACCGATGATCGGGTGGGCAGCCGATGGGCAAGGTCAACTCAAAATACTCTTTTCTCGTAATGTTCATTTCTCAGAACGTTCTTTTCCAAAAGTATGCGTAAAAGTTCTGTCAAAAAATTTGAAGAGGAATGCCTCTTTAGTTAATTTTTGTTTTCGTTTATATTGAAAACATACTTATATTGTTAGTAACGTGCATCTAAATTAAGAACATATTGTAATAAAATGAATTAAACTTCATTTATAAAATTGCTAAGCAATCACCATACAACAATATTCACACAAATAATTGTGCATCATTACATTCAATTTGGAGCAATTGTCACTTTTGTCATGTAAAGGCCAGATACAATGAATAAAAATTACAGTTTAATTATTCAAATAGAGACTGAAGTCTGGAAAGTAATGTCGGAATTACAGAGTCAACTAAAACAGAGTCTTTAAAGACAAGAAAGGTGATTAACTCTTTATAAACTTTGTCAAACTCCACAGATTATATTCAAATATTAAGATAAGGTGAAACTTGGGCCAATTTTAGCCAAAATATAGATGGTTATATTATGAAGGATGATTAAAATTACTTTGTAATTTTGGTAATGATCACGGGCAACGTAATCAGAGTGAAATCGTAACTCCACAACTATTTTAATACAAAAAGAAATCCAACAATAGAATCTTCTGTCACGTCAAAACAGAATAAAGAAACGATGTTATTTTCGCAAAGATTGTTGAATACCCAAAGAGTGACATAGGTTACTTTTATCTACTTATCGACTGTGAATAAAAAATATTCCAACAATCAAATAAATTTAATACCAAAAGCAAAAAAAATTTCATTGTCAAACAGCAGGTTACTAGTATTATAATATTTGTATATAAAATATATTATTAGTGCGTCTAATAAAAAATATCTTTCGGCGTTTCGAATAAATCAGAAAACCCTTGGTTAGTTTTTTATATCGCTTACTTGATGATCTTTGTACAATCATTCGCCCCACCTAAGGGTAAGCAGTCATCGTAGGTATGAACGATTGCGAAGGAGGTGGTATCACTTGCATGTTTCCAACCCAAAAACATGTAATACCAGGGTTGTTAGATGGACTGTCCCAGCGATAGTAAACCGTTTATTTAAAAACCCCATTCTAAATAAATACTAGAGAATTGTATTTACGCATTGGAACACAACTACGCCACTATCTGTTGTGAATTTTGACTGTGGTCTTCTGTAAGGTGAAGGTTCTTCTCTAGTATGGCTTGTTCGCTTGTATAGTCATTTTAAAGAACTTCTGTGCATAATTTTACCTTTGCTTTTAGAGCACGCACCGGTTTAAATTGTGCATTATCTTGCAGCGTATTAAGAATTTCAATACAAAAGCTAATGAGGACTCCAAAACAGCTGGAATAATTTTAATAAAATTTTCATAAAATCTTCAAATTAGCCCAGCGGGTGATCTCATCAAGTTTGGTAGCGGTCAGATCAACCCGTGCAAAGTCGTAGCGGAGGTCAACAGTACCTATTAAATGTCCTTCATCATTTTCAAATTTCGGAGCAGTAAATCAATAATGACAGATTTTCCTCGTTATATCGTAACGTAAAGCTGTAATTGGAGGACAATTGGGAACGTGATACTAAAAGTAAACTGTTACTTACTTATTAAGAATAGCTATAAATATAGGGCTACGGTTATTTAGGTAATTACTATTGAACAGTTTTTATTTTAATTATATTTTACTGCCTTGGAGGTGCGGGGATACGTACGATTGTAATGCTGAGGTTCTTGTATCGATTCTCAGGTAGAGTATACTTTTCTTTAAAAGACAACTTTAAGAAAGGTAAGACATTATAGAAGCGAGTTAGAATGACTAGGGAAAGACCTTCTACTTACAAAAGATGTATCTAGGTCTCTAATTAATCTTAAAAACTTGATGCTAAGAGTTTCCAAACACAACAAGTCATGCCCTAGGTATTGGTAGCGTACATTTGTTACGGTAACTGCTTATCCTCAGATGTGCCCTAATCTAATTTCCCAAAAATAATAATAGTACAAAGAAAGCTAACGGTATATGTACCTATTTATTTAAAATATAACTATAGTTTCTTGTTAAAGTTTAAAAGAAATTGATAAAGCATTATGCATTTTCAATTCTTGAACGTTGCACGGAATTTACAAAGCGAAAAAGATCAATGCAAATTACAACCCGCAGCGAAATATTCTATCAACAAAATTGTTTTCACTCTTTTCATTAAACCAAATAATTAAATATTAAAAAAACCTTTGAAATATTTACGTTATCACTTTACAACGGCCATTTTACTTTGTGTTTGTAAACCTGTTTAAATTGCTTGCTACTTTTTTTATTACAATATCGTCTAACAAGGTTTTGTTTTTGACATTTCAATTAACAAAGAACAGTGATTCTAATTTCTTTGTTTTTCAGTTTGAAAGAATCTGGTTTTCATGTAATAGAATTTTACAATTTGTGATAAAGCCTTAAAGGTCAGCTTAATGCTAAATCTTAGGGACCTATGTGTTTTTTATACTATAAAGGTGGCAAACAACTATACAGTGCACCTGATCGTAAGCTGTAACCGTAGCCTATGGATGCTTGCAATACTGGATACCTCCAGCATTGCAAGCATCCCTAGGCTATGGTAACTAAGGTGTATATAAAAAAATGAGTCGGCAACCCGCAAGTGGTTCTGACCGGTAGTCCCTTAATTGCGGATTGCCGACTAATTTTTCATCCCAGGTTATCATACACCATTAAGATGGAGTATGATAACCTGGGATAGGAAAACGTTTCTTTCAAAACACATCCTTAAATGAGCACTGTAGATTTACTTACTCACGCAAATATTTGTAGATTAAATATGTTATCTTTAAAATAATATTAGAATAATAACTGACCGTGGTTTCATTAAGCCTGATCAGAAAATCAGCGCTGCAGCATAAAATGCCGCAGCACAAAGCTCAAATTAGAACCCTTACTGACATCACACAGGATATTTTTTGTGTTTTATAATGTGTCTATCTTTGTCTTCTATCTGGTTGTCCTGTGTATGTTTGAATAAATGTTTTTTTTATGTTAGTAATTCCTACATTGTAGTTAATAAAATAAAAGCGTGCCTTGTTGATACAAATCAGTTCAGACATTTTAACGTCGCGTGACATAATGTTGCTGGATTTTTAACTGTCGTGGCATAACATGACTTAAGTATGTTATTTATTAATAGAGAAATTATATAAATTGAAAGGTGAAACAGATTAATATTATACTTACAATATTCTAAGAAAAAGCGAACCGTTGATTTGAGTTTTTTGTAAGATATTTTAGTATAAGGCATTTTTAAAAAAGGAATCAATTTTGATTCTTTTTTTAAAAGGGCCGTAAATATACTTATATTTACGGGATTGATCGTGATACTCCTAGTGTGCAAACGTCTATAGGCTACGGAAAATGCTGACCATCAGGCGGGCTATATACTTGTTTGCCTGCTTAGAATTAAATAGATATCCTTACTAATATTATAAACGCGAAAGTGTGTAAGAATGTATTGGTGTTTGTTACCCTTTCACGCAAAAACTACTGAACGGATCTGGATGAAATTTGGCAAAGAAATAGATTATAGTCTAAAATAGCATATAAGCTTTTTATCGCGATAACCAACCTCTACACGGGCGAAGCCGCGGGCAACAACTAGTTAAGCTAATACTTCTTTATATCTCTGCATCACCCTATGGTAGACTGGTATAGAATGCTTTTAGCATTAAGTCCGCCTATACAATCCATTGTATAATATTAGAAATATATAAATAAGCATCGCAGCTAAAGAATCGGATATGTAGTTTTAGAGTTTGCCCCGAACATCCGAACTTACAAACTTTTCAACTTATTATATTAGTAGAGATGGTAGTTCAGAAGTAAAAAAAATATCTATTCATGAATCAATTTGTCCCATTAGTAGAATAATGTTTCATCTGCAAAATGTTAACTTTTCAGTAGAGCGATTTGAAGTTTTGCGCGCACATATTTGCTTATAACTCCTTTATGAAAGACAGTAGCCATTTAATATTTTTACAGTGTGAAAATAAATCAATACAGATCATGTTGTTATCATTATTTATTCTAAAAACTATGCCTATGCATAGATAGTGTGTCGCATGTGCATATACAACGTTGTACTGCCAACGAAAACAGCGGAAGAGTTGTCTTAAGATCACATGGATCGTTATTTGACGAAAATAATCACGTTATATCTGCATATGAAACAATATTTGATGGAATTTTACAATTATTTCAATGTTTTACGTGAAGTTCTTGTTAATTTAGGTAATTGTCTCTGTTTTTATACCTTATTATTTTAGTAACGACGTGTAATTTAACACGTATGGAATGCTCTCTACACATTATTTTATTTGATTATAGGTACCTTATATAAATAAGAAACGAAATAAAAAACGCTGACGATTTTACAACTTTAATAAAATCAGTATAAAATCGAACAAATAAAACAGTAACTTAAAACATACAAAATAATGTACTAATAAACAATTTTAAAAAAAGTTTAATAATCTTAACATAATATTTATTTTCATTGTGTACTAGCCACTTCAAAAAGTCTCATACTCTCAACAATATTTATTTTAATTATTATTTTTAAATATAGTTCAGTCACAGATAATAAAAAATTTAATGTTAGGTCGAAAATTAAAATATAAAACTTTAAAATGTATATAATTACGAATTACTATAGGACTATAAGAGGATACTTAATTATTATCACGTAAGTGTGATATTAATTATATACCTTCTTAGGTAGGTTGTAGGGTATGCTGATTAAATCTTAAATCTGCCTTATATACTAAAAAGTTCTGCAAGCAACAATGATTGCAGCATTGCTAATATGTATAATTCCGTTTATCATCATCTCAGCCAAAAGACGTCCACTGCTGGACATAAGCCTCCCCCAAGGTTTTCCACAACTCTCGATCCTAAGCCGACCTTGTCCATCGGTTGCCCGCAACCTTTACCAGGTCGTCGGTCCACCTTGTTGAAAGCCTGCCCACGCTTCGTCTTCTAGTTCGTGGTCGCCACTCTAGAACCTTTCTGCCCCAACGGCCATCAGTTCTGCGAGCTATGTGCCCGGCCCATTGCCATTTAATGGAGGCATTTCTTCGAGCTATGTCGGTTACTTTGGTCCTCCTACGGATCTCCTCATTTCTGATTCGATCTCGCAGGGAAACTCCAAGCATAGCTCTCTCCATTGCTCGTTGGGTGACTTTGAGCCTTCGCACGAGGCCCAAAGTGAACGACCGACCACGTCTCAGATCCGTATGTAATCACTGGCAACACACACTGGTCAAAGACTTTCGTCTTGAGACACTGCGGTATTTGGGATGAGAAGATAGTAGCTTCTCAAACGCTGCCCAGCCGAGTCGGATTCGACGAGTGACCTCTTTCTCGAAGTTGGACCTATCTAACTGGACTGTATGTCCCAGGTAAACATACTCGTCAACAACTTATTAGGTGTATCCCGGCTTAAACATCTGTTCTTTTTCGCCTTGGTGGTATACTACCAAGGCGAAAAAGAACAGATGTTTAAACCGGAAAAAAAACAATGGGAATATGTATTAAGGTACACCTTAATACATATTCCCATTGTTTTCTTCTGTCTCCCAACTCCCAAAACGTTTTGAATATATCTAACCGCTGTACGTAACTACATATTTTTTATGAAGCACTTAAATTTACAGGAACATGCCGGCCGGACCCATTTGTTTTGCACTATCACACATCCAAGGTTTTTTTGTCCTTTTTTTCTTGTATCGGCCCAATTATCTAACATTTTGTTGATTGGCGTGGTGTGATATCAGAAACAGAGTTATCTGCACCATAAAATGATTGATTTCGATCTGATGGAGCGGGTGATGCCACCACAGTACTCTCAGTATCGGACTGAGTTGGACAAGAGTATGTTGTGGCACGGAATTGGGCGGATCAGAATCTTCTTGTAAAGGATGTTCTTCGATAGCTTGCAGTTTCATCCGAAACTTTCTGCCGATATTATTTCAATATCTTTTCCTGGTATGTACGAATTAGAGGCGGCACTTTTCCGGTCGACTGCTAAGGAATATTTTGTCACAGCTCGTGTCAGATTCAATCGAATATTCTGAATGTATCGCAATCGGCAAAAATCACTACACCACTTTGTGAGATAGGTTAGCTTATTCCGTAGTAATAGCTTGTTCCGCTGGTACGTCATCATGACGAGTAGATAGATCAGGAACATCGTTTGATGAGTTGTCGTAATCCCAAAAGACTTGTACATCATTTTTCTTTGGACCTGGAAATTTAAGTATACAAATGTACTCGTACTATAAACTACTAATAGTATAAATGCGAAAGTAAGTGTGCATGTGCATATGTGTGTGTGTGTGCGTGTAACTACTGATCCGATTTTGGTGAAATTTAAAATATAGGTAGCCCAAGTTGTCCAATATCACATAGGCTATTTATTGTAACCTTATGCGGGCGGAGCCCCGGCAACAGCTAGTGTACCTACTAGAAATTCAATCACCTACAGTTTTTTTTTAATGAAATTAGAATTTACTCATTTTGTCTAAACTGTACATTTAGTCGAAAATTTATTATTAAAAATAGCTGTGCCTAATTTAAACAATATTTAATCATTTTATAGCACTTTTAGATTTCGAATAATGTTTTATAATAAACTAATTAGCAGAAAAACGTATCATTTGCACTTGTGACACTCATTTTAAAAAATAATTTGGTAGTATAATGTTTTATGTGTACATGCCGACGAAAATAAAATACAATTATGTGTAGTAAAATGCACTATTTGCACAAGAAACCACAAAATTTGAGAAACAATTAAGACAAGCTTTATTGTATACTATTATGTTATAAAGATTATCAGTAAACTATTTATTCGGGTTACACTTAAATTAAAAAAGGCTCTACAACTTCATAGAATAATGTTTTATGTGATTATAAATAATGTCTTTATGGGAAATTACAAAAATTTCGTGTAATTGATCCAAAATAATGTAATTAACAGACAACTAAATAAACTATTTTCTATAAAACTAATGGCTGTCGTAAGAAGTGAGGATAACATAAAAAAGGTATAATATACGTATATTCCATAACGGGGATAATTTTCTTACGACGAATTTATCCGTTTAATTCTTTGTGTATTTGTGGTAGAGTTCAAGTAAGTAAAGTATTTCATCAATTGTTACTAATAATAACAACAAATAAACGATTTCTTACCATTTTGATCGCCAATATCGGTATGCATTGCCACAAACACCACTCGCGACCACTACGCTAAACAATGTGCCATGTAACGAAGCGTTGCATCGTACGGAGCCGTGTGCGCCAGAGCAGGACGGAGAACATTGTGTTATGTGATCGAGCAACATTATTCTATGTACTCAGCGCGGAAGAAACTTCATTCGAACGTTATAACTTTTAAAATATTGGTTAAAAAATTATAAAAAATATATCAATCGATAGCTTACATCATTGTGATAACGAATTTACCATAATATCATTTTTGTCGTATGTGATGATAAAACATTATTCTACTAATGGGACGATTATTGTCTATGTAGGTATGTCTATTTAGTAAAAATATTTTATCATAATTACTACTAAATGCACCTTATTAGTTGGTAAAGAATGCCTTTGGTGCAAGAAGTTTTAAATCTATACTAATATTATAAAGCTAAAGAGTTTGTTTGTTTGGTTGAACGCGCTAATCTCAGAGAGTACTGGTTCGATTAGAAAAAAACTTTTTTTTTTAAAGTGCATTTATCCAGGAAGGCTATAGGCTATAACATCACGCTATGATTGATAGGAGCGGAGCAATAGTGAAATATGTTGCAAAATTGGGGATAATATTCCAAATTTCCACGCGGACGAAGTCGCGGGTGACCCCTAGTCATTTATAGGTATGTCTATTTAGTAAAAATATTTTATCATAATTACTACTAAATGCAACTTATTAGTTTTACTCTGCGTCACCCAAAGGTTGAATGGTAAAGAATGCCTTTGGCATTAAGTCCGTCTTGTTCAAGAAATTTTAATATATAAAAATAAAAATATATTAAAGCTATCCTTCTCTGCAATGCTGCCGTCCACTAACTAAAAGGCCGTTAAGCCACAGTTAGTTAAGATTCATTTTGCTAGCTAGCTAGCTAGCAAAATGAATCTTAACTAACTGTGGTTAAGATTCATTTTGCTAGCTAGCTAGCTAGCAAAATGAATCTTAACTAACTGTGGCTTAACGGCCTTTTAGTTAGTGGACGGCAGAATGTGCTCCCTCTTGATGTCAGGATGGCTACAAATCGCTATGCGTTTAAGGTGAAAGTTCGGGCCCTTCTCACTGATGAATTGTCGGAATTAGTACGTGTCTCACTTTCCTAATATAAATACCTATATATATATTTTTTTTTTATTTATTTAAACTTCCTGCAAACAAATTGCACAAGGCGGACTTAATGCCTAAGGCATTTTCTGCCAGTCAACCTTTGGGGGATGCAGAGATAAGCATGGCAGGTGATAATAATAATAAAGAACATAAAAAGAAACTAAGGAATAAGATGCAACACAAAACATAATTACACATAACTACATAAACATAAATAAATATATATATATATATATATATATATATATATACCTATAATATATACCAATAATATATATAACATATGATTACTAATACATACAAAGAAAAAAAATATACGACTACATTAAGTTTTAGTTAACAAACGACTGCTGTAAAACTGACGCACTTTGGCTTTAAACGACACCCGGCTATCAGTCATCCTGATTTCGAGAGGGAGCTCGTTCCACAGAAGAACTGATTGAATATTGAAGGAAGAATGAACAAGGCTGGAGTTATGAGTGGTACAGGCAAGGAGACGATTGTTAGAAGACCGTAAGTTTCGGCTATGGATGGAGCAACGGAATTGAAAGTTGGGTGTTAAATAGGAAGGAGCATTTGGAGAATGAAGAAGGGAAAAAAGTATAGTCAAGGCTCGCACGTTGCGACGCTGTCGAATAGGCAACCAGTTCAGCTGGGAACGAAAAGTTGATACATGATCGTACTTACGTAGATTAAAAATGAACCGAATGCAATTATTGAGAAGTCGGTCAAGTTTATTGAGTAAATCTGCATTCAGGTCGAGATAACACACATCACCATAGTCGATTATAGGGAAAATTAGTGTCTGCACAAGCATTGTCTTCGTCTGAATAGGGAGGAAATTCTTTAGGCGGTAGAGAGAGCGTAGGGATCCAACAACCTTCTGACTGACTTTAGCCACCTGGGATTGCCAATCAAGAGTGGAATCGATTAGTAACCCCAGATCTTTCACATGTGGGCTATACGGTATAATAGACCCGTCAAATATGACGGGAGGAAGTAATCTGATATCCACTCTTGATAGTATTCGAGAACCCCCCACAAGTATAGCCTGACACTTAGCAGGATTGACACATAAGCCAAACTTACGAGACCAATCCCTGATCGCTGCTAAATCGTCATTTATTTTGTCGATAGCTACATGCAGACTATCAACCCCGGCCTGATAATATAGCTGCAAGTCATCGGCGTAAAGATGATACGAACATTGAAGTTCATGACAGATAAGATTTATGAAAATAGAAAAAAGAAGAGGTGAAAGAATGCCGCCTTGTGGTACCCCACAGTCAAGTTCACACCAACTTGACATAGTCTCATCGACGCGTACTGACTGCTGGCGTCCACGAAGATAGGAAGAGAACCATTCCAGGGCTTCCGATGAAATCTTAAGATGGGATAGGATAGCTAAAAGGATATCGTGACTGACGGTATTAAAAGCATTTGAGAAGTCCACCAAAGCCAACACAGTAACTTTAGTGTCCTCCATGCCTGCTCTAATATCGCCAGTCACTTTGAGTAAGGCTGAAACAGTGCTATGCCCAGGTCTGAAACCGGATTGGAGTGGTGAGAGGATATTGTTATGATTTACAAACCTGGACAGCTGTTTATGGACACATGCCTCAAGGATTTTGGATAGGAAGGGTAGGATGGAAATGGGACGGTAGTGATCAAGGAGTGAAGGATTGGAAATTTTAGGCAGAGGGCGAACATAGGCTTTTCTCCATACACTGGGAAATTGACCAGTGTAAAGAGAAAAGTTTATGATATGGGCAATCACGGGAAGGAGTGGGTTGAGGATAGTGGTAATCATACGACGACTAATGTTGTCGCAACCAACAGCTTTAGACTTAATGGAAAGGATTGTTCTTTTGATTTCATCAGAAGCAACTGGAGAAAAATTAAAAGTGTCATTGTTAGGACTTGGTAAACTGGCAATGTAATCAACCGTAAGACATGTCACTAGGCGATTTAAAGAAGACGTGGTGACGAAATGGCGATTAAAATCGTCCAGCTCCAATGTCTTAGGAAGATCACACTGCTGTGCCCTGCCGATACCAAGTGTCCTAAGAAACTTCCAAACATTTGCAGGGGTAGAACAAGATATATTATTGAGAATATGGCGTTTCTTAGCGTTACGAATCATCTGGTTACACCGATTCCTCGCAGCTTTATAAAAGGTCCAGTTATCCTCACATCGATCCTTTTTATACTTTCGAAATGCACGATCCCTACGTCTCATCGCCATCTGAATACCTCTCGACATCCACGGAGCAGGGGGACGCCTTAATGTTACCTTTCTAATAGGAGCATGTTTATCGAACAATCTTAGAACAGTATCATTAAAAATTGCTACCTTGTCATCGACAGTGTTCGCTATCATTAAGGGTTCCCAATCTATTGATGAAGCATCAGAGGATAGCTTATCTTCATCCATACGCGCAAAACACCGCATGTGCAGCACTTTAGGTCGGAGTTTAGGAGGTTTCAGGATGTAAGACAGGAAAATTAGGTCATGATGGGAAAAGCCAGGAGCAAGGTGTTGACCATGGGAAGAGACAAGGGAGGGATTAGAAGTGAGGATAAGATCTAGCCAGGTGTCATGCCCGTTGGAATTATGATGGGTGGCATTAAGAGGTAAGACACTAAGACTGGCAGATTTGGTAATGTGAAGGAGTTTAAGGGAACGAGGGGAATTACAGGCAAGTAGGTTGGTGTTGAAATCTCCCATGATAATATGATGCTCATACTCAGACCCTAAAGATTCAAAAACCAATTCCAAATCAGTGAAGTAATCAACATTGGGGGGGCAGTATATTACACCAAGGACAGTTTTAGCTCCTTTGACCCAAACCTCTAAGAAAATAAACTCTGCAGATGCAGAGGAGTTAGAAGAAGATGAGATAGCAAGAGTTTTATAAATGAAATCACTACGTAGATATATTGCAACGCCACCTCCCCGTTTATTAATCCTATCGTTACGAATGAGGACAAAGCCAGGCAGAGGATAAGAAGTAGACAAAAGTTGAGGTTTGAGCCAGCTCTCCGAAATCAGGATGGCATGAACGTTTGCGCCAGAAAAAGCATCTAAAAAATCACTATAGTGACTTGGCATATATATATTTTATTTAAATTTTTTTATTAATGTATGTTTAGTTTATATATTATAAATATTGGATTTTGTATGTTTATTTTATAAATATCATTAATTTAAATATTTAAATTTTGTTGGTTCACCAAAACTTTATTTTTTTTTAGTGCACCTGCTATGTTCATCTCTGTATCACCCAAGGTCGACTGGTAGAGAATGCCTATGGCATTAAGTCCACCTATGTGCGATTGTGCATAAAGATTTTAAATAAATAAAATAAAAATAAAAACAACAAATTGAAAAAGATTAGAAATTTCATCTGTCCTGTATACGAAAATGTCATATCAGCGTGTTCCCATTTCTGTAGCTGAGTAAAGCTGATATTTTAGGTCACCTGTCGGCTGTCTCTGTCGCATGGATCAACGCCAAAGTGACGTTAATCCAACAGAAACACTTCTTTACTGATTAGCTTTCGTCTAAACAATTTTTATTTTATTTGAGTGCATGGTTGCTTCAGTGACTACCTCCCCATTTACCAATGCGCGGCGTGTTGTGGGTTCAATCCCCATACGAAACAAAAAAAAAAGTAAATCATAAATGGTTATACTGAGTCTGGGTGTACTTTGTGTCTTTTAATTATGTTTGTAAAGTCTCCAAAGAGAAAGAAAATTCGAAATAAAACCCTATGCCAATCCGTCTGGCCAGCGTAGTGTAGTAGGCTAATATCACTCTAAGTGACATGTATAGAGGAGACCCGTGCCCAGCAGTAGGACGTTTATGGGTTGATATGATGATAAGGAATTGACGTAAGCATACGTTCGTTTTTTAAAAGGTAACTGCAAGACACAGAGCTTGCTTGCAGTTGCCTTTTAAAAAACGAATTGTAAATGTAAACTTACGTCAAATTCCTTATCATCATATCAACCTATAAACGTCCTACTGCTGGGCACGGGTCTCCTCCATACACTTGGAGGGATATTAGCCTACTACACTACGCTGGCCAGACGGATTGGTATAGGGTTTTATTTCGAATTTTCCTTCTTTTACAGTGGATATTGTCTGCCTGACTTAATCCTTATATTTGCTTTTTATTCTTTTCGATTATTGTTTATGCCTATTGTGTAGAGAGGTTGGAGAACTTTACTCATGCACAACAGCACAGTTACACCACAGTATGTAGTAATTTCTGGCTGAGGTCCTTCCCAAATCGGGCTTGCTCATCTGTATTGTACATTGATACTTCTCATGTTTATTTCATTCATAATTTTGTCAATCGAACCAAACTACTTAAAGAGGTTTTTTTTTACACATGGTCTGTTATTATACATTTTGCGTACGTAATTAATCACTTAATTAAATAAATTACTTATTGAAAAAAAACAATGTTATTAAAAAACACATATATAGTGAAGTTTTTTTTTGTTATCCATTAACCGGTGTAAGTTAATCCATTAACCGGAGTTATAAAAATACTAGCTGTTGCCCGCGGCTCCACCCGCGTGGCTGTCGGTTATCGCTGCAAAAAGTAGCCTATGTGTTATTCCAGACCATAATCTATCTCTGTGCCAAATTTCATCCAGATTCGTTAAGTAGTTTTTACGTGAAAGTGTAACAAATATCCATCCATCCAACAAACTTTCGCGTTTATAATATTAGTAGGATAATAATTATGAAAGTTTTTGAAAAATATTTATTTTTAGTACTTACCCATGGTAATTTATTTCACTTAATAAAACAAGTTCTGTATTTGCCGACTTTGTATCTTCGTATGTCAAAGTACAAAATGCTATTAATATTATAAATGCTAAATAGGTCTGGATGTAATTTAGCACGGCGATATACCGTCTAGTCTGGATGAACACATAGGCTATTTTTATTTCACGATTCAAGTATTAATAATCAAGTTAAGTCGCCCTACTTATCGAAGTATTCCATATTGGGCACCCGTTTTAATGGCACCTGAGTGAATGGCACCTAAGGTATTCCACATTGGGCACCTACCGATATTTTTCGCAGGTGCCATTAGTGGAACATATCGATATAAAAATATCGGTAGGTGCCCAATGTGGAATACCTTAGGTGCCATAAAACGGGTGCCCAATATGCAATACTTCTACTTATCTTATCATCGGATATACAATAATAAATAGACATACATATATATACATTTGTATGTTTGATGTAGGTAAATAATTCTTTACGTCGTCAGTTCACTTTGACAAGCAGACCACGTAGGAAAAGTTTAGAAGATATTCATACTACACGTAGTAGACAGATGGCGCCAGTAGTCTATGTTACCACATTTATAATACCTATCATCTTGTGTGCGTATTTCATCTTATCATCATCTCATAAGCTGTTACCGTAGCCTATGGACGCTTGCAATACCAGAGGTATCACTTGCGTGTTGCCAACCCATTTTTTGACACCAGGTTTTTAAGATGGAACTATCCCTGGGATAGGAATACGTTTATTTCAAAACGCATCCCTAAATGAGCGCTGGAGACCTGTACTCACACACAGGAACACAACTACACCGCTGTGTGCAGTTATTTGGCTGTGGTCTTCTGTAAGGTGGCGGTCCTTCCCCAGTCGGGCCTGCTCGCTAGTATGGTGCCCTACCTCTCTTAAAATTATATCTTATTATATCTTATTTTAGTAGCAAACAAGCATACGGCCCGCCTGATGAAGCAGTTAACGTAGCCTATGGACGCTTGCAATACTAGCGGTATCATTTGCATGTTGTCAACCTAAAAATAACCACCATAATTAATTAACAGGGTTGTATGATTTAACTAGCTTTTGCCCGTTGCTCCACCCGCGTGGATGTCGGTTATCGCTGCAAAAAGCGAATAAATGATTTAGCGCCAGTTATGTCGATAGTACTTGTACCCACTTGTATTTTTAATAAATTACTTTATCAGACTGATTACTTATCATTTCTATTGTTTTAATATTGCTCGCATTTTGTTAGAAGCTTTGTTTGCATGGTTAATATATTTATAAATACTACTTCGTCATTCTATAGTATTTATATTTAATGTGTCTTAAATACTATAGACTGATGACGTATTACTAAAGCAATAGAAATGCAAAAACAATTATAAATCTAGTGTTAAAGCGCGACTGGAGAAGTACTTCCACCTTACAAAAGACCACATCAAATAACTTTGACTGCCTCGGTGGTCCAGCGGTCGCAGTATGCGCCTGCTGTGCACGTGGTTGTGGGTTCGATTCCCACACAGGACAAAACTTTGTGTGACCCACAAAGAATTGTTCTGAGTCTGGGTGTAATTTGTGTCCGTTAATTGCATGTTTGTAAAGTCCCCCGCGACACAGAGCTTGTTCTCTAGTGCGGGAGTTGTCTTTTTTAAAAACAAAAAAAAGTAAAGAAAACTACAAAATATCGGTGTAGTTGTGTTCCTGTTTGTGAGTAGGTACAGGTTTTTAGAGCTCATTTAAGGATGAGGTTTAGAAAGAACATTTTACTATTACAGTAAAATTCTTACTAATATTATACATGTGAAAGTTTGTGAGAATGGATGGATGGATGTTTGTAACTCTTTCACGTAAAAACTACTGAACGGATCTGGATGAAATTTGGCACAGAGATTTTTGCAGCGATAACCGACATCCACGCAGGCGGAGCCGCGGGCTACAGCTAGTTCAATATAATAATATTAGTCACGTTCACATTACATTCACATAGATAAAACTATAAAATTTGACAGTAAATAAATTAATAATAAATAATAATAGCAACCCATATATGTCCCACTGCTGGGCACGGGTCTCCTCTCCTCTATCAAGAGAGAGAGAGGGTTTAGGCCTTAATTCACACACGCTGGCCTAATGCGGGTTGGTGAATCAGACATGTCTTTAGAATTTCTTCTAAGACATGTGGGTTTCCTCACGATGTTTTCCTTCACCGTTAGCAGATGGCGAATCATTTGATTAGTACATATAAATTCCACAAAGTGAAATTTACATTGGTACTGCCCGGGATCGAACTCGCACCTCTTGCGTGCTAGTCGGTTACTTTCCCACTCGGCCACCACCGCCACTTATAAATTAATAATACACTTGGGAATTATATTAAAAAATATATTTCTTTTTTTCTTTTAATATAAAGACAACTCCCGAACTAGAGAACAAGTTCTGTGTCACGGGGGACACAAATTACACCTAGACTCAGAACAACTCTTTATGGGACACATAAAGTTTTGTCCTGTGTGGGAATCGAACCCTCAACCTCGTGCACAACAGGTGCATATTGCGGCCACTGGACCACCAAGGCAGTCAATAATGTTAATGTTATGAGTGATCAAGCACCAACTCTGTTGATAGTATTTCTAGCTAGAGTATATTTGCTTTAAAGGTATAATATGTATTTATTTTAAAGCTAATTCTATTTAAATACATACTATTATTGTAGTGTATTTGTTTGTATAAATGTCAAGCACGTGTGCTGTCATGTTAAATGTATGGAAAATTTGCATAGAATAATAATAAATTATAATACTAGAATTATTTAACTATAGTTATAGTAATGTATATAATACAAGGGCCTATGTCCAGCAGACGTCTTTTGGCTGGATGGTATAATACGAAAGCGGTGGTAACCGAATGTGAAAGTAACCCTTTTTTTTGTAGACAGGAAATGCTTTACGCATACCGCCCCGCCCGGGGAAGCGAAGCGGATATTTCGGACTCTCCGGCCTAAAGCCTAAAGGTGGTAGGCGGCCGGCATCGGCATACCGACTAAAACTCCCCTGTGCACCTACACCCGCCTTCATGAGTGGACCACCGGAACCTGATATGACGTCAGTGGTCCACCCAGCGGCGGCCCGCGCTACGCGAGCTCCACTCCAGTGGCAGCGTCCTTCCCAAACCTAACTTGTACGCAAGAGGTCGGAGTTCGATCGAAATATCGGATAGAATAAAAGTATGCTGGCATTTGTTTTTATGACGTATCAGTAAGTATAAGTATAATGTATTTGATCTAAATGAGTAAATTAGTTTGACTTTGACTTTGAACTCGGGTTGCAGAACCTTCTAATGAAAATTTCACTTTATGGAATTTTTATGTATTAATCAAGTGATTTACCATGAAATAACGGTGAAGAAAAACGTCGTGAGGAAGCCCACATGTCTTAAAAGAAATTCTAAAGTCATGCCTGATTCACCAACCCGCATTATGCCAGCGTGTGTGAATTAAGGCTTGAACCCTCTCTCTTGATAGAGGGGAAGACTCTGGCTGTCCCAGCAGTGGGACATACATATGTATATGGGTTGCTATTAATATAACTGTTCCCATTGTCGTCTATCGTGAAAAAAACAAGTACGCTTTTTAAACGTGACAGAGTTATTTAAATAGCAGATATTTAGTAGGCTTCTGTCATGATCTAACGACTGTCAAAAGACCTGCCCTGACCCTGTAGTCCCTGTAGATTCGAGTCTGTATATTATTTTGGTTACTGTTTGTAGTAAACATGGAAACTTTGTGATATTGCTACACAAAGGAATGTTGTACAAATACGAACATAAACAATATCTAAGTATTGGCTTATCAGAAATAATATTATTTGCCCTAAGAATAATACATCTGCACGAGCATAGCAGAAGTATGTGATCATTCAAAATATTATATAAAAATAACTAGTTTTTGCCTGAGGCTTCTTTCCCACAATCCCACGAATTTTCTCCAGGATAAAAACAAAATCAGGAGTAGCAAATGTGCTATTCCTGACTACTATAATCTATGCCTGTGCCAAATTTTATCCAGATTCGTTCAATCGTTTTAGCATGATTGAGTAACAAACATCCATACATCCATCCATTGAAATATTTTACTTTCGTATTTATTATAGTATAGATATTAAACGTATATAATTATATCATAAGACAATAAATAAACAGCTATTTAATAGATCTTAAATTTAGCATACATTCAGGTATCCAACTTTTTTTTAAATTCCTGTCCTGGGCATACTCTGGTATTGAAGCATCCGTAGAGTTACGTTAAAAGCTTTCCATCAGGCGGGCCATATTCTTGTTTTCCACATAATTAGCATAAAAAAATTGCAGTGTTGTCGGAACGCGTTTGCATTGGAGGTCCGATTTCTCAGCTACTCATTCAGTATTAGGATTCCCACGACCAACATGACAATAGGTGACCGATTGACAGCCGGCTAATATATGTGTGATATTTCTGACCGACTTTTTTGTAGGACGTGTGCGTTACGCTATTGCAATAAGTACGTTCTATTTTTCACCTACAAATGTCGGTCACCGATTGTCGGTTGTGGGTTACATTTAGGTACTTATTATCATTGACCCTGTACATATTAAAAAATTCGAGAATAACAGTGAGACAGCTATGGGTTTTGACGTGTCGTGAAATAAAGTGCTATCATTAATAATGAATTGTTACGTAGAGGGCCACCTGAAGGGGTAAATAGAAAGAGATGTAATTATCTACATCTCTTTCTATCTACTCCTTCGAGTAATAATGAGACCATGTTTGGTTCAGTGGCTTAAGTGGTTACAACGCCATTGACTACTTACTGTATGGCGTGTTGTGGGCTCGATTCCCACACTGGACAAAAATTTGTGTCCGTTAATTGTATGTTTGTAAAGTCCGCGACGCAGGACTTGTTAATGCGGGAGTGACGATTTTTAAAAGAAAGATAAATAGAAATAAAGAGCTAGATAACGCACTAGCGCGCGTAAATTGTTGCCATTCGGCGTATAGCTATCTCTTTTTGTATCATATGTTCTATATTATCTATCGCATTCATATTTGGAATCTTTATGTACGCGTAATAATAACACAATAAAACTGAACGCCGCTATGTATCAAGGTAGCTTATCATTCTTTAAATATTATGGCACTCGTAGCTAAAAAGGTACTACTAGCCACGCGGATCGATAGATCTGCAAGGTTAAAGCAAGTATACTACTATGTAGTTTGACTATTTAAAATTTAAACTATAAGAGATGGCTAAGTTTAATATTGATGTCTAATATTGGTAGATTAAATTGGGGGTTTTTTCCAATCACTGATATTTGGACCACTGGGTGTGGTTAGGATAAAATTATATTTTTCAGTTGTAGTTCTTTAAAAAACAAAAGCATGCCAGTCTTTGGAGACTGCCGATAGAAGTGAAAACTAAGTAACTTATGAATTGTATCGTCGAGCTATTAGATTATTATATTTGAACTAGTGGACCTGGCAGACGTCGTCCTGCCGGAAAAAGCTGAAATACCGACAGCAGCGCCACCTACCGGGTCCAATTGTGAATCTAAACCATCCAGGGCCCTACCCGAACACACACACAAAATTTCATCAAAATCGGTCCACCCGTCTAGGAGGAGTTCAGTCACATGCACACGCACACAAGAAATATATATATTAAGATATGGAAAGCGTTCCATGACGATGAATTTTTGTTCACCCAAAAAATGCAACGCTCTTAAAGAAGTTTTCACTTTAATAAATGTTTGTTAGACAAACAAGTAAGTCCGACAGTTATAGGGACAATGCAAAACATAATAAAACCGTACCAATGCGTAGGTTATTGGAGTACAGTACCAAGGTCATAGTTAAGAAGGAAGTATTCATGCTATGAGAGGAAGCACGATTATGCAATTCGATACGCGGCCACAATGAGCCCACGCGAATGATGTTCATATACTTACGTTTGTTTTGACAACTACTTGGACAGAATATTAACTGCGGATTTGCATACGTAATTGATTACTTGAATATAGTAACTATTAGTTTATGGTTAAAAAACTCATGCAATAAAGAGAGAGAGCTTTACGGGTATGGTTACTATTAAACGATGGTCTAGAAGACAAATGTGCTAATTACAAAATTTTGATAATTTAATAATTTTAATGCCAAATGTGATGAGCATGCTTAGTAAATATATTTGGCATTAAAATATTGAATTATAAAAATTTTGTAATTAGCACATTTGTCTTCTAGGCCATCCATTTATTTCATTCTTCTTCATGACGATGGTTGTTAAGTCACATAAACGTCATCAACATTATCACTTAGCACGACCCTTGGCTTTTCACAAACAGTTTTCCCCAGCCATTTTATTACCACATTTATTCTAAATAGTTTTAAAATTTAAAAAAAAATTAAACCGCCTTTAAAAAACAAAAAATAACTGAATACAGATTGAAGTCGGTGCTATGTTTATCCTGTCACCATATTCAACTTGGCACCGACTTCAATCTGTATTAAGTTATTTTTCGCTTTTTGAAGTCGGTTTAATTTATTTTCTATTTTTTTTATATGTTTAGTGCAAAAACATTGTTAATACCTATAATATATGAAGGTTGTGTCCTCGATTTTCCTAGGATTCCATCACCAGATCCTGACATGGTGCCAATGGGACCACCCCAAGAGTACACTCTTTCAAATAAAAAAATAATTTTGAGAATCGGTCCACAAATGGGGGAGGGATCTTAGAACATACATAAACAAAACATACAGTCGAACATAGAACCTTTTTTGAAGTCGGTTAAAAATCACCTGCAGCAGTCTTTTGTTAATTTAAACTTCCAGGATTATTCTTAAAATATTCAAGAGAAGCTTCTTAAGAAGAAGACCTACTTGTTGAATAAAACAGTGACACTCATGCGATTCTAAGACCTGCCTAATACAGCCAAAGGTTTGCCAACCAGAATTGAGAGCAAAATTCTGAATAATAGATACAGTTTAACAGAATACGAGTCCAGAGACACGTTCCTAATTAAGGATTACAGTTATAATGATTAAAGAAGCTTGAGTTAATGTAAGATAAAACAGAATTAATGTAACTACACAGCTACTTCTCAAAAAAAGGAAAGATTTATGAAGAAGTATGACAGAAAGAATTTTATTTCTAACTAGCAGCCCGCCCCGATTTCGTCCGGGTTAAACTACATATTTTCAGCGCAACTTTATTTTTTATTTTTACATAAGAACCTTCTCCTGACAATAAAAAACACGACAAAAAAAAAATACTGAAATCTGTCCAGCCGTTCACGCGTGATGCAGTGACGAAGGGAAATAGGGATTCATTTTTATATAATATATTATATTATAAGATTAATTACAAAGATTATGCAATTTTGTTAATTTAATTCCAATGTGCTGAAATATAGTTTTTTTATTTGTTTAAAAAGACAATTCCACAAGGGAACAAGTCCTGTGTTACAGAAGACTTTACAAACATACAATTCACGGACATAAATTACACCCAGACTCGTAACATTTTTTTATAAATCACACAAAATTTAGTCCCGTGTGGGAATCAAACCCACAACCACCGGCTCAGCCAGACATGCCTTAATGCTAGTACTTAAATAAAAAAAATCGGAAACATTCACCATTAGTCATAATCGTACATCAAGAAGACCTCTATAAGTCTTTGACATTGTCCTTAAAATATAAAAGTTAACGGACAAAAGACCTTCACCTCTAATTTTAATGTTATTTGCGACATCCGTTACATAGTATTGTATATGTAACTAGTCTCCAGCTCTGGCTTCGCCCGCGACAACACTTCCAGGACCACAGTATCATGCCCGTTTAAAACTGGGATAGGCAGAGACTATGGTACACTAATTGCTTCGATCTAAACATACTTCTTTTGCTTCCTCTACATTTATCAACCTCTTTTAGAACATCGCTCGATTGCGGGTACTTTAATTTGGCCCTTTTTTAAATTTGATCTTGGTCCTATGTTGTCCTAGGGGTCTCCTACCGATATCTCCATTCATTCTCTCACGATGTACCTCTTTTTTTATTCTTCTTTTATCCATCCTTTCTAAATATCCAATATGCTATTTCAGACTATCGTCCATCTAGATCCATTAGAGCGTTTTAACTTGATTATTCAACCAAGTCAAAACGTCAAAAAGATCTTTTGGATGGATATATGGATGTTTGTTGAGTAACAAACATCCATATATCCATCCAGAAGATCTTTTTGGGATGTTTGTTACTCAACAAACATCCATATTAATAAATAATTTTTCATTTCATTTTCATTTTTCATATAAGAATCCATCCAAAATGTTGTATTAGATTGAATTTAAAAAAAATCTATATTAATATTTATTAGTATAGATTTTTTTAAAATTAATCTCCCGCACTAGGGATCAAGCCAAGAGTTGCAGGGGACTTTACAAACATACAATCATTAGTCATAAGTCATTTATTCTAAACAAAAATACATTTGTTTTAAATAATAAAGTGGAAAATGAACAAAATATGTTTAACAATTCTGTTTTTTTTAATTCATCATCATCATCATCATCTCAACCCATAAACGTCCCACTGCTGGGCACGGGTCTCCTCCAAAAATTTGGAAGTATATAAGCCTACTATACCACGCTGGCCAGACAGGTTGGTATAGGGTTTTATTTCGAGTTTTTTTCTCTTGCGGTGGATATTACAATATTTAAATATTAACGGACACAAAGTACACCCAGACTTGGAACAACTATTTATGGATCACATAAATTTATGTCCCGTTTGAAGATCAAACACACAACACGCTGCGCAGTGGTAAATGGCGAGGTAACCACTTAAGCCACTGAACCCACCGTGCAATCATTTTGTAGCACGTGATCGTTCATCCGTAGCGTGTCCTGCGTCAGTAGCGATTGTGTTCAAAACATTTATGACATACATTGTTACTTAATCGGTACATGGAGAATTGAAGTTACAAGTATTTATTGCTTGTTCGACTCATGGTATCGGTCATATGAAACAGGGCTTATTCCATATTGAAAGAAAGAAAGCATTTATTCGAACATACACAGGATAACAGATGGTAGACATAAGTAAGATGAACACATAATAGCGACACAAAAAACGCTAAGAACACAAAAAAGATATATAGGTATATATAAGTAGGTATATCCTGTGTGATGTCAGAAAGGGTCCCAATCTCAGCTCTGTGCTGCGGCATTTTATACTGCAGCGCTGATTTTCTGATCAGGATATTGCGGGAGTTAGTTTTCACAATAAAAAAATGGTTAAATTTCCAAATACCTCTTCTGAATAATTTAAACAGAATGAACTTTGATGCACTGGATGCGGAAGGCGGAGGACCGTGTGCTGTGGCGCGTGTTAGGAGAGGCCTATGTCCAGCAGTGAACTGCGATAGGCTGATTGATTGATTGAACTTTGATGCAAACTTTAATCCCTCTTTCCCCCTTAAAGACAGAATTTTTATATATCTGATCAATTACTGCTAAAGTGCATCTCATGGCCATTCTAATAAGCTGAAACACTTTGTTTATATTGTTTAATCATGGATTCTTAATTCTTAATGGATCTCATCAACAAACTGTCAGTATATCCTTTCTGACAGAAAAAAATCGGATGACGGAGTTCTGCGGTAACAAACATAAAAACCTCTTCTTTAATAAATTCGTTTAAAAAGAAGGCAAATGTGGCAAACTTTTTCCTTTTATAGAAATACACACACATGTTACAATATTTTTGGGTCGACAACACATAAGTGATATAGCAGGCGTACATAGGCCGCTTTTTGGAGAACCGTATTTTGCGGAACAAACAAACAAAAAAATATTGTTCCGTGAAACACGCCGCTGAAATTCGTACCGGCAGACTCGTGGCAGGTCAGTTAGCGCTCAAATAACAAATCGTCATATCTCCTCTTATACGTCATATTAGGTAACTTAATACATACATTATACACTGTCTGTATTGGTGACTCGTATAGTAAGTCTGTCTCCAGGTTTCCCACTAACCAAATAAGAAGAAGACTTGTAGCTAAGTCTTAGCGGAGCGGATAAAGCAAGCTTGCCGCGAAAGGTCCGTACTGGCTCATGGTCTATTATTTGAATAAATGCTTTCATTTGAATGAAAGCATTTATACATACACAGGATAACAAATAAAAGACAGAAAATAGACACATAATAAGAGGAAAAAAATATCCTGTGCGATGTTAGACAAGGTTCTAATCTCAACTCTGTGCTGCGGTATCCCTAAATGAGCGTTGGAGACCTGTACTTAAACATAGGAATACAACTACACCGCTATGTTTAGTTATTTGGCTGTGGTCTTCTGTCAGATGGAGGTCCTCCCAAGTCGGGCTTGCTCGCTAGTAAGGTACCCTACCTCTCCTATACCGTATACTTATTTACCCGTTTCACATAAAGAGCCTAAGTACGCAATAGATTTAATATATTAGTGAGTGAGTATAACGAATTAATTACCAAGTGACACACTTGTCTTTTTTATCTATTTAATGAATAAGCAGCGGTAGCCATGATCATGTTATTGGCATATCGTTTAGATAACAAAACTCGATAACGTCCGTAAAGTATTTTATCAGTATCGATAAAATAAGGATCGTTATCTTTATGGTCTGTTTCTCTTGTTATGTGAGGTGGCAATATGAGTTTTAGGGTTGTTATTTCGGCAGGGGTATTCCGTAAGAGCAAAAACCGAGCCACCGCGAAAACCGAGCAAAATCTGGCTGTCAGATTGAAAATCGACATTCCGTAAGAGGAAAAACCGAGCCTTTTTGACGTTTAGTCTATAGATTGTGCCGTCACCGAGCAATCACAACTGTCAGTTTGCGATCACAACTGTCAGTTTGCCATCGCTGTTTCTTAGACAATCAGCCGGCCAATTATGTTTAACTCCCGCAGGGAACAAGCCATGTGTCGCGGGGGACTTTACAAACATACAATTAACGGACAAATATTTGTATACCCACACGACTGTTCCCACACGGGGCAAAACTTTGTGTGATTCACACAAAGTTTTGTCCCGTTTAGGAATCGAACCCATGAACTACGAATTAGCAGTCAGGGTCACTAACCACTAGACCAACAGGCCAGTCAATTTATTAATTTGACAGCTAACAAAATAAAACAAGACATATTCACTTAGATACCTACATATATTATGTCCACAAATATAAACTAGAATTTCATGGAATGTATGTCATTCCATGAAATTCTAGTTTATATTAATTTTTTGTTGCAATCAATTTAATTCATTCAATTTACGACCTAGGCCATCGGTGCCCTACAACGGGTCGGGGAGGCACTCGTCAGTTTCCTTAACTCATCAGTTTCTGTAACTGGTCAGTTTCATAATTATTCAGTTTTAAGTAAGTAATTCGTGAACTAGTCAGTTTCCTTACTCGTCAGATTTCTTAATTCATCATTTTACATAACTCGTCATTTTATGCTTTTGACAGGGTACAGTCATGTTTAGTTAAAATCCTACGTTCCTCGTGGTTCACCCAATTGTTACCCCAGAGTAACCATGAAAAACATCTTAAAAATCTATCAATCTTAAGGTAAATGAAAGCTATTCCTTGAGGAACTCTGGGAACCCGCAGTGAGATTCATGAGTGGTACCCACTCATTAATCCCACTGCGGGTCCCATATTCTTTAGCAGAAATCTACTTATACTATCTAGATTGATATTCACATGGCAACGCATTATTTGATTGTAGTTTAACAGTTCTCCGTTGCTATACGATTTCTATGTCCACACATTAATTATACTAATAGTAAATAAATATTTAATTAAGTAATATTATAAATATTCAATGAATATAAACGAAATTTACATGTTGTTACTAAGTTAAACAATTGGCCGTTTATTTTTAATTGGGAAAGTATAGCGGTAACCTGTGGCAAGATATAAAGAAACTATCTCCCGGGAACTGCACATATTTTCGACTATAATCTATATCTGCGGCAAATTTCATCCAGATCCGTTCAGCCGTTCTAGCGTGATTGAGTAACAAGCATCCATCCATCCATCCAACAAAATTTTCGCATTTATAATTTGTGATCGCTGTTGCCCGCGACTCCGCCTGCGTGGATGTCGGTTATCGCTGTAAAAAGTAGCCTATGTGTTATTCCAGACCATATATTATAATCTATCTCTGTGCCAAATTTCATCCAGATCCGTTCAGTAGTTTTTACGTGTAAGAGTAACAAACATCCATTTATCCACCCATCCATCCATACATTCATAATCCATCCATCCATTCATTCATACTTACAAACTTTCACATTTATAATATTAGTAAGAATTTTGGAGGTAGGATAAAAAAGTCTGTTGTTTGCGACAAGCCTAAATTGTCACGGCGAATCACTTTATCCAAGATGTGACAATTGTGACAAATATATATAAATACGAAACACGAAATTATGTCGTTGCCTTTCTCGCCTGAGCCAATGTAAATATTTATGTCATCAAATGCTCAGAAAATATTATTATTTCTAATAAAGATTGGAATCACTCACGCTTTTGAATTAACTTATTTTTTATGGTACTATCTACAAAATTGGTGATAGATTGCTCTTAACATTTAAAAATTCCTTTAAATTTAAAAGTTCCTTATAAGTTAACTTATTTTTCTTGGTACTATTTACAAAATTGACGATAGACTGCTTATAACATAATTAAAATTTGAAAAATTTCAATTATTTGGATTTTTATGGCCAAAATTATATTCCTAAAAACCATTTTATTGAGTCACTTTGTTTACTCATGGACATAGATACAGGCGACTACCAGTTGTTAATCTGCTTGCCTGTTATAACTATAATTATATATAATATAATGAAGAAAAAACTTTGTACTTTTATTTAAGCACATTGCGCGCTCTGAGTGAAAAGGACTGCAAAAAGCAATTACTGTCAAATTTAGTCTTGTAGTAATAATAATAATAAATAAATAAAATGTGTTTTATCAATAAATAAATATTCTAACCGTCAACTTAGTCGATAGTACATATTACATAACGCCGACAAATTAACATATTGTATGTATGTGTGGGTAAATTTACATAGATAATCATGACTTTAATCACATCATTAAGGGAACAAAATTATATTTATTTGACTATTATTTGAGTGTAGTTAAGGTAAAGATTTATTATGATGTAGAAATACGAGTTTTCTATATATAAAATCGAAGAGTTTACTTGTTTATTTGTGCTTATCTGAAGAACTAACATACTTATTTGAAAAAAAAGCTGGGCAGTCTTTGGGGACTGCTGATAGAAGTGAAAACTACGTAACTTATGAATTGTATCGTCGACCTATTAGATTATAATTTTGAATATCAAGCGTTCGGTGACAATGACACAAGTTTCATGATTTTCGTTCACACACGTGTTAAAGTCGGTCCCGACAGAGACATCTGAATATCTTGGTCACCAAGTTGGCAAACTAAGCACTCAACAAGAAAGTAAGAAGACGGCACTCTATTGACTAAAGAAGGTTCCTGGGATAGTCTGGACGCTTAATGTAGGGCTCGATATTCTGGTGGAAATAAGAAGAGCCAAATATTAAGCAGTGATAGTTCACTGCTGGATAATCGACTCTTCTTATTCGCACTCGAATATCCAGCTGCATTAGTATGCAGCTGACAAATTGATGCAATCAACACGAAAATGTCAATCGCAATTCTTTTGTTAACATGAACAATTGAAGCGATTGACAATCCCTTATCGACAAAGGCAATCAAATCAAGCTATAGATATTGTCAATTTGAATTGATTATACCGCTAATACATTAGTCATTCACCGATACGGTTTATCAGATTGATAGAAACATTTGATAGCAGATAGTCGGAGCTAGATAATCTTTGGAGATAATGTAAAGGCGCTTAGATATTGCGAATCTTGAATTCAAAATGGCGGATATAATTTTGGCATATCTGAAGCTGATTTAAATTTAAAATTTGTGTATTTATACTGTAATTTAGGTAACAAAATATATTTTTTATGACTGTCCAAAGTTATTTATTTATTTATTTTTGTTATACTACTTGAGTGGCAAACAAGCATACGGCCCGCTTGCAATACCAAAGATATTATTTGCGTCACTTGCGTGTTGCCGACCGAATTTTACGAGTGTATAATATAATAAAACGTTTTCCGATTCCAGGCTATCCTTGGGATAGGAAAACATTTCGTTATATACATTTCATATCCATCATGAAACAGTGGTATTCATTTTTTGAGTCCATAGGTGGTCGAAGTCGCCACTCTAGAACCTTTCTGCCCCAACGGCCATCGGTTCTGCGAGCTATGTGCCGTGCCCATTGCCACTTAATTGAGGCAATTCTTCGAGATATGTCTTCATAATATTTCCTTTTTAATTTGCCTCTGGGAAACAATGTTCACATCTTTTTCATTGCACCATTTATACGTATAACATAAAATTATATTTGTACGTATAAACTTACAATGTTTTCTTGTTTGCTTGTAAAAAAGGAACGCTTCTTAGTTAACAATGTAATACTATGTTCTTAGTTTCACTTAGCCCATCTCTTTGACTCTAGTTTAACGACATTTTCCTTTCAAGATTTACGATTTGCACGAGATGAGGGGCACAGCTGACGTCATTTGTAGTCGAAGATAAAGTATGATACTTAGTTATGATGACAAAGTTGCAAGTAATTGAAAAAAATTGCTAACTAAAAAGTATTAAGGTACGTAAAGGAGTTGGTTTTACGCCTGATGAGATCAGGCGTAAAACCAACTCCTTTACGAGAGTCTGAGACCACCGAACTCTCTTCGGTGGTCTCAGACAGCAATCTGAGACCACCGAAGAGAGTTCGGTGGTCTCAGATTGCTGTCCTATCAGACTAGTGTGTGCTATACTGAGTGCACCTATATTGCACATAGTATTTTTATTAAATTTTGGTACTAATCCGAAACAACGCAAAACTTTTGAAATCTATTACTTCCTACTTATATTATAAATGCGAAAGTTTATGAGTTCTGTATGGATGTTTGTTACTCTTTCATGTAACAACTACTACACGGATCTGGATGAAATTTGGCATTGAGATAGATTATAGTCTGAAATAGCAAATAAGGTTATGCTATTTTTGTTGCGATAACGGACATTCACGAAGGCAGAGCCGTGGGCCACAGATAGTATATTATAAAAGCGAAAGTAATTGTTTGATTCCTTTTAACGACTTAATTGCTGAACGGATCTTAATGAAATTTATCTAGAAGATAGATGGTATCTTAGAGAAGGATGTAGAGTACTTTTTATCTTGATAACCGGCATCCACGCGAGTGGAGTGTGGTTAACAACTGAGTAAAAAATAACAATTCAACTATTTACATAATGTTCGCGTCAGTTGCAGTACAAAAACGTCATAAGTCAAAAATAAAAGAAGGTGTGAAAGATTCTAAGAAGTATTCACAATTCATACAGTTTTATACGTAGTTCAAGGTGAACGTAACACATTTTAAATCACGAGATAAGTCTCATGATTAAATAATAAATTTCGATACAACTCCAGCTGCGCATTGCTGATGAGGACAGTAATCGTTTTAAAATAGCCAAGTGTTAGTTTTACGGTATGTTGTTTTTGTTTTTTTATGTTTTAACGAAAGTATATATATTTAAAAGCATACTGCTTTGCATTTGACTGTCTCGGTCGCTTATATTTGCTTGATTGTAAGGTTCTGGGGTTTTACCAGAATGTTGTGTTTTAATTTTGATTTAATAATTTTGTATTTTGGACAAAGTGCGGGAGTTGTCTTTAAAAAAAATAGAAAAATAAAAAAAAATTAAGAGAACCATAGAGCTACTCGTAGGTAATTTTTTAAGACAACTCTCGCACTAGGGAACAAGCTCTGTGTTGCAGGGGACTTGACAAACATACAATTAACGGACACAAATTACACCCAGACTCAGAACAACTAGTTGTGGGTCACACAAAGTTCTGTCCTATGTGGGAATCGAACCCACAACCTCGTGCACAGCAGGAGGCGCATACTGCGGCCACTGTGAAATTTGATATTGTGACGAATAAAATTATCAAACTCCTCCTTTTTGACTACTTGAAAACTCAATAAAAACTTTATATAAAGCAACGTTTCAAAAACTCCAGAGTAGCAACACAAGACTACGTTATTTTTTTAAGAATAGTTTGAAATGCCGATATCTGTCCGTTACTTCGCTAGTTCTAAGAAAAAAATATATTTGCATAGTATTTCACTTAGCTTAGTCAGTTGAGCACTAGATTCTCTATTATGGTTGGCTTAAATTTATTTGAAAATGTAAATGAATCGTGAATTATTCGTGTTTCTCGTAAATTGAACATCTGTAGTACTTAACTAGGTGTTTATTTAGTTTTTGAAGAATACTACTACTACGTTACAGTTAGGTTTATATGTAGAATGTTGCGTCCCATTTCTTCTTGTGTATTTAGGTATATGTGAGAGTGAGACAGTAAGTATCTCAAGGTTACTGTCCATTGGCCTATATTGGCTTGTTGTCTAATGGTTAATGATCCTCCTTTATTCTTGATATATTTATCCATGAAGAAAGGTAGGGCACCATACTAGCGAGCAGGCCCGACTGGGGAAGGACCTCCACCTTACAGAAGACCACAGCCAAATAACTACACACAGCAGTGTAGTTGTGTTCCTGGTGTGAGTACAGGTCTCCAGCGCTCATTTAGGGATGTCTTTTAAAAGAAACGTATTCCTATCCCCGGGATACTCCCATCTAAAAGTCCTGGTGTAAAAAAATGGGTTAGCAACACGCAAGTGATACCTCTGGTATTGCAAGCGTCCATAGGCTACGGTAACTGCTTAACATCAGGCGGGCCGTATGCTTGTTTGCCACCCAAGTAGTATAAAAAAAAAACTTGCTAGTTAGTTAGGTTATTAGCCGTAGGCAAATTAGCTGACATAATCTTTCGGGCTTATTCTTAATTTATGACCTTCATAAGTGTGACGGTGTAAGCTAAACGAATAAATGAATTTTGAGTTTGAGTTTTAGAAAATGGTCACCCATCGACTGACCGACCGCAGCAAGCTAGCTTAACTTTGGAGATCTATTGATCCGCGCCACTAACACTTAGCTAGGAGTCCCTTCTACGGACTGAACTACCCCTCTGGACAAGTGGCATAAACGATAGTCGAATCGAAAAGTCAAAAAAGCAAATGTGTTTTGGCGTAAATTTATGACATTATATCGTAAACTTATGTCAAATCCGATACAAGGATCCATACTAAGGATCATAATATTCATAAAATTATCTCTCTCTCTAATTTGTTTACTTCGAATGCATCTACTTTTATTTATTACTGCACCACCCTTAATGTTGGACTGGTAGAGAATTCCTTTGTCATTAAATCCATCAATGTACTTTTGTATATGAAGTTAAATGTATACATATAAAAGGAGAAGCTGACTGACTGACTGACATATTAACACAGGGCCTAAACTATAAGGTTAGAAACTTGAAATTTTGCACAGGGGTTCCTTTTACAACGCAGGGAAGCACTAAGAAAGGATTTTCGAAAAAGGGGGGTAAAACGGGGTGCAAAGTTAGTATTAAACTTTCCCGTTTTTAAAGTTATTCGAGAGAAATTTAGCATGAAGGTATTCTTCATTGAAAGTAATGAAACACGTATAGCAGCTAGTAATTAAAATAAATATATTAATTTGCTTTTTTGATTTTTCAATTCGACTACCGTTTATGCCACTTGTCTAGAGAAGCTGTACAGTTTGAACCCCAATATATGAAAGAACAATAAGGTTAAGAGGAGGGAGAAAGAAAGTTCCTGATATATGATTAAGTTATGTCGAGTATCGATTGTCACACAAAAAGCCAATAAGGTCACGGGAACGGAACAATGATAGCTGTTCATCTTTGAAATAAGTTTATGATATATATATTTCTTATCCCAGGGATAATCCATCACATCCTTACTACTATTATAAATGTGAAAGTTTGTGAGTATAGATGGATGGATGGATGTTTGTTACTCTTTCAAGTAAAAACTACTTAACGTATCTAGATGAAATTTGACACAGAAATAGATTATGGTCTTCTTTTTACAGCGATAACCGACATCCACGCGGGCGGAGCCGCGGGCAACAGCTAGTATTACATAATTCAACAATATTATAATATCTCTTCATAAACTACACAACTATGGCGACTAAAATATCGTGACTTCGTGACTGTTTACCATCCAAACTGATTTAGTTGTTCTATACTGATGCAGTAGATCAATAAAAAGCGCCATTTTAATACCTCTATCATAAACTTTGTAGCTCTACTTGGAATAGTTTTGTCAAGGTTAATTTATTATTTTGAGTTTCGAATCGATCATGTGAATGAACAGAGCACTGAATAGCTTATACGTTAACGAGACGTGAAGCGATGTGGCTTGATAGGGGTGACTTTGGCATAAGTTTCAATATTAAATCTAAAATTTAGGCTTCGTTCGGACGAGCGTTAAAAATACGTTGTATTTAATTTATTTAATTTACTATTTGCATGTCTGCAAGGTAGAGCAAAGAGGCCAAACTCAACTATCAACATCATATTTTTGTAAACCTTTGTTCAGCTAATAAAATTGTTTTGTTCAAATCAAATGATTTGATTTAAGCACTGGGCGGTAGCGCACAGTGCTTAAAATTTAACACAGCTTAATAAAAAACGTTGCGTTTTAAAATAAGAAGTGGAATAATTGATTTTTTTTTTTTTTTTTTATGCTACTTGGGTGGCAAACAAGCATACGGCCCGCCTGATGTTAAGCAGTATCCGTAGCCTATAGACGCTTGCATTACCAGAGGTATCACTTGCGTGTTGCCAACCCTTTTTTTTACACCAGGGCTTTAAGATGGAAGTAACCCTGGGATAGGAATACGTTTCTTTCAAAACGCATTCCTAAATGAGCGCTGGAGACCTGTACTCACACACAGGAACACAACTACACCGCTGTGTGTAGTCATTTGGCTGTGGTCTTCTGTAAGGTGGAGGTCCTTCCCCAGTCGGGCTTGCTCGCTAGTATGGTGCCCTACCTCTCTTGAAATCTCTTTTATATTTTCAATGATTCCACTACTTATTTAGTAAATATTATTTTTCTCAATTCTGTACTCAATTTCAGCGATGCGCCGACGACTATGTATTATTTGCTTCTATTTTATTTCTATGCAGATCGACAATGACCAAATGAGTATTTTATTCTCAAGGTCGTTAGCAGTTATTAGCGTCTTAAAAGGCGTCAGTCAAAAAGTTTGTATTTATTCGTAACTCAGCGTTTTTAAAACGCAATAGTTACAAGTTTTTAAGACGGCAATATTTTGAAATATGTTATTTTCAATCAATCAAATGCAATAAATAAACGAGATATTTCATCTATAAATATATTTAAAGGGGTGAATTTGGCATTATTTTTATGTATGCTTTTTTAAAATTAAATATATTATGTACCGCGACAAATATATCATCGTAAATATAGTCAAAACAACATAATTATATAATTTTTATATCGTTATTAAATAGCAGAATTGGTCTATAAAATATGCGATTTCAACCGCACTAATTTTCTTCAATTTATTTGAATCCTAAACGAATCTATTGTCTAATAAAGTGCCAACTAAAGTGTCTAGTGTTACTTATTGACTAGAATTCTAACACCAATTGAACACTACCTGATATTCGACAGATACTGAAGCAGGAGTTACGGTACAAGTTTCAAGTCAACACCAATTTAAACTATCCAGTTGAGCATAGTTTCTGTGTTTCTATTGTGGGGTTTAGTTACGTAACTATGTTGTGTTTCTATTTTAAATTAATGATTGGTCGAAACTCTAGTATTTGTTTACTGTGTTTACATGAATACTTATTAAAATAAAAGTAACCTAACCTAAACTACTTACAAACAATCAAATATTGTATTAAAAGGTATTAATGTATAAATAAAATATCTGATTGAGGTCACAGTTCTGAGGCAAGGTGCCCAAAAGACTGACCACATTGCCACACTGGATTGCAAGGCTTATAATGTTGACCCAAGTAAAGGCCAGCGTTAGGATCGTAAGATGACTCGACTAAACGCTTAGATATCTCACGATACATTTTGTGGGCACATATTATTTATTTTAATAACTATTCATGTAAATATCTTATGAAATTAATTATCACTATGTTTGTGGCAATTTGAATGGGTATGATTTTTGTTTAGTTTTTTTTTATTTGTTAATGATGTAGGATTTTTATGGTAACTACTTAGGTGGAATTAATTAATTAAATTAAAAAAATACGTAAGTATTTAAGTTTTTTTATTAATTAAAATTTTATCCTACTCAGGTATATGTTAAATGTGAAAGTTTGTGAGGATGAATGGATGTATGTATAGATGTCTGTTACTCTTTTACGCAAAAAGTTCTGAACGGATCTGTAAGAAAATTTGGCATAGAGATAGATTATGGTGTAGAAGAGCGAATCATATTTTATTGAAAAAAAACGGGATTCCTACGAAAACGTCCACCCGTGCGAAGCAGGGACGTGCTGCCCCTCTAGACAAGTGGCATAAGCGATAGTCGAATCGAAAAGTCAAAAAAACAAATGTATGGGATTTGACGTAAGTTTACGTCATTATAACGTAGACTTACGTCAAATCCCATACTTACATTGGTTTTTTTTATTTTTCCAGTCGACTCCCGTTTATGCCACTTGTCTAGAGGCTTTGGTCAGAAATAATCTGCCATCAGGTGCGCCACTAATCACTCGTTAACAAAAACGGTATATCTGGCAATTATCGCTTCATCGACGAAAGTATAGTTCATAAATTCTAATGATAAAGAATCTAAATCTATTTTCAGTAACAAAAATAAATTGTAATGATCCTAATCTACCATAATGACATCATTAAGTCGTTATTATAATCGCAATGAAAATAATAGACGTTTTAATTAGGTCGCGTTATAGCAGATGGTCTATAAAAAGTTTAGCTTTTGAGTAAATTACACTAATTATTATCGGTTAATGACTACGAAACATTTTATTATTAAAAATTAATAGATAATATATGTATGAGGGAAGCCTACGATCACCTGTGGACATTAACAGGCTGAGAAGAAGAAGAATTGAATTCCAACTTATCCCGCCAACTCCATCTGAGTCTACTTGCCTTACTAATCCTAAGCAGCTCTAGATAGACAGCTTTTAGAAATTTATTTAAAAAACAAAGTAAGTATTACATTGTATAGTTCTGATACACAACATAAACAATAGCATGTAACAAAATGGTAAACTTAAATAACAAAGTTGTTTAATTTTTATAAACTAACAATATTAATAATATTTACTAATTGGCGGTAAAAAAAAAGCTGGAAGAAAAGTGAGACGGCCTTTGCCCTGTAGTAGAAAAAAACGAGATAATGAAGATAATCATCAACCTATATCATAATAGTAGGCTACTGCGGGCCATAGGCCTCTTTAAGTGCACACCTCATTACCTTGCCATTTACGACTGACAAGAAATTGTGTGATTCACAAATAGTCGTCCCGAGTTTAGGTAAACTTTATTATTATTATAACGTTATAATGATTGTTTGGAAAGTCCCCCGCGACACGGGCTTGTTACCTTATGCGTGAGTTGTCTTAAAAATATATATACGAGTATAATTGCATGACTTACTAACTGATTTAACAACGCAGAGCCTATATACTTGAAATTTTGCACCTGCATCTAAAATGACGTAAGTGACCACAAAGAAAAACCTTTTAAAAAGTTCAATAAGTATATGGGCCAAATAATGTTTTTAATACCCGGATGAAGCCGGGGTGAGTCGCTAGTTCATAATAAAATAAACAATTCGGTTACGTATCAAGATTAATTGATTATTGCGATGACAGCTAACATTAAAGTAAAATGCTGACATAATAAATGTTCCTGGACTTGGTAAATAACGAAAACTGATTACATTTATGTAAGCAAATAAGTTATTTAATATTATTTATTTACAAAGATAATATAAGTGTGATAAATGAATCACAAGGTAAACAGTACGCGGGCAGTTTTGAATTAATAGTAATAATACAATATTGTTTTATTAATCGACTTCAAAAACGAGGAGGTTATCAATTCGTGTGTATTTTTTTTATTATTGTTACTGCAGAACTCCGTCTTTAAGAACCGATTCAAAAAAATCTTTTTTTGTCTGAAAGGACGTAGGTACTTTCAGTTTGGTCACATTTTTATCAAAATGATGTTCTGATGATGGTATCCATAAGGAATTGAGGGAACTCCTCAAAAATTATAGGCATTCATATAGCAATTTCAATATTTTTTACAACAAATGAAGATTTGCATTCAGAAAGTGGTCATGATAATGATCTGGGTGAAATTTAGCACAGAGATATAGAATAGTAATAGGTATTAACCTATAGATCTAAAGGTTAGTGACCTTGTCTGCTAAACGAAGGGGATCAATTCCCATATGAGACAAAACTTTGTGTGATCCTTAAATGGGGATTCCGAGTCTGGGTGTAATTTGTACATAGGCCTAAATTATAACTTAATTAGTACATAGGCTAGGCTAGTCTATTATCCTGCAAAAATAGACGGTCCCGGTGGGATAGGTTTGTTTTTATTTATGTGGGCGGAGCTGTGGGCAACAGCTAGTCTTTAAAAAAAAAATAACTGACTTATATTCACAATACATTTTCATTACAGATTTTCCAATCTACATTCTGTAATCGCTTTTAAATTTCAATACAATTTCGATTTTATATACAAATTTCTTATCAGGATTCCCTTTTTTTATTTAATAAACTTTGAAAGACAGCAAGCTCCGAGGACGTTATTAATACAAGTATTTTCTTTTAAAAGTGATTGAGAAATTATAAGAAGTATCTTTAAGAAAGGAGTTATAAGGTTTTTAAAGGGTCGGGAACGCGCGAGTGATACCTCTGGTGTTGAAAGCGTCTATAGGCTACGGTAACTGCTTACTATTAGGTGGGCCTTATGCTTATTTGCCTTCTTGGTAGCATAAATATATATTACCTATTACGCTCACAAATAACGTGGCTTTCTATTGGTAAAAGGATTTTCAAAATCAGTTCAGTAGATCCAGAGTTACCCCCTACAACGTCACAAGCTTTATCTTTTTATATAAATCTCTTTATATAAAGCAACCAATGCTGAGAATTAAAGTAACAGACTTGTACTCATACTGTGTGAGTCCAGTCCCAAATGGTAGTAAAAAAAGGCGGTAGTAAGTCCCAAGGCTGGGTACAACTCACCTAAAGAGAGAGAGAGAGAGGTCGTAGGCCTTAATTAATGCACCTAGCTATGAGGCGCTCATAGCTAGGTGCATTCGCTGTTCGGTAAACGATCAGGGGGTTCAGCTTCCAAGGGCGCGGTTACCCTATAGATGGGTGACCGCATAGTGGTATTTCATCTGAGCGTCTCCGTGCTTCGGTGGGCACGTTAAAAGTCGGTCCCGACTGTTATCAGTCATTAGATCACGACAACAATATAGGCGATCTAAATAACTCTGTCACTAGGTTGGCCACTAACCAAACGATAAGAAGAAGAGTACACATTGGCCTAATGCGGGTTGGTGAATAAAACACGTCTTCAGAATTTCATGCTTTGGTTTCCTCACGATGATTTCCTTCATCGTAAGCAGATGGTGAATCATTTGATTAGTACATATAAACTCCACAAAGTGACCGAACTTGCTCCTCTTGCGTGCAAGTCTGTTACTTTCTCTCTCGGCCACCACCGGTGGTTGTGCTAGTGTAAATATCACTCTGAAGCAAAAAAAATAAAAGATTGGTTGAGAAGCAGAGGAAAAAAACTGGCTTTGGCTTTACCTATTTATAGATAGAGATATAAATAGATAAAGCCAAGGCCAAAAGCATATTTTTCTCTTCTGCTTCTTAATCAGTCTTTTATTTTATAGATACATCTTGGTCTATTTATACCTACTATCTTTTACAGTCACGTTTTACTGCTTGTGCGTGATAATAGCACAGTCTAAGGATCTATGAAAGAGCTAAGAGTTCTTTACACTGTGATAATAGTAACGCATGACAATAAATGTGAGGGACAATGATATATTTTCTATTGTTTTATACAAATACTAGCTGTTGTCCACGCCTCCGCCCGCATGGATGTTAGTTATTGCGATAGCCTATGTGCTATTCCAGACTATAATCTATCTGTGTGCCAAATTTCATCTACATCCGTTCAGCCCCTCTAGACAAATGGCATAAATGGTAGTCGAATCGAAAAGTCAAAAAAACAAATGTATATGTGTCTAGAGGGGCAGTAGTTTTTGCGTGAAAGAAGTAACTACGATACATCAATACATTACTTACAAACTTTCACGTTTATAGTATTAGTAGGATTATATTATAGTGACTATAAATAATTGTGTATATAACTAGCCCGTTTACCACCGCAGTCATCCGTTCAGAAACAAAGTCAACCGTTTAGAAACGAAGTCACCCGTTTCAAAACGAAGTCTTCCATTTTTTTTGTTCTTCTTTGGTGGCAAACAAGCATACGTCCTTCCTCAGTAGGGCTTGCTCACTATTAGGTACCTCTCCTCCTATTGTAGACGATGCACTTAGCATGATCTTACAACTTTAATTTTAAATAGCTTATTCACTTAGCAAGGTGGTGTTCTGATGCGGAAACCATATTAGCTTATCGATCATGTACTACAGGCATACCTTCACACGCTATGGGTTTAAATAGTGCATAGCCATGAACACTGTTACGATTAATTAGTTCTAGAACAAGCTATGTAACGGCTATTTAACAAAGAGGAATTGGAGGTAGTTTTATAGTTAACTAGCTGTTGCCCGTGGCTTGACCCGCGTAAATGTTGATCCGTTCCTGCGATATCATTTATCTCTTTGCCAAATTTTATTCAGAGGCGTTTCGTTATTTAGTCGTGACAAGGTTACAAACAAACTTATATTCAAATAGACTTGCTTTCGCATTTATAATATTAGTATGGTTTCCAAACCATTTGATAAAATTTCGTCGTCTGACCCGAGTCGATCAAGTTTGTCACTATTGATGATCTAAAAAGTTTTTTTTAAAGTCGACCCCCGCCCTGTATCGCGGGGACTTTACAAATATAGAATTACCGGGCACGAAGCAAGTTTTCACTTCACAAATTAATCTAAACAATTTTTATATTTCCTTATATAAATATTATACTGTATGCTCGAATAAATGCTTTTATTTCTTTCTTTTTATATTTATTTTCAAATAATAATCGGAAAAACCCTTAGTTGTCTATGTAAATTATCAAAAGTATTTCAACGCGATGTCGTATCGCTATCAGTTCAATCGGAGTGCCACCGTTGACGTCGTGATCGAGCGATAACATTCTTGTTTGTCATCAACTGTCACTTGAATACTGAAATTTGTACCGTACCGTATTTTATATAGCCGCGTTACCATCTCAACCAATAAATCTACCACTGCTGGGCACGGCAGGGGTATTCCGTAAGAGCAAAAACCGAGCAAAATCTGGCTGTCAGATTGAAAATCGGAATTCCATAAGAGCCCTTTTTGACATTTAGTCAATAGATTATGCCGTCACCGAGCAATCACAACTATCAATTTTGCGATCACAACTGTCAGTTTGCCATCGCTGTTTCTTAGAGAATCAGCCGGCCGGTCTCCTCCTCTCTAATATGAAAGTTAAGAGGATTTAAGCCCTAATCCACACATGAATGAGGATTGATGGATCAAAAATGCCTTTAAAATTTCTTCAGACATGTGGATTTCATCACGATGCTTTCCTTCACGTTAGCAGATGGTAAATCATTTGATAATTTCACTAAGTGAAATTCTCCGTGGTACTGCTTGCTGCTACCCAGGATCTAACTCACACCTCATATCTACAAGTCGGTTACTTTCCCACTTTGCCTTCTTTCTTTCTTTCTTTTACTGCTGAGCCCACATCTTCTTCTTAAAAAGACAACTCCCGCACTAGGGAACAAGCTCAGTGTCGCGGGGACGTGACAAAATTACAATTCACGGACACATTTTACATCCTGACTCGTAACGAACATTTATGAATCATACAAAGTTTTACGCAATTGGCGTACCCATAGTCTTTGCCTACCTCAATGGGAGACGACCGTGATGACATATACATATGTATAACATTTGTCCCTGGGGAATCAAACCCACGACCTCCAGCTTAGCAATCAGTGTCACTAAGTACTAGACCAACCGGCCATTCTTGTCACGCGTTTTGTGTAAAAGCACAGAATAGTAAAAGTAAAAGTGCCTTTGTGATAAATATTACCATAAAGAAGATGTATAAAATTAAGTTAACTAATCGTAATGATGGCACAAAACCCAATAAAGTTATCTAAAAACCATAACTAATAACTTTTATACGCTATAGAAGTCCTCAAATACAAATTGCGACCGAAAACTTTGTAATTGCATTCATGGTTAGAGGGGTCAACGGGACTAGCTAGCCACTGATCCTCCATCTAATCTTAAAAGAAATTTGTCAAAAACCAATTTTAGTGGAGCTCTTGGAATATTAAATCTGGAAGGTTCATCTCGTAACTTCGTGGTGGTAAATTTGATTCACTGAGCACCGGCAATTTCGATTTACTGGGAGATTGGACGCGCAGATTACAGTCATATTTTTCATAAAAATAGTTTGCAGTCTGTGGATAGGAACCAAATGAGAATATCTTATCTGCATTTCTAGAATGCATCATACTAATGGTTAGGGCGGCTAATCTCGACGGAGACTGGCCATCTATAGTGTATTTTACATAGTATTTTACATCTTCATCGTAAAATGTCACATCACAGTACCCAACTGTGATGTGACATTTTACGATGAAGATGGAAAGAAAATGATTGAAAAATCATTGAATGATCAGGAGGCTACAGTATACAATCGATAGGTTTTATTTTAATTGACTTGGTATCATTTTATTGAAATTTATCTTCAAATGTGACTGCCTCGGTGGTCCAGTGGCCGCAGAATGCGCCCGCAGTGCACGAGGTTGTGGGTTCGATTCCCACACAGAATAAAACTTTGTGTCACCCACAAAGAATTGTTCTGAGTCTGGGTGTAATTTGTGTCCGTTAATTGTATGTTTGTAAAGTCCCCCGCGACACAGAGCTTGTTCTCTAGTGCGGGAGTTGTCTTTTTTAAAATGAAAAATGAAAATGAAATGAATGTCATATGTTACAATACATACTATAAGGCGAGACAATGTAAAGCTTTATTCATTCTTTTTTATTCTTCGTTGTTTATTGATTTCTTATTACTTAAATATTTTTACCTAAATTTAATTTTGTATGGTATCTGGTTTCCGTCCCTTTTTATTAACACTAATATTGTTACCCATACTAAATTGTAAATGTTATACTCTGGTGATTAAAAAGAGTGGCCCAAGTTTCTTGCCAATTCTTCTCGAAGCTCTGCCCTAGTCAGCAAATTGGCCGTAGGAAAAAAGTATGCTGGTATTTGTTTTTATGACGTTCATAAGTATCATGTATTTGATCTTAATTAATAAATGAGTTTGACTTTGACAGTGATATTATAGAGCAAGCAAAGAATCAAAAGCAAGATTTTTTTTATAAAGACAACTCCCGCACTAGGGAACACGTCCTGTGTGGAGGGAGACTTTACAAACATACAATTAACGGACACAAAGTACACCCAGACTCGGGACGACCATTTGTGGATCACATAATTTTTTGTCCAGTGTGGGGATCGAACCCACAACACGCCAAGCAGTAGTAAATGGCGAGGTAATAAAGATTTAAATTAATAATGATGTAAAAGAACATATTATTATTGTTGTTATAATATCACTAAGAACGTGCCTAAAATTCTAAACACATAATACCTACATTTCTATTAGGAGAATAACTGTTACATAATTTGATTTTAAAACAATAAACATAATAAATCAAACGTTTAAACAAAGATCTATTAGCACTTAATTTTCTCATAATTAATATTAAAATGTCAAGAACATAATGGTTGAATGAAAATTTTAAACAAAGATTGAGTAGCAATTTTATTCCCATATTATTGTCATAAGATATAATTTATAAATATAATAAATTATTATTTTTAACATAACAATGTAGATAACCAATAATTATTTTAATACGTAACATAAATAATTATTTACATTTTAATTAAGGTTGGCACTTGGTGGTATATATTAATGTAGGTTACAGATTTATAATATTAGTAGCAACCTATATATAAAATGTTCCACTGCACGCATCTCCTTTCTTCTGTCAAGAGAGCTGAAAGAGTTTTTCACACACGCTGGTCTAAGGCTGTAATGTGCGAGGATGCGAAGGGAGGGATAAATTTGTTAAGAACCAATAGAATTACCTCATTTACCTAGCGCTGAGCGAGGCTCGGTCACATCTCTGGTCTGGAACGTAGCCTAATACGGGTTGGTGAATCAGATATGCCTTTATAATTTCTTTAAAGTTTTACTCACGATATTTTCCTTCACCGTTTGCAAATGATAAATAATTTGATTAGCAGTTTAACACGCATAAATTCCAAAAATAAGAAGAAGGGTTTGCTGTACACTTCTGCAATACCCTGCAGAGTAAGGCGTGATGCTATGTTATGTCAAGCACAATAATATTTTTAATTTACCTTATAAATAAAATGCCTGAGAAATCTGAGAGGAATGTGTGAAAAAATCCAATTAAGGAAATCCACACGAACTAGGAGGATTATTTTCCTGAATGAAATTGAAGTAATACTAGCTGAAGAATTTAATTTAGTCGCGGAAGTAGTGTTAATGCAGAAAATTATTTCTGCTTCGCTAGCAGTGACCGTAGCTTACTGACCTGGGGTATTCTAACTCATAAATTTATAAGACCAGAGCTTTGTTAGCTTACTTTTTGATAGAGTCATTTTGATTAGCCTGTTGGTGTAGTGGTTAGTGACCCCGACTTCTAGACCGGAGGTTGTGGGTTAGATTCCCACACAGAATAATACTTTGTGTGATCTAGTTGTGAGATCTTAGTGTCCGTGAATTAAATGTTTTTAAGTCCCCCGCGACACAAGGCTTGTTTTCTTGTTCGGGAGTTGTGAAAAAACAAAAAGCTACACTCAAACTCGCGAACGTGGCAAATGCTTAATATCGTTCGTAAACACATTGTCGCAGTATGTTTAGTTTTGCCAACCAATCTCGTTCGACCACTTCCCAGCTTACCGGATTAAGGAAAAGCGGTTACCGGCTGAGCTTTTTTTGAAAATAGTTCAGTGTTTACTTTATTACAGCTATAACTCCTCACGATAGGGAGAATTAATCAAGTTTGTTTATTTTATTTCTTATGAAAAATTTCAACACATATTTTACCTTTTCATTAGTATTTGTCATTTAGTTTGTTAATGTTATGTGTCAGAATGTTCGCAAACATTTTATTTATAATGCATTACGTTTTGTGGACTATTTTTCGTTTTCTTTTTAGCTTTGAGTGCTGAAAAGCGCTGATATATACTGGTAATTGAGGAACAAGATTTTTTTACTGATATCATTAGATAAAATATACTATTCACGCGGCTCACAATTCGGCCTGATGGTAAGCAGTTGCGTGACCCACAAAGAATTGTTCTGAGTCAGGGTGTAATTTATGTCCGTTAACTGTATATTTGTATAGTCCCCCGTGACACAGAGCTTATTCTCTAGAGCGGGAGTTGTCTTTTAAAAAAGAAAGAGAAAAAAAAAGGATAACATGTACAATTACCTTCCCAAAGTGGGCCTAGCAGAACATCAGCGCTGCAACTTTTACGATGTTGCAACTAATCGCCGAGCTAGGTCCTGTTTTATCTTGCAACCGTTAGGTATATTATATTTTTGTTGTTGATTACTATACCTGCTTAGATCTTAAGACAAAATAAATACTTGACTGGCCTGTTGGTCTAGTAGTTAATGACTCTGACTGCTAAGCCGAAGGGTTCGATTCCCTCCCAGGACAAATATTTGTGTGATGAGCATGATTGTTTGTTCCGTGTGTAATTTATCAATAATTGTCTGTATTTAGAAATATAATAAGTATGTTTATAAGTTGTCTTATTGCCATAATACGGGCTCTGACTAGTTTGGGATCAGATGGTGCTTTCTTTTTGTGTGAGTTGTCCCGAAATTGTTTTTTTCTTCCTTTCTTTCTTCTACAAAGTTCCCTATTTTACTATATACATATAAACGTATGCTAAAAATTCGTCACGTTATTGCATATATCGTAACATCAGAAACATTTCAAAAGTCATAAAATAATACGAGTTCATTTAAACAGCCATGTTATGGCAAAGTTAACTACGGAAAGAGATACACCTTTTTATTTCAGTAAAAAAAGTCAGTAATATAAAGGCTTATTGCCGTCCATCCGAGTGGGGAAAAGCCGAGTTTCGTCATTTACGAGTAAAACCGCCATCAAAATCGTTGGAACCTTTGAAGCATTCCGCATTGTGTTGATAATATAAAAGGTACGTTTTTGGAAATATACTTTTTGTATCGCGAAGTTTGTATTCATGCAAAAAGGTCGCAGCCAAAATTTCGTAACTTATTTGGTTTCCATATTTTATTTTGCGGATATCTTTTTGAGAAAAATAAACAAACTGTTTGCCTTTTTTTGGTGAGTGACAAATATTTTTCTACTAAAGTAGTGGTATATTTTTGTATTATCGTGTTTTGACTGCATCAGCTTACATGCTACCATACTTGTATTTTACAAAAGATTGTAACTATCTGGCGACTAAAAAGAGTGGCCTGAGTTTCTTGCTAGTTCTTCTCAAGGCCCCACGTCAACGAACTAGCCGTAGGAAAATTTTTGCTGACATCATCTTTCTGGCATATTCATAATTTATGACCTTCATAAGTGTTACTTTGTAACCTAAACGAATAAATGAAGTTTGAGTTTATTATAAAGTCAAGTCCTGCAATATAAAAGCTGTGTCGCGGAGAACCGTACAAACACTCATTTTCATATCTTAAAGTGATTCCTATTAAAGCTGTTAAGCAAAATAGTGAACCACGACTTATTGCTCGCGGCTCTGCCTGCTTGAATGCCGGTTCTAGCAATAAAAAGTGTCATATATGTCTTCTTCTTGCCAAATTTCCTATGTCCTAATGAAATTTGACAAGAAGAAGACACATATGACACTTTGCGTGCGTGCGGCCATTTAATCGTGAAAAGTTAACAGGAGTTACATCTACCTTTTTAATATCAGTAGGTAAGAAGTGGTTTTTGGTGGTGGTAGGTGATAGGACCTTCTTCTTCTTAGCCTGTCGATGTCGTGTGGCTCGGAACTTAGCTACAATGTTTGCATGTAATAGGTCCTAATAAACAAATTTAGGTATGCCCGTGAACTTATGCACTTGCATTAATTGTTACCAAAATAACAAAGTAATTATGACGTATTTCATTTAGGTACAATTTAACTTAAATGTATTATTTAGTTATTTAATTTAAAATTTGCATTTGATGCGCATTTTTAATTGTTGTTTATGTTGAATTGTTTGAAAATTTGTTAATAATTTACATAAAATTAATATTTTAATTGTTTAAAATACCTAAAATAGTAAAAACTATTATTTACCATCATTAGGTAATTGCTATTGTATACGAGTAAATAAGTACTTATATTTATTTATATAAATTTCTGCACTGAACTTTCTAGAAGATTTATTTTATGGCAGGTGTAAAATATTAAAGTCTATTGGTATTGCTTCACAAAAGCTGTTTCGAATTTGGATATAGGCACTTTATATCCATGTATTAATCAACAACAGCGACACAGAATTTTGTCATTCGCGATTCGAACTTTTGACTGCAAATATAAAAGCAAACTTATGCCAAGGTAACAAAGACAAATTTTATTTGTACGTGGCTGACAAAACGCGTGTGAAATTGTTTGCGTGCAAGACTCCTCAGGAAATACACCCCTAACAGCCCGGCCACGAACACGCTGCTGCAGCGGCAGCGATAAGCGGCGGCGGATGAGGGAAGACGAGACGGCGGCGCACGTGTTGCTGCACTGCCCGTAGGTCGCGGCATACAGGAAGTATCACCGGGGCAGCCCAGGATCGGTACGAGAAGCGGTCGTCAACGTTAGGCGGCTGCTGGACTTTTTGGACGAGCTGGGGTGGATAGAGTGACCCCCCCAGCTAACCACCCGTACGCAAAATACGCGCATCAGCGTGGAATTGCGGACAAAAGCCCGCCATACCATACCATACCATACCATAAGCGGCGGCGGCGAGCGATGAGAACAAATTTTAATGTTCTAAAACGTTCTATGACGCCATGAGGCGCCGCGCACGGCGTCGCGCACTTTTGTTACACATGGCAACGGAGATAACTGTACAGGGCCGCTATATAAAGATTAGTTTTTTAAGAAAACCATTGTATATATTTCTGTGGACTTTGGTAACAGTGTACAATTAGACTAAACCTACAGATAAAACTATATTTCACACAAATTCTACAGTTAACCTCGTTCCCGACCGTACATTTGTTGCCGCCCGCTCGCCGCTGACGCTGTCGCGCGAAGCCGCAGCCGCGCCGTAAATCGTAATAAAAAAACCATTATAAATCATAACCAGCCTACTTTTTACGACTGTACCCTTACTACAAGAATTATATATAGCCTGAATTGCAGGCAATGAAATTTCTTCAATTATTATTTGTGGCTCCGCCGTGGATCGTAAAATCTTTCAACTATGTAAACTTTTGTGGATAGCCGTTGGAAAGTTAGAGGATTAAGACGGATATTCAGGAACTTGTCATTTTATATTGCTAAGGTAAACGAAGAATCTAATTTTAAGAGGCGCAGAGCACCATACAATTACCATTCAGGGATGCGTTTTGAAAGAAACGTATTCCTATCCCAAGGATACTCCCATCATATAGCCCTGGTGTAAAAAAATGGGTTGGCAACATGCAAGTAATAATTCTGGTAGTGCAAGCGTCCATAGGCTACGGTAACTGCTTAACATCAGGCGGGCCTTAAGCTTGTTTGCCACCTAAGTAGTATAAAAAAAATACAAGCACGCGGCCTGCGCCTAGGACCTTCACCTTACAGAAGACCACAGCCAAATGCACAGTTATAAAAATTGTGTTTTAAGAGTGATTGCCACGCGCGAATGTTTTGAAAACTTATTCATAACACACACAAGCATAATTTATTGTATTACCATCAGTCCATTCCACCCGTATTTCTATCCAATCCTTATTTGTTAATTAGACGTTTGTTTGAGGCCATCATTTTTCATTTTATTTTATTCAAGGAATCATATGCGTTTTATTAATATTTGTTTGGTCATAACTTCTATAAAAACTTGTTCATCCAAAAAACGAAACCATGCGTCATTGTCAAGCTTGATATCTATATCAGAATTTCATTGATCTAGACTCAAAATCCAGGAAGGAAAATCAGGAATACGTTTGTATGAAAAATGAGAAGTGGCAATCGCTCTTAATATAGTTATATTAATACAAACAATAAAAACTTACTAATAAAAATCCTTTGAAACTATCTAGCTCGTTTATAGTACGTATTTAGTTTTGGGTCTATAATAAAATGTTTAACTTTATATTTACTATTTCATTCCTTTTTCGTACAACTACATTTTCATTGCCTCGCTGACCTTGGCTGTTCTACATTTAGTACAATAGCGAACTTTGTACATGTCACACTCACAGTATATTCTGCTTTTATTAAACGCCATTCTATTTAAATGTAGAAATAATTAATTAATGTTAAATATTTTATAGATTCTGAGCTATTTATAAAAATATTCTTTTTCATTGAGTTTACTGAAATACTATTACATCGCTATAAGTACCTACATATAGCGATTTAATTGTGTTTCAGTAAAGTATGTGTAACTTTTAGAAGACGTGGCAGGTCTGGAAGACTTTAAATAGACTCCGAACTCAGGTCTGCCGGAGCAAGTAAAACTTGTTCAGGTGGGGGTTTACAGATGGTACAGATCTGGAATGCTCATGCGGTGTAACCCATACAATGGTCCACCTCACATCATGTCCTGCATGCCCTAACACCTGCACGCAAGAGGACTTGATGGCTGCCTCTGACAATGCAGTCAACGTAGCTGAATTTTGAGCCGCAATAATATAAATTTAACGATGTTTGCCAACGAAACGCTAAGAAGAAGAAGAAGACCACTTACAGACCTCTGTATGTGGTCTTCTAAAAGTTACACAATAAACTGTTTAGGTTGATTTTCTATTCGGTCTTGCCCGCTTGCATGGTGCCACACCATACCTCTACATATATATTCTTCTTCAGTTTTTACTCATCCACAATTGGATTTAAGACTTCTCTTGGCGCACCGTTTGCTGCAGTTCTATGCTAAGTTCATTAACTACTTGTCTGTTGTCTGACCACTGGTTGGTGATCGGGCGGCCTTCTTCTTCTTTCCTTCAAGCTATGTAGCCTGCCCATTTCTACATAAATATGGCTAGTTATTCTTTTACCCACTTCTTTGACCTTCGTTCTAAATCAAACTACGACATTTTTCCTGTCCACTAGTGATAGTGTGAGAGAGAGAGATGGTTAAATGAACACTCGTTCTATCGCTATTGCTTTTTGTTTTACTTGAACCTCATTTGTCAGGATCTATTCGATTATTACTTACTTTATCTTGGTCTAGACCGCTTAATCTTTCCATAATAAACCCTAATAGTAGTACCTAGTACTTTAGCCAACGGCTATAAAAACTTAAGTCCTTGAAAACCTCAGGACTCGAAATTATAATATGAATTCTTTAAAATAGATCTTGACAAATCACCAAAGCCTGTTTACCCAACTTTACTAAGTTGTCTAAGTGAGGTAACAGAGTTGGAGTTATGAAGGACTTTAATTATCGATTGGTTATAATTTCATGGCTATTTTGAGAGACAAGAACAGACGGTGTCTTTAGGCACAGTTTAGAGAATAATAACTAGTCTACAAACGTCAAATAATAAACAAAACACTGTGTTTATGTGCAAGAATAAAACCATAACAAAGAATAAGATACAACATGAAAATCACATGAGAATTTCCTTGCAAATTTTGCTCCAGTGTTTGGTCATGTTTCTTTGTTAGAAATATGATTCCGATTCTGGATAACAGGCTTGTAATTATCATCAGCCTCCTGCAGTCTCTTCTTGCAGCTGGACATACGCCTCTGCAAGTGTATGCCACTTGGCACGATCCTCTGCTAACCTTCATTCCGTGAATTCTTCTTTGACTGCCCTATCTTGCAAGGAAAATCTAATATCGAACAGCCCTGAGTTAGATGGAAAATTAATTCACAGCTTAATTTATACCTAGATTCGAAACATTCTTCTACAGCTGTGTAAAATTTCAAGAAATCTTAATAATTTAGAAATTTAGTACAAGGTTGTTGGGAGTTCTGTCTTTGTGGCTTCTTGAGTAATTACGTATAAAATAGGTAGTTACTGTTACTGGTTGAAGGTGAACAATTAGGTATTAAGTTTATAGTCTTATTTGTTTTATAGATTTTAAACTCAAGGTTTTTGGGTCCAGATTTAAGCCAAGTGGGAGTTAAAGTAGATTTTTAAATGTTTTTTAAACTACGTGGGTGGCAAACAAGCATACGGCTTGTCTTTTGTTAAGCAATCACCGTAGCCTTTAGAAGCTTGCAATAAGCATATGCATTTGAATTGCACTGTTATCTTTGGCTCCATCAAATAAATGATTATTTATTTCTTTTTGTAATACCTGAAGTATCATTTGCGTGTTGCCGACCCTTATTTACACCAGAGCTTTTAAGATGGAATATTCCTGGCATATTAAAAAGTTCTTTTCAAAACGTATCCGTAAATGAGTGTTGGAGACCTGTACTCACACACATGAACACAACTACACTCTTCGAAACACTACGAGTAAGAAGAACGAACAAATAATAATGATAATTTCCTAGACCAATTTCAGCCACGGCGGCCACAAGACCTAAGAGATGTCCTAAATATTGTCAGGGGTCAGCGGATCGTACTCTTGTAAAAAAAGAAAATAAAAATAGACTGTTAACGAGAGATACCGTAGGTTACAAATGGCTACCAAAATAAAATGGAGCTAAAAAACTGGCTAGTAATTAATAACTGTACGCCGATTGGCAGTACGCGCTTTGTTTACGTCACCACCGTTTTTTTTTTCTATTTCTATACGATGGATTGGCAAACCATTTGCATTTATTTGTACACAGTTGAATTTTATTTCACTTTGTATAAAGGCAGTAAAAAGTTTGTAACATTCAATCAAATGTAATTAAAAAATGGAGTGAGATTTATTCGAAAGCTTTTGTGCAATTATTGGGTATTTATTATAAATAAATATTTTAATGAAAAACGTTTCAAAACATTTTCTTTTCTTTTTCTAGGCGGCAAACAAGCATACGGCCTGACTAGTGGTAAGTAGTTGACTAATAAAATTAGAGGCGCTCATAGCTAGGTGCACTCGCTGTTCGGTAAACGATCAGTGGGTTAAGCTACCAAGGGCGTGGTAACCCTATAGATGGGTGACCGCATAGTATTATTTCATCTGAGCGTCTCCGTGCTTCGAAGGGCACGTTAAAAGTCGGTCCCAGCTGTTAACAGTCGTTAGATCACGACAGAGGCCTAAATATGGGCGATCTTAATAACTCTATCACCAAGTTGGCCACTAACCAAACGAGAAGAAGTAGTTGACTAATGACTAAGCTAATAGATATAAGCATTGTTGGCGATACCTGGGTAATCACAGGAAAACACCAGAGTTTTCTAGGGTAATCGTAGTACTTAAAGAAATAAAGATATAAACGAAGTAAGTATATACAATAATCACTCACGAACGTGAGTATTATACTTAACATCATTTAGGTTAATTATTAATTACTTATAAGGTATATTATTTGTCAAGTATTTGTAATTTTTTATTGACTGCCTTGGTGGTCCAGTGGTCGCAGTATGCGCCTGCTGTGCACGAGGTTGTGGGTTCGATTCCCACACAGTACAAAAAATTGTGTGGCCTACTAAGAGGTGTTCTGAGTCTGAGTGTAATTTGTGTCCGTTAATTGTATGTTTGTAAAGTCCCCCGCGACACAGAGCTTGTTCTTTAGTGCGGGAATTGTCTTAAGAAAATTGTTTTGGTACAAAATAAATAAATATATTTATTTTTCAATCAACAAGAAAATTATAATATAATGGTTGTAAGACAAAACAGAGCGGTGGTGGCCGAGTGGGAAAGTAACCGACTTGCAAGCAAGAGGTGCGAGTTCGATCCCGGGCAGTACCAATGTGAATTTCACTTTGTGGAGTTTATATATACTAATCAAATGATTCGCCACCTGCTAACGGTGAAGGAAAACATCGTGAGGAAACCCACATGTCTTAGAAGAAATTCTAATGACATGTCTGATTCACCAACCCGCATTAGGCCCGCGTGTGTGAATTAAGGCCGAAACCCTCTCTCTCTCTTGATAGAGGAGAGGAGACCCGTGCCCAGCAGTGGGACATATATGGGTTCCTATTATTATTATATATTATAAGACAAAACAGGACCTAGCTCAGCGATTAATTGCAACATCGCAGACGCTGCAGCGCTGATCTTCTTACCCACTTTGGGTTTGTTTGTTTGTCACGATTTAACTCAAAAACTACTGAACCGATTTTAAAAATTCTTTCGCCATTAGAAAGTTACATTATCAGCGGGTAACATAGGCTATATTTTATTTCAAAAAATACGGGATCTCTACGAAAACTTACAATTTAACATTTTAAACAAGACTAATAGCTATTAACATATACAGTATTTACAAACTCAATTTCCGAACGATGCTCTTGGAAATTGTGGCCACCAATGTTGACAATAGCACGTTACTAAACGTAATAACAGCTGGTTAAACACTGGTGTGTTTAATATGTAAACACATATGTATAGACGCGTGCGGTTAATATAATGCGAATATATAGATGACAAGTCAATTTTCAATATCCTACTAATAAATTTAAGAGAGGTAGGGCGCCATGTTAGCGAGGAAGCCTGACTGGGAAAGGACCTCTACTATACAGAAAACCACAGCCAAATAACTACACAAAGCGTTGTAGTTGAGTTCCTGTGTGTGACAGGTATTCAGCGCTCATTTAGGGATGCGTTTTATAAGTAACGTATTCCTATCCCTGGCCTACTGCCCAACTTACTACTGCTTAAAGCCCTGGTGTAAAAAAATGGGTTTGCAACACGCAAGTGCTTAACATCAGGCGGGCCGTATGCTTGTTTGCCGCTCATGTAGTATAAAAAAAAATTATAGACGCGAAAATTTGTAAGAATGTGGATTGATGATGTAATGGATGTAGATGTATACGGATGTATGTTTGTTAATCTTTCACGTAAAAAATACTGAACGGATCTGGATAACATTTTGCGCAAAGATAGATTATAGTCCGGAATAGCACAAAAACTTTATCACGATACTCGCTATACTATCCACGCGGGCGGAGCCGTGGGCAACAGCTATTACTATATAGTAATAGCTGTTGCCCATCTGTCTGATATCTGTCTTATTAAGAGTCTGTGCTTTTGAGGATCTGTCTTTTTGAGAATCTGTCCTTTTGAGAATAAAACCAATAAAGCAATTGGATGTTATTTCTTCTATCGTAGTTTATAATAATTTTCTGAATCGATTGACATGATAAAGCAGTTCAACGTACAAATAATGGCATAGTAGTAGACAACGGAAATTGTTGCATGCATCTTTTACGTTGATTGATTGAAAGCGAACCTAATCATCCTTTTGTTTACATAGCTTTAAAATATATTATTATTTAGTACCTACATATAATAATACTTCTTTTTCGCAAAAGTAGATTCAGTAAAATGAAAGTTTCTTTTTTTATGTTCTTATTATATTACTAAACGGGCGAGTAAGTCCGACTAAGGAAGAACTTGCACGTTACAGAAGGCTACAGCCAAAATACTGCAAATAGCGTCTTAGTTGAGTTCCTGTGTGCGAGTATAGGTTTTAAAAAAAAGGCAGTTTTATTGCCCATAGGTTTTTTATACTACCAAGAATAAATACAGGCAATACAGCCCGCCTGATAGATAACTCCTTAGTATGGACTAGCTTAGTCTCAAGTGGAAAAATTCTTAATAAAATGCCTATATTCACTCTTATATTCGTGCTCATTTATGGATGCAGCAACGCGCAAATTATGTCTCCGAAAGTATGTTTTTCATAGGCAAACTGCTTACCATCAGGCGAACCATATACCTGTTTACCACCAAATCGTATAAAAAAAGAACCTATATTAAAATTTTGTTTCTGTTCTTTCCACTATTCGCAATCTTTACTTTCCTCTTCTTACTTTAGTTTAGCTAAAACCTAGCTCTGACTCAGCCTACACGATTTACATTTCTTTTAAACATAAATGAAATCTAATTACCCTAGGGACTTATGAGGCAGTCAAGGTTTACCCAACATAAAAAATGCCTTAAGGTATTTTTTAAATACCTTAAGTAGGTACAAAAGATACGCGATGTTAATTACTGTTTCATGTACTGAAGCTTTGTAACTTTTGAATGTAACAAAGTTATAATTGGGTTGGAAGCCTTAGTCAGGAGTTTACCTAGGTCATATGAAATATGAGCTTTATTTTTAATACATTTTGTTTTATTGGAATTCTGAAGAAAGAAGAGGTCGCTCGGTATTCTAAATTCGAAAGTAATTTTTTACTGCAGTCCTTCTTCATATGAAATTTAACAGTGCCAAATCTCATAATCCTCTGTGCGCTCAATGTAGTACAGAGTTTTTCTTCACGTTTTAATTATATAGATTTCATCTCAACCCATAAACGTCCCACTGCTGGGCACGGGTCTCCTCCAAACATTTGAGAGATTTGAACCTACTATACCACGCTGACCAGACGGGTTGGAATAGGGTTTTATTTCGAGTATTCCCTCTCTTCCAGTGGATATTGTGTGCTAGACTTACTCCCTTAGTCGACTCTTACGACACCCTCGGGATAGAAGGGGGTGGTGACATTTGTATTCTTAATCCGTCACCACACGGATAATATAATATAATATTTTCTTGCACTATCGCATTAGATTTAGTCTGTAATGATAGATGTAAGTGTTTATTGATAAATAAATATATATATCATAGATTTACCAACATTCAAATTCAAGGACATATAGTAGACTCACCAGAAATAAAATAGCTCTTAAAGACATTCTTCAGAGACAATATAACATGAGATCCTTTAAAAAAAGAAAAGAAAAACAGAGACAGAGCACCATAAGAGAAAGAGAAAAGGGATCTTCACTGATCAGAAGACCACAGACAAATAACTATATACATTGATGTGTCTTCATTTATATTGTTATATAATATAAAAAATATAAAATAAAATATTAAAAAAAATATAATACTTTAGGTAGTAAATACAAGCATCCATCGTCTACAATTACTGCATCAGGCGAGCTATATATGTAAATCTTATTTTTTTGTACCTGTAGGGACGCATAACATTCTACACAATCTCAATGTCCAGGCAATCACCTTAGTCACTACGTCACAAGTGCAGTCATCATACTGTAGGTTAACGACAGTAAAATAACTTACGGTCATCGGCCATTGACACTATTAGACTTGTTAAGTATTTGTGCACAAAAAATTAAATAAACGCAGTTTGCGTCACCGTTGTAACAGTATTTTAAATAAATGTGTCACTAGTTTCCGATCACAGCTTTGCCCGCGCGATAAATCCTATTTGGACAATGCTTTTCCGATATAAGAGTAGTCTATGTGTTATTCCAGACTATAATATACCTCTGTGTCAAATTTCATCCAGATCCGACCAGCCGGCGTATTTTTTGGAACGTAGTTCCTCATCGCGCGTTGTGAAAGGGGGCTTCTCTCTCTCTCTCTCTCACTCTCTTATAGAAAGCAAGCCAGATCTCATTATAATAATATATTTATATTAAAATATTAATATTATTAATTAAATAATAATTAAATTATTTAATTATAATTTAATTATTTATTTAACATAATAAAAAATAAAATAAAAATATGTGTGTTATGGAACTTCGTTCCAACCGGGTGTCCCTTGACACCTTAAGTTTTTTTTATACTGCTTGGGTGGGAAACAAACATACGGCCCGCCTGATGTTAAGCAGTTACCGTAGCCTATGGACGCTTGCAATACCAGAGGTATCACTTTTTTTACACCATGTATCCCATTGAGTAACAAACATACATCCAAACTTTCGCATTTATATTACGAGTAGTATCTATTAGCTTTAGTGACAACAAGTTGGACGTTTGCAAAAAGCAAAATATTATGTTTTTAAATCCCAACTAAAGCTTACATTTGCCAGAGCTTGACACATCCAAATCCCATTTTTTGCCTGTTATATCGCGATATTTCTAAATAAAAAAAGTTAGAATATAAAAAATACTCTCGTTATTTGCCCCGATATTATAAACCTTATATAGGTTTGCAAAACCTTTTTCACTGTCAGACCTCAGTTTTTTTTAGTGATTGACACTGAGCGATAAAAATGTAATCAAATTCATGACATTTGCGTGCAGAGTAGTAGTAGGTATAACGCCCGATCAAATGTTTGTATCCATGGGTATAGACAGCTAACAAACATACGGCCCGCCTGATGGTAAGCAGTTGCCGTAGCCTATAAATATTTGCAATAATTGGGTTATTACTACTTGCAAGTTACCGACACAAAATATTGAATACTATTGTCTTGTGGTGGAGTATTATTATGACGGGAAAACGTTTATTTAAAAACGAATACCTGCATTTATTCGGGACCTGTATTTATTTATTTATTATTATTTATTAAATGCTTTATAGTACACCATAAAAATAAATTTTAAGATTCACAATATAAAGTAGATAGTACAATAGGCGGCCTTATCGCTAATAGCGATTTCTGCCAGGCAACCTTTGGATAAACACATGTTGATAGGATTGAATGGTAGTTGTTGCTGTACTAACGCACAGGAACACAATTGCAAGAGGTTTCTAAATAAGATGGTGGATGAAGGCCTTCTCCAGTCAGAATTATGGTCTATAGCTTAATGCAGATATAATTATACTGCTGTTACAGTCTAATATTTCTCGCATAAAGAATAAGCATTGCCATCGCCATTTAACGTAGCAATGTCAGTAGCCTTATTTCTGGGCATGTTCTTAGTAGATGATGATTTGTCCTGGCCGTTTTCAGCCTTGGTGACTGGTTTAATCTCTAATCTTCTGCGAGGAGCCTTCGTTCATGCGCTCGGACGTGGCTGGTATATCCCACTTTGTGGGTGAATGTGCGGAGACAGGTGGAGCATGTTAAGATTTCTCTTTATTCAAATCCTACATACAAGATACGAGACGCGAAATGCGTTATATTTGTAAATACGCAAAAAAATACAAACTATTACATCCGCCAGATGGCGACACAGCATTATATTATTATTTACACAATATATTATTATAACGACGGTAATAGCAAAACAGTTATCACGTACAATGAGTGCACACGAATTTTCTTTGAAGTCTCGCTAAATAATGTGAATAAACTTACGAAGAATTTTTATTGATCATGTGCAGATTTAGTCCAACCGCCTGAATGAAGATGTCCATGGTGATCTGTGAACAAAAGATATATCATTATAGTTATTATTGGCTTTTGAATGAAGTGAATAACTACGGTGACATTCAAGCATATGGTCCACTACTGGTACCACTGGTAAGCAGTTATCGTAGCCTATGGACACTTGCTATAACAAGGGGATCACTCGTACGTAGGTGACATTTATAATTGCATCAAAGTTTTATGTTATGGGTCGGTTTACGGTTACTTTCCCACGCGTTTAGGCTTTCTTAACCAATACCAAAAGTAATTGAGGAGACGTATTTCATTTAAATTAATTAGGTTGTGGAATGAGCTCCCTGCCAAGGTTTTCCCGAGACACAGAGCATGGGGTTCTTCAAGAAACGAGTTACAAGGTATCTAAAGGGTCGGCAACGCGCGAGTGATACCCCTGGTGTTGCAAGCGTCCATAGGCTACGGTACCTGCTTACCATAAGGCGGAACGTATGCTTGTTTGCCTCCTTGGTAGCATAAAAAAATAGGGTCCTTCCTGCTCAGGAGAGGATACGTTAATGTAATTGGCTTACGTGATTTTACGTATGTAGCTATTCATATGTCTGATTAAGGATATTCTGCCTAGTTTAGGATCATCTGATCCTAAATTAGGCAGAGCCTACTATTGTAATCAGACAACTGATAAACATACTTTTATATTTCTAAATACCAACATATACATAAATTACACCTGGGTGGGAATCGAACCCACGACCTTCGGGGTTCGATTCCAGCCAGGATAAATATTTGTGTTTTGAGCACAATTGTTTGCTCTGTGCCTGGGTGTAATTTATGTATATTTTGGTATTTAGAAATATAAAAGTATGTTTATCACTTGTCTGATTACAATAGTAGGCTCTTAGCAGTCTGAATTACTAACCACAATATTTTATAAACCTGTAGGACGTCACAGATTTTTTTAAATGGAGAGAAATTGAACGAACTGTTTCGCGACTCTTATTTACTCAGGTAAACAAATATAACAGTAATATTTAAATATCGTGATAATTCATTTGACGGTTCATGCTGATCTTGTTGAGGAGCATGTAGGGCGTTGATAACAGCAAAATAGCGTGCGTAACTTAAAAGGTTTTTGAGCAAAATCTGTTTCATTTATCACAATGAAAATTATATATGTTGTTCATCTCGATATTTACGATAATATAGTTGTCTCCAAAACACATTTAATTAAAATAAACATACATTAAAATAATGCCAAAGTCACCACTTAAAATATATTTATAGAAAAAAACTCGTTTATTTTTTGAATTAAATTGGTATCCAATGTTAGGGGTATTACCTGATTATAATTTTTTTTTAAATAGTATCATTTTATGTTTTAAATTATGCCACTACTTTTTTAGTAATTATTATTTTTCTCAACTCTGTAGGTACTCAAATTCAGCGGTGCGCCGATCCGTTTGTATTATGCTTCTCTGTCATACCTATGCAGATCGAAAGGGACCAAATTACAATTTAATTCTCATGGTCATTGGCGTATTAAGCATTAGCCGCTCAGAACGATGCCTCTATATAAAATAAGGTTAAGACCCAATTTTATCGCCAAAAGAAAATACATAAAATTATATGTATTTTTTTTCTTCTAGGGTGGCAAACAAGCTTATAGCCTGCCTGATGTTAAGCAGGTACCGTAGCCTATGGACGCTTGCAATATCAGAGGTATCACTTGCGTGTTGCCAACCTATTTTTTTACACCAGGGCTTTAGGATGTAGTATCCCTGGGATAAACGTTTCTTTCAAAACGCATATAATATGTAGATGCTTATGTTATTGTTTTTCTCTTGACTTAGTAACCCTAGGCATTTTTTATAATGTAGCAAAATCAATATCTTGTTGGTATAAAGTATCAAAATCAATCAACTCTACAACGGTCCACCCTTTTAGAATCAATTTGCTCAAATTTCCAATATACATACGATTAACAGGAACTTCATCATGCTGTAAGGTGCGGCGAAGAACTAGGCCACCATTAGAACCCTCCTATTATCACGCATAAGAATTATAAATTATATTATAAAGAAAGAAAACGGTAGAGTATAGGCGTAGGCAGAGATTTTGGTACGACTATTCCTTCGATCCAAACATGACATACTTAATTCGCTTCCTCTACATTCATCAACCTCAAATATTATATAATTCAATAAATAATATATTATGTGGATATACTACACTATGCGCTCATACACAGCAAACTACATAAACGCAATGAGTACGGACAAAAACTCACTTATCCGGGGTCAAAGATCAGCATACCTTCGGTACAAAAACTCATTTTACTTACCATGGCTAACCAAGTGGTAAATAATACTCAGCTGTATGGGGATATTGAATAAATGCGTCATCGAACTAATGTTATAATGTAGTATTTAATATCGACTTGCCGTGTGGTGATGGATTAGGAATACAAATGCCTTCACCCCGTTCCACCCCGAGGGTGTCGTAAGAGTCGACTAAGGGAGTAATCCAGGAAGACAATATCCACTGGAAGAGAGGGAAAACTCGAAACAAAATCCTATACCAACACGTCTGGCCAGCGTGGTATAGTAGGCGATATCCCTCCAAGTGTATGGAGGAGACCCGTGTTTAGCACTGGGACGTTTATGGGTTGAGATGATGAATAACGACTGGCCTGATGATCTAGTGGTTAGTGACCTTAGCTGCTAAGCCGGAGGTCGTGAGTTCGATTCCTACACGGGACAAAACTTTGTGTGATTCATAAATGTTTGTTACGAGTCTGGGTGTAATTTGTGTCCGTGAATTGTATGTTTGTAATATCCCCGCGACTCAAAGCTTGTTCTTTAGTGCAGTTGTCTTTTTAAAAACAAATCAATAAAATACATCTACATACATACTATAAAACATATATTAAGAATAATAGTGGAGTAAATTTTAAAATACAGAGAGGAAGAGCATCTTCCAAGCAAGCTCGACTGGGTCGAACCTCTACCTACCTCACGGAAAACTAAATCCAAAAACTACATAGACAGCAGTGGTAGCTGTGTTCCTGGAAATAAATACTCATGGGAAACTTTAAAAAAAAGTAATTATCTTGTTTCCTACCCGTAAAGGTGTGTCTAAATTCTAAGCATAAATCGGCAATGGTGCGTGGCAGACGCGCGAAAACTTTTGGTACGCCGTGAGTAATAATATGTAGGGTCGACATATTGCTTCCGTGCAAACGTCCATAGGCTACGGTAACTGCTCACCATCGGGCGTTTCGTACATTTATTATCCGTCGTGGTATAAAATAATAACAATGACAAATGAAGAGCAATAGTCGTAAGGTTCAAAATGGTTTCAATGTTACAAACAATTTGCGTACATTGTGGTGAATGAAATAATTCTTACATTGTTAAAGTGCTGCAATTCTAGAATCAACACAATGTAGAAATTCCATAAAAAACACTCTTTGAAATAGGGAGGAAATGCATATATTGCATGCATTATTTGACCATACTTTAACAACATAATGTAGTAAACTCACGTGAAAGCCCATCGACTACCGTTTATGCCAATAGTCTAGCGAGGCAGACCAATCAAACGCAGCATATATGTACTTAGCTGTAATAGTATTTATATTGTAGCAATTATTTTATTATTATTTCTAAATGCACTTTAGACATTAGGGTACTGAACTGTCTGAAATTAAATAATGATTCACAAAAAAATAAAAATTAAACAACTGAACATCGATAAACAAAAGAAAAACAATAAAAACACTTTTGTGTAACAAATGTAATATTATTTTTTGTACACAATTTTTAAACATCCAACAGTTCCACCTCACTTAACAGTTGTTGATTTTAGTAAAAATAACCATTAAAATATCATTAATAATGTGTCAGCAAAAAAAACTGTTCACATCATAATTATTTTTATATAATTGTATTTTTGTAACAATGTTAAATATTGTGAGAATTTTTGACATTGTGTTTCACGTGTGAGGCCTTTTGTAGGTAGGTAGTTACTATACGTACTACCAACCTACAAATATTTATATTATCTACTACCTTACGCCCGCAGCTCTGCCTGAGTGAAGGATAAGAGTAAGAGATACCTCTCTTACTCTTATCCTTCACTCAGGCACTCGGCAAGCACTCGCTAGTATGGTGCCCTGCCGGGCACCATACTAGCGAGCAAGCCTGACTGGGAGGGCGAAAGACCTCCACTTTACAGAAGACCACAGCTAAATAACTACACACAACAGTGTAGTTGTGTTCCTGTTTATGAGTACAGATCTCCAGCGCTCATTTAGGGATACATTTTGAAGAAACGAATCCCTACTCCCATAAAGCACTGGTGTAAAAAATAGGTTGGCAACGCGCAAGTGATACCTCTCGTATTGCAAGCGTCCATAGGCTACGGTAACTGCTTAACATTAGGCGAGCCGTATGCTTGTTTCCTACTTTTAATGGACAGAAATGATAAAGATACGTATAAAGTGAGCAGTTTAGTTTAGTTTTAATAAATGTATGATGGTACCTACCTATTGTTATTTATTCTGTGGTATGATAATAAATCTTATAAATAAAGGTGTTTTCCCTAATAATTACATTATCAGAAGAAAAACAACTTCTTGATTTACTATGTTTTTCTACCTTCATTACAGATTTAGAATGAACGCTGTAATCAGCCTTTGAATATTTAATTCATTCGATTAGCTTCACAGATTAGTATAATTTATTGCCTTAGTTTCAAACATTTGTGTTTGTTAAGTTATTGGCATTAGAGACGTAAATCCTTAGTAGAAAAATTACGTTAGCTTCAAATGTCACTAGGCAATTATGAACCTCAGCTGTTAAGAATAAGATGTAAATTGCAAAACAAACACGCTGCAACTTAAGTCATTTTTCCATCGAGGGTGCTAAATATAAGTTGTCAAATGATTTGCTAAAACATATAAGTGAACTAAATACTGCCCATAGTTTTACCCGTGTAGATGCTACTTATCGCTATAAAAAGTACACTAAGTTCTTGTCCATAATACCAGCTATCGCATTGCCAAATTTAATTAAGATTTGTCTAGCCGTTTAGTCATAAAAAGTAACAGACAGTCGGATTTATAAAATATTTCGGGATTCGTTTTAGAGCTGTTATACTGTACGAAATCTTACTTAGAAAAATAACCTATAACATCTTTAGACTACGGTTACTGCTTACTTGAGCCTTACCTTACCTAATAGGTCTTAAACTAGGTCACTATAATAAATTGTTGTATCAATTAAATATTGCTAATAAGCAATATGCATACACGTCAATGATCTAAAGACGTATCGAAATTACAAAAAACGTATCGAAATTGGATTACCATTGGATGATAAACTTGTAAAAAAAACCAAGAAGAATATTCCATAATCGGTTTCAGAATTAAACGTAGGCGGTAGCAGAACTTGATCCGAAATAAAATTAACTTGATCCTTTAATATGATGACTCGAATTTGGGCTTACAGAGAGATTTCGAATGAAGTAAGCGAGATATTTAATTTTTGCTTTCAGTACCAACACAAGGAAAAGTAGGACATCATACAAGTAAGCAAGCCCGACTGTAAAAGGATTTCAACCATACAAAATACTAAGCCAAATAACAACACACAGGGAAATTCTGTTAAAACGTCAGTCGTTTGAGTGAGAAAGGGAGACGGAGCTATATAGCGTGTATAGATCTGTCCCTCTTTCTTGTTCCCGAAAAACAGAGAGGTACGGCACCATACTAGCGAGCAAGCCTGACTGGGGAGGGACCTCACACCTTACACACAGGAATACAACCACACAGCGGTGTGGTTGTATTCCTGTGTGTGAGTAGAGGTCTAAATTGCACAGTTAGGGATGCGTTTTGAAAGAAACGTTTTCCTATACCTGGGATACTCCATCTTTAAGCCACGCAAGTGAACCTCCGGCATAGCAAACGACCATAGGCTATGGTAACTGTTTACCATCAGGTGGGCCGTACGCTTGTTTTCTACTTTTAAAGTGTAAAAATAAAAAAATGTTGAGAGGGACGGAACTATACACGCTATATAGCTCTGTCTCCCTTTCTCGTTCGAACGCACGTCATTGTAAGCCCCCTGGACGTAGTAACTATTGAGTAATCTGTGCCCCTGGTATTTGTGTGTATTGTTAGCCAGCTTCCAAAATGGTGTTGTAATATTCAAAATTGAAAGAGCTATATACCACCATCTAAGCACAATACTATTGTTTTTGATACTCATCACTAGATATAGACTTACTCACGCTATAATGATTGTCTTTTGTCTGTAAAATTTCTCAATAAGAATAAAACTACATTTTGTTACAAGCTTTATTAATTTTATTGAATAAATTCATCAAGTTCTTAATATTCTGAATTACCCTGTACTACGTAAAATACAACACCCTGGTGTTAAAAATAATAAGTCTTCAACTCGCGGGTTTTACCCCATATAATACAAGCGTCCATAGGCTACGTTAACTGCTTACCATCAGGCGGGCTGTATGCTTGTTTGCCACCTAAGTAAGTTATATTTAAAATATGCCTCCAATCATTTACAGTTTAGGCATTGCTATATGATCTAAAATGTATTAATCAAATGCAGGATATTAAAGTATTTCTCTGGTTCCTGCCATAATTCATTCCGACATCCCGTCTTTAACGATTCCGGTATTCAATAGACATTTTTTCGTACTCACACAGAAGCGGCACGGTAAATAAAAAAGAATAGAACGATTAAGTTTTACCTAATAGAAATATAAAAGTAAATTAAAATAAAGGATAATATCAAATTATTTTAATGAATGCTTACGAATTTTTCTTAAGCTACTTTTATACCGATCTCTATGCCATTTATCCAGAACCCTCTAGGCATTTCAGCGTAACAAATACATCAATCCAAACTATCGCATTTATAATATTAGTATATATTATGTATATTAAAACTCCGTGTGGTGATGGATTAAGAATACAAATGGTGGCTATGGTCGTTTGCAATACCGGAGATTCACTTGCGTAGCTTTAAAATGGAGTATCGCTGGGATAAGAAAGCGTTTCTTTCGAAACGCATCCCTAACTGAGCAATTTAGAGCTTTACTTACACACAGGAACACAACTACAACGCTGTGTGTAGTTATTGTCTTCTGTAAGGTGGAGGTCTTTTCTCAGTCGGGCTTTCTCGCTAGTATGGTGCCCTACCTCTCTGTTTTTTGGGAATGAGTAACACCAAGTATTCCAGACTAAGCAACATTTTCTGATGCTCTGTCTGGTTTACTATATACTATCTGAATACGGAAACTTAATGGTCAATATCAAAACTTTACTGCCTATTTATAAGCAATAGTATGGCCAATATCTTGTGATAATTGTTCCTTGTAACATTCCAGTCACGCAACCACCACTTTGTTTTACGACTACATTGTTAGAGCATTTATAGCGCAACTCAATGTTACATGCAATTTATATCGAGACACAATATAATCCTACTAATATTATAAATGCGAAAGTTTGTAAGAATGGATGGATGGATGTTTGTTACTCTTTCACGTAAAAACTACTGAACGGATCTGAATGAAATTTGGCACAGAGATATATTATGGACTGGAATAACACATAGGCTTCTTTTAACAGTGATAACCGACATCTAAGCGGGCGGAGCCGTGGGCAACAGCTAGTATATTATATTACACCAAATAATATATCTATAGGTATATACGGCCTAGTTTTATTTAAGGGCCCCTTTTCCCGAAAGTTTAGGCATTTTACGCACGGAGACGGCTTGCGCCCGCGTTGCACAGGAGCCGTTGCGATATGAACTCCGGTGACCTATGGCGGCGGGCGAGCACGCCACAGTATAAATAATCAGTAGTTCAAATATTATTGGCGAGCTGGTAATAAGAGGTAGTTTGTAACAAAAACGTATAGCTTGATGTATGTCCACTGCACTATTGACTGTAAACACTAATACACTTATATTGTTATGAATGTATTGACAAAGCAAGCGATGATCTAATATATAAAATTCTCGTGTCACAGTGTTTGTAACAAACAAAACTCCTCGGAAACGGCTTGACCGATTCTTATGAAATTTTGTATGTATATTCAGTAGGTCTCGGGAATAGGAGGTCAACTATTTTTTTTTGGTAGTAGGTAGGTAGGTAGTAGGTAGATTTATACCTAAATCGATTTATGGCGTATTAGCATCTATGGGAGTGTGAGGTAGCTATTTTTATTTTACCTAATATGCAAATTTAATAAGCATTTTTTTTGTTCTACCACCTTATGATAAGCAAGCATACGGCCCCCTTGATGATAAGCAGTTACCGTAGCCCATGGACGCTTGCCAAAGGTATCACTTGCGTGTTCCCGACCCATTTCATTCCTATCCCTGGGATAGGAAACGTTTCTTCCAAAACGCATCCCTAAATGAGCCCTGGAGTACTTATACTACTCACACACAAGACCACAACTACACCGATATGTGTAGTAATTTAAGTAAAGATTCGGGCTCTTCTCGCTGATAAATCGCCGGAATTAGTACGTTTCACTTTCATAACAATTTTGTTTATATTTATAAATTTTATTTATGTAAGTAGGTACTTATATTTATTTTATATATTATATATACCACAGCATATATATTCATTATATTTTTTTTTAGATATTGTTGAATCTATATCCTTACTATCTTAAATTTGTTTCTTTGTCTTATCCAATTTTTTTTTGTTTTTGAGTGCACCTACTACCTATGTTCATCTCTGTATCACCCAAGGTCGACTGGTAGAGAATACCTATGGCATTAAGTCCGCTTGTGTGCGATTGTGCATAAAGTTTTAAATAAATAAATAATTTGGCTGTGGTCTGTTAATATTATGATCATTTTTGTTTTTTGTACTTACCTAGCCTACAAAAAAGTAGTACCTACTACTTTTTTGTAGGCTAGGTACCATGTTATGGCATTAGTTTCCACCCACGGCTTCACCCGCACCACAGATTACTAAATAGTTACTACGTAACAGATACATCACTCCCATACAAAAGCGAAAGTACCTACGCCATAATAGCCTGCAAAATCTTAATAATAGTACCTGCTGTTCGCAGCGAAAAGAAATGTACCATAAGTACGCGCATAAAGAGTCGAGATTGTGTTGCCCGCCGTGCGACTTACGTGCAAGCTCATCATCGCACGAATGTGGTAGGGTTGTCTTTCTAACTTTCTCGTAAATTTTTAAGGAAGAGTACCTACACACAAGAAGCATTTTAAAATTACTAGTTACTACTAACTGAAGCCAGCTAAAATGCGTCCCTACTTTCAAATAACGTAACGTACCTTTCTTCATCTTTCGGCAATGAAAAAAAGTATTTTTTTTATCCAACGACTTCACAATAATCAACTATCGTGTCGTCAAAACTTAATATACGTAGTGTACGTAAATATCGGAATAATGCGTTTTGAGCGGGAAACGTGTTGTGCGCGCTTTGTGTCACGTGCGGCAGCCCACTGGCGATCGGCTCGGTTACGAGCTACATAGCGATAGGCACATAGCGCGTGACCTTGAGCGAGTGACGGAGGCCTGCCCGCACTTACAAACCCAGGCAGAAACAAGCAAGAAAAAGCTCCATAGGTACTTAGGTACATCAATTCATCCAAACATTCGCATTTATAATAATAATATGTATTAGAATAGATATGGTATGCCAATGTGTTCCTATATTTGTCTAATAATAACATATTCTACAAATGAACAATAATATTATAACACCAAAAATCTTACCGTAATATAACAATAAAGTTTACGCACCCTGCACTGTGCCGAATATACTTCACGAACAATGTATGTATGTGTGCGAGGATCACGCACACACGCGCACTCCACGGCCGGTCGACCGATAATTACCTAATCTGTAGCTGCGCTATTTTGTGAATACGCTCTTAATACTCTTTCAAATTTCCACGCGAACGAAGTCGAGGACAACAACTAGTCAATAAATAAATATCGTTGGCTTGTATCGTGGACACCAGATAGTTGATATAATACATATATACTTTTTTTGTAAATACTTATTATGTATAGGTACTTATTATGTATAAACATTAATCACTCGGAAACAAATGTCCATGCACATTTGCCCTTACCGGGATTCGAACCCGGGACCCTAAGTCCGTAAGGCAGCCTCACTACCGCTGCGCCATTCTGATCCTCAGTTAGTATGTATAAATATGTAAAGGTGAATGTTTTCATTAAAGATATTAAAGATTCAAAATTCTAGTCATACTGACTTCGCTATTCTGTGTAGAGAAAAACATTACAGTATTATATTGTGACGTATTATATTGTGGCGACGATAATGTGGTCGCGAGCAAAAATTGCGTAGGTCCTCCCTCGATGACGTCCGGCAGGACACTGGCGCGGTGCGCGCGTCGCGCGCGATCAGTTTTTCACGTATTTATTTTATATAAAAAAAAAATAAGTGCAATTTTATAAATCTATCCAATAATATCCTTGTCAAACCCGATTAGTAAATGAAATGTTAAATTTTCATACAAGTTGCGTTCCCCCAAGTCTCATACAACTTGAAATACTTTCAAAATCGACTTAACTTCAGACTTCTTTTTTATCGAGCAAAAAGTAAAATTTTGCGTTTTTAACCAAAAAAGTCACTATATCAAACATGTATCTGTACTATATATTTTTTTGCGAATTTTAATATATTGATTTCTCTGAAAACAACTCGATCTAGAAACGTTAATTTCGGAAAAGGGGCCCTTAATTCTTTTTATACTACACTAGCTGTTGCCCACGGATTCGCCCGCTTGGATGTCGGTTATCGCGATAAAAAGTATAGTAGTCTAGAATAGCCTATTCGCTATTTCAGACTATAATTTATCTCTATGCCAAATTTCACCCAGATCCGTGAAGTAGTTTTTACGTGGAAGAGTAACAAATATCCATTCATACATCCTCGCAAATGTATAATATATATATATATATATATATATATATATATATATATATATGTATGAGTTGACGTAAGTTTACGTCATGGCACTGTAAACTTATGTCAAATTCCATACATTTGCTTTCTATTCTACTCGTTTCATTATTTTTTTCATTTTTCAATGGCATTAACGGTAGTCGAATTAAAATATTAAAAATGGCAAATGTATAGGATTTGACGTAACTTTGCGATCCAAATCCCATACAGGCGCCCCAAAAAGGCTGATCAGAAGCCAGAAGATCCTTAGGTGATCCAGCAGAATTAGGTACGGGAGATGGCACTCAGATTGAGTAAAACTGGCTGTCGCTGAAAACCAGCGTTATTATGTTTTATGCAAAGTAGCATTATGCTGAACGGTGGCCATTTTAAAAATAAATTAATTTTCTTTCTTCTTTCAGAAAGGTTTTAATTTGGAACCCACGGACTGGAAATTTCAGTTCTGGGTAGGCCTCCAACAAAGTGAAATTACGACCTGGCGAAGGTTGTGGGCAGCCGATGGACAGCCTCAACTAAAGACCGAATACTAAAGAAATGTTTGGATAGGCCTATGTCCAGCTGTGGACTTTATCTTGCTGAGATGATGAAAAATTTGATCACTCATTAAATAAATAATTATGGATATTAATTTTCCCTCCATAAGCATGAAACTGTGACTAAAACTTCTAAGACAGTAAACTTCGTCCTCGTGAATTTTATATACCAAAGTCGTTACAATTCGTTGACTTTCCACCCCTTTGCGTCACCCTATAAATTTTTATTAAGGCCAATTATTCGGCCAGGGTCAAATTTTAAGCTGAAGGTGCAGAGATAAAACTTCAACGGTGGTCAACAACTTTTTTTTATGCGGATTTATTTAAAGAAAAATTTTAAAGCAATTTTTTTTTGTACTACATGGGTGGCAAGTGGCAAACAAGCATACGGCCACGGCCCGCCTGATGCTAAGCAGTTACCGTAGCTTATGGACGCTTGCAATACCAGATACATTGATATATATGTGTTCCACTTGATAGGTAATAACCGCGAAAAAGAGATACCCAAAACAATGTTAGACCCGGTCTAACCTATATGCCTGTGTCTGTGGATTGCAACACCAAGCTTTTCAATGCAAGCTTGCGAATTTTTAAGTTTAAAGATGAGCGAAATCCGTCGCGAGTTCATAGCTCGGGGCGACCCACCAGTTTGTTTCGTCTTATTTGAAATGAACACATTTCTAGTACAAAATTAATAGGAAGCCTGGTCCTATATATACATAACTAATAGTCGATGACGTAATACACCTGTCAACTACTAATAATAATATCATCCACTACGTTTAACTGTCAATCGAAGTTGTAATTACAAAGTCAACGTGTCTATTCGTGTTATTATGGTTCAAGTTCTCGATAATCAACTAACACTATTGCCACGGTGGTTCAGTGGTCGATGTGTGTGACTTGCTGATTATGAGGTCAAAAAATAATATAGAGAGAATGAAAGAAACATCTATTCATCCTCGCACATAACTTAAAAATAAAAAATAAACAAAATTAAATCTAAGAAAACAATAAAAAACTTAAATAAGATCTAATTATATATACAGGTAGGTATAAAAAATAATAATATAATAATATTGTCGGGACAACTCACACATCGCTATCTGATCCCAAACTATGCAGAGCCTGTACTATGGTAACCAGAAAACTGATAAACATACCTACTTATATATTTCTAAATACATACGTATTATAGATAAATAACACCCAGACACAGAACAACCATTCGTGCTCATCACACAAAGATTTGTCCTGGGTGGGAATCGAACCCACGACCTCCGGCGTAGCAGTCAGAGTGACTAATCACTAGACCATCAGGCCAGTCGGTCGAGTCGTATAAAAATATATAAATCTAAAACTAAACAAATAATTAAATGAAGACAGAAAATAAATAAAAAATAATTAGTATAAAACAAATAATATAAGGGTGCGAGTCCGAAAAGGACGCCATCTTAGCATATTGCTCTATACTATATTGGGTTTTTCTGCCAAAGAAATTCATCGTAGATGCCCGGAGTTTCGATATTGGCGGTGTTTACACCTACGTGCATCGGAAAACATGTAAAGCTATTGATTCTACGCCTGATCTCTCTACGGTCGTGTCAGATTGGCGTCCCATCGGACTATGAGAGATAATTATGTCACTATATATTTGTTATGTCAATTGTATTATTTGCTTTTCTTTCATTTCTATGCAGACCGACATAGACTAAATGACTTTTTAATTCTCAAGGCCGTTGGCACTTATCACCGTCTTAAGATGTCAACTGTATTTTTCAGCCATTGTTTATTAATAAATTGTTTTAGTAATTATCTCTTTTTTTTATAATGTTGTCAATTGTAAAATTTAGGAAGTCAGTTGTTCTTTTAGTCTCACAGTCAAAACTTATGCTGATACTATATCCTTACTAATATTATAAATGTGAAAGTTTGTGAGAATGGATGGATGGATGGATGTTTGTTACTCTTTCACATAAAAACTACTCAACGGATACGGAATAACACATAGGCTACTTTTTGCAGCGATAACCGACATCCACGCGGGCGGAACTGCGGGCAACAGCTAGTCTAATATAAAATCAAATCAACAATATAAATGAATTTCTACTAAATTATACAAAGTCAATACTAAAATAGACCGCAATGATGATCAGAAAGCTTTACTCGGTGACGTAAAATATGATCAACGTACAAGACATGTGAGTAAACAACACCGTTTAGACATAGTTTAAGAAAATTATAGCTAGGTCACTGCGCGTACGTAGTAGCACTTTACGAAAGGCTGTGTATATATGCTATATTTATAAGAGAGGTAGCACGTAATACAAGTGAAAACGCCCCACTGGCTAAGAGCCTCAGAACAGAAGAAAGAGGAAAGTACAGAAGACCATAGTTAAATAATTACACACAACGGTACAGTTGTGTTTCAGTGCATAAAAATTATTTTGTCTTCTTTAAAAAAGAAAAACTATCGCACCATGAAACAATGCCCTGTGTCGCATGGCATTTTACAAACTAAATTGTAACTAAAACTAAATTTATGGATTAAACCCACAACACGCTGCGCTATGGAAAATAACGAGGTAACCATTTAAACCACTGAACCAACCGTACAGTCAAATAAGAACTGGCAAACTCAAAATTCATATTTATTCATTTAGATAACAAAGTAACACTTATGAAGGTCATAAATTATGAATAAGCCAGAAAGATGATGTCAGCTAAACTTGCCTACGGCTAGTTCGCTGATGTAGAGCCTCGAGAAGAACTAGCAAGAAACTCAGGCCACTCTTTTTAATCGCCAGATAGATACAATCTTTTGTAAGAACACAGCTACATTTGCCTGTGGTCTTTAGTAATGTAAAGGTCCTTATCTAAACTAGCTTGTTTGCTTGTATGGTGCAATTTATATAGAGTGAACTAGCTGAAGTTTTTTAACCTGTGGTTTTGGTTTAAAAGGAATTAATCGTCGGTTTGTTTGTACGTAAACATGGCCGGGTTAGTGCTATCGATTGTAGTATAGTGTACAAAATAAAACTAAATACGGATGGTGTTAACTCTGCGAATAGTTTGTTGAATAGTTTTTGAAAAATCCTGCCTTGTATTTAAACACAGACTGGACGGTTGCTTCAGTGGCTTAAGTGGTACTGTGCGGTGTGTTGTGGGTTCGATCCCCACATAGGATAAAAAATTGTGTGATCCACAAATTATTGTCCCGAGTCTGGGTGTACTTTGTGTCCGTTAATTATAATATGTTTGTAAATTCTTCCACTTATTTGTTCCCTAGGGTCTCTTTTAAAAAAGTAAAGTAAATTTTAGGGGATTAAAATTAGTCTACTCGATTTTGCCATACATAAACAGCACGCTAGTTTTTTTTTTGAGATGAGAATATTAATTAATGTTTAACACGACCAAGGTTAACCTTAACATTGAACAGAAAGGTAAATTGTTTTGTTTTTCTACCATGGTGGTAAACAAGCATACGGCCCGCCCGATGGTAAGCAGTAACCGTAGCTTAAGGATGCTTGCAACCCGAACTATTCTATAAACACATCGACGATTTGGATAATTCTTTCCAAGTTGGACTAGCTGGATGGTATGCCATCTAGCTAGTCCAACTTGGAAAGGATCTCTAATCTCTACCTCACACATTTGTAAGGTAGAGATTCGCAAGTTACAAGTTATGTTCCTGTGCGTGACTCAAAGGTACAACTCTCCATTTATAACTGCTTCAAATCAGGCAGATCGTAAGCTTCTTTGCCACCTAAGTAGTATAAAAAACGATAAAGGGTATTTACAAATCACACGTCATTAACGTGTTTTGATTGGTCAATTATAACGACATAATTTTACGAACCAATCAGAGCTCTTAATTCTTGTCTCTCGCTATAAAGATGCACCACTGCTTACGGCACATTTATGGCAGCAAGGTCTATTATCTAACTAATCAATAAACAATTGCAGCATATTATTAATCTGCGTTAATATCCCATCAACGCAATCAAGTGCGTTGTAGATCATAGACGACTTTGTTGACCTCTGACAGCTATGTACGGTGCCTTAAGTGTTATATCTTGTTCACTGCTATAAGTACAAGATTTTATTGTTTTTAGTACTTGTAATGATTGCCTCATATCTACTTTATATTAGCGCAAGCTAAGAAGCAACTGCGCGGTTCTTCTTTTTCTTTCTCGCCATATCCCGCTACACGGGGTCGGCTTTCTTAATCAGACGGCGCCACTTCTGCCGGTTACTTGTATCGTCCACTGTAAGGGACATACTCTTCATGTCCTTTTGGACAGTCGTTAGCCATGTCACTAAGGGTCTTCCTCTTTGTCGTTTTCGTGTTGCTGTACAGGATATGCACTTTTTTACTACGTAATCGTCAGGGCGTCTTATCACGTGTCCGTACCATCTCAGTCTTGCTTCTACTATTTTATCCGCTATAGGTGTTACCTTCATGCTTCCCCTTATGTATTCGTTGCGGACCTTATCCTTCATCGTAACTCCTGCAGACCATCGCAACATTCGCATTTCTGTGGTATGAAGTTTTTGTGTGTGGGTTTGTTTAGCCGCCCACGTTTCGCTACCATACAGTATAGCTGGTCTGACAGCAGTTTTATATACCTTTCCTTTGATCTTAACAGGTACTTTTGCTTCACACAGAACTTCCGTAAGTGATCGCCATTTACTCCAGGCTGTGGTTACTCTATGCGTGACGTCCGCTTCGCGACTGCGCGGTTCGATAGAATGAAAGAAAGGAAGAATGCAAATTAGTAATATGGGTCATGGGTATAGACATTATGAAGTGCAATAAACGTATTAAGTATAAAAGAGGCTGTTTCCGTCAACTCATAGATAAGTGATTAGTATCTAAAACACTACAGGATTCTTCATGTCTCAGAAAGCACGTAAAGCCGTAGAGAGTTCCCAAAAATAAATCCCTATTTCTCTTAGTCACGCCATAATTTGAGAAAGTCTACCGATTTCATTCATCTTTGTTTTAAAGTTTCCTAATACTTTGGAGCAGGTTATAAGTAAATTGTTTGACCCGAAGGGCAGGTGGGTTTCTTTTTATATTATCACGATGACAAAGAATCGTAGGGCCCATCTGATGGTAAGCAGATACCGTAGTCTATGGACGCGCGTTGGTTGCCCGCTTAAGGATTAAATATATTAAATTTGTAGCCTGAGCGGTTTAGGCTCTACGTTGATGAATCAGTCAGTCGGAATAAGCTATTATTCTACCTTTTAAAATAACAGACATAAAATATTTAACGTTACATAACACACTTTCTGTTTCCTATTATGAAAAAGCTAGCATTTACACTAACCTCTCAATCTGATACGGGATATACGGATCCGATGACGTTTCACATTGTCACATGGATACATCCAAGATATGACGACCAGAGCTCAAACCAGGTCACTGTTGCATCAGCTCCTACTACGTTCGGATAAAGAACTGCTGTGAAATAGTTTTCCGTTCGGAAGCTTCTGTTACTCGTAAATTCGCGTCGATGAGTAGCTACTCAAATGTAAAATTAGAGATTTCTTTCTCCAGTATGCTTTAGTAATCTTTTGACAAAGTTCGTATATCGACACAATGGGAATGTTGTATTTTTTTCTTTTTGGCACAAGTCAGAATTACCTACCCGATATATGTACAGCCAAAGTGCCAAGCTAAATAGTAGTAATAATAAGTGTTTTAAATGTTTAAATAGGTACTGAAATTTGAAATGATTTGTGTGAGCCAAAGACCTTATAAAGTTTCGAGTCTGGATTTTGGGTGTAGGTATCAACTTTGTAATGCGACACTTTGACACAAGGCTTGTTCCGTGCGGGAGTAGTCTTTTAAAAATCAATTTATATTTTTGATTTACGATAGAAGAAAATAGAATATTTGAAAAGAGAAATTTTATTTTATTCTTTTTCTTCTTCGTGCCAATGTGTCGTGAAGTTCAAAATTTTGCAAATTTATCTTCATTAGTTAGTGTTTTTTTTTATACTACCAAGGAGGCAAACAAGCATACGGCCCGCCTGAAGGTAAGCAGTTACCGTAGCCTATGGACGCTTGCAACACCAGGGGTATCACTCGCGCGTTGCCAATCCTTTAGAAACCTTATAACTCCTTTCTTGAAGATTGTAAATAAAATGTAAATAAAATTAGACATTTTAAATACTTTATTCTGGGGTAAGAAGGTTCTGGAGTGGTAATTACCTTTTTTTCTTATTTGCTAACGGTGAAGGAAATATCTCATTAAGTCATGAGGTAACCCACATGACTTAATAAGAAATTCTATCGCATCCCTTCAATCAATTCAATCAATCATTCAATCAAGTCGGGCTTGCTCACTAGTATGGTGCCCTACCTCTCTTAAAAGAAAAGAAGAGTTGTGAAAACCAGCCCGACATACCAATACCAATATTGGTAAAAGTATTTTTAAAATTGGTTCAGTACATCCAGAGATCCCAACAAACTCACAAACTCAGAGACTTTACCTCTTTATTATATAGAATAAGTAGATCTGTTAATCTCTGTTCAATGTTTTTGTTTAGAGATCAGGCTCACTACACGTCATGCACATATACATACGAGTACAACCATGTTTCTAAAAGGAGGAGTGCACTTATATATCTAATAAACACGTATCAAAACGAATAAATGTGGCAAATATTTGACGCATAGCACTATAATAATTATCATCAATAGTAATATGAAGGTCACGTCGCAAATTAGGTCGTAGCAAAGGTCAAAGATAAACGGCCTGACACGAGTGATTTTATAGGAAGTTAACCTACAAATTGTATTGACAAATGTATTATTAAGTAGTAGGCAATGATACCTTATGTTTGATGAGCACAATTCTTTGGTCTGGGTGTAATTTATCGATAATATAGATGTATTTCATCATCATCATCTCGACCCATAAACGTCCCACTGCTGGACACGGGTCTCCTCTATATGTATTGTTGTTAACAAATATATAATTTCTAGGGGTCGCCCGCGACTTCGTCCGCGTGGTAATTACGGTAAAATGTCGGTCACGGCGGCTAATCTCAACGGAGACTTGCCATCTGCGCGGGAGATATTATAGTGCACAAGTATGTGCTCAAACACAAGTGCACTCTTTATTCCCTCATTCTCATAGTCTGATGGGACGGCAAATCCGACACGACCGGAGAGAGATCAGGCCTAGGACCAACGGCTTTACGTGCTTTCCGAGGCACGGGGGTGTAAACACCGCCAATTTCCAAACTCCGGGCATCTATTGTGAATTTCTTAACAGAAAAACCCAATATCGATATTTTTGAGCCGACCCGGGAATCGAACCCGGGACCTCGTGATCAGCAGTCTCACACATCGACCACTGAGTCACGGAGGCAGTTATTATATAGTATTAGTATACATGTCTACTGTACGAGTTGTCTATTTACTATAGTGCAGGCTCTCTCAACATGTTTCGCAACCATATTTTTCTTATTTAAATTACTTTTACTATTTTAATTGTATGTATTTTCCTATGATTCATTATCGGCAGGGGTATTCCGTAAGAGCAAAAACCGAGCCACCGCAAAAACCGAGCAAAATCTGGCTGTCTGTATTAAAAATCGGTATTCCGTAAGAGCCCTTTTTGACGTTAAGTCAATAGATTGTGCCGTCACTGAGCAATAACAACTGTCAATTTGGCGACCACAACTACCTGTTTGCCATCGCTCTTTCTTGGAAAATCAGCCGGCGGATCGTAGAGATAGTGATAGATGAAATGAAGCTAGTTAGTTACTGTGGACGACGACAATTTCCGCTCGCTACTGCGATATCTGCAACTCCCTTACTGAAATATCATTGGTTGTAGGTATGTGCATTGATATCTACCTATAATGTATATGAATTATGATACTAGTATTGGCACAGACTTAATAATAGGAGTCTTAAACGATCTCAATTTTATTATTATTTTGGTGTCGTTTGTTTAAATGTTTGTTTTTGTATGTTGTTCGTCATTTGTTTGTAAAAATAAATTGATTTTCTTTCTTTCTTTCAATTTGATATTCGTAACATGTCAACTTTATGACAGCATTGTTATCGGCAAAAATGGCTATAAAGAACGTCATGATACAGCCTCAGGCACAGGACTAACGGCTTTACGCGCTTTTCGATACACAGAGAGTCTCGCTGTATTTCTAGTCTTCTTCTTCTTCGTGTCGATGGTACAATAAATAATTAAATTGTACAAACCCAGAATTTTGCTACCTCACGGCGTTATCAGTTGAATAGAATAGAATATCATTTATTCCAGTACAGGGCACACAAGAACAACTTACAGAATAACCAGGAAAAAAAAACAGTAAAAACAATATAAAAAAAACATAACAAGAAACAAAGATATAAAATTTGATATTGTGCTGCTCTGCAATCCCATACTGGAAAAGGTCACCATCTCAGCATAAGCTAGGCGCAAGCACCTAGTGCTGGCTTTCAGTTGGCAACCTTAAGTGAAGCACGGATAGGGGTATCGAGGGAGAGTTGCTGAGCAGAGGTCACTCAGAGTGCAGGTAGGGCACAAAGGACAGGGCAGGAGGTGATCCATTGTTTGCGGGTCCGTACTGCATTCGCACCCTGTAGTTGTTAATAATCTCAACCCATAAACGTCCCACTGCTGGGCACGGGTCTCTTCCTTATAGTAGGAGCGATATTAGCCTACTATACCACGCTGGCCAGACGGGTTGGTATAGGGTTTTGTTTCGAGTTTTCCTTCTCTTGCAGTGGGTATTATCTGCTTGACTTTCTCCCTTAGTCAACTTTTACGACACCCATGGGATGGAAGGGGTGGTGACATTTGTATTCTTAGTCCGTCACCACACGGAGACTGTAGTTGTTACAGCGGTATAAATTACATAACCAGATTCTAAAGTCCATCTTCTGACCGATCGTAACTTAAAGTAGCTTGCTCAAACTTTCAGATTTGAATTTGACTGCACGGTTGTTCCAGTAGCTTAAGGTTTCGGATATCGCCAACGACCTTGAGCATTTGGGCGAAGCAAACACGACCTTATTCTCTAGGCGAGTGCGGGGATTCAAACAGATGTACTCTTTGAAAGAACGTCTAATATTTTTTTTATAAATTAAAATTAAAACTTATTCTAAATATAACATTACCCATTATAGGTGTATGTTTTCTTCAAATATTGTTTTTTTTTCGTATTATTTGATAAAAATTGAAGTCATAAAGTGGTTACATCTTAATAATTTGGTGCTGATTCGATGATTTTTTACAAACTATATAGAATTACTATATAATTTATGACAAAACCATATTATGAAACACATCTTGTAGATTGATACTGTATTTTTTGGCAGTCATTTGTCTATAAATTCCAACAAAAATGGTTTCATTTACACTTCTTTTTCATCATATTTTAAGAGAGGGGTCTTAAGTTACTTCGCCAATTACTACTGCGCGGCATGTTGTGGATTCGATCCGGACACACCGGACAAAAAATTATGATATCCATAAATGGTTATTCCGAGTCTGGGTGTACTTTATGTCTTTTTTGTACGTTTGTAAAGTTCCCCGCGACACAGGGCTTCTCTAGTGCGGGAGTTGTCTATACAAATACAATATTTACCAATCAACGCGGCTAGTAATTAAAGCTCCTTAACCTATATTACCTACTGAAGAACCTTACCTTCCTGAAGGAGGTACAAGGTACAATATTGGCTGACATGCCTCCACAAATTTATAAGCAGTACAGTCTACTTAAGAATATCAGCAAACATGGTCGGAGAGTGTATCGCGCCACAGCAAATATTTTTAATTAAATTTCAAACTTAGCCCCACATGGTACGAGAAGGAAACTTTAGATATTCAAACTCAATATTGAACTACCTCGTTGGTTTAGTAATCGTTGAGTAAAACTGCTTAACATGAAGTCATGGATTCAAATCCCGGGTCGGGTCAAAAATAAACGTGCATACTAGCGAGCAAGCCCGTCTGGGGAAGGACCTCGGCCTTACAGTGAGTACAGGTCTCCAGCGCTTATATAGGGCCTCGTTTTGAAGAAACGTATTTTTATCCCAGGGATACTCCTCTTAAAGCCCTGGTGTAAAAAAAACGGGTTTGCTCGCTAGTATTAGTATCTCTTAAATGATGATTATATAAGTCTATACAGAAATAATTCTTAATGACTACCCCCGCACTAGGGAACAAGCCTTATGTCGTGGGGGACTATTCAAACATACAATTCATGGACACAAATTACGGCCCGACTCGGAACAAACATTTATAGATCACATAAAGTTTTGTCTCGTGTGGGAATCGAACCCACGACCTTCAGCTTAACAGTCAGGGTCACCTAACCACCAGACGAACAGGCCAGTCATTGGCTTGCAATTTTAATTTCGTATTGATTTAAACAGAAGATCTTTTTGTTTGAATTATACCTTACTCATAAAACGTAATAATATATGCTTACACGCAATATGACGTCAGCAGACCTAATCAACGGGCTCATTATTTTTTTCTGGTGTGCACGATGTTCGTTAAAGTAGCTATTTAATTCATATTACGTTTGAATGTAGTATCTATAGATATTCATTATTTTATTAATTAAAACAAAATTATTAAAAATAAATGCTTTGAAAAATAAGAAATTATAAACATCTAATATTGGTAATTATATTAGACAGAGACAACACTGCTGTTTTATGACATCACACTCCTGTAACGCTATATGACAGTTTTGCCACCCTTATGTTTGTTTTGCGTAAAAGGGTTTTATTTCATTTAACTTTAATTCTTCTTAGAAATTTATTTATTTCTTCTACTTAGGTGGCAAACAAGCATACGGCCCACCTGATGATGTTAAGCAGTTACCGTAGCCTGTGGACGCTTTTATATGTAGCCAAACCCATTTCTTTATACCAGGGCTTTAAGATGGGATCCCTGGGATAGAAATACGTTTCTTTTAAAAGGCATCCCTAAATAAGCGCTGTAGACCTGTGTACTTATTTGGCTATAGTCTTCTGTAAGGTGGAGGAGCCTTTCCCAGTCGGGCTTACTCGCTATAATTACAATTTTCTACACTATTACTTCAAGAAAGCAATAGAATATCCCATTATATTTATACCTACATAGTATCTACAACAGCATCCAACGTATAACACAAAACGTATTTTACACAAACTATTTTCATGATACAAATTGCTGACGTCTTCAAGGAGAGCTGTACAAAATAACTCATCGTGTTGGATAAACCCGTGATCAATGTGCAAACGCCAATATACGTATGAATAGCATTAATACTTTCTTACTATGTTTATCATTGTGTAAGGTTTACGTCATCGGTAACTAGCTAACAAACCAAATAAATAATATGTATGTATATTGACTGCGCAGTTGGTTCAGTGGCTTAAGTAGTTACCTCGCTTTTTACACCTGCGCGGCGTGTTGTGGGTTCGATCCCCACACGGGACAAAAAATTGTTTGATCCATAAATGGTTGTTCAGAGTCCGGCAGGGGTATTCTGTAAGAGCAAAAACCGAGCCACCGCAAAAACCGAGCAAAATCTGGCTGTCAGATTGAAAATCGGTATTCCGTAAGAGCCCTTTTTGACGTTTAGTCAACAGATTGTGCCGTCACCAAGCAATCACAACTGTCAATTTTGCGATCACAACTGTCAGTTTGCTATCGCTGTTTCTTAGAGAATCAGCCGGTGGGTGTACTTTGTGTCCGTAATCATATGTTTGTAATGTCCCCGCGACACAGGGCTTGTTCCCTAGTGCGGGCGCTAAAAAATAGCTACCTATGTTTTTTTGCGAGGTGGTGAAATCAACCCCGAGTCTGCAATTGTACCAACTACAATCGGCTCGCTCCCTATAACGATAACATATAATATCCATCCATCCAAACATTCGTAATTGTAATATTAGTTACTACTACTACACGAATTTGTATAGCCGTAAGGCTATGGCTATACCAATTTACATCGACTAGTTTACACTGTCTATAAAATACGCCATATTGTTTATGACGTCACTGGAAACTACTTGAAGACGGAAATTTTCTTGTAAATGATTTTTTATGCTTTATTATAACTGGATATAAAACTCAGGGTTATACAAAGCTTGTTAGTTTTAGTACGAGGTAAAGGTACCTGATAGTATCAACGATATTAATTAGACTTGGGTTAAACGACGGAAGGAAATTCTGCACAGCGGCCTTACATGTAAAAACGTGAGTCTTTCGAGTGAGTAAGAGGGACGGAGCTATATAGCATACTAGAGGTCGCCCGCGACCTCGTCCGAGTGGTAATTTGGAATATTTTTCCCGATTTTGCACCTTATATATGATATCTCACTACTGCTCCACTCCTATTGATCAAAGCATGATGTTATATAGCCTATAGCCTTCCTGGATAAATGCACTATTTAACAAAAAAATATTTTTTCTTATCGAACCAGTACTTTCTGAGATTAGCGCGTTCAACCAAATAAACAAACTCTTCAGCTTTATAATATTAGTAGGTATAGATATAGATCCGTCTCTTTTTCTCGCTCGACCGACTTACGTTTAACAAATCTTGGTAAGCCTAAGGTGGAGATTTATAGACGATTCCAACCGGAAGGGCAAATGCTACTACTTTGTTGACAAACAACCATACGGCCTACCTGTTAATAAGTAGTTACCGTAGCCTAATGATGCTATCATTTGCGTGTTGCCGACCTCAAATTTTATTTTATACCAAGATTATAAAATGGAGTAACAAACATGACGGTCGTAACCTACACCACAGAATACTTAATAGTACACCTACACGTTAAAGGAGCTTACATACAGATGTAACTGGAAATGCTAAAATCGTATAAAACAAATGCGCAGAAAGAATTTTTTAGGTCTCTGGTGGTATGTGCGGGGTGCGACGGGAGGGGGGCACAGGAATTAACCATTAGCAAACTGTGGAAGGCTACCAAAGGGGCAAAAATACTGGCGTTTGTTTTATGACGTTCGTAAGTATCATGATATATCATTTGATCTAAGTGAATAAATGGGTTTGACCTTCAGCATAGCACTGCAGAGCACTAAAGCAGATAAGGTATATGAGAATTTCTTTTGAGACATGTGGATTGTCTTACGATGTTTTCCTTCACCGTTAGCTGTTGGTAAATCAATTTATTGATATGTGCGTATACATTTCACAACGTTCAATTTACATAATATACTTATAGGATCGAGTTCACACGGCAACACACGCGCAGAAATTATTTGTTTTATACATTTTAGTTCAGAGCTGCAGGCAGCCACTGGGAGAGGTCTACGTTCAGCAGTGGAAATCAACAAGCTGAGAAAAAGAAGAAGAATTTTAGTTTATTTATTATGTTTACCTAATGCTTCATGTAGGGCCATCACACTGAAAACGAGAGCTGTGGCATGAAATTTTTATGCTTCAGCAAGTAGCTGAGTGGGGCGACCTATTTGTTGGTAAATTTGTATTTGTTTTAAGTGCTTTGTTTTCTGTTTTATCAACAATAAATATTTTTTCTTTCTTTCTTTTTTCCTTTAAGATACATTGCTGCCCAATCATTTACTTACGTTATGTTTTTATATTCGCCTGACAAAAATATTTTAATAAGCTCTCTATCCGGAGGGTTTCTAATAGTAATTAGAATTATCCCTACAGGTTAAATTTAATAAACTTACAGTAGTTTTGCTTGCTTTTACTAGTCGTTAAATAGAGTTTGGCAATTAAAGTTCAGGTTAATTTAAACCGAAATTCATACAAAATTTAATTTACCTTTACACATGATAAAACAAAACAGAACTATCTTTATGTACGTAAGGACTAATTTCAGATTTTATTCGTTATTTGAAGCTTGTTTGTTAATTGTAGGCTTTTATTTGTGATTAAATTTTTTAGTATTATTATTTAATTTATTTCAATAAACACAGAATTGACTCGTAAACTTATGTCAAATTCCATATAATTTCTTTCTATTCTTTTCGACCACCAATTATGTCACTTGCCAATTGTCTGGAGGGCCAGGTTAGTCCCTAACCAAACGATAAGAAGAAGAATTTGTCTAGTTGCCATAGCAACTAGACAAATTCTTCTTCTTATCGTTTACACGGTCTCTGTAGTTTGAGTTTTTAATCAGTTGGCTGTGTGTAAGCTGTCCAAAGGTATTATTTTTGATAATTTTGATTAATAATGCTTAGGTAACTAGAGGTGAAATAAAATAATAATAATGAATTGTAATCATACTAATCCTATTTTAAGTAAACTGTAAAGTTTTTATAAGAAAAATCAACCGATAATAATTACATCGATGACTAGCGAATGCTTAATTTTAGGTTATATCAAAGCTCTGAATAAATTTAAAAAACGAATAAATTAAAATTATTTACGATAAAGTTAATTGACACAGTTTTCATAAATTTTTCATTTGTTTTATACATTTATTACTTACAATTCTGTCTTACTAATAAAAAACGTACGCTATAACTGCCTTATAATAGTTCTGGAAAAATGTACCTTAACAATCCTGCTTTAGAGCACTTTTTTATATTTTTTGTAATGTAGTTGTGCCGTTCTTTGTAAGCAAGGCAGAGTTGTAAAAGTCTTAGTTCATAAACCTCAACATTGTAAGACTTTAAATTGTTGATGTTATCAGCTACTTCTGAAAGCAACTAAATATTGTAGGATCTGATACGACTTTTTTTGCTTCTGTCACCATTAATTTTCTTTAATTTTACGTAATTAAGGTTTATTTAAAGTGATAAAGATAAGAGAGTTAGGGTACTAAACAAGCGAGTAAGCCCAATTGAGGAAGGGCTATCAAAATACCTTCCCAGTCGGGCTTGCTCACTTGTATAGTGCTCTACCTCTCTTACTTTATGTCGGGCTCTCCGGTCTAGAGACGGTAGGCAGCCAGCATACCGTCTAAAATCATTTGTTAAGAAAAGAAAGAAAGAAAGAGTGGTAAACCCTCTCAGGTCACTTAATACGGATTATTATTTTATTATTTTCAGCCTGTACTGTCATACTGAAGGACAAAGGCCTCCCTTTCGTTTTTCCACTGAACCTGATCTTGTGCTGCATACCTCCGTTTTTCGTATCTATTTATTCTCCCAAATCTCTTTTGTATTAGTTACTAAAGGTACGTCTTTATATCAATAATGCGCATTATTGTCCATTAAGTTTGCGCACACTTTTGCGTCGTTTCTTGACCGTTTGTCAATGTAAGCCTGCTAGTAATGTGACAAGGGTCCAGTCCATTTATTGAATGTAATGTAACTTATTGGAATTCACTGACAGTTCCCTAAAAGGTATTTGTAGTAGGTTCCTAAGTTTCAAGCTAGGTAAGTGTAAAATTTATAATTTGGATAGGAAACAATAATAAATCTTAAAATTTTTTTTTTTAGATTTGTATAATATTTTAAGCAATTCTACTGTCGAGTAACAAAAAAATGTATAAAACTTAAAATATTACACGATTTTCCATTATAATAATAATAAGTCCCAATCCTTACTAATATTATAAATGTGAAAGTTTGTAAGAATGGATGGATGGATGGATGGATGGACGGATGGATGTTTGTTACTCTTTCACGTAAAAACTACTGAACGGATCTGGATGAAATTTGGCACACAGATAGATTATGGTCTGGAATAACACATACTTTTTGCAGCGATAACCGACATTCACGGGCGGAGCCACGGGCAACAGCTAGTAATAAATAAATTCGACGTCTAATTTTAAAGGAAACTAGGAATCTACGCGGGATATTATAGTGCACAGGTGCAATCTTTATTCCTTCATATATGTATAGTACGATGGGACGTGAATCCGACATAACTGGAGGTAGAAAAGGCGTAGAACTTATGGCATATGCTTTGCGAGACACGAGGGTGTAAACACCGCCAATTTTCACACATATGAATGAGCACTGGAGTTCAGCGCATAGGATTACAACTAAACCATTTATTTGGCCGTGTTCATCGGTATGTCTTTCTCCCTTGTATATTGCCCAACCTTACTCATTTCTAATACAATAGCCTCAAAGAATTTCGGTAAACTACCATAATTTAAATGTAAAATCTTTACAAACTGTACCAAAACTTTATGAAATAAGCGCATGCATAACTTACCGAGGGACAATATTCACCACAAATTAAACATAGTACCCGTTACTGTAACTCTCGAGCGTCGTAATATAAAACTTTTTACACAAGAAAGTAATAACGCAGAAACTTTAGCGCTTAAACACAGAGCGGATAATGTTGCGACAGTAAAATAATAAGTACTTGTTACGTAAATATATTGCTTGTTGGAGAGGTAGGGTACTAAAGCAAGTGAGCAAACCAGCCTAGGGAAAGATCTCCACCTTACGAAAGACCACAGCAAAAACTAATTTTGTCCTATCCTGTAAGTGAGTATATAGGTCTCTAGGATTTTATTTAGGATAGGGGATTTCACAAACATTTAAATCACGAATACAAAGTACAACCAGACTCGAAACAATTAGTGAATGGTGTGTTACAAGAAGTTCTGTCCACATATAATGATTGGTCCAAGTAGGTATGCGTGTACTGACCTTAAATTATATTTGTAAGTACCTCCAAAAAATAAACATTCGGGGCAGTCTTTATGGACTGCCGATAAAAGTGAAAACTAAGTAACTTGTGAATTGTGTCGTTAAGCTATTAGATTAATATTTTTGAATATGGAATGCGTTCGGTAATGATGACGCAAGTTCCAGGATTTTTGAAAAAAGTTTGAATATGGCAAGCGTTCTGATTTTTGTTCAACGAAAAAGTGCTCAACGCGCCTAAAGATGTTTTCACATCAAAAAAAACAAAGAAATAATTATAAGACGGTAGGACTTTAAGATCATCTTGTACTTAATCGGTAACAATCTATAACATCTTTATAAACCTTGCTTTTAAAAAAAACGCAAAAAACACATTTCAAACTTCCGCAAACAAGTAATTTCCGTCTTCATCCATATATTACGTCGTACCCACTCGATGTAACGTGACAACATTATTTCAAGCACTCGAGTTCACATGACATTGTCAATTTTCATGCAAATAATCTCAAGGAAGATGAGAGTAGTTATTGTACACTATTTCAAATGCAAAATCGATTCGTGCTAAGTAAATAACGCGCAAATATGTAGATTAGCTTGTACAATACTGCAAGGATGTTCTATCTTATATTATTGTATTGAAATCTGATTTTAATGGTAAGCTTTAGTGTTCTAATAACAGTGTTGATGTAAAGGTTCAAACTTTCAATAGGTACTCTCAAGTTTGAAGCAATCTTCTTCTTATCGTTTGGTTAGTGGCCGACTTGGTTACAGTGTTATTAAGATCGCCCATATTGAGGCCTCTGTCGTGATCTAACTGTGACTGTTAACAGTCGGACCGACTTTTATCCTGCCCTCTAGAGCACTGAGATTCTCAGATGAAATATCATTATGCAGTCACCCATCTATAAGGTTAACACGCTTGGTAGCTTAACCCGCTGATTGTTTACCAAACAGCGAGTGCACTTCTAAACTATAAGCGCTTATTTTAAAGCAATGACATTTTAAGAAAGATAAGCTGCTTTCATACTGAACGGCGTTTAGTTTTGTTGCGATATTATTACGCTTACATACTTATAGGTATATAATTATATAGGTTTCAAGTATTAGTGCAATAGATTCGATAGGCAGAGAAACTCAAAGAATAGCTCTCGGATTGCTCTTTGGGTACGGAATATATATAAATAACGATAGATAATAACTTCGTGTACCTACTAAACTAATTTGTCAACGTAAACATGTTTCGTTATATGACTGATATCAGATAAGATTTACGGCTCCCACGCAATGTAAAAAACTACAGAATATGACTTAATTGCAAAAAAAACAACTGCATGTCACATTTCATGTAGTGGCTCTTCCACGGCGTATGTTGAGAATCGCATTTGGCAATTTTTAACTTTAAGTGTATTATATATTAACTCTAGATTATAGTGGCAAATACACGTATGTATGTATCTCATTTTAAGTAATTTCTGACATGGGAGTGTGATTTGTACTCTTTAAGCGCCGCTCAGTATGAAGGTAGTTTATCTTTTTAAAAATATTATTTTTACTTGTTGATCATAAACTTTGTTTTTGTTTTCATATTTTTAAACTAGAAATCCAACACATGGCCCGCCTTATGGTATAAGATTATCATCAAATTAACAAACCCAATGCAAATTATCGACAGACATCGAAGAGGATGATTGAGTTTCTAGGATGTGAGAGTGAACCCCATGCCCGGGTGGTAATTTTTTCATAACACTAATATACTTTGGTATTCAGAATTCAAATATTTAGAAAACAACATTGATTATTATGATGATGATCCCTAGATTCTTTAAAAAGAAACAAAGAGAAATAGCCATAATGATAAAGATATTTATCAAAACGCACATGCACAGAAGCCAATTGTACATCTTAATATAACCTTTAAATCAAATTTTAAATATGTACCAAATCGATTCGTAACTTATACATCATCGGTCGACGTAAACGAATCGTTTCCATCGATCATCAACTATACATTGTATAATCTAAATCTTACTATTTTGACAGTTACAAACATTTTTATCAATACATGAGAAACATATCGATCGATACATAGACCAATATGATTAAATGTAAATTGATAGAAACATGATATTTACAAGACTCGCTTCAAGGTAACGTTTTAAGATTGTGTTGACGACCGATAAAGATAAAAATTTGAGGTGTGTGTTTTATTGTTAGTGAAATTTCATGAATAAGAGGTACTTACACATTTGGGCTTGTTTCTTCTTAAAAAAAACAACTCCCGCACTAGGGATCAAATCATGTGTCACGGGGATTTTACAAATATAAAATTCACGGACACAAATTACACCCAGACTCGGAACAAAGATTTAGGGATCACACAAAATTTTGTCCCGTGTGGGAACTGAACTCACGACTTTCGGCTTAGCATTCAGGGTCACTAACCACTAGGCCAACAGGCTAGTAATTTATGTTTGAATGCATATTTGGTTACCTCGCTCTAACTTTATCGAATATCGGTATTTAAGGAGTTTAACTAAAAATTGTTTCATGTACCATATTCACATTTTGAATTGGAAACTGTTCTCAATCTATTTGGAAATTTTGAAAACGATATATATAAATATAGTGAATATTTTCTGCAAAATTATAGTGAACCTGAAATTCTGAAAGCTTAATAATATTAATAAAACATTTTCAATGATCAATTAATTTATTACGATGCAGATATTGAACTAATCAGAAACGAGGAGATCCGTAGGAGAACAAAAGTAACCGACATAGCTCGAAGAATTGCCTCTATTAAGTGGCAATGGGCCGGGCACATAGCTCGTAGAACTGATGGCCGTTGGGGCAGAAAGGTTCTAGAGTATCGACCACGAACTGGAAGACGAAGCGTGGGCAGGCCTCCAACAAGGTAAGGTGGACCGATGACCTGGTAAAGGTTGCGGGCAACCGATGGACAAGGTCAGCTCAGGATCGAGAATTGTGGAAAACCTTCGGGGATGGCCTATGTCCAGCAGTGGCAGTCTTTTGGCTGAGATGATGACGATGATGATGGTTGAACCAACTCAAACATTTTCAGAATGTAATATTGAAATAAAATTAATTTTAGACACATTATAATGAACGGAAATGATTAGGACTTTATTCCTATTAAAAGATTATATCTGTGCCTAAATATGATTCATTTATTTATATTATATATCTTTCAGATTATCAGAATTCGTTGTTTTATATAAAATAAAGGGGGAATTTTATTCTTGTGATTGTACCCACTATCAGATAAGTATTTTTTTGTAACAACATTAGTCATAATGTCAAAATTTTATTGCTACTGGGTATTTGTATTTGCTATCTCACATAAGGCTAGGTAAACAGCTGATAAGTGATTACGGTGAGATTATGAATTAACATGTAACTGAGATTCTTTCTTTGTTTTAAATCTTCTTGAAATCAATTTAATTTATTATCTATTTTTTGATCAGTCAAATGCGTTAGTAGGTCAAAGCTTACTTCGTCTTCCAGATCTTGTCTGTCTGTTGTTAATTCTATGTAATCTTTATTGTTGTTTTGTTTCTTTTCACCAATACACTTACCGGGTTTCAGGTACATGACTAATTGGAGCTATATTTTTTAATTTCTGAAAAAGACTATGTTTATTAATTTAACGTAAATTAACTTCCAATGAATCCAACATAGTCGTTACCAAGCCACTATTTAGTTTTGTTCAAAACATGTAAATATTTGCTTTTTTTGTTTACATTTCTCATTTCTTTTGCAGAAGTACGTCACAAATTATCTGCAAGGTCTAATCCTGTTAATACTATGCGTCGGCTGAAACAATAACAACTTTGCGTATTTACGTCAATATAACATTAAAGTTTAATATCAAATCGTAGTGTGCGCATTACGTGAACGTATGCAGCTGTTTGATTGATCATATTTATAATTTAACTTTACTGTTTTCCAACAGCCAATAATTTATAATGTAAAGAATTTGATTATGCCAATGATTAAATTTTAAGGTTCATCTACCTACTTTGAATTCTTTTTCATTAGTTTCATGTGAGTCTTCTTCTAACTTTATTTCTATTTTTCTTATTGTTTTCAAATAGTGGTCATGTTGACTAATGCAGCCAAGCCTATTTTCTCTTTTGTTGCCTGTTGGCCTAGTTTGTTTGATCTGTGTCTGGGTGTAATTTGTCTATTATATGTTTAGATTTTTTTATTAGGTAAATATACCAATGCGGCTTTTGACTAGCAGTAGACGTCTTTCACTTGATGATGACGATTTACCAGTTGTCAAGTTACCATTGCCTATTTCGGGATCTAATGACCGTATTTTAGTTATTTCATGATTATTATTATTTTTTATAATTTAAAAAATATTTTATCGTATAAACCGGCTATGAAATACCGATTACAATTTTAAATATGGATCGTCTAACTAATTTAAATAGCTAATCGTGTCGCGCATTGTGAAGGTCAATATTGTGTGATATTGAATAGAAATGAATTTTATTTTATTCCAAGTTTATTATTTTAATCGGTAGTAGAGTCTAGGCATAGGTCAATAGAAAAAAATTACGTTATCTAAATATTTTAAAATATTAAATATTTGAAATATTAAATATACTTATCATGAGGATCCGGGTCAGGCTAGAAATAGAAATATTGTCTGTCAAGAAATTCGCAATAGATATCCGAAGTTTTAAAATTGGCGGTGTTTATACCGCTGGAGTTGACAGAAAACCCCAATTTATGTTTTTAGCCCAACCTGGAAATATTACCCGAGATGTTGTGAGTAGCAGTCGAACTCAATGACCAATAGACCAACGAGGTTTAAGGAGTTTAGTTAAAACTGTGCAAGTATTGATAATATACACCCTGCTTAATGTAATTGGTACGATTTCCCACTCGGCACAAATATTAATGTGACACAGAGATTCCGAGTCTGGATGTATTTTGCATCGGTAATTTGTATGCTCAACACGATACAGGGCTTATTTCCTAAAGGTTCCATAATTTAAGCGGCAAGATCATGGCATCAATTACACGCGGCGATAGCAGAGACGTTTGCGCGCGGCAGACGATCAACCACAGCGCGTCTGCTGCACCATTGCCGATTGCCATTTTGTGTTTGGACTTACCTTAACTAATAGTAAAAATTAAAATTATCAATGAATCAATTAGCTTGTTTGAATCCACTGCTAATTCACGCCAAAACATCCAAATAAAAAAAACAAATGAAGGACGCCCCCAGGATAGGTAAAGGTCGAAGTTCTCGAAAAGTACGGATCGTACTAGGTGGCACGTAGTTGAATGGCTATGTCTCTGAGGCCTATGTCCGGCAGTGGACTGCGATAGGCGATAGAATGATGTTGACGAAACAAAACAAATTGTACGTAATATAATAAACTATCTTATCTTTGTTTCGTAGATAAAGTCATCTTATTTTACACAAGAGCCACGCCCCATTTAGCCAATCTCAAAGATCAAATATTTCACTTCACTTCGGTCGGTGGGTATTATCCAAACAGCGTAAATGATCGATGTTTCATTAAACAAATTGTTCTGTTGATGCGCTGAACCAACGATTTTCATTTAATTAATGGATAAACGACATAAACTGTTGATCAAAGTCTTCCGTATTTGTTGGATTGAAATCGAATTTAGCTTAAATCAACTGTTCAGTGGCTTACGATGTAATATCACCGATTAGGTTATGGAACCAGCATCCATGTCGAGGTTTTTAAGAGACTATAGCGTGGAGGTAAAAGGTTGTGCCGCGTGAGTGACACCTCTAGTGTAGTGAGCGTCCACAGGCTACGGTAACTAATTTAGGTCTGCAGTCCCCACTTTATAGAACCCTGGACTGGTACAATGTTGTACAAGCTCGCCAACCATCTGTTGACATCTTCCATGACTCGTTTCGTAGTTTTAAACAGAAACTACTAAGTATTGTGTAATAAATTAATATAGTATTTAAATAAGTTACTGTAGGTATTATAATTTTGTAAATGTTATGTACACCTTAATTGTCATATGTATCGGAATAAATACCATAGAAATGTTACTGAAAATGTATAAATATGTATGATGTGGTTGTGCTAATTTAATAATAAATAAATAACTGCTTACCAACGGCGGACCCTATGCTTGTTTGCCTGCTTGGTATTATAAAACAAAATAGCCTGCAGCGTGTTGTAAGCGCGGTCCTCACACAGTTACAGCCAAGTCTGGGTGTATTATTATGCGTTTGTGAATGTTTGTGGATACAGTCTCCCGTAACACAGGGCTTTTTTCCATAGTGCAAAAGTAATCTTAGTGAACCGGAGAGAGATCAGTCGCGGGACCAATCGGACTTTATGTTAATTCCAAAGCATGAAGAGGTCTCGCTATGTACTTAAATAAAAATTGCTTTCTATACTGTCTGCAACAAACTGGCCTAGCTTCGCAAATCTTCAAGGAACAGGCTTCATAGTTACAACACCAAATTAAAATATTAGGTATGCTAAAAATACGACATCATTGAAATAGTTTAGTTGTTATATATGCCTATTTTTAATTAATAATCCGAATAAATTATATTACATAAGAGCTTTATCTATCGGACGATGACATTTAAAACATAATGATATACTATCAATGCTGACCGGAACTGTATAAAAAGACGTTTAAAAAATCCCCGTTTTGTAGACTTTAGGTAGGTACTTAAATGACGTATAGGTACTTTTTTTATGACTTCTCGTCCGTTGCCGGTCACAATCGGTGACTAATTGTAGGACCGATGACAATCGGTGACCGATTCGACTGCAGCTATTAAGAAAGTTGGAACTACATTTTGGCGATTTTCGTTTTATTGCACCAAAGGTCTCAAAATAACTATAGCTATGACTTCGCAAAGTTTCAAATTTCTAAATAATGGCTATCACAGTTTTTCTAGATTAATAAAGTCGGATTATTTGAGAGCGTCCGATTAATTATGTAGGTAGGTATGTTACTACGCTGTTCGCGGGGCAATTGCGCCCGCGAACCGCGCGGATATGCCATTTCGTTCATCGTTAATCGGACGACTGCACGCGCGTGTGTCATATTTTTATTTGAATGTTTTACGTCTTATATCAAAATACCTTAAAATTGCTATAAAAATGTTAAATTCAGGATTAAACGGTAAAGATTGTAGTATGTCTCAGATCCTACATGGTTAACTGATTATTATTTTATTGTTTGTGTCGGACGTACCACATTCTACAATATTATGCGCTTTCAGTTCATACATTTCTATCGGATATGGTACTACCGACTTTGTTACTTGTTCCTTTCTTACACGTTTTTGTTGGATATGGTACTACTGACATTGTTAAACGTTCTTATTTTGAAATCATTTGTCAGATATGGCAATACCGACTTTTTTATTCGTACATTACTACATTTTGTTGTTGGATGTGTTAGTACCGACTTTATTATTTGTAAACAGTGATATAATTTAGGTCGGATATGGCAAATACTGCAAAGTTAAGGGAGACTTGGCTTATTTTTTCTTGTCTCATGTGACATTTTTAATAATAGGTACTATATTTTCAAAGTCTAATTACTCTTATCTGACCACACGAGTTTACTCACTCCCATTAATGACTGATATCATTGTGCATAAAAGCCTCCGAGATACAGGAGTCTTTCAACTGCCGCCTTCTGACTTCAGGCTATTGCAAGAATTTCTTAACATTGTTTTTATACAAAACATACCGACAGTTTAGTTAAGTAGACGGCAGCGTTTTTTTGTATAATTATGGTATCTTTTTTAATTTAGGAGAAAAATCTCCACTCCCCAAAGGTTTTAATGAGGATCTTATACAGTTGCAAGACCTGCTAGACGATGAGGTATTTAATGATAGTTGTAAGAACCTACTACCTACCTACGTTTGGACTTTAAAAGCTACCCGATATCATTACCGGTCACTCCAGACATTGCCGTTTTGACATCTACTTCGGTAATTCTGTCAACAATTTCACCAGAAGATCTAAATTGTAAAACCGGCTCTCCCAATAATGACTATTAATAAGAAACTGCAATTATTAATATAACACCCATGCCGTCATCTATTTCAATTGACATGACCTAAATACAGAGTGATAGTCAATAAATATTTGAATATTGCTCTACATAGATCCAAGAAAATACTGATACAAAACAAAAACAGATAATACTGAAGAAAATACTATAGCCTTTGCTAAACATCAGAGTTGTAAATATATAGCTCGAAATTTTAAGAAAGCCAATAAGTAAGAAGCTAACTTAAACAAAAGTGTTATCACAGCTACGTTTAGTTTTCGAAAACTACTAGAAACGCCATATGGTGATGTTAGCGTTCTTTACTACAAAAACTTTATCGTTTACGAATTGGCCTCAAAATTAGGTACTTGCACGAAAGCATAGCAAAACGGAGATCTTCGGGTATTTTATTCAACATCACATTGAAAGAGGCGTCAAGAAATTTCGATTGTGATCCGACAACTGTGCGGGTCAAAACCGCAATCGAAATGCTCTTTCACTACATCTATTTGTAGCCAAAAACTTGAGAGTTACTGTTACTCTCCCCTTTTTGGAAAAGAACACACAAAATGAGGCTGACAATGTTCATGCCACAATCGAAAGATCCTGCGGCCGTAAATTTATCTGGTGTACTGAAGAGTGGTAAGTATTGCTTGGCTCGGTGGGCTAAGACTAAAAAATGATCTGTACATAGTATATGAGTTAAAACAGGACAAAGTTTTTTTAACTTCAAAGACTTGCCAGCTAATAAAAACTGGACCAAAAATATGGCAAATGAAAAGGTTGTTTGGACAACAGTAAGGGCTTAAGTGAGTGCTGAACAGTACGATCGTATACGATATAAATATTAATATTAATTTTATAATTTATAATTGAAATCTATTATTTTATGTTAATTTTATTGTATTTAATTTAATTTTTGTATTTCTTTTATTTTTTCTTTTTTGTATTTAATTTAATTTTAATGTTGTAAATTATAATTATTTTGTCTATCCACTAACACTAGCAGTAAGCCCACTATTGTTACTAACACTATGGAATTCTTTCCGAAATAAATGATTATTATTATTATTATTATAAATATGATTTAGATGAGGACCCCTGTAAAATAATTGTTGTCAGAGCTGGTAGGCAAAATTAGCAACGACTGGAGATAAAATTTGAACTGAAAAAGGCTTATAGACCTTTGCCTATCAGCAAAGACAAATACAAAGACTTGACGGACAAAACAAATTAAATTCCCTAAGATTTTCTTTGACCAGTGTGTGTTGCCAGTGATAAAATATGGATCTGAGACATGGTCGTTCACTATGAGCCTCGTGCGAAGGCTCAAGTTCACCCAAAGAGCAATGGAGAGAGCTATGCTTAGAGTTTCCTTGCGAGATCGAATCAGAAATGAGGAAATCCATAGAAGAACCAAAGTAACCAACATAGCTCGAAGAATTGCCACCATTAAGTGGCAATGCCGAGCACATAGCTCTCAGAACTCATAGCCGTTGGAGCAAAAAGGTTCTAGAGTGGCGACCACGAAGTAAAAGACGAAGCGTGGGCAGGCCTCCAACAAGGTGCACCGACGACCTGGTAAATGTTGCGGGCAACCAGTGGACAAAGTCGGCTCAGGTCGGATCGAGAGTTGTGGAAATCCTTGGGGGAGGCCTATGTCTAGCAGTGGACGTCTTTTGGCTGAGATGATGATGATAATATAAACTTTTTTGTTATCATAATAAAATTGGGCTTTTGCCAAAATTAGAAAGTATTGCTTGTTATGTTATTATAATAATTATTAGTACGATTTGTCGCAGTGATCTCAGCACTTTAATTAATAAAGCAAAGAAGTTGTAAGTGTTTGAGTTATAATAGGTACTACGCAGATGGTAGTACGAGTAATTAATAGATTTTTACCTTTAAAATTGCCATTTTTGGTTAGTTGTTTGTAATAAACGACCATTTAATAGGTAAAGACCTAATATTTTGTGATCTAAGTCACAGTGATTTCAGTTAATAGTACTTAGTTCTACGAGTTAGTTTTTACTTAAATAATAATAGTTCGAAGTCAAAAATTGTAACCAAAGCTAGTGGATATTTAAAACAAAAAAATACTTTTTACTTACAGAATTGTGTCCGTTAATTGTATGTTTGTAAAGTCCCCCGTGACACAGAGCTTGTTCTCTAGTGCGGGAGTTGACTTTTTCAATAATGAGAAAAAATGAAAAAAAAAAGAATATCAGAATTTAGTTAGAAAACATTATTATATATTAATTATTTTCTTAAGTAAAATTTGATATTCTGTAAAGTAGAGATCATTATTATGTCAGCTTTTGTTCAATTATCATGACAATGTGAATGTATACAATACCAACCTATAAATGCCTTTTGATATTAGTAAGACATCGGTCAATTTAAAGGTGCCATTTAGAATTACATTTAATTTTATATTAGAATTTTTCCCAAGCCTTTTTTGTAGTGCTTAAGGTCTATAAAGTGTAGCATAGCCCACAACCGACATAATTTTGTAACTACGTATCGAAAAAAATTGTAGGATATGGCAGTTCCCACACAATAGCATAGCTGAATTTCAAGTAACATAGTAGGATGTGACACTTTCGACTTTCATAGTACGTAAAACATAGTAGGATATGACACTTCCGACAAATTTGCTAGTATCTGTTTCGGTTAACAGTGTAACATCTGCTTTTTATAGCATTTCCTATATATGTTTTTTATTTTTTACTCAATGACCTTTACTAGCATTTAAAACTATGGTACTATGCGAAATTTGGTTTAAATATATGGCGATTTGTCAATTTGGTGCAAGTTCAAAACTTTATTAGGCCGTACTGTAAAGTAGCGTTTTTGTAGATCCGACGTTGTTAATAGCTACGGTCGGATTGTAGGACCGACGACAATCGGTGACCGATTGTAGGACCGACGACCGGTTATATTTTGTTTAATATTTCTGACCGACTTCTTGTAGGACGTGTGCGTTGCGCTATGGCAATAACTACGTTCTATTTTTCTCCTACAAAAGTCGGTAACCAAGTATCGGTAGTGGGCGAGCAGCCTTAATAATCTGTCAATTTAGACACAAAGCCACCACAGGCAGGTATAGAGATAGATAAGAGAGAGAAAGATAAGAGAGAGAAAGAGACAAAACGTAAATATAAGACAACAAAAGTCACCCAGCAACGAAATTCAATTCATTTACTTAGGTGTTCTATACGTCTTATTATTTGCTCTCATTTAGTAAACTGTATACAGTTGTATGTAGAAAAGTTAAAGTAAGCGTAAACATTTGATCTTGCCAACGGAAAATGTCTAGAAGTTCTAAGTCCTTGGCAGCTTCGTTATTCTGGTTAAGTCAAGCGTAATGAGGAGTATAAACTTAGTATAAGCGGTCTGAAACTCTGAACACATTTTAACATAACACGTATACATGAGTGAAATGGTAAAATGCTTGCATATATTTGTATATTATTTCCAGATTATAATAAACTTGTTTCCACCGCGGCTTTTCTTGCGCTTACAGTTCCATAAAAATAGTGTTTTTTCAGAGTATAGTCTATCTTAGTGTCAAAATTTGTTCGGATCCGTTTCTTTAGCTGTTTTGGCGTTATTAGGTACCTAAAAAGCAACATCTAAACTTTCGCATTTTAATACCTACAATTGCTAGCCTTCTTTTGCCCGCGTGCATGTCGGTTATCGCAATGAAAAATCTGTTCGCTATTCCAAAATATAATCAATCTCTATGCTAAATTTCATCCAGATCCGTTCAATAGTTTTTACATAAAAGAGTAACAAGCATCATGCAACATCCATCCTCACAAACTTTCACATTTATAATATCTATTAGTAGGATTAGTATAATAAATAACTTTCTTGTAGACAGCGGCTTGGCTAAGCCCACTGCATTGATAATGAGGCACATTTTTACACTAGTAAGGAGGCTACCAGCCTGATCGTGAGCAGTTACCGTAGCCCATGGACGCTTGCAACACCAGATGTATCACTCGCGCATTATCGACCCTTTAAAAACCAGGTGCACTTGCTGATCGGTCAACAATAAAGCCCGGGAAGTGGTTAGCTTATGGAAGGTTGACCGCACAATGGTATTTTATCTGAGCATCTTTGTGCTTCGGAGGGCACTACCACAGTAAACAAACTGTTACTGTGGCACTACTCTCTCACCAGGTTGTCTACTAACTATTTTATAAAATTAAAAATATATTAAATATTTTTAGCATTTTTGCTATGCAATCAGCTCAAATATACTTAAATATTAAAGCAATGTGGAAAAAGACGAGCCCGGAGCAGGACTCGAACCTGCGCCTCTCGGGTTCCGGCCCAGTTGGTAGTGCGCTGGGCCGGAACCCGAGAGGCGCAGGTTCGAGACCTGCTCCGGGCTCGTCTTTTTCCACATTGCTTTAATATTTAAAAAATATATATCTATGAACTTCTTACAATCAGATGTATCACTGGCCCGTCGGCCATTATTGCTAATGAAAAAAGTCTAGACTTGAAACAACTATAATTATAAAGTGACCTTTAAATATTATTGTAGAAATATTAACGAATCTTCTCGCACATAACATATAATCTAAGAGAATTATTACAAACAAAATTGTAATATTTATTCATAAGAAACAAAAATTAAGTTATTGTATAATAAGACCTTTTGCATCCAAAAACGATGCAGTTTGCCGCAAAAGCCATCTATTGAGCCAATAACAACGCTACATAATAGAACGAAGTTTTAAAACATATACAACAATTCTCAGTAACACGCAATCGCCTATTGAGAGTCTGAATCGCGCTATCGATGTTCTCACAGAGTTTCAGTACTTATATCCTATACAACTCCAAAACAACTTGCTGTTGGACCGCAGCCCACCAGGTACGATCACCCAGCCTTTTGCCTCCGTGGAGGTGATAACTTGCACACAGACATCACTACACAGTATAAAACAAAGTCGCTTCCCGCTGTCTGTCTCTATGTATGCTTAGATCTTTAAAACTACGCAACGGATTTTGATGCGGTATTTTTTATAAGATAGGGTGATTCAAGAGGAATGTTTGTATGTTTAATACATGCCTATATATATGCATAATAATTCCGAAATCGAAGTATTCCATATTGGGCACCCGTTTTAATGACACCTGAGTGAATGGCACCTAAGGTATTCCACATTGGGCACCTACCGATGTTTTTATATCGATATGTTCCACGAATGGCACCTGAGAAAAATATCGGTAGGTGCCCAATGTGGAATACCTTAGGTGCCATTCACTCAGGTGCCATCAAAACGGGTGCCCAATATGGAATACTTCGAGAAATCCAGAATAAACCGAAGCGAAGCGAAGGCTGGTCGCTAGTGATGCATATTCTTGAAAACTAGCGTCAGACCATTAGCTGGCACTTGTAGTGCTAGATAATATTTTGGCACTGTGAGACACTAATTAACATAGTGATTATGTGACTTTTTTTTAAATGTGTCTAATGTGCCAAATAAACGTTCCTTTCTTTCTTGCTAATACGTAAATACTAGTCGCAAGCCGTCGATATTTAAACACTATATTTTTTGCATCAATACAAACATTATACAGTTGCTAGACAGACGACAACTTTTATACACAAACCGATTTACTAATAAACGTACTAGTAGTCTAATTTCTCTCTTTCTCTCATCAGTAATTTGACATTCCATAGAAGAGGACAAAGCATTGTGTAAGTATTTAAATTAGTATGAATGTAAGACTTCGCGATCTAAACGCAAATATGTTTATGGATTTAATAACTTTTGAGATACATGCTTTTGCATCGATGCAAAAAGTCGTATCTTGTAACCGATCTAATGAAGTTCTATTTTTAAACGACTAACAACTTTATCATATATCAAACAGGATTTATTATATTGTTTGTATCAGCATTAAATTAACACTCGGTGTTATTTTATTTGGTAAGTAATGGAAGTTTTTACACGACAGAATGGCCCAGTGGTTTTCCCGTTCAAATTCAATGTTAGCGAATTGTTAAACGAATGTTTATAAGATTGTTTTATTCGCGATTCGCGCTTGGATTAAGGATAATTATTCTTGTTTGGATATATGTTTGTTTTCAATTTAATCACGCCAGAACGGCTGAGCCAATTTGAATGAAATTTGGAAGCAAAGGCGAGTCAAAATATATGACGAAAGTTCTAATTAATACAAAATATAGAACTGACAAGACACAATAATGTACGAACAATAGCTACAATTAAATCAACAAATTAATCTATTGATAGTGATATCTTTGATAATACTCTTGCTGATAATATTCATGATAATACCAATAACAATACAGACAATACAGTACATTTCCTTAATTAATTTACTGAAGAAAATATAATTATCCCTGTAAATATACTTTTTCTATGCAATTTTACTTAGAAAGAATAAAATTGTCAGACTGATTTCGGTCAGGTTGACCATCCCAAGTCAGCTTAGTCTGCAAGATATTGCGCACGCACTTGTGTAGTGCGTGCGCAAACACGTGCGCTCCCTATTCCTTCACTCATGAGAATTTGGACACATGAATCTGGAAAAAGTCGGTAAAACGGTAAAAGTATTTTTATCAACTGACCACGCGAGTGAAGCTGCCGAGGGAAGCTTATATATCACAAATTTTATAAATGCAAATATTGGAATTCATGGAATTCTCTCTCTCTTGATAAACCCGTGCCCAGCAGTGGGACTTTTATAGGTTGCTATTATTATACTACAGCAGAAATAAGAAAGAAAAGCTTGGATGGATGAATTTTTGTTACTCAATCACGTCAAAATATCTAAACTAATCTGGATAAAATTTGGCAAAGAAATAGATTAAGTCAAAGCCGCAATCGGAAGCTCGATATTATACGAGTAGATAAATTAAACGTAGAAAACATGGCGGATAATAAAGAGCTAGTAAGAGTATGAAAGACACGTGCTAAGAATACGTACCTACTTAGTGCAATCATTAAAATGAGTGCAGTCATTATTGTCGCTATCAGTGGTGCTTAAAACTATTCCATGCAAGTGATAGTAGGTGTAAATAGATAAGGAAGTTGTTAGAAGATCATCGAGGTAGACTATAGCGCTTCGTTAACGTTTATAACCGACATCTAACATATTTTTTTCTATATGACCAAATTAAAAGTACCCAGAATTGACGTTCTTGCATAAAGAGGTTGATAAATGTTGTGAAAGTGAAAGAACATAAAGTCAAAGTCAAACTCATTTAGAAAAAATACATGATACTTATGAACGTCAGAAAATCAAATGCTAGCATCCTTATTCCTACGGCCAATTCGCTGACTATGGTAGGGCCTCGAGAAGAATTGGCCAGAAACTCGGGTCACTCTTTTTAATCGCCAGAATATAACATTTACAATTTGGTATAAGTGACAATATTAGTGGTAACGAAAAGGAACGGAAACCAATATACCAGAAGTATGTCTGGATCGAAGCAATTGGCGTACCATAGTCTCTGTCTACCATATTGGAGACGGGCGTGATGATAATATGTAATAGGATAAATTAGAGGATAAATTTTATGAAAATAAGTGTTTTGTGAAAAATTACTAATTTATTTTTTTATACTATGGCAAACAAGCATAAGGCGCCGTCTTAAGAGCCTACAAATGCTTGCACTTGAGAATAAGTATTATAGATACTATTGTTTATTGAGTGCGTTTATTAACGACGAGGTCCCAGCTTCGATGCCCGAGTCAGGCCAAAATAACATATACTTAACTTTTTTCTATCGATATTAGAGAAAAAGCACGCCCGACTGGGAATAAAATAAAAAGCTTCATTACGAAACCCAACACACAAATCTTTAGATAGGCAACTAGAGTGTAATGCCCTAGGTATTGCAAGCGTTTTAAATGGCTGCCTACCATTAGGCGGCCTACATGCTTCATTGCGACCTTAGTAGTAGATAAATATATAAAAACGTATCTTTCATTTTAATTCCATCACATATTAGAATTAAAATTAAAGATAAGTTTAGCATTACAGATAATGTCAATTTCCGTCCGCTAGCTACGACTGATAAGAATTACAAAGTATTTGGCAAGTTAGATAAAATAAAATGTGTCAATACATACAAATACTTTTCGTTATCATTAAACAGTTTATTGATAATAATTATAATAAAATTATTATAAACATTTATTATAAAATGTCTTTCTTAACCGCGTTTCGGTCACAACTGCTAATCGCGACGGAGACAATGTTTTTTTAAATACCTACACTTCTTGGGTGGCCAACAAGCATAGGCCCGCTTAAGGTGATACATTGAAAATAATAAGGATATTATAATAAGTGTAATTCGCTAAGCATTTAAAATAGGAAGTTAAAACTTTAGCATACATTTTTTGATTCTATGATCTACCATATGGTAAGAGGAAAACGTGATTGGAAGAAATATCCTCGATAGAAAACAGCTTCGAAGTCCATTCTATTTTTTTCCCTTTTTCTGTATTATGTAATAAAACTTAAGATTTATTCAACGGGGTTTACTTTAAAACATAGAGGACAATCGTATCAAAGTTTTGCTAAGATTATTTTTTTGATTTGATAATGTATTTTAGTAAAACGTTGAAAATTCAATTTGGCACATACGTTATTTTATTCTGAGCGCATGCATCATTATAGCTCTCTCTTCTTTTGCCTTACAAAAGTATTTGCATCACTCTCACTCGCCACACTTTTAGTCGGCCGGTAGGCCTCACCAACGACGGACGTATGCTACTTTTTTGCAGACCGGTTCTCTCAGTTTTTGTAGTTTTTAATGTTATAATTTATTAAACAGGTCATTAACCAAATTAGTTATTCAATTCATCACAAATTCGTATTGAATGTACTACATTATAGTATATTTTAAGACTTACTTTATAAAGTTTATGATAGCAAGAGATGCCCAATGTATCGGGTTTTATTATTTTGCCTGGCGGGCAAAATAATAATACCGACATTATATATTTTTGGTTCAGAATCAATTCCTAATTATCATCAGCTTTTGCATTCCTCTGCTGAACATAGAACTTCTCCAAGTTCACGCCACGATCACAGGGCAAAAATTAAATCGTGACTTTATGCCTTTGCGCATCCTTCGTTTCATTTCCCTTCATTGCGTTATTTACAAAGAATAACTAACAATAAGTGTCGAATGCGTCTCAAAGTGCAACTGAGCACATGGTATAACATTTTACAACTTACATAGAATTCCTTCGGGCATTTATAGACATTCTGCCAAATTTGCCTAAAATGCTCAGGCATTTTCCCAACTCTAGTGGAACTATTACCGAAAGTGACAGACTAATAACAAAAGGAGGGATGGAGTAGCACTTCAACTTTTTGTATTTAAAAAAACTGTAAATTTTCGAGATTATTTTTAGTAATTTTTGATGATATACGTAAGGTTCTATTAGTATAGTAGGTAGTAAAATATGATTAAGTACCTATGTCCTAATCAGAAATATTTTTAAGATTGGATTATAAAAATCCAATCTTAAAAATATTTCTGATTAGTTTCCTTCAATGTAATAGTAAATAAAATAATTTTAATAATAAGAAAAAATTAAAGTATTATAGATTTTCGTTTCACTTTTTTTATCATATTGTCATTTCATAGAATATTCAATACACGGAATATTTACCCTAAACAAATTCAACTCAAAATTTTTGTTTAAAATTACTTTTTATTTTTCGATATTCTCATAGAAAATCAAATTAAATATTCTTTATCCTCATATTGTTTAGTTTATATAAAAGTTATTACCGAGAAAACGAGTTTACGATCTTTTTTTTAAATACAAAGAGTATTTAAAAAAAGATAGAGAGATAAAGGGTTGCAAATTTCACTTCAGTCAAATATTTTACAGGTAAAGTATAATTTTGAATTAAAATAATAATGTTATATTTAAATAATAATGTTAATTATATATTCTCAGGCTGCGGTAAGTTTTTTTTATTTATGTAAAATTGTTTCTAGCAGGTCGCAGTTTTAACCTAACCTACTTGCTATTGTCATTTCTGGTATTAACAAAATTCCATGAATTTTCTGTCTGCGAATGATGGGAACGCCGTTTTTTTATAATGAAGGGAACGCCCTTTATTCACAGACAGAAATTTCATCGAATTTTGTTTCGCAGAAAATGTTTCATATAATATTTAAGCTACAGGGCCCAAATATTATATGAAACATTTTCTGCGAAACAGTATTTATATTTCGAATATTATTGTTTCAATGAACTTTAAAATGTCCATATTTCGAATATAATGGTTTCAATGGACAATTGACTTCAATTAAACATATTCGACATTGCAGAAACTTAATGAATTTAAAAATATTTGTTTTTATTTAACAAAATGATCAAACAGTAGAATTTTTAACGCATGCTGTTTGATCGGTATATTTTTCCATGGTATTTTATTTCAATAAATATGTAGAAATATATACATTACGTATATATACATAGATTTTATTAATTATTAACATTCTATGAAATTTCTGTCTTCAAATGAAGGAACACCATATTCAGTCAGATTAATTAAGCAGTATAATTGGAAATATTAGATTAAAACACCTAAATTAATTTGCTAACTGTAAAATACGTTAGACTAAGTTAGAAATAGCTACTAGAAAATTAGGTTAGGTTGCAAACTGCGACTCCGTCAGATACGGCTTGTTACCAGAAAAGAAAATAGTTGGTTAGGTTATAACTGCGGAGCCGTCAGAAACAACTTGTTACAAGAAAATTAAAAAGAAATCACCTCAGCCTGAGTTATTTTAAGAAAGATAGGGCACCATACTAGCGAGCAAGCCAGACTGGCGAAGGACCTCCACCTTACATAAGACCACAGCCAAATAACTACACACAGCGGTGTAGTTGTGTTCCTGTGTGTGAGTACAGGTATTCAGCGCTCATATTGTGTTTTAAATAAACGTATTCGTATCCTAGGGATACTCGCATCTTAAGCGCTGGTGTAAAAAAAATGGGTTGGCAACACGCAAGTGATACCTCTGGTATTGCAAGCGCCCATAGGCTACGGTACCTGCTTAACATCAGGCGAGCTGTATACTTGTTTGCCAACCAAGTATTATTATATATATATATATATACATATATATATATATATATACATATATATATATATATATATATATTTACTAGCGGACCTGGCAGACGTCGTCCTACCCGGACATTTTACGGGTAGGACGACGTCTGCCATGTCCGATATACCGACAGCAGCGCCACCGGGTCCAATTGTGAATCTGAACCATCCGTGACCCTACAAAATTTCATTAAAATCGATCCTGCCGTTTAGGAGTTCAGCGACATACACACATACAGAAGAATTATAGATATTTATTTATTTACTTATAGTTGATTAAACACAATCGTAGTTATATTATATAATAGTTATTACCAAGAAAAATATTTTATCGAGTGATATTTTCTGAACTTTTTAATTAGATATATATATTTATAAATATGTATCTATGTATTTTGCCAATGTTAAACATATAATTAATTGTTCTATTTTTGTCTACTCCATGCCTCCTGTGCTAAAATTCCTAAAAACTCAATAAAATATTTCTAATCACTTATTTGACAACGTCACACGGACGAAGGCGACGCGTAGCGGCCAGCCGTGGAAGCTAAGCCACGCCCACAAAACCACAATTTATTTTCGAGGTATCGCCTTAACGCTTGCAATACCAGAGGTATTACTTGCGTATTGCTGAACTGTTTTTCCGTGCTAGGGCTATAAGTCCATCTGATTCTATAAGAAACAGTGATGGCAAACTGACAGTAGTGATCGCAAACTGACAGTTGCGATTGCTCGGTGACGGCACAATCTATTGACTAAACGTCAAACGGCTGTCAGATTGGGTGGCTCGGTTTTTGCTCTTACAGAATACCCCTGCGTCAAAAAGGCTCGGTTTTTGCTCTTACGGAATACCGATTTCCAATCTGACAGCCAGATTTTGCTTGGTTTGCAAAAACCGAGCAAAATCTGTCTGTCAGATTGGGTGGCTCGGTTTTTGCTCTTACAGAATACCCCTGCGTCAAAAAGGCTCGGTTTTTGCTCTTACGGAATACCCCTGCTGGGAGAAAAAAACGTTCCTTTCAAAACGCGGGTACCAGCTAGTTTTAAAACAAAACTCTTGTTCTTCTTCAGGATATCATTTATTTATTTAAACTTCCTGCACAAAATATGAACAAAGGCGGACTTAATGCTTTAGGCATTTTCTACCAGCCAACCTTAGGTGATACAGAGATATTTATGGCAGGTGTACAATCTAAATTAATTTATCATATCATATATCTCCTTGCCTAATTTAATTAAGATCTGTTCAGCGGTTTAGTCATAAAGAGGTAACAAACAGACTTGCATTTGCATTTCAAAAACAATATTAACCAATGTTCTAACACACATAGTAACTAACATACGATCTTCGTACTGATAGAAACGCGCAACTCAAACGCAGTTATGTAGTTGTATTTCAATTTGTGAGATCTTAACAGATCAATTGAGTCTTCCTCTATTTAGACCGCGGTGGCAATACCTACTGCATGTTGGGACTATATTCACAGGTTATTTTGCTTCATTACGTTATGTGTTTTAGTTTGTTTAAGTAATCTGAACTAATATTATAAAGAGGAAAAGATTTGATTTTTCATTTGTTTGTTTGTTACGATTTAAAACAAAAACAAATGGAGATTGTTTCTTTATTAAAAAGGTACATTATTAGCGGGCGCGGTAACCCTATAGATGGGTGACCGCATAGTGGTACTTCATCTGAGCGTCTCCATGCTTCGGAGGGCATGTTAAAAGTCGGTCCCGACTGACTAACAGTCATTAGATTACGACAGAGCCTAAATATGGGTGATCTAAATAACTCTGTCACCAGGTTGGCCACTAACCAAGAAGAAGCGGGTAACATGACTATATTTTATATAAAAAAATCACGAGATCTCTACTAAAACTTAGTAAATATCCACCCATGCAAAGCATCGTGCCTCGGCTAACACGTAAAGCCATTGATTTGGCTCTTGATGTCTCTCCGGTCGTGTCGGATTGCTGTCCTGTCGGACTATGAGACTAATGAGTATAACACTTATATTTGCGCACACACTTTTGCAATATACCTGATATGTCCTCCGAAGTTAGCTAATATAATACCTACTGAAGATATCAACACCAAATAAAAACATGCACTTTCTTTGGAGACTGCCGATAAAAGTGAAAACTAAGTTACTTGTGAATTGTATCGTCTAGCTATTAGATTATTATTGAATTTGGAAAGCGTTCAGTGATGATGACGCGAGGTTCATGATTTTTGTTCAACCAAAAAGTTCTCAACGCGCCTTAAGAAGTTTTCACTTTAATAATAATAATTATCGTTAAACGACTATTTAATTTATTAAAATTCATCAAATTTTCCTCAAGACTCAAGACCAATAAAATTTACGGTAGCTTAGAATTTTTTTTGCGGAAAATATCTTACGTTTATCGACGAAAGAATTTTTGGAAATATTCCAAATATGATTGAGTATTTAACAGGTAATGGCTTAGAACATGTACAAAGATCAAAATGTCGACGATGGAATTTCCCTTTTATGGCGTGAGCGTAGGTAGTGTAGGTACCTTCATTCAATAATGTAACAAGAGACAATGTAGACGTGTTTATCTTCAAAGACAATTAATATCGTTCATTTACAGAAGCTAACTCGTTTTAGATAATTATATATTAGAAACATAATATACATTTTAGGATATTGGAAATTATTTATTTATAAGTTTAAACAATTACATTTATATGCATTTTTACATACATATTTACATACATACATTATACATATTATCAAAGAGATTATGGTACTTAACTAAAAATAATAAACCTAAAAAAATAAAAATACCCGTGCCCAGCAGTGGGACGTTTATGGTTTGAGACGTATATAATGGACAACGAGTCTAATCGTGTATTATTTTTAAGGTTTTATGGTTTTCATATCTAAGTCTGTATTTTTTTATTTTTTTTTTATTTTATATGGACATCCAGTAGTTGTTACACTGTTATTACATAAATAAGATAATGGTAAAATACTTGCTAAATGCACAACATTTTAAGGTGTCACAACATGCATTAAGAGGTAACATAAGTAAGTGAGAAAAATTAAAAGAAAAAAGAAAAAATAAAGTTAAAAATTAAATAAAGGAATTAATACAATATAAAGTTTAAAAAGAAACAAAGTAACATTGAAATAAAAGTGAAATACTTAAAAATGTGTATGTGTACGTTATTTCAATATCGTCCGATAAAAAACAGTTACATTATTCCCATTATTCTCAATTGACATAGGCATAGTACTCGTATGATTGAGCTAAGCTGCAGGCAAAATACGGCAACTTTAAAATATATATTTTTAATTTTAAAGGTTATCCTCAAAGACCTATCGTAAAAAGAAAAATAAAATAGTAAGAGTCCACCATTTTAATATAATGATCTAAATTTCCATAATTTTCCAACGAAAAATATGAAGATTTTCTCTTTTTTATACCCTACTTAGCAAGTAAATCATAGTTTAGTCTACAAAGCTTAAATTATTACTTTATATTTAATATTTTAGTCTTAGAAACACCGGCATATAATTTTAAATAATAATAAACCTTTAAGTTACATTATAAGAGATAACGCTTCAGCTTTAATAAGATTTGGGTTTAGAAATATTCTTGAAAAACAACATTCTAGGTGAATGGTATTTTAGAATTAATAAAGCTTAATATAGCTCAAAGTATTTAGGTATTAAATAGGGTTTATTGAAAGTTTATAGACTGTTTGACGGTTGAAGATATTGAAACGAGTTATAGGTCGTTTCGCCCGCCATTTGTTCGCCCAAACGACCAAATTACAAAAAAATATAATATTTGATTGGGCGTCTCGCCCGATGGAGGCTTTATTACTTTTCATGTAGACAGATTTTGATGCTGTCTGTACATGCTCGGGCGAACAAATGGCGGGCGAAACCTATAACTCATTGTAACAAGGTAGCGCTGTACAAGCTAGTAACACTGCCTAACAGAAGCAAATAACTTTTGTACTTAAATTTAGAATTTAAGTTTTTATACTACTTGGGGGCAAACAAGCATACAACCCGCCTGATGTTAAGCAGTTACCGTAGCCTATGGACGCTTGCGTGTTGCAAACACGATACAGGCTCTAGCTGTAAACCTCTAATACGATTAAGTTCACTACGGTTTTTTGCATGGCATGCCGTTTGCTTCTTTGTCACCTAAGTACTACAAAAACTACGAGAACATTATCAGACAAATCTGGACATTATATGAGTAGTTTCTTCTCAATTAAATTACGCATGATAAACAACACACTGTTCCATTCCTGTTCTTTACGTCATATTAGAGCGTCATACAATCTGACAGGCAGACAAAAAATATGTAACCATGGTCAATTTCCTCTCATTATGTGTTTATGGTACATACAACTTTTTTATAATCCAACGAATATTTTTTATACCAGCTCCAAATTATATATGTTCCTTTTTTATATCTACTACTTGGGTGGCAAACAAGCATACGGTCCGCCTGATGTTAAGCAGTTACCGTAGCCTCTGGACGCCTGCAATACCAAAAGTATCACTTACGTGTTGCCGACTCATTTTTTTACTGGAGTATCCCTGGGATAGGAAAACGTTTCTTTCTAAAAGCATCCCTAAACGAGTGCTAGAGACCCTTATCGAAGCTCCGTCCCTATTTCTCAGTCGAGCGATTTACGTTTTGATACGTCATGGAAAGCCCCCAGTAGGATTTAAGTATTTATTGCAGCAATTTTTTGAAAGTATTTAAATTTAAGATAAGAATAATATACAATATTATATAGGTATCTACCTACTTAGGATAACATTGTATTGGTTAATACCCGAAATATAATACCTACATAATATCATGGGGTCATTCGTCAACTCACTGAATACCTATTTCATATAAAAAGTTATTAGACTTTAGAAATGTGCCATCTCGCCAAAGTCTAATAACTTTTTATATCTAGATAACCACAATGTTTTTATGTTATTTTTTTATACTTCTTAGGTGGCACACAAGCATACGGTCTGCCTGATGTTAAGGCGTTACCGTAGCCTATGGATACAATACCTACCAGGGGTATCACTTGCGTGTTGCCGAACCATTTTTTTAAACTAGGGCTTTAAGATGTTTAATTATTTCGCCATTAGAAAGCTACATTATCAGCGGGTAATATAGGTTATATTTTGTTTAAAAAATAATACGGGAAAACTAAATAAATGTTCACCCGTGTGAAGAGAGACGGGACGTACCGCTAGCGTAATAATAAATCTTTTGAAAGGGGTTGTTACTGAATGGGAATGAATTGGACTATTACAAGAGGTGTGAGTTCTATCCCAGTTGATAGTATGAATGTGGAATTTGTATGTACCATGATTAACCATGTGCTAACGGTGAAGATAAAAACATTGTGAGGAAACCCACATATTATTATGTTACACGAAGTTCTAAAGGCATATCTGATCCGCAAACTCCCATTAGGCCCGCAGGCCTACACGTCTTACCCTTAGATCTCTTGATTAAAGAAAAAAACATGCCCAGCAGAGGGCTATTATATGGATTGTTATTATTTAATGGTCATAAGTATCGTAAGATAATGCTAACTAATACATACTCCATCGTAATGCCGTGGTGTAAAAAAATGGGTCGGCAGTACGCAAGTGATACAAATTATACCTCTGGTATTAAAAGCTATAGCGTCTATAGGCTACGGTAACTGCTTAACATCAGGCGGTATACTTGTTTGTCACCCAAGTAGTATTAAAAAAAACATATAGCCGTGGCAAAAAAAAACTGAAACAATAATGTTATTGTAGTCAAAAACAAAACAATATACCTGAGACCAAATTACCCTTTACACAAATTATTATTTACAAAAACGTCAACCTTAAATAACCTTAATAAGTCATAATTATTACAAATAAAAACAAAATATAATCGCAAAGATACTCTAATAAAAAGTTTTGCTTCGCTAATAAATGTTATAAAATACCAATGAACTTCAATAGTTTATAACAGGTCGATAGGCCGTGAACTAGTTATAGCTGTAACCCATTATCATCAGTTGAAACGTGACTATGTGATTAGCAGGAGAAGAAATAAAAGACAGCCGATAAAAACAAATGCCAAAAATGTTCTAGAAATTTCTTAGATAAAGAATAATCGAAGAATATCGAAGTTTTTTATGTGGTTACTGAACCTGACTAGGTATGTTGAAGGTTGAGGGTTCGATTCCCATTCAAAACATTTTTTTAGTGTGATGAGTACTTTCGTTGTCGTGTGGCTAGGAATACCTATGTATTTAGAAATAATCTTTATACATGATAATGAACATGAACGGCTGGACCGATTTCGCTAATTCTATTTTTACTGTGTTGCGCGGAAAATTAGAAAATTTAACAAAATTATCGATAGCTGATCACAAGGCGGTACAATGTTCGTCGGGACGGTCAGTTTAGAAATAAATAAGTCTATTTTCTATCAGTCTAGTTGTCTATCTATCTATCTATAAAGATATTTTATGATCTAAACTAATTTTATAAGGAGCGATATTTATTTGTAATGAATAAACTCATAAACTACCAATCTGTAATAATTAAAAAAAAAATAGAGATGCTTACAAAATAGTCTTTTAAAATCTGTAATAATTTAAAAAAAAATAGAGATGCTTACAAAATTGCAGTATTAAAACAAAACGTCTAAATTGCCTCCATGCGAAGCCGGAGTGGAACGCTTGTATAGTCCTAAATCCTATTAATATTATAATATGTGAAAGTTTGTGAGGATGGATGTTTGTTACTCTTTCTCGTAAAAACTACTTAATGGATCTGGATGAAATTAGGCATAGAAATACGTTATAGTCTGGAATAGCGAATTGGCTACTTTTTATTGCGATAACCGACATCTACGCGAGCGGAGCCGCGGGGAACGGCTAATAATCCAAAAAAGCTATAGATCATAAACAATATGAAAAATTAATCGATGTTTTCTATATTGTAGTTTATACTATACAATTTTATAATTTGAAATGATGTACGAGCAGTAGGTACAATTTATAATCTGTTATGTTAAAAACTGCAAGTCACTATTCATTGTTCCATCTAACACAAGTAGGTATTTCAATTCTGCTTATCATAGGCTTTAGTTATTCTACAAAACTGTGTAAAATTAATTTATTTACTAGCCTACAACTATTGTTGTTTAAATTGGTGCTAGTTAGTGATGGGTCTCTGTCCGGGCATTTTGGACATTTATCGGGCAAATACGGATTAACGTTAAAATGGTTATTTACAAAAGCATGCGAACACAAAAAATACCTCTCAAGGGATAAAACTAAACTCGCTGTGACAAGATCCGTAAGCATACTACACCAAAAAATTGACATAGTATAATAATGGTGGTAAAGATATATTATATTATCATTACCGTTTTTTCGCCCCAAAAATTTATACCTAACATCAGGATTTTCTTATTAACGTATCCCTCAACTAACACTAGAGACCTAAACTCCTGCTACTACTCACGTATAAGAACACAACTACATAAATGTGTGTTGTTATTTGGCTGTGGTTTTCTGTAAGGTAAAATTATCCAACTAAGCTAACTGGCAGGTATGGTACAATAATCTTTAAAATCAAAAAGTTTTCATTCCATTTTTAAAATTACCTATATTTTGATTGAACCTTTTTTTTTGAAACAATTCTTTTTATAAACAAAACTTTAAATAGGTCAATCAATCAAAATGTTCAAGATAACCTCAGTAATTATTCACAAGGGGAAGTAGACCTCATTTGTGAAACGCCCTTTGAACACTATAGTGAACGATCGAAGAAGCATATTACTGACCACTACACTAAAACGCTCTCTAACTGCTACGGAAAATATTTGACTCGTGGTTGATGTAGTTCTGTGCGGCAATACTTATGTGTAATTTCACTTTTGTTTTCTTTGATTAATTGAAGTTCTTAAGAATTCTCTTGAATTTAATATAAATATGAAAAAAAAATACAAAATGTAATTTGTGAAATGATTATATTATTTATCGAAAATGTACTTAAGTAGTTTTCATAAATTTTCAATAAAAGCGTAGGTATTTAGCGGCTCATCCAGGCTTCGTACGGGCACAGATAGAACGGGTGTTCATTTAGTTATTTAGTTTTCTATAGATTCAACAATAATTTTAAATCAGTCCAGTAGTTTTTATTACAAATAAATATACTAATCATTTCTCTTCATAATAGTGTCTTTTACTCATCTTTATTCTAAATTATGCTTATTCAGAATTTATAATATTTGTATGTTGACGGTATGTTATTGTAAATTATCGTATTTAGCAATATTGATACTATAGGTAGTTATTTGAATTTTATTCAGACTAAATCGACACTATAAAATTTTGATGACCGGACCTAAGTGTTGACCTAGTGGCACTCCTTTAAAATAAAACACTATTCAAAAGGTCAAAGACAACATTTAAAATCATTGTATATGTCATACATATTTTAAGTTAAATACTTCAGAAGCTGCATGAACATATATATATCTACTAATATGGCACTCATAACCTAATGTGCTTGCTGATTCATAAACCATCAATAGGTTAAACTAATAAGGGCCCGGTTATGCTATGGATGGGTGGGTAGTGATATCTCATCTGAGCGACTCTGTGCTTTGAAGGGCATGTTAAAAGTCGGTTCCAACAGTTAACAATCAGCGGCAGAATCATGGCAAAGGCCTATATAGGCGATCTGAATAACTCTATCTCCAGATTAGCAGCTAAATACTTGACAGGAGATAAGTTGCAAGTCTCTGCTTCGCGTGGGATAAGTTTTCTTAGGAGTCCCGTAATATTTATATTAATAAAATATAGCCTGTATAGCTCCCTGATAATGTGGCTTTCTATAAGTAAAATAATCTTTAAAATTGGTCCAGTGGTTTTCAGTTAATTCATTACAAACAAAAATATTTTTTTCTTTATAATATTTCTCGTAGTATTGATGAGAATATTCGACAACATTTAGACTTATTACATCACAAGATTTTCATGATTCACATGTCATTGATCTTTTAATCAGTAAAGATTTTAGGAACAATAATACAATAGCTATGGTAACGATTGTTTTAAGTATTACGTTGGACCACGTAACTAAGGCATCTTTATTTAAACCTTTATCAAATAAGTGTATAACAAACTTTAGATTATCCCAATGTTTGTCAGTTTACTTGAGATGCGTCATCTGTTTTTGGATGATAATACCTAATAGTACAATTAAAAATTGATAAAATGCCATAGAAATTTGTAAGTAATAATATCACTGCAGTTGTTGTGGTCAAGTGGTTTAAGCGGTCTTACTATATCGTGCTGAGTATTGAGGGTTCGATTACCACGTGGAACGATATTTAGTCATCATCTCAATGTAGTCCACTGCTGGACATTGGTATCTCCAAAGGAACGTGCATCACTTAGGATGCTCCGAGGAACCTCGCATCAAGTAAAAAAATGTGTAATCCATTAATGTTTGTTCTGATTTTAGGTGTACTTTATTCTCGTTAATTATATGTGTAGACTTTACCAATAGGCCTACATCTAACAGTGAATATCTTACGTCTAAGATTATGGCTATAAAAGTCCCCACAAAGGTTCCTAGTCCGAGAGTTGTTTTTAGAAATAGAATGATATTTTTAATTGAATCAGTCAACATGCTACCATACTCGTATTTTATTTTTATACTACCAAGAGGCAAACAAGCATACGGCCCGCCTGATGGTAAGCAGTTACCGTAGCCTATGGACGCTTGCAACACTGAGGGTATAACTTGCGCGTTGCCGACCGTTTAGAAACCTTATAGGTAACTCTTTTCTTGAAGAACCCCATGCTGTAGTATATTTAAAAAAGATTGTATTTTTTTAAAGGAGAGGCCTGAAATTCTTGAAATTGTAAGCGAATACGTCGTTAGTAAATTGGTTGACAGTATCTCTTTGGTTTTCCTATATTACAACAATAATTTACGACCTTCTGTGTTACTTTGTTACCTAAAAAAATGAGTTTCAGTTTGAATTATTTATCTTATTTGAATATAATATAATATAGGAGTCATGAATAATCATCTTCTTGATTTGACACAAGTTGTAATATGCGCGACTGCGCAAGTTGCCGTCAGCGCATCATTGTTTAGTCTCTATTAGAATATTTGAATTACTCATTAGTAGCCCTCGGCATCAATTTGTAATGTTTGTTTATCACATTCGTAATGGAAAAGTATGTATTTTTTACATTACTCAACCTTTAAACCTTCAAAGTTTTTTTTCAATTATAGGTAGGTAACTACTTACATTTTTACAGCTACCAGCATCATTTCTATGTCCAAAAACTACACGTCAATAATTTTAAATAACACACAAATATATAAACTCCACACATACAGTAATAACAATAAAATTATCTTATTTTTTTAATATTCAATCTTATCAATGTCAATTCTTTAAAAATTGTTCTTCTGACGCACTAGATAAGATAAATTCTACTCAAAAACACAAAATAAAAATGCCAGTTCTACAACTTAAGACACTGTTCACTTCACGTTCTATATTATTATTTATTTTTACAATCACTATAGATTCTTGGTACTCGTTTACATGTCGGTAGAGAACGCGCGGCGGTCGTCCGTCCAAGACAAAATGCGCGAGCCAACTGCGGCGGATGCTTTGCTTCACTATGCCGTCGACGCGTGTGAGCTCTCCGTATACTCCGCACCTGTAGCTCTCCACTTCAATTCCATTTTATTTCTGTTCTTTTATCTAATTTATTTATCTTTAGATAATGCTCTGATGATATATCATTTATCAACTATAACATGATTTGAGATTAGTACACCCTTGAATTTGCGACAACGCTGTGTTTTGTGCGTAAATTTATGAATTCAATATTTTTAGTACGATTTCAAACATTAAATTAATTACGATTAATATTTTGAAATAAATCTCGACCTGAATACCGATCTGTTAAATTAAAATAGTTGAAGTAGATTTCAAGGTAATATAATGTTTTCAAACACAGAGTCGAATTTATCAAACCCTAAAATTGTATCCCATTCATCGTGTTTAACTACTAGGTGGTCTTCTTCTACAAGAAGCAGACTTGGTGGTATACGGTCAGCTTAATGGTAACTGATTTACGTAGCCAATTGACTCTTGCAATACCTGAAGCACCACTGGCGTGTTACTTAACCAAATAGTTGTACCTACGTAACGCCTGTACCTATATTACTATTTAGGTAGCTAACAAGCACATCATCCGCTAACGGTAAGCAGTTACCGCAGCCTATGTACGCTTGAAATACTAGAGGTATCACTTGAGTGATGCCGATGCAAAATGTCAACATCACAGTTTTATGATTAATTATCCCTGGGATAGGAAAACGATCCTTTAAAAACACATTCTTATAAGAGCGCTGGAAACTTTTACTCACACACAGGAACACAACTATACCACTGTGTCAGTCATTTGACTGTGGCCTTCTGTAGATCCTTCCCCAGTCGGGCTTACTCACTTGTATGGTGATCTACCTCTCTAAACATAAATACAAAATTCTCTTTCAAAACGCATCCCTAAATGAGCCCCGGAGACCTGTACAAGCAAGCTCGATACAAGGATGCAGAATTAGGACAACAATGACAAAATGTAATGTAAACTAGCTCTGTTTGGACAAACATAATGATTGCTAGTTCAAGGCAAATTGGGTCGCTAAAGAAATACATCACGCTAATGAGTAGCTACATGTGTAAGTACTAATAACTGAAGCAATCTTTTATTGTGTAGTTTTGATTAATGGAATGTTCTTGATATGCGTTTCCACTGATGAACATAAAGCTTATAACGGAGCTGTAAAATATCCTATCCTATTTCCTACTAATAATATAAATGTGAAAAATTGTACGGATAGATGAATGTTTGTTACTCTTTCGATGTGTATAAATATAATGACAAAAAAAGTAAATCTATGTATATAAATAAAAATGGAACCCGCCAAATGATTATACGCGCATAACTTCCAATAGACGGTACCAAATTAGATAATTCTTTGTGTTTGTTATTATCAGGACAAGGTTTGTATAGAAGAAAATTAAAAAGAAAATATTCAATAAAAAAAAATGGAGGTACGAAGTTCGCCGGGTCAGCTAGTAATAAAAAAATTAAGACTTGTTAACGCCCACAAAATGTAAGAACAAACTAATTTAAAATCTCATAAAAAAATCTTAATATAGAGTTTTATAGGTATTTTATAGACCTTGATTTAGTAGATATTTGGTTATCTAATGTATTCACGACATTTAAATAAGTTCCCTATTTTATGTAAATATGTGTTTTTCGAACGATTTTTCCTGTTATATATATATCTATAGCCAATACGCACTTAGGGATGCGTCGTAGAATACCATTACCTAGCTCAAGTTTTGAAAAGCTTATACTTTTTGGATCGGCATTCTAAGCGCGCAGCTACCTTATTAGCGTCCGTTGGCTACGGTAACTGCTAACTATCAGGTGGACAGCATGTTTAGCAGCCATCTAAGTAGTATAAAAAAACATAATAATTTAAAAACAAGTATTTTCTTTTCTTAAAACTGATTTCATTTAGGTACCCTCTTTGTACTTTTTAAAAATTTAAAAACTGAGCAAAGCAAAAGAAGTTCTTCGAGTCTACTGGAACAATCCAAGGGGTTTTTTTTGTATGTTATTTGTTCGTCAATAACTCAAGTATTGTTGATCAGAACGTAGTGAAATTAGATTGGTGAATAAATGGATTAGGCGAACAATGCCACATCCCTAAAATGTATTTTCTTAATATGCCACAGATAATGTACAATTTAATGACAATAAAAAACATGCTGCCGATAGAAGTGTAAACTAAGTAACTTGTGAATTGTATCGTCGAGCTATTAGATTATTATTTTTGAATATAGACAGCGTTCGGTGACGATGACGCGAGTTCCATGAATTTTGTTCACCCAGAAAGTGCTCAGCGCGCTTAAAGAAGAAAGAAGTTATCACTTCAAAAAAAAATTTTTAAGTTCAAATATGAGTCGCGAGCGAGTTCACAGTTCTGGTGAACCACTAGTTTATCCCGACTCAAGTCAACTCTGTGTTACAAGCGTGCTCCTGGTGGTGCAAGCGTCCATAGACTATAGTAACTGCTTACCAGAAGGCGAGTCATAAGCCTTGGCATTTCATAAACAGCCCCTCTAGACAAGGGCAAAAATGGTAGTCGAATTGAATATAATAGAAAGCAAATGAATGGGATTTTACATAAGTTTAGGTTGTGGAATGAGCTCCCAGCCGATTTTCCCAAGAGACTATTTCTTCAAGAAAGGAGTTATAAGGTTATAAGGTTTCTAAATGGTCGGCAATGCGTGAGTGATCCTCCCCGGTGTTGCTAGCATCCATAGGCTATGATAACTGCTTACTATAATTCGAGCCGTATGCTTGTTTACCTCCTTGGTAGTAAAAGAAAAATACTTACGTCAAATCCCATACATTTGCTTTCAGGGTTGAACAGATTAGTTGTGTATACGTAGGTCAAACGGTGACAAAGGACATGCAAAAGCGATATTAATTTTAAGTTGAATAAGCGATTGAACTAAAAACATTACTAGCACAAACAATCAAACAACTATTTTATTTAACTTTCCTAATATACTAATCCCCACTAAAGTTTTTTTTACAAACTGTACTTTTTAATTAGATATTTCATAATGGTGACGAATCGGGACATGAAAATTAAATAAAAATGTATATATTTTTTAACAGTGACGAGTCGGGATTTTTAGTATGGGCATATTTTTTGATGACGAAGCGGAACAGTGACGAGTCGGTACTAACTCAACGAAATCAGTCATACCTATTATATTGTACTAAATACGTTAAAACACTAATCTGTTATACTTTTATATCGAAACAATAAATTGTTTTTGTTAGTTCGTTTTTAAATTAAACAAAAACATGCAAAAAAATTAAATAAGATGTAGCATAGGGTGTCGTAAGAGTCTATTAAGGGAGTAAGTTATGGAGACAATATAATATCCACTGCAAGAGAGGGAAAACTCGAAATAAAACCCTATACCAACCCGTCTGGCCAGCGTGGTATAGTAGTTTAATATCCCTTCAAGTATATGGAGGAGGCCCGTGCCCAGCAGTGGGACGTTTATGGGTTATGATGATGATAGGGTCAACCATGAGCGAGTAATCCTGGCACTGCAGCTACCGCACATTGGTGTGGTTGTGTTTTTCTATGTGACAGAACAGGTTCAGGGGCTGTGACATGACGTCTTTCAAGCGAAAGAGAAGGACGGAGCTATAAACGCTATATAGCGCTGTCTATATAGCGAGGTTTTTTTTGCTCGAACTACTCACATTTAACTGCACTGCATCAGCTTGCATGCTACCATACTTGTATTTTACAAAAGATTGTAACTATCTCGCGATTAAAAAGAGTGGCCTGACTTTCTTGCGAGTTCTTCTCATGGTTTCCCGTCAGTGAACTAGCCGTAGGAAACTTCAGCTGACATCATCTTTCTGGCTCATTCATAATTTATGGTTTTCATAAGTCTTACTTTGTAACCTAAATGAATAAATGAATTTTTAGCTTGAGTTTAACCCGTCGTCATGGCACGGCTCCTGGTATTTAGTGCTCATTTGGGGATACGATTTTCAATTGTTGCGATACGCATAAGTACTAAATAAATTTATTAAATGTAAAAAAAGTGTAAAGTTCAAGTATATAAATATTAATATAAGACAGAGACAACGCTAGTGTTTTATGTCGTCACATACATTTTATTGAAACTAGTTGTGTTGCCCCCGGCTCCACCCGTGTGGATGTCAGTTGTCGCGTAGTCTATATGCTATTTCAGACTATAATCTATTTCTGTGCCAAATGTGGATGCCATTTCCGCTCAGTAGTTTTACGTGAAAGAATAACAATCATCCATACATCCATACTCAAAAACTTTTACATTTATAATACATACTAGTTGTTGCCCGCGGCTCCGCCTACGTAGATGTCAGTTATCGCTATAAAAAGTAGCCTATATACTATTCCAGACTATAATCTATCTCTGAGCTAAATTTCATCCAGATCAGTTCAGTAGTTTTTGCATGAAAGAGTAACAAACATCCATACTCACAAACTTTTACATTTATAATATATACATATTAGTAGAATGACTGACTGTATGTGTGTAGACTTTAATACCTACAATTTGTTTTTTTTTTAAGTTGAATAAAATCACTCTACTGATGAAATGATTTATTATTATTATCTATGCCATATAAACGTCGACCGAACATACTCTATCATACTAAATTACTTGATTCATTTATGGATGTTGAAATTTTTATTGCACTGTAAATCTTATTTGATGAGAATTACGTGATATTTGTTTAATGTGAATATGATAGACTACTCAATGTAAATCAATTAAATAAGTAGGTGATAAGAGCACCATATTACCAGTAATGCACCATATAGTGGCCTGAGTTTCTTGCCAATTCTTCTCGAGGCCCAACCCTAGTCAGCGAATTGGCTGTAGGAAAAATAGTATGCTGGCATTTGTTTTTATGACCTTCATAATTATTATGTATTTGATCTAAATGAATAAATGAGTTTGACTTTGACTTTGACCATATTAGCGCGCAAGCCTGACTGGGGAAGGACCTCCACTTTATAGAAGACCACAGCCAAGTAACTACACACAGCGATGTATTTATGTTTCTGTGAGTGAGTACAAGTCTCCAGCGCTCAGGAATGCGTTTTGAAACTATCCTATCCCACGGATTCTCAATTTTTAAGCCCTGGTGTAAAAATGCGTCGGCAACATGCAAGTGATACCTCTGGTATTCAGATGCAAGCGTCCATAGGATACGGTAAATGCTGAACAACAGATGGACCGTATTGCTTGTGTGCCACTCAAGTAATATACAAAAAAAGTAGGTGATATCAAATGATATTAAAACACACCTTCAAACTGAGCGGCGCGCGGCGTTCAGTTTTGTTGCCATATTTTTATGCGTACTTGCTTAAAGATTTCAAGTATATTATGTATTACTAGCTGTTGCCCGCGGCTCCGCCCGCGTGGATGTATGTTATCGCTGTAAAAAGTAGCCTATGTGTTATTCCAGACCATAATCTATCTCTGTGGCAAATTTCATCCAGATCCGTTCTGTAGTTTTTACGTGAAAGAGTAACAAACATCCATCCATCCATCCATCCATACTTACAAACTTTCACATTTATAATATTAGTAAGGGTTATGTAATGATACAGAAAGAGATAGTGATAGATGAAAGAAAGCTACTTAGCTACAATAAATGGCAACAGTTCTTGCGCGCAAGTGCGGTAACTACGTCTTTGGTTATAATGATTGCCTGTATAATGTTTATGTATAATATATCTGCAGACAGGTGGCATGAGGCTCTCATAGCCCGGTGAACTTGGCTCGCTGATAGGTAAACGACTAATGGGTTCTACCAAAGGCGCGCTATCCAATGAGTGGGTGACCACATTGTATATATTTTTCAATTGTTACAAACTTGTTTGGTGACATTGCTAACATTGCTAACATTATTGTGTATTTCCTATTGTTATCATAGTACTGTATGTTTCTTATACTTACTGCAATAAATAAATAGGAAGGATTGTTGCTATTAAAGTAAGTATATATAATTCCGATACAACATTATTGCTACAACTGTCACAATTTCATACAGCTGACTGATGCAGATTACACTCTAAAGTTTATAGTAAATGATTTAAACTTTAATAGCATTTCTAGAATTTACGTTGCGGATACATTGATAGATGAATGCACTAACATTATGTCACAGCGGTCGCTGTGCTTACTTTCAGAGTTTGCAAAATTTATTTACTAAATGTAACATCTCATGCATATTTAGAGACCTTTTTCTTTCTTTCCTTATTGTTATGGTGGTATCCTTGACATTGATTTTGGAATCAAAGCACAACTTCACGGCCTTCAGCACTACTTTTTTCCATCTTGTCGTGGGTCCAGATTTTTGACGGGGGTAAGGAAATCTGCAGTTCTATTCCTTAGGTAGTCTGATGGCCTTCTCTTTATCTATCTATATCCTCACAGACTTCTCCCCTAAAAAAACAACCTTTACTAATACAATAGTTGAAAAGTTAAAGTGATAAGAGAGGTAGGGCCCCATACTAGCGAGCAAGCCCGACTGGGGAAGGACCTCCACCTCACAGAAGACCACAGCCAAATATTTACACACAGCGGTGTAGTTGTGTTCCTGTGTCTGAGTACAGGTCTCCAGCGCTCATTTAGGGATGCGTTTTGAAATAAACGTATTCCTAACCCAGGGATACTCCCATATTCAATCCCTGGTGTACAAAAATGGGTTGGCTACACGCAAGTGATACCTCCGGTATTGCAAGCGTCTATAGGCTACAGTAACTGCTTAACATCAGGCGGGCTGAATGCTTGTTTGCCAAACAAGTAATATAAAAAAAAAAGTTTCATTGGTACAACGCGATAATTTCCGGAACTACTGTAGCAGTCAGGACTAACCTAGTAGTTAGTCACCCTGACTGCTACAGTTGGTTAGGTCTAGTGACCGATAGGCCAATCGGCCCGTCAATGTATTAAAGCTTTTGCTTCCGTTACTGTCTGTCAAAGGGATATGGCGTAGCACCACGGTACTGCAAATATAATTGCATGAACGGGCTACGGCGTAGCATCGCATTACTACATTGTTATGGCAAGGCTGCAAGGGCCGGCTACGTCGTAGAAATACAATACTGGATTATTTTTGCAAGGGTCAGTTACATCAGAGCACTGCAGTACTACTTGATTGATAATATTACTAGTATATGAAACTATGTTTTAGGGATAAAAAGCCTATATTCCAATTTTTTTTCAAATCCGTTTAGCTGTTATGAATGAGTAACAAACATCTATACATCCATTCTGGACTGCTTCTGTGGCTCAGTGGTCGATGTGTGAGACTACTGATCACGAGGTTCTGGGTTCGATTCCCGGGTCGGGCCAAAAATCGATATTGGGTTTTTCTGTTAAGAAATTCACAATACCCGGAGTTTTAAAATTGGCGGTTTTTACACCCCCGTACCTCCGAAAGCATGTGAAGCCGATGGTCCTACGCCTAATCTCTCTACGGTCGTGTCGAATTTATCATCTCATCGGACTATGAGAGTAAAGGAATAACAGAGAGCACTTGTGTTTGCGCACACACTTGTGCACTATAATACCTCCCGCGCAGATGGCAAGTCTCCGTTGAGATTAGCCGCCGTGACCAAAAATTGGTTAGGAGGACATTATAATATACTAGCTGTACCCGCGACTTCGTTCGCGTGTTCAGTATTTTACTGTAAATCTGAAAACTACAAACTTTCATAGGCTGATTGTCATCTTTAGCGGTTACATTTTAAAAAACCTTTCTTAGCGGATGCCTATATCGTAATAGCTATCTGAGTGTCTAGTAATTTAAACTGTGCGTTTGTTGATTTGTCAATTACGTTTTTCTTTTGAACATTAAGGTTCTGCAATTAATAAACTTCATAAAGAAATATTCCTTGTTTGTACGATTGTACTGCTCTTCAAATTGTCTTAGCGCAAACGTGAACAATCTTATGGCCTATTGCATAGCTTATCTGTGCTTAGCTTATGCCCTGTAGAAATTTCTGCATCCATACATTTCGTTTTAAATTGGTTACTTCTAACCTGATAGGATTCCGTGTGGTGACGGATTAAGAATACAAAATATCAATATACATAGGGGTGGTATCTATCCCAAGGGTGTCCTAAGAGTCGACTAAAGGAGTAATTCAGGCAGACAATATCCACTGCAAGAGAAGGAAAATTCAAAATAAAACCCTATACCAATCCGTCTGGCCAGCGTGGTGTAGTAGGCTAATATCCCTCCAAGTGTATGGGGGAGACCCGTGCCCAGCAGTGGGACATTTATGGGTTGATATGATGAACCTGATAGATACTGTTACACAGTTTGGGTGAGCTAAAAATTTATTAAATTCCTAAAGGGCATAATGGTCCACCGTAGTGCTCAAGGATTTCAGAAATTGAACTGCATAGTTATTAGATTCTTTTTGATTCATCATTCTATTAATAGAGATTTAGTACTCTACATAAGCTTCCGAAACAAAACTGAATAAAAAACCAGTAAACTGAACCCTATTTATTATAGTCGACCATATTGGTGAGAGTTCAACGTAAATTCGATATATATGTAGGTATCTATTATTATGTATATCTCTGAAACCATGCATTTTTTTTGTACATTGTTTAATTACGAAGTTTCGGTGCCTATATCCAGCTGTATAATCATATTAGTTTAATTGAACCATTTTAATTTGCTCATTGAATGTGATTAGTTACAGTCATTTAATTACACATTATGTCTGATCTCCATCGACTAATTATTTATCATTGAGAAGTTGGCCATCTGCAGTATACTTTATTAGTTTCACTAACGAATTGTTGCTTCCTGAATGCATTTGTTTGATTCATTGCAGTATGCCTAGATAGTATTTGGAAGGTTTCTCAATTCCCTACGGATCCGATCACCAGAACTGTTTTTTTTTATGAGAACAATATGAAAAACTATCCATTCAATTGCAAAATGTTTTTTAAGAGAAATTTTGAGATAGGGGAGGAATTCCACCTTACAGAGAACCAACACCTTAGAAGACGACAGCCAAATAACTATACACAGCGGTGTAGTTCTGTTCCTGTGTGTGAGTATAGGACTCCAACGCTCACTTAGGGATCAATTTTGAAAGAAACGTATTCCTATCCAATGGATACTCTGCTCCCATCTTATGGCACTGGTGTAAAAAATTGGTTGGTAACACGCAAGTGATACCTTTGGTACTGCAAGCGTCTATAGGCTACGGTAACTGCTTAACATCAGCTGGGCCGTATGCTTGTTTGCCACAAAAGTAGTTCTATCTCAACCATAAGACATCCACTGCTCGACATAGGCTTCCCGCAAGGTTTTCCACATCAGTCGGTCCTGAGCTGACCTTGTCCATCGGTTGCCTGCGACCTTTACCAGGTCTTCGGTCCACCTTGTTGGAGGCCTGCCCACGCTGCATCTTCCAGTTCGTGGTCGCCACTCTAGAACCTTTCTGCCCCAACGGCCATTGGTTTCTGCGAGCTATATGCCCTACCCATTGCCACTTAATTGAGGCAATTTTTCGAGCTTTGTCGATCACTTAAAAAAGAATATTACAAATCGGCCCTTAAATGACGATGTTTAGGGATAAAAAAAAACAATGCAATTATTTTAGGGAACCTCATCTTTTAAAAGTCAGTTAAAATATATATCAGTTAAGTATTCCGATGAGACAGAGGCCGATCACGCGTTTCGCTGTGAGTAATTTTTGTGGTCGCAGATAGACACATAGTATCATGGACTTTTTTTTAGATCTATTTAGGAATGACATTGCCTCCTACGGCAAGATTTTGCCTAGTCGTTTAACTATCATCGTAATACTTCAGCCAATTCACACTCACAAAACTATAATTGAAGAATTACGCCATCACCTGGTGAAAATCGTATTAAATTTTATTGGGTAGTTATTGAGTTTATCTTGACCAGACGGATTCGGTGGAGTGTTTTCTTTTCTCTGCTGCTTTCCTGATTACCTAAATTAAAGTATTGTTAAATGTTAGCGCCTACAAAAAATGAAAAAGCAATTATTTTATAGGCGTTTATTAGGCGTTACTAATTCAGTCAGTGATTGTCTGAGGTCTTGGCATTATTTACCCCTATTTTTTTTTAATAAAATATAGCCTATGTTACTCGCAGATAATGTAGCTTTTTAATGGTGAAGGAATTTTTAAAATCGGTCCAGTCGTCTTTGAGTTTATCCATTACATACAAACAAACAAACAAACAAACAAACAAAAATACAAATCTTTCCTCTTTATAATATTAGTATAGATATTCATTCAAATTTCCGCATTTATAATACTAGCATAGATTGCAAAGACCGGCTACATATTATTCTATTGCATAATCTCGTGTACCTAACACCTAATTTAGCTGTTGCCCATCTATTACGCATGTACACACGAGTTTCGGTTTACAGACTAGACTGAAGATACTCATGAATAAACATAAAGGTACAGATTTATATTATAACTAGCTGTTGCCCGCGGCTCCGCTAACGTGGAAGTCGATTATCATGATAAAATGTAGCATATTCGGTATTCCAGTAGGTATATAATCTATTTCTGTGCCAAATTTCATCCAGATCCTTTTGTAAGTTTTTACGTAAAAGAGTAACAAACAACCATTCTTACAATCTTTCACATTTATAATATTAGTCGGATTATATCAAAGCCGTTGAATCTAAACAATTCAACAACCCTACAGTTAATATTATAAAGGCGAAAGTTTAAGTATGGATGGATGGATGGATGTTTGTTACTCTTTCACGTAAAAAATACTGAATGGATCTGGATGAAATTTGGCACAGAGATAGATCATAGTCTGGAATAGCACTTAGGCAACTTTTATTTTATCACGATAACCGACGTCCACGCGGGCGGAGCCGCGTGTAACAACTAGTAAAACTATAATTCAAACTACCCATTGTTTACTACATTAAGTATACAGACCGCCCTCTATCCCTATTTACGTAACGACCCGTTTATACTTATTTCAAGTTTAGCACTCCACCATTTTCACTACACCAATTGGCGAGCCGAAATCGAATTGCTAGCAGACTGATATACGGTTATTTCTTTCGACATTGCTTACCTACGTCCGTAAAATTTATACCCGGTACTAAAAAAGAAGATAGGTTCTGAAGGGGAACTACTATTTTATAAAAAGTCACGCGAAGTCACTCTAATGAACCCTCATTCATAATTTTCAAACGATATTAAGAACAGTCCATCTTACATAATTTTGGAGTGAGGAATTCGTGAGTTGGGGGTTAAAAGTAGCAGTGACTCTGGGTAATGTAAACTGAATTTATAGAGCCTTCGGTAGCATTTAAAGAAGACTGATAGGCAACGATATCTTGTGCCGAAAGTATAACTTACGGAGGAAACCACTTATTCATAAAAACGAGTTTGCGATCATTTCTGTTAGACTATGCGAGACGGAGCCGAGATTGGACAGAGTTATAAAGTATGGGATAGAATAGAACGCAATTATAACAAATTAAATGAAAACATAACAACGAACAGCGTGGTATAATCAGCTAATACCCTTCCAAATGTATAGAGGAGACCCGTGCCCAGCAGTGGGACGTTTATGGGTTGAGATGATGATCATAATAAAATAAAAAACGATATAAAAATAAAGCGGGACAGTCTTTGGGGATCGTCGGTAGAAGAGAAAACTAAGAAACTTGTGAATTGTCCCGTCGAGCTATTATTATTATTTTTGAATATGGAAAGCGTTCGGTGATGATGACGCGAGTTCTTTGATTTTTGTTCATCCTAAAAATGCTCAACGCGCCTAAAGAAGTTTCACTTCAAAAACAGATTCATTTTATTTGTGCAAATTAGTGTAATGTACTTCCGACATTGTCATTTAAATGTTTGTATTTAATAGACATAAATGCCATTTATTTGTTGACTGAATAAGAAGACATGCCCTGTCTATTAAACTTTTGATGCTTCCCTGATGGTTAGTGGTAACTGCTCATGGACTTAGGCCATGCCGAGGATGCAGCTAAGCCGATGTCAAACGTTTGTCTACTTGGGTGGCAGGTCCGCCTAATGCTACCGTAGTCTATGGACGCCCGCTACACCAGAGATATCATTTGCGTGTTGCCCACCCATTTTATTTTACAAATATCCTTGGGATAGCAAAACGTTTCTTTCAAAACGCATCTCTAAATGAGCGCTTGAGACCTGTACTCACACACAGAAACACAACTATGCCCTTATGTCTAGTTAATTGGATGCGGTCTTCTGGAGACCCTTCCCCACTCAAGCTTGCTAGCTAGAATGATGCCCTAACTCTTTTAAATAGTAGTTTTCCTAAATCGAACTTTTTTTAACCACAACCGACATCCGACACGGATCCGTCTCGTTCCCGGCACAATGTAGTGTAAAAAATCCCATCTTTATGAATCGCCGAGACAGCAATAGATTTATGTGCTTTAAAATTTGAAATAGTCTAGAAAGTTTGTTAGTGCTTTGATAAGAGATTTTTTACCGTTTGGTGGCGGTAAAAACTGTAAGACGTCCTGTTTTTACAGCGCTATATATCATGATATTTAATGTAGCTTAAAGACGATAACAATAACACAAGCATCATTTGCGCAAGCAAATACCGAAACATTATTTAATAATTGTAACTTTTATTTTATTTTTATTGAAATATTTAGTAACTATCGCTCAAAAACATACAATACCGTTTTTTATACTAATTGAGTGGCAAACAGGCATACACACCTGCTGTTAAGCAATTACAGGTGTGTATGCCTACGGATGCTTGCAATACCAGAGGTATCACTTGCGTGTTTTGCGTGAGGGCTTTACGATGGGAGTATCCCTGAGACAAGAATATATTTCTATCAAAACGCATCGCTAAATGAGCGCTGGAGACCATATATAAATAATTCAACAATCCCATTTAAAAGATATACTTAATCATTACATAACAAATATCTAGCAACTATACATTTAATACATTCACGCAACGTTAAACCAAAAAACTGGTAATGTGGTGATTCATTCACGTTAATGTAATTATACGAGTTGGTATTTTTGTCTGTCAACGCATCAATCTCCTCCAGTCAGTTTGGCTAGCGATCCAAGATCAACAAACGCTTAGACGCATAAAGCTAGGTAGTACTGCTAGCGATAAAAGTATTTTTACGATCAAGAAGAAGCAACCCGCCAGATGGTAAGTTACGGTAACCCGTAGATGCTTGTTACACCAACGGTATAACTCGTATATTGCCGACCATGTAAGTAGAAGAAACACATAGTATTTTAGGAAAACCTTGTCAACAAGCTCATTTCACAAAAAATGAAACTCTTCTGATTCTGGACTGTTGACTAACAATATCTGAGGCATCACTTGCGCTTTGTCGACCCAAAAAAAAACACCAGGATTGATGATGAGGATGGAATATTCGTTCGACAGGAAAACATTTATTTAACAATAAGTTAATGGGACCTGTCGATCTGAGATGACCTGAAAGGCTGAGATAGATGCGCATATTACACCGATGTGTTTAGTTATTTGGCTATGGTTTTGTTGTGGTGAAGGTACACGGTAAAGAGATCTTGCTCGCTTGTATGGTTCCCTACCTCTATATCCATAGGCCATATCTATATATGTGTATACTATTCTAATTATAGCGTAATAATAAGCTTAAAAATACCAACAACACATGGCGTATGACGTGTAGATATTAACCTGCTAATCGCTCTCAGTAAGACGTCAGCTCTAACCATCGAATCAGTCAATGCAGACTTAACTTTGGCACGTGTAGTGTGTAATGTATATTTGAACCGATGCATTCCATTACCTCTTGATCAATCAATGAGTATTTGTTCGAAGAATTCAAGAACAAATTCATACGAAACGCGCAATTACATTTACAGGCTAGACGTGCACGTGCAAGTGGTAAGTATTAGTAATATCATAACAACTGGTTAGCCCCGAGCCGACTCGCGACCGCTTGACCGATTTTGCTCATGTTCGAACATAAAAAATATGATTGTCTTAATAATTCGCCCACCAAATTGTACGAGACGCTCCTATCAAACGATAGCGTCGAAAAAACATTTATACTCATTTATTTATTTATAAGTGCTACGTCCCAAATGCGGCGGCTGCGTGGCAGCACTAATGGGTACCTGCAACTCATTGCAGGGAGAATGGAGACGGATTGTCCTTTCTTTGTGGCATGGACTGATATTCATGTGGCAAAATAATTTATGATCAGTAAGTACTAAATGCAAAACAAATGTATGGATTAAGATATTATTATACTTACATTATGTTATTTATTGTCATCATCATCAGCCTATTGCAGTCAATTGCTGAACATTGGTCTCTCCAAACATTCGCCATCTAGCACGATCCTCGGCTTCTCGCATCCAGCTACCCCCAGCCACCTTGCGAAGAGCATCACTCCACCTTGTCTGAGGGCGTCCTACAAATCGTTTGCCACTTTGTCTTCATTCAAGAACATGTACATATAATTACATACATACATACAAATTTGGACTGTTCCGGTGGATTCAGAGAACTTCGCTCGAATCGCACGCTCGGTCAATAATGGCTTCCATAGCAGTTTTCGGTCACAGCGGGTGATCTCGACGAAGACTAGTATTCAACGCGGGAGATATTATACTGCTGAAGTCTGAGCTTAAACGTAGGGCACGCTCTTATTAGATTCCTATACTCTTATAGTCTGATGGGACGGCAATTGGAGATGGATCGGGTGTAAAACCAGCATCTTGACGTGCTTTTTGAAGTGCGTCAATGTAAACACCGCCATTTTACAAACATTTTGGGCATTTGTCTCTTTTATATTAAAAAAAGATGATCAATTTCAATAATAATATAATCAATTGCATTTTTAATTTACTTCAATATTAAAAGATGGATCTCTTGCTCATCATAATGCAAAATTATACAACACAAACCCCTAATTTATCAAAGAGGTTAACTTAATTTACGTAGTGAAACTACCCGTTCAAGTGGAGCAATCCCGTAATGTAATAAGAAAACTAATTAATCAAAGCTCAGCCGCCGCCGATATTATTCAAATCATTCAAACTTGCGTTAAGTTTGAATAATTCCGTGTCAGTTTCATTTTAAAGTACAAACTTAATTTGAATAAAAGGCGTATTTCATGTCTGCGCAAAAAAAAAGCTAAGCTTGCTTTTGATATTTTTTATACTACTTGGGTGGCAAACAAGCATACGGCCCGCCTGATGTTAAACAGTTAACCGTAGCCTGTAGACGCATGTTTGTGTTAGTTTGTGATCATCTTCTTAACGTTAGGTTAGTGGTCAAGAGTTATTTAGATGGTCATGATCTAACTATGGGCCGGGCACATAGCTCGCAGAACTGATGGCCGTTAGAGCAGAATGGTTCTAGAGTGGCGACCACGAACTGGAAGATGAAGCGTGGGCAGGCCTTCAACAAGGTAGACCGACGACCTGGTAAAGGTTGCGGGCAACCGATGGACAAGGTCGGCTCAGGATCGGGAGTTGTGGAAACCCTTGGGGGAGGCCTATGTCCAGCAGTGGACGTCTTTTGGCTGAGATGATGATCTAACTACTTATACCAGTCGGAACCGACTTTTAACGTGCCCTCCAAAGTACGGAGACGCTCGGATGAAATACCACTATGCGGTCAGCGGTCACCCATCTATAGGGATACCGCACCCACGGTAGCTTAATCCGCTGATCGAGCGAATGCACTTGGCTATAGTTTGTGATGATTTCCATTGAAATAACTGTGAACCTCTATAACAGTTTTGGATTAAACCTAATCTACATATCGCCCTTTCAGCGCTGAGTGCTACTAAAACAAATACTTAACGTCATATTGTTTTGAAAAGTGCTTACCATCAGGCTGAGTGCTATTCAGAATATTATATAATGACGTTCACTTGGTAAATTGAAAAATATTACATTCATTTATATTCATAAAAATATATAAGGTTTTTTAAATGAATGAAAAGTTTTTTATAAAAATAATATTACAATGTACTTAACCAAAGTCATGTAAGCAAAGGTAAGCTTAACTCAAATATTTTATTAGTATACTTACTAGCTAATATGTTTATACTACTTAGGTGGCATACAAGCATACTCCCCGCCTGATGTTAAGCAGTTATCGTAGCTTATGGACGCCTGCTATTACCAGAGGCATGGGGTCTCATCAGGAACAAATCAAAATGAGTACGAATAAATACCAATAGATGGAGTTACATATATCGATTTGTTATTTACGTTTATGTAAAATTCAAACCTGGAAGAAATATAGCCTGAAACATATACGTACATATTTTAAGAAATCCTACTAGCATAGGAAAATGAAATAAAGGGCTCATAAAACAAAATTACAATTATATATTTACAAATTTCAATAATGTCACCGTAGTCCTGGCGGCAGTATTTTGTACTACTAAGAAGTTGAAACTTGCGAGTGACTTGTGAGTAATGGCGCTGGCGCTGTATGCATTTTCAGATTTTATAAATTAAAATACCTACCTGGTTTTGAAGTTTAATGTTGGGTCATACTACTTACTCGTAGGTATAAAAATATATAAAGCTATGTGAAACAGTGACTTATGTTAAAAATAAATAATACGGGCATATGTTTTTTTCTCTCAACAAAAAACTTTAAAAATGTTTTACGTTATCAAAGTTATCAACAAAAATATTGCATCCAAGATATATAAAATATTTATAATAAAATATTTTAAAAACTAAACAAAAACTAAATACAAAAAGTGTATCCGAGGTTGGGATTCGAACCCGGTTCGGCCGGTTCTACGGCCGGTACGGTGCAGCGGTGCTACGGTATCGTACTGTGGGAAAATTACCTATTTGTGAATTCAGACTGATACTAAATAATTACTGTTTTACTATATTTTTACAAATAATTCAAAAGAATATTATCTGACATAAAAACCATCTACAAAAAACAATTTTCAAAAAGTGGACATGAATCTGGAATTCGAACCCAGTGCCAGTACCATCGGACTGTTGGACTAATACCAAAGAATGCTATAATTTACTCCATCCATTAATGACATCGACTGGCCTGTTGTACTAGTGGCACGGATTACTAAAGAGTTACTACGTAACTAGTGGTTAGTGAATCTAATCCATGAGGGTTCGATTCCCATTCAGGACCAATCTTAGTGTGATATGCTCTGTCTGTCGTCTGATTACCATACAGGCTGTGCCAAGTTTGGATTTAGATGGTGTGTGAGTTGTCACAAAATATTATAATTAACCTAATTTGACTAAGACAGAAACAATTCAAACAGACCCTTATCACTTCAAACAGATTATTTGTTTATTTGCACTGATAAATTAATTGCTTATTATAGTTTCACGAATATTCTTTTTAATCAATCTTTATAATCAATTTATATTATAGGTATACCTAATATAAGCCATCAACAAAAAAATAAACTTAGGTTAATAGGTATATTAACATTTTAATATACCTAAACGGGAAAAAATTGTTTAGCCCGGGCGAAACCGGGGCGGAGCGCTAGTTAAATACGGAAGCAAACAATCAAAATAAGTATATTTCGTAAAGCGCGTGACCTTGAGCGAGCAAACGTGGCCCGAGCCCGAGACAATGAGTGATACCTACCCTTTATGGTCGGTAGATCTATGTGAGTGATGAAGTAGGTGCCTACTATATCTTGTGAAAAATATAATTTTAAATAAAGTGTCGCCATCTGTTGATTTTATGTGTATGCACGTAATCTGTTGGATACAGACATCTACAGATAGATAGATAATTAAAATTTAGCCCGAAGGTTAGCCCGAGTTAGCGGGGAACCATTTCTTTGTATGGGATGGGGTATCTGTACTAGTATTATATTATCTGTGCCAGAGGTATCACTTGCATGTCAGCGACCCATTTTTTACACCAAGTTTTAAAGATAGAGTATCCCTGGAATAGGAAAACGTTTCTTTCAAAACGCATTCTTAAATAAGTGCTGGAGACTTGTACTCACACTCAGGAATACATCTACACCGCTGTGTGTAGCTATTTAACTGTGGTCTTCTGTAAGGTGGAGGTCCATCCCCAGATAGGTTTGCTCGCTAGAATGGTGCCATACCTCTCTTATTAATTAGTTTGGGATCTGTGCTTCGGGAAAGTAATAAGTATCATGTATTTGATCTAAATGAATAAATGACTTTGAGTTTGATAGCTGTTAACACTGTGATTATTGTATTATATTTTGATTTTATAATAATCATCAAAAATCATGCTTAGCTGTTGTCATAATAAAAACAATTATATGCTATGAGTGATAATTTCATTATCTTTGCATAGTGTAAAACAAATTATAATACGCCAACAACTACCATCAACCCCTACCAACAACATCTCCATCCAAAGGTTGCCCGGTAGAAATCGCTTTTAGCCATAAGGCCGCCCATTTTACTGTACTTGTAAAAATACAACTCCCGCACTAGAGAACAAGCTCTGTGTCACGGGGACTTTACAAACATACAATTAACGAACACAAATTACACCCAGACTCAGAACAACTCTTTGCGGGTCACACAAAGTTTTGTCCTGTGTGGGAATTGAACCCACAACCTCGTGCACAGCAGGCGCATACTGCGGCCACTGGACCACCAGTGCACCAGGGCGGTAGGTGTACTATCATAAGTTTAATTTTATGTAATGCTAGATGTTGCCCGCGGCTCCGCCCGCGTGGATGTCGGTTATCGCTGCAAGAAGTAGTCTATGTGTTATTCCAGACCATAAACTATCTCTGTGCCAAATTTCTTCCAGATCCGTTCAGTAGTTTTTACGTGAAAGAGTAACAAACATCCATCCATCCATCCATACATACTCACAAACTTTCACATTTATAATATTAGGATATAATGATGTATTCATGTGAACTTAAGAAATCTTTTCGTTTTATAATTCGCCTACGAAATTTCATGACGTTCTGATGAACGGTACACTATTTTATTGATGAACAAACATATTTTATACATACAAAATTACACGGATTACTTCAGTAGACTCGGAGAACTTGGCTCACTTTTTCAAAAATAAGGTGCCCATACACAATCATTTTACAAAAAAAAAACATCCGCATGCTAGTAATTTTCATTAATTACGAACTTGAAACACTTCACTTCACTACTGTGCAATAAAGACAATGAAACTATCCACTTAATTCCATTCTTTTCATCCATGATGGACCATTGTAATCCTGACGAACAACAATCCTATTTGTGTGGAAATATAGTGACATCTACGACTTGAAATGCCAATTCACCAACAATGGATACCCTACCCAATGGAACACGGAACAACACTCACAGAATAATAAATTGAAATAAATCGAGTATTAGTTATCTACACAGAGTAATCTGTTATCTGACGGATATAAATAGGTAAAAACCTTTAGAACGAATTTATTGAATAGATTTCATTCTTATCTATGATCAAGAATACGATTATTCGTAGAACTTTAAAATGTTCTTCGATCACGTCTTTTTAATAACGTCTTTATAAGGAACAAAAATGCAATAAACGTTTTTATTATAAGGAACAAATATCGTGTTGTTCCGTTATTGAGACTTTATCAGAATCGAGCATATAAATTTACGTAATAAATACACAACGCCATGCTCCATTTATTTAGCTTTTATTGTTTTAAAGTATGAATAGTTTATAATTGTTTCGGATAACTCTGACGAATGGAACAACATGGTTGTTTCAATAGAATAAATTGAACATTGAGTATCTGTGATAACTTTAATATATTTCAATGTTATGTTGCTACCTTTTGTTTTTTCAGTGACAACATTTATTTATAGATATTACAACTCAATATTTAAGATATAACATTTAAAAACTCAGATCTCAAAGTCTAACTGATTATAATTAAGTATAGTCAAAGGTCGAAAATATAACATGGGCAAGTAGCTCAAGCCAAGCTCTTAGTTGCCTGTACTCACACGTACTTTCTAAGTACGTTTGGGAACAGGTAGACAACAAAGAAGTAAAAAATACAATGAAAATTTCGTCCAGAAGAAAATAATACAATAAGGCTATATTGGGGGAAAAGCAACGCAGAAGCACAGTAGCACTTATTCTCAAACATAAGCTGCTTTTTTACCCTGCACTATAATAAAATTCTTATAATTTAATATTTGAGCTTCTCGCCTCTTTAGTGCGGACCGCATTTTTTTCTTTTATTGTAGGTTTATTATATACTTTATTAAGGGATACCCTTTATACTTTCATTGTTACTTATAGCCTGCGGGGCACAGCATTCGTAGTACTGACGTGTTATGTTCATCCTCATCATGAAAGAGGACTTTTAGTCGCAGGTAGCTGGGTGCCGTCGGTTTTTTTTTTCTTTTTAGAAAAGACTAAATCTGCACTAGGGAATAAATTCTGTATCGCAGGAGACTTTACAAACATACAAATAACGGACACAAAGTACACCCAGATTCGGAACAACCATTTATGGATTACACAATTTTTTGTTCCGGTTGGCGATCGAACCCACAGAACCAACTTGCATATTTCAATTATTTTCGTGTGTCATTTTCTGTAATTGTCATTTTCGGTAATTTGTTCGTCCTTTAGTTACTTTTTTATCATCAGGGTGTATGCTTGTTGTTGTTGACACATGGCTTGTTCCATAATGTGGGAGTGGTCTTGAAAAAAAATCAACGAGAAAAATTGGCTGGATTGGAGAAAAAACAAGAAGAGATACAAGATAACACAAACAACAAAAGAACTCATTAATTTTAAAGGGTTGAAACATAAATAGAAACCAGGAAAATTTCAAACAAATAAAAAATTACTCTGAAATCAGTTAATAATAAGGAGTTATAAACTTTCTACACTTTTACAGACTTTTTACTTGCTTTTCAACTGGTTTATGAAGCACTTAAAAGTTAATTTTATTATTTAAGTTTACCATATTGTATGCTTCGGGTAATATTATGCCCGGTAAACATCTTAAACAATTGCGCGGAAAGCCTTTTTAGGTCTCTTTGGTGGAATGTGCGGGCCGCGGGGGGCGGGGCGCGGCAATGAACCAATCACAGGGTTGAAGGATTCGCGTCATTGGTTAAAACTGTCGAACTATGCGCCTTGCAATTGGTCTAAGACATGCGCGCACTACGCCAACTTTTGTTCAGGATATTTGCTAGGCATTATACTACAATGGTGCTTTATTATATAGGTTTTTTATTCCAGAAAAAATATACGGTATACATTATTTATAGTTAGTGGGAGGGAAATTTTTCACCCTATTCTACTCTTTCACTTTTCCTCTTCGGTTGTCCTCTTACTCTCACATATGTAACTATTTCCTCTGCCACACTGGTTTTATGTTTTATGTTATTGAGAACGGTATAAGACGAATATATGGTTAAAATTATAGTTCCCGTAGGATTGAATACGTGGGCGAAGCTGTAATTAGAAGCTAGTAATTAATAATTGCAAAGACGATTAAAATGCATTATAGAAAGCAGATATGACGAATCCTAATTCATAATCGGATTTATATCAGCAAAGTTAACACAAGCTCATAATAGAACGGAAAATGCCCGGATATTACGCAGATTGCGTATTTGTGAACAAGTTCAGTGTAGGCGAATACATATTTTTGCTTTGGATCATGTCAAAACAGTTGGCGGTTCCGGACGGGATTGTGTCAAAATATTTCATAGATGATTTTTAAAATGTCTATTTATAGTTTCCTGTTAGTGCGGTATGCCGCTGATTAGTCAGTTAATGTGTGGTGTAATCTGCGTATAATTAAACGGTGATTATGTTTGAGAATGAAAGGTAAAATGTTAATTTTAGAACCAAAATACTCATTTTCTTGAAAAAAAAAAATACTGGTGAATTGAGAAAATTAAAAATATTGCATTACGAGTATTTAATTAATAAAAAGGACAATAGTATAATAGTACAAGCTGTTGCCCGCGGCTCCGTCCGCGTGGATGTCGGTTATCGCTTGCCTATATGTTATTCCAGACCATAATCTATCTGTGTGCCAAATTTCATCCAGATCCGATCAATAGTTTTTACGTCAAAGAGTAACAAACATCCATCCATTCTTACAAACTTTCACATTTAGAATATTCGTAAGGATAGTAAGAGTATAATAGTCGTCCAGACCAATTTCGGTAACGGCGGCCAATCTCAACGGAGATTAGCCAATTACGCAGGATATACTATAGTGCACAAGTGTGTGCAAACACAGGTGCATTCTCTATTCCTTCACTCTCATAGTCCGGTGGGACGGCAATCCGACACGACTGGAGAGAGATCAGGCGCAAGACCAACGGCTTCACGTGCTTTCCTAGGAACATGGGTGTAAACAAAAGGAATTTCTAAACTCCGGGCATCTATTGTGAATTCTTTGACATTCATTAAATTTCTTTGGCTCTACCCGAGATCAAACCCGAGACCTCGTTATTAGAGGCAGTCAAAAATACAGAGTATATAACACAAATAAAGTAATTAGCAAGCAAAAAGATCTCCACCTTACAGAAGACCACACCAAATAACCTAGAAGAGTCTGGTCTCTTCTCGGTTCTTTGCAGTAAGTACTCACGATACGGAGAAAAGCAATTTAATTTACCAGAGGAAATACGACTTTTTTCTGGTATCTATCTGCCAGGGGAAAGTCTCAAAAATCCGTACCGAATTAAAAGAAGAATAAATCAACTAACTAAAACCTTCATCTAATCACCGAGCTCAAGCGAATTAAAATTGTTGATACAAGTCGAGGTTTCATAAACCACCATGTATAGGCTAGTCACGTTTTGAAATAAGGCTATAAATCTTAGCAGCAAACGTGTAGGTATTAAAATTTTCACTGTAAAATAGGTCATAACTATATTATACTAGTGGCCCGCCCCGAATTCACCCGGGTTAAACTATTTTCAGCTCAATTTTCTTTTTTTTTTTTATATATCTGAACCTTTTCCTGACAATAACGAACATAGCAAAAATTATCGAAATCGGTTCAGCTGTTCTCGAGATTTGCGCTTAGCAACACATTCAGCGATTCATTTTTATATCCTACTAATATTATTAACGCGAAAGTTTGTAAGTATGGATGGATGGATGAATGGATGGATGGATGGATGGATGTTTGTTACTCTTTCACGTAAAAACTACTCAACTGATCAGGATGAAATTTGGCACAGAGATAGATTATGGTCTGTGATAACACATAGGCTACTATCTACAGTGATAACCGATATCCACGCGGGCGGAGCCCTAGTTATAGATATGGTAAAGATTAGCAAATAAAGGTAACATGATATGAAATGATTTGACAAAATGCCTCCAGTGTTATTGAATATACTAAGAAAACTGCAGAATTAGAGTGCACGGTTGGATCAGTGGCTTAAGTGGTTACCTCGCCATTTAACATTGTCCCGAGTCTGAGTGTACTTTGTGTCCATTGATTGTATGTTTGTAAAGTCCCCCGCGACACAAGGCGTGTTCCCTAGTGCGGGGGTGGTTTATGAAAAGAAAAAATAATTATGTAATAAATAACTCCTTTCAGATTCAAGAATACTAGCTTCCTCCTGCGGCTTCGCCAGCGCGATCATTCCCTCAGGAACAGAGATTTTTCCGGGATAAAAAGTAGCCTATGTGTTATTCCAGAATATAATCTATCTCTATGCCAAATTAATTCCAGATCCGTTTAGTAGTTTTTGCAAGAAAGAGTAACAATCATCCATACATTCTTTCGAACTTTCGCGTTTATAATATTAGTATAGATATAGATTAACTATTTATGACATGTGTTGTACACACACATTCATCTCTAACCTCTACCTAACTAGCACTATTCAATGTAGATTCGCATGATTGCTTCATCACTGATAATCCATTTACTCTGCTGTATTGTACAAATAGCTAAACATTGTCTCACATGTATACAAGTGACCTAGTTATCTGAGTAGCTTCTGTACCTTATTATTCGTGTATTTTTTTTCTTCTAAAAAACAACTCCCGCACTAGAGAACAAGCTCTGTGTCGCGGGGCACATTACAAACATACAATTAACGGACACAAATTACACCCAGACTCAGAACAACTCTTTTTGGGCTACACAAAGTTTTGTCCTGTGTGGGAATCGAACCCACAACCTCGTGCACAGCAGGCGCATACTACGACCACTGGACCACCAAGGCGTATCTTGTATTGTAAACCTTTAGTTAAAGAATTAAAACTTTTCAATAAAGAAGAAATAAAAGTGGTGGTGGCCGTGTGGGAAAGTAACAGACGGACAGACAGACAGATAGACGAGATCGAACTTACACCTCTTGCTTGCAACGCAAGAATTGTAAGTTCGATCCCGGGTGAGGCTAACAATGTGAATTTCAGTTTGTGGAGTCAAATGATTCACCATCTGCTAATGGTGAAGGAAAACATTATAGGGAAACCAACATTTATTTATTTATTTAAACTTTTGCACATAATAATATTGTACAACGGTGGACTTAATGCCTTAAGGCATTTTCTACCAGTCAACCTTTGGGGGTGCAGAGATAAAATATGGCCGGTGCAGTTATGCTCGTTTAGTGTTACAAATGAGATATATACAATTTACAAGAATATACATAAATATTATAATACACGTATAAAATATACACATATAGTCTTAGAAGGAATTCTAAAGACATGTCTGATACACCAACCCACATTAGGCCAGCGTGTGTTGATTAAGACCTACACCTACTCTCTCTCTTAATAGAGGATAGAGAACCGTGTCCAGCTGTGGGACATGGGTTATGGGTTGCTATAAAGAAGTTAGAGAGGAACAGAGTACATACAAAATTTTAAAAGATTAATGTTAAATCACTTATTATGAAGACCAAGGTATTCAATCAATGTGTCTTGCCTATCCTCACGTATGGTGCCGAAACATGGACCCTGACAAAAGAGACCACGCACAAGATCCAAGTGACACAGCGAGCGATGTAAAGGGCCATGTTAGGTAGGTATCTCTCTGGTGGACCGGATACCCAACATAGAAATTCGACGTAGGACGAAAGTCGAAGATGTGGGTAAACCCAGCAGTGGGTGGATAAGGGTTGACAAAGAAGAATATTATAACACAATTTCTTTGTCTACTCTTTCAGGTTAAAAGCCTAAAGCACTTATTATGATAATGCCTGTTGGGTCCACAAGTATACAAAAAAGGATTACAAAAGAAAAACACAACAATAATGCTCCACAATTTGTCTTATCCAAATGTAGGTATTTTCGTCAAAAAAATCCTCAAACTTAATAAAAAACTCTTTAAAATCGGTCCAGCCATTTCGGAAGAATTCAGTGACATCCACAAAGATATACAAATTCTACAAAATTAAATCTATATTGGTTGGACCGAACTCACACGTTGTGGGTATGACATGTCATTTAGTTTCCTTTTGATTACTTTGACATTATTATTTAGACCTAAGTTACGCTATGTTACAGTAATCAATCAAAATACAAGACCCATAAAGAGCACAGTATAGAACGGTTTAACACTCACCGTGAGTCATCAAATTGATGACCAATTTGTCACACGACCTGTCCCAATAGAGCGGCTTGATTAATTTGGACCCAGGGGACTGCACACGATTGGCTCGAATCGTGTTTCTATAATTTACTAACAAATTGTTTGGTCAGGAATATTGTTTGTATTTAGTGAACAGTGTTTGTATATATAATATTTTATTCCGATGATTTATTAGCTTATATACACTAGTATTATAAAGGAGAAAGATTTGTGTTTTTGTATGTAACGAATAAACCAAAATTACTTGACCGATTAGAGAAAGCTACATCAGCGGGTAACATAGGCTATATTTTAATGCAAAAAATATGAGGGATAAATGTCCATCCGTGCGAAGCCGGGACGAGCCGCTAGTATTCTATAATTATATCTCAAACAAGCATATGACACCCTGATGGTAAGCAGTTACAATAGACTGAGGAAGCTTGCAATTTATCGCTAGCGTGTCGCTGTTCCAAATATATGTAACACCAGGGCTTTGCCACTACAAAAACTCTGCTGATGTATCCTAGGATAGGAAAATGATTATATAACAACAAACAAAATCGCATCTCGAAATAAGCGCTATTGACCTTTACTCACACACAGAAACCTAACTTCTTCACTTCATGTCGTCATAGCTGTTACCCGTTGCTCCGCCCGCGTAAATGTCGACTTTCGCGATAAAAACGCCTTTGCACAGAGATAGATTATAATCTGAAATAGCCTATATGCTATTTCAGATTATAATCTATCTCTGTGCAAAATTTCATCCAGATCCGTTGAGTAGTTTTTGCGGAAACGAACATACATTCTTACAAACTTTCGCATTTATAATATTAGTAGGATTTAGCTGTGCTCTTTCTTCTGTTAAGTTTTCCAAATCTGTCTGTATAATGCCTATGAGGACTTCTATTGTTCAGCTAGTTATGTTTAGCATTGTTTTTATATTTCCTTTTTTACAGGGCTTTAAGATGGAGTATCTCTGGGATAGGAAAACGTTTCTTTCAAAACGTATTCTCAGATGAGCGCTGGAAACCTGTACTCACACACAGGAATACAACTACACCGCTGTGTTATTTGGCTGTGGTCTTCTGTGAGGTCCTTCCCCAGTCGGGATTGCTGGCTAGTATGGTGCCCTATCTCTCTTTAAAATAACGTTAACTGAATAATCAGCAAACAGGCAAATATACGAACAAATTACCATTCTGTATATCTTCGCTTCTATCAATACAAACTTCAAATAAACTTGACTTATGAATTAATCATTGTCTTTGTAGCAAACTGTTTGGAGAAAGATATGGAAGGTCGTTTATCAATGCGGTTATATCATAATAAACCTATAGAGCAGTGGCACTGTAAGCCCTGAGTGCTGTTCTGATGCAGTAATTTAAGAGAGACAGGACACTATACAAGCAAGCAAGCCCGACTGGGGAAGGGCCTTTATCTTACAGATGACCAGAACTAATAACTACACACAGTGTCGTTGCGTTCCTGTGCCTGTATACAGGTTATTGACAACGCCAATTTAGAAATCGTACGTGCTTCATCACAAAACCCTGGGATTAAAAGTTTTGGGTCGTCAACATACAAGTGGTATCCCTGGTATTTTTTTTCCTGAAAAACAAAACTCCCGCACTAGAGAACAAGCTCTGTGTCGCGGGGGACTTTACAAACATACAATTAACGGACACAAATTACACTCAAACTCAGAACAATTCTTTGTGGGTCACACAAAGTTTAGTCCTGTGTGGGAATCGAACCTACAACCTCGTGCACAGCAGGCGCATATTGCGGCCACTGGACCACCAAGGCAGTATTACTACACCATAGGCTATGGAATCACAAAGATTTCTCCTTAGACAAAGACGAACCCACGACCTCCAGCTTAGCAGTCAGGATCATTAACCACCACGCCAACAGGCAGTCATGTTATTAAAATATTACTATATAGAAAAAATTAATTAAAACACAAAACAAATAAATCTCTTGGTATCCCTTTTTAAGCATAATATGGTGCATACAGAGGAAGGTGAGATTTGGCATGGTTAAAATCTATACTTACAGAAAATGACTACATAAAGCAATAATGGTCGAATTTTGACCACGTCCTAGCTTTTTTTCTTACACTACCAAGGAAACTGGTATTGGCACTGGAAAAATCAAATAACACTGCCCTATCCATATCCAATTAAACCCAGGCTCTTTGGCTGTACCACGAGCCCAATGTCTCAAAGTGTACCTTTTTTTATTCTACTTATATGGCAAACAAGCATACCCCCGCCGGATAGCAAGCAGTTACCGTAGCCTATTGCCGCTTGCCATACCCAGAGGTATCACTCGCACGTTGCTGACCCTTTAAAAACCTTATAACTCCTTTAGTTTATATCAACGTTTCATCTTCAAGTTTAATTATTATATTTTCCAAGGGCATTAAAACTTATTAATACTTTACATATAAATCAAAACTTTGGTATCTCTCTTTATCACATTATTAAAAGCATAATAAATTAGTTTTACCTTTCATTGGTAAAACTAATTTATTTTGCTCTTAATTTTATCGATAATTTATCTCTATTTTACTTATTATCTCTATTTTACTTATTATCTCTATTTTACTTAATTGTATTAGATAAACCGCAGATAGTTCTATGCAGATAGCGCATTCCCTTCTTTTAATGAATTTGATTTATTTATTTAGGTATAACACAGATATCTTATTGCTAACAGTGAAGACCAGGCTTACGGCCCGCCTGATGGTAACCAATTACTATCAGACGCTATGATAGATGTGATACCTCTGGTATTGCAAGCGTGTTACCAACCAAAAAACACCAGAATAAGAACTAACTTTATGATTAATATTTCACTTTTATACACAAGTACTGTTTTCTTTTTTCCCACGAAGTAACGTTGTAAAGGTTAAAGTTTTTGACTGAAACCTAAGCTAAAACTATTTTTTTAAATTGGAAGCATCTCGCTCCCAAGTTTTTAACAAAGCACTTTTAGATAAGCACTTTTCGTCACCACCCAGGAATCGTAACCGGTGCCTCTGCAAGGAAATTATACGCAATACCACTGCTTTGGATTGTCATACTGCTATTATCGTTTTCATGAACCTATCGCTGTCCACTGCTGGACATAGGTCTTGAAACAAATTATGATTATAATGTTAGAAATAATTATTTTTATTATAGAAGCTGTCCTAGATATAATTGAATTCTATGATAGATTTTTGTAAGTGACAAGTTGATTATGTTGTATAGAAATGTCATTTTGATGATAATATTACAATAGTTATGAAGTTTAGTTATCAAATGAGTGTAAAAGAAATATTTTTGATTATATTTGAAGAAATAAGTGAAAGTTTGTGAGGATGGATCGATGTATGTACCTATTGATGTTTTTGATGTTCTCTTTCACGTAAACACGGGGTCTGGATGAACTTTGGCATAGAGATAGAGATTATCTATCTCTCTCTTTCTGTCTGGAATAACGAATAGGCTTTTTATCGCAGTAACTGACATCCACGAGGACGGAGCCGCGGGCAATCCCACAGGAACACTGATGTTTTTAAATAAAAATTAACCAACGTGCTATTCCAGTCTATTCTATTCTATCCGATCTGCTTAGTAGTTTTTGCGTGATAGAGTAATAAACATCCATACATCTTCACAAACTTTGGCAAGGCGATTCGAACGCGGTTACAAAACTTTATGTAATTTGTAAATGTTTGTTTCAAGTCTGGGTGTATTTTGTGTCCGTGAATTGTCCGGTGAATTGTCCGGCAACACGTGGCTGTTCTTAAGTGCGAGAGTGGCCAAAAAAAAATATCTGCCTGCAAACTTTATCAAGATGTCGGTCCATCTTCTGATGGTCAGCCAACGCTGCGTCGTGATATATTTAGTACATAATAATAATTCATTTTCCGATTAATATATCATTTTTGAGACAGAAACGAAAATAAAACGGAATTAAATGGCCGTTGTCGTACATATATCACTCGGAGCTAAAATAAGGAGAGTTATTATCAACAACATCATATTTCATTTTTTATTAATATCAGTACAAATACATCTGGCGCGAAGATATACTATACCTACATATTATCTAATATATGAAAATAAAAAAACAAGTGTTACAGTGTTTGTTATCGAACTCCTCCTAAACGACATGAGATGTCTTTGAGGAACAGAAAGAAAACACAGACTGAGGTCACTCACAATGTGCACAGATAAATTATACAATTTAATGCTATGATCCTACATCACAGGTAATTTGTACAGGCTACTTCAGGCACCAGCAATCCACAACTGAAATGTTGTACTTATACCTTAGTTCTTTAGTTTAGTTAGCGCTAAGTTGTATGTACATTGTATTTCGGTTTTGGATAGAATTAAACGAATTATTATATTATATTACCTACAATCTAATAACTCATAGTATAAATTATTTCGTGGCAGTAAATGACATCAAGACATTACCTATTTCGTGGCTGCATTTGCTTTCGACATGTTTGACACGGAGATAGATACACTGGGGATTTAGAATGATTAATATTATACGGTAATGTGACATTGCCGGTAATGGAGTAAGAATCGATTGATCTGCTTGGTTAAGTAGACAAGATAGAAAGGGTGAATGGGGAATGACCTTATAAAAGACCACAGTTAAACGATTACATATAGTGCTGAAAAAATATGGTGATATGTGCGTACTCACACACAGGTGAGTACGCATATATCACCTTCTTTATAGCTATATATATTCGATCTAAATTTGAAAATCATAAGATATCAACTGTAAGTTTGCTTTGCTTAAAAATAAATCACTATAGGGACGTCATAGTATGGCCAGCCCCTCTAGACAAGTGGCATATGTGATAGTCTAATCGAAAAGACAAAAAACTATATGTATGGGATTTGACGTAAGTCTACGATATAATGTCGTAAACTTACATCAAATCCCATACATTTCCTTTTTTGACTTTTCGATTCGATTATCGCTTATGCCACTCTTTTAGAGGGGCAGGACACTCTTTGTAAGTAGGTACGTTATAATAGAATCGACTTCATCAGCACGGTAACTGCTAACCATAATAAAATTGTTATAATATGCTTGTTTGCGACTCTAGTTTTGTATCTTTGACATACGTTCTTTGACGTTTATAATATGCATACGAGTACATATTTACCTAAAGTTTAGTTGTTGGATATTATGGATTTTTCAATAGCGAAGTGCTATCGAAAAATCCTGGGACTAACAAATTTTTGTGTAGTGTAGTTCTCAGTAATACACACTAATTCCCTACATTTCCATACATACACAATATATTGAACGGGGGTAAAATGTGTGAGTATTTCTTAAGAGTTAGCCAATTCTACAATTTTATTTATTTTCCGGGTTAGTGCTGATTCCCCCCGTTCTTGTTTCCCTCCGAAAATGTATCTGTTTTATAATTGCGTTTTATAAAATAAAATCAAGGTGGTACAGTCAAAGAAAAAAGTACTGGTCATATTTTCGTATGTTTATTTCAAATTATCCACAATCAAATCACAGATTTTGTTAGTAAAAGAAGTCAAGCCAAATGTAAGAACTTGTGTAAAAATTTGTAAGTTGTGCTTGACTGTACTCATTTTTTAATTTTGGGGTCAATCGAGAATTAATGTATGTGTGTAGTTATACAATATCGTTTTAATAACTTTCGGGGGGAAACAAGAACGGGAGGAATCAGCACTAACCCTATTTTCCGATGCCGCTTTCATAATAATATATGTTTGGATTCATACGAGAATTTACGTAAATTAGCTTTAGGTAAATACTCCTATGAGTCCAAATATCCGATCTCTAATTATTATTATTATAATCTAGTATAGTATTATATATTATGCACTTTAAGTAGGCAGATTAGATATAAAATAATAACAAATGTATGAATAATAATATGCACGACAGTTCGTTTCAGCGGATTTGTAAAGATATAGTTTATTTCCTCAATAAATTATCCGAGAACATTTGGCTTGTGGCCACAGCATGCAAATATACATACATAACTGACCCTTATTTATAGAGATATAAGGTAGAAAATTGCGTGTTCAGTATTGGATGTAGTAGGAAGTCACATTGCATTAGATTTGTTACCTGTTACCTTTGCTTGCGGTTTAATATCGCGTGAAAGTAAATTTAAAATGGCGTTCGTAAAATATAATAAATATATTAGAATATGATGTTTAATGACAATTTACGTCATGTTTTACTGTTGTATTATTATGTAAGTATTTTATTGCTTATTTGAGAGTTTTAAATAATAATTATAATATTTCGGGACAATTCACACACCGCTATCTGATTCCAAACTAGGCACAGCCTGTACTATGGTAATCAGACAACTGATAAACATACTTATATATTTCTGAATATTTACATACATAATATAGATAAATTACACCTAAACGTAAAACAAACAATCGTGCTCATCAGACAAAGATTTGTCCTGGGTGGGAATCGAACCCACGACCCCTGGCTAAGCAGTCAGAGTCACTAACCACTAGACCAACAGGCCAGTCAGTATGCTTGAATATTGGCTGTGTTATTATTAGAAATGAAGGCACAACTTTTGGCACAGTTTTAGGAGCATGATGATCTTTGATTAAGACTACACATCATCATCCTCTCAACCTATAAACGTCCCACTTCTGAACACGGGTCTCCTCCACACACTTGAAGGATATACTCTACTATACCACGGTGGCCATATAGGTTGGTATAGGGTTTTGTTTAGAGTTTTCACTTTCTTGCAGTGGATATTGTCTGCACGACTAACTCCCTAAGTCGACTCTTAAGAAACCCTCGGGATGGAAACGAGGTGGTGACATTTGTATTCTTAATCCGTCACCACATGGACAAAGCTACACGTGCAGTGTTAATAAAAATTTGGCTTAAAATAAAATGTAACTTTAAAGTTCGTAAAGTAACTAAGGACTTCATTATCATGATAGATGACATAAGTTTTCAAAAAACTTCTTTACTTAAATTCTAATTACTATTAAAACGTCAAAAGATACTGGCTTAAAATTAATTACTGTAATTAGGCTTTATATCTCTAACCAAATAGTTAATACGGCCTGTGAAGCCGGCGAGAGGTGTCGAGCAAACGTACTAAACACACAAAAGTACCTTCTAATTAGCAAGTTTGTTTTGTAAAGCGCCCAAATTTTAAAGTGAGTATGTTGGAATATTATTTCATATTTATTCGTAGACCATTTTAGTAAACGTCTAAAAATGGAGGCGGACTTATACTGTCTATACTAATATCCTACTTCCTACTAATATTATAAACGCGAAAGTTTGTAAGTATGGATGGATGGATGGATGTTTGTGACTCTTTTACGTTTAAAACTACTGAACGGATTTGGATGAAATTTGGCACAGAGATAGATTATGGTCTGGAATAACACATAGGCTTTACAGCGATAACCGACATCCACGCGGGTGGAGCCGCGGGCAATAGCTAGTTAAGTATAAAGAGAAATTAATATTTCTCTTGGTAATGAATAAACTTAAAAACTACTTGACCAATAAAAAATACTGTCGTCATCGGTTCTGTAGACAAGACAAATCGTACTTATTATTATTACTTTTACTTTTGTACAATGGTTGAGACCTCTCACTTGCCAGTCAGCGCAGCAGGAGTCAAGCTCACCCCGCCATCTTTTTCTGGGCCTGCCGCATCGCCTCTGGCATCTGGTAAACCGTACTTAAAGTAAAAACAGACGATCGAACTTGGGCCGTTAGGCTTTATATGGTTAGGGCTGAACCACGAACATGGTGCGCTCCGAACCATATTATAACGATATTAATAATAATGTCCGGCGCCCGACACGAGCGAATATGGTTCGGAGCGCACCATGTTCGTTATTCGGCCCGAACCAAGTTCGATCGTCTGTTTATGCTTTTACTATACTAAAATGTGAAAGTTTTTATTTAATAGATGAATGGATGTTTCACGCCAGATTGGCTCGGATCTAAATGAAATTTGGCATAGAGATAGATTATAGTCTGGAATAGTACATAGACTACTATTTTATCTCAGAAAAAAACTGTTACCGAGGGTAAAGTCGTATTCAGAAACTAGTAGACCATAGAACTAGAATTCTAAAGCCTTAAACTAAACTATTTGTGAATTCAAAAATATATAACATAACTAGTAGAGCTTTAGAATCGTGTCAGTGAATGGTTCGTACATATCGGTTGAATGGGACGAAATCGGTTCCATTTCCAGAGAGGAATCAAAGGGAGACGGGTATTCTGAAGCTGTGAAATATGAAGGTTCTTTTACACTCGCACTCGGTTTAATAGTTCTAGGGATTTCAATTTCGATTTATTGGCGAACGAATGATAGTGTACATTTAAAAAATTGTTTTAAACTTGCACGTTTTATAGTATAAAATCTATGTCATGTCTGATTCACCAAACTGCATTAGGCAAGCGTCTGTGATGTGAATTAAGGCCTAAACCGTCTCTCTCTCTATATCTCCCTCTTTATAGAGGAGATGAGACCCATGCTCACCAGTAGGATGATATATAGGTATCATTATAATTTCAAGATAGTACAAAAATAGAATAAGAAACTCATTTAACAAAACTAAAATAAAATTTAAACTAAGAACATTGATACTCTTTTTTATGCGATATTTATGGTTTTTAAAATTTTATTTTTAGGTACTACAAATTTCTTTTTGTTTTTTTTATACTACTTGGTGGCAAACATGCATACGGCCCGCCAAATGTTAAGCAGTTACCGTAGCCTATGGACGCTTACAATACCAAAGGTATCACTTGCGTGTTGCCAACTTAGTTTTTCACAGGGCTTTAAGATAAGAGTATCCCTAGGATACGTTTCTTTCAAAACGCATCCCTAAATGAGCGCTGGACACCAGGTGTGCAGATCCCTTAAACTAAGATTGCATGCTTATTTCCTCAACGTATTCGTCTATGCACTCCGCTGAGAGTAATACAGGAAATAGGCTCTATTTGAATGCAGAAGTGTACTAAGGCCAACTGCACTTCGTATATGTTCTTAATGTGGCTATTTCTGATGGAGCAAGTTTAACCGAGGCGAAGCTAGAGAGTCTATATCCTTCCCGTGGCTTTGTTCGAGTCGTATGTCGATAGAGCACTTTACAAACATCCAATTAACACACAAAGTACACCCAGACTCGGGACTACCATTTATACCAAACTGTCTGGCCAGCGTGGTATAGTAGGCTAATATGTTTTTTTTTTTTTTATGTTTTTATTTAAAAGACAACTCCCGCACTAGAGAACAAGCTCTGTGTCGCGGGGGACTTTACAAACATACAATTAACGGACACAAATTACACCCAGACTCAGAACAACTCTTTGTGGGTCACACAAAGTTTTGTCCTGTGTGGGAATCGAACCCACAACCTCGTGCACAGTAGGCGCATACTGCGGCCACTGGACCACCGAGGCAGTCAAGTCAATATCCCTCTAAGTATTTGGAGGAGACCCGTGCCCAGCAGTTATTATGAAAACAGAGCATAGTTAGTGAATTCGTCACGTATGAAGAAATACACAGCATAATCCATGAGCAATTTTTTTTTTCATCTCTTGTAGTGGATATTGCCGGCTAGACTTACTCCCTTAGACGACTCTTACGACTCCCGCGGGATGGAATGGTGTGGCGACTTTTGTATTCTTGATCCGTCATCGCACGGGCATCAATCCTACTAATATTATAAATGCGAAAGTTTGTAAGAATGGATGGATGGATGGATGTTTGTTACTCTTTCACGTAAAAACTACTGAACGGATCTGGATGAAACAACATGAACACATAGGCTACACTTTTTACAGCGATAACCGACATTCACGTGGGCAGAGCCGCGGGCAACAGCTAGTATATAATAATCAATCTTATAAAGCAAACCGAAACTGTTCAGTCATATGCACAACATTTACCACATTGTTATTTTATAAACAGATTTATTTAAAAGCTAACCCAAACTTGCATTAAAGGATAAGCACAAAACTCTGAGTTAATCTATTGTGAATCTGAGAAAGGAACGGATTTCGTATTACTTTCCTGTTTGTTTTGGACTTTCTTGGAATTTGTCTATTTTCTTTATTTTTTCTTATGTGACAATACATTCTCCCCACAACAATGACTGCATGGCCTGTCAGTCTAGCGATTAGTTACCCTGACTGCTAACTCACAGATCATGGGTCCGATTCCCACACGGGGCAAAATTTTTGATTCAAATATATTTCTTTCTAGGCTGGGTGTATCCTATGTATGTGTATTCAGATACACACACATATATGTACTCGTATTTACAATACACTTTACAAACACTTGTAAAATCACGTACCCATATTCAGACTGAAGTGAATTTTCCATGGCACACATTTTTGAAGCTGTATAAGTAGGCATCGAATTGCCGCATTACTTTAGTACTTCAAGACCCAATAGCGGCCTTTAAATTGGAATGGAATTTGGCACCTGAGTACTCTAATGTATTTTAACAGAGCATAAATTTCCATTAAATTTATTTTTATATTTCTATAAATTTCTGAATATAATTTTCCCAGAATTCCTTATTATACGGAAAGAAAAATACACGTCGTAATTGTATGAAAATGAATATCTAAGGATAATCTCAAAAAGTACTGGTTCGATTAGAAAAAAATTTTTTCTGTTGAATAGTGCACGGGTCTCACTGCTGGGCACGGGTCTCCTCCAAACACTTAGAGGGATATTAGCCAGTAGGCTAATATCCCTTTAAGTATTTAGAGGAGACCCGTGCCCAGCAGTTATTATGAAAACAGAGCATAGTTAGTGAATTCGTCACTTATGAAGAAATACACAGCATAATACATAAGCAATTTTTTTTTCATCTCTTGTAGTGGATATTGCCGGCTAGACTTACTCACTTAGACGATTCTTACGACTACCTCAGGATGGAATGGGGTGACGACTTTTGTATTCTTGATCCGTCATCACACGGGCATCAATCCTACTAATATTATAAATGCGAAAGTTTGTAAGAATGGATGGATGGATGGATGTTTGTTACTCTTTCACGTAAAAACTACTGAACGGATCTGGATGAAACAACATGAACACATAGGCTACACTTTTTACAGCGATAACCGACATTCACGTGGGCAGAGCCGCGGGCAACAGCTAGTATATAATAATCAATCTTATAAAGCAAACCGAAACTGTTCAGTCATATGCACAACATTTACCACATTGTTATTTTATAAACAGATTTATTTAAAAGCTAACCCAAACTTGCATTAAAGGATAAGCACAAAACTCTGAGTTAATCTATTGTGAATCTGACAAAGGAACGGATTTCGTATTACTTTCCTGTTTGTTTTGGACTTTCTTGGAATTTGTCTATTTTCTTTATTTTTTCTTATGTGACAATACTCTCTCCCTACAACAATGACTGGCCTGTCAGTCTAGCGATTAGTAAAACTGACTGCTAAGTAGCAGGTCGTGGGTTCGATTCCCACACGGGTTAAAAATTTTGATCCATAAATATTTGTTTCTAGGCTGGGTGTAATTTGTGATCGTGAATTGTATGTTAGTAAAGTTCCCGGTGATAAGGCTTGTTCACTAGTGAGGGAGTTGTTTTATAAAAAGGAAACACATAAGTGTAGTCAGCTTGATGATAAGGAGTTATTATATAAACTATGCTATGGATCATCAGCCTACAGCTGGACGTACAGCCTGTTCACCTGGCAATGAGCGCCTTAAGAAACGCATTAAATTTATGCTATTTAAGCATTGCATTTAATGCTTGTATTAAAAGTATATTAATCTAAATAAAACGGTATTATTCGAGTGGTAGATATCGTTATGCGAATAGCCTCAATTCAGTGGTAATGGGCAGGGCACATAGCTCGTAAAACTGATGGGGCAGAAAAGTTCTGAAGTGGCCACTACGCACTTAAAGACGCAGCGTGGGCAGGCCTCTAACAAGGTGGACCGATGATCTGCCAAAAGTCGCGAGATGCCTATGGATAAGGTCAGCTATAGCGATAAGGGAGGCCTATGTCCAGCAGTGGATGTCTTTTGGCTGAGATCATGATGATAAAAGTTACCGTTTGTTTTCATGCAAGTTTGTATAAAACTACCATCTATAGGTGTAGTTACTGATCCAGTTTTGATTAACGAAGAAGTCGACATGAAATGTAACTACATTTTGAGCGGTGCTGCGTCGACGAAACTTCATTTTCTAATATAACCCGAGGCTACATGTGCTTGCCGATGTTGCCTACCGACCGACAAAGTTTCTAGATAAAAATTCAGAGCTAAATTTAAGCCAATTTTCAAGGTTTTTATCAGATGAAAGAATTGTTAAAAGTAGTAGTTGAAAATTCACTTCGTTATTGTATTGATTCAATATTTTCGAAGCTAAGTAGGTAGGATAGATAGATTTTAAACAACCTTGCGGAGTTAAGTCATGGGTGAACAGTTTTTAAAAATAAAAGCTTTTTGCGTATGGCAAAGCACGTTAGCACTGCGTCTAATACCTCTTCAGTCGTGCCAGATTGTGGCCCTTATATCCTTAGACTAGACTACATTTTCCCCGATTTTGCAACATATCTCACTACTGCTCCGCTCCTATTGATCATAGCGTGATGTTATATAACCCATAGCCTTCCTCGATAAATGCACTATTCAACAGAAAAAGATTTTTTCTAATCGAACCAGTACTTTCTGAGATTAGCACGTTCAACCAACCAAACAAAGAAACAAACTCTTCAGCTTTATAATATAATATCCTTAGATATTTATTTTCATACAATTACGACGTGTATTTTTCTTTCCGTATAATAAGGAATTCTAGGAAAATTATCTTCAGAAATTTATAGAAATATAAAAAAAAAATTTAATGGAAATTTATGCTCTGTTAAAATACATTAGAGTACTCAGGTGCCGAATTCCATTCCAAATTAAAGGCCGCTATTGGGTCTTGAAGTACTAAAGTAATGCGGCAATTCGATGCCTACTTATACAGCTTCAAAAATTTGTGCCATGGAAAATTCACTTCAGTCTGAATATGTGTAATACGTGATTTTACAAGTGTTTGTAAAGTGTATTGTAAATACGAGTACATAAATGTGTGTGTATGTGAATACACATACGTAGGTATCATCAGAATGTCATTCAAAAGATGTCCTCTATTGGACATAGTGAGCAAGCCCGACTGAGAAAGGACCTGCACCTTACAGCAGTCACTCAAGAACACAACTAGACAGCAGTGTAGTTGTGTACAAGTCTCCAGCGCTTATTTAAAGGTGTAAAAAAATGGGTCGGCAACACGCAAGTAATACCTCTGGTATTGCAAGCGTTTATAGGCTAGGGTAGCTGCGTAACATCAGGCGGGCTGTATGCTTGTTTGCCATCTTGCTTGTGCATTTACATTGCACATAGATAAGCGTCCATGTGCAACGTAAATGCTTACAATTTGCACCAAGTTTTCTAAGAAAATAAAATTTAAAATTAGAAGCAGTGTGAAATCGAATGAAGTGTTAAATGAAAGAATTTGCAAGTAAATTCAGGCAATTCCGGCAAATCTAGAGCATCTACAACAGCGCTGCCACTTTAAAAACGACTCGTTTAAAAACTGTTTAAAATTTGCAATTGGTTCGCCTTCCCGAGATCCGAAGCTATTCAGAGCTGTTCATTTGTTGAGATTGTTTCCGTGCTATTAAGCGACAGTTCTTTATTATAATTAACACTTCATTTAAATATATATAACGAAGGAGGCAACTCCGTAGTGTTTTTAATTAGTGTGACGTCACTATTTGTTATCTTCATGAGGATAACTCATTTTTGGAAAGAAAACTTTATGCGTTCTTAAAAAGCTTCGTTTATTCAACCGGCAGCGTTATGACATCTTAGAAAGGTCCGTACTGTACGACGGCTCGAGCACAGATTACTAAAGAGCTCGAGTGTGAATGTTCGAACGCCGACAGTGCGACCGTATTTATACAGTGCACGTGTTGTCAAGTTTTTAGGTTAAGTATTGAAATTGGAATAATGACATGCTGTTTAACGTTAATTTTACATCGTAATAATCACAAAGTGACAAACTGATGGTTTATGAAGTAATTTCAGAACAATCAAATGATTAAACTTAATTATTCTAGTTTTTTGTAGACGAACTGTTGTAGTCGCGCCGATACGGCCATACTGACAGGCGGTGCGCGCTTTGCACCAGCCTCGTAGCTTCTCGTAGATTGTTGTGGATTCTTGTAGATTCTCGTTGGTTTTCGTTGATTCTAGTTGACCTGCAAGACAAGAAATAACTTCCTCTGAGTAGCGCACCTGTTATCAACTTGCATAGCTTTATCTTTTGAGAATATTAGTAGGTTTTATTGAAGGGTTCTCGGGGTTTCTCGTAGAGTTCTCGGAGGGTCTCGTAGAGTTCTCGGAGGGTCTCGTAGAGTTCTCGGAGGGTCTCGTAGAGTTCTCGGAGGTTCTCGTAGAGTTCTCGGAGGGTCTCGTAGAGTTCTCGGAGGTTCTCGGAGGGACTCGTAGAGTTCTCGGAGGGTCTCGTAGAGTTCTCGGAGGTTCTCGTAGATTTATTAAGGGTCTCGTCGTTTTATTTGAAACTATTGAATTGAGTAACTTACTTATTTATGCTGATGGTTTATCTTCATCATTTGTATCAGGAATTGTGGTGGTATCCCTCCCAATCTGCACTCCATTGTGAAGGTAAGTTTGCGGTCTTGATTGTAGTACAGCTTCAAATGGTCCATGGGTGACCAACACAGGTTCCTGCTGCTGGGTATTGGTTGGTCCCATTTAATCAGGTGACAGGTGATGAGCGAGCTGATGAGAAAGTGGCTTGGGTAGGAGCTTCTTGCAATCCCACTTCTGATAACGAAGGAGGCAACTCCGTAGTGTTTTTAATAAGTGTGACGTCAGCGTTGATGACGTCACTATTTGTTATCTTCATGAGGATGACTCATTTTTGGAAAGAAAACTTCATGAGTTCTTAAAAAGCTTCGTTTATTCAACCGGCAGCGTTATGATATCTTAGAAAGGTCCGTACTGTACGACGGCTCGAGTGTGAATGTTCGAACGCCGACTATTCTACTATTCTAGTTTTTTGTAGACGAACTGTTGTAGTCGCGCCGATATATACATCTGTTTATCCACCAACATCCTACTAATTAAATGTGAAAGTTTGTGAGGATGTATGGATGCTTGTTACTCTTTCACGTAAAAACTACTGAACGGATAATTTGGCATAGAGATAGATTATTGTCTGGACTAGCATAGGTTAGACATTTTATCGCGTTAACAGCTAGTCCATACTAATATTATAATGCGAAATTAACTTTGTTTGAAAACAATATGGATAGAATCGAATAAAGTCGTTTTATGGCGTGACCAGGGAAAATATGGATTTATATTATAATCTTTATAGATAAAAATGAATCCTTATTTTCCTTGGTCACGGCATCACGCGTAAACAGCTGAACCGATATCAGTAATTCCTTTTTTGTTGTGTTTGTTTTTGTCAGGAGAAGGTTCTTATATAACAAAAAAAAAAAGTATCGCTGAAAGTTAGAAAATTTTAAGGCGGTGCAAAGTTCGCCGGGTCAGCTAGTCCCAAATAAATATTTTCATTTGATTTTATCATAAAAAAATATTTATAACCTTTGACAGTTGTCTAGTTGCCATAGTAAGTCTAGTTGCCTTGTCTAATTTGGGATCAAGTGGCCGTGTGTGAGTTATCCCAACATATTATTGTTATTCTACGCAGTAATCATGTGAAGAGAGATATGTAATACTAATGTTTTATGAGACAATAAAGCGCCCCCTATCGGGCCGTAGGGCCGCCGCGCCGTAGCGCGTCAAATTCTTATACCTACCATTCTCGTATTTTATTAGTACCATCTCTGTATAATAGCTATACACATAGGTAGGGGAAAGAGATTTGTGAAAATTGGACATATACGGCTTACAGTTTTTTTCTATAAAGAGGTTTTTCATTTTTAACCCACTTTAAGAGAGGTAGGGCACCATACTAGCGAGCAAGCCCGACTGGGGAAGGACCTCCACCTTACAGAAGACCACAGCCAAATGACTACACACAGCGGTGTAGTTGTGTTCCTGTGTGTGAGTACAGGTCTCCAGCGCTCATTTAGGAATGCGTTTTGAAAGATACGTATTCCTATCCCAGGGTTACTTCCATCTTAAAGCCCTGGTGTAAAAAAATGGGTTGGCAACACGCAAGTGATACCTCTGGTAATGCAAGCGTCTATAGGCTACGGATACTGCTTAACATCAGGTGGGCCGTATGCTTGTTTGCCACCCAAGTAGTATAAAAAAAAAAAAAAACTTAAAAAATTCGATTGTATGTATGTTTTATGTATTTTCATCGATTTCTCCGCCCTTTGTGGACCGACTCTCAAAATTATTTTTTTATTTGTGAAAATATACTCTTGAGGTGGTCACATTATACCAAGTAGAATAGAATAGAATAGAATAGAATACTTTATTTTCAAGAATATGGTTGGTAGGATGTTACAATATTATTTTTGATACAACATATTCTGCCAGTTGTGGCGTGTAAATATTTAAAAACACAGACAAAATAACTTATAATCTAATGAACTAACATAATGAATTAAATATTATTATTATTATTGGAATTTAATACATAATTATATTGTAGCTTATATGTCTAGTTTACATTGGAAATTATTTATTATCATTAAATTTGTCATCTAGATATTCATTAATATTGTAATAATTGCTTTCCTGTAGTAGTTCACATAGTGCCCTACGAAATTGTTTAAATGGTAAACATGTAATATTTTCAGGAAGATGATTATATAATTTTATAGCCGTGCAATATGAATTTCTTTTAAACATTTCTAAATTTATTTGTGGTAATTGTAATCTATTTTTATGCCTAGTTCGACTATTTTCCTTATCTCCTAGTTTTGGAAACAGTTCAGGGTTATTTTTGACAAATATACATATTTCTAAAATATAAATGCAAGGCAATGGTAGAATTTTATATTGTTTAAATAAAGGCTTACAGCTATCTAGATAGTGACAATTAAATATTGCCCTTATGCATTTTTTTTGTGCCACAAACAATTTATTCATCTCAGTCGAATTACCCCATATGATGATACCGTAACGAAGTATGGAAGCTACATAAGCATGGTATGTGACTATAGCAGTTTTTATATTTACAATTTCTCTTATTCTTTTTAATACATACACAAATCGATCTATCTTGTGAAAGTGAAGATCTGATGATAGAATCCCAGTTAAATCGAGGGCAAATTTTTATAGGTATTGACAATGTTTTTATTTCATATATTTTCTTACTTATATTTATCACAAAAAAAAAATAGAAAAATAAATAGAAAAAAATTAAACCGACTTCGTAAAAAACTAAAAATAACTGAATACAGATTGAAGTCGGTGCCAAGCTGAATATTAGGTAACAGGATGAACCTAGCACCGACTTCAATCTGTATTCACATATTTTTAGGTTTTTGAAGTCGGTTTTATTGTTTGTATTATTGTTACAATTTAACTCAAAAACTTTTTAACCGATTTTTAAAATTCTTTCGTCATTATAAAGCTACATTATCAATGGGTAACATAGGCTATATTCTACTTAAAAAAATGTACTATGTATATGGAAAACTTATATGGAAACTTAGTAAATGTTCACCCGTGCGAAACCGGGACGTGCCTCTATATTATATATATACATTCATATCATCATGCCCGTCGACCATTGTGGTAGGCAGAGACTATGGTATGCCAATCGCTTCGATCGAGACATACTTTTGTTTATTATTTATAATGACAAAAATATTTTTTGAGAAGGAAACTTACTAACGTCTCCCTCTCCCTCTGTGACGTCGTCTTCCAAAACATTGCATGTCTCTGCGCAACATCAATCAAAAACACATCAGTCCATATGGTCTCGGGTCTTCCCCTCAGTCTTGTTCCGAATATGGTCAGTTTTAGTACCCGGTTACCGACGTAATCAGGCCTGAGCCTCTAGACAAGTGGCATAAGCGATAGTCGAATCGAAAAGTCAAAAAATAATATGTATGTAATTTGAAGTGAGTCTACGATTTAATGTCGTAAACTTACGTCAAATCCCATACATTTTCTTTTTTGATTTTTCGATTCGACTATTGCTTATGCCACTTGTCTAGAGGCTCTGGTATCTTGCTATTTCGCTAAACTTACTAATACCTGGGATAGAACAACATTTCTATAAAAACGCATCCTATAATTAGCACTGGAGAACTTTACCCACGCACACCACGTGTAGTTATTTAACTGTGATCTTCTGTAAGGTGGAGGATCGTCCCCCATTGAGCCTTATTTGCTTCTACGGTGAGACCATTTTAAGAAAAGAACCATAGGCGTAGTTTCTGAGTAATAGAAAGCACTTCTTTCCACAAAGAGATATCACAAAAAGAAAATCCCTTATTAAGGTAATGATAGCTAAAGTAAACAATGTCTTTAAGAGCTTTGGAAACCTGCAAAAGTATAAAAGTATTATACCTAAAAGTATCATTTCATATACCTATTTAAAATATTTTGAACATTTCACAAGCAAATCACGGCTCAGCGTTCTGTATGAAACGACATCGTATTATCTTTATAAAAGCTTAGAATGTTCTACAATTTGTTTTATCGAAGTTTTGTTTGAGAAATAAATAAAATGCTTAGGTATTTTGTCGTAGTATAAATAAGTAAGTAGTAAAGAATCTGAACCAAAATGTCTCATTAAATACCTACCGTATAAGCAGCGCCAGCGTGCGAACTGTAGACATCATATCGGTTTATCACAACTTTTATTGTCATATTTATTTAGATACAATTTTATAAAACGACAATAATAGTACCTATGTAACTATAATACCTTAATCTTATTAACAAATAAATAGCAATTTTATCGCAATAATTATATTATTTCGCTGTGACAACCAAGATTATACGTTTCGAGAGGTAAGTCTTGAATGGTAAGATTCACTCTAGGTATGAATTTATCGGCTTATGAGCAGATACAAAGAAGATTCGCTACTACCTACTCTTTATACTATGGTATATATGGTTCATACACAGTTGTATCTCCTACCCTACCTCTATATGAGCGTTTTTATGACGTAGCTTTAGAGTAAGGGACGTGTAGTCGTAATCGTTGTAACTCTGCGCGACTTGTGTTTACGATTTTACTGCGTCAACCTTACTGTACTTAAATGGTACAGCTGTAAAGATCCGTTTAAAAGTTTGAAGCTCTTACTATGTGTATATGAAATATTTTTAAAATATGTTATTTTAAATTTTGCCATCTATATCTACATCCTTACTTATATTATAAATGTGAAAGTTTGTAAGAATGGATGGATGGATGTTTGTTACTCTTTCATGTAAAATCTACTGACCGGATTTGGATGAAATTTGGCACACAGATAGATTATGGTCTGGAAGTTATCTCAGACCATAATCTATCCATAGCCGCGCATTGTACTAGTTGTTGCACGCAGGCGGAGCTGCGGGCAACAACGGGCTCCTGTCATTGTCCTGACTATCTGGTTTATCAACGCAGAATCTAAACCACTGAGGGTACATAACCTAAAATTTTGCACAATGATGACGTAGGTAAGTGGATACTAAAAAGAGGTTTTTAAATTATAAACTGGGGAGAAGTTGGGATGGGCCGCTAGTAACAGATAAAGATAAAAGATAAAAAGATATTTATTACCAAAAACACAAAAAATATAATTAAAGAAACGAAATTTATTAAACAAAAAAAAACAATGTGTTATGGTAACCGGAGCGGACTCAGCAAATGTTGGCAGTGCGCAGTGGTTACACTACGCCTGGGCCAACGCTGGTTTTCAGTCCAACACACACAGCAGCAACACTAGTTTGCTACACTTGAGTTAGGAGTTAGGGCGTCGGGAAGTGACGACCCCACCGCCCACTAGTGCAGGTAAACGCAGTTATTTAACTGTGGGTACCTGCACTGGTGCAATCAGTCAACCGAATAATGGCGGTCAAACCATTGCAACATGGCGGAAGCAAATGGCAGACATAGGACGGGCAGCAGCGTCCCTATGTAAAGACTTCCGTCGCTGCAATCGCCAACCCGCCTGCCAAGCGTGGCGATTATGGTAAATCCTCCCAATATGATCCGCACACATAAAAATCGGCCCCTAGTCCCCGGCAGTCCCGCTATTCCTGGCTCAGGTAGCGGCCATGGTAACGGCGGGACAAGGGGTGCTAAGAATCTCCGGCAGAGACCAGGCTACCAAAAACGACGACAACTGGCCCTGGCAACATATAACACGCGCACACTGCGGACCGACGAGAAGATTGCCGAACTGGAGGAAGAATTGAGCAAGTTGCGATGGGATGTTATAGGGCTATCTGAAGTCCGTAGAGAGGGGGAGGACTCGATAACGCTCAAATCCGGCAACTTGCTCTACTTCCGGGAGGGCGACCAACAGTCCCAGGGTGGTGTCGGGTTTATCGTCCACAAGTCCCTCGTGAACAACGTGATCAAGATCGAGAGTGTGTCGACAAGGGTAGCGTACCTTATACTCAGAATCACCAAACGGTATTCGTTGAAGGTCATACAGGTATACGCTCCAACGTCGACGCACCCCGATGATGAGGTCGAAGCTATGTATGAGGATATTTCCAGAGCCATACATAGCACCAAGACCCACTTCACCGTTGTCATGGGGGACTTCAACGCAAAACTGGGCAAACGGAGCGGTGATGAGCTGAAAGTGGGGCAATTTGGGTATGGGCATCGGAATCCCCGGGGCCAAATGCTGTTCGATTTCATGGAGAAGGAGGGACTCTTTATGATGAACTCCTTCTTCAAGAAACGCGAACATCGCAAGTGGACCTGGGTGAGTCCTGACGGTGCAACAAAAAACGAGATTGACTTCATCATGTCGACGAAGCGGCAGATATTCAATGATGTCTCTGTGATCAATACGGTGAAAACCGGGAGCGATCACCGTCTGGTAAGAGGCACATTGAATATCGTTGCCAAGCTTGAAAGATCTCGACTGATGAAGTCAACGCTCCGACCTGCACCTATCCAAACCCAAAACCCCGAACGCTTTCAGCTCGAACTGCTGAACCGTTTCGAGAGCCTAGGTGATTGCGTAGATGTGGACGATTACAACAACAGGTTTGTGGAAACTGTCCGTTCGGCTGGGTCTAACAGTTTTAAAACCCGCCGAACAAAAGAAACGAAAAAGATCTCCGACTCAACCATCAAGCTCATGGAGGAAAGGCGAGAGATGGTTTTGCAGTCCCCAGATGATGCTGACCGGTACCGGCGGCTCAATAGGCAGATCTCTAAGTCACTGACTCGCGACCTTAGGCAATATAATACAGACCGTATTAAACAGGCCATAGAGCAAAACAAGGGCTCAAAGGTATTCGCCAGAGATCTGTCTATTGGGCTGAGCCGACTGACCAAGCTGAAGACTGGGGACGGCAGAATCATATCGTCCAGGCCCGAGCTGGTGGAAGAGATCGAAACGTTCTACAGGCAGCTGTACACGACAACTCGGTCACCTGTTAGCTCTTCAACAGACGACCCAAGAGCTAAGTTGTCCCGACACTATACCGATGATATCCCGGTCGTCAGCCTAGACGAGATTAGTATGGCTCTCAAACAGCTTAAGAACAACAAGGCGCCGGGTGAGGATAGAATCACCAGCGAATTGCTAAAGGCTGGTGGCAGGCCGGTGCTGAAGGCACTGCAAAAGCTGTTTGATTCCGTCATACTCGCGGGCAAGACGCCACAGGCATGGCTCAGGAGTGTGGTGGTGCTGTTCTTCAAAAAGGGTGATAAAACCCTACTGAAGAATTACAGACCCATCTCACTCCTGAACCACGTCTACAAGCTGTTTTCGAGAGTCATTACGAATCGTCTCGCGTGCAGGTTTGACGACTTCCAGCCTCCCGAACAAGCCGGTTTCCGAAAAGGGTTTAGTACCATAGACCACATACATACGCTGCGGCAGGTTATACAGAAGACCGAGGAATATAACCAGCCCCTATGTCTAGCGTTTGTGGACTATGAGAAAGCCTTTGATTCGATCGAGACTTGGGCTGTGCTACAGTCTCTCCAGCGGTGCCAAATTGACACTCGGTATGTCGAAGTGTTGAAGTGCTTGTACGAAAACGCCACCATGTCGGTCCGTTTCCATGATCAGAGTACGAAGCCTATCCAGTTGCAGCGAGGTGTGAGACAGGGTGATGTCATATCCCCGAAACTCTTCACCGCTGCATTGGAAGACGCTTTCAAGCTTCTGGATTGGAATGGACTCGGCATCAACATCAACGGCGAGTACATCACTCACCTTCGATTTGCCGACGATATCGTGGTCATGGCTGAGACCATGGAAGACCTTGGCGCAATGCTCGATGGCCTCAGTAGAGTCTCACTACAAGTGGGTCTTAAAATGAACATGGACAAGACTAAGATTATGGCAAATGTCCATGTCGCACCCACCTCTGTCACAATTGGAGGCTCTACACTCGAAGTTGTTGACGAGTATGTCTACCTGGGACATACAGTCCAGTTAGGTAGGTCCAACTTCGAGCAAGAGGTCACTCGTCGAATCCGACTCGGCTGGGCAGCGTTTGGGAAGCTACGTCATATCTTCTCGTCCCAAATACCGCAGTGTCTCAAGACGAAAGTCTTTGACCAGTGTGTGTTGCCAGTGATGACATACGGATCTGAGACGTGGTCGTTCACTATGGGCCTCGTGCGAAGGCTCAAAGTCACCCAACGAGCAATGGAGAGAGCTATGCTTGGAGTTTCCCTGCGAGATCGAATCAGAAATGAGGAGATCCGTAGGAGAACCAAAGTAACCGACATAGCTCGAAGAATTGCCTCCATTAAGTGGCAATGGGCCGGGCACATAGCTCGCAGAACTGATGGCCGTTGGGGCAGAAAGGTTCTAGAGTGGCGACCACGAACTGGAAGACGAAGCGTGGGCAGGCCTCCAACAAGGTGGACCGACGACCTGGTAAAGGTTGCGGGCAACCGATGGACAAGGTCGGCTCAGGATCGAGAGTTGTGGAAAACCTTGGGGGAGGCCTATGTCCAGCAGTGGACGTCTTTTGGCTGAGATGATGAGTGATAAAAGGTATTGCAAGCATCCATAGGCTACAAGTAACTGCTTACCATCAGACATATTGGCTGTTAGTGTTTTTGCCTCGAATCAAAACCATTTTTTTTTCCTTTTAAATATCTTACGTCAAATTTCCCTGGAAATGATAGCCCACCTCTTGGGCCCAACAAACTGGCCAAACGTGTAATAGAGCCTTAAAAGTTTGTACGGTTTCGTTGATCGTTTCATGAAACCATGATCCTCTTTATAAAACTTTTCTTTTATCTTTGCAATAATTGAATTTCGCGAACATTTTCCTCGTTCGTTGCGATGATATTTCCGCCTGTGTTAAAAATCAAAGGAGAAAAATTTTCAATGAAGAAAATCGTTTACAATTATAAGTACGTGAAAAAGATTTTTATTGATTTGAGACTTATGGCTCTGTAATGGTAAAAGTCGAGCACATAGATTCTTTTAATAATTAAAATCATTTTTTTTATTTCACTTAGGTGGTAAACAAGCATACGGCCCGCCTAATCTTAACCAGTTACCGTAGCCTAAGGACGCTTGCAATACCAGAGGTATCACTTGCGTGTTGCCGACCCAATGTTTTTACAATAGAACTTTAGGATGGAGTATCCCTGGAATAGGAAAACGTTTCTATCAAAACGCATCCTTTAATGAGCGCTGGAGACCTGTACTCACACACAGGAACACAACTACACCGCTCCTAGACCAAGCGTGCGCCACCCTATAAAGCAAGCAGAGTGAAGAAAGACGACGACGAAGACGAGAAGAAAGGTTGGCAGTGGCGGGGCCACAGTACCTACGTCTCAACCGATAAACGTCCCACTGCTGGGCACGGGTCTCCTCCAAACACAGGGATATTAGCCTACTACATCACGCTGGCCAGACGGGTTGGTATAGGGTTTTGTTTCGAATTTTCCCTCTCTTGCGGTGAATAACACTTACTCCCTTAGTCGACTCTTACGACACCCTCGGGATGGAAGGGGTGGTGACTTTTGTATTCTTAATCCATCACCACACACAGTACCTACTCTCACGTAACAATAAGAAACTTAAATTTTTTAGCTTGAAACAAAACTAGTCAGCACTTTGACCGGAAGTTGCGTCGAGTTTTAATAATGCCAATGCAGGCTGTCTATTAGCAGAATACCTGGAACAAGAGGGAGCTTTGAAAAGCGTTGGTATTTTGTAGCTTGTGATAGGAAATTGTGTTGTTAATAAATTTAAAGGGATATACAATTACTGTCTTATTGTAGCATTCGTGGGCAAGCCATCTACCATCTCAACCCATAAACGTCCCACTGCTGGGCACGGGTCTCCTCCATACTTTGGAGGGATATTAGCCTACTATACCACGCTGGCCAGACGGGTTGGTATAGGGTTTTGTTTCGAGTTTTCCCTCTCTTGCAGTGGATATTGTCTGCCTTTCTCACAATTCCCTTAGTCGACTCTTACGACACCCACGGGATAGAATGGGGTGGTGACATTTGTATTCTTAATCCGTCACCACATGGAAAAGTCGTGGGCAAGCGGGACGGTGAAACTTCACACGACATTATATATCAGTTTTCGTAGGGGTACCTTATTAATTTTAATAAAATATATCTTACTCGCTGATAATCTAGCTTTCTATAAGTGAAAGAGTTTTTAAAATCATACTAAAATACAAATTTATCTCTTTATATTATTAGTATCTATAGTACAACTTATATTCTGTTCTAACCAAATTTCAGTTATGGGGACTAATCTCGACGGAAACTAGCCATACATGAGATATTATGGAACACAAGGAACCATAGACAGCACGTGTGCTTGTCTTTGTTCCCTCACTCTCATGAACGCCTTTAGTGATTTTTAAGGCCCTTCCTTCATAAATACCACTTTTTTTTTTTTTTTTTTTTTTTTTATACTACTTGGGTGGCAAACAAGCATACGGCCCGCCTGATGTTAAGCAGTATCCGTAGCCTATAGACGCTTGCATTACCAGAGGTATCACTTGCGTGTTACCAACCCTTTTTTTTACACGAGGGCTTTAAGATGGAAGTAAACCTGGGATAGGAATACGTTTCTTTCAAAACGCATTCCTAAATGAGCGCTGGAGACCTGTACTCACACACAGGAACACAACTACACCACTGTGTGTAGTCATTTGGCTGTGGTCTTCTGTAAGGTGGAGGTCCTTCCCCAGTCGGGCTTGCTCGCTAGTATGGTGCCCTACCTCTCTTAACTTAATTTCCAAACTGACAGTAAATAACAATTTTTCTTATAGTTTAACCCGGGAATCAAACCCGTTCGTGATCAGAAGTCATACTTAACTACGTATGTATGTTATGTTGTTTTAAAAAGACAACTCCCACACTAGAGATGTGTTGTGACTTTACAAACATACAATTAACGGACACAAATTACACCCAGACTCAGAACAACTCTTTATGGGTCACACAAAGTTTTGTCCCGGTGTGGGAATCGAACCCACAACCTTATGCATAGCAGGCGCATACTGCGCCCACTGGACCACCAAGGCAGTCTTATACAACTATCACTAGACCAGGCCTCCGTCACTCCATGTACTTGCGCGCTATAATTACCTACGGCTCGTCGTACCGCCGGCGGACCAAATTCAATGCGGTTTTCGCAAGCGAAGCGCACGCACGTTGTTCAATTTTAATCGTTCTATTAGTTTTTTCTACACTAAAATTTAATAACCGAGAATTTAGAAAGGGTAAGAAATTTATATAAAAATAAAACATGTACCTACACAAATAGTTATTTATGTTAATTTAATTTTATCAAAGAGGCAGCCCCGTGATTGCTGTTGGAAGCAATCACAACTGTACGCTTGAGCATTTAGGCACATTTTAGCATGCAGCGGTAGCTGACGCGACAGAGTAGGCTATTATAGCAGTAGGTATTGGTAATTTTCTTCTGAGTGAAGTATCTGTTACGTAGTAACTCTTTAGTAATCTGTGACTAGACTATCGAGGTAATTTTGCCCTACAATAATAATGAACCCTAATAGTTAACTTACATGGCAATCGCGTAATTAAGTTCAAAAATTGAAGCCTCGTTTGCATCTGTACCGATAGAGTTAATTGTGTTACGTGAATAAATTATGGCTTGCTAGTCATAACATGTGTGGTACATGTTATAAGCTTAAGAGGGCCCCATACTAGCAAACAAGCAAACCCATCTGGGAAACAGTTACTGTACGGCGTATTGTGCATTCGATCCCAACATGGGACAAAAATGATACAATTTTTTGTCTAGTTTTTTTTTCTTTTTTTTTATACTACCAAGGTGGCAAACAAGCATACGGCCCGCCTGATGGAAAGCAGTTACCGTAGCCTATGGACGTTTGCAACACCAGGGGTGTCACTCACTCGTTGCCGACCCTTTAAAAACCTTATAAATCCTTTCTTGATAAACCCTACGCTATATAGTATCTCGAGAAAACCTCGGCAGGTAGCTATGTAGGTGTGTAATCCATAAATAGCTGTCCCGAGTTTGGGTATACTGTGTCCATTAATTGTATGTTTGTAAAGTCCCCCGTTACACAGGGCTTGTTTCCAAGTACAGTAGTTATCTTTTTAAAATAAATTTAAATAAAATTATATAATCAACAAAAGCATCTAGAACGCCTCAAAAAATCGATAAGATACGCCTGTTTTGCAATTGTCATCTTATGCTCCATATAGTTAAGGTTCAAAATTGTTAAATGGCATTTATCAACTTACACCCCTTTTCCAATGATGGTACGATATATTCCGCTAACGCTTATAACTTACTAATGCTATAAACACATGCTACAGACTGAGTGTTAACAGCGGAGCGAGTGCTAGGCGCGAACATTTCATCTGGTGTCGACTTTTCGTTGAAATATATTCTACATCACGTTATAAACATCTAGTTTTGTTTCTCCTTTATTTATACTACGAAGGTCTACAGTTTGCAAAATATTAAGGTGCGTAATAAATGGTGACAAAATTGATATATTGATATAGAAAGGTAGACAAGTTAGGTGCACTACAACTAACGCTGTGTCGCAGAGGACATACAGTTCGTGGACACAAAGTATACCTAGACACGGAACATCCATTTTGTTTTTTAAACTTTCACACTAGGGAACAAGCCCTGTGTCGCGGTGGACTTTACACATGTTTTAGCATGCAATTCGCGTACTAAAATTACGCCTAGGCTCGGAATAATCATTTATAGATCACATAACGTTTTGTCCCGTGTGGGAATGGAACCTACGACCTCCAGCTTAACAATTAGTGTCAATAACTACTAGACCATCAGGCCCGTAAATTTTGTAGATAATATAAATTCTGTCTTTGTGTGGAATCCAACTCACAACTCTGTGTAGTAGTAAATGGTGAGATAACTTCAACCGTGCTGTTATCATAACCTTATTGAAGTGAAACCTTCTTTAGGCGCGTTCAGCACTTTTTGAGTGAACAAAAATCATGGAACTCGCGTCGTCGTCACTGAACGGTTTCCATATTCAAACTTTTTGAGCGAACAAAATATCACGGCACTCGTGTCATCGTCAACGCATTCCATATTCAAAAATAAAAATCTAATAGTTTGACGATATAATTCACAAGTTACCTACTTGGTTTACCTTCTATCGGCAGTCACCTAATACACTGTCCCGCATGTTTTTATTCGTGATTATATCACAATATTGCTGCTTAATAAACAGCTATGAAATATTAATCAGCGGATTGCTTAAAGCGACATAAACATATTAGCAGTATGATAACGTTGGGTGAAGGTTCCGAAGCTACGAACATACTTCAAACTTTGATAGAATCCATTAGTGAAGTTTGGTATGGGATATATTTAAGAGCCTGATATAATATGTACAAGGTACGGTCTTTTGGGCATCGAGGGCAACTTGGCTGCACATGTGGCTTAGTGGCTTAAATATAATATAATAATAATAATTTATTGATTTAAGACAACATGATCCAATAGTGTTAGTAAAGGCTTAGAAAAACTATGTTAGTAATAGATGTATTTTGCGACAGGTCTTAACAATTTAGTTAGATGGCCGATAAGAGGACAATTCCCGCTATCGGCTACCGTTCTTATGATACTGTTTGGGCTGCCGCGCATTCTGGTGAGCAGAGATGCTGCCTTTTTACGCATTATAGCATCAAAACTGTCGACTTTTGCTACTGCTAACATCTCTGACGCACTGCAATAACGCACTGAAATAAAGGCCGCCCTATATTTTTTTTATTATACTACTTGGTTGGCAAACAAGCATACAGCCCGCCTGATGTTAAGCAGTTGCCGTAGCCTATTGACGCTTGCAATACCAGAGGTATCACTTGTGTATTGCCGACCCAACGTTTTTACACCAGGGCTCTCTTAGAGTAACCCTGGTATAGGAATACGTTTCTTTCAAAATGCATCTCTAAATGAGCTATGGAGACCTGTACTCACACACAGGAACACAAATATACCGCTGTGTGTAGTTATTTAGCTGTGGTCTTCTGTAAAGTGGAGGTCCTTCCCCAGTTGGGCTTGCTCGCTAGTATGGTGCCCTACCTCTTTTAAATTTCCATGACTCTTGATCCTGAGCCGACCTTGTCCATCGGTTGTTAGTATGAGCCAGGCACATAGCTCGCAGAACTGATGGCTGATGGGGCAGAAAGGATCTAGAGTGTAATTAATTGCATAGCAAAAAATAACCAGACAAATACATTCCCTTATTAATCCATTGTCATCAGCACTGTGTTATCACAACATAGCATTATGGTGAGTGGTAACCTCATTGACACAGACATGACGTGTGTAATTACCTAGTTAATAATAACTATAAGGTACAGTTTGTAATAGATACATGTCACTCTGTCGCAATGTCATTTTCTTTCTTTCTTTCTTATTCCGCTTTCATTATTCAACTTTAATAGAAATTCTCATTTTAAAATTTCCAAGTTTCGCGCAGCTCGGCACAACGCAGCAAAACTTTGTTAAAATCTTATAAGCTGGTATCTAGCTTCTAGGAGGAAGTCTGATTCTACAACGAGAAAATCCATGAAAACAATTCAACTTATTAATATTTTAAAGGAATGGGATAGATTGGAATTCAATCTATTGGGAATAGAAGGTAATAAATAAATGATGGTAAAGTTAAGCTTCAGCTAATCCAAAGTTGTACTTACGTTGTTATGTTCCTGTATGTTTTTTTAACGAATCCCGCACGTGGGAATTATGAACATGATGATAAATTAAATATATATCATAGTGAAGACTAGCCATCTGTGTTGGAGATAACAAAGTGCACAAATATGTGGGCAAGCACAGGTGAACCCTATATCACTTCACTCTAATAATTGTCATCCAAAATCCAATACATATTCTTGATTACTTTTATATTTTAAAATTGAGAGAAATTTGAGCGACCCGACCCGGAAACCGAACCCGACACCTAATGATCAGAAAATAGCGAATATCGAAGTCATTTTACGATCATTTAAAAATAAATACTTGTTGATGATTCGGACACCATAATATTCAATAAAAATATTGGATTTTAGTTTTAATAATTTTTCATTGACTATTCAGACATCATTATTTGAAACAGTTTAGTACAGATGAAAAAGTTTTGTTAAACAACTTCAATAATGATGGCATCCGAATTTTCTATGAAAAGAAAAATGTCTCAATTCAGACATTGTGTCCGAATATAACTGTGTCCGAGTCGCCAGCAAGTCGAAATAATAGTCCCAACAATATGCTGCGCTATTCGTTTATACGAAAATATTATTTAGAGAACTGTAATTAGTATATTTGAGAATAACCCGTTCAGACTACAGAGGTATTTCTTTGCAACAATGGAAACAATTAAGCAACGTTGCATGAAACAAACAACGGGTAATCAATCAGACAAATAATAATTAAGCTTTGGCATTGCTTTAAAACACGGTGAAAAGCGGAATTGGAAAGGAGCAGTGTTTTTTTTTTAATATTATGTGAAATTCGACTGTTGTTCATTAAATCAAAAATGAAAAATAAAACTACCTTCTAATGAAAATCTCGTCATTAGATACTAATAAATAATAAATCTATTATATATTAATAGTTATTAAATAAATGAATTTAAATTATGAAATAAATGATAATGAATATAAAGAAGTAAATCTGTTTACAATCAGAGGAGAAAAAGGTACTGCGGAGTTTAGAAATTGGTGGTGTTCACACCCCGTGCCTCGAAAGACACGTAAAACCATTGGTCCTACACCAGATCTCTCTGCAGTCGTGTCGGACGATAAGAGTGAGGGAATAAAGAGTGTACTTGTATTTACGCACACACTTATGCACTATAATATGTCCCGCGCAGATGGCTAATCTCCGTTGAGATAAGCCGCCGTCACCGAAATTCGGTTATTAAACTTACGATCTGAATGAAATGGCTAAATGATTTATATAAGTCAGTAAAACTTCTTGATGTATATTTTTTTTATACTAACAAGGTGACAAACAAGCATACGGCCCGCCTGATGGTAAGCAGTTACCGTAGCCTATGGACGTTTGCAACACCAGGGGTGTCACTCACGCGTTGCCGATCCTTTAAAAACCTTATAACTCCTTGCTTGAAGAACCCCATTACTTAAAAATTACATTACATTACTTTAAAAACAAATCGCTTACAAAGTAAAACAGTTTGAAAATGTATTCTGTCTTCTTGTATCCCTAGGTAGCCATGTTACCTATGTTACGTGACCGCCGTGAAAAAGACACGTAGCAAGAATGCTAAGTAGACGCTGCATACGGTGATCAAAAGTCTGGTGTAGAATAAATTACATTAAAAAAACAACTGCTTCTGTCATTTTCAAGTTCACAAAGAAAGAAAGTACAGTATTTATTTTATAAATCCTTAGATTTCATAAGAAAGTTGAGTACACATAAAAATAAATAAATAATAAAAGTAGTTTATTTCTGTAACTTTTCTTATACAATATTATTCAGTTGCCGGAACAACCCAGGAAGCATGTAGTAATGCTTGTGTTGGGTGGTCCCGCTCTTCCTTAGGACTACATAATAACAGGTGTAGTGTTATGGGAAATTACATAATTAAACCATTTTACACACATGCAAGGAAATAACTTTGTAGATATTTCCTATTTTTTCAATTCATTGCACATGTAGGATCAATCTTATTTTTTTTTAAACAAATATACAGCACACACGCGTGCCAAAAATATCATGTGATGACCAAAGTTTTATGATGGAATAGGTATCCTTTTGATAGGAAAACGGTTATTTTAAATCGCATCTCAGCATGAGCATTGGAGATATGTACACACGGAAGCATTACTACATCACTGTAGCAATTGGTCTGGAGTATTTCGGTAAAGTAAATTTCGATCCCCAATCAGGCTTCATCATCATCAGCTCAATCCAAAGACGTCCATTGAGTTTCATAGGGTTTTCCTAAGGATTTACATTGCATTCATTCTTGATTGTTTTCAAATTTGATCCGTACGAAATCTTTACTAAATCGTCGGTTCCTCATTTCGAGGTCTATTTGGGCTTGTTCGCTTGCTTTCAAGAAATCTGTCTCTATGAATATTCATAGAGACACATTTCATGAATAGTTTAGTATATACAAAACTAACAAAATTCTCAGAATTACTAACGATAAATTATACCACATATCCATGGTCTACAGCGCGTTCACTCAACGCTGGTGATTCGTTTCTTAATCGTTTTAGACAAGATTGATGACACACCAGAAAGTTACATTTTAGCTGATCGATGGTCTAATAATACTTAGTATTTTAGGAGATGTGGGTAGAGAGAAGTTGTGTAAGATCCGTAGTAGTCGTAGGTTCAATGTTTTTATGGTAAAAACTAGCTGTTGCCCGCGGCTCCGCCCGCGTGGATGTCGGTTATCCATCCATTACACAAACTTTCACATATATAATATTAGTAAGGATAAATGATTTTTCAGTCTGAAAGATCTTTGTAGGGATTAAAAAAAAAGAAAAATACCAGAGTCTAAAAATAATAATTCTTACGTAGTGTTGTATTTTTGTGCTGGTAATAAATTGAACGCAGTCATTGTTACTTACTACATAATGATTTTTTACTATACAAAGTAAAAAAAAAATATTTATATGTTTACACTATAGACGTATAATTACGCAAATTTTTTGACTCATTACGTTTCTGATCGAATACATTCAACTTTGCCAAGTTTTTATACGTACGTAAATCATTAGTGAGTCACATTTGTCATAGCTATTTGAGTAAATGATGGCGTGCAGTTGTAATAAATAGAATATGTATTTGTCTCTGTCTGTTATTATCTGTGTTTAAAACCAACGCGATGTTTTATTTATCAAGTGGTTAGTGGCTGTAATATGTAATATGCGCCTGTTCTGCACGAGGTTAAGGGGTTCGATTCCCACACAGGAAAAAACTTTGTGTGACCCATAGAGTTGTTCTGAATCTGGGTGTAATTTGTGTCCGTTAATTGTATGTTTATAAAGTCCCCCGCAACACAGAGCTTGTTCTCTAGTGCGGGAGTTGTCTTTTACATAATAAAAAAAATAAAAAAATATCAAGTGGTTAGTGGCTATAATAGTAACTGAGTTGTTTGTTATCGATTATCATGTCGTGGTAAGCACGTAAAGCCGTTTTTTCTTCGCCTGCTCTCGCTTCTGTCATCTCAGATTGCCGTCCCATTTGACTATGAGAGTGAGATAAGGAGTGCACTTGTACATCATACTATATGCTTTTTATTTTTGTTTGCTTCCAGTATATCATCATGGTCTCAACCCATAAACAGTATGCGAGTATATTGAGTTCAAATTACGTACTGCACCCATTTGTTTAAAGCTATAAACTACTAAAACAACAAAAAATATTACAAAAAACATGACAGCCTATATTTCTATTTGCAAAATCAGTGCGGACATAAGGTTATAATAATGTAGCCAGGTTATAGAACACCTATGCCAGTGGTTCATAATTATATAAATTGCCAGTAGTATTATGATTCTCTTTGTGTTCAGCATATATCGAGTTCACATTACTACGCATCTATACTAATATTATAAACAGGTAAAGTTTCTGAGTTTGTGAGGTTGTAGGGGGTAATCTCTGGATCTACTGATCCGATTTTGAAAAAATCTATATCGTAAAAAAAATGTTAAACCTAGCCGAAGTCGGAGCGGGCAGCTAGTAAAATATAAAAGCTCCAATCAATGCCTAACAACATTTGTATATTTTGCCTAAAATCAGTGCGGAAATTACATCGAGTAACGCAAAAAGTTTTCTAAACAAAAAAGAATGAAGCAAGGTGAAATAAAATGCTTTTTTTTAACTTTATTAAAGTAAATGTCCGGGGCGAGTGGCGCGTCAGTGTCGCCGACAAAGATAACGGAGACAAATGTCGCTTGTAATCATTTACATGAAAGAAATTTTTCAAGTCACGTTTTACTTAAAGTTTTATAAATATAAAGTTATAATTAAGTTAGTTCTATAACACACTGACGGATACAAAATGTACCAAAGTATAGAATTTGTTTGATTTATCAGTATTTTTTTTTTGTTAAAATTATTTGGAACAAATATTGCTTTAATACTAACATATTTAAGACATATTTTAATACTAACTTTCGAAACGAATATTATTTTTTAAATTACTTTTAAATAATAATAAATAATAGAGCTTTTCTAAACCCCTGATATCCAAATTTTGAAGTACTGAAAATTCTTAACTTGAGCTAATTTGGAAGTAAGTAAATCCCTTTTAATAATAAAAGAATATTCCACATCGGTTCATTATGACAGAGTTCAGAGGTAACGAAAAATTTAATGGAAAATACAACTGAATTGAGATTCTGCTCTTTTTTAAACTTGGTTAATAAAGATTAATCCAATGTGCTAAAATTTCTAGCAGTACCTATTATCCCGAAAAAAATAACGTTTCCGTGGGAATGCGCGCGCAGGCGAAGCGATGGGCGGCAACAAGTACCTAAATACTTAAATTTACGTATTTTAGGATAATATAACAGTATTTTATCTAGCAAACAAGCATTATATTTCAAACCCTCATCCTGCCATAGCTAACTAATATGATTGGCCAAACCAAATGTATTTTAACACAAAATCGAAACCAAATTTAAAGGCCACAAATCAACCTCGATATGTGTCAGAAGCAAAAGCAAACAGCCGATGAAATTAATCTTCAACATCGTGAAGGTGCAAAATTCAATTATAACGTAATAATGGCTATTGTGAAATTAACAAATCTATTAACAGTGATAGATATTTTATTACTATTGTAATGATTTTATTTATTTATTTATTTAAACTTCCTGCAAACAAATTGCACAAGGCGAACTTAATACCTAAGGCATTTTCTGCCAGTCAACCTTTGGGGGATGCAGAGATAAGCATGGCAGGTAATAATAATAATAAAGAACATAAAAAAGAAACTAAGGAATAAGATGCAACACAAAAATAATTACACATAACTACATATACCTACATAAATATATATGTTACGGACAACAAGCCCTACATAATGTATAAAGTACATATACGTTACGTACATAACGAAAAACTAAAATTTACACGTATGTACGTAACAAATCTTAATGGCGGTAGATGTCAATTCTCGTAGCCGCGCTCGTACTAGCGCCGGCCGCGGAACCGTGAGACATCTACCGCCATTAGTTTTACTTTGCTACGGGCCAGCGTATAAATATGGGTGGCTCGTAGCGAAGTTCGTTCACTCATCGGGCGCCTCCAAGGGAAGAACAACCAACAAGACTCAAGCCTGAAGCCCTGCAGCTGAATATCAAGCCTTCGCTTCAAACCTATTGTCAAGCCTTCAATCAAGTCCTATCCAGCTACCTAAAAATATTAACTACAGCCCGCGCTAGGCAGGACGTGAGGGAGCCGGAAGACATCAATACGACGTGTCAAGATTACTTCGCACCACATTTATTACCACTAATATATATGGCTGGTGCCTTATACAGTAACCACGTGTTTTCATTGACGTCAACCGACAAGAAGGGACCCCCACACCCAATAATATATATATATATATATATACCAATAATATATATAACATATGATTACTAATACATACAAAGATAACAGAGACAAATGTCGCTTGTAATGATTTACATGAAAGAAATTTTTCAAGTCACGTTTTACTTAAAGTTTTATAAATATAAAGTCATAATTTAGTTAGTTATATAACACACTGATGGATGTCACACAAAATGTACCAAAGTATAAAATTTGTTTAATTTATTAGTATATTTTTGCTAAATTTATTTGGAACTAATATCACTTTAATACTAACATACCTATTTTAACACATTAATACTAACTTACTAAACGAATATTACTTATACTATAAAAAAAAATTATACTATATTTTAATTAAGTTTATAATATTTTTGCAGTGAAATCTTCTAAGCGCGTTGAGCACTTTTTTGGTGAAATCATGGAACTCGCGTCATCGTAACCAAAGGCCTTCCGTTTTTAAATAACCCTCCTTTTTACTTCGCCGTAGTCGGGTAAAAATGAACAAAAATCATGTAACTCGCTTTTTCGTCACCGAACGCTTTCCATATTCAAAAATAATAAATCTAGTAGCATTATAAAGAGATAAAGTTTGTGACGTTGTTATCTCTGGATCTGGTTTAAATAATTTAAAACATAAAATGATTATTATCCATTATGTATGTAACTCTGTATGTAGGTGTGTCATACGTTTGCATATATGTTTTTTTGTTACCTTTTTATGACTAAACGGTTAAACGGATCTTAATGAAATTATGCAAAAATGTAGATGGTATCCTAAAGAAGGACATCGGGTACTTTTTATCGCGATAAAGGACTTCCACGCGGACTGAGTCATAGGCAACAGCCAGTTTTGTGTAAGAATTTCTCAACTAAAACATTAATACCTATTCAATTTGTAGAAGTTTTTCTCTGTGTGGGAACAGGTGCTCCCTTATAAATACATATAGGTACCTAATGTGATTTATTACGGCTATTAATATCAGCACCTCGCTTTATTAATCATAGTAAAGCACTGTATCTTACGTCATTCTAATTTCATAGTAATTTACAGTACTTTAAGATTACCCTGCACTGACAATGCCAAAAAACTTTCATGAAATATCGCAAGTTAATCTGTTTAAGAATCTCGAGTCTCTTACGTGAAATAGCTCATTAATTATGAGCAAATAGTAAATAATTAGCTCAATGAAAATAATATTGTGTAGCGTTATCTATCAGGTCAATAGAATAACGCTACAACAAGCAACGAAATTCAACATAGAAAACACATGTCACAATTCCTAGAAACACGCAACAGTAGAACAAATGTTTGAGAAGCTGAATCGCGATATCGAAGTTTACCTAGACACTTAGTATATTATATTCAATGCCCAACAACTAACCGTTAGGCCGCATCCCGCCAGGCACGATCACCTAGCCGAGAGAGAGGTGTGTGAAAGCCTGCACAATTTCATCATAAGCTTCCGCTCGCGGTTTTGCTCTCGGTCAAAATACCATGGGAACGGTTCATATCGTTTCAAATTTCAATACGATCCATTCATCCGTTTAGTCGTGAAAGGGTAACAAAAAATAACACTATTTGCGTTATTTTCCCATGGATAACATTAATATGGATTACTAGCTTCCGCCTGCAGCTTCGCTAAGCCCTCGGGATCAAAGTTTTTTTCCGGGATATAAAGAAGTCTATGTGTTATTTCAGACTATAATCTATCTCTATGCAAAATTTAATCCAGATTCGATCAGTAGTTTTTGCGTGAAAGAGTAACAAACATACATCCATACATTTTTACAAACTTTCGCGTTTACAATATTAGTAGAATTAGTAAGATTGGGGACAATTTTTTGTTATTCTTTAATTTCCCTATTTATTGCTAAATCCAGTTCTGTATAGCAGGTAGCTTTATAAAATCATAGTTTACCCACACACAGACTCAGGACACATTTTTACCCCGCGACACAATTTGAGAGTGTACAAAAACTTATCTATATTAAATTTCCTTTTAAATTTTTCCACACCGCGCGTGTAATGTGGAAAGAAGAAATAATTTTTCTTGGTTATTTTATAATACTGCATGTGGAGGAGAGAATAGCATGGTAAATATTTTATGACCTGACATGTTTAAAATCTTTTAGAGTATTCTGTTTCTCCTAAATGAAGGTAGCTTACAAGTATTTCTTATTTTAATTCAAAAATCTGAAATCTTATAAAACCATTTTAGCCTGTGATTCTGACGACTTTGGAGTCTTGGAGTTGACTTGGGTCAAACTTATAGAAATATACTACTTTATTGATTTCACGGCGTACGATTGTGCTTATACTTGAGAAGATAATAAGTTTCTGAACTTTGTTCCGGGTTTGGGTAAAAGTGTTTTTAGTAGGTATTTCTGTTTATAGACTCTTGGCGAAACGTGGGTGCCTAACACTGCTTTCATATTTTAGGAAAAAGCTGTTACATTATTAAAACACAAAGAGAAATGAAAGAAATGAAAGACTGAAAAAAATAATGTCAGACTCAATTGTTCAATTTTAAATTTTCGACGTCCAGCGCGTTTAAGTTTAAGTATTAGCGTTCTCCAATTTTTATAAAAATAAAATATAGCCATGACATAAGTTATATTTTGTATTTATCAATGCAATTGTATTTGAAAAATACATAAATCTATTAGAAAAATATTATTTTAAATCGTCTCAGTAGTTTATTTATTACAAACAAAGATAAAAATGTTCTCTCTTAATAATATGAGATACCAAAAAACCAAATAAAAACTTCATTATTAACGACATCAATATACACTTTGCACAATGAATAATTTCTTATCTATTCTCAATATTTATCCAGACTCGATCGTCTGGCAATATCCTCTGCTAGGTTGCAGTCTCTTTTTTATCTTAGAGGAAAGTAATATCCTATTTCTCGACACCCGTTTGAAAAAACCGGTCTACTTTATCCAACAATAATGAAAAGACAAAATCTTGGATTGTATCTAAATGAAGGTAAAAGATTGAGAAGCGTAACTGGCTCACTCAAACTCAAAATACATTTATTCATTTAGGTTACAAAGTAACACTTATGGAGGTCATAAATTATGAATAAGCCAGAAAGATGATGTCAGCAAAATTTTCCTACGACTTGTTTGCTGATGTGGAGCCTTGAGAAGAACTAGCGAGAAACTCAGGCCACCCTTTTTAATCGCCAGATAGTTACAATCTTTTATAAAATACAAGTATGATAGCATGCAAGCTGATGCAGTCAAAACACGATACTTACTTTATTGATAAAATAAGGTAATCGTACTTAGTACTGGTCGTGCGAGAAAATACTCGTTATATTAATATTAAATCACGTACTGTATACTCAGAATGTACTAGAATCCGAAATTAAATATATTATCCCAAGGTTTCACAATACAAAATATTAATAATAAGTTCTCTAGACCGATTTTGGTCACGGCGACAAACCTCAACGTCAATTCGGTAACCACATTGGTACCACAGGTGAATCGGCAATCCGACGCGATAGGAAAGAGTTTAGGCGCAGGACCAATTGCTTTACCAGCTTTTCAAGGCACCGAGAAGTCTCGTGTGTTTTTAGAAATTGGTCGACCAGCTACAATCTATCCTCGGTAAAGTTGCTTAACCTATCTATCAATTCACGGTGACTGCCTTGGTGGTCCAGTGGTCGCGTATGCGCCTGCTGTGCACGAGGTTGTGGGTTCGATTCCTACACAGGACAAAACTTTATGTGACCCACAAAGAATTGTTCTAAGGGTGGGTGTAATTTGTGTCCGTTAATTGTATGTTTGTAAAGTCCCCCGCGACACAAAGTTTGTTCTCGAGTGCGGGAGTTGTCTATATAACAAAAAAAACAAAAATCACGTGTTACCGATACTAACCTACACGATGCATATGTACTAATCTACAACTTCGAAAAGCACGCCTAATGAATTAAAAATAGGCTAAATATACGTACCGTTAAAATATGCAAATTCAATTTCAATAGTACCTTCAGGCTGTTTCGGGAAACATGGCCTCATTTCGCGGCTGGTCCAAATTGAATCGATATTCAAATAAGTAGACGGAAAATTTTCCATCTTAGAAAATTTTCTTTATAACATGTGTACTGCTTGAGTGATTGCGGCTATAGATATATTATGCTCATTGGGTTAAAGTACTTATACATTTATTGGAGTACAATACGTATTTTAACTTTTTTTTTTCCTATTCGCATGCATAATAATTTTACCTGCGAGATCAAATCAGAAACGAGGAGATCCGTAGGAGAACCAAAGTGATCGACATAGCTCAAAGAATAGCCTAAATTAAGTGGCAATGGGCAGGGCACATAGCTCGCAGAACCGATGGCCGTTGGGGCAGAAAGGTTCTAGAGTGGCGACCACGAACTGGAAGACGCAGCGTGGGCAGGTCTCCAACAAGGTAGGCCGATGACCTGGTAAAGGTCACGGGCAATCGATGGACAAGGTCAGCTCAGGACTGAATGATGTGAAAAACCTTGGGAGAGGCCTATGTCCAACAATGAACGTCTTATGGCTGAGAGGGATGCATAATAATACACAATTTGTCCGAAAAGTAAACTTTTGTCAATTTTGCTCGAGCCTACTAAACTGCGTAGCAACTTTTGAGCGGGATTAGAGCTTTGCTCTTAAAAAAATGCTGAATAACTACTTAATATGTAAGTGGCAATGGAGTTGGCTGTACAGGGTACAGGTAAAATCATTGTATATTATTTCCGTGGAATTTGGTAACAGTGTACAATTAGACTAAACCTACAAATAAAAAATATATTTCACACAAATTCATACATTGGATCTCCTAAAAAACTAATTTCATATAGCGGCCCTGTATAGTTATCTCCAACGTAACTAATTCCTGCCATGTGTTTAAACAACACACTTGCCACATGAGTATTTAGGTTTACGAAATAAAAACTCATATTGAAAAATCTGAATATAGACACAATATTTTTTTCTTTAAATTGTCTTACTTACTTTTAGTATCGCTAGTTTATGGCCTACAAATGTAATCATTGTAATATACTTATCTTCTTCGTCTTACTGTTCTGTACTAACTAGGACAAGTATTTCATGGCATCTCAGGGTTAGTTGTACCTCGATCAAAACTCAAATCAAGACAGTGTCCGGCAACAAAGCTCTATTTCTTACTCTGTCTTCCAAGTCCCGTCGCGTCGTGACGACATGATTATCTTTCGAACTACCTGTCTTACTTGACAGCATAATATCCTTGAAACAAACTTTCAAAATCATCAAATTTCAACCCTGTTTCTCAAATCTTAAAGCTGAATTTTGAAGGACAATTTTCGTGAGGTTTACTATTGTAATAAACATTGAGTGTACTGTTTTAGAGAATACGATATTTATAGTAACGTCTTTGTTGTGGGTGTATGGGATGAAGTTTCATTGTAAGATAGTTGATAAGTGTTGTGTTTATATTAAACGTTACTGTGTACTATGTATAACTAAATTCTTTAAAATTTCACGATTTGTACACATATTATTACTATAATGGACAACGGGTCTAAATCGCGCTAAAATATTTTGAAGGTTTTCATAACAAAAAGGTATGAAAACTGTTAGGTATAAGTATGTATACTGCCCCCCATCTTTACCGACCCGTGTGACATAAAGAATAAGTGAATCCATAACGAACTAGCGATCGTTTTACTTGTCCGCTCCGTCCGCATACCTAACAAAAACCTTCAAAATCTTACGCGATTTAAAGTATAAACAGACGATCGAATTTAGTTCGGGCCGAAACACGAACATGGTGCGCTCCGAACCATATTATAATGATATTAATAATAATAATGTCCGGCGGACCGTGCACCACACGAGTGAATATGGTTCGGAGCGCACCATGTTCGTGGTTCGGCCCGAACCAAGTTCGATCGTCTGTTTATACTTCGGTGTCAGGTGCTTTATCGCTGCTTTACCCGCACTTACATCCTACAGAAAGCCTATACTATTCCAGACTTATTAGATCTTTCTCTGTGTAAAATTTTATTCAGATCCGTTGAGCCATTTTTGCGTGACACCTCGCACAAAGCCATTAAATTCCACATCAGTCATGCGTCTGTACAATGCTGACTGCATAGTTTGTTTATTGTTGGAGGTGGTTTACTATGCGGCGTATTGTACGTTCAATTCCCATATGGGACAAAAAAATCAGGCGAATTTCGACCACCAGGCGACATCTAGTTATAATTATAACTAGCGGCACGTCCCGGCTTCGTACGGGTTTTCGTAGGGATCCTGTAATTTTATTTCAATAAAATATAGCCTATGTTACCCGCTGATAATGCAGCTTTCTAATGGTGAAATAATTTTTAATAATAATAATTGTATTTCAGATCTACAATAAAATCCATAATGTTAGTGTGTTAGTAACAATTTGGCTTATATTTATGTTAGTATTATTAGTAGGTAACAATACATTAACATATCTTCTCTATTCTTACTCTAAATTATGCCGTTGACTACCCCTACCCAATGTTTTTAAAATCAGTCTAGTACTTTTTGAGTTAAATTGTAACTAAAATTAAATGTTTCCTCTTTATAATATTAGCACAGTGTAAAGAAAAGAATGTGAAAAGAGATTCTTAGACTGTAATAATAATATTAGCTTAGACTTTTTTTTTTGGTAAGAGTTTTACAAGACTTTATCCTTAACTAGTAAAATAAGTAATTAAATATATGTAAGTATAATATTATAAAAATGTTCTGAAATATAATAAAAATTATGGCTAGACGGTATTGTGTAATCAAGAAAGGTAATTATGACAAAATATATAAAAAAAATGTCTTTCAGGTCTCGAGGCTCTAAAAGTTATATACGATATTTCAGAATAATAATGATTGTGTTGTAATTGTGCCTAGTGAGTTACGATAAGGGATATTCTTTTATTTAGTGATAACAATGATAACTCCCGTACAAAGCACGTCCAGACTCTGAAAAACATTTTATGGATTACAACGATGCTCTATTTTCTTACTCTGCCTTCCCTTTAGTCCCTTCCCGTCGTGACGACATGATTATCGAACTACCTGTCTTACTCTCTGTTACTTCACAGCATAACTTTGAAACATACTTTTAAAATAATCAAATTTCAACACTGTGTCTTAAAGTTTAAAGTTGAATTTTGAAGAACCATTTTCATAAGTTTCCCTACAGGCCGGGGCCCTGTGGCATTTTGCACGTAATTCCACCCATTGTTAAGTCACTGATGGAGGTTCTTCCCAAGTCGGGCTTGCTTACTTGTATGGTGCCTTACACCTCTTGAGAATATACATATGTTGAGAAGTTATTTTTGTTCGATAATACATTGAATATTAAAGTACATATGTTATTGAAATTGGTCGTAATAAAGATGTTATAAATATATTATGTTGAATATATAGGGCTGTCGAATAACCCCGGCCAGTGTCTCCAGGGATGCGTTTAAGTAAGGGTCAGGAGTTGGGCTTAAGATATTCAAATCAAAACAGTTCTAGTGATTTGTAATTCAAAACATATGTGAAATGTTACGTCATTTGCGTATGGAGTGTAGAAGTTATGTTCCAAAAGAATATGGAATTTCAAAGACTTGTCTTAGGTGTGACTCGAACCGGACGCTGTCACTGGAGTACTCATGTATAATTAAATCATCACATAGAACTTAAGTCTTATTATCGACTTATTCTTGTTCAAACTTCACTTCGTTTATCTTATATCGAGTGGAGCTCGCGTAACGCGGGCAACCACTGACGTCATATCAGGTTCCGGTGGTCCACCCGTGAAGGTGGATGTAGGTGCACAGGGTTTAGTCGGTATGCCAGCCGCCTACCACCTTTAGGCCGGAGAGTCCGACATATCCGGTTCGCTTCCCCGTGCGCCGGGCGGGGTGGTATGTGTAAAGCATTTCCCCTCTACAAAAAAAAGGGTGTGACTCGAACCCACGATCTCTGGCAAAGCAGTCAATGTCAGTAACCACAAGCCTGAGTGGGTTGTACTAACTTGTAGTAGTAATACATTATACCGAAGATTGGAAGAAAATATAACTGTTTTCTAATTATAAAGTCTAGGTAATCGAGGAGATAGTACTGAAGCAGAAGGCATGACATAAGAAGGAATGACGTAGTGCGAAAATGTTCTATCATCATATAAAATAATAAAAATGAATTGCTTTAAAGACGTCCCTGACAGTACTGTCTTTTTTTAAAAACCTATGTATATCAATCTAAGTATTGCAACTTTGTGGAAGAAAGAATTAAATATAATTTCAGTTCAAAACTTTACATAGGTACGTGGATACATATCAGCACGCCCCTCTGCCATTGGAGTAGCCAGAAACTATGGTACGCCTACGCCTATTGCTTCGATTTAAACATACTTCTTTCGCTACCTCTACAACCTCTAGGTACTTTTAATTTGGCCCTTTTTCAGTAAATCACCTAGTTGGTCGCTGTATGTATGACGGCTCCTACCGATATCTCTATTTATTCTCGCACGATATACTTCTTTGCCTCTTTTTTCATCCATCATTTTCAAATGTCGAATATAAATAATATAAATTTACATAGATACTAGGTAAGTATTATATCTCACCATACACAAATGAAAAGTTAAGATAAAATATATAAGTCTTACAGACTGCGACAATCAAAACTAGTAGTCTTACTAAAGTAGAAACTTGTACAACATCTCGCGGGAGTAGTAAATCTAAGTACTTGCACATATATAAGTTTCGAAGAAAGCTTTTCTGCAGTGGAAACTAGAACTGATGCGGTAGATGTACGTTACCGAGTGCGACAGATCACTTGCAAGATGGCTCCTAATGTAAAACAATTGTAGAAGGGTTTTTTTGGTAGAATAAATGAATAAAAATATTTCTCAGATTAAAAACTAAACTGCTACTGATATATATGATTCTTTCATAGTCGTTATCAATGTTACATAGGTATTTCTGAGCATAAATTCAATGATTCTATACTTATTTCATTTATAATTAGACTACTTAATCACTTATAACTTAATGATGGTTTTGTAATTGTTCAAAATTAAAATTAAGGTCGAGAAAAATCGCTATGAAGATGTTATTGTTACCCTCGGATTACTGTACAACGTTTATAACATAACTCACATGGCTATGTAAAAAAAAATGTTAAGTAACTCTTTTTTTAGAGATGTGCATGTTGCTGTCTCTCGGGAAAACCTCGAGAGAACGCTTTCCACACTATAATCATATGTAGCAAGAAGTTCCTCTCAAACGACGCAGTACGGGACCCTTGAGGTTCTAAGTTTTAAATGTACAAGTCACAAAAGTTTACATTTAATTTTGATATCATGAATTTTTCAGTAGTTTATGTATTTGTTTAGCTATTTTATCACTACGTGTTTTTATGTTTTATACTTCTTAGGTGCCAAACGAGAATTATAGACTGCCTGACAGTCAGCAGTTATTATGGTTAGTAGTAACACTTAGGACATCAGACGCATGATTTTGTGATGGAGTATCTATTTGACAAGAAAACAGTTTTAAAAATAACATCAAAACATAACTAGACCACTGTGTGTAGTTATTTCGCTGTGGTTTTTTTTTTAGGTTCTTCCTTAATTGCCGATTACATCTTTGTCACCAACTCGCCGACAACGATGTAGCAGCGTAACTCATGCTTGTCATTGTTGTCACTAACATATTTTTATTTGGCTGGGTCTTTCTCTAGTCGGGCTAATAATAAGCGGACAGCTTATTTGGTATTTTATCTCTCTTAGAATTTAATCAAATATGGGATTCAAAGAAGTTAGTAATATTGAAATATACGTAGATGGAGTCGATGTTTAATAGTCACAAAGCTTTAAAAAGGAACACGTTCACGCTCGCTCTACACCTGTCGTGGCAAAGCGTAAAGGCGTAGTCTACGCTTGTATACGGCAACTCGCCGACAAAGATGTAGTAGCGTAGCCCACGTTTGTCATTGTTGTTACTAACAATTCAGAAGCAGTTTTTATATAGCTTTTTTAACATATTTTTTTTAGTTTATATGAGATATATTACAGCAATTGAAACTATTGGGATTGCAAAGTAAAAACTAAATAATTCCAACTGCTTCTTATTTTTAATTGAAATGTTGTAGTTTTTTTTTTCGTGCTATTTCCTTATTTTTTGCTATCCTTGTCAATTGATAGTTCATTTTGTTTTAGAGACTGCACCTTTTAAAATAATAATTATGTCTAATTTATGAGTGAGAAATCATTAAAAAAGGACTTCTCACCATCATCATCATCTCAGCCAAAGGAGCTAGACAAAGGAGGATTTCTTCAGTATTCGGTCTTAAGCTGAATTTATCTGTCATTGTCTGCACATAACTTTTATTACGTCATTTCACTTTGCTCTGCGTCTATAATTCCACTAGACTTTCAACTTGTGCTAAAATATGTACTTTTCTAGACTCCCGTACCACAACTGACTTTTATCTGTTCTTATCTTCATCAAAAACTTATACGATACCTTATTTTTAGTATTATCATCGCACAAATATCGGGCTGTGCCAGCCTACTTATAAGGCTGGCACAGCCCGGGGGGAAATGTAGCTCGGATCAAACGAGTGATTGATCTCACTTTGCCTTGACGTGACGGGAATAATGTATCAAATAGACTAAAGGTGTTCAGTTGCAAAACTGAGAGGTAGTGCTAAAAATTAGGGTATTGACAGGTTTCCAGTGCTCATTTAGGGATGAGCAATAACGAATCGTTGTCCTATCCCAAGGATACTCCATCCCATTTGAACTCTCAACAAGGCTACCATCTAACCGCTAGACCAGTGTTTCGCAAAGTGTATGCCGTAGCATACTGGTGTGTGTGGCCGTGATTATTAGTTGGTGTGCCTCCAAAATGTAAGATTATCTCATAAACTAAGATAGAAAGACGGAAGTTTTTTTATTTAATGTATTTCTCTATAATTACCAGATTTTCTACATGAAGACTAAAAGTTTGCGAAACACTGCGCTGGACCACTTATAGTCAAAATATAATAAGAAACCGTGAACAAACAACGCTGAAAGCCCTTTGAAAATGATATCTATGCAAAACTCAACACCAAAACATGATTTGTTTCAACATATAACAGATAAACGTAGCTGTCTTCGGTCGGAATCGTAAACGGCTCGCAATTCAACGGTTTACTTCCAGAGATATGCCACTTGAGTAGCACCTTCTGTTTAAGTTTATGATGGGTAGCAATAAAGCCTTTCACCATTAGCACTAAAAGCCTCGTAAATTATACGTTTTATCTATCTCCTTTACGACCTGCCTTTCGACGGAATATTTTTTCAAGTCAATTGTAAATGATTCGTATTGAATTTTCAGCTTTTGATGTTGTTTAGTATTTTTAATGGGTTTGCTGTTTAAGATATCGTTTTTAATATTTAACGATATATTTTATTAATGAAATATGGTTTCCGTTTTTTCTAAAGATTGCTGGAATAATGGATCTTAACGGCATAAAGATGAAGTGTAACAAAATAGAGCTAGGGGACTATACGAGCGAGAAAGCTCGACAGGAAAAGTGCCTTACGTAATAGCACAGCCAAAATAACAAACACACTGTGGCGAGGTTACATTTTTGTGCCAAATGTAAAGGGTTATAAATCACTCGTTTCAACATTTAGGTAGGTAGCGAACAAACATACGATCCGCCTGATGATAAGCAGTTACTGTGGCCTATGGACACTTGTATGTTGCCGACCCAAAAATGTAAAAACCAGGTATGTGTTATAGGATATCTCTGGTATGGGAAAAAATATTTGTAAAAAGGTTATTTAGATCGCCCATATTTAGGCCCCTGTCATGATCTAACGACTATTAGTAGTTGGAGCGGCTTAATGTGCTCTACGAAGAATGAAAAGGCTCAGATGAAACACCACTTACAGTCACCCATCTATAGGGTTACCGCGCCCTTAGTAGCTTAACGCGCTGCTCGTTTACCGAACAGTGAGTACCCCTTGCTACGAGCGCCTATTTTGCCTAATTTGTCTGTGATTTGATGAGATTTTTGCCATTGTGGAAACATTGAGAGAGGCCTACATTCAGCAGTGATCAGACCGAGATGATGGACTTCTGTAAGTTACATCATCAGTTAGGTCTGTTGACATGTATCATGCCCAACCTCTCTTAAAATTCTTCCTAGTCTTATAACCCGAAATATATGTCCGTAATGTTGTTCACATAAAATATATTATGACGAAAAGATCGTATCTACATGTTTTACTCCGATCTTCACGTCAGATCAACTCCATCAATCATTAACTCACCTTGTGACCTCCCCTCATATGGATTAAGTACTAAATAACGACACTTTAGTATACGCTGCGCAAATATATTTATAAAGGTTGTTTTGGCAAAAATGTCAATAATATTATGTATCTAATCAGATTAATTAATTTAAATTTTATTTATGCGTTTGCTCATTTATGGATGAATTTTGAAAAAAAAAAATTTTTTGGAGTCAGCATCACGCGAATGATGCCTCAGGTATTGGCTACGTTAACTCTTTAGGCGGTTTAGCGTGTGATTGTTTGCTGTTTTTTAAAAGAAGATAGTCATAAAATGTACCAAATTACAAAAAAATAACTTAATTCTTTATTGTACCCACAAAATACACTTAAAAATAGTTTGCAACAAACTTAAATTAAAAGCCTTTACCGATTTAAAACAAATCAAGCTCCACAGCGCTGCAGCTTCAGGAACAAGCACTGTGCAATTTAGCTGCAAAATGGCAGGTGGGGGTAATGTATCTCTTTAAGCGATTTACTTAACGCTGCGGAAGCTTGTGTGAACAAAGCTCCCAAAGGCATTTACGAGTCGCTGGCTAAAACGTTTGATGTTTTGTTACCAACTTAACTATAGTTACGTTCAAATGTTAAACTACTTGATAGTGTGGCAAAATATTGAACCTTTCTTCTTATGTATTTGTCTGCCTGATTTCATCAAAATGTATTGCAATTTTTCTGTATTAATGCATTTATTATACTTAATATTTTTTTACTAGCTGCTGACCGCGGCTCCACCCGCGTGGATGTCGGTTATCGCTGTAAAAAGTAGCCTATGTGTTATTACAGACCATAATCTATCTGTGTGCCAAATTTCATCCAGATCCGTTCAGTAGTTTTTACGTGAAAGAGTAACAAAACATCAATCCATCCATCCATCCATTCTTACAAACTTTCACATTTATAATTATATTAGTAAGGATATTACTAATATCATAAATATCGCTTCAGAGTCTTCCTATCCATATCCTGAAATCATCAGACTATCACATAGTCCATTGCATCAATATTTTTGCAATTTAATAGTTTTTCTCTACCTTCCATTTTTTGAAGTGCGATCGTATTTTGTCTATCAGATTTCTTCTATAGTCTCTTAATATAGACTGTATGTAAACATAGCATGGGTACTGTGACAATTAACAATGCAGATGTAAGATAATGATTGAATCAAGCTCTAACCAATTGGCTAATTGAACAATCAAGAGCCCAGAGTATTCAATCGATGGATTTTAATTAATTTTCATTAACATTAAAATTTATCTTCAAATGTCACAGTACCCATGCTATATGAAATAGACTATAGTTTACATAAAACTTTATACAAATACAAGCAAATCTACTATATCATATGAAATATATAAACAAATCGGATATCAAAATAACTATGGTTAATTATTCATTGCTTGTTTGTACAACGTGACAGTGAATGATAGATGAACATTATTTAGAAATTGCAAATGCATTAAACGCTTATTTAAATGCAAAATATATTTGCAATTAGATTTTGACCGTGGCCTTGCCTGAGTGATTTTGTTTTGCAGCAAAAAGTTTTTTTATGTGCCAGGAAACTTTCCAAAAGATGTGTGTCCTAAATTTATTTCCCTTAGATACCACGCCATAATTCGTCGACATATAAGTATATCTCAAAAACTACTGTACCAATTTCAAAAATTCTTTCACCATTGGAAAGCCACGAATGTGGCTTAATAAAAAATAAATATAACCTATGTCATTCAGGGTGAATACCCTGAATGACATAGGTTATATTTATTGCTAGAAAAGATAAGGGATCCTTACTTATTAATTATAAAGACAAGATATAATTATGTATAGATAATAACTAAGTATAAGATTATATAGAATGAGATAAGATGGTTATCCTTTTTTATTGAATATTCAGTGACCAATTAAAGGCCTTTGCCATCTAAGGACTATTATCAGTCAAGACCGAGACGGGCTTTTTTAAAGCACTGAGACGCTCAGATAAATACTACTCTGCGGTCACGTAGAATAAGTAGTATTTAGTAATAGTTAGCAGTAGTAAGTAGTGCTTTAAAAAAGCCCGATTACCCTTTGGGCCGGGCCCTTAATAGCTTAACCCAGCGATGTCGGCCGAAAGCGTTCGTATACTAATCAACGAGTGCACAAGGCTACGAGCACCTCAAGATGATATAAACACAATACCTAATTCATAATCAAGACCTCACGCTTTCCATCCTATCTTTCATGCAATACCAAATACGTAGCTTTAATTTAAATATTATCTCTGCCTTTATAAGATGAATAGTTTGTTTAAAGACTGCAAACTACAATGCAAGAGACAGGTAATTAAGATGAAGCTAACGCTCCGGCCAAAACTCTGAACCTTTCTGAACTTGCACAAAGCAGTAAGCGGTGCGGCAAGATAACGGCGGCCATCTTGGAAATTAAAAGTAAAAAGAAAGCTTTTTGAATTTGGAATTTGTCGCTCATTACAAGATTGTTGATTGTACGTAGGTTAAATTCAAATATCTATATTGCCTGCTACTAAAAGTAGTTACTAAAATTTCAAACATTGTTTTCTTCACATATATTCTATGGTTGAGGTGTTTCATAAAAATAAATGCGGGGCAGTCTTTGGGGACTGCCGATAGAAGTGAAAACTAAGTAACTTGTGAATTGTTTCGTTGAGCTATTAGATTATTATTTTTGAATAAAGAAAGTGTTCGATGACGATGACGCGAGTTCTATAATTTTTGTTCACCCAAAAAGTGCTTAATGCGCCTAAATAAGTTTTCACTTCAAACTTCTACCTATTCAAAATTATTGTAGACTAGCTGATGCCCGCGGCTCTACCCGCGTGAATGTCGGATATTGAGATAAAAAATAGTCTATGTGCTATTCCAGACTATACTCTTTTTTTTGTGGCAAATTTTATACAGATCCATTTAGACATTTTTACATAAAAGAGTAACAAACATCCATACATCCATACTCACAAACTTTCACATTTGTAATGTTTGTGGGATATAATAATGTAATCGTTTTTACACTACGTTGGTGGCGCAGTCACTGTAGCCTATGGACGCTTGCAATACCAGAAGTCTAGCTTGCGTGTTCCCGCCCATTTTTTTTTTACAAATATCTCTGGGATAAGAAAACGATTCCTTCAAAACGCACCCCCAAATAAGCACTGCAGACCTGTACTCATACACAGAAACACAACTGCACCGCTGTGCGTAGTTATTTGGCTATGGTCTTCTATAAGGTGCAGGTCCCTCCCCAGTCGGGCTTGCTCGCTAGTATGGTGCCCTCTCTCTCTTAAAGTAAGTTAAGTAAAACGTTTTTTTAAAGATACATCCCTAAATGAGCACTGTTGATCCTATGTAGTTATTTACGTGGTCTTCTGTAAGGTGGAGATGCGTCTCCAGTCGGGCTTGCTCGCATGTATGATGACTACCTAACATAACATGAACTACTTATTAATCTACATTATGAGCGTATATCATGCTCAAAGGTAAAATAAAGAGGGTAGCTGGAACCTTTGTTAGGTAGACGCCGGATGTAAGCCGGATGTGGGGGAGGGGGTGACGGAAGTGACACATATACGCACATTCACTATGTATCTAGGTTAGGTTAAGTCTATAATTAACAATATTAGCGAGCAAGCCCGACTGGGGAAGGACCTCCACCTTACAGAAGACCACAGCCAAATAACTACACACAGCGGTGTAGTTGCGTTGTATGAGTCCTGTGTATGAGTACAGTCTCCAGCGCTAATTTAGGGTTGCGTTTAAAGAAACGTTTTCCTATGTCAGGGATGTTTTATATTAAACCCTATATTAAAAATGAGTCGACAACACTCGAGTAATACCTCTAATATTGCAAGCGTCTATAGGCTTCGGTAACTGCTTACTGTCAGGCGGGCCGCATGCTTGTTTGCCACCCAAGTAGTATAAAAAAGTAAGTTCACAGTGGACAGCAGTTTGGCTGTATCCTTGGCAATTACTTATTTAATAGGTTTATCAACACTGCCCTTCTAAGGAATAATGGCATAACCGCATGTCAAAAGATACGGGAGAATGCATCTTAGATATTTTACATAAGAAGCATTTTTCCCTAAACTTGTGTCATCATGTATTTGTGTCGTTCTTAGTTAGCATTGCAGAACAGTAATTGTTACGATTATACCGTATATACTCGTAAATTACATCTTGCCTGACTTGTTAGCTTGTGCACACGGCAACGGAGATGGCTGTATAGGGCCGCTATATGAAGATTAGTTTAAGGAAACCATTGTATATATTTCTATGAAATTTGGTAACAGTGTACTAAACCTACAGATAAAAATATATTTCACACAAATTCATGCATTGGTTTTCCTAAAAAACTAATCTTCATATAGCGGCCCAGCCCCTCTAGACAAGTGGCATAAGCGATAGTCTAATCGAAAAGTCAAAAAAGCAAATGTATGGGATTTGACGTAAGTACAATGTAAATCAATAAGTACGTACGACATTATACGTACGTAGACTTACGTCAAATCCCATACATTTGTTTTTTTGACTTATCGATTCGACTACCGTTATGCTACTTGTCTAGATGGTCTGTATAGCTATCTCCGTTGCCAGTCGTACCTACCTCTCTTAAATCCATTCTCTATTTATAGCTTATCAATACAATTTATCATTTCATGTCAATTCGAAGTATATAAAATCAACAGCATCAGCTTAAAGTGTACAATTCCCGCTTTAAAAAATGAAATTTATTTTCGCTATTCAAAATGAATGATCAATTTTTCATTCGTTCTTTTCATTCGCGAATGAAAAGTCGACAGTCATTCAAGTTAAATGACTTATGATTAACGATAGCTCTGTCTAAAGTTTTGTCTTTATTTATTAAGAAATGTGTCAGAGTATTTTTAAAACTGCGTTAGTCTAATATAAAAAAGCCCTGGAGAACGTTAGGTATGGTCCTACCTATTGGGTCACTTTGAGAATAATCAGCTTGCCTTATAACCTATTCAAAAAAAAATTAGACGTACAATGTTCCGTTCCGTTCGAAAAACGTCCCTTCACCATTTCGCAAAAGATTCCTATCGCAAAATGTTCCTTTCGCAAAATGTCCCTTTCGCAAAATATCCCTTAAAGTAATAGAGAAAGGAACTGCGTCAATCTAACGTTCCATTTATATATAATGTAAAGTTTAGAAAAAATATGTGTAAGTAATGTTTTTTTATACTACTTGGGTGGCAAACAAGCATACGGCCCGCCTGATGTTAAGCAGTTACCGTAGCCTATTTTCGCTTGGAATACCAGAGGCATTACTTGCGTGTTGCCAACCCTTTTTTTACACCAGGGCTTAAAGATGGGAGTATCCCTGGGATAGGAATACGTTTCTTGCAAAACGCATCCCGAAATGAGCGCTGGAGACCTGTACTCACACAAAGGAACACAACTACACCGCTGTGTGTAGTTATTTGGCTGTGGTCTTCTGTAAGGTGGAGGTCCTTCCCCAGTCGGGCTAGCTCGCTAGTATGGTGCCCTACCTCTCTGTCATGGTTATTTGATTCAACTGCACGATTAACTCAGCTACTTGAGTAGTAACCTCGTCATTCACCACCACATTTGAGGGTACGATCTTGACACTTGACCAACATTTGTGTAATCCACAAATAGTTACTCCAAGTCTGGGTAGCTAAAGATCTCTGGGACATAAGGCTTTTGTTCTAGAGCATTACTGTTCATTAGCCTTTCACAGTCCACTGCTGGACATAGACATAGACACTAGATAATAATAAAAATATTATAATTTAATTAGCAGCCATAAAGACCATAGACACGATGTTAGAACAACTCAACAACGGTATATATTATTGATATATGATATTTACCATCTGTTTAAAACTAAACTTTAGCTCATAAGACTTAAGGCACAATATTCAATGTATCTGCAGACAGACAAAAATAACTTTCGCCCTCAACATGGAGCGTTCATAAAGAATTCAAGCAAAACACAACACTTAGAGGGACTGCCACACCCGGCCGGTAGACTACAGGAATTATTGATAAGGTTTGCTTCAATGGACATCATTTTCTTGTTAGTTTGGCCCTATGTTTAACCGACTCCAAAAAAAGGTGGAAGCAATTCCCTACAGAAGCAGTCTAGTACACTAAGTTCTTCTCTCACCACCGACCACCTCTTTAATAATAATAATAATATAATAATATTTTCGGGACAACTCACACATCGCTATCTGATCCCAAACTAGGCAGAGCCTGTACTATGGTAACCAGACAACTGATAAACATACTTATATATTTCTAAATACATACATATTATAGATAAATTACACCCAGGCACAGAACAAACATTCGTGCTCATCACACAAAGATTTGTCCTGGGTGGGAATCGAACCCACGACCTCCGGCGTAGCAGTCAGAGTCACTAACCACTAGACCAACAGGCCAGTCTTTGTCTTGGCAACGACTACGAAAGCGAGGAGAAAAGAGGTAGGGCACCATACTAGCGAGCAAGCCCGACTGGGGGAAGACCTCCACCTTACACAAGAAGATCACAGCCAAATAACTACACACAGCCATGTAGTTGTGTTCCTGTGTGTGAGTACAGGTCTCCAGCGCTCATTTAGGGATGCGTTTTCAAAGAAACGCATTTCTATGCCAGGCATACTCCTAGTTTAAAGCCCTGGTGTATAAAAATGGGTTGGCAACACGCAAGTGATACCTCTGGTTTTACAAGCGTCCATGGGCTGCGGTAACTGCTGCTTAACATCAGGCTATGCTTGTTTGCCGCCCGAGTGGTATAAATTAACGTTTGGCATTATGTTTAACCGACTTCAAAAAAGGAGGAGGTAACTCACTACAGAAACAGTCCAGTAGACTAGTCTCACCACAGACTCCCTCTTTATCTTGGCACCGATAACGAAAACAAAAAGTATCTGACTTACAGATTAGAATCTGTAATTCGCTTTTTAAAAATCGTTTTATGGTTTACTGGCCAGGATTTACAAATTTTTTTCACGTCTTATTTGGCAAACAAGCATACTATACGCCAAAAAAAATGGGGTTACCGTAGCTTTTGGACGCTTGCAATACCAAAAAATTGTAACTTCAATGTGTCGCGCCTCGACACCACACTGTTCCACGTGACGTGGTGTTATGAACAAGCCCTTACCTCGCTTAAGTTCTACTTCTTCATATTCTCATTGTCATATACTTTCTCAACCCATAAACGTTCCACTGCTGGGCACGGCTTAGCCTACTATACCACGCTGGCCAGACGGGTTGGTAGGGTTTTCTTTCGAGTTTTCCCTCTCTTGCAGTGGATATTGTCGTAAGAGTCGACTAAAGGAATCAGTCCTTTAGTCGACTCTTACGACACTCTCGGGATAGAACGGGGTGGTGACATTTGTATTCTTAATCCGTCACCACATGGACAATGTCATTGTCATATAAAAACAGTCAACGTAAGGTCTCTGACGCAGGAATAAGATCTGTTTCGCTGAATCAAAGTCTTACTCAGAGGGCCATTTCAAAGCGCGTTACGTGAAAGCAAATGGAAATGAAAGGATCATATTTGCATTTGATTTTCATGAATGCATGCCATATTCAATCCATAAAGACTTAAGCAATGCATTCTATTTCTCAGTGAAGACTCTCTGTAATATAGTTTGAACGTGTATTCAAACCATTACCTGCAACTAGAGTCATAATATTATAATTATTCTTATAAAAGTTTTTTTCCTACCTTGTTTTGTCCCACTGCTGAGCAAAAAGCTTGATTTCTTCTTCTTCTTCATTGACTTCCATTGCCTTATTCCACCAATCCTTCACATATGCATTCAGGTCGTCACGCCAGCGTTTTCTAGGTCGGCGTCGGCGATGCCCATAAAAGTTTTACTTAACTATTACAAAATAACCCGTATATTCATAATATATTGGCTGTTGCCTGCTACTCCGGCCGCGTAAAAACATAAACAAAATCTATATAAGTATAATATACGAGAACCGCACATTCTTTCTAAAAAGTAGTTTTCTTTTAGTTTCCTACTTAATATTCCAGATTATAATCTGTCTGTTAAAAATTTCATCCAGATTCAGTACTCCAGATCTTCATTAGATTTTGCGTGAAAGAGTAACAGACCATCCTTAGTAACTTTCACATTTATATTTTCTTTTTTTGTTTAAATTAAAGACAACTTCCGCACTAGAGAACAATCTCTGTGTCGCGGGGGACTTTACAAACATACAATTAACGGTCACAAATTACACCCAGACTCAGAACAACTCTTTGTGGGTCACACAAAGTTTTTCCCTGTGTGGGAATCGAACCCACAACCTTGTGCACAGCAGGTGCATACTGCGGCCACTGGACCACCGAGGCAGTCATATTCATCATCATCATCATCATCAGCCTATCGCAGTCCACTGCTGGACATAGGCCTCTCCAAGGGCACGCCACCTAGCACGATCCTCGGCTTCCCGCATCCAGCTACTCCCAGCCGCTTTGCGAAGATCGTCGCTCCACCTCGCCTGAGGGCAGTCATATTAGTAGGACTAATTTTAATTCTTAGCTATGTAAGTGACAGAAGTTTAACCGACATTTTTATTTTGTACTAGCTGTTGCCTGCGGCTCAAAACATACATTCACAAAGCAATTTTAAAACTCGTAGAATTACTGACTCCAAATAAAAGCTTATATTACATCGATATATATCGAATGAAAGGTTTCAAATTGGTAAAAAACCTACATCAATTTATCCATACAAATTCTGTGGTGATTTATTGGAAAATTCGTTTCGGAAAACCTATGTATGTTCTTGTTTTATCAGTAAAGCTATTTATTGTGTCTCAAAACGAACTGTATCAAAACAAAGTAATGATTGAGTACTACATATCCGATTACGAATAATTAATTAATCGATGTTCACTCGAGTAATAAATGAAATCGAGTTTCATTCATATTTTAAAGAAATTTATTGCTTTTCGATATGAGCGGAAAATTTTAATTATAATAACTTTTGCTTCGCAGAAATGTTTTAAATACGTTTTAAAATGAGCATGTTTATTATTCCTGACCTTGTTCTTTTTTAAAGACAATTACTGCCGCACTGTGTCACGGGGGACTTTTTAAACATACATTTCACGGACACCCAGAGACCCCAGGTGTCATTCCCAGACTCGGACCAAACATTTTAAGAATCTTACAAAGTTTTGTAATGTGTGGGAATCAAACCCACGACTGTTCGTTCCTTTAGTGGTCGTTGAGACCGTTGATCACGAGGTCCCTGCCAAGAATCGAACACTATGATTACCGGGCCAAAAATAGGTATGATACCTAATCTCCCTCCTGTAGTGTAGGATTTACATCATATCAAGAGTGAGGTAGCCAAAGTACCAACTAGCTATCTCCCATCACAGATAGACAGTTTTCGCTGTGATTAGCTGCCGTACCGAAACAAACAAAACGAAATTTGGTTAGGAAAACTTTATTATTAGTTTTTGCAGACAACTCTTGCGTAAGAAAACCAGTCCTGTATCACTGAGCATTTATTTATTTATTTACATACCACACATGTTATCTCTCGAATCCAAATTGTGTCTGAAAAATTCACAAGTAATCTTTTGGCTTGTGATTGTTTTTATTGAAGTACCTTTTTCAATCTGAGCTGTCTGTAAATAAAAAATGCTTCAATCGTTACAAATATTCTTTTCAGAAGCTATTCTAGATTTACTGCAATACATTGGTAATTCTCAGCATGCAGTCAATAAATTCAATATATGTGTCCAGATGGAAATTTATATATTTGGCTCAATATATTATATTAATTTGAATTGAACATCGGACCGTTGTTCGTCTATATATATTTTTCATGTACTTATATCCAACGATATTTTTTGATTATTCTGTAATTTATGAACAGATTTTACAAATTCTTTGCATTGGTTTTGGTTCAGCTCCTGGTCCCATATTAATGTAAAAGAAATCATACGAAATTTCATTTTGAAGTGAAAACTTCTTTAGGCGTTCAATATTATTTAAATATAGTAATCGACAATACAATTCACAAGTTAGGTACTTAGTTTTTACTTTATCGGCAGTCCCCAAAGACTATTTTTTCTTTATATAATTCTTTATTATATAAAAAACTTTTGTAAAATGAAGGCATATCCAGTGTTATATTATATACACTCAAATAAAATTAACCTTTACACATAGATTGATTGACTACGTATAAACTGGGCTTACGCTAACCTCAGCAGTGTTAAGATATCAACAATAAATCCATATAATGTTACAAAGCACCTTATAATAAAATACCACCACGTACGTTCTTTATGAGAATCAGATATAAAAGCTGGTTATTAATCAAAAGACTTGAGAAGAGCTTAAGGAGAGTAATCTGTTAAGCTACGCCGTGAGCTAAGCGTGAAGCGGGGCGTAAAGCTGAGCGTATTTTTATACACATACGTTTTTTCATACAATCATTTGATCGGTTGTCTAGCAAAGAGAATTAATTTGTTTTCAAACACCGGTGTACTCTTAATTTTCACCTTCTTATAGTCCAATGGGACTGCATTTTAACACGACTGGAGAGCGATCAGGCGTAGTACCAACGGATTTACGTGTTTTTGTTAACCTTCTAAGATAAAGAATACGGCCCCCTTGATGGGAAACTTTAACCTTAGCCTATGGACCCTTGGAATACCTAGGACATCCCTCTGAGAGAAGAGAGGTAGGGCACCATACTAGCGAGCAAACCCGACTGGGGAAGGACCTCCACCTTACAGAAGGCCACAGCCAAATGACTACACACAGCGGTGTAGTTGTGTTCCTGTGTGTGAGTACAGGTCTCCAGCGCTCATTTAGGAATGCGTTTTGAAAGATACGTATTCCTATCCCAGGGTTACTTCCATCTTAAAGCCCTGGTGTAAAAAAATGGGTTGGCAACACGCAAGTGATACCTCTGGTAATGCAAGCGTCTATAGGCTACGGATACTGCTTAACATCAGGTGGGCCGTATGCTTGTTTGCCACCCAAGTAGTATAAAAAAAAAAAAGAAGAAGAGTCAAAATATGGAGGAAAAAAGTTTCTTAATAAAAACGCTTTTCTAAATGTGCATTGGGGATCTTTACTCGCGCACAGAAACAACTAAACTACTGTCTTTCGTAAGGTCTTTCCCTAATCGACGTTTCTACTGTTATATAGGTTCATTCATCCATCTCAGCCATAAGACGTCCACTGCTGGACTTAGGCCTCCCCCAAGGTTTTCCAAATCGTTCGGTCCTGAGCTGACCTTGTCCATCGGTCCACCTTATGGAGGCCTGCCCACACTGTGTCTGCCAGTTTCTAGTATCAATAGGTAACTATCGATTATTTGAAATATATGACTATTTCTGATTGTTAGTGGCCCGTAGCTTAGCAATAGTCACAAGGTCAAGCTATCTGTGCAATAGTCAATCTGCAGATACATTGACTGTACTTTAGAAAGTAATTAAAGCCGGCAATTGATCTTTCTCTGGTCGTTTCGGATATGCCACACCATTGGACTATGTTAGTGGAGGAATAGAATGTGCACATAGGTGCATTTTAAATTAATAGGATTGGTACCTACCTACTTTGATTTACAAAATTAAATGTTCTTCAGTAACTTTATTCAGTCAAATAACATAGATTTACCTGACGACATTGCCAACTACGGCTAGGACGACTATCTAAGCCCCTAAGTCGTTGCAGTAGAATGCTATTTAAAACGCCCCGCTACCCGCTCCGCTTGTCTAGGCCCACTGTCTAATTGTCGTTGAAAAATGGTGTAATTTACATAAAGCGATAGGATAATATTGTAAAAGTTTTGTGGGAAATGTCGATCGCTTGGAATAATTGATTCTAAGAATTGAAATTTTAACGTCTTTTCCTTACGTATCTACGTAATCTTATTTAACGGTGAAAAGCGTTTTACTTTTATAGATCAGTTTGTAGAAAAATCGCAGGTAAAAATGTAAGTATTTATAATTGCGCTGGCTATTTTTGTAATTAGTCGTGTTTGTTTACTTAATTTGACCTAAACTGTAAAGTTTAAGTTTCACGTAAGTGAAACCTTACATTGGTATTGGTCTCTGAATGAAAGTATAGCTGTGGGCCTCTAGTAATCACTTTTTTTAAAGCCAACTCCCGCACTAGAGTACAAGCTCTGTGTCGCGGGGGACTTTACAAACATACAATTAACGGACACAAACTACACCCAGACTCAGAACAATTATTTGTGGGTGACACAAAGTTTTGTCCTGTGTGGGAATCGAACCCACAACCTCGTGCACAGCAGGCGCATACTGCGACCACTGGACCACCGAAGCAGTCAATTAGAGATGTTTCTTTAAAAACAAAACATCACCGCTATAGGCGTCGCTGATTATTATTTAGACCTAGGCACGAAGATGTTTTAATTGTAGTGAGAACTTAAGAAGATAGCGCAATCTTAGTGAGGTACATCTATACTATAATATTATAAAGCTGAAGAGTTTGTTTGTTTGTTTGGTTGAATGCGCTAATCTAAGTAAGTACTGGTTCGATTCGAAAAAAACTTTTTTTGTTGAATAATGCTTTATTACATTACGCTATGATCAATAGGAGCGGGGCAGTAGTGAGATATGTTGCAAAATCGGGGAAATGTACGTTCCAAATAACCACGCGGACAAAGTCGCGGGCGACCCCAAGTATAATATATTATCAAACTAATAGTCCAAAGTCCTAAATCTAGGTTTCATCATTTTAGCTGAAAGACTTCCATTGCTGCACAAAAGCCTCCCGCAGGATTTCCATAAAAGTCAGTACTTAGTTTATCTTGTCTGACGGTTACCTGCAACCCTTCACCAAATTCGCGCTCTACCTCGATGAAAACTTACCCACGCTGCGTCTTCGAGTCATGGTCACCACGAAGTTAAATTTACATGGAAAATTAAATTGAAAACCGGGGAAAACCCAAGAAATATTGCACAAATGCAGATGACTGCAAATTAATTGTAAATTGAATAATTAATGCACTACCTAATGTGAATAGTGATTATTTATGTTGTTTACAAAACGTACGTTTGGATTTGTGCCAATGATAATTACGCATTTACAAGGTGACGTAAATTATTACATTCATACATAATTATCATCACGCCCTTCTCCCATGTCTCCCGTGGGGTAGGCAGAGACTATGGTACGCCAATTGCTTCGATCCAAACATACTTCATCCGTGTGGTGATGGATTAAGAATACAAATGTCACCATCCCTTTCCATCCCGAGGGTGTCGTAAGAGTCGACTAAGGGAGTAAGTCTAGCAGACAATATCCACCGCAAGAGAGGGAAAACTGAAATTAAAACCCTATACCAACCCGTCTGGCCAGCGTGGTATAGAAGGCTATTATCCCTCCAAATGTTTGGAGGAGACCTGTGCCCAGCAATGGGACGTTTATGGGTTGAGATGATGAAACATACTTACTTCGCCTCATCTACATTCATCAACCTTTTCATGCATGAACGTCGATTATGGGTACTTTAATTTGGCTATATCTAGCTATAGCAAATCTCCTACTTGGTCGCTGTATGTTCTCCAAGGGCGGCCCCTACCAACATCTCCATTCATTCTTGCATGATATACCTCTATTCTTCAAATTATTTACTCTAATAATTGAGGTAAGATCTGATTAGAGAGGTAGGGAATCATATGAAAAGGCAGCCTGCCTGGGGTTAAACTTCTACCTGATAGAAGGTGAACAAAAAACATGGAACTCGCATAATTAATTAATATAAATAAAAGTAATTTCCATATTCAAACATTTTGGGTGAACGAAAATTATTGAACTCGCGTCATCGTCACCGAATCGAAGGAAGAAGGATTGAACCCACAACACGCCGCGCAGTGGTAAATGGCGAGGTAACCACAAACCAGCCATGCAATCTTCAATAGATGTATGTACTTGTTTTCAAATATATAAGTACGTCTACCATTTTTCCTGTACACCATAATACAGGCTCTGTCTAATTTGGCATTAGAGATCGGTTGCAGTTATTATATTATCGGTTCTATATATTTTATCAGAAGTCCACGTTAGCAGACAGACTACAGAATATAAAGATCTCAAATTTATCAAAAACCAATAATAATATGAAAGTAAACATTCAAAATCAAAACAAACTTCAGAAACAACATGAAAATTTACATGAAAGTCAACATACACGGCAACTGAATCTCATTTTTGAAGTAACACACATAAAGTTATTCTGTACAGACTTGTTTTAACTGTATTTTAAATTAAAACAAATAAGCAACCTCTCAACACTTGGGTGAAATTAATGCACAAAGCTGATTTGCATGTATGCACGTACAAATTAATCTTGTGAATGCTTAAACGTTTTAGTTAACCACTTAGTTTTATGCTAGGGAATCGTGTGGGCGAAATTCAATTTATACTTTACCAAATTTTACAAAAGTTATGTCAACATTTTTCTTGTTTTTAAAAGCACAATGTAACAGTTTTGTTCAAACAATTTCATTGTTTAAAAATGTACAAAATATCAAGATTATATTGTGAATAAAATAATTAAAATCCAACTCATAAGTAGCCAATTATATTATTATTGTCTCTCTGCATCAGTTGACCGATAGAGAATAGTTTTGTCATTAAGTCCGCCTTCGTACACATTTTTTGTGCAAAAGTTTTAGGAGGAAGCTCGACTGGAGAAGGACTTTTCCATCAAAACACATTCAAGTAACATACAGTTGAGGAACCTGTACTCACACACAGGAACACCACTACACTGCAGTAATCTAAAAAACCATGTAAAATACATACAAAAACCATTTAAATTGGTTTCCAAATCGTAATGTACTCCATTTTTTATTCACGACCACAATCTGTCTAATAAATTCTCGAAGCCAAATACACAATATTGTTTTTACTTCGGTATCGGTCAGTTGTGGTTCAGAGAAGCCGATTTGCAAATATTGGGTTCAGAACTTTACTTAGATATCCCTTGAACTTTGTCCGGTGACAAAAAGGGTAGATAAGAAGTTTGGGGCTGTGATTAAACCTTTCGTGATACATATTTAATTATAAATAGACGTATTTGAATACTGTATTTCGACGTTGTAAATTTAAAATCTCCTAAATGTAAAAAGTAATTTATCGAGAAAGACTAAGTTAAAAAAAATCTGAAATATTTTTTTACTAAGACAATACTAATAACACCAATATGTACAACAAATGAGGAGACATTCGCTTAGGTCCTTTTGGAATGCACGAGCGTAGAAAACCATAGGGCACGGACTCTCAGAAAAACGAGCTCACTGCCTGCGGCAACTTTGGCCGCTTGCTTGCTTTCTGGAAGAAATTAGGGTGGATGGAATACCCACCAAAGACCCACTGGAAGAAGTAGAAGTGCGGAAAACGCCCTGTCTAACTAACTACGTACAAAAAATATGTGCAGGTGCAGTCCAACTCAGTGCAGGGATATTTAGTCTGTCTGTCTCAGCGAAATTATATAATGAATAATCTTTGCTTCATTTTGCATTTTGAGGGATTTTCTGTAAGGTGGAAGAAGTTCTTTCACAGTCGTTTGGTCGTGAGATGTCCTACCTCTAGATAAATTAAAAAAAATATCTTATTACTAAACTAAACTCTCAATAAAACACCACCAAATACGATAAAATAGGATTAAAGCTTGCAACGGTCGCAGTTCACAAATAGCGTCGGTCTCAACCATATTTGTCGACAGCTTGAACTACCCGCATGTTATTTACTCGTCGCTACTAGCGAGTGCCTGTAGCTTCAGCGTTACAATAGAAATTCAATTACCAATCACACAGAACACTATATACGTACAGACAATATTATTAAATCCTAGACTTTTAGAAAACATAATAAAGTATCTAATAGTGACATAAGTGTTGTTTCGTTTCTTGACAAACATTTTGCAACTTGCGCCTCTAGTAGAAAGTAAGACAATCTAAAGCACGTAGTATGAATTATTTGGTAATAAACACATGATTTTTTAAATTACCTGGACCAAGTATACCTATATACGTATTTAAAATATAATAGTTATCAGTTGTTTGGATGTTAATATACTACAGAACTAAGGTTCTGCCTAGATTGCGATCAGATAGCCGTGTGTGAATGGTCTTAAAAAAAATATCCACCATCATCATTTCAGTCAAAAGACGTCCCCCGCTCCTCCTCCTCAAAGGATTTTCACCGCTGTCGATCTTGAGCCGACCTTGTCCATCGGTGGCCCGCAACCTTTACCAGGTCGTCGGTCCACATTATTGGAGGCCTGCCCACGCTTCGTCTTCCAGTTTGTGGTCGCCACTCTAGAACCTTTCTGCCCTAACGGCCATCAGTTCTGCGAGCTGTGTGCATATAAAAAATATTATTATGTTCAAAATATCAAAATGTCTATTGAAAATCTGAAGGCATTTTCCCTTTCAGATCATTATACTCAGACTGTGTGAAAACGTGTGTAAATTTGCGGCGCGCTGTGTACAAATATTAGCTGTCGACTTCAGCTGACGCTCTCTTTGCTAACGCTAATAAACATCGAATTGGTAATGAGTAATTACGTTATTAGTGTACTCAATGGTACTGCTAATTCGATGTGAATATGAGACTACTAGGGGTCGCCCGCGACTTCGTCTACGTGGTAATTTGGAATATTTTCCCATACACATATCAACATATCTCACTACTGTGATAGCCTTCCTGTATAAATGCACTATTAAACAAAAAAAGTTTTTTTCTAATCGAACCAGTAGATACTTTCTGAGATTAGCGCGTTTAACCAAACAAACTCTTCAGCTTTATAATATTAGTATAGGTGGATAAATATAAGTAAGGGGTTGTATTGTTTGAAAGTCAATAGTCAAGCTGACCAGACTGCACCTCTAGACAAGTGGCATAAACGGTAGTCTAGGATTAAGATAGATAGAAATATAATTCTTTATTGTACACCTTAAGATTACAAAAGCTTAGTTATGATATGGTGCGATTTCTTCCAGTCAACCTTGGAATGGAATGACCAGAACGCCTTAAAACAAGTAATGGTGTAGTTTATTTATTTTAATACTTAATTTAAAAAAAAGAGTATAATACATTGGATTTGGCGAAGGTATACGATATAATCTCGTAAACTTACGACGAATCCCATACATTTGCTTTTATAACTTTTTATTTCGAAACAAATCACGGCTACATGTTGCTCTAGTTTTATTGTCCGCCGGTATTTAAACGCCAGAGGTTTACCTATGGTCACAGTGGCCAGTATGCAACCACCTATAAACCTCTTCAGTACTGACTTGTGTACTTGTTTATGTGCTTGTACACACGGCAATAGAGATATGTATATGCATATATTATGGTCGCATGAATATTATTTTTTATATATAGTTGCCGTGTGTATATATATATATATATTATTATATATATATATATATATTTTAGCACTAGAGAATAAGCTCTGTGTCGCGGGGGACTTTACAAACATACAATAAACGGACACAAATTACACCCAGATTCAGAACAATTCTTTGTGGGTCACACAAAGTTTTGTCTTGTGTGGGAATCGAACCCACAACCTCATGCACAGCAGGTGCATACTGCGGCCACTGGACCACAAGACAGACATTTAATATTAATAGTTTGCTAAAGCAATTTTCGTAAATAATTACTACGAAACAAAATTGTAGTCTTTGTCTGACGGATACATTTAATAATCAACGTAGAAATGTGCTTAGTTTTAATACTCTTGACAAGTTGAAAGCAATCTTAAGATTTAAAACGTGTTGTTTTAAGATTATCTGGCATCAGCTCAATGTGGTTTTACCTTAGCAAAGTTTCTAGTTGTTAAAGCGTTATCTGAGTGATTTAATTTATTGCTTTCATGACATGACTAATTGTATTGAAAAATACAACATTAATTTTAAAAAGATTTCCATAAAAAGTATCGAATAAAAATTAAATATTCATGGTCATCAATAAAAGTGGTGGTAACTGAGTGGGGAATTATCGGGCTGGTGTACATGAGGCGTTAATTTGATTCCAGCTTGCAGTATCAATGTGAATTACACTTTCTTATTTTTGCAAGCCCTGTGCCGAGGGGGACTTACAAACATACAATTCAGGGACACAAATTGTACCCAGACTCGGAAGACTTGGAACAAACATATTTTATGGTTACTTAGTTTTGTCCCCGTATGGGAATCGAACCCACGACCTCCGATTTAGCATTCAGTCAGGGAACAACAGGTCAGTCAATTACACTTTGTGGAATTTATACCTAGGTACTTATCAAAAGACTTACCATTTACTAACGACAAAGGACATTATTGGGAGGGGACCCAGATGTCTTAGAACTAATTCTAATGGCATGTCTGATCCACACCCACATTTCGCCACCGGGTGTGGATTAAAGCCAAGATCCTCTTAGCTCTCTTGATAGAGGAGATGAGAACTAAATCCAGCAGTTAAATTGCTGATGGACAAAGTTAGCTTAAGACCGCATACTGTCAAAATCCTTAGGGATGGCAGAAGACGTCTTTCAACTGAGATGATGATGATGAAATATATTCTGCCCTGCTAGAAAAGAACAGCACAACTGTATGGAAGAAGCATGCGAAAAAAGTATATTTGAAATTCGATTGAACGTGGCAAAAATCTTTTAAGCTTATCATATTGCTTTCATGGACGCCACCGAGATAAAAATATTATTTAGGTGTATAACATAAAATTTTATGTCAAGTATATTTCGAAACGGGCCATCTTAAACATCTTTAGAGTGCTGTCCTCTTGCATTTCTCTCTGCATCTGGTTTATGAGGTCGTTGTCAAATTTGGGTAAAAAAAAAAATGTTTGGAATATTGACGTCAATGATTTTGTTATGCATTAGGATTTCGTTAACGTAAAAGTTTGTTAACTTAAACTTGACTACTGATTTTTTTTGTGAAACCTCAGCTTTATACTACGATTAGCTTCCGCCTTCGGCTTCGCCAACATGTACAATCTCACGGGAACATTGATTTTGTCCGGATTAAAAAGCCTATATGCTATTCCAGACTCTATCCATCTTTGTACCGAATTTCCTCCTATTCCGTTCGGTTCTCTTGGGGTGATTAAGTAACAAACCTCCATCCCTCCTCATCTATTTTTATTGTTCAGACTCCGAGAGCGTTCCTCTTCCACCCAGTATTATAACTATAGACATAGATATCTAATAATTTAATAAATTTAGTAGAACTTAATTATCATTCCACTTTTTTGAATAGCTATATAAAAAAGTGTTGTGACAGGATGTGTACAGATGTTACTCACAGAGTATTTATAGACGAGTTGTACCAAGAATTAGTACAAGCCCTTCAGGCAGCAGCAATGCAGAGTCATAGGTCGAAGGGTGTCGGGAAGGGTAGACATGTGGTAGGTTGGAATAAATATGTGAAAAACGCTCACAGGGAGGCCCGAGAAAAGTATCATATATGGAGGTCGGGTGGAATGCCCAGTTATGGTCCAAGCTACACGAATATGAAAGAGAGTAGAAAGGTGTTTAAAAGTAAATTAAAATATTGCCAGAAAAATAAAGACCAATTAATTATGAATTTAATAGCACAAAGTCATGACAGAAAGAATTTTGGCAAGTTTTGGAAAAAAACAAATAAATTGAATCCAAAGCCGGGCCTCTCTGTGTCCGTTGATGGTAGGACAGATGCAAAACAAATTGCAAATATGTTTAAAGAACATTTTAGAGTATCTCCGACGCTACAGCGACCTAATCAGGTAGTTGAGAGTGGTCATGATAGGTCGGAGTCTTCTTTTAGTTGTACAGCTAAAGATGTAAAACAGATGGTGAAATGTTTGGCAAAGGGGAAGGCTCCGGGTCATGATGGACTGGGAGTCGAGCACTTACTGTACGCCGGACCTCACGTATACCGCATTCTGGCCATGTTTTACACAATCTGCATACGTCACACATATTTGCCTGCTAAGCTTATGGAGAGTGTAGTGGTGCCTGTTGTTAAAAATAAAACTGGCGATATCGCAGATAAATCTAACTACAGGCCCATCTCTTTAGGCACTATAATAGGTAAAGTACTTGACGGCTTGCTTGAGCGCCAGATCGATATTCTAAAATTAAATCATGCACAATTTGGATTCCGGAGAAATCTTTCTACTGAAAGTGCAATCCTGGCGCTCAAGCAGACTGTGAAGTATTATACAGATAGAAGAACTCCTGTATATGCTACTTTTCTCGACCTTTCCAAGGCTTTTGACCTTGTAATATATGACAAGCTGTGGGCTAAATTACACAGCCGGAACGTACCGCCTGAAATCATAGATGTACTGAGTTTTTGGTACCGCTCGCAAACAAATAGAGTTAGGTGGGCAAATGCTTCCTCAGATCCATACACAATGGAATGTGGAGTTAGACAGGGTGGACTTACATCTCCCACTTTGTTTAATTTGTATATGGATGGGCTGATCGATGAGCTCAGCGAGTCCAATATCGGATGTTCGATAGACGGAACCATAATTAATAACCTCAGTTACGCTGACGATATGGTCTTGCTGGCCCCATCGATTAGCGCCATTAGAAAATTGCTGAGGATGTGTGAGTCGTATGCTGCGTCACATGGGCTCGTATATAATGTAAATAAAAGTGAGTTACTGATATTTAAATGTCAAAACAGCACATCAGAAAATGTACCCCCTGTAACTCTAAATGGAGTACATTTAAAGAGAGTCTCTCAATTTAAATATCTTGGACATATTGTCACGGAGGACCTGTCTGATGATGCTGATATAGAGAGAGAGCGTAGGGCGTTGGCGGTCCGGTGTAATATGCTGGCCCGCAGGTTTGCTCGTTGCTCAAGTGATGTAAAAATTACTTTGTTTAAGGCATATTGTCAAAGCTTTTACACCTGTAGCCTGTGGGTAAGGTATACGCAGCGGACGTACAACGCCCTACGCGTACAGTACAATAACGCTTTTAGGGTGCTGTTGGGGCTCCCGCGTTTTTGTAGTGCATCTCAAATGTTTGCTGAGGCTCGCGTTGATGACTTCTACGCAGTCATCAGACTCAGAGCGGCATCAATTATGCACAGAATGCGCGGCAGTTCCAACGTTATCCTGAAGGCGTTAACAATGAAAATGGACAATCCTTTTATTAAGCACTGGGTAAAGGTTCATATTGTTACCCGGTTCTCAAGGCCTCCTCTCTATAGGAAATGAATTTTTATAAAATAATTTATTAAATAAATTTAGTTACTAACATAGTTGTGTAAGTTTTAATAATATTACTAACAAAATGGATGTATATTATTGATCCGAAATAAAAATATTATTATTATATTATTATATATAAAAAGTTTAATAAAAGTATAATACTTAAAATTGTCAAACAAATAACATATTTTTAAAAGTGTCAAATAAAAAAACAGCTTACACACTTAGTGTACCTTTTTGTGACAGCGACCGGTGATACTGTTTCGCTGTATCCAATCTACACTCTGATGGCGGCCAAGCTTATGAATATAAATCGAAGTGTATAACGAATTATACATTTTGTACAGCCAGGCTTTACTCTACTATAACACCGCTAATAAACTTACAACATTCTAGTAAAGTTTTAATCGCATAAAAACCTGAAATGCGGCTTACCTAGTGGTTTCAATTTAATTACCACCCAGGACTAGTCTTTGCGTGATGAGTGTACTTGTTTATTCTGTTTGTGGATGTAATTTATCTGTATTGTATATTTTGTATATTTACCAGTTGTCTGGTTGCCTTAATACAGGCTCTGTCTGGATTGGGATCCAATGGCCGTGTGTAAGCAGTCTCAAGGTACGGTCGGCAACGGAGTTGGCTGTACAGGGCCGTTATATGAAGATTAGTTTTTTAGGAAAACCAAAGTATGAATTTGTGTGAAATACATTTTTATCTGTAGGTATAGTCTAATTTTACACTGTTACCAAGTTCCACAAAAATATATACAATGGTTTTCTTAAAAAACGAATCTTCACATAGCGGCCCTGAGCCTCTAGACAAGTGGCATAAACAGTAGTCGAATCGAAAAGTCAAAGAAATTTATGTATGGGATTTGACATACCTAAGTCTACGATATAATGTCGTAAACTTACTTCAAATGCCATACATTTGCTTTTGTGACTTTTCGATTCGACTGCCGTTTATGCCACTAGTCTAGAGGGGCTGTACAGCTAACTCTGTTGCTGTGTGTACATATTATTATACAATTTCAAACGTATGATGTACACGCTAGCAGCGTATATAATTTTATCTCAACTCAAAATGCCCACGCTACGTCTACCAATTTGTGGCTAATTTATTTTCCTTGGCCAATTGCATACCCAAATAAAATTAAATAAACATCCAATTATTGAGTAAATCAATTACAATAATATATATTTTAACTCGCTCAATGAGAATTAGATTTTGTATTAACATTTCTCAAGGGATCTCAATCTGACCGACCGCTGATAGGTACGGTCGGCAACGGAGTTAGCTGTTCTGGGCCGCTATATGAAGATTAGATTTTTAGCAAAATCAATGTATGAATTTCTGTGAAATATATTTTTATCTGTAGGTTTAGTCTAATTTTACATTGTTACCAAATTCCACAAAAATATATACGATGGATTAAAAAAAAAACTTTATAAAACGGCCCTGTTCAGCTAACTCCGTTGCCGTGTGTACAATTGATTGATTAATATCGCAATTAAATAAGTATTACTTGGACTGTGATAGCACGTTTGAACTTTGTTATAGAACATTGATTTCATGCCTATGGAATGCGAGTAATGTTTTCATAATAATATTAAAATATATAAAAGAAATAGGATACTATAAAAGAGAGTAAGCCCAACTGTGAAAGGGCTCTACAGAAGACAATTATTCTCTTTCTCTTTTTAAAAGACAACTTCCGCCCTAGAGAACAAGCTCTGTGTCGCGGGGGACTCTACAAACATACAATTAACGGACACAAATACACCCAGACTCAGAACAACCCTTTGTGGGTTACACAAAGTTTTATCTTGTGCGGGATCGAACCCACAACCTCGTGCACAGCAGGCGCATACTGCGGCCACTGGACCACCAAGGCAGTCAAACAATAGACAAAACAATTATACACTGCGGTCCAGTCGTGTTCCTGTCCGTGAGTGTTGACTACAGTGTTTTTTTAATATGACGTAATTTTTATCTCAAAGTTTGCCAAAACACTCACCTCTTCAGTTTTTGGGTAGGCAACACGGAATTTTTGTTGAACTACGGTAACTGCTTTCCATGATAACCCTATAGATTGATAAGCACACAGTGGTATTTCATCTGAGAGTCTTCGTGCTTTCGAGGGCACTTTAAAAGTCGATCCACTCTGTTAACAGTCGTTATATTATCATAACAGAGGCCTAAACATGGGCGACTAAATAACTTTATCACCAGCTTGACCACCAACCAAACGATACGAAAAAGAAAACACTACTGTATAAAAGTATTAGTTTACATTTTCAGAATTTATTCAATACATAAGTAGTCACGATTGTAGCGTATATCGTTGTAAAAGGCCTATTTACGTTTAGTGGGCAAACGACCTATGATGTGGGCTTTAGTAATATTACCGTGGACATTCCTTGTCATCTCCGACAGAGACAAATCGGTTGACGGCGTCCGAGGAAATAACTTTAACGGGCTTTATACTAAAAAATATCTCATTACATTTTGGGTCATGATGATATAGAATACTTTAATGCGAGTACCGGCACGTCCAGACATCGCACGAGTAGAAATTTATTTAGTTTTCGTAATCGTGCTTAAGAGTCTGAATGTTATTTAAGGTTCCAAGCAGATATGCTACTTTTAGCATCGGCGATCAATGATTTTACGACTGTATCGATGATGCATCGCGTTTTGGCGACTCTCTGTGTTTGGTCGCGGTATCGGAATCATGCGATTTTACGACTGTACCGATGCTACATTGCGTTTTGGTGATTCTCTGTGTTTGGTCGCGGTATCCAAATCATGTGATTTTAGGACTGTATCGATGCTGCATCGCGTTTCGGTGATTCTCTGCGTTTGGTCGCGGTATCCAAATCATGCGATTTTACGACTGTATCGATGCTGCATCGCGTTTTGGTGATTCTCTGCGTTTGGTCGCGGTATCCAAATCATGCGATTTTACGACTGTATCGATGCTGCATCGCGTTTTGGTGATTATCTGCGTTTGGTCGCGGTATCCAAATCATGCGATTTTACGACTGTATCGATGCTGCATCGCGTTTTGGCGACTCTCTGCGTTTGGTCGCGGTATCTAAATCATGCTATTTTACAACTGTATCGATGCTGCATCGCATTTTGGCGACTCTCTGCGTTCGGTCACAGATTTCTTTGTAATATATGAAACAATGAACCCAATCGATGCGACCGGCATCCGAATGTGAGCGGAGTGTAGCTTTCGTCGCTGTATCGAGTTTCCGAAAAACGACTCAATCGCCGAGTTTGGCGTTTTTAAGTGTGCGGTGGAATTTTTGGTCGCAACAGCTTCTAAAAATCGCAGATTGCCAATGCTAAATGTTGCATATCTGCTGTAACCCTAAAATAAACGAATAAACCAACTTAATGAGCACAGTAGTCTCTCATACAGGAACACAGTTACACTACTGCCAAAGTCAAACTCATATATTTATTTAGATCAAATGCATAGTATCTACTTATGAACGTCATAAAAACAAATGCCAGCATATTTTTTCCTACAGCCAATTCGCTGACTAGTGGTAGGGCCTCGAGAAGACTTGGCAAGAAACTGGGACCACTCTTTTTAATCGCCATAGTATAACATTTACAATTTGGTATGAGCTACAATATTTGTAACAAAAAGGAACGCAAACTAATATACCATACAATATGAAATTTAGATATCTATAGAGTATTTAATTAATAAGGAAACAAACAAAAACAACGAATAAAAGTAAAATAAAAAACTGTATGGTAATGTGGGGTCACCTCTTTTTGTAAGTATAAGTTACTAGCTGTTGCCCGCGGCTCCGCCCGCGTGTATGTCGGTTATCGCTGCAAAAAGCACTAGCCTATGTGTTATTTCAGACCATAATCTATCTCTGTGCCAAATTTCATTCAGATCCGTTCAGAAGTTTTTACGTGAAAGAGTAACAAACATCCATCCATCCATCCATTCTTACAAACTTTCACATTTATAATATTAGTAAGGATGTTATATAAGCCATTATCATCACAATTGTCTAAAACGAGAAATCTAAATATTATGTAAGTTAATAACATAAAACAGTTTCAAAAGTCTTCGCAGAAGATGTATATATAGCAAAAAACGTAGAATTTTGTTGATTTTTCCCCTCGAGTACTGTGATAACGAGGGGTTTCAAGTTCTGGGACACCCGTTCCATCATTACGAAGCGCTCATGGTCGTCTAATATTAGATGACTGGTGTAAGATAGACGTATAACGATATAGGTTGACATGCAAATGTCGCCTTTTGATACTCTGATGAGGTGGATGTTCTTAATTCTTAATTACGGTTAATTCTTTATTGTACACACAAAAAAACATTACAATATACTTAATAATAAAAATCTCGACAAAGGCGAGCTTAACTCATAATGAGGTTTCTACTAGCAAACCTTAGAGTGGTAGAGGAGAAGATAAGGCGAGCAAATGAAGTGTACACCAGACTAAGAAATAAATAACAAAGGAGATAAAGAAAAGAGAGAGAGAGCAAGTTCTTACCTAACTATGTAGTATACCACAATGTATACTCTCATAAATGTACATATATTATTACATATATATTTTAATACGATACATATAATATATAAAACATAAACATACACATACTTTAAGTTCTGCTAAATTTCAATATGTTTTAGGTAGCGTTCTTGTTTTACTGTTCAAAATAATTTAAAATTGTATTTGATATCAAAATTTAAAATGAAAGATGAATTAGAATAGCAAAAGAAGTGAAAAACTTACATGCTTTGATAGTATGCTAATTGGTGTATCGCTGTCTCTATACCATAAAAGAGTCCAATCAATAGAGCTTTGAATACCGGTATTACGGGATCATGGTATTGAAATCTAATACCTGAGCCTCTAGACAAGTGGCATAAACGGTAGTCGAATCGAAAAGTCAAAAAAACAAATATATGGAATTTGACGTAAGTCTACAATAATATATAATTTCGTAAACTTGCGTCAAATCCCATACATTTTCTTTTTTGACTTTTCGATTCGACTATCGCTTGTGCCACTTGTCTAGAGGGGCTGTACTGATACCGGAATAGAAAAAAACTGGTAATTGAAAGCCCTAATTATCAGGATGTTACTTGACGTGACGTCATTATTTTGTAGTGTTATCTCTGTCTAATAATTAATAATAAAATGATTAATAACTTCGTAATTTTTCAAGTAATATTTCATCACAAAATCCTAAAACAAAAACTGGTACATTCTTTGTAACACGCGAGTATCACCCCAAGTATTACAGCCCTCAAGTAACTTGCCTGGTTTAACACCAAAAAAGCTAACTGAAAAATATTATTTTATTTTAAATCGCTATTTATACGTTAAATATGTCATCCATTTTCAATAACGTACCGTATACAGAAGCTGTTGGTGACGTTGGCATCATATCAAAGTTGTGCACGTGCACCGTGCTAGTTGACGTGTGACGTGCACGCATCGACTGTGTTTGTGAAACTGACGTGTAGAATAAACGATGCTGTATTTTATATTTACGAATATATAAAACGACAAGCGGCCAAGCTCGACTTTGCCCGGGTCATAAACCCTTTAGGTTTTCTTTTTCTTTTTTTTATACTCCTTGCCAAACAAGTATACTGCTGATGTTAAGCAGTTAGCGTATCCTAGGGACGCTTGCAACAACAGAACTTGCGTTATACCTCTGCTTTTATTAGTAAAAAAATATTTATTCACATTATTTAGTAAGGGTCAGCAATATACCTCGGCTTTTATTAGTAAAAGCAGAGGTATATTGCCTTTTTTTATTATTATTATATTTATATTATTGTATAAGGGCCTCTAAACCTCTGCTTTTATTTAGATATATTGCTGACCCTTACTTTTACGTTCACGGTAGGATCAATAGTTTCAAAGATTAGGTATGATGTACTTCTTCTTCTTCTTCTCAACCCATAAACGGCCCACTGCTAGGCACGGATCTCCTCTATACATTTGGAGGGATATTAGCCTACTATACCACGCTGGCCAGACGGGTTGGTATAGGGTTTTGTTTCGAGTTTTCCCTCTCTTGCAGTGGATACTTACTACACCTAAATTTAGACAGCCTTATTAATAACCGTTGAATAGAATAATTTATGATCTGTGTAATTTAATTATATCATCTCTCATTTTATCATCAGTAATTTGACATCCGAAAGAAGAGGACAAAGCACGGCGTAACTATTCACTCGCTAAACTGACAAACTTTAACTCATTGGTATATTATGAATAGATGAGGTGTGAGATTGATCCGGAATGGCAGTAAATTTCACATAGGTACTAATTAAATGATATTCTATCAGCGAACAGTAAAGGAAAACATTAAAATGACAAGGATGATAGCTTAAAAGAACAGAGCACTTTTAAAACGTTAGGATAAGAAACTACCACTGACTGGCACCATACAACCGAGTTAGCCCGAATAGGGAAGGACCTCTACCTCAAATAACTACTCACAGCGGTTTAGTTGTGTTCCTGTATACAGATCTCCAGTATTCATTTAAGGATGCGTTTTGAACCAAACGTTTTCCTATCCAAGGGCTACTTCATCAAAACTTACCTCTGGTATTGCAAGCGTCCATAGGCTACGGTAAATGCTTCAGGCGGGCCGTATGCTTGTTAGCCACCGAAGTAGTATTAAAAATAAATTAATCCAATAAATCTTTTTACATAAAAACAGCATTCTCATAATTTAAAAATAACGCAACTACATGATACAATTCACAAGATTTAACTTAATTAATTTACAGTTAATTTAATTACCCAGTATATAAATTTGGCCGTTTGTTAATTAAATTATTCGTCCACCAAGTAGAAGATGTATTCATTGAGTCTCATTTATCTAAATAAAATGTAGTCTCCATTATACGAAGAATATTACATAAATATTCCTCGAGTCCCCTCAGTTTGGGAAAAAATGATTAAATGTTTTTTAGGAGATTTTTCGCGTTGAGCTTATTTTGGTAGCGTTCAGGTCATTATAATTAAATTTAGATAAATATTTCTTATTTTCTAATAATTCAGTTTTGTATTAACGTGTCTGGGAAAAAAATAGCAGCCGCCACAAAACAATATCATTTAAAGCTGCTAAAGCCGTAAAAATTTTTGTTAAATAGAAGCCATCCATCTCAACCAAAAGACTGCTAGTCATAGGCCCTTTTCAAGGTTTTCCGCAGCACCCTGTCCTGAGCTGACCTTATCCTTTGGTTGTCAACAACTGCCACGTTAAGGTCCATCTTGATCAAAGTCAAACTCATTTATTCATTTAGATCAAATACATGATACTTATGAACGTCAAATGCCAGCATACTTTTTTCCTACGGCCAATTCGCTGATTAAGGGCCTCGAATATCTATATCTGTGGGCCTCGAGAAGAATTGGCAAGAAACTCGGGTCACTCTTTTTAATCGCCAGAATATAACATTTACAATTTGGTATAGGTTACAATATTAGTGGTAACGAAAAGGAACGGAAACCAATCAGATCTTGTCAGCTTTCAAATAAAAAAAACCGCATTAAAATCCGTTCATTCTTCTGGGAGCTACGACTCTCTACTGGGAGCATGTTAAACTTATAACACCCCCCTTTTTATTCCGGGGTTAACAAATCAAACTTCACAACCATACAACGAATATAGACAACTCAATATATCAAATAAAATCCGTACTATTTTCGTATTTGAATGCAATATTAACTTTCAGTAAAGTTAACAGCAAAACAACGTATATTTTGCATCGCTCGAATAATTCTATTGATCTCCGTACTTCGCGATGCCAATAACAGATGGGTGCTGACGCCGGTCTCGAATAATTATTTTAATTCACACTATAAAGGTCTGTATGCATCGCAGTACTTTAAATTTAAATTTATTTGATTACAGGTGTGGTGTAATAGATAAAATGGTTATGTCACCATTGGTCCGATTCCCACATGCAACTTAGTGTGACTCATAAATAAATGTTTGTTGTGATTTAGGGTATACTTTGTTTTCTAATAAAGTCTGCCATGAAATAGAGCTTCTTGGAAACAAACTTCCGCAAGGGCTTGTTCCCAAGAAGCTCTGTGTTGATGATGATTTAAAAAAATATATCATTAAGTAAACAGAGGTAACATATTTTGGTAACAATACTTGTTTTCGCGCTACTTCTTTACGCCATTATGAGTATTACTAATAATAAAAGCATCTCATAATTATTTTCTACTACTGGACACGGGTTTTTTCTCCACAATCAAGAGAAAGAGTGAAAGAGGACCTTAATTCACACACACGCTAGGCTAATGAGGGTTAGTGAATCAGACATACGAGTATATTTCGATTTTTTTTAAAGATATGTGGGTTTCCTTACACTGTTTTCTTTCACCGTTACCAGATGGTAAATCAATACACACATACACACGCTCAACCTGGTAGCAGAGGACACTGATTTATTCTGCTGTACACTGAATGAATTCACAAAAATAACATTGTGTTCTATGTTACAAAAGGAAATAAAATATATAGCTTGTAGGTTTTAGTTTATAATTAGAATAAATTACACTATTGTATTAGGCTTAACCCTGTAAAAATAAATGTAAGTATTGGGTGAAATAAATAAATAAACAAAAAAATAAATTTGTACATATGAATTTCATAAAGTGAAATTTTCATTATTTGTTTTATTTTACATTTTCTTTTTTGACTTTTCAATTAGACTACCGTTTATGCCACTTGTCTAGAGAGGCTGTGCATAAGTATTTATTCCTATAGTCATGTTTAAAAATATGTTTTTAAGTACCATTTTAATACAGACCTCGCTATATTTAGATTCAATTTATTTGTCATGTTACACTCCCAGTGCGCGAGTACATTAATTAACAAAGAGTTGTGAACCTACATAAATGTGTTACTTTTGAATAATTAAAATTGAGATTTACTTTCAATTATGTCGAGTGTATCACGAATAATATTTATACGTAACAAATAAATCCATTGATTTATATTAGTGTGTCAAGGATAACGTGTTTTATTTATGGGTATGTGCCAAATACTGAATTTTATTATGAAAATATCTTCCGAAAATATGGTAATTAGTAATCTGTGTAATTTTTTATTTTATTTTTTTATACTACTAGGGTGGCAAATCAGCATACGGCCCACCTGATGTTAAGCAGTTACCGTAGCCTATGGACGCTTGTAATACCAGAGGTATCACTTGCGTGTAGCCAACCCATTGTTTTACACCAACGCTTTATGATGAGAGTATCCCTCGGATAGGAATACGTTTCTTTTAAAACGCATCGCTAAATGAGCGCTGGAGACCTGTACTCACACACAGGAACACATCTACACTTATTACTACTGTTATATTTGGTATTTTTCTATTGTACCACTATGACAAATAAGCGTATGACTCTGCAATTACCGTGGCCAATGGACACGTGGCATAAATAGTATTTAAATCGAATAGAATAGAAAGAAAATGTATGGAATTTGACAATAACGACGCAATATTGTAATAAAAAATTACTCAAGGTTAAAGGTAAAAACAATGAACTATTCGCGATTTTTAGCAAAATATTACATCAGAAAAAAATGTAGAACGTGGTTTCCCCAGTATTCCACAGGTCGATTGTGATTCTGTTTAGTTTGAAACTATTGCATAATAACAGATATAAAAAGGGTTGGAAAAGATAAAAGCGATGGAAATTAAATAAAGGTAAAGAAATTTGTGGACATCTTTTGGCTAAGATGATGATGATAAAAGAAAGAAAAGAAAAGAAAAAAAAGAAAATTACTTTTATTGACACAGTCACATTTTTGATATTAATACATGGTACCTTATAACTACTGTGTCAATGAGGTTACCACTCAGCATAATGCTATGTTGTGGTAACAACACAGCGCTTATTTTCAGTGGTAACCCCAAGTGACGAACGGAAAGAAAGGAATTTATTCGCCAGATTCAAATACTTCTTCTTTATTTTCTTGAGAAGAGTTCAAAATTGAATAGACACTTTAACACCACCTGGGTAAACTACAAGGTTATTCGATACTTTTGTAGTAACACCAGCTTTGTACTTACGTTTTTTGAAGTCTAGACACGCACAAATAATTTCTTTGAAACAATGATCATTAAATTTGATTACCGGCAACTTCGGTTTGGAAACAGGTGGCTATTATTTTGTGAGTAATATTATGAATATTACTAGTTGTTGCCTGCGGCTCCGCCCGCGTAAATGTCGGTTATCGCGTTAAAAAGAAGCCTTTCTGCTATTCCAGACTATAATCTATTTCTGTGCCAAATTGTATCCAGATCCGTTCAGTAGATTTTGCGTGAAAGAGTAACAAACATCCATACATTCTTACAAACTTTCGTGTTTATAATATTAAGTAAGGATAGGATAATTTTGTCATCATTATATTGAGTCTAAAATTATAATGAACTTATCTAAGCGTGAAAAATTGTCAAAGAAAGTACATCCTTACTAATATTAAAAATGTGAAAGTTTGTGAGTATGGATGAATGGATGGATGGATGTTTGTTACTCTTTAAAGATAGATTCTTTAGAGATAGATTATGGTCTGGAATAACACATAGGCTTTACTTTTTACAGCAATAACCGATATCCACGCGGGCGGAGCCTCGGGCAACAGCTAGTTACTACATATTTGTAAGTAACATTTAGAAATTAAATCAATTTTATGTATTATTATTTTTTACACTACAAAGGTGGTAAACAGGCTTACGGCCTGTTAAGCAGTTACCGTAGCCTATGTACGCTTGCAATAGCGGAGGTGTCACTTGCGTGTTGCCGACCCACTTTTTTACACAAAGGCTTTAAAATGGAGTATTCTATGAAAACGTTTCTTTCAAAATGCATCCCTACATAGGAACTGCTTATTTGGTCTATGTGGTCTTCCAAAACTCGCATCTCTTGCGTGCAAGTTGGTTACTTTGCCACTCGGCTCGGCTACTTCCAATTCTATTCGTAAAATAAACTCCCTAGATTCTAAAAATAAAGTTTCTTAAACAAACTCAGTCTAATCTATTATTTAAGTCTAAGTATGAAAAAGACAAATCTAACTGGAGAAATGAAATGAGAGTGGGAGTCTAAAAACGGAATCACTATCTATGAATAATGTGGAACTATCTAGAGTTGTAAAACACAAACGACAGTCTGATTAATGTGCGCTCTGAGCACCGTTAACGAGTCTGGAGAGGGAACCTAGCGTTTTTTTCTGTCGGTACTCGACGGTAATGGAATGGCTAGTGCTACGTGCATTAATGAACTTAAGAATTTTTATCATTAGTATGCAGTTGGTGCAGTGCAGCTTGCTGTGACACGGCTTTATTTGGTGAATCTTGAAAATAAAGTATAAGCTTGTATAAGTCAAATGAGCTCCCTGCCGAGGTTTTCCCAAAAGACTATAGCATGGGGTTCTTCAAGAAAGGAGTTATAAGGTTTTTAAAGGGTCGTCAACGCGTGAGTGACACCCCTGGTGTTGCAAACGTCCATAGGCTACGGTAACTGCTTACCATCAGGCGGGCCGTATGCTTGTTTGTCACCTTGAAAGTATAAAAAAAAACTCATGTAAATAATGCATGATGCCTTAAACGTCATAAAATCAAATACCAGCTAATTTATTTTCTACGGCCAATTCGCTGACCAGGGTAGGGCTTCGATAATAATTGGCAAGGAATTCTGGCCACTCTTTTTAATTGATAGAGTATAACATTTACAATTTGGTACGAGTTACAATATTTGTGGTAAAAATAAGGGACGGAAACCAATATACCATACGAAATGAAATTCATCATCTCAACCCATAAACGTCCTACTGTTGGGCACGCGTCTCCTCCATACTTTTGAAGGGATATTAGCCAAACACGCTGGCCAGGCGGATTGGTATAGAGTTTTGTTTCGAGTTTTCCTTCTCCTGCAGTGGATACTGTTTGCCTGCCTTACTCCCTTAGTCGACTATTACGACAACCACGGGATGGAATAGGTTGCTGACATATTTTGTATTCATAGTCCGTCACCACACGGACCATACGAAATTAAATTAAGGTAAATAAAAGTATTGAATTAATAAGGAAACAAAATAATAATTTATGTTCCGACTGTATGTAATCTTTTAATGTCCTACGTAGTTGGCTATCCACGTAGCCAACTGTAGCCGAAATTCGCCATTCGTATACTCCCTTCTGAAAATTTAAATACTTTTCGTAAATAAAGTAACTAACAAAAGCTCATTCATTACTTTTTATATCTACATCACGTACAACAGATTATAGCTCTTAAGTTTTCATTAATTACCTGTACTATTGTTCACGTAATCTTTTAGTTGATTGTAGAACAACAATAGAAATAGAAGGTATTATTTCTCTTATTTCAAACAACTTTATATAAAGCCTGTTTTAGTTTCCTCTTGGAAATAGGTAACCTGAGTCTAGACTAGTTTATTGCTAACGATTTCCTTTCAAATATATTTTATTTTCGAGAAATTTGTTTTTAAGTCAAACCTTAGAGAATATAAGATTATATTATTAGATATATACTAGTGGCCCGCCCCTTCTTCGTCCGGGTTAAACTCTTCTCAGCGCACATTTTTTTTACATAAGAACCTTCTCCTGAAAATCACAAACACAACAAAAAAAGAATTACTGAAATCGGTCCAGCCGTTCACGAGTGATGCCGTGACAAAGGGAAATAGGGATTCATTTTTATACATAAGAAGATATAACTAGCAGCACGTCCCGCCTTCGCATGGATAGACGTTTATTTAGTTTTCGTAGGGATCCCATAATTATTCAATAAAATATAGCCTGTTACCCGCTGATAATGTAGCTTTCTAATGAGGAAAGTATTTTTGAAATCGGTCGAGTAGTTTTTGAGTTAAATTATCACAAACAAACAAAAAACCAATTCTTTCCTCTTTATGCGAAGTTAAGAAAGCTGACCTCCAACAGCAGGTGTACTTTGGGTGAAAGCAGCTGGATGTGAGAAGCTTAGGATTAGTGCCGTGCATTTAGTGTGTGTGGAGAGGACTTAGGTCCGGCAGTAGACTGTGATAGATTAATGATAAAGAGATGCACTCTTTATTCCTTTGCTATTATAGTTTGACAATGTGATGACCGGCCAGAGATCAGGCGCAGTATTAATGACTTTACAGGCCTTACAAGGTCTAGGTGTGTTTTAAAAAAATTACCACCCATGGACAATTGCTTTACAAGCAAGCGTCCATAAGCTACGGTAATACCTTACCATCGGGTTGTTCGTTTACCTGATGCTCCTTAGTATTACTAAAAATATAATAAGACAGTATACATGCCAATGACCTTGAATATTTCAAATAACACAGTATCAATAGAAACCATTTGAACTGTTCTCCAAATAATCAGATACAATACACGTATCAACATTCGCAAATCCACAACGTTTGCCAACTTGGAACAATTCCATAAATATCAGCTCTTTGGTGTCTGGAACAGATCATTACATATCATTTGTCGTTTTGAAGGTCGACACCCGTATTGTTCGACTCCCCAAGGGCCTTTCAACGCGAGTAACCTTGATTGTGGGTAATTAGGAAACGTATCAGAATTTTCCTCAATCTCTTTTGGGATGAGGTTATAGGAGGTTATACATTACAACTTTTTGCATCGATACAAACGCGTGAATATCACAGCTTTGTTATGCTTATTTTTTTAGGGCACAGGCCACCCAGATTCGGAACAACCGTTTATGGATTTCACAATTTTTTGTCCCGTAAATGGACGTCTTTTGGATGATAATGATGATGAAATGGCAAGTTAATCACCACTAAGCCACAGAATCAACCGTGCAGTCAATATAATATTAGGGATACGTGCTTAAAGAAAGTTATTTTCCTATCTCTGGATTTCCTCGTTACAAAACCTTGCTATGCTTGTTTACACCACAGTCATAAAATAAATCCTGAACGCGCTACTGCATCGATACACATTGTATCGATACAAACAGTACTATGTAAAGGTCGACCACTAGCAACAGTATTGGCAGGTAGAGACTGTATAACATTTGCATCGACGCAAAAAGATGTACTGTATAAAAATTTACAGCTTGTGACTGTAACGTGTGGGTATCGATGCAAAATGTCAAAATATGTAAAGGTTGTAAAGCTAGCGACTGAATAGCGTTTGCATCGAAACAAAAAGACGTAGTGCATATAACTTGGCAGCTAGAGCCTGTATGGCGTCTGCATCAAAACAAAAGAAGTAGTGAATAAAGTTGTCATCTTGCGACAGTATCGTGTTTCTATCGATGCAAAAAGCCATAATGTGTATTAGTTGACAGCTTATATCGTGTTTGAATTGCTGCAAAAAGTCGTAGTGTGTACAGGGTCTACAACCTTGAATGCTAGTCTTGGATTACTCGCGAAAATTTGAACAAAACGTGTGTTTGTGTTCTTATTTGTTCATCTCTTTGTGGTTGAGCTGTATCAGGGTTATCGTTGCGGGTTTTATTTGCTTCTGTAATTGGACAAACTTCTTAGTTCGTACATATTGTGATACCGTGACATTGCGAAGGTCGTATAAGACCTGATTAAAACCAGAGAGACGTTATAACAATACAACATTTCGGGATTTTAAACTTAAATACAAAATTAATAACGCACATTTTTGTTTATAATATGTAACTAAAGGAAGATAAGTATGAGATTAACTGAACTATAACTGATAATGCATATGCGTAGATTCGATCTGGATATTGTTTTAGGTGCATCTTCTGCCCAGAATTTGTTTTTTGGGCAGAAAATGAATCTGAGAGGAAACCTAGAAAGTTTACTGCGGTAATAGGTCCCAACTATTGGCTATATGAGAACATAATATTAACATGAATGTGATAATAAATTATATTACTTGTAGTTATAGTATGAGAAGTAATTTTTTTCTTTACACTGTGGTAATAGTACTACATTTTAAAAACTCATACTATGCTATGTTGAATAATATTAGTACCCATAACTTTGAACGTAGGTATGTGTACATACAAAGAATCACGTGATGACCCTATGATTTGCACCCTTCGCAAAAAAAGCAATTTTCACCCTGTGGTATTAAGTATATGTCTCTGAAGATGAATGTCACCAAAATCAGTATCTTCTCTTTAAAATTATCTTCTCTTTAAAAAGACAACTCCCGCACTAGAGAACAAGCTCTGTGTCGCGGGGGACTTTACAAACATACAATTAACGGACACAAATTACACCCAGACTCAGAACAATTCTTTGTGGGTCACACAAAGTTTTGTTCTGTGTGGTGATCGAACCCACCACCTCGTGCACAGCAGGCGCATACTGCGGCCACTGGACCACCGAGTCAGGCAGTTTAAAATGTACATCAAAATATGTAGTTATAATATTTCATATTGTTTTTATTTTGGCATAACAACTTTTCGACAGTTGTTTGACGGCTTAATTATGTTTACAAATAGGCAAATTTATTCAATTTTAGACACAAACATAACACACACAATTTAATATAAAATTTATTAAAATTGATTAAAACAAATCAATTTCAATAAATTTTATATTAAATTTAACAACACGCTAAATACTGATGACTAAACCTGTAATATTATACGTTCGATTTGTAAATAAGTTTTATTTTTAATTTTTTTTTTTTATAGGATGGCCCTATAAAAAAAAACATACTTAAAGCATTAAGTCCGCCTGTGTGTGATTATGCATAAAGTTTTGAATAAATCCTACTAATATCCTACTTCCTACTATGTTTGTTACTCAGACACGCCCGAACATATGAACGGATCTTGATGAAATTTGGCACAGAGATAGATTTTATTCCGGAATAGCATAAAGGCAACTTTATATACCTAAAAAAACACTGTACTCGTGGAACTGCCCCTCTAGACAAGTGGCATAAATGGCAGTCGAATCGAAAAGTCACAAAAGCAAATCTATGGGATTTGACGTAAGTTTACGACATTATATCGTAGACTTATGTCAAATCCCATACAATTTTTTTTGACTTCTCGATTCGACTACTGTTTATGCCACTTGTCTAGAGGCTCTGTACACCTATAAGTGAAGCGTCAAGAGAATAAGTTACGAACTACAAACAGTCCGTCCTTGGTATACAAAAATGCCGAATAATATTTGAATTTGAAAATATATTGGGGCGTCTGAAATTCAAATGGGCAACAAAGGCCGTTTTGCATGTCAATCTCTTATATTGGAGTGGAATAATTCTTCAAAAGGTACTTACTTCTGTATATTTTTTAGCGTTATGAAATTCAGATAAAAAGACGATGACTCATTGAAGCGTCTGTAGATATTTGCCTTTAAAAGGACTAAGAAATGAAGACTTAGAAGGATTCTTTGATTATATTAGTGTCCCTAACTGTTAACCTGACCCTAAAGCCTAAGCCTCTCCTACTTCCTTACTAATATTATAAATGTGAAAGTTTGTAAGAATGGATGGATGGATGGATGTTTGTTACTCTTTCACGTAAAAACTACTGAACGGATCTGGATGAAATTTGGCACACAGATATCATGGTCTGGAATAACCCATAGGCTTTTGGATGCGATAACCGACATCCACGCGGGCGGAGTCGCGGGCAACAGCTAGTATATTATAAATGCGAAAGCTAGTGAGGATGAACGTCTGTTACTGCATCACGCAAATACTACTGCCCCTCTAGACAAGTGGCATTAACGGTAGTCGAATGGAAAAGTCAAAAAAGCAAATGTATGGGATTTGACGTAAGTTTACGACATAAAATCGTACACTTACGTCGAATCCCATACATTTGCTTCTATGACTTTTCGATTCGACTATTATGCCACTTGTCTAAAGGGGCTGAACAGATTGCGATGAACTTTTAAATGTTCCTTATATACCAAAATAGCACTCTTTTTTCCAATATGAGGCTCCATTAAGAAATTAACGGAGACGAAACCACACTCAAAGTTAGTAGGTAATATTGTTTGTACTACTTGGGTGGCTAACAAGCATACGGCCCGCCTGGTGTTAAGCAGTTACTGTAGCCTATGGACGCCCGCAATACCAGAGTTATCACTTGTATGTTGACCCATTTTACACCAGTCCTTAAGGTGGAGTATCCTTGGGATTGGAATATGTTTCATTCAAAACGCATCCCTCAATGAGCGCTGGAGACCTGTACTCACACAGGAACAGAACTACTCCGCTGTGTGTAGTTATTAGGCTGTGGTCTTCTGTAATGTGGAGGTCCTACCCCAGTCAGGCTTGCTCGCTAGTATGGTACCCTATTCTCAATAAAAGATTTAATCAAAGAAATCTTAAATATCTTCTTCTTATCGTTTGGTTAGTGGCCAACCTGGTTACAGTTATTTCAATCGGCCATATTTAGGCCTCAGTCAAGATCGAACGACTGTTAACAGTCGGCACCGAGTTCTTAAAGTGCCCTCCGAAGCACGGAGACGCTCAGATGAAATACCACTAATATTTCATCTATACTAATATTATAAAGCTGAAGAATTTGTTTGTTTGTTTGGTTGAACGCTAATCTCAGAAAATACAGGTTCGATTTGAAAAATTCTTTATTTGTTAAATAGTGCAGTTATCCAGGAAGGCGATAGGCTATATAACATCACGCTATGATCAATAGGAGCGGAGCAGTAGTGAGATATTTTTTTTATACTACTTGGGTGGCAAACAAGCATACGGCCCGCCTGATGTTAAGCAGATATGTTGCAAAATCGGGACAAATATTCCAAATTACCACGCGGACGACGTCGCGGGCGACCCCTAGTAGGAAATAATTGTTTAGAATGTGATTTAACTTTAAGGAAACCATAAAATCCAAACATTTCACCATTACTCATAGGAATTATAAAATGTTGTTCAAATGTTATTTGATCATGTTTTGACAAATAAGTTCACGTTGAACTTTCGTCTGCTCACAACTTATGTTTGTTATCTCAAAAACATTTCTAATAATATTTCCTCCAAGTTTCAACATTTTGACGGTATTTGTTCCATATTTGTGACGTGTCATAACTTTAAACCAGGGACCATCCGTAGGGGTTATTAAAGAGGTATTTTTAAGAGTTTAAAAATACTACTGGCGATACGTAATCGAACTAATCGTGAATATTCAATTTACAACAAATGGCTAAACTAACTATTTAAACCAGTTTAAGAGGTTACAGATATCAAATGGTTTTTTAAAAAGGGTTATTGCCCAGGTACTCCAAAAAGAGTCCCCAAATTACTCCATGAAATGTAAAATGCTAATCTAATAATAAAATGTTCTCAAAAGAACAAAATAATATTTATATAAAAAAAATATAATCATTTTATATATTTTTTTAATTACTTATCTTTTTAGAACAAGAGAATGGAGTACTTTCGGCATAACCCGTTAAAAATATCACTTTAAAGTACCTGGACTTGCTAGTATCTGAACAAACGGTCCTTGCTTAAAAGCTCCTCTTTATTTATCTACCAACAATTTAAAGGAGCTATCATAAGACAAATCTTGTCAATCTGCTTGTGGTATTGTTAAGCCTACAGAACACATAAAACAGTCTTCTGTTCTGTTGAAGAGAGTCAATTAAAAATTATTATAAATTCTTGGGATAACTCATGCACAGCAATCTGATCCCAAGTTAGGCATAGTCCATTGATATATTGATATATTTGACTGCCTTGGTGGTACAGTGGCCGCAGTATGCGCCTGCTGTGCACGAGGTGGTGGGTTCGATTCCTACACAGGACAAAACTTTGTGTGACCCACAAAGAATTGTTCTGAGTCTGGGTGTAATTTGTGTCCGTTAATTGTATGTTTGTAAAGTCCCCCGCGACACAGAGCTTGTTCTTTAGTGCGGGAGTTGTCTTTTTTAAAAGAAAAAGAAATAACGGTCACCCATCTACGGACCGACCGCGGCAAACTTGCTTAACCATGCAGATCTACTGATCCGCACCCCTAACACTTAGTTATGAACCCCTTAGTAATACCTATAACAATGCAATGTCACTGCAACTATAATTTTAATATCTCAAACTTTTGAATTGGTAGTAAACTAAATATAATACACTGACGGACTCATAAACTGCATCAAAGTAATAGACGACTTTGAAATAAATATTTTAACCAAGTAGTCAAACTTTCTATACAGATTTAAATTGAAACCTCTAGATTGGTTCGTGAACTTTAAAACAGTGTAGGGTCATATCCTTAAGTTTAAGTTTGTGTACTGGAAAGGACCTTAAGACTTTTTTTGAAGAAAAACAGAAATTTAAGGAAAATTGGTTTAATTAAAAAATTGGTTTTAACAATAGACACAAACTTTATGCAAGGGTTTATTTATGTTTTAATAAGGTGTATTACCTCCACGTGCCCTTATTACGGATTCTAATCTGTTCCGCATAGATTTTATTAGGGTTATTAAAAGATCTTGCGGAATATTGTCCCATTCTTCTGAAAGTGCTGTTCTTAGTGCTGCCACTGTCGTGGGCAAAGGGTTTCTCGCATATCATCTCTTTTTAAATTGTTCCAAACATGCTCAATGGGATTAAGATCCGGGCTGCGTGCTGGCCAATTCATTGTACGTATCCCAACCTCTTCGCAATATTGTCGAACTTGTGCAGCAGCGTGCGGCCGGGCATTATCCTGCATTAAAGTAAAATTTTCGCCTATGAATCCCATGTAAGGCACCACGTGATCTTCTAAGATCTCTGTTATGTAGCGATGTGCAGTCAAACCCCCTCTATTACCGTTTTGACGGACCATGTCTATGAACACAAGTTCTGTTCGCCCGTTCATCGATATGCCACCCCAGACCATACACGAACCGCCTCCAAAAGGAACACGCTCCTCAATGCAACTTTGAGCATATCGCTCCCCACGTCGACGATAGACTCTTCTGCGACCATCTGCACCATATAAACATGTCCTACACTCGTCCGTGAACAATACGGAGGTCCATTGCTCTTCTGTCCAATTCAGGTGATCACGCGCAAATCTTAAGCGAGCTTGTCTGTGAGCTACAGACAACTTTGGACCATTTGCTGGTCTAAAAGGGGTGATATCCGCTTCCTTTAACCTTCTTCTTATTGTTCGTGCACTCACGTTTACTCCACGCACTTCATTAAGCTCTGTTTTGATGTTAACAGACGTTAGGAAACGATTTCGCAGGGAAGTTGTAACAATAAATCAGTCATCACGACCGGTGGTTGCTCGAGTCCTGCCTGTACCACGTCTCCTTCTGTAAGAATCTGTCTCCACAAACCTTCTGTATATTCTAGAAACCGTAGACTGGTTTAAATTTAAATTTCTACCAATCGTTCGTTGATCCAAGCCCTCCCGCACCAATGCTACAATTTGAGCCGCTTGTTCGGACGAAGTATCCATATTATGGTTCAAAAACTCTCGATGAGTTAAAAAACTAACCCAACAATTCTGCTGGTAACAATAATTCAATTGACAAAAGAATAAAAAATCAATGATAATCAATTTAAAACTTTGCTATAAATAACACGCAAATCTGATACTACGAGTAAATTTTCTTTTCCCGGCTATATTCATTTGTTTTACTGCAGTTCTATTTTTAAATTTTCCTTTTTTTTGAGATTAAGAGCCAGTCTTTCCATATTTATATAATTTAATCTAAAAAGTTATCATACTTATTAAAAAATCATTTTAAAAATAATCCTGAACTTTGATGCAGTTTATGAGTCCGTCAGTGTATTTTATAGTCTACCTCCTAGTAACATGAAAGGCGCTATTAAAATAGATTTATTAGTATTATACGATAGATAAAAAAGCGGTGGTGGCCCAGTGGGAAAGTAACCGACTTGCACGCAAGAGGTGCGAGTTCGATCCCGGGCAGTACCAATGTAAATTTCACTTTGTAAAGTTTATATGTACTAATCAAATGATTCGCCATGTGCTAACGGTGAAGGAAAACATCGTGAGGAAACCCACATGTGTTAGAAGTAATTCTAATGATATGTCAGATTCACCAACCCGCATTAGGCCAGCGTGTGTGAATTAAGGCCTAGACCCTCTCCCTCTCTTGATAGAGGAAAGGAGACCCGTGCCCAGCAGTGGGACATATAGGTATGGGTTGCAATTATTATACGATAGATGCTCATAAATCGGAAGGTACTACTACAATATCGTAAAATAAGTAGGTACCTACAAATCTATCATTTTGTCTTTGAGATGCATTATTATTTATTACTAGTGGCCCGCCCCGACTTCGCCTGGGTTAAACTATTTTCAGCTCAACTTTCTTATTTTTTTTCATAAGAACCTTCTCCTGATAATAATGAACATAGCAAAAAGATAATTAGCGAAATCGGTTCAGCTATTCTCGAGATTTGCGCTTAGCAACACATTCAGCGATTCATTTTTATATTAGGTATAGATTATAATATTCTACTATATTCCGACGTGTACAATTGTTTAAAAATATTTTTTTAATTAAAAACTTATTCTATTGCAGTCAACAAGAGCGGCTTGCGGCAGGCAGATGACAAACTGAAGGGAAGTGGTAAGTAAAGTCGATTTTTTAAGTAATTAAGTTAAATAAGTATTCTAGCTAAACTCATTAATAGGCCAAATAATAAAATATGTCTTAAATAATAATAAATTACGCACAGGGCTGTATCGATGTTGGCACTGTTTTTGAAAGTTTACAGCTGTTCATTTTATACCTTTTACAAATATATTTTTCTTGAACTTTATAATTATAATAGAAAAAAAAGGTCTTTGTACATTTGAAATGTAGCGAAAAAACTGACGGTGACTTGAAGAGATATGCTCGTAAAGCCAAACCACCTAGAGTTTACGAATACAATTATGTCAATAATACCCTAACATGTTCCACCTGCCGCCGCACATTCACCCACAAAGTGGAATATACCAACCACGTCCGAGCGCATGAACGAAGGCTCCTCGCAGAAGATTAGAGATTAAACCAGTTACCAAGGCTGAAAACGGCCAGGAGGAAATCATCATCACACCGTAACATCAGAAATAAAAAAAAAACTATATAATTAGATCCTTAAGCCGAAAATTTTGCTTTCCAAAACTCGGCATAGCAATTAAACTGTTATAGATATTAGTGTATTATATATAGCATGGGTACTGTGACATTCATCATATAACAATGAGGATGAAAGGAAATTATTGAATCAATCTCTAACTAATTGGCTAATTGAATGTATTCAATCGATAGGTTTAAATTTAATCGTCTTTCATTTTCATTGATATTTATCTTCAAATGTCAAGCCAAATATAGTTTAGTATAACTCAGATTATTTTCCTAACAAATAATAATTTAATAAGACGAAGATTTCAGATGTTTTGTACAATGTACAGTCATACCATGCTCAAACATGGCCGCGTTTCGGTTCTTGTAATCGACAGATAAAAAATCGCAAGTCTATTTTGCACAAAAATATTCATTTATTTATTTATCAATGAACACTTACATCTATCATTACAGACTAAATCTAATGCGATAGTCCAGGAACTAAGAAATGTAACTTCTAACTAAAACTATTGTACATTATAACTTAATATATATATAGTAAATAGCCCTTGTGAACTCGCTCAGTGAGCACGTAAACAAATCGACTTGCTGAGCCACTGTATTGAGCGCACGCAGCGCCCGCAAAATAAAATAGTTGCACTTAATCTCCGCCGAGATTAGCCGCCGTGACCGAGATTTGGTTAGGAGAATATTTTTATTTTATTACTGTTCCAAAGTTGTCAATCTCTTTTATTAACCATCAAAATTATCTACAACTTACAGTTATTCTTTACTAGCTATTGCCCACGGATCCGCCCGCGTGGATGTCGGTTATCGCTGTATATGTACATGTTTAAAGAATTGCCGCTAACATTGTTTAAAAGAAAAGTGACACAGTGGTTGACTGACAAATGTTTCTATAGTATAAGTGAATTTATGACTTTTAAAGAAAACGATGTGATTAATTAATGCTAAAATATTCCCAATTCAAAGAACATAAAATTAGATACTGACATGAATAATATCGACATTTTATAATTCTAACATTTTACTAATTGACATTCTACTAATTGACATTTTACTAATTGACATTCAACTAATTGACATTTTACTAATTGACATTCTAATAATTGACATTTTACTATTTGATATTTTTTTATAATTTTAACATTAATTAACATATTTATGTAATGAGACTGACTTGATATTAATAATTATAATTAATTGACAATAATTTTGAAATAGATACTTATTTTTATTGTATAACACTATTTTCACACACCATTGTTATGGTAGAATGTGATGGACTATATTATTGTACCACCTCTATGCACCGCATTTCTTGTGAATAAATGAATTTGAATTTGAATTTGAAAAAAAAATTTGTAAAATATAGCCTATGTGATATTCCAGACCATAATCTATCTCTGTGCCAAATTTCATCCAGATCCGTTTAGTAGTTTTTACGTGAAATAGTAACAAACACCCATCCATCCATCCATACATACATCCATCCATCCATTCATAAATCCATCCATACATCCATCCATCCATACTTACAAACTTTCGCGTTTATAATATTAGTAGTATAATTTACAACTAAAACTATATTTACACAAATTAAAATTAAATTTTAATAATAAAAAACAGAGAGAATCAAAAGGAGAGGGAAGGTCGGGGTTGAGAAAGTTTAATTAAAATGTAGGTACATACCATCATTCTATAATGAATTCAGAGGGCGGGCCATGCAGTTTCGCAACATATTAAGTTAGTGTAGTAACTTGAGCATGAAGTTGTAGATAGAACTTAGTACTTGGTACTCGCCTCACCACGCTGACGTTGGAATTTCGACCTTCCTCAATAGGGCTACCATATTGCTCCTTTAGTGAAAAAATAGCATGTCATTAAATATATCTGTTTGGCAATTTATATCTTACTAGCGGTTGCCCGCGTCTCCGCACGCGTGGATTATTGGGTCTATTTGGCCTATTCGCTATTCCAGACTATAATCTATCTCTATAACAAATTTCATCCAGATCCATAACAAACATCCATACATACATCCTCACAAACTTTCACATCTATAGGTAATATTAGTAAGATGTTAAATAATGACGGATTAAGAATACACATGTCACCACCCCATTCTATCCCGAGGGTGTCGTAAGAGTCGACTAAGGGAAGCAGACAATATCCACTGCAAGAGAGGGGAAAACTCGAAACAAAACCCTATACCAACCCGTCTGGCCAGCGTGGTATAGTAGGCTAATATCCCTCCAAATGTATGGAGGAGACCCGTGCCCAGCAGTGGGACGTTTCTGGGTTGACACGATGACATACAATTAATGGCATACAATTTTAGCGATCAAGCCTGACTGGGATGGATCTATTTTGTACTAGGTATTTACCGTAGGCGGCAATCACGCTTACAGCCCGCCTGATGGTAAGCAGTTGCCGTAGCATATGAACGCTTGCAATATCTGAGACCACCCGCTAGTTCCCGACCCGATTTTTTAACAAAGTATCCCTGGGATAGGACTAATTTTCCTTCAAAACGCATCTCAAATATTTCACGCACTAGAGAACAAGCTCTGTGCCGCGGTGGACTTCAACAACAAAACACAAATATACCATTAATGGGCACAAATTACACCCAGTCTCAAAATAAATCTTTATGGGTCACACAAAGTTTTGTCCTGTGTGAGAATCTAACCCACAACCTTGTGCACAGCAGGCGCATGCCGCAGCCATTGGACCACCAAGATACACGTTAACGCACAAGAACACAATTACACCGCTGTGTGTAGTTATTTGTCTGAGGTCTTCTGTAAGTCCTTTCCAATCGGGTTTTCATACTTTTGTATAAGCGTGCAAATCTATTTTTAACCGACTTCAAAAAGAGGAGGTTATCAATTCGTGTGTATTTTTTTTTTTTTTTATGTTTGTTACCGCATAACTCCGTCATTTATGGACCGATTTGAAAAATTCTTTTTTTGTCTGACTGGACATACTTCCAGTTTGGTCCCATTATCATCATAAGAAAGTTCTGATGATGGAATCCATGAGGAATTGAGGGAACTCCTCAAAAGTTATAGGCACACATATAGCAATTTCAATTTTTTTTAACAATAAATCAATCATTTGCATTCAGAAAGTGTAATTTGGTGAAGTAAAACTGATAAAGAAGACCACTGTTGGCCATCTGAACTTCTCAATAATAAGTATTTTACTGATGGCGATTAGATAAGTTTCGATTATTGTTGCTAAGCAACTATTAATAAGAAATAATGACGTGAATTAATTGAGCGCGTATTGCACAGATTAAATATAGCTTTTAATACCTACTTGACCTGTGTTCAGCCCGACGCTCAGTCGATTTTATTCGATTGTAACAAACAAATATTTGAAAATTTTACAACTTGCCGTACTGAAGTCGGTTTTTTTTGTTAAAATTATAATAAAATATGTTTCTTGTTCTTTTCTTTTGAAATGTAACATATCTATATAAATAAAAATGAAACCCCTCAAATGTATGTACTCGCATAACTTTTGAGCGACTGCACTAAATTAGATAATTCTTTTTTTCTGTTTGTTATTGTCAGGACAAGGTTTGTACGGAAGAATATTTTAGAAAATATTCAAGAAAAAAAAATGGCGGTACGAAGTTCGCCGGGTCAGCTAGTTTTACAATATCATTTCTTTAAATAGTGTTTCATAGAAATCTTAGAATAGTTTCAGGTATTTAAGAAATATTTCTCCATTATTATTTTCTCACTTCTCAAATATCTGATTTCTTGGTCGTAAGTATAGTGTAAAAACATTTTTCTTCGTGTTATTTTTCTTATAGAGAGAAAGAAGGTATTATTGACTGACCTGTGGATTAAGTGGTCAATGGCCCATTTGAATACTATCTAAGTGGCAAAGAAGCATATGGCCCCTCTTATGGTATGCAGTTAGCGTAGTGCGTGGAAGTTTTCCTCTTTCGGCACTATGGGCTTGGTGATGAATCCAAACCCATATACCTAAATTGGTGCTGTAAGTGGAATAGCTTAGGTGCCGAAACTATTGGTGCTTAAAAAAATTGGTGCCGAAAGAGGAACTTCAGTGTGTGGATGCTTGGATGTTATCGACTCAAAAAAAATAACACCAGGGCTTCATGATGGAGTATCCGTAGGATAGGAAAACGTTTATAATAACGATTTATTTTCGAACTCCATTTGAAATTCCCATACCCAACTCTAAAGATGTCATTGATTCAAAATAAATCGCTAATCACGTCTTGGGGCTGCCCCAGATACAAATAGCTACTTACACGAACAAACTAAATATGTAACTCTTTCCTAAATCATTTGATACATACAAGTGGGTTTTCCCAAATGTAAGCTGGCCACTCTCCAGCAGTATTCCCTGAAGCCATATGCAGATAACGGTAATATATGACCATTTGCAGAATACTCAAGTATTTTGTTTCTAGAAGTTTCCTACTCGTTTTATTATTTAACCACTTTAAATCTTTGTTTGAAATATTTTAAAGCTTGGCAATATGATTTTAAGTTGTAAATAAATATGTAATATAACTTATGTATCTTATACATTATTATAGCGTTATGCCAAGGGGTAAACAGTGATGTAGCACACCCTTTTTAATAAATTCAAAATAAATTTAAGTCAAAGTCAAACTCATTTATTCATTAAAATCAAATGCATTATACGTATGAACGTCATTTTCCTGCGGCCAATTAGCTGTCTAGGGTCTTAGGTCCTAGGGCCTCGTGAAAAATTGGCATAAAACTTGGCCACTCTTTTTAATAACCAGATTTACATAAGTATAAGTAACAATTAGTGGTATTTAATGTTTCGAATGTCACTGTTATTTATGACTAACGCAGGAGTTATGTTATGTTAAACCTGTTTTTGTTAATATAGAATACTTATAGAAACTAGGGGTACGACTTCGTCCGCGTGCTTATTTAGAAAATTTTCCCCGATTTTGCAATCTCACTACTGCTCCGCTCCTATTGATCATAGCTTGATGTTATATAGCCTATAGCCCTACTGGATTGGACTGCATTATTCAACAAAAAACGTGTTTTTCTAATCGAACCAGTACTTTCTGAAATTAGTGCGTTCAACCAAACAAACAAACTCTTAAGCTTTATAATATTAGTATAGATTAAAGTGAAATTTTTGTAGAAATTCAAACGTTAAAGCCGTTTCCGAGATCCATGAAATATTAAATTACTTACTATATTATAGGTACAGAGGTAAAGTTTGTGATTTTGTGACGTTGTAATCCCTTGATCCAATAAACTGATTTTGAAAATTCTTTTACCAATAAGAAGCCACGTTATTTGTGAGTGTCATACACTATATTTTATAGACAAAACATTACAAGACCCCGGGAAATACACCACTCCTGCGAAGCCAAAAGGATCGGCAGGGGTATTCCGTAAGAGCGAAAAACCGAGCGACCGCGAAAACGGAGCAAAATCTGGCTGTCAGATTGAAAATCGGTATTCCGTAAGAGTGAAAATCGAGCCTTTTTGACGTTTAGCAATCGTGTGTGCCGTCGCCGAGCTATCACAACTGTCAGTTTGCGATCGCTGTTTCATAGAGAATTAACCGGCGGGCTAGTAGTCATATAAAGTTATAAAATAAGATAAATAAGTAATACTTAGTATGACAAATCTATATGAAACTTTATGCCCATTTGTGTTAACTAAACGGCACGTAAACTTCGTCAAACCTAAACGAATTTCGCTGAGTATTATTTATTGCCTCATTTGTAATATGACAGTGACAGATTTGACACCTACGACAATTTTTGCGACGTTTTATAGATAAAATATAGGTATCTGTGGCGTGTTTTGGCTTTTTGTCTTCCAAAAGAGGGATGTTATAAGTTAAACATGTACATCTGTGTGTTGTAGTATCTAAATTGATGGATGGATGTAATGCAGCTATTTATAAATGAAGGATTTTTTAAAATCGCTCAAGTAGTTTTTGAGCTAAATCGTATCAAACATACAAAATATCAACTCTTTCTTCTTCATAATATTAGTTAACATATCGTCAACAAACCAGCTAGGTAAGGTACTAAACAGTTACCCCAGAACGAATTCAATTTGACCAACTAAACGTACCACTGCTATATACGGATTACATTTTAGAGCTTGCGGCGGACTAGCCATTAATACAGATCTTGCTGTAATCTTGGGAACTTGATGACGTATTAAGGCGAAGACTATACCGACTTCTTGGTGATCCAGTGACAGATGACTGCCTTGGTGGTCCAGTGGGTACAGTATGTGCCTGCTGTGCACGAGATTGTGGGTTCGATTCCCACACAGGGACAAAACTTTGTGTGACCCACAAAGAGTTGTTCTGAGTCTGGGTGTTATTTGTGTCTGTTAATTGTATATTTGTAAAGTCCCTCGCAGCACAGAGCTTGTTCTCTAGAGCGGGAGTTGTCTTTAAAAAAAAAAAGAGAAAAGGTGACTTGACTTACTCGTATCTCACATTTATATCTTTTTCCTCTGCCACACTGGTTTGCTGGTAGAAAACTCAATCTTGAGTTAAGCTCGCCTTTGTACATGTTTCTATGTTATTGTGTACAATAAAGAATTTAAGCTATCTATACAAATCTTAATATATATAAATTACGTGTCACATTGTGGACTCATAAACTACTAAACCGATTTTAGTAAAATTTTGTGCAGTTTTATCCAACTTAAAAGATAGGATAGTTAAATCTCGATATGGGCCTTCAATTGAACCCGGGCAAAGTCGGGGCGAGCCGCTAGTTTTTTATATATGAATATAAATCTGTTTATTTGGTACCTTTTCACGACTAAACGTCTGAACGAATAATGAGAATAATATACTAGAGATAGAAAGAGAAAATGTTGTCCCTGAAGAACTACATCTATTGATTAATTGAGTATACTTAGTAAAAATATTTAACCATAACTTTACATTAATATTGTATCCTTTGAGATTATTTAAGCAAGACCTTGTTTACTTGTTACTGTTTACCTAGCTGTCCTATTTTTGTATAGAATCTAAGTCCAAACGCTAATCGGCATATATTTTTATCATAGGTACTTATATCTTAATTTATTTTAAGACGCCATGTATTTTCTTAGTAAGTGATTTTGTAATATCTTTTGAGAAATTAATCTTTTACCAGAGAAGTTTGATTTAGTAGAAAGCAAGATTTATTTATTTAAACTTTATGCACAATATTTTACAAAGGTGGGCTTAATGCCAAAGGCATTCTCTACCAGCCGACCTTTGGGTGATGCAGAGATGAATGTAGATTTCCTTCCTGACTGCTACAGTGAAGGTCATGGGAACACCATTCTTAGTCAGGGTGTAACTTATGTATGTATATAATAATATATTATGTCAATAGGAACCATAATGTTGCCGGATCGAACGATATTTTTACTTCCCTGTCGGATGCTATCAAAAATTTAGTATCGATAAAGGGGGAAATAATCTTACGAGATATTATTTTCTGTTTTTATAGTCACGTAAAACGAAGAGACCTGTTTCTTTGTGCTATTAAGCTACTCATCATCAATACCCTCCGACGTTAATCAGGATAAAAAGCTGGGTTAGTGCTTCATATTATCGAATCAAACGAATTGATTTCAATGCATTTTCTCACTTCATTTGATATTTTAAATTTGTAAACAACTCTTCTTTAATAATTGTTGAAAAAGTGTAATGAAAGTTTGTATAATATATTTGAATCCAATTTCTGGTGACCATCATCGTTGCACTTCAGTACATAGTGAGTGCTTAGAGCATGTTTCAGCTCGAGATTAAATTAGGAACCACCGAATAAACATATAAGAAGATTCATTCAATCCAAATTTAAAGCGGGTAAAACTGCGTGGAACATCTAGTAATGAATTAAATCAAACGACAAGGAGGCAAACAGGCAAATAGCCAGCCTGATAGTAAGCAGTTACCCAAGCCTGTGGACGCTTGCAACATCGGGGATATCACTTGTGTGTACGTTGCCGATCCTTTGCTTTCTGCTTCTTCTTGTGTGCAATATGTTTAAAAAGGGGTACAAAGGTTTTTCTTTACATATTTTTTTTATATACTACCAAGGTGGCAGGCGAGCATACGGCCCACCTGATGGTAAGCAGTTACCGTAGCCTATGGAAGTTTGCAACACCAGGGGTGTCACCCACGCGTTGCCGACCCTTTAAAAACCTTATAACTCCATTCTTGAAGAACCCTATGCTATAGTCTCTTGGGAAAACATCGGCAGGGAGCTCATTCCACAGCTTTATACAAATTCTATCTATTTGAATCCAATTTAAGTTCGGACAAAGAACAAACTTAGCCTTAACATAATATCCAGCCGCAAGAATGTCGGGTGACCATCGTCGTTGCACTTCACTACATAGTAAGTGCTTCGCTCCTGCCAGTAAGTGCTATTCTGGGAGCATGTTCCAGCTCTAGGTTAAATGCACTTAAGATCTGGCGAGTTTGATGATAGATTAATATTTAAACGTGTGGTTTGCCTTAGGAGTACTGCGGTTGAGTATATTATTTTGCGGTTGGAATTCGATCTCTGATGTTATGGTAATGTACCTAATTGGTGGTTGGTTGGTTGAATATACAACGCTCAAATAACTACACACAGCGGTGAAGTAGTGTTTCTGTGTGTGAGTACAGGTCTCCAACGCTCATTTAGGGAAGCGTTTTTAAAGAAACATATTCCTATCGCAGGGACACCCATCTTGAAACCCTGGTGTAAAAAATGGGTTGGCAACACGCAAGTGATATCTCTGGTATTGCAAGCGTCCATACGCGGGCCGTATGCTTCTTTGCCACCCAAGTAGGTAGTATAAAAATAACTTCCAATATTAAGAGCCAAAACAGCTGTAAAGAATAAGGTAAGTATTTCTTGTGTCACGACTACAAGCTTAATAATAAACCTTTTTATTTTTATCTAAAACTAACCGAGTTATTTACCGAGTTTACGCCTCAAAACAACGTCTAATTCGCGATGTTTTTCACACTATTCTCCAGTGAAAAACAACTCGTATTTACCTGAAGAATTCACAATGAACGTCTCCCTACAACATTTATACAGAAAAATCTAGAACCTCGTAAATAGCCCTCGGAAACGGCATGACTTATGGTTAATAAAAAAATAGAAGTGCATTTTCTTGTAATAATATTTTGTAATACGAGGGAACTAAAAAAATGCAATTTTCAAAGAAGCGGTAGTAGCCGAGTGGGAAAGTACCTAACTGACTTGTAACTCTTTGAGATGTGAGTTCGATCTTGACTGGACCTAATGCGAATTTCACTTTGTGGAATTTATACGTGCTAATCAAATGATTTGGCATTTGCTAACAGTTAAGAAAATGCATGTCTTAATAGGATTTTTTGTTTTATTCAGAAAAGTATATTACCCGCCTACCGTAGCCTATGCACATTTGCCATAGATAGCCTACCACAGGTATCACTTGCGGGTTGCCGAGCCGAGCGAATTTTCCTGGAATAGGAAAACATTTCATTAAAAACTACGAAGCCACACGAGTAGACATCAATATTAGAGAGAGAAGAAGAATATTCTTCACAGTAGGCAGTGTCTCTGTCCCTGGCATTGCCCAAGTCCATAAGCAACAGTAAAGAATGATTCACGCTACACCGAGTCGGAATAGGGCACGGTCGTGACCTGCAGGGGTATCCCGTAAGAGTGAAAACCAAGCGACCGCGAAAACCGAACAAAATCTGGCTGTCAGATTGAAAATCGGAGCAAAATCTGGCTGTCAGATTCCGTAAGTGCGAAAACCGAGCCTTTTTGACTTTAAGCAATCGTGTGTGCCGTGACCGAGCAATCACAACTGTCAGTTTGCGATCGCTGTTTCTTAGAGAATCAGCCGGCCCGTGGTGTAACGTGAATCATCCTTAACTCTTTACTATCAGGTATACCGCTGGCTCATCTGCCACAATTGACAATAAAATAAAGTTTACAAATACTATTACAAAAGAGGTTGAAATCAGTTTTATGTTTTCCCAACTCTAACACAAACATGGCTGTCATATATGCAAGTCTGCCGTCCACTAACTAAAAGGCCGTTAAGCCACAGTTAGCCGTTTTTCACTTTTTAATGTAGTCTTATACAACTTTCGATGCTCTATCTTTTGGTCTAAGATTCATTTTGCTAGCTAGCTTAGTTTTAGAGATACAAAACATTGCTGAGCAGTTAAACCACATAAATTTCGTTACTTCCTTAATTAAAAAGCGGCTAAGTCACAATACTTCTCTAGAAAGACGTTAACATACTTCAACGGCAAACTGATGTATCATTTTTTCTAATTTTACTTAACTAAAAGTACGTTATCTAGTCATGCTTGACTTAAAAGCAGTTAAGCGTCTTTAACTACCTTCATGTATTGTGTCATATAAGTAACCACCTGAACATCGTACCTTAACTATAAAGCAGTTATAAAGAAAAACTACACTAGAAAGCAGTTATACGCCAATAGCGGCTTTTAAGTTATGTATTGAAATTAGTATTAGCTAAATATCAATCGCTAGAAAGCAGTCAAACGACAATACTAGACTAAAAAGCAGTTAAACGCTTGTGATTTTTGTATGCGTTTGACGAGCTCAGGATATATTCCGGAAGAAAAGGATCCAAAGGATCCAAACTATGATGAATAGTGTGTTGGTGGACCAGGAATTTCTAACTGCATAACGCCTTGAAACTAAAAGTATGCCATCTACACGCAATTCCACTTGCTCTAATATTAGCCAAGAATCAAAGTACGCCCACATGAACAGTAACGATTTAGTTAATCTTCTTAACCAAGAACCTTACTCGATGACATCACAAGAGTTTCAAAAATTTAATGAAACACAAATAACATATAAAAACAGCCAACCAGAAGAAACTCTGAAGCTTACAATAGAAACATTAACTCAGCAACAGCTTGAAACACATTCTTTATACTGCCACGAATCGATACCCCTCCTTCTCCAATGCCATCTTCTTCTCACTGCATTATACCAGAAATATAAGATTATGATAGTGATGACTCCGTTAAGGATAAGGACTAAGGCCAGCCATGTGACAAAGTTTTAAGTGATGATACTGAATATGGTTATGACATGCAAAGGCAAAATACAGTTTTAAACCCTAAAAGTAACCCAATAGTGAAAAGGAGAACATCGATAACTAAAACGTTTCCCGAAAAATTAATAACGCGACGACATACTCAAGAATTTATAAGAACAAAAGAGATTATTGGACATCGGTTACCTAAGAAAAGACGTGCATCTTTATCTTTTATTGATTGCTCTATTTCTATGAATTTAGTAAATTTAGCACCACCATCATCCACAAAAAGAAAGAAATATGATACCAGCTTGAAAGATAGATTAGTTGAGAAGGAAAAGGAATGCACATACAATTAACGGACACAAATTACAACCAGACTCAGAACAACTCTTTGTGGGTCATACAAAGTTTTGCCGGAATCGAACCCACAACCTCGTGCACAGCAGGCGCATACTGCGGCCACTGGACCACCAAGGCAGTATACTTCACATACGCTGGCAGGATCGGATTCCCAACACGGAAGTACTTCGTCGGACGGATATGGTGGGCATGGAGAGCCTCCTTATTATAAGGCAGCTTCGCTGGTGTGAACATCTTGTACGCATGGAGCCCTCAAGGTTGCCAAAAGCTGTCTTTTACTCTGAGATCAGCTCAGACAGTATCTTTGTACAAAGATGTTCTTAAGCGACACTTATCTGTAACCGGTGTGTCTCCTAACTCATGGGAGGAGCTTGCTACCCACAGGTTAGTCTGGCATAAGGATGTTCACAGAGGTATAGAAGAGTTTGAAAACTGTCGTCTTAAAGACCTTGACGCCAAACGCCAGCACCGTAAAACTCAACTTAGGCCCTCTTATGAGTATAACTAATGCGCAAGGAGGGCTTTACTGAGCTTTGTGTGACCGTCTTTTAAGACGTAATTCGGCTTCGCGAGCCCCGCCCGAGCACATGAGCAGAGACGTATGGCCGTAAGTTAGTAGTGGTCGCCGTCGACGGATACGTCTAGGAGGACATCATCATCATTAATTTTATAAATATGAAATATTGGATGCTCGTTATTAATTCGTATACTAATGTCTGAAATTTCGCACACACCTACGAGTAGCTTACGGTTCGTGTTGTAATATTTGGTTAAGTTCTTTTCGCATTAGTCGATGCGGTATCAAAAGTAAGAAGGACCTAGAGGGACAAAGTAGCTAGTACTTTGTCTTCCCGTTACAATTAGTTAACATTTTTAACGCAAGTCTTTATGTATGTATGTATGTTTTTACTTAAATCCATTATATATATATGGTAGTTTAATTGCCAAGTTTGCTCGACTCACGCAATCACGAATTTTTTATTGAAAATTTTCGTTTTTGTCTCGAATTTTAAAATGAGGCATTTTTAAATGTGTTTTAATTTTTTTTATTAAACTTTGATTTAATACTTTAAAAAATTATTATTTCTCACATAATCCTGTCAAATGCTTAGCAATAAGGAAGTTAAACTCAAGCGAAGTAAGTATTGCCGCCTTTTAGTTAAGTATTATTAGAATAATCTTGTATTCAGTTTCATATTCTATAAACGCTACTTAGCTTAAAAGAGTCTAAGCCGCTTATTAGAAAATATATTAAGTTTCAGATTGATGAAAAGTTTCGACAATAAAGCCGTTAGACGACTTAGCGACTTTCTAGTTAAGGATTGCATGATAAATTTAACTAAGATTTAGAATCCTATAAATTTATTAAAATTACTTCACTAAAAAGCCGTTACGGTAACGTTAGCGACCTTTTAGTACAGGATTTAGAGCCAAAAATTATCTAAAATGCTTAGCTAAATTGAAAAAGAACGTTTTTTTTAACGAGGTGTAGTTTTTTTTAATAACTAAAACCTTAAAATGATCCACGGAAATAATATTCAATAATCTGCCTAACACCCGTCAAGCTAAGTATTGTACTTTTTAAGAAATAACGGTTGCCGCCTTTTTTGCTGTTTTCTCCAAAACTACTTTTTGGGCTTAACGGCTTTCTAGTTATAGGACGGCAGCATAGGCTACGGTAACTGCTTAGCATCAGGCGGACCATATGCTTACTTACCACTAAAGTTGTATAAAACAAAACAAAATAATGTAATTCTTCTAAATAAACCATAACAATAACATGACATAATATATTTTGAATGCAAGTATTACGCAAAGCACGCCGGAGCGGCGTCTAGGGAAATGTAGTGGAATTTGTTCTGCAAACTTCACACGCTGCGACTCAACACTAAATGGACGCTTGCAATGCTAGAGGTATTATTTGCGTGTTGCCGACCCATTATTTTGCGCTAGAGCTCGATCCTAGGGATGTGAAAACATTAGGAAAACACAACTACACCGCTCTATATTCTTCTTTGATTTGGTTGTGGTCTTCTGTGAGGTGCAGGTCCTTCCCCAGTAGGGCTTGATCCTCTTACGTTTTCCGATATACTTTAGAGGTTTATTGGTGGTCACTAGCTGGCCGTATGCCAATAGTAAAACATCTGGCGTTTTATAAAGGTGAATGGGATTCTATTTGAATTCCAAGTTTGACGAAGAAGCATGGCTTGAGGGTTGTCAAGTGGAGTCAAGTTCGGGCTTCGATGAAGTAAAGACGTGATCTGATGTGAACAATTATAAGTAGGCAAAAGTCTAATAAACCAGTTCAATATTTAACAATCTGCGTTTCCGTGACGAAAGTGATAAAGCACCCCTCGCTCGGCATTATCGTGCCTATTGCAGCAAAGCCGATTAGACGTTCCCCATAATACGAGCTGAAGAAGAAGAAAGGTTGCTGACGGTGGCGGGGCGCTTCAATACCTCCAAGGTAGTTTGCCCAGGATTATAAAAGCTTTTTACTTGTGAAAAGCTTTATAAAGTGAAGTTCACGGCCAAGTTCGAGTATAATAGCGATTCCTTTAGAGAGTGTTGGCAGCAAGCCAGGGTACATTCCGACGTGAATGCTACAGTTATTGTTGATGTTTGTTGTTCAGTAAACACCTTCTGTATATTAAAGCGAGTGTGTGCTGTGATACGTCGCATATTTTTATTAAAAATCAGCTTTATGCTATTGGGCGACTGAGACCGCGGTCCCAGTCTCATTTCTTTAATCTGTCGACTCTGTATAATTTCTGTCATGTGGTCCTTAGTCCCAAGGATCACATGACAGAAATTGTACAGACAGCAGAAAAAATAAAAGCTATTCGCTACGTAGATCGCATTGATACGACTGTTTTTTTTTGCATATCATAAAAGGCTCTGGTCTCCAGCACTCATTTAGGGAGCGTTTTGAAATAAACGTATTCCTATCCCAGGTATACTCCCATCTCAAAGCTTTGGTGTAAAAAAAATGGGTTGGCAACACTCAAGTGATACCTCTGGTATTGCAAGCGTCCATAGGCTACGGATTAGGCGGGCCATATGCTTGTTTGCTACCCTAGTAGTATAAAAAAAACGTATAACCACAGTCACTGCAATTGCCGCAAAAAATAAATACTTATCTTTTTTAAGGCAGAAAGTTTTGTGTTCGAAAATTAATCCACCAATTTTTTCAGTATGAGTTTCAAAACTATGTGCGTGTAAGATATTAATACCACCTTTACGTGGACAGTGTTGGATAAATCAATGAATAGAGTCAACAGAGTCTAGTGAACATTGCCTTCGCCTTTGATAGACACCTTCGTTAGCTCAACTAGCTGGTTTGCTTAAAAGCTTATACCTAACACTTCGACTAATTGGAACCTATTTTGAATTGCCAGATGTCCAATTTGTGGATGGCTCGATTACCAAGAACTTATTAGTCAAAGTCAAACTCATTTATTCATTTAGATCAAATACATGATACTTATGAATGTCATAAAAACAAATGCCAGCATACTTTTTTCCTACGGCCAATTCGCTGACTAGGGTAGAATTGGCAAGAAACTCGCGTCACTCTTTTTAATCGCCAGAGTATAACATTTACAATTTAATATAAGTTACAATATTAGTGTTAACAAAAAGGGACGGGAACCAATATACCATACAAAATTAAATTTAGGTAAAAATATTTGTATAAATAAGAAAACAATTAAGAAAAAAATGAATGAATTTAGTTTTCCACTGTATGGCAATGACGGATCCTTTCCTTTTATATGCATAAGATAGAAACGTGTCGAGATCACATTGCGATCTTAGTAAAAATTTAAAAACTAAATCTTTATTATTTAAAAATAAATCATGCCAAGATTGACCAGCCACCCCAAGTAGCACCCGTTCACGAGCATGACGCACGAACCAGCCATCATATATTACATCGAACAACAGAACACGAGTTCACATTTACATTCTTATAAGGTTTTACTTAGTATGCTCTTTTAATACAATTGAAACAAAATACATGGTTTTGTTTCAATTGTGAAGTGCACCCAGAGAAAAGATACTCATGTGTAATTAATCAAAGTAGGGTACCGTAAACCCGAGTGAGGAAAGACCTTCAATTTATCAATTTAAGAAAAGCAGCATAACCATACTAGCGAGCAAGGCCGTCTGGGGAAGGACCTCCACCGTACAGAAGACCGCAGCCAAATAACTACACATAAGTGTGTAGTTGTGCTCTTGTGTGTAAGTATAGGTCTCCAGCGCTTATTGAGATGCGTTTTGAAAGAAACGTTTTTCTATCTCAAGGATACTCCATTTTAAGCTAAAAAACTTGGTCGGCAACACGGAAGTTATACTTTTAGCAAGCGTCCATAGGCTACTGTAACTGCTTATCAACAGGCGGGCCATATGCTTGTTTGGGAGTAGATTAAGGTAGTATAAGTAAGAAAAATATATACAGAAGACCACAGCCAAAAAAATGTGTTAATAGATAAATTTAAATATACCAAAACATAAATATATCTACACTGATTTTTAATCTACTTTTGTTACCGATTATAATTAATTTGCAACGTATAACCTTATTTAATGGATTCTCCATTTACATTGACGTTGAGCAAGAAGGGAAATACTTAATTTGATATCCCTGCTAAAATTACTGTAATAAAGGAATCGCGTGAGATAAAATTAAATGCGTGACAGAGAGAGAGGTATAATTTGAACATTTAAGAGTTTTCTCACATCGATACGCCTCTTAACATTTTGGCTAAGTGATTCTGATCTGTATAGCGATAATACCATACTTGTATTTTACAAAAGATTGTAACTATCTGGCGTTTAAAAAGAATGGTTTGAGTTTCTTGCTAGTTCTTCTTATGACTCCACGTCAGCCGTACGCCGACGAACTAGTCGTAGGAAAATTTAGCTGACATCATCTTTTATTTTTCAGGCTTATTCATATATTAATAATATGCATAAGTGTTACTTGTTAACCTAAATGAATTTTGAGTTTGAGTTTGAGAATAGTCAAGTGGGAAAGTATCAGACTTATACTAATGAGGTGAGAATTCGATCCCAGGTTGTACAAGGAGTACCAATACAATACAATGATGACCGATGACCTGGTAAAGATTGCGGTTAGCCGATAGATAAAGTCAGCTCAGAACCGAGCGCCGTGGAAATCTTTATGGGAGGCCTATGTCCAGCAGTGGACGTCTTTTGGCTGAGGTGATGATGAATCAAATGATTGACATCTGGCAACAGTGAAGGAGAACATCGTAACGAAACTCACTTGTTTTAGAAGAAATTCTAATGGCTGATCTACCCGCAGTCAGCGTGTGGAAAATCATCTCCATTTTTTTGAAAGGAGACCCGTACCCATCATACGTAATGCATCAATCTACCATTATTATTATTAAAATTTCAAACAGCTGCGTCATCACAATTGAGTTCTAAATATAAATCACGCTCCACTCGCAATTTTCTTACCTGTTCAGTAAAGTTCTTTGTAATATTTTAATTAATTTTTAATACGTTATTGATACTGTTATTACGGCTACAATATATTTTTAATCAATCTTATCCTTGAATAGAAAAGGTGTCTTTTCGAGGTAACTTAAAATATTATCAATAAAGTGATATTGATACAAGGTGGACCAACGACCTGGTAAAGGTCGCGGGCAACCGATGGACAAGGTCAGCTCAGGACCGAATGATGTGGAAGACCTTGAGGGAGGCCTATGTCCAGCAGTGGACGTCTTATGGCTGAGATGATGATGATGAAAGTGATATTCTTTGTAAAGAAAACTTTGCTGGTAGATATGAAAACAAACAGACACAGATTTTTCGTAGGTGGGAATCGAACCCTCATATTTCCATGCCTTGATGATGAGATTCCAATCTTTATTTCTGACTAGCTGTTGCCCGCAGCTCCGACCGCATGGATTGCTCGCGCCATGCCCGGCGCCTCGTGGCGTCATAGAACGTTTTAGTAGGTGAAATTTTGTTCTCACCGCTCGTCGGCATGCGGCGTGTCTAAAATTTTCCACCCTTCTCTTATTTCTATTTGATAGAAAGAGAGGTACATTTTCGTCAATTTCCTTACTCACGCACCTTTCCCTGATAAAAATCAAGATTGCAGAATGGAACAATAAATATAAATGAATTAGAACTGACTGAAACCCGACCGTTTCAACAATATGAATAATACAAATGGGCTGAGGTCCTGACAGCTACAACTTTTGCTTAACTACCCATCGCAAACACCAATTTACTTGTTCACCTGTTTTAGTACATATTGCTGTATTATAGAGTTGATTTTTGTTTGTTTAGTATGAGATTTTAAGTTGGTTTACGATCTACAAAGATAATAATATAGAGTGATAGGCTACGTTTAAATAGATTCGGGAAAGGGCTGACCTGCTGATTGTTTTATAACAGTTAGAAGTTAACTCATTGTATATGTCGTAGTTGTATGCTAGAATCAGGTATTTCGTCGAAAACCTAGGGTTTTTATCATGAACAAGAAGAAGGTAAAACTTGAAAAAACCTATATATTTGATCTAAAACCTAAACAACCTAAATGTGGCTGGATTTGTGCATCAAGAAATTCCGTCTTGATCAATCACTCTTATCATTTTGATGTTAAAAGATTTTGGCTAGTTCCCATGTCTTGCGAGCATCGCGAAATCATCGCAGCATAGCAATCGAGCAAATGTTTTTGGGTTGGTCTCATGAGACCGAATAGAATACCAAAGTTTTGCCCAAAAAAAGTTTGTGCATGCACCTGTTTTATAATTTTTTTAATGTCTTTTATTATTGTTTGTTTCTTAATGTATTTAAGATTAAGAAAGATTTAAGCTGTATTTTTTTTTCCTTTTTTTAAATTAATTAATATCTAATTATTTTAAAAGGTATGTAGGCGGCTTTCTGCCCGTGCGTCACTTTGGTTTTAGCAGAATACCAGCGCTGCTACGTCTCTCGTCGTAGCGGCTATATAGCTGAGCTAAGACCATTTTCGCCTCAACTAGGCTAGTTGTTTTAATAAGTACCTTTGTTATACTACTTCTTGTTTGAGAGCGAAATAAATGTTTTTTCTTTCTTCTTTCCATGCCATGTCTTGCGAGCATCCATAAATATCGGTAACTGCCTACCATCAGTAGGCTCAAAATTGTGTTTAAATAAATATTTTCCCAAAATTATGGCATAAAAATATATAAAATGTATAACCATTTTATTAAAAAAAAAACAGCCACAAATGAGTCTTTTGATTTAATTAAATAAAGTGTTTATTTGTTACAAACAAAAGTATTTATTTTATTACTTCAAAAGGCCCATTTAATTATTTTGATTGCTCTATAACCTCCACGCGGTCTTCAAATTAAGCGAACGGGTAAATAAATTGTACAAAATAAATTGATTTATGTACAATATAATAAATTACAGAATATACAAATGTAAAGCTGATCGGACAGATTTTAAAGTAATTATTGACTTTGACGAGTATATTTCGCTGATTACAAAGGTTTATGGAGCTTCAAGCAAACGATTTACGGCCTAGCACGACTTCGAGCGGCAGCGGCAGCGGCGGCGGCGCGGCGGCAACAAATGTAGGTACTAAAGATTTTTTTAATTGATCCAGTTTTTTTCAAATGTATTAATTAAAAACAAATATATAAAAAGCCTAATCCTTTATCTATCATCATCAGCCTTCCGTGATGACACAGATCTTGGCGTTCACTTAGAGAGGTCTAAGTGAACGCCAAGATATAATTATTCTACTAGCTGTTGCTGGTTGTCGGTTATCGCGAAAAAAAGCCTATTCACTATTTCAGAATCTAATTTTTATTACTCTTTCACGTAAAAACTACTAAACGGATCTGGATGAAATTTGACACAGAGATAGATTATGGTCTGAAATAACACATAAGCTTTTTACAGCGATAACCGACATCCACGTGGGCGGCGCGGCGGGCAACAGCTAGTATGATTAATATATCAAACAAAACCGCAGAGACTAAAGAGTTAATCCATAAAAGAGCATGATACGATATATCAACGTCGGGAGCAGACCAAACGAGTTAGAAACTTGAAATTCCCACAATGTTACGTTTATTTGATAATGAAAACATTACTAAAGAAAGGATTAATATAACTTCCAGCCAAGAGTGTGAAAATAAAACTTAGGTACTTGAAAAAGAAATGTGCGGAGGAGACCCGTGCCCAGCAGTGGGACGTTTATGGGTTGACATGAGACATGAGATTTGAAAAAGATTTAAATGATTCCAGTTGACATCTGATTTAGAATTGTTATCTACACTCTGACAAGACGGGGATGTAGTGCACCACAAAAGTAAGCTATAATGACAGGGGAAGGAACTACATCTTACAGAAAGCTATGCTAAATAACTACACTCAGAGGTGAAATTGTGTTCCTTTGTGAGTACAGGTCTCCAGTGTTTATTTAGGGATACGTTTTTTATCCCAAGGATACTTCATCACAATACCCTGGTTGTTTGTCATAGTGGCAAAATGAAATAGAACTGAACAGTGGTAAAATAAAGAAGGCACAGATCAAATATTTGTGTTCATCACCCAAATATTTGTCTTGCCTGGGAATTAAACCCACGACCTCCAGCATATCAGTCGGAGACACTAACCACTAGACCAACAAATTTAAATGTGTTGCAGGAATTAGTGTCTTCCTCGGTTTAATTGACACATTGAGAGGCTTATAGCCAGGTGTACTCACTGTAGCCAGGTGTACTTACTGTAGCCAGGTGTACTCACTGTTCGGTAAACGATCAGCGGGTTAAGCGACCAAGGGCGCGGCAACCCTTTAAATGGGTGTCCGCATAGTGGTATTTCATGTGAACGTCTCCGTGCTTCGGCGGGCACGTACAAAACGTCGGTCCAGCCGGCTGATTCTCTAAGAAACAGCGATGGCAAACTGACAGTTGTGATCGCAAAACTGACAGTTGTGATTGCTCGGTGACGGCATAATATATTGACTAAACGTCAAAAAGGGGTCTTACGGAATACCGATTTTCAATCTGACAGATGGATTTTGCTCAGTTTTTGCGGTGGCTCGGTTTTTGCTCTTACGGAATACCCCTGCCGGTCTGTTAAGTCGTTAGATCACGACAGAGGCCTAAATTTGTGCGATCTAAATAACTCAGTCGCCAGGTTTACCACTAACCAAACGATAAGAAGGAAAATGACACATTTATTTATTTATGTAAACAAGATAACTTAAGTGGGTACCTCGTCAATTACCACTGCGTGGCGCGTTGTGGGTTCGGGACACGGAATCAAAAATTCTGTGATCCATAAATGGTTGTTCCAAGTCTTGTACTTTTGTGGCCGTTAATTGTATGTTTTAAAGTACCCTGCAATGCAACGCGTGTTACCTTGTTTTTTTTAAGTACTTTCAAATAAAAAATACAAAAAACCTTACACTTCGATTTTATAATCCAATATCTTCACAACTGCTAAGATAACCACTCCAACCACTCGTGCACTCACGTTGAACAAATGTTTTTGAAAGCCAGCAATAGTTTTATACAATTAAAGCTTGATACAATATAAAGCTCTTTGGTTAACTTGCTAAGTATGAAGTTTCAGCTTCAGTCAAGTAATTGAATAACTTTATTAATAACACTAGGCTTATTGAAGTGAAAACTTCTTTAAGCACGTTGAGCACTTTTTTGGTGAACAAAAATCATGAAACTTGCGTCATCTTCACCGAACGCTTTCCATATTCAAACTTTTTGGGTGAAAAAAATCAGAGAACTTGCGTCATCTTCACCGAACGCTTTCCATATTCAAACTTTTTGGGTAAACAAAATCATGGAACTTGCGTCATCTTCACCGAACGCTTTCCATATTCAAACTTTTTGGGTGAAAAAAAATCATGGAACTTGCGTCATTGTCACCGAAAGCTTTCCACATTCAAAAATAATAATCTAATAGCGCTACAATACAATTTACATGTTACTTAGTTTCCACTTCTATCGGCAGTCCCCAAAGACTGCCCCACATATATTTAAGATATTGGTTCGGTAAGTAGATAGATTAGGGTCTACTTTTTTAAGTATAAATTATATTGGTAAGCAATCATACAATATCAGCTAATCAATTTCGAGAATCTATTGTATATTCCTTGACAGTAAAACCCAATATCCAATTTTGGGGAAATCGGTAACAGTGTAGCTATTTCTTTTTCCCAGTTAAGCTTCAAGCTTGCTCACTTTTATGGTACCCTACTACTCTTAAATTATCTAGGTACTTAATCTCTCTCTGAACTCTTATTAAGAACTAGGGGTCGCCCGCGACTTCGTCCGTGTGGTTATTTGGAATATTTTCCCCGATTTTGCAACATATCTCACTACTGCTGCGCTCCTATTGATCATAGCGTGATTTTATATAGCCTATAGCCTTCCTGGATAAATGAGGTATTCAACAAAAAAAGATTAGAACCAGTACTTTCTGAGATTAGCGCCTTCAGCTTTATAATATTAATAGTATAAATAAAGAAACGAAAAACGAAATAAAGAAAAGAAGTATACATTTTAAGAATAAAGAAACATAACTAGGAAACTGGCTTTTACATCACAAGCCATTAAAAATCAACTACATTTTATGTGATAACATGTAATTTTGATTCAAAGTAATATAATTTTTTGTTGGCAACATAATTTATATTTTGCTCCATCCTTATCGCTCCGTTACGGAACAGCAAATTGAACTCACTGATGCAGTTAACGCACCTATGAACGCCACCACGATGTGAAAAAGGAAAGGAAAAATATTATAGATCCTGAACAGCCTTCTTTTATCAATACCTCGGTATTGGATAGTGCGAGAGAAGTATTAAACAAAATAGACAGAAAGGAAGATAATCTGCTACTGAGCGTCTCCGTCCGAGGGCATGTGAATCGGTCTCGACTATAAAGTCAAGCGAAAAGCCAAAGTACATCGGAGATCTGAACAACTCTGTCACCATATTGACAACTAACCACCCGATTAGAAAAAGATCTGCAATTATTCCTGCCACTGGTAGCTGTGAGAAAATTGACCGACTTAATACACGTGAATTAAAAGTATAGGAATGTCACTTTGTGGACTTTTATGTGCCATGTGCTAATAGTGAATAAAAACAGTGTGAAGGAGGAAACTAAAATATCCTAAATTATATTTTAAAGTCATGTTCGATCTAACAATCGGCATTAGGCAAAAACAATCTATATAATACAATTACACTTTATATCTTAACTAGCTGTTGCCCGCGGCTCCGCCCGCGTAGATGTCGGTTATAGCCTATGTGTTATTCCAGACATAATCTACCTGTGTGCCAAATTTCATCCAGATCCGTTTAGTAGTTTTTCCGTGAAAGAGTAACAAACATCCATCCATCCATTCTTACAAACTTTCACTTTTATAATATTAGTAAGGATGTATCCGTAATTTAAATAAATAAAGACGTACTCGTTTTAAAAATAGAGAATCCTTTAATTCACTTTTTTTATAAAAATATTTTACATAGTTGTGTTATAGACGGCCTTATCGCTAAAACCAATTATTTTACGTGTATCTGTCTTTGTTTAAAGTAGATATAACAAATTAACCGAGACAGAAACCTTACAAGTGCTGTACTTATTCTACTTCTTCATAGTTTGTTAGCGATCGCATGACACTCAACCTCTTTCTACATTCGCCTTATTATTTAAAAACTAAATAAAATATGTCTATTTATTTTACTGTGAAAGTCTATAGTCTATGTATCATTAGGTTCTAAACGTATAAATAGTTTGCTTTTCAATAAAATTTTGCAAATTTCTCGCCAAAAATGATGTTCAGGATAAAATTGATAAAATTTAAATTCTTCTGTTTTATATTGGGAAGTGTCCTTGTGTACTTGATATTACTGTATAGTTACCTCAGTGACAAATTTCTGACTCACCAAGTCGTAGTGAACTTGAAGTATGTTGTAGTGCATATAGATTTAAAAGGAGCTCCACCAAGACTGCAGTATTTGGAAAATATTCTGCCATTTTTTAAGAAATACGGCGTGAATGGTATATTGATGGAATATGAAGACATGTTTCCTTATAAAGGAAATCTTGTTAATTTGAGTTCAAAGTACCGATATAACAGGAACGAGGTAAGATTATTTTATACGAAGTTTAATTATTATTGCTACAGTGGATGTGTAGGTATTAGTTCGGCATGTCGTGCTAAGATCTTGGGTTCATACATTCCCAAAGTCCTCCATTATTTTTGTTCTAAAAAAATCGTCTTATATATTCATTCCCAAGTTACTCCAAGGAATTATTATTATTAAAAAAACGTGGTGACGTACTGCTGGGCCAAAAGTCGTGGCCAGGGCGTCAGGCCGTAATGGCTGCGCTGAGCTACGGGTTAGGAGGATCACACCATATTTATTAATAGCAAAATTATATATATTTGTGTTCGTTAATTGTATGTTTGTAAAGTCCCCCGCAATACAGGGCTTGTTCCCTAAGTGTGGAAGTGGTCAAAAAAAAATTGCTATCATTATGAATTTTTACTAACAAATATTGTAATTTATTTCAGCTCAGACAATTCCTCTTAGAAGCAAAGAGACATGAAATAGAAATAATACCCCTGATACAAACATTTGCACACATGGAACACATATTGAAATTGAAGGAAAATAAACATTTACGGGAAATGGAAGAGTTCCCAGACTCGATATGTCCTAGCAAACCTGAAAGCATTAGACTAATCACCAATATGCTAAAACAGGTAACTTATAATAATACTAAGTATTTCTATTTTTTTGGATGCTACTTAGGTGGAAAACAAGCATACCGCCCACAATTTTTTTTTTGGCGTTGACTGCCTCGGTGGTCCAGTGGCCGCAGTATGCACCTGCTATGCACGAGGTTGTGGGTTCGATTCCCACACAGGACAAAACTTATTGTGACCCACAAAGAAATGTTCTGAGTCTGGGTGTAACCGTAATAAGCATTAACCGTAGCCTATGGACGCTCGCAATACCAGAGGTATCACTTGCGTGTTGACCGACCCATTTTTTTGCACCAGGACTTTGCTTTCTATGCTTCGGTAACTGCTTAACGGGCCATATGCTTGTATGCCACCCAAGTAGTATTTAAAAATATATATTATTATTATAGAGTAGTTTGTATAATGAAAGAAGACTGAAAGCGGTGACTTCTCGTAAATCGCTGGTGTGATAAGGCCCTTAGAGTTCAGTTTACTGATGATCTGACATTTGGTAGATATGTCTAGCCCAGTCTAATAATAAAAGCATGTTTTTTTTTTCAGGTGATTAATTTCCACGCAAATATATCACATTTAAATCATATACATATCGGGTGCGATGAGGTTTACCATATTAACACGTGCCAAAAATGTACGGATAGGCGAATAAGCAACGCGTAAGTACATACATATATATTACTAGCAGAGCCGTGTCCACTTTGTTGGGCATGTTTCGGGTTAATATACATTAACTCGAAAAATGCCCAAATAGTATGTTTTGTGTAGTCTTTTTTGGCTTATAAAGCCTAAAAAGCCTATATACTAATAAAAACGTGGCTTTCTATTGGTAAAATATTTTTCAAAATCGGTTCAGTAGATTCAGAGATTATCCCTTACAACCTCAGAAACTGTACCTCCTGATAATATAATTAGTATAGATTATAACGTTCAGGAACATAAAAAACCACAGGTCCCAGACCCTGCGAACGCCTTTTTTTATGAGGGGAAATATGACGATATGCAAACCGCCTCGCCTGAGGACCATGGAGGGTATTTTTTTTTTTTTTTTTTTTTTTATACTACTTGGGTGGCAAACAAGCATACGGCCCGCCTGATGTTAAGCAGTATCCGTAGCCTATAGACGCTTGCATTACCAGAGGTATCACTTGCGTGTTGCCAACCCATTTTTTTACACCAGGGCTTTAAGATGGAAGTAACCCTGGGATAGGAATACGTTTCTTTCAAAACGCATTCCAAAATGAGCGCTGGAGACCTGTACTCACACACAGGAACACAACTACACCGCTGTGTGTAGTCATTTGGCTGTGGTCTTCTGTAAGGTGGAGGTCCTTCCCCAGTCGGGCTTGCTCGCTGGTATGGTGCCCTACCTCTCTTATGTCAGGCTCTCCAGATGATGGGATGATAGAAGAGATAATAAAACGTTTTTCTAAATGAGCACGGTAGCTCTAAACTCTCGCTAAGGAAAATCTCGGCAGGGAGCTCATTCCACAATCTCTCTCTCTATCTCGGGGAAAATCATCCATCTCGGGGAAAATCATCCATCTCGGCAGGGATTTTAAAACTCCTTTCTTGAGTTGGAGTTTTAAGGTTTTTAAAGGGTCAGCAACGCGCGAGTGATAATAATAGCCACAAAGCCGTGTTCGGCTACAGCACCCGCTTCTAAACTCCTATCAAGTTGTAGAGCTAGGATGTGCACCCCTGGTGTTGCAAGCGTCCATAGACTACGGTAACTGCCATCAGGCGGACCGTATGCTTGTTTTCCTCCTTTCTAGTATGTTTATAAAAAAAACTACGGTACAATGTGTAGTCTTTTTTATATCTTCTTATTTAATTGTGGCTTTCAGTCTTCCTAGACCTGCTTTTATAGTTTTCTGCCTCTTTTGAAATGAACTGAAGCACACTTTTACTAACTTTATTTACAGAGAAATATTCACAAAACATGTGATTGCCTTGAAAGATATTATAGCACGTTTAAGTCCGTCCACGACGGTGCTAGTTTGGGATGATATGATACGAAACATAGTAGTGCGTGAATGGAGTGCCTTGACAATAGAAACCATTAGTGAAGTTGAACCAGTCTACTGGGATTATACCGCAATGAGTAAAGGTGTATCTCATTTTGATCTGTATCTTTACCATAAAACGTTCAAGGAAATATGGATTTCCACAGCTTTTAAAGGTGCTGATGGTCGTCAAGCATCTTTACCAAATTATGAAGATCGTATCCTCAATCACTATAGCTGGTTGTCTCTTGTTACAAGCTATATAACTACAGCAAAAGTACCAGTCAATATAAAAGGCATCATCATCACTGGATGGTCCAGATATAGTCACATGGATCCCTTATGTGAACTATTACCCCCTTCTTTACCAAGTTTGATACTTAATCTTATTTTGATTAGGAAATTTCGTAATGGCCTTACTTTAAGTGACACTTACAAATATCCGTCTGAGTTCATTGAACGGCATCAGATTTTTGAGGAATTTTCTCGTGAGTTCAGTTGTTCTGTAGGAATTGAGTTTCATAATTTAGCTCAGTCAATAGAATACTGCGAGACTGATAGTAAGGATTTAGTCTTATTATTAAGGCAACACAAAGAAATATTAAGAAACATTGAATACTATGTAACAAGTGAGAAGTTTGATCTATCTGCAGTAGAATACTATTCTAAAATGAATTATTTGAATATGAATAATTTAAAATCAAGTATAGAACTTTGTCAGAATTATCTGAAAGTAATATTAACTTGGGAGGAAAATATGCAAAATGAGATGTCAAAATACTACGACAAATTTGTTATTGATGAATATGTGGGATCTAAAATATATTCGATGAAGAATAAATTGAACACAACATTGAGCATTTTGGAAGAATATAGTAACATCCGCACTTGGGAGAGGCAGCCAAAATTACCTTACGAAGTTAACTAACTAGGACAACAACTAGAGAAATAATATCTAACATTACTTTACAGTAAATTATTCAATTATATTATATTAAAAAAGAGACTGCACGAGAGGGAAAACTCGAAACAAAACCCTATACCAACCCGTCTGGCCAACGTTGGTGGTAACGTTGGCCAGACGGGTTGTACTATACCTAGTAGACTAATACCCCTTCAAGTATATGGAGGAGACCCGTGCCTAGCAGTGGGACGTTTATGGATTTAGATGATGATGATGATGAAGAAATACGTAGATATCGCACTAGTGCGCATAAATTGTTGCTGTTAACAGTAGCTAAGCGGTTACATTTCATCTATCACTATCTCTTTCTGTATCATTATGTTGCGTATCTATCGCATTTATACTTGAAATCTATATGCAAGTTTGCACCAAAACATATTAACAAAATAGAACGCCACCGCTCAGTATGAAGGTAGCTTATCTTTTTTTATTGTATCATTGATGTTATACGATAAAATGTATGGACATAGGACATTATCATTGTCTTTCATTTAAACTTGTATTGGCAGCAATTGTATATACTGTTGGTTTATATTATTTAGTATCGTCAAACAATCTAAACGTAAATAATGCATGAACACCTTTAGATTGCTTGAAGTTTCTTCTGCGTATCGTTTAGTGGTATCGTTAACGATATATCCTTGTAGTTACAATAAAAATAGCGTAGGTATATATATACTGTATGGGTCACAAAACTTGTGACCCATACAATATATACCTACGCTATTTTTCATACAATATAAACATACGCTATTAATCCGATTGCCGATGTTTAAATTTATTCCAAAAAAATGTTTAACTGTAAAATGTATTTTCTGTTACAGCCTCTGGCTAAGCGACCAAAAGTAGATTTTGGTCTAGTTTTTTATCATCTTTTAATAAGTTGCATGTTATTTTTTCGTTTGTAATAAAAACTAATAATTGTAGCATATTAATACAGATGGACTTTCAATTTCCTCACTCCCATAGAAATCGCAATCTAACGTGGAAGAAAATTGTGGTGCGAGATCAAAATAGGTAAAATCGTTTTTTTTCGTCTTATTTAAAAAAGAATTAACTATCTCTTTGTCGCTGAGGACTTTACAAAAATACAATTCACGAACACAAAGTACTCAACACGAACAAACATTTATGAATCTCACAAAGATTATAGCCCCGTGGGAATCGAACCCACGACAGGCCCGGATTTAGGGGGAGGGGGCAGTCGCCCCAGGCGGCAAAGACTGAGGGGAAGCAGTCACTAGACCCAGCTAGTCTAGCTGTTTTGTTTTATTCAAAAAGAAAAGTCAACAAATAACGTGAACAATGTAGGTAGGTACTCAACTACATATTATTGGTTAGGTAATTTTGCCTAGAAGGCGGCAAACTTGTGGTCTGCCTCCCCTTCAGATCCAGCACTGACCCACGACCCCTGGATCAATAGGTAAGTTGAGAGATTAAACAAATATGTTACTGACATTTCTTTCTTTTATTTAACATATAAAATACAGTTTAATAATTTATTTACATAGCATATTTAAACCACAAAGGTTTGTACTTATTGCTATAGGCAATCCACATCGATACAAATATGTGTTAATTTAGCAGGAGTTTGGTAAATATATAATTATTACAAATTAGTCGCAACTACTACTAATGTGTTGTAAGAAGTAGGACTTGAGTATTACTTTAATATTGTTTGTATTAATTTTATCACGTAGATTAGAGGGTAAATCGTTAATTAAACATCTTCTCTTTACTTTTTGTATGCCCCTACGGTGATAAACAAGCATAGATTAATAATGTATACACGTTGGTCATATTATGACCAACTCGATGGTCATCACTAGAGATCGGAGTCAAATTCATATTTACCTAAATTTAATTTGTTGCTAACATTATTATGGAAGCGGCTTCTAAAAATATTTTCATTAAAATAAAATTCATGGATTGCCTAACTTAAGATAAAGAGTGCAAAGCAACATACTGTGGAAAGTGACTTATTTCATTTACTACTGACCTACTTCATTGGGCTGTAAACATTTTTACTTGTGATGAAATTATGATTGTGGTTCGGTTAGTATTGAGTGCTATGATTTATTTCCTGACTGCCAAAAGGAGGGTTATATTTTTAATTTTTTGGCTAAATATATAGCTTATGACACTCACAAATAACGTGGCTTTCTTTTGGTAAAAGAATTTTCAAAATTGGTTCAGTAGATCTAGATATTACCCTCTACAACCTCACAAACTTTACCTCTTAGTATAGATATAAGACTAAGCCATACGCTTTTATTTTATTAATACATATACGTACCTATTTCCTACTTTCGGAATACATACGTTGTTATATTAATGTATTCTTTCTTTGTTCTTTAGACATATCTTTAATGGTAATAAGAAGATAGAATAGCAAACGACTTACATTATTTCTTAGGAGTACGAATACCTACAGTTATTTGAGTATACCTATTTATTCGTTGTAATTTACTTTTAAGATGTAAATGGTACAAGCCTTACAAGTAAAGGCATTTAATACTAGCTTATTCCCACGGCTTTGCCCATCTTGATTTCGTTTTTTTTAAATAAAATATGGGTATGGGTAAAGAGTTATGTATCTATCTATGTGCTATTCCAATGTGTTAGCTCTATCATTGTAGAGTTTCATTTAAATCTGCCAAATAGTTTTTGCATGAAGGACTCACAAACATCGATACCGGGGGTGACTTTGTCTTATCTATCTATATATCTATATAAAAATCAATTGATGTTCGTTAGTCTCGCTAAAACTCAAGAACGGCTGGACTGATTTGGGCTAATTTTGGTTTTAAATTCTTTGTGGAAGTCTAGGGAAGGTTTAAAGGTGAGTAAATATGAATATGAATATAAAAAAATCTTGGAATGGAGTAAAAACAACAATTTCGCTTAGAAACTGTACTGATGTGTGTCCCGTCGTTTAGAAATCAATTTAATTTAAGAGTGAAGTTTTATTTATTGATTCTGAAGTGGACCAAGTTTGACGGGTCAGCTAGTACTAGGTATATAATGATCGTAATCATAACAACCCATAAACATCCCACTACTGGACACGGGTCTTCTCCATATTTGAAGGTATATGTACTATACCACGCTGGCCACACGGGTTGGTGTAGCGTTTTGTTAAGAGTTTTCCCTCTCTTGCAGTGGATATTGTCTGCCTCACTTATTTCCTTCGACACACCCACACTCTGCGCCTTCACCGTCCGACGGCGATACGACACAAGCTAGTCCCCTCACTGTCACTACAGCAACCCTCTTAATGAGCTCTGGAGACCTTACTCACTCGCAGAAACACAACACAACGTTGCTCTAACTGCGGTCTTCTGTAAGGTGGAGGTCCTTCCCCAGTCGAGCTGCTCAATTTGGGCGAGAAACTTCGCTGTGCCCTCTCTTCTTCCCTATATAAAGATAATATCTAATATATAATAGTTTTGCTTGTTTGTATCGTGCACTGCCTCTCCTATAAATAGATAGATAACTCTTTATTGTACAGCAAAATACATATTGCTTACATAGTTTTGCTTAAATGGTAATGCACAATGGGCGGCCTTATCGCTAAAAGCAATTTCTTACAGGCAACCTTAGGATGGACATAAAGAATAGATACCTAAAGATGTTTATAAAGTCCTATTTGCATAAATTACCATTCTATCTAATGAACAAGATCACAAAACACTAAATTATTACCGAAACCTTCGGACAAAAACAACAAACGCTCAATCCGTGCCTAGACAAGGGTACTGATATAATATTTAAGTATACATTTTCATTCTATAACCAAATTCTTAAAGTGACAAACCATGTTACTCAACGCTCAGCGATCATTCCACGGAAAAGCTTTCAATATTCAATATAGTGGTATAATCAATCAAAGTATAATGCTCCTCATCAGCCAGGGAGCACGCCTTTGGAAACAAAAGAGGAGAATTAAAAAGGACCATAATAGCTGAAGATTTGATAATCCTTACTAATATTATAAATGTGAAAGGTTGTAAGAATGGATGGATGGATGGATGGATGTTTGTTACTCTTTCACGTAAAAACTACTGAACGGATCTAAATGAAATTTGGCACACAGATAGATTATAGTCTGGAATAACACATAGGCTACTTTTTGCAACAATAACCGATATCCACGCGGGCGGAGCCGCGGGCAACAGCTAGTTTACAATAAACAATTTAAGAGAGGTAGGGCACCATACTAGCGAGCAAGCCCGGCTGGAGAAGGACGTTCACCTTACAGAAGACTACAGACAGCGATGTATGTATTTGTGTTTCTGTATTTAGTACAGTCTCCAGCGCTCATTTAGGAATGTGTTTTGAAAGAAAGTTTTCCTATCCCAGGGATATTCCATCTTAAAACCCTAGTATAAAAAAGAGTCGGCAAGACGCAAGTGATTATTCCGGTATTCAGTGTATTTGCACTGCCCGCCAAATGGTAATCAGTTACCGTAGCCTATAGACGCTTGCAATACCAGAGGTATCACTTGCATATTGCTAACCCATGTCTTTATAATAATCATGTCACATTATTATATTAATCAAAAGATGGAGTATCCGTGGGACAGGAAAACGTTTCCTTTAAAACGCATCCCTAAATGAGCGCTGGAGACCTATACTCACACACAGGAACACAACTACACTGCTATGTGTAATTATTTGGCTGTGGTCTTCTGTAAGGTGGAGTCCTTCCTCAGGCGGAACCCCGCCTGAGGAAGGACTCTGGTATAGTGGGAACAAAGGTTATAAGCAACCGCTTATAACCTTTGTTCCCACTATACCAGATTCCCAAAATAACAGATGATCAAAATACCAGATTCCTATTATACCAGATTCTCTTAATATCAGAAGTACAGTAACAAACAAAACCAAAAATAAAATACCAGATTCCTATTATACCAGATTATTTTAATACCAGTAACAAACAAAACCAAAAATTAACCAAATATTAAAATATTCAATAGTCGGCTAATAATTACCACGGGTAATTGTTTTTACCCGTGGTCCTTGCAGGGACCATGGGCAATGAATGATTCAATCCCAAAATATGGTGCCCTACCTCTCTTTAAATATTTTTTTTACCCATACTGATATTGACGTATTCAATAGACACAATATACTTAATAGGTAGATTGTTGCTTCAATCTTTTTAAACCTTTAATCAACACATTCGTTCAAACTTCATATCCTACGTATTGTTCTTACACATCGTGGGACCATTGTTTGAAGTACAGTCAGCCATAATTAAATTCCTATGGTGCCTTTGAAGCAAACGACAAAGTCTCCTCCATTTCAGTTAACAATGCTTCGGAAAAAATCAACTGTCCTTTGAAACCATCTCAATGGGTTTTTGTTACATTGTTACTTAGTACCTATACGATACATTTGACATTGTCTGTGAAAAAAAATAAAATTATGTTTTGGAACATTTTTGCTTTGAAATGTCAGTCGGCATTACTTGCCATATCAAAAAATAGAATAGAGCAGACTTTGCATTGACATTCGATTTTTTTAAACTTAGATTCTGTCATTTAACCCGATTTCATTAAGATAAAAACTTTGCTAACATTATAAATGCAAAAGTTTGGCTGTCTGTTGCCTTTTCCTGAGTATACAGCTAAACGGATCATAATGAAATTTTGCAAGGAGATGGGTGGTATAGATTATTATCACACCTTGGACACCACTTATGATAGTACTCGTAGTACTACTCAAAACAAATCCATGGGGCAATCCAAAAACATGGGGCTATCGTAATTTGTCACGAAGTTCCTATGGCCATCTTCTGACTGCATCATAAGGCTGCTCCATGGTACTATATTATTGCAATTTCACCAAAGTTAGGTATACCAAATTTCAACACAGTAGAATAAGATGAAGTGGGTCTGATCAGCTTGCAAGATTTGACCTAAACAAACAAAATACGTTTTAAACATAAAAGTAGGGGTTCAACAGCCAGTCAAACCTTTACAAAGAGATTTAGCTTTTCTAGCAAGATATGCTAGCAATTTGTTTACACCCCAAATATTTGCTAAATAAAAATATTTTGATGACTTGACATTTCAACCCATAAACGTCACACTGCTGGGTACAAGTCAAAAACACGCTAGTCAGACGGGTTGGTAAACAATTTTGTTTCGAGATTTCCCTCTCTTGCAGTGAATATTATCTGCCTGACATACTCCCTTAGTCGACTCTTACGACACCCACGAGATGGAACGGAATGACATTTGTATTCTTAATCCGTCACCACACAGGACAGCGTACATTGCAAGTTAAATGAAAGCTTATAATAGCAACCCATATACATATGTCCCACTGCTGGGACCTATGTTTATGGGTTGCTATTACCTCTCTATTACCTCTCCTCTCTATTAAGAGAGAAAGAGGGTTTAGGCCTTAATTCACACACGCTAGCCTAATGCGGGTTGGTGAATTAGACATGTCTTTAGAACTTCTTCTAAGACATCTGGGTTTCCTCCCTATGTTTTCCTTCACCGTTAGCAGATGGAGAATCATTTGATTAGTACATATAAACTCAACAATGTGAAATTCACATTGGTACTGCCACCCAAGATCGAACTCGCACCTCTTGCGTGCAAGTCGGTTACTTTCCCACTCGGCCACCACCGCTTTCTGATGACAGCTTATAGTAAAACAAAATTAAACTTGTAAAAAAACTTTATTTACACACACTGTCAACAAACACTGTAAATATACTTTAAGTAGGTATATTTGTAAAAAATTAGTAACAATAAATTTAATTCTAACATTCATAAATCATTTTCAATTAATTTAGATTTTTTTTAATTTCGATGTTGTTTTATTTATCCTTCATCTCTTTAAAAATTCTTAATTAAAGTCACCCAAGTTTATATTACATACTTGTGGCAAACCAAGCATACGGTTTGCCTAATGGTAAGCGGTTACCGTAGCTTATAATACCTTAAGTTTAACTTGCGTGTTGCCGATGCAGAAAAAAAAACACGGTGAGAGAATATTCCTGGGATAGGATAACGAAACGATGGGAAAACGTTTATACTTCTTGGGTGGAAAATAAGCACACGGCCTGATGTCAGGCAGTTACCGTAGCCTATGGTCGGTTGCAATATCAGCAGTATCGCTTGCGTGTTGCCGACCTAATTTAAGACGGAGTGGAGTATCCCTGGGATAGAAAAACGTTTCCTTTACGATTCCTATGCAATGATGCAACTATACTACTGTGTAGTATTTTAGCTCTGGTTTTCTGTAAGTTGGAGGCCCTTCCTCAGTTGGGCTTGTTGGATTGTATGGACCTATACCTATGGACTTAATTGTTTTAGCAGATAAATAATGTTACCAAAATTAGACCAAAAACTTTACCGTTAAAAATGAGCTTCTTACATCAATAATATTTAACACCACGGACTAGTTTTAGTTACCATCATCACAGCTTCGATGAAACGTCCATTTTCAATGGAATATCGGACCTATACCAAAGTACTTAGAGTGCGCTGGCATACCTATATATTCTCTTACTACTTTGCCTATACGACCATGATTGAAGCGTTCTCAACCACACAGGCAAGGGTTTTTAATTAAAACATTACTCTACTGGCTTTCTGTTAATAGCATTTACATTACTTTATCTATTCTTAGTATCATTATCATTTAGCTCATTACTTTTACTTTCATCTGTATCACCGATTTGTTGTGTTTCAGTTTGTAGATTTTCAATTATTTGAGTTTCAATTTTCGGTGTTTCACTTTTTGGTTTATGTACGGGAACTATTTCAGTTGGCGGTGGTGTTATTGGCACTAAGCTACCATCTTCTTCTGCAACTTTTAAACCAATAGTAGCTCCTAGTTTAGCACTAGCTTGTTTGAAGGTGTTAGACAGTTTTACTTGCACGACGTTGATGAACATAGACATAAGTGCAAAGCCAAATACTAAGTACAATATCGAAGCCATCATAAACATTGGATGGTCAGGAACAAAATCACCAAGTCCTATAGTAGTTATTGATATGAAAATAAAATAGAAGGACTCAAAGAAGTTCCATGTTTCCCACAAACTGTAGACGACAGCCCCAATATTGATGTATACAAGTAAAATAAATACGGCAACGGAGATAGGTAGATTAAACTCATCATCTATTTCGAATACTGAAGGTGCTGGGGTGTCCGGTTCAGTTATGTTGTCTAAATCTCTTGGAAGAGTACCGGGTTTAGGAGGCAGAGGTGGAGGAACATCACTAGGTTTCCTTAAAATAGGTGGAGGTTGATCACCATCAAGTTCATCTTGAATGTCTTCTTCAGAGAATATCTGCGATGGACGACGCACCACATCGTAGACTATATTCAGCCCCTTCATTACCTCCTGAAATTTTACAATAATATTATATTATTTTCTCAACTTTGATGCAAAATAGAATCACTGTGGTTGAACGCAAAAGAAAAGGTTTATAAGAATGTAAGACAACATATAGCCCAGAGCGTAACCATTACTCATTTCTATATAAAAAGAAAAACATTAGCTTTGTTTCCTTTCTATAGCGAAAATTTAACATTATTTTCAAGAAAAACATCAAGCGAGGAATTTCTTGTTGTTACTTGTTAAGATTCTGTTGTTTTATGAAAATGGTATTGGTAACTTTGCTATTTCAGGTATTCAAAAATAACTGAAAAGAAAGGTATCTCACAAGTCAATACAACGCATACTATATACTTAGCATACAGTTTGGTAATTCATATTTCAACGTATTCGTGAGTAGGCAAAAATTAGAGACAACAGACTATCGATACGCATACAATTAATTAAACTACTCAGGTATACCAACAGGCCTGCCAAAATGCAGCAATGAGGGTCCCTACCCTAATTGCTAAGCCAGAGGTCGTGCATTCAATTCCCATCCAGGACAATTAATATTTCAGTAATAAGCACGATTATTTGTTCTGTGTCCTAATATATTATTCTATTATTCTAAGTCCCTTTGGAAATATAGCAATGTAAATGCGACTAGAACGCTATAATCCATATTGCGTATTGACAGAAGTACCTAGCGGTAAACCGCATCATTACGGCTAACCTCGAATGAGATCGATAATAGGTAATGTGGACAAATAAGTCATGTACAACATATATTGCTATTGCAAATATTTTACGATTAATCTTAATAAATCCTAAAATAAATCAAACTCAAAGTTCATTAAGGTTTCAAAGCAACTGATTGTCGACCGTCAGCTTGTGACCACGGCTGGTGTAGTCTGACCAAATGTCCAGCAATCTTAAAGTAAATAAAGCATGATCATGTTCTTCTTATCGTTTGGTTAGTGGCCAACCTGGTGACAGAGTTATTTACGACTGATAACAGTCGGGACCGACTTTTAACGTGCCCTCCGAAGCACAGAGACGCTCAGATGAAATACCACTATGCGGTCACCCATCTACAGGGTTACCGCGCCCTTGGTAGCTTAACCCGCTGATCGTTTACCGAACAGCGAGTGCATCTGGCTATGAGCACCTCATGATCGTGTTAATACCTGAAGTATATTAATTGTATAATAGAATTATGAATCATTTTTATAATCTGATTCATGATACATCTGTAATCAAAGACAGTCCTAAACTATTTCCCGTTTTTTTTAAATAAAGCAACTTCCGCACTAGAGAACAAGCTCTATGTCGCGGAGGACTTTACAAACATACAATTAACAGACACAAATTACACCTAAACTCAGAACAACTCTTTGTGGGTCCTACAAAGTTATGTTCTGTGAGGAAATTGAACCCACAATCTCGTGCACACCAGGCGCATACTGCGGCCACTGGAATGGTCCAGTATGTCCAAAATATTCGGTTCAAATACCGACTGCCTTGATGGCTTATTTATTGATTCAATATACCTATTTGTCATTTTTGCATTTGAACAGACTGCATTGCTGGTTCAGTGGTTCAATCGAAAAGCACGCAGCGAGTTTTATGTGATCCGCAAAATAAAATGGTTTTTTCCGAGACTGAGTATACTTTTTTTTAGTTAATTGTATGTTTGCCAAGTCTTCTGCGACACACGGTTTATTCTTTAGTGCGGGAGTAGTCTTTTTAACAAACAATGAAATTATATTTTACACACGCATTTTCAATCAATCATTATATTTACCTGCATTGGAGCTGTTCTTCTGACTTTTCGACAACTCCTCGTGTAGTAGAATCGCCTGATAAACGCCCAGAAGAACTTGATGATCCTTGTGAAGAGCTTGCCGAAGTCAGCCAAAAGAATAAGGAATAACGGGATCCCAATGATAGCGTACACAATGGTCGCTACTCGTCCATATGTGGTCTTCGGGGCTATGTGACCGTAACCTGAAAACGAATGGTAAATATGTTAAAACCTTGAATATTTTAGAAATTGGTTCATACCCGTAGGAGCTATGATACCATAGACAAACACAGATAGACACGTTAATTCTACATATAATCTCTCTTTTTGCATGAGGAGTTTAAATAGAGGTATTGAAGTAGATAAAGAGACTGACCATTCAACTTCCATTTTTATAGCGGTAATGACGTAAAATTGGTGTTTAAAACCACAGTGCATTAGGTGGATGCTGAAGTGGATGAAAATTATTGCCAGTTTCTAAAGTTTACTTATTGATATAGTTGTAAAGTGGACCCTTTTCAAAGAGCACATAACCTCTCTAGTCTTTCTCACAATAATTATATTACCATTGTGTAAAACTATTAACAAAATATAAGCTAACCTAAAATGTGCAAAGAAAATAAAGACAAAGAACTTACACGTAAATAAATTGATGAAACTAGAAAAACAAAAGATAAAAGTGTTTGGTTTAATTATATTTGTGTCACATAAAATAAACTTGTATAATGCAGTGCTACAGGACGTTTTTGAAGCAGAATATTTTCAGCCAATAAATTAAGAAATATTTCTAAAATGTGCCAAACTATACTACAAAAATATTGATGATTTTAATCTTACCGACAGTTGTAACTAACGTCAAGCAGTAGACGAAAGAGTTCATAAAGTTCCAGGAGCGCTGACCGCTGTAAGATGTTACGCCAGCTTCATGAGCCGTATGTAATTGGTTTTCAAATTCAAACAACTTTTTCCTTGCCATTGATTTCCAATCTTCTTCACGCAAGTGATGACTGCCGCGCCAAAGATTATCTATAAAATCTCTTTTCACGTTTCTTGTACTACACTTATACGCGTTTTCAAAAGATCCTTCTAATGTTTTAAACATCATTCCACCTAAACCACACATTAATATTAATATCAGCACATTTATCATACATTTGTTCCTAAGCACTCTTATTTTTTCACAATGTATTGCCTGTTCTTCTTTAAATAATTGCCAATTAGCAATCAATTTCCATCTCGACCTGACAACTTTTTTATTTTTATCATCAAATGATTTTCTTTTTGCTTTTTTCTCAGCTTTCTCTACCGATTGGGTAGTTTCTTTACTTTCGTTCTTTACAATGGGTTTTGTGTCAGCTACTGATCTTTTTCGTAATACTGACTTTGGTTCAATTTGTTCGATTTGAGACATGTCCTCTCCTAACAAAATAGGACTCGACATCATATCCCGCCTACCAACTTCTTGGCTTAAAACATTAAGTTTGCGCGTCAACTCCGCTGTTCGTTCTGATAGATCGAAATCATATTCATTTTCACTAGGCGATGTGGAATAACAACTGGATGTATATTCCGATTGACTAGCATCAATATATCCAGAGCTGTGTCTACTGTGTTTATTTAATTCTTCTTTATTTCTCGTCAAACTAGCCAAAATTTCTTTTTCACTTATGATCTGTATCGTTTTGGGACATGACAAGCCTCTACTCTGCCTGCCTTTTAGTGTCGTAGGAGTTTTATTTGGAGTCTTTAAATTTTTATGATAATCTTTATACTCAGGTGGAAGTCTTGGATCATCCTTAGGTATGGATAAGCTTCTCGCTCTAGCTTTTTGCATTAGTTCGATAATTTCTCGACTTGTTTGACTCATACCTGTTCCAGTTTTATCCACCACCCCAGCATTGTCAGATCGGTGTACTGACTGCGAACGATTTGCTTTTGGTGACATTTTGTTCTTCGTGTATCGTCGTGGTACAGGCATTGCTCTCCGTTTTGACGCATCCATTCTGGCAATATGTTGATCCTCACTCATCTCACTTTCACTAGTCTTACTCTGTAAATGTTATTATGTATAAATTATTAGTTGCTCTTCTCATTCTACAAAATTATGGCAAACTATATACATGATGATCATTGTAATGCATGGCTCGGGTTTATGTCATTAAAAAATAAAGGGCTATTAACAAAGCAACAAACAGTATCAAAAATAATTTCATATAAAAACTGACCGCAAATCTTGTTGCAGATTTGCTGCGGGCAGGTTTGACTGGAGGCACGCGGCTCTGAGGCTCATCTTTTATTTGTTTAGAAGGTTGTTGTTTGGGAACAGTGGGCTTAACATCCACAGATAATTTTCTACTAGGTGTCCTGACAATCCTTTCTCTCACTTCCACGATTGGCTTTTTATCTGCCAACATTTTTTTACTAGGAGTTCTTTCTATTTGTATCACCTTAGTTACAAGTTCACCTGGCGTTGCTGGGGTTTCAGGCTTGGGCGTAACAGCTCTTGCTTTTACTTCTTTATCATCAAATGTGAAAATATTATCACTTTTAACTGGTGTTTTAGGTTTTTTGGAGACATCTGTCTTTTTTTCATCTGGGTAGATAATTTCTTCTAACTTTTTTGGAGTGGAAGGTGCAGGATATGAAAAATTGGAAATATCTTTTGGAGAACTAGTAGTCGGAGGGGAAAGAGAGAGTGTGTTTTTTCCCTCTTTTGGGGGCTCAATTGTTAAGGAGCCACGGCGAGAAGAATCTTCGTCTTTTGGACTTAATGCATAGTTAGTTGACAACAATTTATTAGTTGGATCTATAAAGCTGCCTTTACGTTCTAAAGACGAACAACTATCATCTTTATCTGGTATCGCAAAGGGGGATATACTTCTACGCCTGCGTGCCTCTGCGGCCACTGCCCTTGCTTCCTTTACTTCCTCTACATCAAGATCATACACGGGATCCTTGACATGGGCTTTTTCTTGTACTAAGCGTCTCATTTCTTCATAGGTGTTATCTGCTTCGATTTCTCTTGAATTGCGTTGAGGTTTAAAATCTTCATCATCTGATGTAGGTGTATCCTCATGAGGTATAGGAGTTCTACCTGGTTCAGGAGTTTTTTCTCTTTGCCTAGTCAATGGGCCTCTGTTTTTAGATAAATTTCGTCTTTTCCTAATAGACATAGTTTGTCTATCTTGACCGGGTTCCATTTCGCCTTCGTTTAATATAATATCTGGCGATCTTGACACTAATTGACCAACCGTTTGCGTTTCCGATTCGGCTCGTATTATAGGAATTTTCAATGTCACTGTAACGTTTTCTTTGTTCTCGTTTTCACTCATTACCACCAAAACTCACTCACACACAGCAACTGAAAAAAAAAGTTGTGTTATCACAACGGCTCACAATGGACTAAGGGAATTGAACTCGATCAAAGGAGATCAAGCTTGGCAGTGTACAATAAATCTCCTGCCAATAATTATGACACAAATAAGATGAGGCAAGCCAACAATGATTAGTATTCATAAAATGTAAACTTACCTTTCGTTAACCCAATAACAATCTCCTTTATAAACGCGGTCATAGCAAATTCTAATAAAAGAATCTATTTTGGCCACCCCACGGTTTCGGACGTAAACAAACGGCCGTAGATAAGGCGATGTAATCCATCTTCATTTTGATTATATCACAGCTGGGGCACTAAAAGTTGGTGGCGTCGATAGGTGTTCACTGGTATAACATGGAATTTTGTATGGAGAACAAAATGTTTGTCACGATTTTCGTAATACAGCAAGCGTTTGTGACGCGTAAGACTGAGCTGAAAAGCGCCAAGCCCGCCGGGCAATGTTCCAAATTTAAAACAACTACACCTAAATTCAGTCCGGTTCGAGCTTGCAATCGTACACTAGAAAATGTTCTCAGCATTTGCGACCATTTTTATTTGACACGTCACCTCGGTAGTAACACCAATAAATTTATTAGAAAGTTTATGTTTTCCTAGGTCTTCTTATTTTGGAAACACGTGAAATATTTTGTATGTATCAAAAGTATCAACACTTGAGTGCGAGTAAAAATAGGCGCCATTGTTGATGTATTTATTATGTATTGTTTTATATAATACACTATAAAACGTTTAGGTACTTGACTTTTTAAATTTATTTTATTTTGTAGGCGTAAAACATTTGCCAGCATGTATCTATATAATATTTTGTCGTGAATATCAACAAATTCGTTCTAAATTATAACCAAGTACTAATATATTTTATATAATACTAGCTTTAGCCTGCAACTGCATATAGCTATAACATTGTAATGTTTTATCAAAATCTGTTTAGTAGGTACTAAACAAAAGCTAGGTAGCTTTTGCGTGAAGGTGTAAGAAATATCCATAATATATATTTTCACAAACTTTCATGTTTAAAATACCTATTAGTTGGATTATTTTTATACTAACTTAAAGTGATACTTAGTAATAGTAAATGATTTAGGAGGAATAAAAAATGAATTAATAGTTTAGAATTTAGCACAAGCTAGTACATTATAGTCATCTTTCACTTCAAATAGCGTAATAAATGAAGATACATATTTGACGTAAACAACAGAAAAATAAAGGGCTACCTAAGGTAGAATTTCAGTTAGAAATAAAGAGTTTATTTTTGTTATGTAGCCGGTTTGTGTTAAGTAAACTTGCATGGATCGACATAAAAGGATTGCGTTGGCGTGTTTCAGTTTACCTTTATAAAGGAAAACACAAATTGTTCCTTTCTAAAGCTTTGTACGTGTTAACAACAAATGCAGTCAAAACAAAGCAACACTTCCGTCTCTATTTTCATAAACTGTATTACTATTTATCTCAGTCATGCTTTGTAAATAAAACATACTGAAACGCCTGCCAATTTCTTCTTAGCAAGGTTTTGTTTAAAAAAATATTGCTGTTATTTTTTTGCTAGGCGCTTAATTAATATTTGTAAGAAATAGCATAATATATTATACTGTGTATATAGTAATAGTTTCCTCGTTACCTCCTATTCATTAAGGTCTTAACAAGACGTTGAGCTGAAGCTAAGAGATCGCTGCACTGAACAGTAATTAATTGAGAGCAGATAGTCTATTGAAAAGGCTGCGTTTCTCTTTTAAATAAAAATCTAACTTGAAGAAAATTCTTGAGGTTAAATTTAATTTTGCAATAGCTAAGTTGATAATGGTTATTTTTTTTTACATTATCAGGCTGAATCTGTAGTGAGGTTTTTTAAACAAAGGAATATATATAAACGCTAGGGAATACGCCTCAAGTTGCGGAGGACTTTACAAACATCAAATTTATGGACAAAAAGGTTTGTTCTGCGTGGGAATCGAACCCACAACTCTCGGCTCGGTTAGTTTCGCGGTGACTCCGTTTACCACTGCGTCGCACGTGCATTCAAAGACAGCTATTAATAAAATAAATATAGGAAATTAGCTTGTGCCCTTCATCAATCGTGCCGTCGTTACTCGCTTTGGCTGTGTGCATTGTCCACATTTTGATGACTGATGCAGATACACTATATTTGACTGAGTTTATTTCATATACATATTGCTAGCTGTATACAGAATATATTTATCGAAAGCGAAATTTGGCAAAAGTATTTAATAGTTTTTAAGAGCGGCGCGCATCAGCTTTAAAAAAATTCAAGCGAGGAATGCGTTTGAAATTTGAATGAAATTTTCCAAAAAAATAATATTATATAAGCCATTTTTTTTTTTTTGGAAAATTCTATTCTGATTTCAAACGCATTCTTCATTTAATTTTGTTTTTTTTATAAGTTTTTTTTTGATCTGGCTCCAGGCAATTTATTAACAACAAAAATTCAAGCCAAATCAGTCCAGCCGTTATCAAGTGATGCTTCGGCATAGATACATTATGGCAATTTTTTTTTTACTCGTACTGCATGGAAAGCGTTATTTATACATACACGTAGATAATTAAGTTAATGACGTGTTCTAGAATATTTTGCCTCCTACTCCTCTTATCTGTGAGCGAGAGAGATAGAGAAATACCAACCTATAGTAGTATAAATAGTGCCAGCATAAAACATCGCGTTCCAGAAGGTCCAGGTCTTTTTCTTCGTATTGTTGTTGTTGACGTGTTTCATACACTCTGTGTATCTCGCCTCGTACTCTTCTAAGTCACTCTCTATGTATGACAGGATGTCGAAATTGCTGTCCTAAAAGAGGAAGAAATACCGTGGGAGTACAATGTGTAAGTTATCCTTAAATATATTAATCTTCTCTTTATTTATTTGATTGCAAATGATTCGCCATCTGCTAACGGTGAAGGAAAACATCGTGAGGAAACCCACATGTCTTAGAAGAAATTCTAAAGACATGTCTGATTCACCAACCCGCATTAGGCTAGCGTGTGTGAATTAAGGCCTAAACCCTCTATCTCTCTTGATAGAGGAGAGGAGACCCGTACCCAGCAGTGGGACATATATGGGTTGCTATTATTATTATATACATACAACGGATCGGCCGGCGGCCGGGGGCGTAGTGGAATAAAAATGTTTTCACTGTGGGGGCGTTCCTGCCGAGGGCTTACCGGAGTGGACTCTAACGCTAAACGTGGGGTTTAGCGTTAGAGTAAGCCCCCGGTACTCCGGTAAGCCCCCGCCAGGCGACTGCTTATTTTATTTTTTGGCTATATGTTGGCAAATACTGAAGTGCAAATACAGGTAGTACTTACCAATAATAGTGATTGATTCTTAACATATATATCACGTATCCTCGTAACCACTTCTCTTCTTGTCTCCGTCAAGTTCTTGTCATATATCTGCTCGTTGGGAGCTGAAACATAAGAAATATAATGTTTAATCTTACTAATATTACAAACGTGAAAGTTTGTAAGAATGAATGGATGGATGTTTGTTACTCTTTCACGTAAAAATGAAATTTGGCACACAGATAGATTATGGTCTGGAATAACACATAGGCTACTTTTTGCACCGATAACCGACATCCACGCGGGCGGAATCGCGGGCAACAGCTAGTATACAATATAATAACATAGCTTTACGCCTTTTATTTTCAAATTTATTTTCTGGTAGACAGTATTGTATCACAATTCACAATTAGAATAGAGAGGTAGGGCACTGTAGCAGATAAGTTCTTACGTGCAGTACCTACGTTTCATACGTGATCATCTCATCTCAACCCATAAACGTCCCACTGCTGGGCACGGATCTCTTCCATACATTTGGTGGGATCTACTTGGGATGACATAATATAAACAGCATTCTCAAGTTCGACCGGCGCGCTCGGGACGGCTCAGGTGCAGCGATGCTATGGAACTGATTTTTTTTTTTTTATAGACAACTCCCGCACTAGAGAACAAGCTCTGTGTCGCGGGGGACTTTACAAACGTACAATTAACGGACACAAATTACACCCAGACTCAGAACAACTCTTTGTGGGTCACGCAAAGTTTTGTTCTGTGTGGGAATCGAACCCATTACCTCGTGCACAGTCGGCGCATACTGCAACCACTGGACCACCAAGGCAGTCTTATTGTCTAGTGTTTGTACCAATAATACACTACTATTAGCCTACTATACCACACTGGCGAGACGGATTGGTACAGTTTTTTTGTTTCGCGTTTTCACTCTCTTGCAGTGGATATTGTCTGCCTGACTTAGAGCGGGGGCACACGAGCGGTGCGGCGCGCCGCAACGTTGTTATGTCGCAGCGGCGCCGAAGCAGCGTCCCATAGAATTTCCCTTTATTGGACTAACTTCCTTGTGACGCATAAACAACTGAGCGGTGCCGCTCCGATGTCGCAACGGATTCACCCCTCCCCGCCTCGTCACGGTGGTTGCAAGTCCGGTGCGGCGCCGGAGCGCATCGTGGACATGCCACAGATATTTCTATGTAAGACGACGCAGCGACACCGCTCCGGCGCCGCACCGCCGCCGCACCACCGCCGCAACGTATCGTGTGCTCCAGCCCTTTACTCTCTTAGTCGACTCTTACGACACTCCCGGAATAAGACGGGGTGGTGACATTTATATTCTTATTCCGTCATCACACGAAATACTTTCATACGTGAAAGCATTGCATTAATTCCCATTCGATTTAGATCACGTTAGAAACGTACAGGATCTTACAGTAGGTACATACATACTTCCTAATTACATCCTTACTAATATTATAAATGTGAAAGTTTGTGAGTATGGGTGGATGGATGGATGTTTGTTACTCTTTCACATAAAAACTACTGAACAGATCTGGATGAAATTTAGCACAGAGATAGATTATGGTCTGGCATAACACATAGGCTACTTTTTACAGCGATAATCGACATCCACGCAGGTGGAGCCGCGGGCAACAGCTACATTTAAATAAAAGCGAACAGGTCCGAATGAGAAAAAACCTCTACCTTACAGAAGACCACAGCCAAATAACTATACCATATACAATGTTATAATTTTATTGTTGTGTTCCTATGCGTGCTCTAATAAAAGTATAAAATAAGCTAGTAAAAGTATAAAAAAGCATAAGTGCCTATTTCCCACTCGTCCACAAATCTCTAAGATGAAACATTACCTCCATTCCCACGACCGTTTCCCAAGTAGCCACTTATATTATACAGGGTGTTCCTTACATGCACCTTCTCTATGAGTGAATAGAAACTCATAATATGCTGCGCTAGCTAAAGAATGTGCTTAAAATATAAGCTTCAACCTACTGACCCGGTTTTGTGTTGTTCTTTAAAGACGAAACTTTATTATTAACGGATATTTGATTGGACGTTTTAGGTTTAATTTAGGTCTAAAATGCGATATTCAAGAGAATAAATCTCTTGTATATCTCATAACACATACGTCGTTTATTGAAGATCAATCCATTCCACCCATATTCCTATCCCCCCTCCCCCAAGCCATGCTAGAGCGCAGGAAGAAGCATCGAGAACTTTTCACTTAATAACTCTCGCACCACAAAAGCCCTAAAATTGACGTTGCGTCGCGACTCCAACAGCTGCACTCTTGGCACAGAATACTTAATAGTACAAGTACTCTCGGCAAGTATTTGGTATTTTTGCGTACGTAATCTGCGATGTCTTCTGTCTTCGTGGTGAAGTGCAGAATAAATAACAGGAGCGTGGGCAGACCTTCAACAAGGTGGACCGACGACCTGGTAAAGGTCGCAGGCAACCGATGGACATGGACCAAATGATGTGGAAAACCTTAGGGTAGGCCTATGTCCAGCAGTTGACGTCTTATGACTGAGATGGATGAAGGAAAAAGGAACAAAACTACACACAGTGGTATAATTGTGTGGCTTTGCTTGTACAAGGTCACAAGTGCTTAGAAAAAAAATCAACCCAATATATTTTTATTTATATAGATTCAAAATACAGAAATTTTATAACTAATCCTTCTAAAATCAACTATAACAACTCATTATTTGTACAATGTATACGTAAAATCAGCATATCAGTCAAATTAGCGCTTCCAGCATAAACTGATTGAAGCGCATTTCAACCGCAATGTTCAGTGATTACACTAGATCGGTGTTTCTCAAAGTTGTGTACGTGAAACGTTAGAAGTTCCTTATTTAAAGATATTCGTGATAATATTTTCCTAATGGTGACTTGGATGTAAGAGTTTCATAAACTCTTACATCCTGTACCAACCCTATAGATGGGTGACCGCGTAGTGGTATTTCATCTGAGCGTCTCCGTGCTTCGGAGGGCACGATAAAAGTCGGTCCCGACTGTTAACAGTCGTTAGACAGAGGCCTAAATATGGTCGATCTATATAACTCTGTCACCAGGTTGACCACAAACCAAACGATAAGAAGAAGATCCTGTACCAGCGATATTTCACTACGCGATTTTTTTTCCTAATTCTGTAACACATGGAATCCTAAATCAGTAACTGACAATCAAAAATGCACGAAAAAATAGTCTGTGATTTGATACAAATTTCACACGGTGCATTTAACTCCAATAACAGAATATAATACGCAAAAATAAAACATCGCTGTGCGAACAGGGCCTAATACTTCATCATCACACTTCATCATCACTATCAAAACAACCCATAAACGTCCCACTGCTGGAACGGGTCTCCTCCATATATCTTAAGGGAATCCGCACTTCAGTAGCGGGAAAAAACCGCAAATACGACCGCGTATTTTTAATTATGTTGTTACCCTGACTCACAAAATCACGCGATTAAAAACCATCGTTGTTTAACCATGGTGCGGCCTTGGCCTTTAACCTGGCAAAGGACTGAGCCTTTAACAAAGGTGCATGGAGAGATTAGTTTGAGAAACCCTGCACTAGACTTCTGTTTATTAAACAACGCAGCAATGACTGGCTTGTTAATTAGAATCTGTGATTACACCCGAACAACTGCAAAATTATTTACATTTGACCGCAAAACGCTCAATACAACGTCATGATACCAAATTGCCTAATTAATCCTGTGGCAGAGGTAAGCTTGTGCTTGTGTTTATATTTTTGGATAAAAGTAAGTAATTTTTATGCGAATAAATATAGATAACATAACTACTAATATCTAATAATACCTTTTAACGAGCCATTGTTGTATGTATCCTTACAATGGGTGTATGGATTTTTGTTACCCTTTCACGCAAAAACTACTGAACGGATCTGGATGAGATTTGGCACAAAGATAGATTATATCCTAGAATAGCACATAGGCTACTATTATTCCCACACTATTACACTTTTGGAATTTAACACGCGGGTGGAAGCTAGAACGAAAATATAAAACAAAGCCAGATTCGATTCAAGATTATTCCGAGTGGATTTGAATTTGATGATGATTTGAAGCTGATACAATCAGCTTAGGAAATCCACTCATTACCTACTTGTCCTGACTGACTGATTCATAATCGAAAATCTGAACAACTGGACCTCAGTTGAGATTTTGCACAGAACTTGACGTAAGGGATTTTTTGAAATTCAATCCCTAAACAGGAAAAAAGTACTTTAATCCAGACGAAGCCGGGGTGGGTTGCTAGTATTTTATAATTGTTAAAAACTAAAATAATTCAACCATAGATAATCACATATTTTTGACATGATGCAGGCGATTCAATTCAACCTACCCCTTTAAACAAAATGCGTGATACCTTTAATTATTATTTCTAAAAAGTTAATTTATCCTACTAATATTATAATCGCGAAAGTTTGTAAGTATTGATGGATGGATAGATGGATGGATGTTTGTTACGCTTTCACGTAAAAACTACTGAACGGATCTGGATGAAATTTGACACAGAGATAGATTATAGTCTAGAATAACACATAGGCTATTATTTTTACAGTGATAACCGACATCCTTGCGGGCGGAGCCGCGGGCAACAGCTAGTTACTTATAAATAACAACGTCAAAAAGTTGATTGATGGTAAACGAAAATTTCAAAAAGATTAAACTTACTATGCCTAAAAGCGAAAAAGCCTGTATTCTACTATACTAGTAACTACATAAAATACCGTAGGTGCCTTCACATATTACATGAAAATGGTAGTGTATATAATAGAAGTGGGCCGAGGTATTATATATAGAAATAGGTAGTAGAGAATCTTCTTTATAGTTGCGCAAATGCTGACACATAAATACCCAGAACGCATCTAACCCAGCAAGCTCTCCTGTAACGCACCGCGTTATCACAATAGACTATATACAAATTGTTAATATGATATAGATATTATAATTACGTAGGTATCTACTATTATTGTCTTAAAGTACCTATCTAATACCTTTAAACGAGCAATTCTTGTACATATATATAACCTGAATCTCGGAAACGGCTTCAACGATTTTCATAAAATTTAGTATGGAGGGGGTTTCGGGAGCGATTAATCGATTTAGCTAGGTTTCATTTTTAGAAAACGTTAATTTCCAAAAAAAAAAAAATTAAATTACCGCTGAGCCGGTAAGTAATAGTATTTAATTTGTAATTTCGGTGCAGATTCGGTACTATCAATTTATTTATACTATGGCCAAGGTAAACACCCCGACGATGGCGAGAGCTTTCTCTCGCTATATTTCATATTTTCTTTAAAAGACCCGCTGAAAGTGTTTGTGTACGTTTTCATATACGTAAGCCGCAATGTTTTTTTTAGTTTGAAACATTGTTTTATTATACAATACATTATAAATGACGGGTATTAATGGTTAATGTAGCTATTATTTATTTATATTCAGGCTGAGTCTCATTGCAGGGCAAAGGCCTTCCTTTTCTTTTTCCACTTAACCCGCCGGCTAATTCTCTAAGAAACAGCGATGGCAAACTGACAGTTATGATCGCAAACTGACAGTTGTGATTGCTCGGTGACGGCACAATCTATTCACTAAACGTCAAAAAGGGCTCTTACGGAATACCGATTTTCAATTGACAGCCAGATTTTGCTCGGTTTTTGCTCTTACGGAATACGCCTGCTGATCTTGTGCTAAAATAGACCAGTCCTTTATGTATGTACTGTACGTATCAAGCATTTCTCGCCATAGCTGTTTTTTTTATTGAGAACTCTACGAAAATTTTAACGATAGAATTAAACCTCTAAATTGCACTCGGACGGCTTACTATTGTTAAATATTCTATCTGTTAAGAGTTGCATTCGGAAACCTGTGATCAAAAAACAACCATTCATATTATGAGAAGTTAATTAAATCGAGTCATAGCCAATATACTTTAAAGTGATAAAGTCAAACCCTAAAATGGTTAACTCAAACCAAAATCTACGTATTTGATCACGTGGAAGAGCCCTTTACAAACAACGGCTAATGAAAGCAAAACTTTGAGAACATTTGCAAAATCAATATCAATGAGGGTATACCCACTTTTGGGGGTACACCTTGAAGATATGAAAACAATCTTTGTTATATTTAAATGAGAGCCCATTAAGGACACAATAGGATATACTTTTCGAAGCTCTTTTGTAGCAAAATGAACAATCCTTGTGCAAAAATGAGGTTTAAGGATTAAATTCATAATCGATTCAGTGCTATTGTGGCATAATGTAATCGAAAATTCATACTATTATGCCTACTACTTTTTTACCTACTATTTATTCACTATAATATACATTATGCAGTATATCTATATATTGACTGCCTTGGTGGTCCAGTGGCCGCAGTATGCGACTGCTGTGCACGAGGTTGTGGGTTCGATTCCCACACAGGGACAAAACTTTGTGTGACCCACAAAGAGTTGTTCTGAGTCTGGGTGTAATTTGTGCCCGTTAATTGTATGTTTGTAAAGTCCCCCGCGACACAGAGCTTGTTCTCTAGTGCGGGAGTTGTCTTTTTAAATAACAAATAATAATCTATACATGTTTTTACACTAATCACATAATATATACATTTTACTACCTATATACCTAAAACTAATTTAAACATAAATACAAAAAGAAAGGAAAAACATAATACAAATGAAGACTGTTCTTTAAGCGTCGAAATATTCCTCAACATCACTGTCCACTGGGAACGTGCCCAGAAGGCTGGCAGCATTGCCACGTTGAATGGCAATGCTTATTCTCTGTGCGAGAAACAAGCCAGCCCTCTGATCACGAGAAGCGTCGATCAGTCGTTTCGCTAGGTCTCTGTAAAGGAAACGAGCACTCGGACCCGATGAACCTACAGTCTCCACCCCAAACGGCTCAAAAATGTAGTTTCCAACTAAATTGCTGTATTTTCGCCGTTTGAGGGACTCTGCAGCTGCAGCAGCAGCGCCAGCACAACCTGCTGTACTTGGAAGATGTGATGGTGCAAGGGTGTCGACGCAAGTTGCATCCCACACCAAAGGCCTACCCATCTTCCAAGGCAATAACGACATACCATCAGGTCTCTTCCCATCGTCACGTACCAAACCATTTGGTTCAAGTACGGCTGGTACGCCGGCGGTGACAAGAGCTCGACGGATAATGTCGTTAAGTTGGGCGTGTCGCGATATGCGGCCTGCGCTCCTGCTGCAGGATAGCCCATGGTGTCCGAGACTGTCGACGGCTTCTCCACAAAGACAATGATGCGGAGAAACACAAGGAGCACCCAAACGGAGGCAAGTGGCGAGGCGGAATGTAGTGTCGTCCAACATAGTGCCTATGTTGGGCGATGGCAATGCCTGCAGCCAAAGACCAGATTCCCACTCACCCACAGCAAGTAGACGGGCGCGTTCCGCAGCACTGGAAGCAGTAGAAATAAGATAATTTCTTCTCAAGCTGCACAACGGCCCATCCCACTGCTTTTGGGAGAATAGGCTGGTCGGCAAGACAGTATTTGGACATGTCATTTTCCAATCATTTACTGCATCAGTCTTACACAACACTTCCGCATTAACCAGTGTGGGTTCTAAAATTTTCCTGGTTAATTCTTCCGTGCTGTGGACCGAGGACAGAAATGCTGGTAAGCTTACATCAGAAATTTTGCGAACGCCGAGGCCACCAAAGCGGATGGGTAGTGATGCTTGGAGCCATGCCCGGTCGTTCAAGGCCACATTTAAAACTCTACTCAATGTAATTTGGATAATTTTGTCAATTTTTTCTAAAAGTATATATTTTTCCAAAATTGTGAAGACCTTAATGCGTGGGTAAATTTTGGGACAAAAAGACAATATCTAATAATTGTGAAAGCCGAATGAATATTAATTTTGAGAAGACGATCCGAAATTTCACAGAAATTTTGTATTTTCTCTTCTATAAAAGAGTCATATGCATCTTCTACGACTGGGGAACCAAGAAGGCGTAGACAACTTCTTTCAATAATTTTAATGTCAGGTGCCAAAGAATTAAATTTTGAGATTACCGAAAGTCTATTACTCATGTTTCCATGAAGATAAATTTCACATTTAGTGGGATTTAATTCCAAACCGATTGACTGAAATTTTGTTTTTAGAAAAGCCAAATCTTGAAGTAATAATCTATTACTTTTTGAACTATAATAAAATCTAGCGAGCGAGCTTAACTGGGTAAGGAACTCCATCTTACAGAAGACCACAACCAAATACCTACACACAGCGGTGTAGTTGTGTTCCTGTGTGTGAGTACTAGTCTTAAGCACTATTCCTAGGATAGGATAACTAGATAAGAAAACTTTTTTTACATTATTCCTAGGATAGGAAAACATTTTTTGTAAAAGAAATTGGACGGCAACACGGAAGTGATACCTCTGGTAGTGCAAGCATGCTGCGGTAACTGCTTAACATCAGACGGGCCGTATGCCTTTTTGCCACTTAAGTAGTATAAAAAAACATATTTAAGTACCTACTATATATAGGACAAGAAGAGCTAGGTAGGTACGATTAGGCAAATTAAAATCGTAGTAAATAGCCTTTAGATTAGGCTTCCAGAGCTCATTTAGGGATGCGTTTTTAACAATGTTTTCCTACCCCTCCTAATCTGTCGTTAAACCCTTGTGATAAAATGGATCGGCAACACAAAAGTGATTCTTCTGGTATTGCTACACCGTATGTTTATCTGCCTTAGTAGTACATAAATAATACTGGAAACATTTAAATGGTAGTGCATATTCTAAATTATTTTTAAATTCAATTACATATTTTGAGTAAAATACTTTAAAGAAAATAAATGAGTCGATAATCTCTTAGTAATCGAGATTAAATTACAGCCTTACAAATAAACGTGGTATAACAGTATACTCGAGTATAAACAGAGAATTAGCAAAATGTCTACAAATAAACAAAAAATAACTTATACCAAGTATAGCGCTGACATTTCTGTTCATACAATCGTTATCCTGAAGTTATACGCGCCCATACCCTAGTATAAACCTAGTTATAATCATAAAATACTACGATTCAGGCTTGTTTACGTGTTTATATTTTCAAAAAATGGATTTAAAAGCAATAGAAGAAGTAGAACAAGTAAATAACGTAATTGTTTTAATACAGGCTGCAAGAAAAGTCAAATAAAATGTCGGTTTTCAAAAAGTGGTATGATGGTTTTGGATAAATTATTTGGTAGATATCTCAATATGGAGAATAGAAGGTAATACACCCGGATTACCTTTTATTCTACAATTGATTATTGCTTTGAGATACTGGGGACGTAATCAGGTAAGAACATTTGGATATTCACACATGTAACTAAATCTGTTCTATCAGTTTCACAAATTTAACTACCTACTCGTTTCTTGTTCCTTCAAGTGCAAGAAGATGCTGTGGACATTCACGGTTTGACTCAGCAGTCTATATTAAAGAAAAAAATCGATGACATTTACATGCCACATACTATAAACGAACATCTATATGTTATAAAAAATTTCAATGAGATTTAAAAAATAAAAACTGTAGAAAGAAGTTTTGTTGACAAATAGATTCAGTTGTCATAGACAAAATACATTTTTTAATGAAGTTTCTCTTTGGTGGTGCTGTTGCCAAATCGTGCAATTTGACATAACGGATGTATAGTTATACGAAAGTTATACCTGCTTTATTTGTTAAAAAATTTTTTTGATGTATTCTTAATTTATAACTCGTATAACTATACCTCGTATAAAAATGAGATAAATGTGATATAACAATTTTTTATTTGTAAGGCTGGTAGTGTTTTTAATACAGTATTTTATAAAAGAAAATATATTTCTTTGAAGATTACTACTAATATTAGATAAATACAACACTTTAAATAAATTAATGTTGTCTGAATGCGACTAAACTTAATCTTGATTTGCGTGATATTCAAATTTAATTTACATTATTTTTAGTGTTTTTTTTTATGAAACAAACATGTAAAAAGAGACTATAGTACGAGTTACAGGCTGTGAACCTTGGCTGCACGCTTGGTTCGCCATTTACCACTACATATGCGGCGTTTTGTGGGTTCGATCCTCGCACGTGACAAAAAAAAATTGTGTTCCAGTCTGGGTGAACTTTGTGTCCATTCTTTGTATGTTTGTAAAATCCCCCGCGACACGGATCTTGTAGGGAACAAGTATCGCGGGGGACTTTACTGGACTGTGTGAGAGATGTCCTTTAAATTTATTTTTTTTCACTTTAATATTCTCTTAGATCAAAACCTCCTTACACAAATTTGACATATTATTATTTTTTTTGTTTAGAGAATTCGTCATTAAAAAAAGTATCACCGCTGTGCCGGTCGGAGTGGGGGTGTTAGGTTTATTATTTCGTTACGGAATTTCTGGATTCGGTCTCCACGCTCAAGGCCCGCGATAGAAGCTTTGCAATTGCTTAGAAAAAAAAAGAACTGTTCTAAGATGTAAGATTGGACTCCCTATTGGTAGCAGGCTATGCAAACATTTCCACTACAGAATGAAATCTTTAATAACAAAGTAGCTCTTAGTAAATATATGTAGGTATACTGATAGAAAATGTAGCCCCTAAGCTATTGTTGAGTCTCTTTATCAGTTGGATCTAAGGTTGAATAGAGGCCGATAACTTAGAGAACCAACAATGCTTGATAGACAAGCCTGAATGGCAGAAATTAATCTTAGACTTTTCACAATAGGCTATCTGCCTTATATATTTTTCTTGAAAATAGCGCTGCTTCAAATTGAGAATAATATATTCACCTGTATTTTGTTTGATTCCTGGTTATATAAAGTGGTATTCAGTTAGCTTCAAAGTCGAAAAAGGCTAGCGTGCGAATGCGGCATGGAAACTGCAAACAATGGCTCACATCCTGACCTGCTCTTTAATCCCTACCACTGATACTCTGAGTGACCTCTGCGCAGCAACTGATAACGCTGTAGAGGTGACAAAAATCTAGGCTAGTACAACTTGTGTCTTCTTTATATATAAAAATGAATCCCTATTTCCCTTGGTCACGGCAGCACGCGTGAACGACTGGATGGATAATATATTAGGGGTTGCTATTATATATTATTACTACCTCTTGCCCGCGGCTCCGCCCGCGTGGATGTCGGTTATCGCTGCAAAAAGTAGCATATGTGTTATTCCAGACCATAATCTATCTGTGTGCCAAATTTCATCCAGATCCGTTCAGTAGTTTTTACGTGAAAGAGTAACAAATATCCATACATCCATCCATCCATCCATCCATCCATTCTTACAAACTTACACATTTATAATATTAGTAAGGATTTTACACCTCAGGAAGTTAACTAATATCTGTAATATTTCGCTTCGATAGAACATATTATATCGACACGAGTTTCAGTATCGAGTTATCCTGAGTAGGTATGCCTCGTGTAGAGGACACGAGGCATACTAGACACTTGACCACCTGTATATCATTCTATCCTACTAATAATATAAATGTGAAAGTTTGTGAGAATGGATGAATGTATCGATGTTTGTAACTCTTTAACGTAAAAACTACTGAACGGATCCGGATGAAATTTGGCATACAGACAGATTATTGTCTAGCACTCTAGAATAGCGAATAGACTACTGTTTACCGCGATAACCGACATCCATGCAGTCGAAACCGCGGGCAACAGCTAGTGATACAGTAGATTATACTTGATAGCTCTGTTTCTTAGTAGGTATAATATTTTAAGAGAGGTAGGTCACCAAACTAGCGAGCAAGCTCGATTAGGGAAAAATCAAAAAGCAACAAAGCTAGACAAGTGGCATAAGTGATAGTCGAATCGAAAAGTCAAAAAAGAAAATGTATGGGATTTAACGTAAGTTTTCGACATTAAATTGCAGACTCACGTCAACTTCCATACATTTTATTTTTTGACTTTTCGACTCGACTATCGCTTACCTAGAGGCCCAGGCCAGTTTTTTTTTTTCGAATTTTTGCTATATAAGCACTTGTATATGACTAAAGACAAATAAATTATTCTTCATTCTTACTTTCTGTTTTAAGCTATAAAATGCCCGTGACAATCTGAAAACGGTTCTGGAATGTTCTGTGTTTCTCACGTACACTGTGAGATAGTTAATGAAGCGATACGTAGATAACTAGTAAGTGCACGCGCTTATAGGGGGAAGTAAGGCCGCCGCTGTAATGGAGACCGTTTTTTTACAGAACAAATATAATGAATATTAAAAGACAAAATTATAAACAAAGCATGGCGCAACTATTCACAATTACTACGCCACTTTTATTAATAATCCCGTTTTTTTATACTACCAAGGTGGCAAAAAAAGAATATGACCGAGCAAATTTCTGTAACAATAGCAAACTAATTTAATAGATCTATGAAGCTGAAAATTTTAATTTGTTTGTTCGAAAAAGTATTTTTGTGTTGGATAGCCCAATTTTTAAGGACGGTGCAGGAAGGTTTAAAAAAGTGGTTTTATTCTAGAAAAAACGTCCAAACAAAAAGTCTCGGCAAAAAGGCATGATACTTTGTGTTTTTACACTCCGTTCATAAACTAAGGAAAGAAATAAGAAAGTAAAAATTAGATTAGTAGTTACGGTATATTAATATAGTATTAGATGTTGTTCGCGGCTCCTCCCGCGTGGATGTAGGTTATCACGATAAAAAATAACCTATTCGCTATTCCAGACTATAATCTATCTCTATGCCAAATTCCGTTCAGATCCGTTCTGTAGCTTTTACGTGAAAGAGTAACAAACATCCATCAATACATCCTCGCAAACTTCAGAATTTATAATTTGAGTAGAATGTGAAAGTTTATTATTAAGTATTCTGTGGTATAGGCCATATGAATAGGCCATACATACATCCATCCATCCTCAACTTTCACATTTATAATTTTAGATTTTAAAACAATGATATTAGTTCTAGTGTAAATGTAGCCGTGTCCTAAGAGTAGCTCTATATGCAGTTGGCCCAGACGGTAGCTTCCTGCGTGCTGCAGGAAACATTCGCAGCAGGTATTAATGCATATGTAGCGGTAATAACAGGTTACTGTAAAGCTGCGATATTACCATATGTAGGTACATCCGTTTTATCTTTTCATTACCTACTGGTGGCCTTTTGCATTTAGTAGGTACGTTAGTTTTTGTGTTAGTTGTAACTGCTAACCACCTTGTTTGATTTTGCAAAAAAGAAGGATCTTTCGTGACCTGACCTGACGCGACATGACTACAGAAAATATAATACTTTTCTGTGGTCATGATTGATTGATTGACTGACTGACTGATATATCTACCCGCAACCTAAACTACTGGTCCTAGAGACATTACATATGGAGGGTGTGTTCTTTGTTAAGTGTAGGTTTTTCTTTTAAATTTCAATAGTGAAATAGAGGGCTTCATTTACTATGAAACTTTATTCTCAGGGTCAATTGACTCTAAAATTGATACATATAGCGACCCCTCCAAGCAAAAACTCGGTAATGTGCTATTATGGGGTTTATGCTGTTATGTCAAATTCGGAATCATACACCTTAGCAATTTTTTTCAGATTTTTTCTATTGGTATTTACAAAGATATCATGACACACCCTTTTATTGCTGGGAATTTAGAAACAAAAATATTTCGACAAAAAACCTGTTATAGGTCTGTGCAAAAAAAAAAAGTTTTTTATTTTGGTAAGTTTCATTTACCGGGTTATTGGCGTAAATAATTTTTATAAAGATTTTGGTAAACGTCAGCACGGGTTTTTTTTTCAAATAATTTAAATATAAACATTCCGTAATATACACTAACAATGTTATTTAAGTTTAGTGTTGGCTAATTAATTTACGCAACATTTCAATACGGTCAATTTATTTCAAATTTCAATTCACCTAGCATGTTTGCAAGCGCATTTATTCCTTTCTTCTGATAGCTGCTAGGCAGTATATATACATATACATATATATATATATATATATATATGTATATATATATATATATATATATATATATATACATACATATATATATATATATATATATATATATATATATATATATATATATATATGCCACGCCACCCGCACGTGCTCTTGCCCATCGTGCCGGGATAACACTCTCTCAACTTTGCAAGAAATAGACAAAATAGAAATAGCAAATCTCTAGAATCTTCGGTACAAAGCTTTTCCAAAATCACTAACATAAACAATACCGACTTAACAATCATTTCGCAGAACATCAGAAGTGTATAGCAACATTTCCGATCTACAAATTACGCTGACAAGCCTTTACTCTGAAATTGATCTAATGGTTCTAACTGAATGTAGACTAAACTGTGATAAGCCTATTCCCCAAATCCATAACTACATATCTTACAACAAATCATATTAATCAATGCGATGGAGTCGTCTTCTATATAAATAAATCCTATAAAGTTAATGTACAAGAAATAAAACTAAGTCATGCATCAAGTCTACAAGTCTCTATGTACAACCTAATTATCTTAGGTATATACAATCTCTTGCTCTCAATCAAACAATTATGCTACAAGCTTTATAAATTCCCTGAACTCTCACTTAGAATCCATCAAATCATGCTCCAACATAAATATAAATATTACACCTAAAATGAAAGAAAATTCTAGTGAACGCACAAATAGACATATCTGTCTAAATATGTTATCGTTGCATGGTTTACTTCCCAGTCATACATTGCCAACACGAGAACAAAACTGCCTGGATCACTTTATGCTTAAAATAAAAGAAAACAATATAAGTGCCTTCATAACAGTTATACAGACCACTGTTACGGATGATTTTTCTGAAATTATCTAAAGTAAAGAACATTTCTACAATCAATTTAATTCAATTTATTTTTTATTCATTCGCAAGGACTAAAACTAAAATTAACTTTAGCAAAGCCCTAAATAGTATTAATAAGTACAAATTAACTGAATTACTATCATGCAGTGATCCGCAAGTATTATCGAAAAAAATATTTGACATTTGAGCGACTGTTTGCTGCAAAATACCATTACATCACTAGTTCCAAGGAGCCAACGCGCAATTTAGCCTTGGATAACGTTAGGCATTCTACGCTGTGTAAAAAATAGAAATGATATGCAAAAGATATTGAGGACCGAACCAGACGATCAAATATTAAAAATATCATATAAGAGATATCGTAACTTCTGCAACAGCCTTATTAAAAACATAAACGCAAATATGATAGAGAACAATTAAATAATGCTTGTAAAAACCCTAAAAAAATATAGACTACGATAAATATAACACACAGAAACATAACGCAAAAAAAAAACAAATAAAACGCAATGTATAGAATTGGGATGGGAGTTTTAAATAGCTCGACACAACAAACCCATACTACAACACAAAAAAAGCAATTGTCATCTTTTCCGCTAATGGATGCTGATAATCGAGAAGTTTTCTCTGTACTAAATCAGCTAAAGACAGATAGTGCCCCAGGATACGACAACATCCCCAGTAAATTTATGAAGCTTGCTTCTGAACCAGTTATCCCTGCAATAACTCATTTGGCTAACCTATGCTTCAAGCAAGGCAAATTCCCTTCATCTCTCAAGCAAGCTATTGTCACGCCTGTGTACAAGGGTGGTGGCAGAGATAAATCCTGTAACTAAAGACCTATCTCTGTATTACCTGCAATATCTAAAATCCTAGAGAAACTTATAAATAATCGATTACTAAATTATCTAGACAAATTTGGCATACTCTCTGACTCGCAATTTGGTTTTATACTTAAAAGGTCTACAGTAGATGCTGTTAGTGCACTCACGTCTCTTATTGTCAAAGAAGTACACTCAAACAAAAAGTGTCTAACAGTGTCCTTTAAAACTCTCAGACATGTTACTTCAAAAACCTTGTTAAACAAAATATACATCTCGTTGGCACAGTCGATCCTAACTTATTGCATTCCTGTATAGGATGGAGCAACAAAATTAAATCGTTGGAATTGGAGCGAGCGCAAAGATCCCTAATTAAGGTCATGTACTTTAAACCGTACAGATTTCCCACCTTTGAACTGTACTCCATTAGTGAACTGCTTTCAGTTAGAAAAATAAAAATCCTGTAAACTGTCTTGAAACTACACAAATCCATCTCATCAGTTCCTCATCCGTTCGTTCCTATCAGCCGTCAACTCTTCGCTCCTTTCACATACATATTATCAAGCTTTACACTATCCATCCACTTTATTTGTCTTCCTCTGTTCTGTAGATTTCTGTGGTTAAATAAATATAACTTTAATAATCGAATAATTGTACTATTTCTTTCATTTATACTTACCTTCTAAAATTACATTTGTTTTTAAAATTATGTATAATGAACGATATTGAATGGTAACAATAAAACTGTTATTTAAAATTTCCTTGTAATAATAATGTTACATAACAATACAGTTTCTAAAATAATTTGATATTACCACAATAACTTCGTAATATAACGTCACGTATCATCCCGACGATAGAAAATAACGCTGTAAAAGTCCATAACATTATGTTACGAAATATATTGTTAAATAAATTTACTACAATAACCCCGTAAGTACTATTTCTGTAATATTTTATGTATAGAATTTTAGGTATTATTTATTTCCCCTAATTTCTAGGTTTTGATTAAAAAGAATTTAATATTAATTACACAGTCATATTTCACAAAAAAAATAGTTTTCTTATGATACATCAATGACTGCAATAGACTCACTCATTAAAAAGATATTCCATAAAATCAGTAAATAATTTCTCCTGTAAAATTTAGATTTTTCGATTACCGAGTTATTGTTTGGAGGGGTCGAATTAGGTACTCTTCAATTAAAATTATGAGGCACGTGTATTACAGTTTTTCCAAATCATCCCCCAACAGAGTCAAATAGGGCTTTGAAGGGTGACCCGCGGACTGGGAGAGAGCTAGGGCATAAAATGAAATACTACGATTACTTTTTTATTTCTTTGTCTAAATATTATAAATGCAAAAGATTGCGTGGATTTGTTTGTTACTAAATCGGTCTAAAGCGGCTCGGCGAATTTGGATTAAATTGAGCACAGAGAACAATTATAGCTTGGAATAGGATATATCCCGGAAAAATGCACGGTTAAAATCACTATTCCCATGGGATTGTTCACGCGGACGAAGCCGCGGGTGGAAGCTAGTAATGTATATTAACTTGAATATTTCAATATTTAAGTTGATATCGGTACTTACATAATGTCGCGGTCGTCACAATCGTGTACGTATCGTAAAAATATTTTACGATATAATATAAATCACTGCTTAGTACAAAGACGTTTATACGAGGCCCAAGTATTTACTTACTTGTACTTCCTTCTCTCTATCTACATAACTCATAACATAAGTCTAATAAAAATACATATACAAAAAAAGGATGATACTTTATGCGTTCTCTTAGAATATCTCAACCGAGTACGTAGCAAAGTGTTTTCATCAAAATATGGAAAGTAATATTTCACTGCGACATACACCTGAAGAATTCACAATCCCGTTTACACGTGGTTATACCCTGCTTTTGTGCTGCAAACGTTAATGTAATTAGATCTGATATTCTATGCATAAGGTAAGTGTGGGTAAAACAAATTTGTTTTAATACATAGAAAGTAGTTAAAGTAGGTACGGTCGGCAATGGAGTTAGCTGTACTGCCCCTCTAGACAAGTGGCATAAACGGTAGTCGAATCGAAAAGTCAAAAAAACAAATGTATGGGATTTGACGTAAGTCTACGATATAATGTCGTAAACTTACGTCAAATCATTGTTACCATTGTCCTATCGAAGTCATGAATGCTGAAACCATTGATACATTCTTAGTCCGCATTATTGGGAACGGCAATTTCGGAACCCGACATGCACTTGGCCGGTTTTAACAGTTGTTATGTTTGTAGTCGGTCCCGACTGGGACCGACTTTTAACGTGCCCGCCGAAGAACGGAGACGCTCAGTTGAAATGCCACTATGCGGTCACCCATCTAACTATAGGGTTAGCGCTCTTGATAGCTTAAAAAAACGGGTTGCCTTTAGTCTAGTGGTCAGTGATCCTGACTGCTAAGCCAGTGGTTGTGGGTACAAATTACACCCAGAAAAAATCCTTGTGAGACGAGCATGTTTTTTTAAATTTCGTATCTGGATTAAGAAATTACATTATAGGAATATTTACCATAATAAAGGGTCTGTCTACTTTGGGATCAAACGGCCGTGTGAGCCTGTGTGAGAGTAGTTCCAAGATATTGTAAAAATAAAAATTATAAAAAACAAAACACAATCGTCTTGCTGAGTAATGGGTTATTCTGGCAACACGTAAGTGCCTTCGCATTATAGCCGTTTTAAACATAAAAGCAAGGGTTCAACAGCCAGCCAAACCTTTACAATGAAATTTAGATTTTCTAGCAATTTATGGTTATTTGTATACACGCCAAATATTTGCGAAATAAAATTAACTTTATGAGCTTAGTTATGCTTATATTTGTTATTTTATTAAAACAGTAATTGCTTTACAAACATGGCAATATCAAGTCAATATAACATCTCTATTTCTCTAGTGATTTTATAATTTTTATTTTTAAAAAGATAAGCTCTGTGTCGCGAGGGACTTCACAAACATTCAATTGACAGACACAAAGTGCACCCAGACTCGGAACAACCATTTATAAATCATACAAATTTTTGTCCCGTGTAGGACCCACGACATGTAGCGCAGTGCAGTAAATTGAACAATTCTCCGATTTTATAAAACCCCTGCGACATAAGTACATTAATTTATTACCATATTTCATATGCTAAGGTACCTAAGAATATGAATTAATATGCAAATTTAATACTAGAGCATCATCATGTACACTCAAAATATTTATATCTAATATTAGATATTCGGTCTTTACATATTCGGTTGTCAGTTGAAGCAATTCAACCAAACACAATGTATTCGCAAATATTTTAGAGAAAATATGTTAGGGATTAGACAAACAAGATACCGATGGCATAAAGTTGACGTTTCACATTTAGGATGCGGCACGCTGCAATGCCGCTGCCGTCCTCTTGAATGCATACTCTCTAACGTTCCAGATCTCTCTGCATATTCATAGCGCTCGTAGTCTGAATATTGTGCCGAAAGATATGATATAGAATGTGTGTGTGCTACTTTATAATAATATGTATATTTGTAGTAAATAAAGACATTGATTCTCTTTATTATACAAGAAGAACAATATAAGAATACACACATATTATATAGACAAATAGTAAAATGATATATATATTTTTATATAAATATATTTATTTATACACAATACACATGGTGGTATGAATGCCTACAGGCTATATTCTTGTTTGACTGCACGGTTGGTGATAAGTGTTAGTGGCTAGACGTTCAAAGACGTAATAATGTCTTTGAACGTCTAGCCAATATATTCTAAATATATTAAGAGTATATCAATAAATCGCGGCACTATTACCAGTTCAGTAATAGTAATCCACCTACGCTAAGTTTTATTTTTAAATACAATTGCTATTCTTGTTATAGTAAAATTCCCAAATTTGTTATTAATAGAAGAGTAAAAATTATTAAAAACAAATTAAACTCGCAATGTTATAAGCTGATTTCACTGTCTAGTTTTTTCCAGCCCAATTATGATCACCTAGCGGTAAGTGCCGCTAGAGCCGCGGGGACCAGAGTACCTACAAACCATTTCAGTGCATTGTGAGCCCCTTTAATATCGGTGTCCAACTTAAAATAATTTTTATACATTATTGCCCCTCTAGACAAGTGGCAAAAGCGGTAGTCAAATCGAAAAAACAATAAAGCAAATGTATGGGATTTGACGTAAGTGTACGGCAATATTATATCGTAAACGTACGTCAAATGCCAAACATTTTACTTTTTTTACTTTTTGATTCGACTATCGTAAATGCCACTTGTCTAGATAGGCTGGTATAGATTCGCAGGTTTCGCCTATGCCAAAAATAGCATTATATAATGGTAGTGTCATAATTTATTTGCTGATATTTCTGTGCGTGACTATAGGCTGTGAAATGAGGTTTTTCTCAGAAACCATAGCATGGGGTTCTTCAAGAAAGGAATAATAAGGTTTTTAAAGGGTCGGCAACGCGTGAGTGACACCTCTGGTGTTGTCCATAGGCTACGGTAACTGCTTACCATCACGCGGGTCGTATGCTTGTTTGCCACCTTGGTAGTATAAAAAAAGGTATCCTATGCGTTTAAAAAAAAAACGTTTTCCTATGAGTATATCCTTGACATAAGAATCTCATCACGAAATCATGCCAATCTAACGATTTTGACAGCTCAAAGTGTACAATTATTAAACGGATTATAACTGCTTACCATCAGGAGGGTTACACCTATTTTTAAGTATAAATAAATAAGAGAGATAGGGCACAATACTAGTGAGCAAGCCCGACTGGGGAATTACCTCCACCTTACAGAAGAAACATATTCCTATTTCAGGGACACTCTCATCTTTAAGCTCTGGTGTGAAAAAATTGGTTGGCAACATGCAATTACCTTATACCTTACCAAATAACTACACACAGTTTGTCTTTTGCTGTGGCTTTTAGGATGGAGTATCCCTGAGATAGGAAAACGTGTTTTTCAAAATGCATCCCTGAATATGCGCTGGAGACCTGCTCCTCTAGATAAGTGGCATAAAAGGTAGTCGAATCGAAAAGTCAACGAAGCAAATATATGGGATTTGACATAAGTTTACGATCTAATGTCGTAAACTTACGTCAAATCCCATACATTTGTTTTTTTGGCGTTTCGATTCGACTACCGTTTACTAACAAGTAAAAAAAAAAGCTGTGGTGTAAATAAATTGGTAGGCAGCATGCAATTGATATATCTGGTATTGCAAGCGTCTATAGGCCACAGTAACCGCTTTACATCAGCTTGTGTGCCATCCAAGTAATATAACAAAAAAATGTTCCTAAATTTATTTTGCACAACACACAATGACATTTAAGTTTTATCACTGAAAAGGATACTCTGTCTAGCCAGAAGACAAGGACAGATTCCCGCATTAAGCCCGTCGTCTCACACAGATCTTGACATATGGAACACGACTAGAAAAATCACAGAATCTAGAATAGCCGCAAAATTTAATGCTAAACTTGAATATCTTGGTTTCGTTGAAGGACGACATGAGACGAGGGGTAATATTTATTTGGAAGAACCCTAATTTGTGAAAATGTTAAAGTGAATTTCAAGAAAAAACGGTCTGTAAGCAAAATTTAAATAAGATCTAGATAATATACTTTTCTAATATGTGTTAGAAAAGTATATAATGGACTGCCTTGATGGTCCAGTGGCCGCAGTATGCGCCTGCTGTGCACGAGGTTGTGAGTTCGATTCCCGCACAGGATAAAACTTGTTCTGAGTCTGGGTGTAATTTGTGTCCGTTAATTGTATGTTTGTAAAGTCCCCCGCGACACAGAGCTTGTTCTCTAGTGCGGGAGTTGTCTTTTTTAAAGAAAGGAAAAAAAATAGTTAATGACTAATCTGGTGAGTAGTTCAGATTGCCCAAATAGACTTCTGTCGTGATCCAACGACAGTTAAATCGACGGACTGTTGTCGGGTCCTGCGAAACACGACGATGCTCATATAAAAAAACACTATACTTGCCGTGCAGTAGCCTAAGTTACTCCTTATAAGATTAGATACCTATCAGTGAAAGTCCTCTCAAATTCGGTCTAGCTGTTTCGGAGATTAGCCAGAACAGACAAAAAAATTTTTTTTTGTGTTCCAAGTGCAGTACTCATAACAATATGAATTTAGTAATAAACTGTTATTTTGCCATTACAAACAGATACTTCAATTTCATTTATTTGTTTGGATAATATTCTAGAAAGATGCTTTAGAATAATATCATGTAATACATTCTTTTAAACTTTGTACACATATTATTATCCTACTAATATTATAAACGCGCAAGTTTGTAAGTATGCATGGATGGATGTTTGTTACTTTTTCACGTAAAAACTACTGAACGGATCTTAATGAAATTTGAAAAAGATATTGAATCATCAAGTTTTTTGTAATAAAGTACTTAAACGCTAATAAAAATGTTTTACGATGTTTTTCGAGTACTGTCTGAGCTAGTCATTGAATTATGTGTTCAATCTTCAATTGTACAAAGAGATACATGATGTCGTAATATGTCAGTCATGCTGTTTAAGAGTTTTCTAATGTAATGTGAAGGTTACCAGCTGGCTTGGTAATGCAGTAAAGGTGTGTCTACACATTGAGTGACAAGAGCGCGGCATTCAAACGCGGCGATAGCAGAGTCGTTTGCGCGCGACAGAACTTCAACCACAGCGAGTCTGCCATACATATTTATAATTTGATTTAGAATTAAAAGATCTCGCTTTATTTTATAAATATATTATTATGTGACCAGTATTTATCATATTTCACTATTCATATCAGTCACTGCTAATTCGGGGAAACTCTTTACGAATCCTTACTAATATTATAGATGTGAAAGTTTGTGAGAATGGATGGATGGATATTTGTTAGTCTTTCACGTAAAAACTACTGAATGGATCGGGATGAAATTTGGCACAGAGATAGATTATGGTCTGGAATAACACATAGGCTACTTTTTGCAGCGATAACCGACATCCACGAGGGCGGAGCCGCGGGCAACAGCTAGTAAATAATATTATTATATACCGTTACCGTTCCTCGAAGTACCTTGTTTATAAGACAAGCGCCGTTGTTTGAGAAACTTCTAACATGAAATACATCGATCCAATTACTGTTCAAAAACACGATGTAAAGTTGTGAAAAATTCAAACAAAACCGCTACAATGAAGCCATAAACAAAAAGTTCTTATTTTTAATATTTCACAGCGTCACAACTTTATCGTCACAAATCACAACTTAGCACATATGACGGCGGCAAAATTACTAAAGAAAGAGAAATAAAATATTTTAGGAGAGGCAGGGCAGCAAACCAGTAATAACATCCATGGTGGAGGTGATAGAATATCTCAGTCAAATAACTATACACAGTGCTCTGTGGATATGTTTCTATGCGTGAGTACAGATCTCCATAATATGTATATCACAAAGCTGGCTTTATAAATGTTTGGGTCCTAGTCATAGTCCATTGGGAAAGCCATCCGACAAGACCGTACAACAATTAGTTTAGTATTACTGCTTTGTAAGGCACCGAGAGATTACGCTACGATTTTAGAAAATTTAATGGTCACCAATCTATGGGTATAATTTGTGTCCGTTGATTATATGTTTGTAATGTCCCCCGCGATACAGCGCTTGTTCTCTAATGCGGAAGTTGTCTTTTTAAAAGTGAAAGAAAAAAAGCATCTACTAACTGACCACGGCAAAGTTATTTAAGCTCGCAGATTTTTAGAAATTTGCATGCTATCTTTAATGGCTAAATGGGCTTGCACTTAATATTGTATTGTAACTATGTAACACCACATTATGTACCTACCCCACTTACAGCAAATAAATAATTTGAATTTGAATTTGAATTAAAAGATAATTAGCTACGAGCGATTGAGTAAGACGTTGTTAAAATAATCAATTCTCCGCGCAATGACGGTAAACGATTCGACATTGTGACAGAAATAGGCGCACGGGCAAGTGTTTATGTGCATACTTTTGGAGTTAATAGGTTAGTCTATATACGTTCCAGACAAACGACGAGACGGAATTATCGTCGACAATGTGTATCTTGTAAACTTACTGTTTTATGTGGAAGTTAACAGTTATCACAAAATTTTACTCTTAAATAGATTATACTTTTAATAATCTTAAATCTTCTTTTCTATCCGTATCACTCTTGACAGAGTGGTCGTGGTCATCACTTCAAGTGTTAGTGGCAAGCTTAAAAACGCGCCACCACTCTTCTCTAATGGCCGTCTTCCTCGTTCATTCATGCAGTGATGATGAGCCATTTACTGCCGCTTTTATTTAGTCAGTCCTCCTCATAGGCGACCTTCCACGTGGCCTGGTACCCTCAACCTTTCCCTGGACCACAAGTCACACCTCTCATAGCCACCTCTCCTCGGCAGCATACGTGACCAAAAAAGGTGAGGATACGAGACTGTACCAAAGATGACAAACGATGCTTGATGCTGAGTTCACGAAGTCAAGTCAAAGAAATCTTAAATAGGAAAACGAAAAGCGGACCAAAGCAGTCACAGAATGGTAGCTGCGAAACAAAAGAAAATTGTCAAACAGAACACCAGCTTAGTGGTTAGACGACATAAAAAGGACGGCGAGAACCAATGGATGAGGCTTGGCACATGACCGGAACAGATGGCACGTAAAAGAGAAGACCAGCAAGCGGGCGGATAAGAGAAGAAAAGAAGATGACGTTTTATAACTTGAAATAGATCATTCTGATGACGTCCACTATTGATTGTATAGGCCCCATATATTTTTCCCACAGTTGCCGGTCTTAAGGTGCTTGCATCCTCTTTCATGTGTTCTTTCATCCATTCACTTACAAGGAGGTAGACCTACGCTGCGTTTTTCGTGAACGTAGTCAACACTCTGAGACCCTTTCTTCCCTTTCAGCTTTCGGTTTGTCGAGCGATGTGGCCTACCTATTGCCGCTTACCAAAGTTACCGATAAGTAACTTTAGTACATTTAGTACATCTGCGGATTTCCACATATAGCACTTTGAGCTCTCTCCAAAGCTTGATGAGCGACTTTGAGTTTATTAAGAAGTAAAATATCACATTTCTGTACTGGCAAAATTTACTGGTTGTAGAACTTCAAGCGAAGATTGCTGCGGCTGCGAGATTGATAATTGTTCAGAAAGTGAAGCAAATTTAAATCTCGCATTTATATCAGAAATGTGGACAAAAACTTTAAACATTATAAATTTAATAACAACAAGATTAAAAATAAATATTTATGTAATAAATATATTAAACAAATTGATGCTATTATAAAATTGGTACGCTTAGAAACAATTACTATATTAAAATTTTAATATCTTCGATGCGCTGAAACTGTGAACTCGTAAACTTGAGTTATTATTATGTTAGATGTGTTGTAATCCGGCGAACTGTTTGCAGCTTAATATACGCTACAAGTTGCCATTAATGACAACAGCAATAATTTAAAATGTTTTACGTACGGTGTTACCCGTTGAAAACTATCACTATAATAATAAATCTCGATATATTATTATTATCACTCTCGCGGGGTGCTGTCAGCACTTCACAGATTTTCGAACGCAAAAGCAAATGCCAATTTTATTTGTTAAGGTGCTTAGTGGTAATGTCAATTGAAATTGTTTTCTTTCTTTCATCTTCGTTCTTTTATGACAGAGAGTGACCTTCTTCCTATATATATAAGCTCTTTTAATTGCAGAGAGTGAGCCGCAAATTGTTTGACTAGTACGGGGCTGGCATGCAACGTCTGTGAACGCTCGTAAATGTGAGTTATTTGATTTTAGTGCTGACGCGCTTTAAAACGAATTGACTCCAGTTCTCATTGTTAAATCACATGCCTGTTATTGAAAGTACGATATGTGAGAGAAATGTGAGAATAGATTTAAAGCTAACGATGTCTGTCACATAAATCATCATCTCAGCCGAACGACTTCCACTGCTGGACATTCCTTTTTCAAGAATTTCCACAGCTTCCAATCTATAGCTGACCTTGTCCATTGGCTGCCCAATTTTGTTTAACACAATGCTCCAATAATATTTTTCAGGCTAGGTGGAGTGACGATCTCTCGATACGAGAAGCCGAGGAACGTGCCAAGTGACGTGCACTAGGGGAGGTCTGTGTCTAGCAGTGGACAGAATGAAGATGATTCAAGGGCTATTACGACAGTCATTCTAAAGGCCCAAGCTCGGTCTTCGGGTAACGCAGATAAAGTGAGTTTAATTATAATAAGCTCCTTGCATACTACATCCTTACTAATATTATAAATGTGAAAGTTTGTAAGTATGGATGAATGGATGGATGTTTGTTACTCTTTCACGTAAAAACTACTGAACGGATCTGAATGAAATTTGGCACAGAGATAGATTATGGTCCTGAATAACACATAGGCTACTTTTTACAGCGATAATCAACATCCACGCGGAACCGCGGGCAACAGCTAGTATTATTATAAATGCAAATGTAACTCTGTTTGTTTGTTACCATTTCACGACTAAACGGCTGAACGAATCTTAATGAAATTTAGTCAGGAGATAGATGGTATCCTGGAAAAGGATATAGAGCACTTTTTACCATGATAACGAACGTCCACAGGGGTGAAGTCACAGGCGTGAGCTAGATTTATATAAATTAAATTGAAATAGCAGTCTCTTGCATATATGTAGATCTTGCGAGTATTGCCCAAGAGATGGAGCGTCTGAGGTTCTTCCAGAAAGGAGTTATAATGTTTTTAAAGGGTCAGCAATGCGCAAAAGTTGCAAACCTCCATTGGCTACGGTAACTGCTTACCATACATAACCAAGTATAAATAATGTTTTTATCAAAATGGAATTGGTGTACAATAAAGATTTTTTCTATTCTATTCTACCATCAGGCGGGCCGTATGCTTGTTTGCCGCCTTGGTAGTATAAAAAATTGTACAATTTTTATTCTCAATTATAATATTCTTAGCTAACGAGCCAGAAATATCTGCTCTAAGTGCCTATAAATAAATACGCAATATTTCTTATTTCAAACTGAATTGAAACTTTTATTTTTGTACTTTTTATGAGTTTACGTCTGTTTTCAAATCAGTTACAAACTTGCAAAGTGAATAGCAATACTGAATCAATCGCGGCCGTTAACTTTCAATGAGTTTGAACTCAATTTAGAAATCATATCGGTACTCGATAAATTCGTAATATGCTTTGGTAAAGAAAAGTTGGACTTCTGAATCTACAAATTGTAAGTACCTATCTCTATTGAATCCTTACTAATATTATAAATGTGAAAGTTTGTAAGAATGGATGAATGGATGGATGGATGTTTGTTACTCTTTCACGTAAAAACTACAGAACGGATCTGGATGAAATTTGGCACAGAGATAGATAATATGGTCTGGAATAACATATAGGCTACTTTTGCAGCGATAACCGACATCCACGAGGGCGGAGCTGCGGGCAACAGCTAGTCAATCTATAAAGATTAGAATCTAATAACAATTTAAATTATCTACAAAGACATTAATATTGACGTTGCAGCCGCGAAGTGCGATAAGGACATCAGGGGCTGGACCATGATGTCCTTTACAGCGATTTTTTTATACTACTCTGGTGGCAAATAAGCATATGGCTCGTGTGATGTTAAGCAGTTACCGTAGCCTATGGACGTTTGCAATACTAGAGAATACATTACACCAGGGGTTTAAGATGGAGTATCCCTGGGATAAGAATACGTTTATTTCAAAACACATCCCTAAATGAGCGCTAGAGACCTGTACTCACACACAGGAATAAAACTACACCGCTGTGTGTAGTTATTTGACTATGGTTTCCTGTACGATGGAGGTCCTTTCCCAGTCAGGCTTGCTTGCTAGTATCGTACCCTACCTCTCTTAATTATTTATTGCCGATCTTCTTTTAGTAAGGGTCTTGACACAGATCCATCTCATCCAAAAGATGTCTACTGCTGAACGCAGGCCTCCGCCAAAGTTTTCCACATCACTCGATCCTGAGCTGACCTTGTCCATCGATTGCCCGCAACCTTTACTATAGTCTATTTCACATAGCTTGGGTACTGTGACGTTTGACATTTTACGATAAAGATAAAAATAAAATGAATCTTTAACCAATTGGCTAATTGAATGATCAAGAGCCTAGAGTATTCAAATGATAGGTTTTAATTTGACTGCCTCGGTGGTCCAGTGGCCGCAGTATGCGACTGCTGTGCACGAGGTTGTGGGTTCGATTCCCACACAGGACAAAACTTTGTGTGACCCACAAAGAATTGTTCTGAGTCTGGGTGTAATTTGTGTCCGTTAATTGTATGTTTGTAAAGTCCCCCGCGACACAGAGTTTGTTCTCTAGTGCGGGAGTTGTCTTTTTAAAAAGGAAAAACAAAGAAAAAAAAAATCGTCTTTGATTTTCATTGATATTTATCTGCAAATTTCAAACTTCACAGTACCAATGTTATGTGAAATAGACTATATGTGGTCGGACCACCTTGTTGGAGGTCTGTCCGTACTGCGTTTTTCAGTTCGTCGCCAGTCTAGAAAACACAAAAAAAAAAACCATGCGGGGCAGTCTTTGGGGACTGCCGATAGAAGTGAAAACTGAGTAGGTAATTTGTGAATTGTATCGTTTAGCTATCAGATTGTTATTTTTGAATATGGAAATTGTTATGTGACGAAGACGCGAGTTCCATGATTTTTGTTCACTCAAAAAAACATTTTCTTTTATCTTTATCGTAAAATGTTAAACGTCACAGTACCAATGTTATGTGAAATAGACTATAGGTGGTCGGACCACCTTGTTGGAGGTCTGTCCGTACTGCGTTTTTCCTGTCTGCACCAATGACCATCGGTATTGTGAGCTATGTACCCTACCCGTTCACAGACTAAATCCAGTCAACATAAACTTTATACTCCTAAGTATTTAGTTCATACGCATAAATATTATGAGTAGCGCCCGTTTATTTGGCTTTATGATGTGTCTGAACAAACATTTATATTATAGCTGAGTAAATCCAGCAATCGTGTAAAACATCCTGCTTAATATTATTAACGCAAATCTTATACTCCTTCATGCAAAATTTACTTCTTCTCATCGTTTAGTTACGGGCCAATTTGGTGACAGAGTTATTTTGATCGCCCAAATTTAGGCCCCGACTGTTAGCATTCAGGGCTGACTTTTAACGAGCTATCCGAAGCACTGAGACTTTCAAATGAAATACCACTATGCCATCACCCATCTATAGGGTTACTAGGTCCTTGGTAGCCTATTAGATTATTATTTTTTTACATAGAAAGCGTTTTGTGTTCCATGAATTTAAATCACCGCAAAAAGTTTGAATATGGAAAGCGTTCTGTGACGATGACGCGAGTTCCATGATTTTTGTTCACCCAAAAAGTGCTCAATGCGCCTAAAGAAGTTTTCAGTTTTCACTTCAATAACCTTTGCAATCTCAGCTCTGTTGCTGATAACAATAGTAGGTATACCAAGGCCTGATCAGAAAATCAGCGCTGCAGTATAAAATGCCGCAGCACAGAGCTGAGATTGGGACCTTTTCTGACATCACACAGGATATACCTACTTATATATATCTTTTTTATGTTCTAAGCGTTATTTGTGTTGCTATTATGTGTCCATCTTATGTCTACCATCTGTTATCCTGTGTATGTTCGAATAAATGCTTTCTTTCTTTCTTTCTATACAGGCTAACACGGACGAAATCGCGGGTCAAAACTAGTAATACATAAACATTATAATAAGTCTGTTCTTGACGTTATTATTTATTCTTACGACCGAAATTCTCATGTGCAGTATGGTAGGAATGCCGCTAATGACTTTTTGGCTAACTTCGCCAATTATGATTTAAACTTTCTGGTTGAGAAATGCAGAATTTATTGAGACAAGTTAAATTTACCTGTTATATAAACTCAAACTCAAAATTCATTTATTCATTTAGGTTACAAAGTAACACTTATGAAGGTCATAAATTATGAATAAGCCAAAAAGATGATGGCAGCAAAATTTTCTTACGGCTAGTTCACTAACGTGGAGCCTTGAGAAGAACTAGCAAGAAACTCAGGCCACTCTTTTTAATCGCCAGATAGTTACAATCTTTTGTAAAATTCAAGTGTGATAGCATGCAGTCAAAACACGATACTTACTTTATTGATAAAACAAGATAAATTGGTAAAACTTGAACCTTGATGCCATTACATCCTTACAAATATTATAAATGTAAAAGTTTGTAAGAATGGATTGATGGATATATAGATGGATGGATGTATAGATGGATGGATGGACGGATGTTTGTTACTCTTTCACGTAAAAACTACTAAACGGATCTGGATGAAATTTGGCACAGAGATAGATTATGATCTGGAATAACACATAGGCTTATTTCGTGCAGCGATATCCGACATCCACGCGGGCGGAGCCGCGGGCAACAGCTAGTAATAATTATAAACGTTTCACTGCAAATGTACAAGAATGTAGTGTTATACTACTGTCTTATACACAGAAATTTCTGTGGTCTTATACATGCAGTGAAACTATTTTTTACACTACTTAGGTGGCAAGCACGCAAACAGCCTGCCTTATGTTAAGCAGTTACCGTAGCCTATGGATGCTTTTAAAAAAATGAGTCGGTAACACGCATTATGATACTGCTGGTATTTTTGACCAGTGGCCTGTACTATTAAGTATGTATTCTGTGTCAGGGGTATCACTTGCGTGTTGCCAACCCATTTTTTTACATCAGGGCTTTATGATGGAGTTTCCCTGAGATACAAAAAGTTTTTTCTATAACGCATTCCTAAATGAGCGCTTGAGACCTGTACTCACACAGGAACACAATTATACCGCTTGTGTGTAGTTATTTGGCTGTGGTCTTATGTAAGGTCCTTCCCCAGTCGGGCTTGCTCGCTAGTAGTATTGCCACCCAGGATCGAACTCACACCTCTTGCGAAAATTTAACTTATTTATTTTAAAATCTGTACAATTTAACCATTGATATATAAAGAGTAAGATAGAATAAACTGCCAAGCATCTAAATAACTATTAATTTATATACGTGTGGTGTGTTGCACTTTACTTTTCATCGGCAATGTTTACACAGTAACTAATGGCTTCCAACGTTTCAAGCAATAAAAATATCATCCTACACACGTAAGGGGAGAAATAGGGGTGTAGGTGTGCTGAGAAATAGGGATGGGACGAAGAAAGTTTCACGATCAACCTATGCATGCTTGCAATAGCCTGGGTTTCGTTCGTGGGTTGCCGACGCTGAAGCTTTGTAACCAGAATTTTGGGTTTAATTTATAGGTAACCCTCGTACGCTAAAAACCTATACTCAGCGCCGCTCCTAGGCACTGTAAAAATGCCTCCTTATTATAGTTATCATTAAATTTGTCATAATTTTGTTCTCTTATTTAAAACAAATATCCTATTTATTTTAATTTAAAGAAGTTTTCACCACGATGGTAGAGGCGGCAATATTCAGAGCGTAAGAGAAATAATCATTCTCATTGTTAAAAAAAGTGTATTTTTTTCTCTAACGCTCCGAATTTTGAGGCTGCTGGAAAAATGCCGCTCTGGGCGCCAAAGTAAATCCAGGGCTGTTCATGTGTAGGAATCTATCTAAACCACTGCATTTACACGCAAATGCATAGATTTGCAACGTTTGAATAACTGCAAAAGAAAATAATAGAGTTTGCATAACATTTAACTCGGTGTAAAATTACGTAGTGTGTAAAGCTTAGGACCATTATTGCTTTACATCGCAACTCCATTGCGTTTGAAAGTTTCAAAAGCGACGCACGCGCCGTAAGCAAAGGGTTGCCGTTACAAGACACAATTTTTCTTTATTTATGACCAGCTGTTGTCCGCGGCTCCGCCCGCGTGGATGTCGGTTATAGCTGTAAAAAGTAGCCTATGTGTTATTCTAGGTCATAACCCATCTCTGTACCCTGTAAATTTCATCCAGATCCGTTCAGTAGTTTTTACGTGAAAGAGTAACAAACATCCATCCATCCATCCATACTTACAAACTTTCGCGTTTATAATATTAGTAGGATTATGTATTGTATGTTGTGAAGAGGATTCAATACAAGCCCTGTGTCGTGCGGGTCTTTACAAAGTACACCAAGATTCGGAACAACCATTTATGGATTACACCAATTTTTATCCAGTGTGGGGATCGAACTAGCATTGGTAAACGGCGAGTTAACCACGCAGTCTTACTGCCTCAATCGTAGCCTAATAGTCAAATTTATAACACACGTTTTACCGACTACCCAGCATCCCTAACTGTGTTATCTGACAGTGATCAATGCCAATGTCGCCCAAGTTCACGACCATGTCTGACGATCATCAATCATATCTGAATAAACACATTTCTGGCTTCCTTCCTTCGTGATCGATATCGCTTGTTCCTGATATGTATACACTTGTGAAATTTTATACGGGGGTAAGGGTTCTTTTACACACGCCAACGATGGCTGTACAGCCCCTCTAGACAAGTGGTATAAGTGGCATTGTCGAATCGAAAAGTCAAAAAATAAAATGTAAGGGATTTGACGTAAGTTTACGATATTATATCGTAGATTTACGTCAAATTCCATACATTTTCTTTTTTGACTTTGGCTGTACAGCCCCTCTAGATAAGTGGCATAAGCGATAGTCGAATCGAAAAGTCAAAAAAGAAAATGTATGGGATTTGACGTAAGTTAACGACATTAAATCGTAGACTCACGTCAAATTCCATACATTTTATTTTTTGACTGAGGCTCAGGGCCGCTATATGAAGATTAATTTTAGGAAAACTTATGTATGAATTTGTGTGATATATATTTTTATTATTATGCTCAAAAAGCGGTTGTGGCTGAGTAGGAAAGTAACCGAGAAGCACGCAAGACGTTCGAGTTCGATCTTGCGTGGCAGTACCAATGTGAATTTCATTAAATTAAATAATTCACCATCTGCTAACGGTGAAGGAAAACATCGTGAGGAAACCCACATGTCTTAGAAGTAATTCTAAAGACAGACATGTCAGATTTACCAACCCGCATTAGGCTAGACTGTGTGAATAAACCTGAATAAGCCTGAACCCTCTCTCTCTCTTGATAGAGGAGAGGAGACCCGTGCCCAGCAGTGCGACACATATGGGTTGCTATTATTTTTATTATTATGCTCGGAGTTTCCCTGCAAGATCGAATCAAAAGCGAGGAGATTCCGTCCGATAATATCCGAGAACCAAAGTGACCGACATAGCTTTAAGAAAAGCTTTAATTAAGTAATGATTTTCTTAAAAAACTAATTTTCAGATAGCGGCTCTGAGCCTCTAGACAAATGTCATAAGCGATAGTCGAAACGAAAAGTCAAAAAAGAAAATGTATGGGATTTGACGTAAGTTTACGACTTTCTATCGTAGACTTATGTCAAATCCCATACATTTTATTTTTTGACTTTTCGATTCGACTATCGCTTATGCCACTTGTCTAGAGGCTCTGTACAGCCATCTCAGCGAGCTAGGTCAAAGCTACGCTATGAAACAGCTACAAAAATAGCTCCGTCATTACCGTACTGATAGATTCTTAATTGTAATTGTTGATTTTTTGTTTTTTGTTTCCTCATTGAATCCGATACTTTGTTTATTTTACATACATACATATCATCACGCCTGTGTCCCAGTAAGGTAGGCAGAGACAATGGTACGCCACTTGCTTCGATCCAAACATACTTCCTTCGCCTCCTCTACATTCATCAACCTCTTCATGATGATTTTAATAACTTAAATTTCTTTTAGTATGGTGTGTTGATTCCGTACCATTTTGTTACCTACCTGAAATTGTAAATATTATACTCTGGCGATTAAAAACTGTGGTCAGAGTTTCTTGCCAATTGTTCTCAAAGCCCTACCCTTGTCGCGAATTGACTAGAAAATAATATGCTGATATTTGTTTATTTTAATTTTTTGATGAAGAGTACATTTCGTTTGCGCAAATCAAAAGTTTATAATATGCTTGCATTCATAAACATCACGCCCGCTTCCCATTGGAGTAGGCAAAGACTATGGTTTGCCAATTATACAAGGAAATAAATGCAATACTATACTATAATTTATAATAATACTAGGGGTCGCCCGCGACTTCGTCCGTGTTGTTATTTGGATATTTTCCCCGATTTCGCAACGTATCTCACTACTGCTCCGCTCCTATTGATCATAGCGTGATGTTATATAGCCTAAAGCCTTCCTGGATAAATGCGCTATTTAACAAGATTTTTTCTAATCGAACCAGTACTTTCTGAGATTAGCGCGTTCAACCAAACAAACAAACTCTTCAGCTTTATAATATTAAGTAAAGATTTAATAAGCCAAACTTTCGCATTGCACAATATTTTAAATAGATACCAAAATAAATTCAGATAACTCGAGTCCCAAGAAACATTCTAAATTAATGCGTCATAACTTTCCAAATATATTTATAGATAGATTTACACAAACATACACACATATTAAATGTGTGAACGCGTTTGAATGACACTGTTCTGAATTAGTTTAGTAGATTAGAGATACAAAAACAAATAAACGTAGGAAACATAAATCACAATAAAGAAAAACTAGAAAAATACTAGCCCCGTCTGTTTGCTGGTTTTACAGTTTAGTAATTAAAGTTTGGAGGTTCATAAAAGTGATGTTTAACCGGCCGGCGGATTCTCTTAGAAACAGCGATGGCAAACTGACAGTTGTGATCGCAAACTGACAGTTGTGATTGCTCGGTGACGGCACAACCTCGGTTTTTGCTCTTACGGAATATCTATTTTCAATCTGCCAGAATTTGCTCGGTTTTTGCGGTGGCACGGTTTTTGCTCGTACGGAATACCCCTACGGATATATTGTTATCACCCTCTTAACATGCAAAAAGAGTAGTATTTGCATTGACAAACAAGCATATAGCCGCAGCCACCGTAGCCTATAGACGCTTGCAATAACAGAGGTATCACCCGCGCGTTGCCGACCCTCTTTTTACACCTGACCCTCTAGACAACTGGCATAAACGGTAGTCGAATCAAAAGTCAAAAAGAAAATGTATGGGGTTTGACATAAGTATACGACGTTATATCGTAAACTTACGTCAAACCCAATACGTTTTAACTTTTCGATTCGACTACCGTTTATGCCACTTGTATAGAGTGGCAGAGCTTTTAGATGGAGTAAATCTTCTTATATATAAAAATTTATCCCTATTTTCCTTTGTCACGACGTCACGCGTGAACGGCTGGACCAATTTCAGTAATTCTTTTTTTGTTATGTTTGTTATTGTCAGGAGAAAGTTCTAAGTTCTAAAAAAGTTCTAAAATTTAAGCCGGTTCAAAGTTCGCCGGGTCAGCTACTACTGTATAAAAATATCGTTTTCATTACAACATAACACAAAACTCTGGTTTTACAAGATCTAGGATAGACAACGCGCAAAAAATGCTCCTGGTATGGCTGGTAATACCAGTGTCCATAGGCTACGGTAACTGCTTACCAACAGGCGGGCCGTATACTTGTTTGTCACCATTGCAGTATAAAAAATAATAATCAATCGATATATTCAGGAAACTATATACTTTACAAACAAACATTATGACAAACTCAGGGTGACATTGAATAAGCCACAAACATAGACAATAAAAGATATAACGACGTTGTTAATGGTTTATTTTATTTGTTAATACATCAAAAAGGCTTGAACCAAAAGAATATAATGTTTTTATTATTGCTACTAAAGAAACTGTGTTTATAATATGCAAGCAATTATGTGCCTTATGCAGTTGTAATACAGTTGAAGTACAACATGATATGTGATTTGTATTTAATGTGGATATGGTGACCATGTTTGAACATAGTTTCAATCTATATTATTAAAGTTTGGATGGATGGATGGATGGTTGTAAGATCTGTATAAAATTTGGCACAGTGATACATTATAGTCTGGAATAACACATAGGCTACTTTGTATTCCGGAAAAGTCATTGTTTCCGTGGATTGCACTCACAGACGAAGCCGCAGGCAGACCCTAGTATTACATAATTTAAATGACGTCATGTATGGTTATATTAATTAAGTGGTTACCACATAATTTATGTTGTGGCATAGTTAAGGTTCTACCCCATATGGAGCAAAAATTTGTGTGATCCACAAGCAGTTGTTCCGACTCCGGCAGGGGTATTCCGTAAGAGCAAAAACCGAGCCACCGCAAAAACCGAGCAAAATCTGGCTGTCAGATTGAAAATTGGTATTCCGTAGGAGCCCTTTTTGACGTTTAGTCAATAGATTGTGCCGTCACCGAGCAATCACAACTGTCAGTTTGCGATCACAATTGTCAGTTTGCCATCGCTGTTTCTGAGAGAACGGCGGGTTTGCTTTGAGTAAGTGAATTTTACATTTGTAAAGTCCTGTAGGACTTTACAAACTCATTACAATCATATCACTCAGATATAATAGGTAGCTTTTTACCAGTCAAACCCTTTCTTTCTAATTGTGTCGGTTTACGGTTCCAATAGACTTTGACAATGAGAAAAATGAGAGTGCACAATAACACAGCAGTGAATGTACCTGTGCACCTGTGTGTGCACACATATTGTGTACTACATTTCCTGCACAATTGGCTAATCTCTTTTGTTATTGGCCGTCATAACCGAAACAGTAAACCCTGGTGTTACTGACTTTTAGGTCAGAGTGATGCTTTAGGTATTGCAATCGCTCATAGTCTTCGGTAACTCCTTATAATCAGGCGGGCCGAATATTTTTTTGCCGCTTAAATAGTAAAAAGAATCGGTATGGATGGCAGAGGGCTATATTATTCTCATACAATCTTCAATAGAGTAATTTATATTAACTCTAAATCACCCATAATTTACATGCAGTAAACATACTTAAACTGAACCCAAAAACATCAAAGTTAAAACAATTACTTAATAAATAACGACCTAAGTTGGTAACATATCGTTTTAGTAACTGTATAATTCATTCAAAGGCCTAACTTAAGTCTAATCTTAAGTAAAGCCGTCCACGATGACATTACAATCAATTAATGACCAGCAAGAATGTCCCAAACAGAGGTCGGTCGGACCTTATAGCGATTTGTTTTCGATTGAAATTTAAAATTCGTAAGATTTTACCCTTATGTAATAAATTTGGATTTCTAAGCCCATAATTACCATTACGTCGTTATAGCGATTCGTTTTGGATAATATATGAATCTGAATTTAGAATTAAGATCGACTATAAATCGCTTTAACCCAGATAAGCCTGAAACTATTTTTTTCTGAAAATTTTGGAAATAATTGTTTTGTTCGATTATATTGGCCTTAAGTAACATAAAAAAAATCCTAAAAAAAATATCGCCTGTAAGGTTTTCAGGAAAATTGCCGTCCTATATATAGGACAGTAGGATAATAGCTAACTAAAAAGTTTGTTAGACGAAAGATTATATAATCATTGCCGGGTTGGTTTAGTGCTCGTTAGGTGCGATTGCAGATCACGAGGTTCTAGGTTCGATTTCTGGGTCGAGTCAAATATCGATATTGGGTTTTTCTGTTACGAAATTTATAATAGATACCCGAAGAATGGCAATTAGTTGTGTCTGCATCCCTATGCCTCGGAAAGCACTTATGCTTGATGTTTCTCCGGTCCTGTCAGATTACCGTCCTATCGAACTATGAGGAAAGGGAATAAAGAGTGTACCTGTATTTGCACACACACTTGTGCACTAAAATATTTCCCGCACAAATGTCGTATCCGTTAAAATTATGTACTTATATAACATTGACAGCGTCGTCTTTGTTCAGGTTGAGGAATAACTAAATGATAGATTGTATATTTCTGACTATCTGCATATTATTTTTGGGAGGGTCAGCGTAACCGTCTTTTCTATATGCGGCCCTGCAGCCATGCCTACCTAAACCACAATAAGGCCTTCGTCTACGCTGCAATGATCATTGAGAGACGAAAAGTGCCCAAAACTTTACATGCAATAATGTTACTATAACGAATGGGCATATTATTTGTCTGTTTATCTTACAGATTCAGGCAATAGTTGATTCGTAAGTAACGAATAATAAACTCAAACCTATCCTTAGTGACTAATGAGTAAGTAACTAACTCGTAGTGAATAACTTGTTCCTCGGACCAGGAGAGTTTTCCTAATATACAAGTAACATTCCAATGAACCACGTTATATTCTCGAAAGTTATATCTCAAAGCAAAATTAAAATTTGCATTGTTTCCTATAATCCTCTTTATCATCAGAAATATTTGCCAAAGCATCCAAAATTTCATGCGTAGCGCAAGGGTTGCCTACAAAATTACTTACATGTATTAGCCTACTGTCCTATATGTAGACCACCACTATTTGTATCGAATTATATCCAATACCCAACTTCTTACGTCTACAAAGACTTTGTTAATAGTAAATAAAAGGTTACCGACAACATATAAACACAGAAAAATAACGGTAACTTAGAAATTTTAACATTTTATCTATACCTGTAATCTGATATTCTGTAACTCTCTTTTATTGCACACTTTTCAATGCAATATTATATGAAAGTCTCAATATAACTATATTTTTTAATTTTTGTTACAAAAGTACATAGGTTTGAAATTACTAATCACAAAAATAAAAAATAATATTTTAAGTAAATAATCTGTAATATTTTTTTATTTGTACCGTACTACATATAGGACGGTAGGTTTATCTGGGTTAAGGTAGGTACAGCCCTTTGTCTCCATTGCTCATTTTGGCATGCGATTTTCTTGTTAGAAGGTTTTAGGTCAACAAAACGCGGATTATGGCTCCGGCATTGCTAGCGTCTTTTGGGATTTGGTATGGTGGTAACTGCTTACCATCAAGCGGGCCATACGCTGCGTTGATCATGGTTTCACTTAGACCTGATCAGAAAATCAGGTCTGCAGCATAAAATGCCGCAGCCCAGAGCTGAGATAACTTTTGTGTTCTAATTATGTGGCTATTTATTGTATTCTATTTGTTTTTTTTTTATTGGAACATACACAGGATAACTTCTGTGTATGTTCCAATAAATGCTTTTCTTTTATATTTCTTTCTTTCTCTACCTAAGTAATATGAAAAAATACTTTTGAGTAGCGTCGTGAACGATGGACATTAAACATTAAGGGCTTTAACTTCAATAGTTTTAATAGCGGGACTAGCTTACTAACAGACAGGAAAGTCTCGACAATGAAGTAAATATATGGAGTACCTACTCGTAACCTAGCTATAAAATATTATAATGGTTAGATTAGTAAATATGTGTTCGACCATATCTAAACTTAATAAATAGGAAAGATTAGATTTTTTGTTCGTTTCTTTGTAACCTTTTCACTCAAAAACTACTAGACCGATTTTAAAAATTATTTCACCATTACGAGAGGTAGGGCACCATACTAGCGAGCATGCCCGACCGGGGAAGGACCTTTGCCTTACAGAAGACCACAGCCAAATAACTACACAAAGCGGTGTAGTTGTGTTCCTGTGTGTGAGTTCAGGTGTCCAGCGCTCATTTAGAGATGCGTTTTGAAAGAAACGTATTCCTATCCCAGTGATATCCCGTCTTAAAGCCCAGGTGTGAAAAAAAATTTGGCGACCCGCAAGCGATACTTCTGGTATTGCAGGCGTCCAAAGGCTACGGTAACTATTTAACATCAGGCGCAGTTAGAGCTTGTTTTTAAAATTTTAAGATACATACCAATTGAAGTAACTAGTCAGGTAATTACAATAACTGAATGCAACAAGAGAATAACAAAAAAAGAGTGGAAGAATAAATAAATATAAAACCCAAATAAATGTAAAAAAAATCTAAATAAAAATCGTTTTTTTGTATCACTTTATCTGTGTCAAAACTATCATTTTATTTAAATATGCAATATTTTATAGGTATATCGCCAAACCTAACAATAATCCTATCATCACAATTATTATTATTACACACACCATAGATCATTTAGATCATAATATCTTTCAAATGAATAGATATTTATTATTATTTCACAAGCCCCATTACTATTTATTTAAACATCAAAGGTTGTCATACGAATTCATATATTAAGGTAGCTATTATGTGTGTCATAATCCTACTGATATTATGAACGCGAAAGTTTGTAAGTATGGATGGATGGATGTTTGTTACTCTTTCACGCAATAACTACTGAACGGATCTGGATTAAATTTGGCACAGTGATAGATGATAGTCTGGAATAGCATATACTATCTACTTTGTATCGCGATAACGGACATCCACGCGGGTGGAGCCGCGGGCAACAGCTAGTACTACAATATAATAAACGCGTAAGTCTAAGTTTGTATGGATGTTTTAAAGCAAAAACTGCTCGACGAATTTTGATGAAACTTTTGACTGCATGGTTGATTCTCGCCACTCACCACTGCGCCATTAATGGTGGTCCCAAGGTATGTTTGCAAAGTCCCTCGCGATACAGGGCATGTTCTCTAGTTAAAAGTTTTAAGAGAGGTAAGGCACCATACTAACGAGCAAGCCCGTCTGGGGAGGACCTCCACCTTACAGAAGACCACAGCCAAATAACTACACACAGCGGTGTACAGTCTCCAGCGCTTATTTAGGGATGGAATACTCCATCTTAAAACCCTGGTGTAAAAAAATGGCTCGGCAACACGCAGGTGATACCTCGGGTATTACAAGCGTCCATAGGCTACGGCAACTGCTTAACATCAGGCGGGCCGTATGCTTGTTTGCCACTCAAGTAGTATAAAAAAATATACCTAATAGCTTAAACATTTTTAAGAAAACTAAATCCAATGCCGCGTGCAAAAGCTAGTCAATAAATAAATATTCCTAAAAGCTTACAGTACAGTTGTACTGAAAAAAAAACTCTGAAAAAAAGTATTTGGCCGTGACGCCCACGTCTACATAAAAACACATTGGCATAAAATCTGTTTAAACTTGTCGTGTGTTTATTTTTAACTTATTTAATAATAAATATCTAATAAATTAAGAGTCATTTTACGTGAGTCATCGTCCTGAGAAATATGTTGTTGATCACGCTTCGTACTGGCGTATTAGAGAGGTAGGCTATATTATATACAAGTGACTAAGCCCGATTGGGTAAGGACTTTTACAATTCACAAAACCACAGTGGTGGAGTCCTCTTAAAGTATATTTATAAAAAATATCTCGTTTATTTTTTTATACTACCAAGGTGGCAAACAAGCATACCACCCGCCTGATGGTAAGCAGTTACCGTAGCCTACGGACGTTTGCAACACCAGGGGTGTCACTCATGCGTTGCCGACCCTTTAAAAACCTTATAGTTATAACTCTTTTCTTTGAAGAACCCCATGCTATAATCTCTTGGGAAAACCTCGGCATTAATTAAAATTAAAATTGGTAATATTAGGGATATTAGTTGATTATAACATGTTTAAAACTATTTTCGTTTTATATTTTTAAGTACCTACTTATTTAGTTTTTTTTTTCTTTTATTTTTTCTAAAAAAGACAACTCCCGCACTAGAGAACAAGCTCTGTGTCGCGGGGGACTTTACAAACATACAATTAACGGACACAAATTACATCCAGACTCACAACAACTCTTTGTGGGTCAAACAAAGTTTTGCCCTGTGTGGGAATCGAACCCACAACCTCGTGCACAGCAGGCGCATACTGCGGCCACTGGACCACCGAGGCAGTCAATTTTTTCTCAATTGTGTACTTAATACATACATATTTCAGCGGTTTTACTTTTAAGTCACCCCGGGCGACAAAGACTATTTAAATTTTGCCTAGGAGGCGGCAAACTTGCAGTCTACCCTCCCTTTTTGAAAACCTAGATCCGGCACTACGCAGAGCCTAAACCGCTAGTTAGGCTATGTGTTAATGAATCCGTCAGGCAGGACAAGTAATTATAGATTTAATGATAACCTAATGGCAATAGTTTGTTTTATTACGGCGAAACCTTTTAGATAAGGTATTACCGATTACTGATGTACTGAAAAGATGAAAGCAGTGTTTTATTATTTACCTCAATATTAGATTAACGTTGAAATCTAATCTAAAATATGCAGATGAACGATAGAGATAAATAGATAGAATATTCTTTATTGCACACCACGTATAACAATACAAAAACAGACAAATATCTACTTTGCCATACGCGATAGACTTTGGCTTTGCTTCATACCTGCATATCGCCAACGACCTTGAGCATTTGGGCGAAGCAAACACGACCTAATCCTCAAACAGATGTACTCTTTGAATGGACGTCTTTTTAATTTTTAATAAATTAAAATTTAAACTTATTCTAAATATAACATTAGCAAATTATAGGTGCATGTTTTCTTCAAATATTTTTTTTTGTCGTATTATTTGATAAAAAATGAAGTCATAAAGCGGTTACATCTCAATAATTTGGTGCTGATTCGATGATTTTTTTACTAACTATTTAGAATTACTATATAATTTATGACAAAACCATATTATGAAACACATCTTGTAGATTAATACTGTATTTTTTGACAGTCATTTGTCTATAAATGCCAATAAAATGGTTTCATTTACACCTCTTTTTCATTATTTTTTGAGAGAGGGGCCTTATTACTAAGACGACGTCCTTATAGCGATATATGTATTTGCGATCTTTATTTTATACGATAAAGTTAATTTAATTTGTACAACTGCCATGAAAATCTTTGCATCAATTTAAGGCCCGAGTTTCTTGCCAATTCTTCTCGAGGCCCTACCCTAAACAGCGAATTGGCCGTAGGAAAAAGTACGCTGGCATTTGTTTTTATGACGTTCATAAGTCTCATGTATTTGATCTAAATTAATAAATGAGTTTGACTACCTACACATTATTTGTGCAAAAAGTATAAATAAATATTATTGGCATGTTAAATTTATTACGTTAATCTTTGATCGAAATTTAAATTAGGATCGAAAACAAATCGCTATAAAAACGTCATGCGTCATGGTAAACCACTGACTACGCTTGATCTCTCTCCGGTCGAATCAAATTGCTGTCGCATCTGGCTATAAGAGTAAAAGAAGATGGAGTGCACCAGTGTTTTTTTTTTCTTTTAAAAAAGACAATTCCCGCACTAGAGAACTGTGTAGACTCTGTGTTGCGGGGGACTTTACAAACATACAATTAACGGACACAAATTACACCCAGATTCAGAACAACACTTTGTGGGTCACACAAAGTTTTTACTGCGACTAGGCAGTCGAACAAATTTCGCTATAATTACGTCATGGTACGGCCCCAGGTTGTAAGCTGACATAACATGACATTAAATGTTTGTAAGATTTCATACAAATTTTATGAGCATGTCGACTGAAATGTAGCTAGGTACTTAAAAACCACGGTGAATGGTTAATTTCGTTTTAATGATAATGCGTTGTATGTGTCAACCTCAGACTAATAGAATAAGATAGACGGAGCGTGTAGAACTCGCGCGTGAAGCCGCCAAAAGCAATACTAAATAGCAATGTCATACGTTTTCGCGCGCAGTCGATTTGAGCCGCTAGTGAGTACGCACGTCTAAACACGTTCTGACAAAATATTATTATAATGCCGTATTGTGTAGTAAAACGTTGTAAAAATACTTCAGCAAATCTCAAAAAGAGTTCTGGAGTATCGTTCCATAGGTAAATAATTTTAACATTATAGATTTCTTATTGTTTTCGTAAATATTTTAGTTACACAAACTAGGAACACAAAACCTCTACCATGTTCTACAGTGTTGCCATTCTTAGCATATCTTTTTCCCTAAAATATTTTGCAACGTGTTAGTGGGAATATAAAACAATATTAATCAGTCTATCGATATACTATTTAAAATAAATCTGAATGATAGTTGGGGATCCACGCGAAAAAAAAAAGAAATTGTTGTTTGCATTTAGCGAGTAATTCCGTATTTTTGTAGTGATTTTAAGAGGTACCTAGGTAGGTACTTAGATAATGTTTTTCTATGTTATTCAGATGATGATCAATTAATATTAATATAATAATAATAATTGATCATTTAAATTCATCAAATAAGTAGATATGTTAGGTTTATGATTTATTTAAAAAAAAGTATTTACATCCTAACCACGGCTGTGAGCGGCGGCGGCGAGCGGTATAAACAAAATTTGTTCTTACCGCTTGCCGCTAAATTTTTTTTTTTTTTTTATACTACTTGGATAGTAAACAAGCATACACCATAATAATATATATACATTTTTTAGATACAATCTTTGCCAGTTTTGTTTTACGAGTAATATGTTTTGTATTTTATGTTTGTTTTTTTAATATAATATTGTATTTTGTCTTGATATGTTTGTTAACAGAAACCTTTTTTTAATGTAACATAATGCTAAGATGTATGATGTTATATTTAAAAAGATTTATTTTATTCGTCAGAAATTAAAGCATGTAGTTAGTGTTTATTGTTACCTATTTATTTTGAAATATTAATGTAAAATAATTATAAATAATAACATTATTTAAACAAACAATTTGAAGTATAATTTTTAATATTGATATTGCATATTATTATCACGAGTTAACAGTTTTGTTTCAACTTTTGTTGGGAGTATTTTATTTGCTGGCAACATGGTTTTCCACGTCACACGACATTGACAGCGCTTTGTGGCTTCACTGATTTGTTCTACACGCTCCGTCTATCTTATTCTATTAGTCTGAGGTGTCAACGTACAACCCAGGCGGATTAAGAGTTTATTTTTCCTTTTTTTATATACATACGGCTCGCCTCAAGGTAAGCAGTTACCGTAGCCTATGAATGCTTGCCATGCCATGCGTTTGGTTAGTGGCCAACCTGGTGACAGAATTATTGAAATCACCCATATTTAGGCCTCTGTCATGATTGTTAACAGTTGGGACCGAATTTTACCGTGCCCTCCGAAGCATGCAGACGCTCAAATGAAATACTACTATGCGGTCACCCATTGGTAGTTCGCTTGTAATATCGGTGGCATTACTCGCGTGGAGACCGAAAAAATTTAACACCTGGTTTAGGTAGGAAATATTTCTTTAAATAAAGGCACCCCTAAATGAGCACTGGAATACAGATTTTACTCACACACCGGTATTCATGCTAGCTTGTAATGATACCCTGTCTCACGTCAAAATTACACTACTAAAATTAGGTACCTATATAAATCATGATGTTCAGAATTAAATAATAATTTAATTACCTACCTACCTATAATGTGGTGATATATCTTTCCTACCACACAATGTCATAGGTACATGAAATTCTTAGAAAACACGTAAAAAAATATTCTCGACAAAAGTAAACAGTTACTGAACGTATAAAAATAACAAATAAATGACAAGGTAAAGTGATGTAACTAGTATTTTTACTCTATGGATAGAAGGAAAAAAATATTAACTTACAAAACTAAAGTGACATTCTCTTTGATATATTTTTAAACGTGGTATTTTAAGAATGTTTCTCGTTTCTAAAAATATCCGTGAAACGAAACACACAGGTACGAGAAAAACTTTGTTTATAAGAGGATTATTTAACTAAAAGCTTTTAAAGAGCAAAAAAAGTCTTAGCAGTCGTAATTCTAGTAGTTAAATTCTTAATTCTTCGCTGTTTTTTTCAACGCGCCCTAGTTAAACTACGATCCAATTTAAAACAGGTATAATGTTTTAAACATTGTGCATTTAAATAAACACTTTTCTGTCAGCAAAAATACGTTTCAGAACGAAATGTTGACATTGACGTAACTATTGGCGGGCCAAAATGTGAAAATATATAATCTGTGGTAGATAATAAATAATATTTATGACATTTTGCCTTCCCGCGCAAATTGCATGATTAGACGAATTAGTCACTCGCCTTCATTTTATTCGTGATTCGAAATTCGAATAAGTAAGTAGTTTTTTTATACCTCTGACTAAATAGTGGATAATATATCAAATGGCCATATAACTCGCCTATGGTATCTGTGGTATATTATGTTAATCTATATTGAAAGGCACATAGTAAATTCGTATCGTATTCGTATTTGTACGTTGCTACAAATTAAATTCGTCATATGCACACTCCATACATTGAAAGTAAATTTGCCACAGGCATTAAAAATATATTATTATATCAATACGTCACAAGTATGTAGGTAAGGCTTATTGTAAATTCGTCACAAGTCTTCATTTTACATATTTTTTGCATAAAGTACCGGTAGCAGGCAAAGTTAATATTTTAGCGCTCGTAAAATAAATTTCGGCAAGTAAAAGTAAAGGTAATGTGCAGCCCACATCGCTCGAAGAAGCGATAACCGATAGGGAAGAAAGGTTCTCAAGTGGCGACCTCGTTCAGAAAAGCGCAGTGTGAGACAACCTTCCACAAGGTGGGCAGGTGACCTGGTCAGAGCTGCAGGCAGAGACTGGATGCAGGCCGTTCAAGACCGGCCTTTGTGGCCATACGGGGGAGGCCTACGTTCAGCAGTGGACATTAACAATCTGAGAGGAAGAAGACGAAGTCGTGGGTTCGATTCCTACACGGACAAAGCTTAATCTCATTTATAAATATTTGTTTCAGGTCTGGGTGTAATTTGTGTAGGTACGTGAATTCTGTTAAGCCCCTCACAGGTGTTGTTCCATTGTCTTAAAAACTAAAGAATGAAGGAACAAGTAAACATTCCTCATAACAAAATAAAAAATCACCTAAATTAGCATAGCATAAAAAAAAACAAAATACGAATCTGTTACATTCCGTCTTCCCGCGCAAATTGCACGATGACATTTGGCTAAATTACTCATTTACCTTCGTAATAAGTTTGAACAAGCAGTTTTGACGGATGATCTTTATATCTCAAAAGTTTAAATGGAGTTGTGAACTCGAACGGTGAAAATTACACCAATAAATTGCGAATTCTATTAACTTAACCAACGCGAAGTTGAGAACATAAAAAGAACAATCTTTTGTAATCTATAATATTAATAAAACGCTGCAGAAGTTTCTAGAAGCCATTAACACATTAAATGGAAATCAGTAAGAGGCTTATGATATTAAAAGTTTATTACATTAATACCAAACGGCGTGAACGAATTAAACTTTGGACATAAGTTTAACATGTTCGGGTTCGGAGATCTTTCTTGTTATAAAGTTGTGGGAGTAGCATGTATTGTAGCGTGGGTGAGCTGCGAACTTGGAGACGAAGTATACCCTTAACAATATGTAGCAAATGTCTCAAGCAGAACTTAATAGAACACGATAACCTAGAATTTATTGAAGTAAATGCGAGCTGAGTAAAAATTACCATATTTTTAGTTATTTTGTCACTAAATTGTAATGAAAAAAAAAACACGCATACTGCCTAATGGTAGGCGGTTATAGTAAACATCAGGAGCATTGTTCACGCATTGTCCATCCTAAGTATTTAACAACAGACTTTATTTTTTTAAACAGTTTGCCTTAAATGAGCACTGAAAACTACTCACAGAAAAACTACACCACTGTGTTTATTTATTTGTCTGTGATCGTCTGTAAGGTGGAGGTCTTCCCCCAGTCAGGTCAGGATTGCTCGCTTGTACGTTACCCTACCTCTTCAACAGTTTATGAATAACCAATTATCTCAGCTGGTAAATATTAAACAACATCATACAAAACTGTTAAACAAAACTGACGAGCGGAAGATAATAATAGATTGTTTAGTAACGTGCTCATTTTGTGACATTTTTTTATTTTTAACGACTGACCTGTCTACCATCGGAGTTGGAATCCATGAGTATACACGACAGCACTAGACAAGGTTTCAAACAAATTATTTTGAAATATTTTTTTATTAAAGTTAATGGGTGTTGTTGAAATGACAATAGCAAAGAGTTTGTATTTAGAATGTAAACTCCTTGGACAGTAGTCACCACTTAAATTTAGGGATTAAATACTCTGTAGACAGATCATAAAATATATGCCACGTGTACCTATGTATGTATTGTTTTGTTTTTCACTGTGTTGTCTATTAATTAAACAAGGTTTGCTTGCATCATATACATTTAAATTACAAGAGTAAATATATTTAAGTGGCACTATGCGTATGCCAATTACCAGCATACACATTGTTATACAAGAATTACTTATTGATTATTTAAACGAAGAACCTACTTATTAAATAAAATAAACAAAAAAAAAGTAAGTTAAGCTAATTGGTACTACTAAGAAATACTACTACTTATACTATCTTAGGGAATTCAATATACTGGTGCTTGTAATGCATTGTCAGGACAAGGTTAGTACGGACTTTTGTTTTAAAATAATATATCCTATTTTTTATTAATTAACACAGAGAAATACTTTTACATGACCACGTTTGCGTGTAGCGTGCGTAATGTACCTCATGGTGCGACCACAACGTCCGCCTCATCAAAGCCTGCGGTTTCCGCACACATAATACCAAAGTATAAAATTATTTACACATTGAAAATTCTATGAAAGTGACATAAACGTAATTTCAGTTTTAGAACTGCAACTTAATTTTATAACAGTATCTGCATTAGAAGTTTGAATTTAAATTGGGCATCATGTGGTTGGGTTATAAAAACTTTTTGAACATGGTAATGTTCAAAAAGTTTAATAGATAAAATATTACATTTCGAACAATGAAATGAAATGAAAGCTCAGTTTTATAGTCTGTGCCTTTATAATATACTAGCTGTTGCCCGCGGCTCCACCCGCGTGGATGTCGGTTATCGCTGTAAGCCTATGTTTTATTCCAGACCATAATCTATCTCTGTGCCAAATTTCATCCAGATCCGTTCAGTAGTTTTTACGTGAAAGAGTAACAAACATCCATCCATCCATCCATTCTTACAAACTTTCACATTTATAATATTAGTAAGGACTAACATAGCGGACCGCCCTGACTTCGCCCGTATATAATATAATATTGAATTGGTGCGTCATTTGCACAGAAACTAATCACTACATTTTGTCATTTGTATATTGAAATAAATTGATTTTCTTTCTTTCAATTCCTTTCTTAGTGCTCATTTACGTTATACCTATGTTAAAATTTTTAAGTTCGTAGCTCCGTTGGTTTAGGCTCTGCGTTGATGAATCAGTCAGTAAGTCTGACTGACAATCTAAACATATTGAAAATACGCCTGTATTGTGTTTGACAACACATATTTCACGAAGAAACGCCTGCGAAATTTTCTGGACAGATTTCACAGATAGCTGTCCTAAGTCAAACTTTTTGTATGCCTCGCTTTCGTTTTAAATTTACCTAACAGAAGGAATGTACCTAATATACTTACATCATCTTTTTAAAAAAATATAAAATATTGTTTTTTTTTGTACGAAACTAAAGTAAGTATTAAGATTACAGAGTTGAAAGCCACGTCGAAGCCATTCCATACAGCTGCATAACCCTTATCCTTCGTAAGATTAAGTTCGAGTGCAATGACATTCGAAAGATTACATTGGATTTGGTGCTTATTGGTTAAGACTTTAAAGTAAAAGTTTCTAATGCATTAGTCTACCGCCACGTACTGCTGCAAATTGTCCTTTATGCGTTTGTGCATGTTGTTTGTTAACTCTTTCATACAAAAACTACTGAACGGATATGGATTAAATTTCACACAAAGATAGATGAATGGTACATAGGCTACTTTTTATTCAAATAAAAATATGCGAAACTAATACAATGTTTTAGAGCGCCTGACTGCGCGTATGATGCTAACACAGAATCAGATCCAGATCCTTAATGCTGCAAATGATATCAAACGCCCCAGTATGGACTAATATGATGATCATCCATCTCAGCCATAAGACATCCACTGCTGGACATAGGCCTCCCCCAAGGTTTTCCACATCGTTCGGTCCTGAGCTGACCTTGTCCATCGGTTGCCCGCGACCTTTACCAGGTCGTCGGTCCACCTTGTTGGAGGCTTGCCCACGCTGCGTCTGCCAGTTCGTGGTCGCCACGCTAGAACCTTTCTGCCCCAACCGGCCATCGGTTCTGCGAGCTATATGCCCTGCCCATTGCCACTTAATTGAGGCAATTCTTCGGGCTATGTTCTCCTACGGATCTCCTCGTTTCTGATTCGGTCTCGCAGCGAAACTTCAAGCATAGCTCTCTCCATTGCTCTTTGAGTGACTTTAAGCCTTCGCATTAGGCCCATATATGATGAAACTCCATTACAAAACCTTGATATTTTCTTGGGTAAATAATTCGCAGGTGATACCTGTGGTACTGCAAGCATCCATAGCCTACACACAGCGGAGCATTTGTGTCCAGCGCTCATTTAATGCGTTTGAAAGAAAAAATGAATACTCCATCTTAAAGCCATGGTGTAAAAAAGAATGGGTTGATGGGTGGTACATCTCGTATTGCAAGCGACCAAAGACTACGGTAACTGTTTACCATCACGTAGGCCGTATGCTTGTTTGTCACCAAAGCAGTATAAAAGAATATCTAGTTGCCATAGTAAAGACTTTGCCTAGTATGGGATCAGATGGCCATGAGTGAGCTTTCCTCTATAAACATTAGAAAGGAACGCTTTTGTTCCTATATCTCGATTCACGTCAATCGAAACGAAGATTGGCGTGTTCCCATTCGACCTTTATTAACTACTTAGAAAGGAATGAAAAGGGAAACGAGAAGTGCTTTTATTTCATTAGATTGTGTTTATTAGTTATATCAACTGTTTAAAAGGTTAAGTGCATTCTAGGAAATAAAATGATCTGTTGATCTAGTGGTTAGTTTGTGTCTTTGTGTCGGTTAATTAAATGTTTGTAAAGTAACCCAAAGACACAGGGCTTGTTTCTGATATAATCTTGATGTGATAAGCACGATTCTTTATCCTGTGTCTGGGTGAAATTATCTACACTAAGTACCTAATATATATACTGAGAAGTTTGTTTGTTTATTTAAATCTCTGAAACAATCAGACAGATTTGATTCGTCTTGTTGTGTTTGTTTGATAGCACTCATTATTGCGGAAAGTTATTGGATCTTTAACATAAAGTTATGCCCCAAGAGGAGCATGGTAGTAACAATAATTTAATTGACTGGCCTGTTGATCTAGTGGTTAGTGACTACTGAGCCGAACACAGAACATAATGTTCTGTGAAGCAGAAGGTTGTGGGTTCGATACCCACACGGAACAAAGTTTTGTATCATTCATAGATGTTTGTTCCGAGTCTGGGTAACTAATTTTTGTCCGTGAATTGTATGTTTGTAAAGTTCCCCGTGACACAGGGCTTGTTCTCCGAGAGTTGTCTTTTGAGAAAAAACTAACGGCCTCCCAGGTTTCACACAGGTTAAGCATTTTTTATTTTAGGGGAAGAATTTAAAAAAAATCACTCTCTTAGGGGTTAGACTTTTAAAACCCCAATTCACATGTTCGTTTAATGCTTCTTACTTCAAAAATGATGAACTTCCATTACAACCGTTCATTCCTTATTTTTAACCCAAATATTTGTGTAAGTAGTTTAAAAGATCTAAGCTTACAGACAGCGGAATCGATTTTGTTTTATACTATTGTCTTTTTTTTAAATACAACTCCCGCACAAGAGTACAAAGAGTACAAAGTAAATGATTGTCCCGAGTCTGGGTGTACTTTGTGTCCGTTAATTGTATGTTTGTAAAGTCCCCCGTGACACAGAGCTTGGTCTCTAGTGTGGAAGTTGTCTTTTTATAAAAAAAAACCTCTCTATAAAGAGAGAAGAGATTCCTCCTTACACTTAGTTATACTTACGAAGTAACTCTTTAGTAATCTGTGGTTAAACCCTAAATTACCATAACAGACTAAATTACTAGCTTTAATATCAACTCAAAACCCTGTTTATGTTGTTAAGTTTTAACAGATATTTCACTTAGTTTCTTAACTGAGTTCGTGACCTTTCGAAGTGTCCCCGTATTATTATAGTAAGTAGGTATATTGCCATTTGATCTTGGTTTAGCCGGGATTTTGTTATTCGCAATAAATTGAATAGAAAAGCGATTTGAGTGGTGGATGCAAACAAGCTCAAATAAGACCTCAACTTAACACAGTGGCGTAATAGAATCCATACTACTTAATCCTACTAATATTATAAACGCGAAAGTTTGTAAGTATGGATGGATGTTTGTTACTTTTTCACGTAAAAACTACTGAACGGATCTGAATGAAATTTGGCACAGAAATAGATTATGGTCTGGAATAAAACATAGGCTTTTTGCAGCAATAACCGACATCCACGCGGGCAGAGCCGGAGGCAACAGCTAGTACATATTATAAATGCGAAAGTAACTCTGTTTGTTTGTTTTGTATGTAACTATCTATGTTTGTTACCTTTTCACGACTTGACAGATAAGCGGATCATAATAAAATTTGCCAAGAAGATAGATGGTAAATAATAGATATATGAAAATTGTTTATAGTGAGACATCCATATTTTAATGGGCCATATTTTAATTTTACAATTGGTGAATACATTAAAATAGCTTGTACTCTGGTAGATACACGCGGCCGTAGTGGGACTTTCCGCTTTTTTTATTACTTGCCATAATTGCGCTGGAAAAACTACACAATGAAATCAGCTTATAACATCGTAAGTTTTCTTTTATGTTTTATTCTTAATCGTCTAATAAAAAAAATGGGGAAGCACCATTTTTTTTACTATACCAAAAATAGCATTGTAGTTATATAAAAAATAATCCCTAATTACCTTGGTCACGCCGTAATGGCCTAATACCCCGTAGAAGGTTCTTACGCAAAAAAATGTAAAAGTAAGTCAGGCCGACAATATCCACTGCAAAAGAGGGAATACTCGAAACAAAACCCTATTCCAACCCATCTGGTCAGCGTGGTATAGTAGGCTAATATTCCTCCAAATGTATGGATGAGACCCGTGACCAGCAGTGAGATGTTTATGGGTTGAGATATCATCATCTCAACCCATAAACGTCTCACTGTCTCACACAACTATTGTGTAACCTATCAGCAATAGCGAATTAATTTTTAGTATCTTTGTTACGGTATTTAAACTATAAATATATTTCGTAATAAATATAATTTTACATGAAAATACCTTTACGCACTATTAAGTTAGTCTATATGGGATTGTGTTAAATAAATCGATTATATTATGGGGATGCATTTATTAATAATTTTATTACATTCCAGTGCATTCCATAAACAGTTTTGTACCGTTGTGTTTCTGTTTAGGAATGCGTTTTTAAAGAAACGTTTTCCTATCCCAGGGATACTTCATCTTTAGTTCTGGTAAAAAAATGGGTCGGCAACACGCATTGATACCTCTGGTGGTACCTATTGCAAGCGTCCAGCTAGAAGCTACGGTAACTGCTTAATATGAGGCGCGCCACCCAAGTATAAAAAACGAACATATTTAACTTTTTCTACTTATGCGTATTGTACCCATGGATGAGTGTAAGATTTGCCACAAATAAAGTTAATATGAAGAAGGAGCGCCCAAAGCTTAAATAATAATCTTAAAAAAAAATAATCACGGTTGAGTTTCTAGGGCTATAGAACTTTGAAAAACTACAAATGAAATAAATTGACTAGATAATAATAGAGACAATATATAACTCACCTTCCAACGCCACAAACACAGTAGCACCAACAAAACTATACAGGCCCAAACACAAACTCAGGAAAAGATGCGTAAACCACCTCCTAGACAGTAACTTTAATCTATTGTAAAACCAGAAGGCAGACTTTTCACCGGCACTCAAACCACTTTTTGCTGTATTCATTGTAAAGTCTTTGAAACCTTCGAACTGTTTGAACATAAACTCCGAAGCTTTGTTATGATACAAGTGCATAAGATACGGATTAGTAGGATCCGATAATTGAGATCCTGGAGTTCCTGGAGGCATCCCAATGAATCTTGGCGGTCCTCTATAAATTGAAGCTCCTGTCGTTGCACCTCTTGGTGTTATTGGAACTATAGTATCAGGTATTTGCAGGGTTATCTTCGGCCTGACCGGCCTTTTTGGCGGTGGTGGAGGTGGGTAACTGGGAGGCACGTCAAGAGTCTCCATTTTTAATTATTAACACTGAACTTTTAATTGACACTCCACGAGAAACGCGGAATTTTTTTTCACAAAGCGCCGGCGTCGAAATACTTTGTGATGTTACATTGACATGAGTGAAATTTTAGTCTGTTTGCGTAAGTTTTCGGCAGAGGCGTAGACGTGCGTTGAAGCCCGTAGTAGCTGGACACTGATTTTATAAATAAAACGGGAGTTAGCGAGTGCTTCCCGTTGTGTCATCCGCACGTATCTGATGGTTATCTAGTGAGCCTTATTATTGGCATTGAGTTCCCTGAACTTGATGCGCAAAGCACCTGAGTCTGCTTTCACAGAATTATATGAATACGTGTTTTTAAGAAGTTGTTGATTTAGGAGAATTTGGTGACCCTATATTTTATTTAAGCGCTTATACATTAGTTCTGGGTTGCGAAGAAACGAAACAGTTTTTATTTCAGGGTTGTTTCTATAGATAAATGTCTTAGAATATGATAGTAAAGTCACACTGATCTCTGAGTCAGAATATGAGATTGTACTCATGACGCATACACGGTATATAAAATTTGTAAATGACAATGTACGATCTGTACCTACATTTATTTTTTTATTTATTTTATAAAATCAATATAAAAATAAATGTCTAAAAATTATTTTCCCTACGGGAAACACGTTATGATGATTTTATCTAACTAACAGCCCGTCCCGGACATAAGATTTTTTACACCTTGCTCACAAAGTTATTGTGTGAGCTGCAGGTTTGTTTATTTGCTTTCTATTCTATTCGATTATCGTTTATGCCACTTATCGAGAGCCGCTGGTCGGAAATAGAAAGTTTTTTTTTTAAATTTTATACTAGTTAAGTGGTAAACGAGCATGCGCCCCGCCTGATGCTAAGCAGTTACTGTGGACTATAGACGCTTGCAATCCTCACCAGGAACATGGCTACATTACTGTTTGTTGTTATTTTGCTATGGTCTTCTGGAAGGTGGAGTTCCATTCCAGAGTCGGGCTTACTTGCTTGTATATCATGCATCATAGTCAGTATACGTAACAAAGATTGTGCCGCATTGTAACAAAGGCCAATGACACGAATAAATTGAGTTAGTGAATGAGATTTTATTTACGCCATTTTTTTTACTACGCTTTCTAGATTTTAGATTAGACGAGTTTATTTTTGTAATGTGCCACACACAAGCTCCGGAAGTTTAAGTGGTACTTTAATGTTTGACTAGTTGTTTCCCGTGGGTCCGCCCGCGTGGATGTCGCATGGATCGCAATTAAAAGTAGTCTATGTGCTATTCCAGACTATAACCTATCTGTATGCCAAATTTCATCCAGATCCGTTCAGTAGTTATTGCAGGAAAGAGTAACAAACAACCATCCATCCATACATACTCACAAACTTTCACATTTAATATATTGGTAAGGATGTCATGTTTAGTGTGATTGGTAATAAAATAAAAATAATATTTAAAAAAAAAACTTTAAGGAATTGTGTCTAAAAAAAGTATCTAAATAAAATTCTTACAGTATTCTAGTTGAATACTGTAAGAATTTTATTTAGATACTTTTATTCTTTCTTTATAAATAGACAACTCCCGCACTAGGGAACACGCCCTGTGTCGCGGGGGACTTTACAAACATACTATTAATTAACGGAGATAAAGTATACCCAGATTCGGAATAACCATTTATGGATCACACTGCACTCCGCTGTTCCATCGGATTATGAAAATTAAGGAGCAGAAAGTGCACCTGTAATTGCATGTGTGCAATAACGAGTTCAGGTGGACTTTCTTCTTCACTTGTGTACCTATATAATATACTAGGGGTCGCCCGCGTGGTAATTTGGAATATTTTCCCCGATTTTGCAACATATCTCACTACTGCTCCTCTCTTATTGATCATAGCGTGATGTTATATAGCCTATAGTCTTCCTGGATAAGTGCACTATTCAACAAAAAATATTTTTTCTAATCGAACCAGTACTTTCCGAGCACGTTCAACCAAACAAACAAACTCTTCAGCTTTATAATATTAGTACAGATAAGTATAGATGTTCCGCGCAGTTAGTTATTCTCCGTTGAAATTAACCTTTATTTCTATACGAAATAAGTTTTTTAATAAGTTTTATTTTGTCATAATATGTAACAAGAAGTTTAGAACGCTTAAGAAATCTGGCATTAAGGCTTTGACAAGGCATTAATGGACAGGACTTTAGTCAGCGCGCAATTGTTGTCAACGAATTAAGGCCTTGCTATGTTTATTATAACTAAGTACGTACAATTAGAGTAGATTACTTATCCACTAGGTAAGGTTAACCCATTTAAAAATGTAGAAAACCAGTTCAAACTATTAAAAATTAATAATATTGTATACAAGGCAATAATATTATAAGCAATAGTTAGGCTATAATAGTTTTTAAATTTAGAAAATCTGTCTCACAGGTTTCGAACCTAGTTCAGACTCCAGTTCCCTCAAAGGATGTCTGTAATAACATTGTATCTTTAAGACAGAAAATAAAGAGAATATTATTATTATTAGTTGTGCTAATCATAATCATCATCTCAGCATTCTCAGCCAAAAGACGTTCACTGTTGGACATAGGCTTCCTCCAAGGATTTCCACAACTCTTGATCCTGAGCCAATATTGTCCATCGGTTCCCCGCAACCTTTACCAGCCAGATATTGTGCTAATATCGCCTAATAATGCGGTTATTTTGTCGATATTAGCACAATTTATATAGCGTAATACAATAAATTATTGAGCTGAGTAAACGAGGTCCGTCTATAGTTATTACTTGTTTGAAGAACAGAGGGGCAGTAAAACGATTTTTCAAATATTGTTTTCTTTTATTTAGATTACTTCTGTTTGTTAACTTAAAACTTAATTTTACTTTTGTAAGTGAAAGAAAACAATTTTGGATATAAAACTGAGTTTCGTAAACTCAGTATTTTAATTCAGAATATTTTGTTTTGTACAGAAAATGTGAAATATCTTTACTAATAAAAGACAATTCCCGCACTAGAAAACAAACTCTACTGTATTTTGGACTTTACGTAACACTGGACCAAATGACTACAGACGTTGTTTTATATTTTAGACTAGGGGTTGCCCGCGACTTCGTCCGCGTGGTAGTTTGGAATATTTTCCTCGATTTTGCAACATATCTCACTACTGCTCCGCTCCTATTGATGTTATATAGCCTACAGCCTTCCTGGATAAATGCACAATTCAACAAAAAAAAAATTTTCTAATCGAACCAGTACTTTCTGAGATTAGCGCGTTCAATCAAACAAACATGCAAACTCTATAGCTATATAATATTAGTATAGATATAAACAGTGCCGGATTAGCCATATAGCAAGAGTAGCAAATGCTACGGGCCCCGCGCACTGGGGGGCCCCGCGCTACAACGCTTGTCTGACCGTAAACAAAACTCAATTTTAGACAGGAGCGTAAAATATCGAAGAAATTGTAAAAATAAGTATTTTATTAAATTTTCTTATATTTTACTGTAGGCCCTAATGTTTATGGTGTTGGAGACAGTACAATTCCTGATATTCTTTTTTAGCTTATTTTTTTATTTTAAGCCGACGAAAAAAGGACGAGGTTCTCAATACGACCTGTCCGTATATTTGTTTTCTTTTCTTTTTTTTATGTATGACCACGCATAACTTTTTACAGGGCCGTCCGATAATTCCATTTTTTATTCGATACATACCTACATATAGCGATTTCGGTATTTTCTGCAATAAGTCAAGCATTTGCATTCAGAAAATATCATTTGGTGAAATAAAACAGATGAAAAAGACCACAAATGACTACCGGAGCTTCTCAATGTAAGGCATTTTGCGAATGACGATAAGATGATATACATGGAATAAGTCAAAGTCAAACTCATTTATTCATTTAGATCAAATCCATGATACTTATGAACGTCATTAAAACAAATGCCAGCATACTTTTTTCCTAAGGCCAATTCGCTGACTAGGGTTGGGCCTCGAGAAGAATTGGCAAGAAACTCGGGCCACTCTTTTTAATCGCCAGAGTATAACATTTACAATTTGGTATGAGTTACAATAGTGGTAACAAAAAGGAACGGAAACCAATATACCATATGAGAAATTTAGATTGGTATTTAATTAATGAGTAAGCAATATTTATAAAGTAGTTAAAGCGACTGTAATAAAGTAAATTTTAATGTTTTTGATAAAAATGGTACCATTAATCTAATCTGACGATGAACCTGGAAGACGTAAGCATCAACATAAATAAACAATGTGACCTAGCCGTGTTTGGGCTTATTGGATATTAGGGTGGAGTGAAAAAAATAATTTTGGAAATTTGTTATTCCTGTATCACCAATGGATGATCGACATTCTTAGAGATATAAAAATAAAATTTCACGTTCCTACGTTTACATCTTAAGGTGTCGCATCAAATTTAAAAGTTAAAAAAAATAACAAAATTTGTTTTTTATAAAGTTTTTATTTGAGACAAACTATTTATCAAAATGAAAATATCGAAGCTTGAAATTAAGTATTGTACTTATAAATATACAAAATATATTAAATAAAAGCATTTTAACATTCGGAAGCTGAAGCTACAGACTCTTCTTTTTGATTAAAAAAATTGTGATTTTGTGTCAAATACTGGTATGTCTTGCCTTGCCTTTATCCTCGTGCGAATGAATCCATCTCTTGCCTCTGGCTCACAAACAGATAAAGAAGCCTTAGTAACGAGCTTGACGCACTTGTTGCCTGAGTGTGGCAAGGATACTTTTCGATTTGAAATAATTTGCCACCTGAGGAAATCACGCTTGAAATTTCTGCGTCACTATATTTCGTGGACATCGGAGGTTCTGTTATTTTTTCATTTGACCAGTCAATCAAATCATAATAATTCGATGCATCGATTTTAAGATTTGGGAGTTGAAATTCTTTTACTTTATTTCCTTTAAACTCTTTTCTTGCCTCTTAAACTCTACGAAGTCATAGTGTGAGAGTGTCCTTCCCTAATGTGAGACTTATCATCATGTAACATTGCTGATAGTATGTTTTCTGGATGTGCAAAGAAGGAATTTCTCTGAATAGATTTTATAACAACGCTTTTTTGGTCATCCGGTAGATACAAACATCTTTGAATCATATAAAAGATATGAATTTGACCATATTTGCAAGAAGATTTTGTTTTAATGTCAAACCAAGTTGGTGCATAGACTTTCATTATGAAAGTTGCAAGATCTTTTAAAGATTTAGAAGGTTTTGTTGTTCCAACATATAAACGAAGAATGTTATTAGCGCAAGTCAACCACCGTGAATGTGTAAGTTTACCAGGATCTTTGCTGGCTAAGTTTTGTGGGATCGTACCTGTCTAAATGGCAGAGCATATTTCATATAAATATTTTGATCAGTGCTAAGGGTATTAGTACCTATTCAAATCCAATAATTCTATGGGAATGCGTTCGAACACCGTTATTATTTTGTCAATTTTGGCTCTTTTCTAATATTTTCCTTATGGTCCCAGAAAAACTGGCAAATAAATGATCAAGGCTGGTAAATAAATGATGAAGTGGTAGTTCATTTGCATGTAACAAGTACACAAACTATTGCAAAGGACTTTGCAGATGTTTTTCTAATAAAGTTATGACTCCATTTTAATGTCCTGTATTAACACATTATCATTTAGTTTTATTGGATCGCCAAACAATTCAAATCTTTTTGAGTTTTTGGCATTTTATTGACGAATAATCAGACTTTTTTTACTCTTGTCGTAACCACTTCAATGAGAAAGTTTAAGAAAACTATGCAAAGACGAACAAGTTAACCCTTTCAAGTAACGTGAAATATAAGTTTTATTACATATACATACACAATAACATTGACGTGCAGGTACACGATAGAAGTAAAAATTGTATTTTTTTCAAATTACCCTCATAGCGCGCCACCTCAAAATAAAGTCGTAGGGTTTTGATTTTTAGCATGAATAAAGCTTTTATGTACGGTCATCGGTTAATGACACAGGAAAAGACAAATTCCAAAAAAAAAATTTTTTTTCCAAGTTCACTCCACCCTATTGGATATGGTCATAAAATGCACTCTGACTATAAATGATTAGATTTACGAAAACTCTGTATTTTTAACTTTAACAAAAAAGCGACTTTTTTTAATCTGACCAATTACAGCTAAAGTGCATCTCATGACCATTCAAATAAACCCAAACACGGCTAATTATGGAGTTCATTGCGTACCTTCCAGCTTCATCTTCAGTTCAGTTCAACTGTACCAATTTTATTTGCATTACATTTGCTTAGTAATAGTTGCTTAACAACCTTAATCGAGACTTATTTAATCGTCATCCGTGAAATACTTATCATTGACAAGTTTGGGTGGCTTTCTATGGTATTTCTAATCAGGTTCACTTCACCAAATTACACTTTCTGAATGCAAATGTTTGATTTGTTGTAAAAAAAATAATAAAAAATAAAATTGCTTTATATCTGCCTATAATTTTTGAAGAGTTCTCTCAATTCCTCAGGGATCCTATCATTTTTTGATTAAAAACGGGAACAAACTGAAAGTCCTCTTAGACAAAAAAATAATTATTTTGTAGTCGGTTAAAAATGAGGGCCAAAAACAAACGTCTTTCTCATTTCACTTTGATGAATATACAGCATGATTTGCTTAAAGAAGTCGATATTGAAAGGGTTGTCTCTAAATTTGCCCATATTAAATCCAGAAAACTTTGTTTGTAACTTTTATTTACCCTAAACTTGAGAACCTGAAGCAAACCAAGGGCCCCTAGACAGAATTTGCTACAGGCCCCGCGCTGGCTTAATCCGGCACTGGATATAAAGGATAATCTATACATTAATGCGTAAACGAAAACTTTTGTACCCCTTTTTAAGCACATTGCACACACGAAGGAATGTGAGATTTGGCAGTTCATACGAACACGGATTACAGAAACCAAATGCGAACAAATTTTAACCACTGGGTGACTTCAAGTAATATTTATTACGCTATACAGCCAATCTTAAGCAGACAAGATCACAGCAAGAAAAGGGAAATTCGAATCAAAACCCTAAGTATACCAACCCGTTTGGGCCAGTGTAGTATAGTAGGTTTATTTCCCTTCACTATCTTTGGAGGAAACCCGTGCCTAGCAGTGGGCCGTTTATAGGTTGTAATGATGATGATGATGATATAGCCAACGTATATATCTATGCGTTGGCCGATTGCCACAAGAAATAAGAAGAAGAATCAGATACTGTATCATAAATTGTCAATGTATTTGATCACCAACTTACGTAGGTCGTTATTACGTAGCTTATTTGGCAACACTTAACCTAGCGTCCCAACTCTTTGTGTATTTCTACAGAAATCTGAGAAATGCCTCGAATGTCTGTTATTTATACCAACTAAGTAAAATGTGTAACCAACAATTAAAGCAAACAGATATCATATTTGTGTCGAAAAAACTGGTCGTGGAAATAAATAACGCTAATGTCATACAGAATTGATGAAGATAAGAGTGATAGTTCTTAAATAATGAAATTCATTATTTACATACATACATATCATCACGCCGGTCTAATCCTAATGGGGTAGCCAGAGACTATGGTACGCCAATTGCTTCGATTCGAACATACTTCCTTCGCCTCCTCTACATTCATCAACCTCTTCATGCATAAACGTCGATTCTGGGTAGCTTTGATTCATTATTTTGAATTTAAATTCTTCATTTTATTCCTTAGGTCGTTAAATTCATCAATACTTTGTAAATAACACGTTTTTAACCGACTTCAAAAAAGTATATTTTTTTACTTTTATTTTATCACTGAAAATAGATTGAATAGAGATTGAAGTCGGTACCAAGCTGAATATTAGGTGACATGATGAACCTAGTACCGACTTCAATCTGTATTCGGTTATTTTTTGCTTTATGAAGTCGGTTAAATTTTTTTCTATTTTTTTTTAACTTACCGTACGTTATAATCTACATTAGTACTCGTATTAGTGAAAACAGTTACGATTATGTGATTAGTTGTCGTCGTCCTTCCGAATGTCCGTCTGTCGGGCAAAATGCCAGAATTATTGACATCAATATAGCTGAAAATATTTTAGAATGTGAATGCGTGAAAGCTGTTTGAAATGTGTCGTTTACTGTTTATTATTTTAGAATATTAGTTAACGTACTAATTAAAAAACAGCTCGCTAAATAGATGGACTCACGGCCAAAGAACGTGGCTGGATTAGAATGAATGCGAAGGACCGGCCGGCTGATTCTCTAAGAAACAGCGATCGCAAACTGACGGTTGTGATTGCTCGGTGACGGCACACACGATTGCTAAACGTCAAAATGGCTCGGTTTTCGCTCTTACGGAATACCGATTTTTAAATCTGACACCCAGATTTTGCTCCGATTTTCAATTCAATCTGACAGCCAGTTTTTGCTTCGTTTTCGCGGTTGCTCGGTTTTCGCTCTTACGGAATACCTCTGCCGGTGTTGTGGCGCAAATTAGAGAAGACCTACGTCCAGCAGTTGACTGAAACTAGCTGATTGATCAATGAGTACGTACTAATAATGAAATGTCCTCCTAACCGAATTTCGGTGACGGCGGCTAACCTCAAGGGGTATAAACCATCAGCGCGGGAAATATTATAGTGCACTTACTATTCTTTATTACTAGGATTCTATATTATTATTATGTATTTAAATGGTAGCAAGTTTTAATTTAAACAAAGGTTTATACTGTGCACTGTCTTCTAAATTCCTCCTTTCTTCTGATTTTAAATTCTCATGGCATGGCACCGCCTTTTTCTAGGTAATAATGGATGTTCTATGATGTCTGTATCTTAAATTCATCCGTGCGCGCATTTTTTTTAAAATCGGTTGTCTGTAAAGTCGGTTTACTGACGATAGTTGAACGTGACAACGTCAAAAGAATGGCCGATTGTGCCTCTTTGTCGCTCGTTCCGCGCTCTCGCTTGCACAATGGAACGCCTCAGAGCGAGGTAACGCCGCATACGTCATATTTTTTCGTGCGTGCAGCCGGCTCCATCGAATCATAAGACGTTGTCACGTCAAAAAGGGAACAAAAGATTACACTTTAAGTACTTATTATTATTTAGATAGAAGATGAGTATATCACTATATTGTTCAAGTACTTAAATTCCGCACAATATTCAACACAAATGTATTTTTGTCGACCTATCAGAAAACCCTCTACGCAAATCTATAGTTCTCACACAAGAATGATTACAGTTCGTGATATATATTTCGCTATACAGATTATGTAACAATTATAAGTAATGTGCAATAATAATAGGTACCTAAGACGTAAGCGAAATGCAAAGGAAATTATTGTTCGAACCACTTTCATATATAAAATCAATCAGTGATTATTGTCAGCGTCACGACGCGCTTTCACTGAACAATTATCAGCAAAACAATTATCTTTATACACAACTAGCTGTGTCCCGCTGCTCCACCCGCCTCATCTTAGCCATAAGACGTCCACTGCTGGACAAAGGCCTACCCGAAAGTTTTCCACAGCACTCGGTCCTGATCTGACTCGGTCTATCGGATGCCCGCGACCTTTACCAGGTCGTCGGTCCACCTAGTTGGAGGCCTGCCCACGCTGCGTCTTCCAGTTGGTGGTCGCCACTCTAGAACCTTTCTACCCCAACGGCCATCGGTTCTGCGAGCTGTGCTCCACCCGCCTAGATGTCGGTTATCGCGGTAACAACTACTCTGTCCTTCCCTAGGATACCATCTATCTCCTTGCCAAATTTCATTCAGATCTGTGCTGCTGTTTAGTCGTGAAATATATACATACAAACAAACAGAGTTACTTACGCATTTATAATATTAGTCAGATAAGTACTAACTAACGCAAATGTTCATTGAATTAAAACACTATATATATGAGTGTTTGACATCAGTTTGTTATCACTTATTGGTAGCTAGAAACGGACGTATCATCTTATTTTAAAAAAAAACGATAAAATGGCCGGCGTAAAGTTTATGTTTGTCATGGCTATGGTGTTGATTTTATCTGTAAGTTATTAAAGTGAAACCTTCTTTAGGCGCGTTGAGAATTTTTTGGATGAACAAAAATCATAGAACTCGCGTCATCGTTATCGAACGCTTTCCATATTCAAACTTTTTGGGTGAACATAAATCATCGAACTCGCGCCATCGTCCCCGAACGATTTCCATATTCAAACTTTTTGACAAAAAATCATAGAACTCACGTCATCGTCACCGAACGCTTTCCATATTCAAACTTTTTGTCAAAAATCATGGAACTCACGTCATCGTCACCGCACGCTTTCCATATTCAAACTTTTTGGGTGAACAAAAATCATGGAACTCGCGCCATCGTCCCCGAACGCTTTCCATATTCAAAAATAGTAATCTAATAGCTCGACAATGCAGTTTACAAGTTACTTAGTTTTCACTTCTATCGGCAACACTGTCCCGTATGTTTTTGAAGTGAAAACTTCTTTAGGGGCGTTGTGCACTTTTTGGAATGGGTAAAAAATGTTTAAACTCGCGTCAGGATACGCGACCTGATCGAAAATTCGTAAGAAGGAGGGAGAGAGAGGAAGTAATATCCCCCTTTCACAGCAAAATGTCATGTTTGTGAACGATAGCGCAATAAATGAATATTGTATTTTACCACATAAATACTAGTACCTTTTATACTGATAAATAGCAATTCGTGCGAAATTATTCCACAATAATACTTACATCTATCCTTACAGTTAGGTGTACCATTGTGATAGAGAAGCCATTTACCTGCCTGTCTACTCCAAATTTTGTATAGGTAACTAATATTTGCATCATCACCCTAAATAAAAAAACATTTTTTTTTTCAGACCCATATGGTAACATCTAGACCCACTGAAGAACTTTCGGAATCAGAGCAAGAAGCTGAACCAAGCGAACCTTTGAACGCTACTGAGCCCCCACACTCAAAGAACGATAGTGATAGACACAAGAAGTTTGTGGTCCACATCCATATATTTTAAGCTTATGCTATATTTTAATCCTCCGTGAAAAGTAATGTTTGATTTAGTTTAGTATTTAGTTTTAGTGTCACTATTATTTTATCTATATCTACCAATATATGAAAGTTGAAAAGTTCTTTTTTTTGTTTGTTTACACGCTATCACCAATGATTTTGTAGTAAGAAAGATATAGATATCGCACTATCTCTTTCTGTTACGTTACGTTCCGTAATATCTATCGCATTCATACTTGAAATCCATAAGGAAGTATGCACCCAAACATGGTAACATAGCTGAATGCCGTCAAGTATGAAGGTAGACTATCTTTCATTATAATATCATTGCTAATCACTGAAACTACCTATTTGAGCACAGTTATCCCTACTAATAATACAGTGTAAAGAACTCTTCTTCTTTACTAATATTATAAATGTGAAAGTTTGTGAGAATGGATGGATGGATGGATGTTTGTTACTCTTTCACGTAAAAACTACTGAACTGATCTGGATGAAATTTGGCACACAGATAGACTATGGTCTGGAATAACACATAGGCTACTTTTTGCAGCGATTACCGACATACACGCGTGCGGAGCCGCGGGCAACAGCTAGTACTACATATACATATGTACCAAAGTAACTCAGTCTGTCTGTATGTTGCCTTTTCAAGACTTAACTGCTAAAATGCGCCTAATTAGATTCGGCCACGAGATAGCTTACATCCTTGGGAAGGCCATAGGGTAGGTAATTTTTATCGCGATAATTACAGAAATCCTCGGGATAGTGACTTCACCCGTCAACACAAAAACAAATATATCCCACGGGAATGGTACATTATTTTGGGATAAAATACCACATTGGGATAAATCCAGACTATAATCTATCTCTGTGTCAAATATCATTCAGATCTGTTCAGTTGTTCTGGCGTGACTGAGTAACAAACATCCACCCATCCAAACTTCCGTATTTATAATAGTATTCCGTATTTTAATTTTCAAATCAGCACAAAAACTTCAGTTTTCTGCTGATTTTAATATCTTACTAACTATGACTGATGGGTACCATCATACCATAGGTGTCTCCAGGAAGCGAGTGAATATTTGTCTTCTAGAACTCCTATTTTTCATCAGCTGCCTGCAACCTCCACCAGATCGACCGATCCTCCTTAGTAAAACCATGACCACACTTCGTCTTCCAGTTCTTTTTTTTTTCTGGACATCTCACACATCGCTATCTAATCCCAAACTAGGCAGAGCCTGTACTATGGTAACCAGACAACTGATAAACACTTATATATTTCTAAATACATACATATTATAGATAAATTACACCCAGACACAGAACAAACATTCGTGCTCATCACACAAAGATTTGTCCTGGGTGGGAATCGAACCAACGACCTCCGGCGTAGCAGTCAGAGTCACTAACCACTAGACCAACAGGCCAGTCAAAAGTTCATGGTCGACACTCCATTACCTTAAAGAAAGCAGGCAAGAAAATCAAATTATTTTAACACACAAATGACGCACAACATACAAACACGCATTTAAACAGAAGAGAACAAAAAGAGAAAATAGTAATAAAAAAGAAATAAAACAAAACAAACTATACTCTTTGTGTGGTTTACGTCACACGCATTTAAAAAATGGCCACCGCATCATAATATTATGCTATTAAAACATAACGCTGATTTTCAACGACAGCCAATTTTACACGACCTGCGTGCCATCTCGGCTGTCCCAGATCAAAACCCAGTAAGTGCTTTTTAACAAATTTTACAGGAGAGCACAAAAACATAAATCGGAGTAGCCTTACAAAAGTATATGTGTTAAACTGAAAAAGTTATATTTACTGAAAAGAATACTAACAAAATTTTGGATAATTATGTAAAATGCATGTTTTATGCCCCTTACTAACTTTGAAAATGGACAATACGAACTTATGGAACATAAGTTCGTATTGTCCATACTATGACCCGTTTCAAAACCTAGTATGAACACAGAAACACGCCACAGGGAGGTTGTAAACAAAAAACTTAAGAGCGGTAGGGCACCATACTATCGACCAAGCTCAACTGGGCAAGGACCTTACAGAAGACCACAGACAAATAACTACACACAAGATTGTAGTTATGTATGTGATTACAGGTCTTTCGGTCAGGGATGCGTTTGGAAAGAAACGTATTCCTATCCCAGGGACATTCCTATCCCAGGGACTTTCCCATCATAAAGCCCTGGTGTACTGTGCCCTGGTGTTAAAAATGGGTTGGCAACACGCAAGTGTTAACTCTGGTAGTATTATATTATCTGTGCTCTGGTAGGTATTGCAAGCGTCCATAGGCTACGGTAATTATAATAATAATCAATCAATCAATAATAATAATGAAACATAAATTGTACACGACAAGATGTTATTATGGCATCAAACGTGGCGCGAATGATGAACCGCGGCCTTGGTTCGGCCGCGGGGTGCGTGTGCTATTCGGTGCGAGCAGCTCCCTTCACCACCGCGTTCACCACTACCGAAACCAGTAAGTGCATGTGACTTGCTAGGTTCAGTGATGAGGAATGCGGCTTACTAGGTTTTTGAAATGGTTTATGAAGGTAGCACTTACTAGGTTTCTTGGTATCAAAATAGCTCTTTTTTATAAGATAATTTGGTGGAACGTATTTTGAAAACTCAAAATATGCAATAATTTAAAAAAATAAAAAATACCCTTAGTGGGTTTTGATCTGGGGCAGCCATGGTGGTATCTGGTCTACATAATATTATAAGAATCTACATAAAAAACATAGGGAAGATTTTTGTACAGAAGACTATAGCCAAGTAACTGGTGGTGTAGTTATTTTTCGATGTATGAGTATAGCTAGAACCATTATGTTTATTTGTCGTGCAATGCATACTACATTACACACTCATGCACGCACCACATTGACACGTTACCCTGTCCCATCCCTGTCCTGCTGAAAATCAGCGCTGTTAATTCTTGGCTGTTAATTCTTGTTAGTTCTTGGCGCCCCGCAGCATTATGCTGAGCGAAGTTCAAATTTCCGCAGATGTGACATACAGTGGGTACTAAAAACATATAAACTTTTTTTGTTTTTGTTTGTTTTGTTTCCTTTTTTAAGCACATTTAGTTTTTTTTTTTTTGCCCTTTGTAGAACTTAGTGTATGTTTGTTGAAATTAAAGCTTTTTCTTCTTTTCATTTTTTCTTTACCGACCTAAACCATATACCTACATTGACCTACAATCATATTGGTATTTATGGTATAAATAAAACCTGAAATTGTTTGTTTAGAATCACTAATAGATTTGAGTGCAATATTTTTTGAATCCATTTTATATTTTGTCCGTGTGGTGTTGGACTAAGAATACAAAGGTCACTACCCCGTTCCATCCCGAGGGGTCTTAATTCAAATACGGGTAAGGTAGGTAAATCAGGCATTCAATATCCACTACAAAAGTGGGATAACTTGAAACAAATCCGTATAGGTACCTAGCAACCCGTCTGTCCAGCATGGTATGTATATTAGGCTAATGTCCCTCCAAGTGTATGGAGACCCGTGCCCAGCTGTAGGACGTTTATGGGATGAGATAATGATGATATTTTGTCCCAATAATGTATGATAATAGTTTCAAGTTGGACACCCATCCATATTTCAACGTTACAAATGCATAATATAGGTATCGAAATGGAATGGCGGCATTTTTCGCTATGTTTCCATAATTTTACACAATCAAATCAGCAAAAATAAAAAATGTAAACTTACGATGTTATAAATTCTTATTAATACCTACCAAGACCAGCATTGTATAGGTACTTACGTAGGTAACTTTTGTGCTTAGGTACTTCATTTAGTTGTCGCTTTGTACCTAAACAAATCTTTTTAGCAATAGCAATCATCATCACGACACGTTTTTACTAAACAATTGCAACAATTGCAAGTAAAACAATCAAATATTATATTTGTAAACATTCTATACACAAAAGGTACTTGCGCAGATGACTTATGTACTTTGCATAGTACGTGACATTTTCCTATCATTTATCGGTAGCAAGACTTACGTGCCACACGACAGGATCTTCTCAAAAAAAAATCAATTAAAATGGCTGGTATAAAATTCATTTTTGTGTTCATCACGGTGTTGATTTTATCTGTAAGTTCATACCTATAGCAATAATGGTTGTAATTTAATTGTAACAAATAAAAAGTGATTAATCAATCAAATCTTTTAAGCTTCGACAGCAAGCGTGGTCAAGTCCTCGCTACCAGCAGTCTGAGCCTCTAGACAAGTGGCATAAGCGATAGTCGAATCGAAAAGTCAAAAAAGCAAATGTATGGGATTTGACGAAAGTTTACGACATTAAATCGTAGACTTAAGTCAAATAACATCCATTTTATTTTTTGACTTTTCGATTCGACTACCGTTTATGCCACTTGTCTAGAGGCTCAGGAAGCATTTCGACCCAGCATGACTAGTAAAATGGTATAAAATTAATCTCACCTTTTCGCCAGTCATGCATTTTTACTTCTACCTGACCGCTCGGAAATAAAAGGCTTGAATGCATGATGCTCTGTCATTATCACAGGACATAGTCCTCTTCAAGTACTCCGATACTGGTACTTTCTAAAGATATATAAAAAAACCTGGCTTATCTTTTTTTCAGACCTACGGTACATCAAGAATTATTAAAGAAAATCCATCGACGTCTGTACCAGAAGGGAATAACTCCAGTGATCCCTCGACACCTGCTGACCTATTCAGGAACGTCATCGTAGTCCCAAATAATTGTCCAGAAGGGACCCAAATGTCTTCTGATGGAGTATGTCGTGAAATTTTTGACGATACAGACTTTGAATAAATTATATATTCACGATATCAACTTTGAATAAAATTTTGACGACGACTAAATATTTTTTTGACCTGTAAGAATTGGGAATATTTTTTGATGATAACGTCTTAAAATATTTTTTGCCGATAGTGACTTTGAATATATTTTTGACAATATCGACTTTGAATAAATTTATGATAACGAATTTAAATGTGGAGTGACTTATAATGTTATTTACATTATGATTTTCACTAATATAAATTACTTCTAAATAACTACTAAAAACCTTGGCTTTGAAATAACAGGCCAAAGCTAAATATATAACGAATAAATCATTATAACTAACGATGTCTTTGCGCTGAACAGTACCTGAGAGTTTTAACTGCTGCCAAACAGATAGTGAGTTATACTTTAAGTCATTTAAATAACGTGTGTGTGGTTATTTATAACCAATTAAATGTAAATGAAAAACTATTTATAACAACCATCACAATTTAATATAAAAATTAATAATAATAAAAAATATTTATTATGTTCTCCTTACTAGACGGTGAACGTGGTATTAAGATAAGTCATTTTTTTATACTACTTGGGTGGCAAACAAGCATACGGTCCACCTGAGTTAAGAAGTTACCGTAGCCTATGGATGCTTGCAATACCAGATGTATCATCAGATCAGATGTATCACTTGCGTGTTGCCAACCCATATTTTTTACACCAGTATCCTACTTGAGTATCCCTGGGACAGGAATATGTTTCTTTCAAAACGCATCCCTAAATGAGCGCTGGAAACTTTTGCACTTTCAAAGAGAGGTAGGGCACCATATTAGTGAGCAATCTCGACTGGGGAAGGACCTCCACCTTACAGAGGACCACAGCCAAATAAATACACACAGCGGTGTAGCTGTGTTCCTGTGTGTGAGTATAGGTCTCCAGTGCTCATTTAGGGATTTCATTGAGCTTATATACCTATATAATATTTAGGGATGCGTTTTGAAAAAAACCTTGGTTTTCCTATCCCAGGGATACTACTAAAGCTCTGGCATACAAAATGTGAACACGGAAGTGATACCAACCTCTAGTATTGTAAGCGGCTAAAGGCTACGGTAACTGCTTAAGCTTGTATGCCACCTAAGTAGTGTAAAAAGAACTCTGGTCTCCAGGAGGAACACATCACAATTATTAATGTTTCATTAAATTATATTTTCAGACTTAAGGAGTCATAAGGTTTTTAAAGGGTCGGCAACGCGTGAGTGACACCCCTGGTGTTGCAAACGTCCTACGGTAAATGCTTACCATCAGGCGGGCCGTATGCTTGTTTACCACCTTGGTAGTATAAAAAAAATAAAAAAGTGGTGGATCAGACATGACCGTAGAATTTCTCCTGCGAACCGACTGAAGAGATTTAATCCTTATCATTAGCCCTAATTGCCACCATGATGAGGGAACCTAGGTAGTAATTTATTTTAAATTAAAATAACATTTCACCACAAAATAACTATTTGATAATATCGTCCATTTTTTTGACTATAATTTATGGTAGGAATCTACATAACTACTAGATATCATAGTAATTGTTGTTACCTTATTATTATTTTCTAAACTAGACAAAATCTTCATTTAGGTAAGTAACACTTATGACAAAAAGCAAACAGGTAGGAATTATTTCGCAATAAAAATAATGAAATAATGGTTATAGAAGTGCCATCTAGTGATAATTTTAAACAATGCTATCTGTGAAATGGCGCTTTATCTATTAAGTATTCTGTGGCTTTATACAGCTTGATACAGCGCCATCTAGTGTCTAGTGTAATCCATTATTCAGCTTCGTCTAGTGTCCCGTGTAGTCCATTTTCGAATAGCGCCACCTGTGTATTACATTATTAAACAGCGCTACTCAAAAATAGTGATGACACCGTTCTTATAGTTCGTTACTATTTTTTAGAATCAAAACGGAATAGTATCGGACTGAAATAGTATCGATATACAGAAGCTAAAGTTCCTCATATTAACCAATACCGGCGAAAGTTATTACTTACAATCAATCAATCAATCAATCAATCAATCAATCAATGTCTTTATTTGTCAGAATATGGTTTATACAAAGTGTTACACAATAATAATAAAGTACAGCATATTCTGCCATTAATGGCGTACAAATTTACAATAAAAAAATAGTTTTAAAACAATAATAATTAATTAATAAAAGTCAACATAATATGATTATTAATAACACTTGCAACATAATAATTTATAAAGAAGGATCAGTCAGAAAGTCATTAACGTTATAATAGCATTTACAATTTAACATGTCTTTTAATTTTTTTCTGAATATATTTGTAGGTAGACCTTTATAAACATATGGTATTTTATTATATATTCTAGGGGCCATGCACAACACACTTTTCGACATTAGTGCTGTCTTGGCGCTGTGCATACACAGCCTAGTGTTGTCCCTTCTGTTGCGTTGATTAATGTCTGAGAGCCGAGGAAACAAGTGCGGGTTTGATTTTACAAAAAGAGCAACTTCCAAAATATATAAAGACGGGAGTGTCAGAATGTTGTACATTTTAAAATAAGGTTTGCAACTATCAGGTGTTTGAAGTCCAAACATCGATCTTATACATCTTTTCTGCATCTTAAAGGCGATTTCTTTATCCGTGGAATTACCCCAAAATATAATCCCATATCTCAGTAAAGATGCTACGAGACCATGATATGCAGTAAGTAAACCGTCAATACTAACTACCGGGGCCAGTTTATACAATGCATAAGAGGCACTACTAACCCTCTTACTTAGTGCTTCAATATGAGCCTTCCAATTAAGTCGCTGGTCAATAATCAAACCTAGGAATTTTGCTTGTTCAGCCTCCCTTACAATGTTATTTTGGTATTTTAGAATAATATTATTCACAGTGGATGGTTTTTGATTAAAATGCATAATTAAAGTTTTGGTAAGATTAATTTTTAAATTATTATTATTTAACCATGTAATTATAGATGTCAGCGTATTATTAATGTCCCGTTCATATATGTCAATGTTTTTGCATTCCAATGTCAATGTGCTGTCGTCAGCAAATAGCGTCATATGGTGGTCAGTTACTTTAGGTAGGTCATTAATATAAATAATAAATAACAAAGGTCCTAGAACACTTCCCTGAGGTACACCGAAGGATATATATTTTGCTTTAGATGAGTATATCACTTCCTTTTTGGCCTTTAAATCAAGTCTTGTAATTGTGGTAACTTGTTTTCGGTTGGTCAGATAAGAATTTAACAAATTTAGTATATTTCCACGAATACCATAAGATTCTAGTTTGGCCAGTAGAATGGTATGATCTACATAATCAAACGCCTGGGTCATATCACAATATATCGCAGAGACAGGAGTTTTTCTGTCGACATTGATCATTACTGTGTTAATAAAATCATATATAGCCATGTTTATTGACTTATTTTTTCTAAAGCCTTTTTGCTCATTGCACAAAATATTGTTTATATCCATATAGGCGTTAACTTTATGATAAATAAATTTTTCGAAAATTTTAGAAAATATTGATGTAAGTGCAATGGGCCTATAATTTTGCATCAGTTCTTTGTTTTCCTTTTTGAATAAAGGTTTAACAACTGAGATTTTTAAGTTTTCAGGATAAGTGCCATGGGTTATACATAGGTTTAAAATATGACTTAGATGCCCGGATATTAAATCTCCTACATATTTTATAACCTTTGTGGAAACTTCATCATGACCCACACTTTTTGTGTTCTTTAGTTGTTTAATAATACCTAAGATATCTAATGGTAGGCTCGGTGCCATAAACATTGAGTTTGGACTACTTAGTATATAAGAGGTCACATTTTTACCCGCATCTGGTATAGGTACGATTTTTTGTATAAAAAAGTCGTTAAATTCATTTGCTATCACTTTAGGATTGGTAATAGTCATGTTATCCACTTTGATTGAGCGTATCGAGTCTCTAGGTATATTTAATTTATTATTATTTATTATTTGCCATGTCTGTTTATTTTTATTATGCGAATTATTGATTTGATAGTCATTTTGTGATTTTTTCGTTAGATTTATAATTTTCTTATATAGTTTTGTGTAATTAATATATGCTAATTTATTTTTTGTGGTAGGTTTCCGTCTATAGAGCCAAAGGAGCTGCCGTTTTTTAATACTGCATAATTTAAGCCCACGCGATATCCACCTAGGTCTTTTATTAACTTGGATAGTAATAGATCTCGACGGGAAACATAGGTCGTAGAAAAGTTTAAATTGGTCCATGAATGTATCAAAAGCTTTATTTGGCTCATCTATCTCATAGATTTCACAGAATGATAGGTCTTGTATGCAAGCTCTAAACTTAAGTATATTTTCAATTTGGTAGTCCCTCTGTGTTTTACGCCAAAAATTTATCAGACATTTAAATCTTACAGGGAACCTAAACAACTGAGCAGTGTGATCTGATAGTCCATATTCTGTCACTTCCGTACGACACAATTTAGTAAAATTATGAGCAAAATTGTCTATGCATGAATTTGATTGTAATCTGGTAGGTTGTTCTATGGCAAGTGTAAGGTTAAAACGTTGCAGTAGACATTTTAGTTCCTTCGTAACATTATTATTTTTTAATACATCGATGTTCAGATCTATATTTATAGATAAATATTTCGTAAATTCTATTTTATTTTGCACTATAATGCAAATGATAATATATTATAATTAACCAATCTCCTGACCGGTAGGGTCAAAAGCCAAGGACATGCCGACCTACGCACAACCTGTGATTCATCAGTTCAAGGTTAGAGAGTGTTTCTTTTCCATCCATAACGAGAACGCCGTAACGCGTTCAATAGACGAGGACCGCTTTCTAACCGCTCTAATCTTAATACGACTCATACCGAAAGTACACCCTTTCTTAGCCCTTGGGATATAAATAAATACGCAAATCAAATGATTTAAATCTTTGCCATAGAAACAGAACAATAATTCAGAAAACAAGTTCATAAAGACTCAACAAATATTTTTCGAAATGAAATTGTAACTCACGTAAAATTTGCAAATTAGTCAACAAGGTGGTGATAGCCATCTCGCTACCTACGATGACTTCAAAAGTCGGAACACTGTATGTATAGCAAACAAGGATCTTATATTAACTGCCAACTTAGTAACTATATAGTTGGTTAAACTAAAATTTAATCTAGCTGCTTTTTGTAAAGGCACAGAATATTTAGTAACTAATGAATGAAATCTTTTAAACAATTTAAATTCTCAATAAGATATGGAAAATATGTTATATAGGTACAGTATTTACTGTACCTATATAACATATTTTCCATACTGTAAACGTTTAGCTTATTTAAGCTAAACGTTTTTTATATTTTTAATTGTTTTTACTTAGAAATAGTTTTTAAGTTGTGTAATATTTTAGGACATTATTTCAGTTACATTCTCACAATTTCAATTTGCAACACTGCAACTGTCAATTCTGTCAAAGTGTCAATTGTCAATGTCATTATTTATACATAAACATAGGTGAACCTATAATACACAAAGTTCGCACTTCGCATTCCGAATGTATTGATTTTTATAATACAAAGGACTTGAAAAAATTACAGAATATTAAAATAAACACCTATTATGAAACGAGTATACGTCTATAAGAACCAAAATGACAAAATTGGTAAAATTATGGCCATGGAAAACACGATTGAAGGATTAAAGTCAAAGATATCGCAACAATATAAATTGAGTACAGAAAATTTTAAATTATTTTCAAATGGCTGTGAAATTGTGGAGATTGAAGTAATTAAAGATGACGACAGGATATATTTATGTTTTGATTCTAATGAGGAAGCTAAAGATTGTGAGGAAATTGAGAATTCAATGAGAAATTTACATGTTAGTGGAGAAGGTGCTTCACGGAGAAATTCGAATGCAAGTGGAGAAAGCTCTTCACAGCAAAAATCTAATGAAATAGATGTAAGTGCTTCACGGAGAAATTTAAATGTAAGTGAAGCAAGTACTTCACATGGCTTTAAAGGTGTTTCTGACTGGATCACACTAAACGTAGGTGGTAAGCACTTCACCACGTCACGAGGCACTCTGTTGGCTAAAGAACCACAGTCTATGTTGGCTAGAATGTTTGCTGATGATAATAATGTGTACTTAATGAATCCAAGTGAGATGGACTCTACAGGAGCCTATATGATTGATAGAAGCCCAGAGTATTTCGAGCCAATTCTGAATTATTTGAGGCATGGCAATGTGATTCTAGATAATAATGTTAATCCAAGAGGTGTGATGGAAGAAGCTGTCTTTTATGGTAAGATTTTTTTCACCATTTTTGGACGATTGCAGGGATTATTAAGATCTGTTACCCGTGGCTCCATGTGTGTGGATGTCCGTTATCATGATAAAAAATACCCTGTGTCCTCTAGGATACTATGTATTTTCTTGCTAAATTTCAAAGATTCTTTTATTTGTTGCCAATCCCCATTTCAATATTATTATTGAAACCATGTATAATTAACACTTTGAAGGACATTGAACGGCTATAGACGTCATGACAATAAAACATCTATTGTGTTTACCTTACTGTCCGCGAAGTGTTAAGATTTATTATTTTGTTGTCTATATCTAAGGGTACAGATATATATGTATATGTAATAGAGACATTGAAAATATATAGTAGGTATTACAATACAATCTCACTGACTCAGACACAAGGATGTTTATTTTTCTAACAGCCCATTCGCTGACAAGGATTGCGAACAATTGGCAAAAAACTCTGGCCACTCTTTTTAATTGCTAGAGTATAATATTTAAAATTTGGTATGAGTTACAATTTGTAGGTAACAAAAATATATGGAACCAACACACCGTACAAATATTTAATTTAAGTCATTAAATAACAGACCACAGATGCAGTAAAGTTAAAGAAAAATATATAAATTTTCAGGAATTGACTCAATGATACCTCAACTGACCCAGATGATAGAAGAATCACGCAACAGTAGTGGGTCTTACCAAGCGTTGACCCGTATGGATGTGGTACGGTCTATAATTATCACTTCAACTTCTTCAGAGCTGCGATTCCAAGGGGTTAATCTATGTGGTGCGGATTTAAACCGGCTGGACCTTAGGTTTATCAATTTTAAGGTAAGAATATACATTTGTTAACAAAGTCATTTATGGACTGCCTGGTACGTCTTATATATTTTATACTATTTGTTGTCCGTGGCTCCGCCCGCGTGGGTTTCGGTTATCGCTGTAAAAAGTAGCCTATGTGTTATTCCAGACCATAACCTATCTTTGTGCCAAGTTTCATCCAGATCCGTTCAGTAGTTTTTACGTGAAAGAGTAACAAACATCCATCCATCCATACTTTCGGGTTTATAATATTAGTAGGATATATTATACTAGCTGTTGCCTGATCACCTGCGTGGATGTGAGAAAGTACCCTATGTCCTAGCCTAGGATACTATCTATCTCCTTGCTAAATTTCAGTTAAAATCTGTTCAGCCGTTTAGCTGTGACAAGGTAACATACATACAAACAAACAAAAAGAGTTTCCTAGGCATTTATAATATTAGTATGAATTTCTCTCCCGAGTTTGATGGCGATCGTGAGGTTCTGGGTTTGTTGCTGGAGATTAAATTGTTATTGTGTTTGTTTTCTATTACAAAAAATCTTTTGAATTTTTGTTTATTTTACATATTACTCTTTTAAACCCATTAAAAATGTCTTTAAGAAATTCTAATTAATTATTAGACAAACATAGCTACGTTTTCCTGTTAGGATTACCTCTTTTAGGTATTATGTAAAGTTAATTAAAATATATTTATGTTGTATAAGGGCTAATGGTATTATTATTTGTATATTAATGGTATATTAATGGTAGTATTATTTACCTAGACTGTAAGGTAATTAAGATTTTACTATTTAAACGTGCAAGTATTTATTGCCTATAACTTAAATATATTTTTTTATAAGTTATATGTAACTTTTTTTAGCGGCACATCCTATAGGTGGTCCTTATTTTTATTTAAAATAAAATATTGCCTATGTGGCTCGCTGATAACTGATAACGTAGCTTTTTGTAGGCGAAAGATTTTTTTTAAACCAATCCATTAGTTTTTGACTTTATTTATTCAAATACAAACAAAAGAACATAAATATATTTTTTTATTATTAGTGGTTTTTTCTGTCTGTGATTTTAATGTGCCTAAAACTCTAATGAGGGGGTTTTAGGTATTGTTCCCTATTGGGGAAGTCGTTTTTCTGATGAATTCTTACAAATTTTATTTAAGGTTGCTGCCCCGCCATTTTTTAATATACCTACATTTTGTAACATAAACTCCAATAACACTTAATCAAACCCAGGAACTCACAATCAGCCTCAAACAAAAGCGCAATCTTATTCAGTTTATACTGTATTGTGACGTCATATTCTTATATTCCAGTATGCCTATTTATCGAGATGCAACCTGAGCGGCGCTAACCTATCGTACTGCTGTCTTGAACGTGCAGACTTGTCTTATGCCAATTTGGAGGGAGCCCAGCTGTTGGGCGTGAAAGCCTTATGTGCCAATATGGAAGGTGGGTACAGGCGCATGTCGTATTTAAATTTTTTATTGAAAAGACTACTCCCTAGGGAACAAGCCCTGTGTCGTGGTAGACATTACAAACATACAATTCACGGACGCAAATTACTCCTAGACTCAGAACAAACATTTATGGATCACACAAAGTTTTGTACCGTGTGGAAATATATATACCAATTACTATGCAGAAGGAAATCTTCATCATTAACACTTATCTTCATTGCGCGCCATTTATTCAGATTTTATTTATTGGGCAGGACAGTTTTTCACTGCTGGCATTGGTCATTCTACACTTAGATGCAGTTTATGTTAACCCCGACGTATAATATAAGATAGAGAAACTAAAGCTGGAGTTTGACTACACGGTTTTCTATCAGGTAGTCTATCAGTAGGAGGTCCTTCTACAATCGGGCTTGACGATTAATGGTGCCCTGTCTCTAAGAACTTCTATCGAATTAGATTTCATTCTGATGCATCACGACACAAGACCTCGTAGCTGTGTTCAGGCTTAAAACAGTCATTTAAATCTAATATCATACATCAACGCACGCGTCACACTCATCCATCCTTTTTACACATATAATGCGCTCTCTCACTCACACTTGGTTACATTCCATTCCCCATATTTGCCCATCACTTATAGCTGTATCTGGCTATACTACGATCTTTACCCTTCCTCATTAACATTATCGCTAAACCTTGATTTACTTGTACCCTATGTTTCGTTGAGGGTACTCTTAACCAGGCCGTTCGGCAAAACATCAGTCATTTGGTTCCTGGGATAGAAAAACTTTAAAAATGCATCCCTAAACATCTCTGTGTGTTGTTTCATGGCTATGGTCTTCTGTAAGGTGGAGGTTCTTCCCCAGTTAAGCTCGCTTACTTGTATCATGCCTCCCTTAAAAACTTGGGATTTTTTTTACTGCTTCAATGCAACAGCCTCCGAGCGCGCGTTTAAATTTTTTGGCGTCAGTACCGCGCGCGCATTGCGACCGAGAGCACTTGCGTGTATAGGTCGGTCATTCACCTCTGTTGTTGAGATAATTCTTGGCTGGATTTATTCTGTTCAGCATCATAAGTCTTCTTGCTTTGTAGCTGATTATAGAATTTCTGTTAACAATTCTAGCTGTACTTTCGTAGATTATGCACATCCACCATCCACTTTATCAGTACTTAACATCAGCATCCATAGATGAGTTTAAGCCTATCCCTGGCCAAAAATCACACATTCTAGTGTCCCTCTTATTTGATAGACTTATATATTTCACTCGGTTAGATATTTTATAGCCATGAAATTGATTTTGATTGTTTTAGGTGCCAATTTAAAAGGCTGTAATATGGAGGATCCAGTTGGCTCAAGGGCTATCATGGAGGGAGTAAATTTGAAGGGTAAATTTAATGATTTATATACATACTACTAACCCACAATTTTTTATAATTCCTTTGTAGAAAGTCATGTCCTACTGCTCGGGAAACACTGTAGCAAGTGAAATAACATGTATATTTTTTAGCGTCAGTGCCGCGCGCGCATTGCGACCGAGTGCACGTGCGTGTATAAGTAGGTCATTCACCTCTGTTGAGATAATTCTTGGCTGGATTTATTCTGTTCAGCATTATAGTAAAATGTAAATTAAATGTAGTTAAATCTACACAAGTAATTACATAAAGAATATGAATGATGAAGACGAACCGTTCTGTGAAAAATTGTTTCCAGGCGTGCAGCAATGATTTTTAAATCTAGGTAAATATACCGTTCGCCTGATGGTAAGCAGTTACCGTTACCTTGGGGCATTATTGGCGTGTCACTGACCCAAAATATTGTATAACAAGGTTTGTATTAGCAGCCCTGTGATAGGAAAACTAATAAGAAGAAAAAAACACTAAGTGCGCACTGGAAACCCACTATGGTGCTCGCCTGATGATAAGCAGTTACCTATGCCTATGAAACACTTGCAATACCGCGAGCCATACCTGCTAACTCTCGCGTGACCGACCCTACATATCGTACCATCAGTGTTATGGAAGATAACATGAAACTCTAATGGTACGATATGTAGGGTAGCGGTTTAGTTGTGTACCTGTATTCATATACAGAAACACAATAACACCGCTAGGGTAAATTTTTTGGCTTTGGTCTTCTGCCCATATTTTTATAGTGTAAGGATCGGTTCATATCTGACGGAAAATGCGTCGAGCGTATCATCGGTCGCGTCTATGCGTATGCTCGATGCACTAACGTATCGTCGGTTAAGTGTGAAAGGTTGAATGTTTTCTTATATATATTTGGTCTGTTCTGGCGTTACGCGGCCTGTAATACGCGACGCATTTTCCGTCAGATATGAACCGACTCTTTAAGTATTTTAGCGCATCGTGTCAACGAATTAGAACTGACCACCGACCATCATCTTGCCTCAGGTTAAAGACTAACTAATCAGCTTAATATTCACACGTTGAACAAATCATTTTTTCTATAGTATTATTCCTAGTGTGGTGTTGCCCACAAAAAAAACTCCAAACTGCTTACCATCAGGCGTATGCTTGTTTGCCACCTTGGTAGTATAATTAAATAAAAAAAACTACCACAAGTGCGCATAGAAGCGTACGACCCGCCTGATGGTAGCCTATCGACGCTTAAGCCCCTAAACTTACTAGCGCGTTGTAACCCTATATATTGTAACACCAGTTTTGTATTATAAGTAACCCTGGGATAAAGAAAACGTTAATATATTATTTTAAAATAGTTTCCCCATAAACTAACTAACTCTCGCAATAGAGATCTATTAGACCTACAAAACTATGTGTAATATCAATATTATTTTCGTTTGAAAAGAGAAGTTTGGGCAAATAAGCGCCCCAATAAGATATTTAGGCGTTTATTTACTTAAACAAGCGCTTCAATTTTCGGTTGCGGCGCTTATTTGCCAATATTGTTATTTAATGATGCATCTTATTATTTTCGATGGTATTCAGATAGATAGAAATTCTTCATTGTGCACAAATTACATTTATGATACAGATATTATTTTACACATTTTAAAATTTATTATATTTAAATGTAATTATTTATTATTAAATATATTTAATATTTTATACAGGTGCAAATCTAGAAGGTAGTAACATGGCGGGTGTAAACTTACGTGTGGCAACACTGAAGAATGCAAACTTACAGAATTGTGATCTTAGGGCTGCTGTCCTAGCTGGAGCTGACTTGGAGGTATTGAAATGTCATTAATATCTAGAAGATACCTTTATTAAGATGACCCTAAGCCGCCAAAGTCCTTAAGCTGACCTTGGACAAGGACGGCTCAGGACATAATGACGGTTGCCCGCAACCTGTATTAGGGCCTAGGGCTTGTACACACAAACACGTTACTACGACGTAAAGAGCCGTTTATTCGTAAAAACAATAGAGTTATTTTCGCATTTTTATAATTAGTGGGGATGATTATGCACCGTGATAATACCGGTTACCGTGCAGACGTTAAAGCTTCACGTTTTTTCCTTTGTTATAAGTAGTTATAACAAAAAAAAAACGCGAAGCATTCGCAAATCAAGTTCCGAACGTGTTTTGCTAGTGTACAAGCGCCTTTATAAAGTAAGCAATTAACTTGTGCATGTAGCTCGCGCTTAATTGCCCTGACAGGTTGCCTGGAAGATCATTTTGAAATGATCTTACTTACTTGTAAAAAAAACTAGGATAGAAACGATGTATAAATGTGTCTACTAAAAATCTATTTTTATTTTCAGTGTTGTGATTTGTCGGGCAGTGATCTTCATGAAGCCAATTTACGAGGTGCCAATTTAAAAGATGCGGCTTTTGAACTTATGCTTACTCCCCTTCATATGTCTCAGACAATAAGATAATTTATTTATTCCATGATTTTAATAAATGTTTACATTGTTTTAGTGTTTAATTTATACTAGTGGGATATCCCGGCTTCGCATGGGTGGACATTTATTTGGTTTTCGTAGGAATCCCGTATTAAAAAAAAAGAAATTGCTATGTTACCCGCTGATAGTGTAGCTTTCTAATAGTGAAAGAATTTTTAAAATCAGTTTAGTAGTTTTTGAGCTAAATTGTGCCAACCAAACAAAAGAATAAAATCTTTCCTCTTTATAATATTAGTTTCGCTAGATAAAAACATTTTTTTTACTAAAGTTTTCCAATGCAAAATAGGATTTGACAAAATACATTCATTTGGTTATTCAGTTAAAAATATAGATTAACAGCTGTTGTTTATCGCTCGCGGCAAAGAAAGAGTGACCATTTCATATTAAGTTTTGGATTTTATTATTGATATTTTGTGAAATCCCCTATTTTTATTAAATAATATATAATTTGGCCACCTAATGTTTTTTTTTGTAACACATCTAACCAATATTCGTGGTTTATTTATTCTCAAATCGGATTCAATTAAAGTTCAATGATCGTGTTCTCCCTTGACATCGTTTTTATTTACAAGTACAAGCGTCTTTTAGTTCATAAATAAATAGTTTATTTTTGTAACTGAGAACATTTTTTGTTATTATCATGTTGGTAAACCTGCTCACAGAGATTAGAGATGTGCTAGTTACTAATTGATGTGACAGCTGTCCAAAGCTTCGTAAAAACGTGTTGTTAATGGTACAAATTAATAAAGGTTAGTTCTTAAATATGCAAGAATTAAGTTAACTTTTTGATTATTTTGTTTTTGGATACTGAAGTTGTTAATAAGATATACTTTATAATTAATCAGTAAAAAAAGTAAGTCAACTAAATACTAAGTCGACTATAATATTTTTAACGCTCGTCACTATTATTTTTGTTCGTATGTTGGTTGCATTTGTTTTTTTCTTCGCGACTTCGCGTTCTATTTTTGTGTGTGACGGTTCCGTCCGGCGCCTAAGGATTTTATTTTGCAAATAATTTTGATGGTTTTCGCCTAGATCATCGAAATACCTGCAGACAAGCTCCCAATTGCACTAAAATATCAACATGCAGAACGGAGATGGCACGCCGACAGCCGCGGATAACAGTAAGTTTCACATTAGATGTTAAAAATAATGGAATAACAATCATTATTCCACTGTTTTATTCTCAATATTAGAGAAAATTCTAGTAGTAAAAGTCGCAATCATATTTATAAATTATTTTCAACTAGTAAACCGCGTGTATTTCGATATACCCTCATGTAATTGATGATGAAAACTGCGAAGTTTCTTTGACGCGGTTAAAAAAAATACCTATTGCATTTGTGGAGTCAGATTGCAGTAGTAATTTCACTTGCGTTTGAGTGTGTCGTGCATCGATTATCACGATTTGGGTTGTTTCCTCGACTTGTAATTATTGATACTGTGGGTAGCTTAATTGGAGTGTGAAACATGACTCACATTCTTCTATTCTGCCCACCTCTTTGTAAAAATGCAGTTGATTTATTTGGTAGATGAATATTACGTCGAGTACAAGTAGTACAACGCACTTGCTCTTTATTATAACAAAATAAGAAAGTATGTAGTACAATGCAGAAAATTATTATAAAAAAATATAATTCTACCTTCAAAATGTGCTAGTGTGAGGTCATATTAGATTTTCTATTTGCACTGAATCATCAGTTTGAAGGTTCATGCATAAGCTTACCTCATCTACCATAGTAGATATTATTCAATAGCATAGATTAAAAAATAAATCTTGTTACAAAAAAGTTTTTTACCTACCTACCCACATGTATGCATATATGTCTATGAATTTATATAATGTATCTAAGTGTGGGTGACGCATAGGTCATGGTTGAATATTTTATCAGTTTCTCAGCTTCCCTGATTATTTGTTATCTTTATTTATAATTATTTATCTTTATGTTGTTACATCACTGCGACTATGTATGCATTTGTTTGTCTTGTGCAATAAGTTGTATCTCTAAGTTATATAGCCCGGTGTTCACTGGGACTAAGCCTTTTCTTTTGGCTATTCTAGCCAATCTAGTCTCTTCCAGAAGTAGTCCAAAAATTGTCTTGGCCAACCGGTGGCTTAGATTGCTATAGGTCTCAGAGTAGTAGAGTAGAGACATAATTGTGCATTTGGTTGTCTTGCACAATGAGAAGTTCTTTAAATTATGTAACCCAGTGTTTGCAGGATCCAGGGTCCTGTATTCCTCAGCCGTCATAGTTTGTGGCCTTGTAGGAGATCTACTGAAATGATGTTGAAAATTATTTTACCAATATAAAGCCATGTCATTTGTGAGTGTCAGAGGCTATATTTTATTGACTAAAATATTACGGGGCCCTGGGAAATACCACCCATATGAAACTGGGGCGGCTAATAAACTATATTTAAACAAGAAATTATATTTTTACCACAATCAACATTATGCATTACCTACTTTTATGACTGTTACATGCACTAGTTCATTTATTAAAATTATAGTTGTTACCTAACTCATTAATTCAGTGTAGTTTTTTACACTTCATACAAACTGGTTGGGCACCTGATGATAAAGAATTCATTACTACATTAAAGTAACTCCAGACATAGCCTGTTTTATGGCAACCAGACATCTGATAAACATACTTATTTAATATTTATATATAACATCATCATATCAACCCATAAACGTCCCACTTCTTGGGCATGGGTCTCCTCCATACACTTGGAGGGATATTAGCCTACTATACCATGCTGGCCAGACTGTTTGGTATTGTTCAAGTTTTCCAACTGTGGATATTGTCTGCCTGAATTACTCCTGTAGTCCACTATTGGACATAAGCCTCCCCCAAACATTTTCACAACTCTCAATCCTGAGCCGACCTCTAATATTACCGAAAAAGAATTCCACCAAGCTAAACACACAGACTTGATTACACATTGTATACTTAAATAAACATAGTATATAAATCATACGATAGTCAAGGTGAATAAATAGGTACATTAATGTAATTTAACACCTGTACATATAGTACACCCTACATAACAACTAACACCGTGTTTACCTCAAATGAGTTTTGTAACAGAGTTATTAAATCTATTGAACATTATATTGATAAGAAATTATTGAGAGGTTTATAATGTGTATTTTTTTAAAAATACAAATTAGTTACCTATTAAATGTATTGAACATTATATTGATAGATATTATTGAGAGGTTTACAATTTGTATTTTTAAAAAACAGCTTATAAAAAAATATTTTTATTTGAACATAAGCTGTCGTAGTTTACTAGCTTGTCTGTTTTTTTTTGCGATATAAAGTTGCCCAAGTCCATTATTATATTATATTTATCTTTTTCCAAATTTGATCCATATCTGCTTAGTCGTTCTGTCGTGATTGAGTAACAAAACATCGATTTTCGTTAGTTTATCGATTTTTACTGTTTTGCGGAAAAAGGATAGCAATATTCCGATTTCCTGAATGACAAACTTTAAGCCAAACTTTAATCTTAATCATCCTTTTTTTGGTTAATTTGATAAATAATATTAACAATCGATGTGTGTATTTTGGACTCCAAAAAGGCTAGACCGATTTCATTGATTTTTTTTTGTCGAATCTTGGCGTGGTTCTTTTATGTAAAGATTGAATTTCTTTTAGTGGGTCGCTGGTAAGTAAACATTTCCTTTGAGAAAATCCGCGGTGTTATTTGATGGGCTATAAATATGAATTACATTGATAGTGCAGCGTTTTATTCTTTCAATGAGGTGGTGTCAGTTCTACGCGCACTGCATACACATTAGTAACCTTATTGAGAGGCTATTTCCGCAGTGAAGTAGAAGATTTTGCATATTATATGATTCAACTTTGGTCGGGCGTAGGGACGAATCAACAGAGGTCATTTCAATTCTTTAAAGACGGTTCTTTATCGCAAGTTGTTTATGCGTATGCGTATTACAAAGTTGGTTTATGTATGTTGTTACATAGATATACACAACGCCCTCTCCCATTCAAACTCAGCCATTTATTCATTTAGATCAAATGCATCGATGGCTCCTAAGTATACTGAGTCAATTAACAAATTTTGAGAATTGCACTTTTAGTATATTAACAACAATTAAATCATTTCCTATTTACCTGAAAAAAACATTAAATTCACTTTGTTCAGTTATTTTTTCTTGGTCGTATAAAAAATTATAATATAACTATTCGCTCTTCTTATCGCCTTTCTGTAAAGTTATTAGAAGTATAGTTGACTCATTATACTTAGGAGCCGTCGGCATGATATTTTGAACGTCAAAATAAACAAGACACCTTTTTTTTCCTACAGCCAATTCGCTGACAAGGATAGGGCCTTCAAAAGAATTGGCAAGAAACTCAATATTGGGTTATCCTCTCAAGAAATTCACATTTAAAACAAATGTGATTTTCTTGACAGTATTGACCAATATGTGCGACTCGTCCCGGGAATCAAACCCGCAATCAGCAGTCGCACTCAACAACTACTAATAGACCACGGAGGCAGTTACAAATACCGCGGTACCGTATACAAATGGCACTTATCAATTGTTGAATATCTCGGTCGTTCACCTTTATACGAGTTGTTTAATAAATATACAAGATTTTTAGTTTTATATCTTCAGCAATGTTGTTAATTCAATCTTTCACGTTCTAATAACTATGAGGTAAAATCCCGGGCCTTATTGCCATATTTATATCGTGGTTTTTTAACCTACTAAAGTGCCTAACTAAGTATTTGGCGGTGGGTATTTGGCGACCCGGAACAACTCGCGTTTTTTTAAGACCAGTCGTTCACTTGGGAACAAGCCAGTCGGGGAGGACTTTACAAACATACAATTTACAGACACGAGTTACACTACTTTTCTTTTTCTTTTTAAAAAAAGACAACTCCCGCACTAGAGAACAAGCTCTGTGTCGGGACTTTACAAACATACAATTAACGGACACAAATTACACTCGGACTCAGAACAATTATTTGTGGGTCACACAAAGTTTTGTCCTGTGTGAGAATCGAAACCACAACCTGGTACACAGCAGGCGCATACTGCGGTCACTGGACCACCGAGGCAGTCATACTACACATATGGATCATACAAAGTTTTTTCCCGTGTGGGAATCGAGCCAACGACCTCCGGCTTAGCAGTCAGGGTCACTAACCACTAGACCAACAGGCTAGTCATAAATTTATTTTTAGATTTTCATAAAGTTGTGGGTTGTGCAGAATGTTTTTATTTTTTCGAGATTTTTTTGATAGTAGGTACGTAAATAATAACATGTCTCATTGCTGGGCACATGTTTCCTCTTCATTATCAAGGGAGTTGAGGGTGTAGGCATTAATCTACACACGCTGGCCTAATTTGAGTTGGTTGGATCAGACATGCCTTTAGAATTTCTTCTAAGACATGTTAGTTTCCTCACCATGTTTTCCTACAGTTCATCATCTCAACCCATAAACGTCCCACTGCTGGTCACGGGTCTCCTCCATTTGGAGGGATATTAGCCTACTATACCAAGCTGGCCAGACGGGTTGGTATAGGGTTTTGTTTCAAGTTTTCCCTCTCTTGCAATGGATATTGTCTGCCTGACTTACTCCCTTAGTTGACTTTTACGACACCCACGGGATGGAATGGGGTGGTGACATTTTTATTCTTAATCCGTCACCACACGGACCTACAGTTAGTTAACTCGTGAAAACTGCAGAAAAATTGTTGTATTTTTCTACCATATTTATATACATATGTGTGCATGCTCTGATGTCACGCTTTCCGTAGGGTGGCAGCGACAAAACGGGATGTTATATCTCCCCTAGTGAACTTAGTTCGTTAGATTAATAGGTATAAATAAAATTTGTTTGTCACTGGAGATATTAAAAGAACTTCCGCACTAAGAATTGTGTTCCTGTGTGTGAATACAGGTCTCCAGAGCTCATTTCGGGATGCGTTTTGGGTGGCAAACAAGCATAAGGCCTGTCCGTCTGATCTTTTGGAAGAAACGTTTTCCTATAGCAATCCACTTTAAAGCCTTGATATAAAAAAGGGGCCGGCAAGACGCAAGTAATTCCTCTGGTATTGCAAGCGTACATAGGCTACGGTAACGGCTAAACATCAGGCAGGATGATGCTTGTTTGCCACCGAAGTAGTATAAAGAAAGAAGCCGTCTGTCGTTGTGGACCATACAAAATACATCCAAACTCTCACGAGAAACTGACAAAGAATCGTGCTCATCACACAAAAATATATCCTGGGTGGGAATCGAACAGTCAGGGTCACTAACCACTAAACCCAACATTCATTTGTCATTTTTTATTAGTGTTCGATTGAGAAGTGATTTAACATTAGCGTTGTAATGTCAAATTTAATATATGAAAAATCAAGCTTGACTCATGTCCTCAAGGTGAAATCTCGACATTTTACATTAAAAACAACTCTAAAAACCAACAACAACCAACCAACAGTCCTACGTCAAGAAAGACTGACTTTAAATCGGGTAGGATATAATCCCATAGACTAGGGATCGCCTGGAGGTAGTCTTTCCGTACTTCTTCTCTGTATAAACTTGAAATATGCCAATTCTCATTCAATCAAATACACAATATCTAAATGCACGATTGCCGCTCGAAAAACTGCACCAACTGAACTGGGCCCTAATCAACGCGTGGGCACAGTTTTGCTCTCAGTCGCTTCGCAGCACGCTAACAGTGTGACGTTTCACGGTGCCTAATTTTATTATGCAGTCAAAAATGCATGCTTGTATTATTTGATTGAAGCTATTCTCACAATAATCCGTGCGCGCAATTTTCTTAAAACGGTATCTGAAGATTTCTTTTACGTATTAATGTATCACTATCACTTCACTACATAGTATAAAACAAAGTCGCCTTTTCTGTCCCTATATCCCTATGTGCGCTTAAATCTTTAAAACTACGCAACGGATTTTGATGCGGTTTTTTCCAATAGATAGAGTGATTCAAGACGAAGGTTTATATGTATAATACATGCATCATATACTAAGGCAACATTGCTAATTTTAGAGTTTTCTAACGTGATGTCGTAAATTAACCTATTTTTTTGGGCTTATTTAGCAATTTAGCAAAAACGCTGCCTAAACCCTACGAGTTAGATCAAATTAATTTACTACAGTATTGTACACCATAAAAAGGTCTACAAAAAAGTCCGCGATGGTATATGTTTATCTTTTAGGGATAACCCACATTAACCATTTTTATTGTTTACTTTTTACGTGAATAAATGGCTTATTTACGAAGCTATTTTAAGCAATACGGCATTAATCCTTATCGAATTAAGTACCTTAAATACAGTGTGCAATTAATATAGATCAATATGGTTCCTTACAGCATGTAAATTAAACAAATATTTTCGGAGATATTACAAATTTAAAATTTGCGTTAAAAAGTAAATAAGTAAAAATGTGTAATGTAATAAAAATTGTATGAATTTAGATATTCCAAAGATAGTAGGAAATCTTCATAGTAAGTATAGGGAAAGAGGAATTGTTTTACTCCAAATTTAATGCGTGCAGGCCAAGGGCAGTAATGAATGAATCAAAAATACTGGATCGATTTTAATCATGTTTTCATTGAGTGACATAGGCATATATATTTTATGCCCGTGCAAAGTCGGAGCGGGCCGCTATGTTTTTATATACAACGTTCATAGTTTTTCTGTAGTGTATTTAATTTAGTATCAGCATTGCACCCGTGCGAAGCCGGGGCGGGTCGCTAGTAGAGGATAAACTAAGTTTATACTGAGCGGAGTTCAATTTTTGTTGCGTTATTATTACACGGACTTATAATAGGCTTCCAACTATGAATACTATAGATAATACGGAACATATGATACAGAACGAGATAGATAATATATCTGTATTGTGTTACGCTTAATTGTTACACTAATGACTCTTAATTTCGCTCGCTCGCTGCTATTAGCAGACTAAATAATTTGGACAGTAAAGTTGTCTGCATTTATCAGGAACAATGTCCGCGTGTTATTTTTTCTTCTCTTTCTTACAATAATCATCATGTCAGTCGAAATACGTCCACGACTGGACATGCCTCCCCTAAGGATTGCCACAGTATTCAATCCTGAGCTGACCTTTTTTTTTATCGGCTTCAGCAACCTTCAGTTCGTGTTGGTCTACCTTGTTGAACGCCTGCGTATGCTGAGTCTTCCAGTGCATGGTTCCTCTAGAACCTTTCTGCCCCAACAGCCATTGAATTTGCGACCTATGGTCCTACCAGTTGCTACTTATTTGTGGCAATTGTTCGAGCTATTTCGGTCACTTAAAATATAATTGCTTAAAATGTTGTTTTAAACCTTTACAGCCAAGAAAGCGGTCCCTGAGGAAGTAACGAAGCACTCGTTCAGGTTGAAAGTATGGCGTCACTTGGAGACGAACGGGCTGGCGATGTTCCCGCGCCCCGTCTACAACAGGATTCCAAACTTCAAGGGTGCTTCTGAAGCCGCTTTGAAGTTGGCCGAGTTGGAAGTATTCAAGAATGCCAACTCTGTTAAAGTGAACCCTGATAAGCCGCAGGAGCCTGTGAGGTAAGTGAATTATTTTTTTCTAAGCGCTAGAAAAAGGAATTTGCGTACCTACTTAATTAAATGAGTTTTTTTTGTAGAATGATGTAGAACGATGCGCATAGATGTACGGGAGTCTTTATAATCTCTTTTTTAGTTTTTTTAAATATAGCTACTACCAAAAGGTGATCGTACGAATGAAAAACTGCATGCTTGCAATTCTAGAGCATTCCTCGCGCGTTGTCGACCCTACATCTTGTAACACTACAGTTTTATGTGATGGGTTACCCAATTATAACAAAAATAGTTTTCCTTAAATGTGTGTCCTTAGTCCTTAATTTTTATTTTTTTATTAAAAGTTATTTGACTATTGTCCTCTGTAAGGTCGATATTAGGTACTTTGCGTTTATATCTCGAAAGGCAATACAGTTTACATTGTATTATATCCAACCTAGGTTTCGTGTAAACGAGCTCTTTCAGTTGTGAAAGTTTTCGCGACACATTATTCTTCTCAATCGTGAAAGCAAATAGCAGAGCGAACTACATATTTAAACACAATATGTATTTACTTAATCGTTTTATTCATGATACCTATAAAATAACGTTTTAAATCAAATATAATTATAAATTCAAATGAAATGTTAAAAAACATCATAATAATGGTAAAATAAAATATTTTGATCCTACTTTGTTTTTAGAATTTAAAAAGAAAGAAAAAAACGGCTTAAAATCATACTGGCCATAGATAATATCTGATCAACCTTTTTTGTTTTTCTGATGTCTAAAGATATCCATAAATTGTTATAGAAAAACATAAAATACTGGCCAGCTTTTTAGTTTTTAGTTGACTATTTAGACGGCACGATGAGACACCTATTGCTCTAATCTAAAATTAGCTCTGTGTTATAGGTACGACTTCTGGAATGTGTCCCGTGTACATTCACATTCGATAGCGACATTATATAGGAGGTATCAGTGGATTTTCGCGATTCTAAATCGTGAACCGTCTATCGAGCAGTAGCGCGGAACGAAAAATTGCACGAAGCTATGATATAAGAGCTGCAAATTAATGTAAACGCTGTTTTATGTCGAGCTAGTTGGTCTCGTGGGACTTGAATGCAATTGCTGATCACAGGATCCGGCGTTCGATTGCAAGGTCGGCCCAAAAACAGATAAAAGAGAAACTTTAATTATCAGAAAGCGCATTTTATTGTTTAATCCTACTAATATTTTAAATGTGAAAGTTTGTGATGATGGATTTATGTTTGTTACTCTTTCACGTAAAAACTCCTGAACGGATCTGGCTGAAATTTGGCATAAAGATAGATTATAGTCTGGAATAGCGAATAGGCTACTTTTTGTCGCGATAACCGACATCCACGCGAGCGGAGCTGCGGGCAACAGCAAGTTATTTAATAGAAATCGTAAGATTTTTACGCATACAATATACGTTACGCATGAAATACTCGTATCTAAATAGCAATTGCGCATTACAGTACAAGTACACGATTAACGGAATAAATACCACCTTTTTTTGTTATAAATCTTGGGATTTTACCATTGGTACCCGTTTATTTGTTCGTGGCTTAACTTCGGTTTATAAGGCCCCGCCTGCCTTCATAAAAATTCAGTGTTGCATATAAAGCTAGGATTTGAGATCGTTTTGGGTCTTTTTATTTCGACTACCGACATCCATCCGGGCGGTGCCGCGGGCAACAGCTAGTTACGTATAAACTACAACGAATTTCGCATCAGTATACGTAAAGTGCATAAAACAGTGCAGTGATAAATACCTTTGGTATTGTAAGCGACCGTAGGCTACGGTAACTGCTTACCATCAGACGGGATGATGCTTGTTTCCCACCTAAGTAGTATAAAGGAAATAAAACACTAAGTAACTTGTGAATTGTATCGTCGAGCTATTTAATTATTTATTTTTGAATTTGGAAAGCGTTCGGTTACGCGATATATTTGTTCACCCAAAACGTACTCAACGCGCCTAAAGAAGTTTTCACTTCAAAATACAGTTGTAGGCAAACGGTCGGTGTCTTAAGTGCAATCATTATTGCACAACGCATGCCCGATATCTTGGGTAACGCATTCCCGATATCTTGGGTAACGCATTCCATATTGTATGTTTTATAACTTTCTGCTTATTACATAAAATGTACACTGAAAATTGTAGTGAATCTAATGTTTACGATACGAAACATATACATAATGAATTACGATGCTTTTTTCTTCTTTCTTTTTAAAAAGACAATTACCGCACTGGGAAACAAGTCATGTGTCCCGAGGGACTAAACAAACATATAATTAACGGATACAATTACACCCAGACTCGGGACAGCCATTTATGGATCTCACAATTTTTTGTCCCGTGTGGGGATCGGACCCGCAACACGCCGCACAGTGATAAATGGCGAGGTAACCACTTAAGCCACTGAACCAACCGTGCCTTTAATACTACCTACTAAGAAGTCAAACAAGCATACGCCCCGCCTGATGATAAGCAGTTACCGTAGCCTATCGCGCGTTGCCGACTCTTTAAAAACCTCATAACTCTTTTCTTTAATGCAAGTTCAGTAGGTTCATAGTTTCATACAGTACTTACTACTACCATACATACATATACATACTACTTACCCATGAGGATTTAGGTTATCGCAATAAAAAGTGTGTTTTCCTATTATACCATCTATCACAGATCAAAATTTTATTAAGATCCGTTAGGACGTTTTGTCGTGAGAAGGTAACAAACAAACATGCACGCAGTTACATTCGCAATTTGAAATATTAGTATTATGGAAGACTAGCTGTTGCCCGCGACTCCGCCCTCGTGGATGTCGGTTATCGCTGTAAAACGTCTAGCCTATCTAGCCTATGTGTTATTCCAGTCCATAATCTATCTCTGTGCCAAATTTCATCCAGATCCGTTCAGTAGTTTTTACGTGAAAGAGTAACAAACATCCATCCATCCATACTTACAAACTTTCACATTTATAATATTAGTAGGATTAAAAATAACAATAAGAGTTCTAGAACTAGTTAATCAAAAAAGGACTGCTTTAATAGGCGTTATAGAATACCTCCGAGCCGCATTGTTGTCTACTGGAAATTTGATATACTTACGTAAATATATGCCTACATAACAACAATGAATACATAATACCTATTAGTTAATTAACATTATTATTGACAAAATTGTCATATATGTATTCGACAAATATTTTGTTTGATCTGATAACCCATATCGTAAGTATAATAATTATAATATGCAGCATGTTTTGTTATAATTGTGTCTGTGTGTAATCACAGTGATAATTTCGCGCTAGGTAACCGAATATAAACAATTTTGGTTATAAATGTAAAAGATTATAGTTGTTTTTGAAACAAATTATATAGTTTGCTCTGTCTAATCTTTTCCCGCTTTATTTATTTTCCCCTCCTTATCTTCTTTACATTATTTTCTTAATCCGATTTCATTTGTCTATTCGTGTTGTTCTGTTTTCTGTTTGTAATCACAGTGATAATTTCGCGCTAGGTAACCGAATATAAATAATTTTGATAATAAATGTAAGGATTCTAGTTGTTTTTAAAATAAATTAAATAGTTTGCTCTGTCTAATCTTTTCCCGCTTTATTTATTTTCCCCTCCTTATCTTCTTTACATTCTTCTCTTAATCCAATTTCATTTGTCTATGCGTGTTGTTCTGTTTTCCTAATTAAGTATGTCCTTTTACATTTTTTACTACTTCATACTTGTGTTGTCCTTTATCCAGCCTTCAAAAGAAACCATTAGTTATACATACCGGCCAACCTGTAGTCCTTTTAACCCTCTCTCTTCACCTTGTCGTTGGTAGAATCATCGGTATAACTAAACAGATGGAGTGATAACACAAAAAAAAGCGTGGTGTAGCCACTGAAGGGGTTTGACGCAGTTGGTGCACATCTCAACCTGTACACCATGCTCAAATGGTGAACTTAGCAACTGGTGCACTTCTCATATGGTACACTTCGCAACTGGTGCACGTCTCAATTAGTGCACTTCGCAAAAAGAGCACTTTTTAGGATGAGTGGAGATATGGAAAAATTGTCTAAAAAAGAAAGAATTTTTGGTTTTGTGTAGGTAATTCTCTTAAAAATACAATCAACAAATACCTTTCAAGTAGGTAGTAACCAAAGATTCTTTCATTTTTAGACATTTTTTTCCATATTTTCTCTCATCTTAAAAAGTGCACCAGTTGCAAAGTGTACTATATGATAAGTGCACCAGTTGCTAAGTTCACCATTTGAGCATGGTGTACAAGTTGAGATATACACCAACTGCGTCAAACCCCACTGAAGTAATAATGTCCTTCCCTACCGAGCCGGGCGTCTAACCTTACCCAAGACGTGCAGTCTCCACTCCAGGACTCGCCTGGTCCAGCGACTATCTGTCCTTCGGCAGATATGGCAATCCCAGTGGCACTTCAGCCTGCTGCATATGTCTTTGGTTATCTTTGCCTTGGACATTTTCTATGTCATGACCAGGCTGTAGCATTGCTGGCAAACTGTTATTGTCACTCACCTTTGCCTATCGGAGATAGTGCGTTAGTCTTCCGAAGCCTACTGGTGTAGTCAAAACATATTATTATCAAACTTATCTACAGATAAATATGTAAATAAATATAGATAAGAAATGTATAATCGGGGGAAATATACGGTAGGAAGACCGATTAACATTAAAAATGGTCGGCAGCGTGCTAGTGATACCCCTAGTTTCTTGTTTCTTCAAAAAAGACAACTCCTGCACTAGAGAACAAGCTCTGTGTCGCGGGGGACTTTACAAACATACAGCCAAAGCCTAGTGTTGCAAACGTCCACTGGCTACGGTGCTTACTATCAGGCGGGCCGTAAGCTTGATTGCCTTCTTGGTAGTAGGTACATACCTATAAAAAAAAACAACTGGTTGCACTCCGGTCGGCTGATTCTCTAAGAAACAGCGATGGCAAACTGACAGTTGTGATCGCAAAACTGACAGTTGTGATTGCTCGGTAACGGCACAATCTATTGACTAAACGTCAAAAAGGGCTCTTACGGAATACCGATTTTCAATCTGACAGATGGATTTTGCTCGGTTTTTGCGGTGGCTCGGTTTTTGCTCTTACGGAATACCCCTGCTGGAGTGCCGGCAGAAGTGAAAACTTGAACATTAACTTGTGCATTTTTGAATATTTTGGAATGGATAGGAAATAATTTTGCACAAATTGCTTTATTTATCAGTATAAAAGTGCTATAATTTATGTGGTAAAATACAATATTCATTTATTACGCTATCGTACACAAACATGTCAATTTATATTACATAAAAATGTAACACTTCAGAACTATTACAATTATTTTACATTAAAAAGTTTACAATAGGTTTATGGTAGCTGAAGTAAGAAACGAACAATTTTGATTCGAATCTATTTAAATGTCTAAAACACACTACACACACTCGTGCAAGCGCCCTGCGCCGTCTTACGAATTTTCGATCAGATCACGTGTCTTGACGCGAGTTTACAGTTTTTACCCATCAAAAAGTCCACGACGCCGCTAAAGAAGCTTTCACTTCAAAATAGTATTATAAAACTTGTATATTATTTTGTCCATAGAGTGACATGCCTTGAACAACAGAAGACCCTGTACGTTCCTGTGCCGCGACTCCAGAAGGGATTCCTCAACCATTTGGAACTGCCCGAGGGAGAGTCTGGCTCAGCGGCCATCAGGCAGGCAGTCTCGCGCAACGGTATGGAGAACTATGGAAAACCCATTGGTAAGATCATTTTTTTAAAATAATTTTATCTGATTTTTTAATACCATTAAGGTGGCGATTGCAAAACAAGTATACGGCCTGATGTTTAGCGGTTACCGTAGCCTATAGACGCTTGATATTCCAGATGTATCACTTGCGTGTTGCCAATTTTTCACACAAAGGCTTTAAGATAGAGTATCCCTCGGATAAGAAAACGTTTCTTTCAAAACGCTTCCCTTAATGAGTGCTGGAGACCATACTCACGCAAAGGAACACAACTACACTGCTGTGAGTAGTTATTTGGCGGTGGTCTTCTGTAAGGTGGAGATCCATCTCCACTCGGGCTTGCTCGCTAGTATGGTGGTCTACCTCATAAAGGTTATCTTCCAGTTAAGCTTACTCGCATGTATAGTACCGTACCTCTTTTTAATATCCGCCGCAAAACAACAGTTGTTCTTCATTTGTGTTTACTTTTTAGCTACGTCATATACGAGTGACCTTGTGTGCCAAAGAATAGTTTATTTTTTCTCCTATATAGTTTTTATCAATGAATGTTAGTAAACAAGATTGGAATATACAAGGTCAACTTTTGCTTTAGCTTTATGCATAACACTAGCTGTCGCCCACGGCTCTGCCTGCGTGGATGTCGATTATAAAATAATCTATCAATAATCTATCTCTGTGCCAAATTTCATCCAGATCCGTTCAGTAGTTTTTACGTGAAAGAGTAACAAACATCTATCCATCCATCCATACTTACAAACTTTCAAATTTATAATATTAGTAGGATTCCCATCAGGCGTATGCATGTATGTCAGAAGTAGGATATAAAGGAAAAAAATATAGTTATGTCTGCCTCTACTATTAATTCTTAGTGCATGCAGATAGAAACTAATGTGTCCTTTTCGTTATCAGGCATAGAAGATACCGTTTCGCTAGATCTGGTCGTCATGGGATCTGTGGCCGTCTCCAAAGAAGGATATCGCATTGGCAAAGGAAGAGGTAACGTATCTTTTTTTAAATCTTTATTCAGCATTGACAATTCGCAAGCGATGGGACACCTTAGGGTGTTCTGCGTGCCTTAATATCTGCACATTGAAGGAGTTCTTAAAATATTATTAATATTACTTTGTAACTTAAATGAATAAAATAGAAGTTTAAGTTTGTAATAGGGTTTATTCCTACCCAGTAACACCCAAACATGTAACTAAGAAAGTTTTTTTTACTCCTACATTAAAACAAAAAATAATACTTAAAACAAGTTGTGGCCTGGTCCAAAACGCTGGTATTCTCGCCGGACTTTTATTTATTATCTATAAGTAACAGTGTTACTCGTTAGGAAAAAAGTCCTATCGTGACAGTGTTACTCGTTAGGAAAAAAAGTCCTATCGTGACAGTGTTACTCGACGCTACTTATTTTTTTCCCAACAAGTAAAACCACTAAATATTGGCATTACAGGATGAGAATAAAAGTTACATTATGTCACACTGTTACTCGATGCATCATTTTTTGTCCGGACGAATAATACTGCTTGGTGTTACAAATCTAAATCTAAATATTTGGTGTTACAAATCTAAATCTAAATATTGGGAATAAAAATTTGTGTGTGTCTCGTTAGGAAATCTAAATATTTGGTGTTACAAATCTAAATCTAAATATTGGGAATAAAAATTTGTGTGTGTCTCGTTAGGAAAAGTAAACTATTTACTATTCCCACCAAGTCACACTTTTTTTTTTTAATATTTTCACCGTTGCCATGCTATTATACTAAAGCCATAGCCTGGCGATATCAGTTTGTGGTGTTTTACACTATAGTCTATTTCGCATAGCATGGGTACTGTGACGTTTGAAGATATATATCAATAAAAAATAAAAATGATCAAATTAAAATCTACCCATTAGATACTCCAGTCATTTAATTAGCCAATTGGTTAGATTGATTCAATCATTTTTTTTCTTCATCATAAAATGTCAAACGTAGACTATAATTTAGGTTAAAGAAAGAAAGAAAGAAAGAAAAACGTTTATTCGAACATACACAGGACATTATGGAGGGGAAACAAAAATAGGTACAAAATAGGTATTAAATAAAAAAATAAATTTACAACATAACTATAGATATCTAATTTTGTTATCCTGTGCGATGTCAGAATAGGTCCCAATCTCAGCTTTGGGCTGCGGCATTTGCATGCTGCAGCGCTGATTTTCAGATTGGGCCTAAAAGGTTACTGGGCAGACACAATTTAGATTGTCATCGATGCTCTAAGAAGACATACAAACATACGTCTCTGTGTACCCCCTTTGAAGGATATGCGTGAAGCTATAGAATGTATTTTTATTTCAGGCTATGGCGATTTGGAATTCGGCCTAATGATGCACATGAAAGCGATTAAGCCTAATACCGTGGTTGCTACTACAGTTCACGATTGTCAGGTAAATATAACAAGTATTTATTAAATATGCCTAAGCCTATATGCTATTCATACAGACACATTCATGCAGACTATAATCTATCTCTGTGCCAAATTTCATCCAGATCCGTTCAGTAGTTTTTGCGTGAAAGAGTAACAAACATCCATCCATACATCTTACAAACTTTCGTGTTTATAATATAAATTAGTAAGGATATAACGACACATACCTATGTCCCACCGCTGAGTATTGGTCTCTTGTTCTCCCTATCAAGAGAGCTGTAAGGCTTGAAGCCTTAACCCACGCATGAGTTATTAATAAAACGAGAGACTAATGACTGATGACAATAAATATATTGACTAATAATAATTGCTATTACAGGTATTCGATACTCTACCGCCTGAGTTGTTTGGACCTCACGATGTGCCCATTGACATCATTGTCACGCCAACCCAGGTAAGAGTTTGCACACATAATAATACTCGAGAGTATCTTCCCCAAAGTGAAATTCACATTGGTACTGCCACTTGGGAAAATTCGAAATATGTGTACAAGTCACACACAGTTGTAAACTCGGCTTTCAAAATCGTCTCAACCCATAAACGTCCCACTGCTGGGCATGGGTCACCTTCATACATTTGGAGGGATCCTACTATACCACCCTATTCCAACCCGTCTAGTCAGCGGGCTAGACGGTTTGGAATAGGGTTTTGCTTCAAGTATTCCCTCTTTTGCAGTGAATATTGTCGGCCTGACTTAACATTTTTTTTGCGAAAGAACCTTCTTTCGGCACCACACGAACCTTTCAAAATAATGTTAACAAAAATATTTATTTATTTAGGGGGTAAGGTCCAAATTACGTTGTCATTTTTACGGATTAATGTCCGTTTTAACCGAATTTCGGTCACGGCGGCTAATCTCAACAGAGACCAGTGTCAATTTTTTGGCAAAAAAACCTAATATAAGTTTTTGGCTCGACTCTGCAATCGAACCCGGGGCCTCGTGATTAGCAGTTACAGTCATCGACCAATGAACCATTGAGGCAGTTAACCTTCAATTAAATCTCAAAATGTTTGCAGGATTACCATAATTATAATTGTTGTTTATAAAAATATGTTTTGTACAGGTGATAGCTACTCAGCGCATGAGCCAACGACCGGCTGGTATTCTATGGCATCTGCTGTCGAACCGCCGTCTTGAGCTTATGCCCATTCTGGGACAGCTCAGGGAAATCGAGATGCTGTAAGTATTAAGCTTCTTCTTTCTTCTTTACATATATTACAATACTAGGGGTCGCCCGCGTGGTAATTTGGAATATTTTCCCCGATTTTGCAACATATCTCACTACTGCTCCGCACCTATTGATTATAGCGTGATGTTATATAGCCTTCCTGGATAAATGCACTATTCAACAAAAAACTATTTTTTCTAATCAAAACAGTACTTTCTGAGATTAGCGCGTTCAACCAAACAAACAAACAAACTCTTCAGATTTATAATATTAGTATAGATATAAAGCAATGTGGAAAAAACCGAACTATAGCCTATTTCACATGGCAAGGGTACTGTGATGATGATATTTGAAGATAAATATCAATTGATGATTGAATACCTAGGCTGTTGATCATTCAATAAACTAATGGATTAGAGATTGATTGTCATTTTCCTTCGTCTTCACCCTTAAATGTAAAAACGTCACAGTGCTATACGAAGTACATTATAAAGGTAGCACAAATACACATAAATTATGTATTTTATTATATGATATATATGTACACATAATATGTATGTATATGTAAGTAAGTATACATTAAGGTATACATTAGTCAGTAAGATTGTTTATATTCTACTCTTTCACTTTTCCTCTTCAGTTGTACATTTCGCTTACTCTCACTTTTATATCTTTTTCCTCTGCCACACTGGTTTGCTGGTAGAAAACTCAATCTTGAGTTAAGCTCGCCTTTGTACATGTTATATTTATGTGTATTTGTTTTCTATGTTTTTGTGTACAATAAAGAATTTAAGAATAAATTGCACCAATTGTACACAATGACTTAATAAAAACTTTAATATAATATGCAATTATTTTCAGCAGTGAAAATCTCTATTTGTGTTTTGCACACCCCTATAACAGGTGTGAGTCTATGCTCTCATTGAAGCAAAGGCCTTTCCGCCTTTGCTTCAATGAGAGCATGACAGTTTTAAAGTCCATTCTTTACTTTGGTGCAGTTTGTTTGTCAGCATATGTGGAATTATTATTGTGAGTCTATAACGAAAGTATAATGAAAACCTTAGTCACCTTAGTCTCTTACGCCTTTGATGATTGCAAGAAAACTTAATTTATTATCGCGGCTAGGGCTGTCTCTATTTAATAATTTTAATAAAACAACATTTTTGTATCTATCTCATTTATTTAACGACATTCGGTGAGTTATTTATTTATACATATAAATACAGAACCATCATGTACAAATATGCTTATAATCTATACAAGTTCACTAATCTTATAATAAGTGGTAACATTAGTGTAGGATCTTATTATTACAACAAAAACTCTTTATTGGTGTTACCACAGTGTAGTCACACATAGCCTTAGATTTTTGTAAAAAAAAATAACATGTCAGTGGCTAGCTAATTAATATTTATAATTTTTTTATGTAGGTATTTTGTTTTTGATTAAACTTCCTGCATATAATTTTACGGAGGTGGGCTTTTAACCCATATAATATGTCATTTTTATTAGCATTATATTATTTTTTATGATGAATAAATAATGTGATAAAAATAACTATGTTTTAAATTTGACTGTGGTATACGCGTAAAAGATTTGGAACGTAACCCACCTCGTTGAGAATTCTCCCGGTTAATAATTAGCCTATTAGACTCACAAATATGCTGCTGTTTATTGGTAAAATAATTTTCAAAATCAGTTCAGTAAATCTAGAGATTACCGCGTTCAACCTCAAGTTCACAAACTTTATAGTCATGATTTCAGTGTCTTGTGTAAATTAGTAGTTAGGTAGTCTTTGTCAATATATTGATAGTGTATGTTGAACACAGTGCGGGTCGCGCGTGCACGCTGAAGGAGGTGGACACGGACGTGGAGGAGCGCGCCACACAACGACCTCGCCGGATCCGCCGACGTACTCGCTCACATAAGAGCCAGAGCGAAGGAGAGGTACTAGAGACTACATCATTCTTTTTACTGTACCCAATTTTTTTTACTCATTATGTTCAACTACTGCATAATAGTCTAGAGTTTGACCTTGAATCCTTGACACGTAATTATCGTTGAACTCCCTCTTTAGGGCAACACGACGGAGGGCGAGGACGGTAAGGGCGGCGGCAAGGCGCGTCGCTCGACCCGTCGCCGCAACTCTCAGAAGTCTGCCAGCAAGGACAACAAGGAGGAGAAGCCACGCCGTCCCAAGAGGCAGCGTCCCGATATCGAATTCTCCGTCAAGGTACTAACGACTAATCATTTCTGACCTGAGACAAAGTATAACATTGTGTTAATATTTACTCTCATCCTACTCTGTATACTCTGGATACAGGAATATTGGAGGGTGATCTAAGATCGGCGTGTTTTCTTCGCGTATGAGTTCATTTTTGTACGGCTCGTAAACACGCAATTTAGCGTAGACGTGTTTGTAAACACGTATACGTACTTATAAGCTCGTACACGCACTTAAAATCTCGTATACGCGTACGCACAAGCTCTTATACACATTTGTAAGCACGTTTACTTATTGAAGCATGTTTTTTTTTATTCCTTGAATAAAATAAAATAAAAATAAATGAGCATCCAACATTTAAGCCTTAAACTGCCCTAAGCGCGGTTTCAGGCTAGCGTTTAAGACGCACGTATAAGCTCGTTTTTTGGAAGCGCGTTGGGCGCGTCTTATGGCAAATGCGCATCTCGATCCATTTTAATAACTCATCGGTTCGAGCGAACACGCCCGATTAGCCCGTGTATACGAGTCAGGTTTTATGAAGTGCGCGTATGCCGATACGACCGTATATGCACAAGAAAAAACGCTAGTCTGACTGTAATCGCATATAATAAATCGTCCATAATAAACTTGTAGTAATAAAATTCATTTGCTGTTCAGATATCAAACATCAGTCCGAATACAAGAGTGCGCGATTTGAAGCAAGCCCTTTCCGAACGCGGAGTCAAGCCACAGAACATGGTTTGGAAGGTAATTCATTTATACTTACAAACACAGTAAGTACTGTAACCGTTTTTAGTGTTTTTACTACAGATGTTTTATTTTATACAGGGTTTCCGTGGCTTCTGTTATCTTCATTTCTTCAAGCCGAGTCCTCAAAAAGTAAGTTATAATTTTAATTCCGGTACAGCTTTAATGAAGTAGGGCTTTTAGTACTGAGATTCCGGGATCCCGCAATACCCATACCGGTTTCAATACTGGTATAATACAGTGATAACGGTATTACAAAATAAAATATATTTCTAGTAACGATAATAATGATGGTGTGATCTTTTTCTCACACTTGTTCGCCAGCACATGTCTTCAGCCCGAAGTTGTTACTTTGTTTCGCAAAGGCGAGGGAATAACGCGTATGCTTTGTTAGTCTTCGAATTTACTGAGATTGGTCCTGAAGGATTTCTATCAACACAAATATTAATTGTATTCAAAATGTTTCCAAAAGTGATTACTTATGTAACAGACTTGCCGTCTGATTTAAAATGAAATACAGCTTATCTGTTTAACGTCTATCAGCTCACGTATTTGACAGCGTTGCTGTCCCAACTACTACTGCCATCAGCTCACTTTTGACAGCGTTTCTGTCCCACCTATACTGCTATCAGCTCCCTTTTTTGACAGCGTATCTGTACCAACTACTAATTCATAAATAAAAACTTAATTAATTGTCATAAATCTAATAATTTCAGAATCTTACATTACTATGTAAAAAATCAGCATTTACCTAAAAATTACAATTCATCTAAAGAATAAATACATTTGTCCAACAAGAACAGCCTAAGCCTATTTTGGAAACTGGCTGTATACACTAGACTTTTTAAATCTGGAGGTAGCTTATTAAATATCTTTATAGAATTGTAATAGGCAGTGTGTTTCACAATGTCCAGATGAGGCATATGTTTTGTCTGGAGATCTTTCCTTCTTGTACTCTCTTTTTTCGTTTTTCTTCTACAGTTTCATATTCGTGTATATATTTTGATAGATGAGTTAGAAGAACCAGGATGTATAAACTAGGCACGGTCAAAATTTTCATTTCCTTAAAATGAGGTATGCAAGATTCCTCCTGTTGCAATCTTACGATCGTTCTTTTTGCTCTTTTTAAATTTTTGAATATTATACCCATAGCTACCTCCCCAGAAAAGGATGCTGTATCTCAGCTTTGATTCGACCAATGCGTGATAGACCATTTTTAAATGTTTAATGCCGACATCATTTCTAAGGCTTCTCAACACGTAGCATGCTGAGCTGATTGACTTTTTTAAATGTGTTAACTCTTGTTTCCAGTTTAATTGGCTATCTATATATACTCCCAAGAACTTGACCTCTGTTGCTTGGTTAACTTTTGTCCCATTCATAACACAGTTAATTTTATCCTTGCCCTTAGAAGTTGTGCGAAAGAGCATAAGATCTGTTTTGCTGGCGTTTATTTACCGATTGTTAATAGGGAACCAATTGTTGAAAGTGTCTTAAGGTAAGATTTACTAGGTCATTTAAATCTTTTATATTTTTTTGCTGATACAACTGCATTAGTGTCGTCGGCGAATACTACTAGCTGGATAGATCGCGCTACTATGTTACACATATACTGTATGAGGTCATTAATAAAAGTAATAAAAAAGAAAGGCCCTAATATGGAGCCTTGCGGAACACCAGCAATGTACAGGAATAAGTTTAGACCTAAACGTTTCTTCACTTAGCCATCTTTGTTAGCAGAGTTACTATTTTTTACTAATTCTTGGATCTCCACAAACATTTTTCTATTTTTTAAGTATGAAGTAAACAGTTCTAACGCCTCTCACTCCGTAGTATTCTAATTTGTTCAGTAGTATTTGGTGGTCTACTGTGTCAAAAGCCGAACTTAAGTTCAAAAAAAAAGCCCTGCCACCCTTTGCTTATCATTTAACCTTCTTGTAACGTCCTGCAATAGAGAAATTATTGCGTCCTGTGTACCTATACCTCTCTGATAGCCAAATTGCCTTCTATTTAATACTTCATTTAAATTTAAATGCTTAAGTAATCTATCTTTAATAAGTTTTTCAAAAATTGTTGAGTGTGTAGATAGTAGTGAAATTGGCCTATACATAGCTGGGTCTGTTTTTGATCCTTTTTTAGCTATTTTAAGTTGATCTGGAAAAATACCTTTGTCTAAACATTTATTATAAAATTTACTTAGTGGTTCTGCTAGAATGTCAATGTTATCCTTTATTATTGATATTGGTATGTCATCGTACCCACATGTTTTTTTTTTCATCTATGTTTTTGATTATTTTATAAATCTCGTAAGGATTCGATGGGTCTAAAACTAGATCATTGGTCACTCTTTTGGCATTGTTATGTAGAATGTCCATTGCAGTATTTGAACATATCGGAGCTAAAGGGGAAGCCTCAGACTGCCTAACAAAGATATTTACAATTTCCGACGGTTCTGCTATAAGCCTGTTGTTAGATTTTAAAATCAGTTTCGCCTTGCTTTTCTTGTTCTTGTTCCTGTGCTGATTCACAACTTTCCAGACATCCTTCGAGATAATTCTTTGAATTTGCTAAGTTAGTTTGTACTGCTAGCTTTTTGGACATATTTATAACTTTCCTGTACAATGCGATATATTTTTGTCGATAGTTTATTATTGACAACGTTTCTGTCCTACCTACTACTGCCATCAGCTCAAGTATTTGACAGCGTTTCAGTCCTACCTACTACTGCCATCAGCTCACGTTTTTGACAGCGTTTCTGACCCATCTACTACTGCTATCAGCTCACGTTTTTGACAGCGTTGCTGTCTCACCTAAATAGGAACAATTCCTGTCATAACACTATGCAGCATCGAAACAATGAAAGTTTACTTTCGCTAGCAGTGGCTTTATATAGGATGTCCCATGTGTACAGGGTGAAGGCGACAGCGGAGCGCAAGTAAGCATGGAGAGCGTGCTGGCCGCGCTGGCGCAGATGTCACTGGGGGGCAGTGGTGCCGCCGCGCCGGGCGACGAGCCGCGCGACGACAAGCCGCGCCTGCTCTGTGTCGAGCCCGCGCCGCCGCGCCAGCTCAACGCCGCCGCGCCAGAGGTACCTACTACAGTAACTATTATGTCGCGAGAGGCCGTCACAGTGACAGTGACACGACGAGCCGCGCGACGACAAGCCGCGCCTGCTCTGTGTCGAGCCCGCGCCGCCGCGCCAGCTCAACGCCGCCGCGCCAGAGGTACCTACTACAGTAACTATTATGTCGCGAGAGGCCGTCACAGTGACAGTGACACGACGAGCCGCGCGACGACAAGCCGCGCCTGCTCTGTGTCGAGCCCGCGCCGCCGCGCCAGCTCAACGCCGCCGCGCCAGAGGTACCTACTACAGTAACTATTATGTCGCGAGAGGCCGTCACAGTGACAGTGACACGACGAGCCGCGCGACGACAAGCCGCGCCTGCTCTGTGTCGAGCCCGCGCCGCCGCGCCAGCTCAACGCCGCCGCGCCAGAGGTACCTACTACAGTAACTATTATGTCGCGAGAGGCCGTCACAGTGACAGTGACACGACGAGCCGCGCGACGACAAGCCGCGCCTGCTCTGTGTCGAGCCCGCGCCGCCGCGCCAGCTCAACGCCGCCGCGCCAGAGGTACCTACTACAGTAACTATTATGTCGCGAGAGGCCGTCACAGTGACAGTGACACGACGAGCCGCGCGACGACAAGCCGCGCCTGCTCTGTGTCGAGCCCGCGCCGCCGCGCCAGCTCAACGCCGCCGCGCCAGAGGTACCTACTTACTACAGTAACTATTATGTCGCGAGAGGCCGTCACAGTGACAGTGACACGACGAGCCGCGCGACGACAAGCCGCGCCTGCTCTGTGTCGAGCCCGCGCCGCCGCGCCAGCTCAACGCCGCCGCGCCAGAGGTACCTACTACAGTAACTATTATGTCGCGAGAGGCCGTCACAGTGACAGTGACACGACGAGCCGCGCGACGACAAGCCGCGCCTGCTCTGTGTCGAGCCCGCGCCGCCGCGCCAGCTCAACGCCGCCGCGCCAGAGGTACCTACTACAGTAACTATTATGTCGCGAGAGGCCGTCACAGTGACAGTGACACGACGAGCCGCGCGACGACAAGCCGCGCCTGCTCTGTGTCGAGCCCGCGCCGCCGCGCCAGCTCAACGCCGCCGCGCCAGAGGTACCTACTACAGTAACTATTATGTCGCGAGAGGCCGTCACAGTGACAGTGACACGACGAGCCGCGCGACGACAAGCCGCGCCTGCTCTGTGTCGAGCCCGCGCCGCCGCGCCAGCTCAACGCCGCCGCGCCAGAGGTACCTACTACAGTAACTATTATGTCGCGAGAGGCCGTCACAGTGACAGTGACACGACGAGCCGCGCGACGACAAGCCGCGCCTGCTCTGTGTCGAGCCCGCGCCGCCGCGCCAGCTCAACGCCGCCGCGCCAGAGGTACCTACTACAGTAACTATTATGTCGCGAGAGGCCGTCACAGTGACAGTGACACGACGAGCCGCGCGACGACAAGCCGCGCCTGCTCTGTGTCGAGCCCGCGCTGCCGCGCCAGCTCAACGCCGCCGCGCCAGAGGTACCTACTTACTACAGTAACTATTATGTCGCGAGAGGCCGTCACAGTGACAGTGACACGACGAGCCGCGCGACGACAAGCCGCGCCTGCTCTGTGTCGAGCCCGCGCCGCCGTGCCAGCTCAACGCCGCCGCGCCAGAGGTACCTACTACAGTAACTATTATGTCGCGAGAGGCCGTCACAGTGACAGTGACACGACGAGCCGCGCGACGACAAGCCGCGCCTGCTCTGTGTCGAGCCCGCGCCGCCGCGCCAGCTCAACGCCGCCGCGCCAGAGGTACCTACTACAGTAACTATTATGTCGCGAGAGGCCGTCACAGTGACAGTGACACGACGAGCCGCGCGACGACAAGCCGCGCCTGCTCTGTGTCGAGCCCGCGCCGCCGCGCCAGCTCAACGCCGCCGCGCCAGAGGTACCTACTTACTACAGTAACTATTATGTCGCGAGAGGCCGTCACAGTGACAGTGACACGACGAGCCGCGCGACGACAAGCCGCGCCTGCTCTGTGTCGAGCCCGCGCCGCCGCGCCAGCTCAACGCCGCCGCGCCAGAGGTACCTACTTACTACAGTAACTATTATGTCGCGAGAGGCCGTCACAGTGACAGTGACACGACGAGCCGCGCGACGACAAGCCGCGCCTGCTCTGTGTCGAGCCCGCGCCGCCGCGCCAGCTCAACGCCGCCGCGCCAGAGGTACCTACTACAGTAACTATTATGTCGCGAGAGGCCGTCACAGTGACAGTGACACGACGAGCCGCGCGACGACAAGCCGCGCCTGCTCTGTGTCGAGCCCGCGCCGCCGCGCCAGCTCAACGCCGCCGCGCCAGAGGTACCTACTACAGTAACTATTATGTCGCGAGAGGCCGTCATAGTGACAGTGACACGACGAGCCGCGCGACGACAAGCCGCGCCTGCTCTGTGTCGAGCCCGCGCCGCCGCGCCAGCTCAACGCCGCCGCGCCAGAGGTACCTACTACAGTAACTATTATGTCGCGAGAGGCCGTCACAGTGACAGTGACACGACGAGCCGCGCGACGACAAGCCGCGCCTGCTCTGTGTCGAGCCCGCGCCGCCGCGCCAGCTCAACGCCGCCGCGCCAGAGGTACCTACTACAGTAACTATTATGTCGCGAGAGGCCGTCACAGTGACAGTGACACGACGAGCCGCGCGACGACAAGCCGCGCCTGCTCTGTGTCGAGCCCGCGCCGCCGCGCCAGCTCAACGCCGCCGCGCCAGAGGTACCTACTACAGTAACTATTATGTCGCGAGAGGCCGTCACAGTGACAGTGACACGACGAGCCGCGCGACGACAAGCCGCGCCTGCTCTGTGTCGAGCCCGCGCCGCCGCGCCAGCTCAACGCCGCCGCGCCAGAGGTACCTACTACAGTAACTATTATGTCGCGAGAGGCCGTCACAGTGACAGTGACACGACGAGCCGCGCGACGACAAGCCGCGCCTGCTCTGTGTCGAGCCCGCGCCGCCGCGCCAGCTCAACGCCGCCGCGCCAGAGGTACCTACTACAGTAACTATTATGTCGCGAGAGGCCGTCACAGTGACAGTGACACGACGAGCCGCGCGACGACAAGCCGCGCCTGCTCTGTGTCGAGCCCGCGCCGCCGCGCCAGCTCAACGCCGCCGCGCCAGAGGTACCTACTACAGTAACTATTATGTCGCGAGAGGCCGTCACAGTGACAGTGACACGACGAGCCGCGCGACGACAAGCCGCGCCTGCTCTGTGTCGAGCCCGCGCCGCCGCGCCAGCTCAACGCCGCCGCGCCAGAGGTACCTACTACAGTAACTATTATGTCGCGAGAGGCCGTCACAGTGACAGTGACACGAAGAGCCGCGCGACGACAAGCCGCGCCTGCTCTGTGTCGAGCCCGCGCCGCCGCGCCAGCTCAACGCCGCCGCGCCAGAGGTACCTACTACAGTAACTATTATGTCGCGAGAGGCCGTCACAGTGACAGTGACACGACGAGCCGCGCGACGACAAGCCGCGCCTGCTCTGTGTCGAGCCCGCGCCGCCGCGCCAGCTCAACGCCGCCGCGCCAGAGGTACCTACTACAGTAACTATTATGTCGCGAGAGGCCGTCACAGTGACAGTGACACGACGAGCCGCGCGACGACAAGCCGCGCCTGCTCTGTGTCGAGCCCGCGCCGCCGCGCCAGCTCAACGCCGCCGCGCCAGAGGTACCTACTACAGTAACTATTATGTCGCGAGAGGCCGTCACAGTGACAGTGACACGACGAGCCGCGCGACGACAAGCCGCGCCTGCTCTGTGTCGAGCCCGCGCCGCCGCGCCAGCTCAACGCCGCCGCGCCAGAGGTACCTACTACAGTAACTATTATGTCGCGAGAGGCCGTCACAGTGACAGTGACACGACGAGCCGCGCGACGACAAGCCGCGCCTGCTCTGTGTCAAGCCCAATCGAAGACACATATATCGTTCGATTCGACTGACTAAATAATTTACTCGATTCGACTTTGACTAGTAATGTTTTATTCCAGGTTCATTGACTTCAACGAGGCGATGCGACCGACGTTAAAATGTCATTCGATATTTTGTTTACGACAACCTTATAATTATTTCTAAAACACGCATATATATACGTTGCTCGCTTGGTTGCACACGGACTGACGGGTTCCGTCGCATTCCGACACTAATTTCTTTAACGTTAAGGTAGATTTTTCTTTGCGCCGGCCCGTGAATTAACGCAATACGATTATACTGCATATCAAATCACATTCTGGGTACATCCATCACTATGGGAATTAGCCGCAGTGTTTTCTTGGAGTGTACCCTTTTTCATAGTTTATACAACGTGTAACAGAAAGGTTTTCATATTTAAGGTCTTTAGCAGACATTGTTTTACTTTCGGCAAATTTCGCGAATCACTAAAAAAATAAGAATCTCTGCAAAACAACACACCCTATAATATCTTTTTTCATTGGGCAGTGTTATTAGAATGCATAATGAAATTTTAATGATATATATTTTTTAAATTAAATGAAAGAAAAGCAATTTGAACATACATAGGATAACAGATAGTAGACAAATAATAATATTTGTTGAATGTTATATATCACAATATAAGCTTTTCTAATTAAAATTATAATATCTAGTAAATACAAGCTTGTTTCAGTCTATTGCTGTACATTCGGCTCAGTCCGGTGTTACCATATCTATTCTAATAACTCTGCCGAATAGGACTGTACCTACTATATTTCGTTCGCGTTAAGAACACCAGACATTGATGACTCACTGCATTCTTAACGCGAACGAAACATAGTACAGTCCCATTGGGCAGAGTTAAGGTTTGATATTATTATTGATACTTTATTGAGGTCCTTAAAATATATGATTGACTTTTCTATTTAGTGCGTTGTTTGTTGATTTTCAACATTTGGTTAAAGTGATATGTTATTGTTGTGCAGTGTGCTCGTGGCGCGAATTTAACCGAAGCAGAAGCGAGATGGTTCGATTTTAGTTTGTCGATAGTTCGAACATGTGTTCGCTCTATGGTTTTTTGTTCTTATTTGTTTAGGGCCGGCGTTAGAGTGAGCTATATTTATATACACTTAACGAAAATTATATCTTTATGAATGTTTTAGTTGTTCTCTAGTCTAAAGTTTAGCATGTAAAACGATCGTCGTGTCTGTTAATATGTTTACGATTACTCGTTTCTCAATGCAGATACATTTTAAGCATTCTTCCATAATTATATTACGAGAAAAGAAGCTATATTTTTAGTAATAGTATAGATTGAAATAAAACTAAAAAGTTTATATTAATATTTTAAGGTGCTTGTGAAGGACGGAGTCCCAAACTTTGTTATAGAAAATTAGTTTGAAAAGGATTTGATTAGTGTTAAGAGTATTTATTTTTATTGGAACTTTGGGACTCCGTTTATATTGTTGTATATTTGTGCCAACTTTGTATCCATCTTGTCTAAAATTTTCGCGTAACACGACCCCGTAGTCAGCGACACGTAGCGTCGCTTTGTGTCCGCTAATAGCTAAAGTTGTTTAACATATCGAGTGAACGTAAGTTGGTATCAATATTTAGAACCCTCGGTAAGTGGATGTCAAAGTTACTTTTTCAGTATTAGGTTACATATAATTTAAGACTTGAAAAGTAATATATATTTGACATAATAAGATATATTTAAACTATTCTATTAGAGTTAGCGAGCTAGTTACTCGCACACCATTGGTCTCTTTTAGCGTAAAGATGTGTATTTTATATAGAAAGAGGTTTTATTATTGATGTATTTTTCTAAATTTTTAGTTTATAAAAGGTTGCATAATATATAGATTTGTTGTTTACATTAAAAAGGCATTTCTCGTTAATATTAACTATGCAATAATAGACTCACGCGCACAGACGCGTTGTGCCTTTACGTTGTTATTTCTCACTTTGCAATTTTAAGCACTATATAAGTATATAAATATATATTTATTATGTATATAAATTGTTAACACAAGCTATTTACTAGTTTATTTTGTAATTTTATAATGTTGGGTAGCAAGCATGGACGAGCGTTTTTTGTTTTGTATTTTTTTTAATAAATTTATTAAACACTTTATTTTTTTGCTTTTTATTTTCTTTTTATGTTCATAATTATAGACTAATAACTCTTGTTACATTTTCAGATCTTTATCGTGCTATGATAGTTATAATATGTAAATTCTATAATAGAGTTATTTACATTTTTGAACTTTAATGTTGTGATTGTACTTTAAAAATTTTGCCGTTTAGATATTGAGGGTAAATTAAATTCTATTTTTCTAGCTGACTAAAGATTTTATTTTATTTTAGAATAATACGACAACCTTATAACTCGTGTAGCGATTGGTGGGAATTACAAAGTCTCTTATTCACACCTAAAAGTGCGCGCACGTTCAAAAAAAAACGTGTAAAAATGGGTTGGCAACACGCAAGTGATACCTCTGGTAATGCAAGCGTCTATAGGCTACGGATACTGCTTAACATCAGGTGGGCCGTATGCTTGTTTGCCACCCAAGTAGTATAAAAAAAAAAAAAAAAAAAACGTAATCCTTATATTCCTTATAAATAAAAATATTACACCGTTCCGATCCAATTAACAAGGAGCTAAAGTGGAGATGTGCAGAGGAGGGAAGAATGTCAAACGGCAGCCAAAGCTTACCTCCAAAGCCGGAACACCTGAGGTGGACGGCTCTACTTGCGGCACTGCTCATCATTCGACCAATATTTACTCGCTTCTCTCTCTCTCTCTCTCTCTCTCTCTATCTCTTCTCTCCACGTGAACCGTAACCACTTAAACTGTAGACATATGTAAATAAACAAAACTTAAGGACCCTCTTGGTCCATTAGATTTATTTCATATCCTGAAACGTATTTATTTTCGTAATTTCACTTATAAAATTACAAAAATAAAACATCTTGGACCCAGAAGGTCGCCACAAGTCTTTTAATATCTCGCAGATATAATAATTGTGATTATTCATAACTTGAACTAAATGTGTAGCTGGCTCTCTCTCTATAATTGTTTGTTTCGACACTGCAGATCAGTTATGGGCCGATGGGTTGTGGGTTTGAATTGGAGATTGGAATGCTTAAGTGTTACGGAGTCTGGAATTCCAACTCACCCGCGGGCCTGTAGGTACCGTTCCGATTGATAACTAACTGGGTTAGGCGCCTGCAGGAATGTATGAAGGGAAGCGGGTGGGTGAATTCTGTGAAGCTCCAACGGCACAGGTCAGTACGGCAAGATGCAGAATTTTCAAAAATCATAAAACAGAATGAACATTCATGTAAACTCTTATCTCACTTTTTATCTCTTAATGTTTGATGTGTTGTTAAAAATATTGAAATTGCTATATTATTATGTGTGCCTATAATTTTTGAGGAGTTCCCTCAATCCCTCATAGATCCCATCATCAGAACTTTGTTTTGATGAAAATGGGACCAAACTGGAAGTATGTCCCCTCAGACAAAATAATTATTTTGTCTGAGAGGACATACTTCCAGTTTGGTATAATTATGGACGGATTTTTATAATCGGTCCATATATGACGGGAGTTCTGCGGTAACAAACATAAAAAAAAATACACGAATTGATAACCTCCTCGTTTTTGAAGTCTGTTAAAAATGGGCTATATAGCTGTGGTTTTCTGTGACGTGGAGGTCCTTCCCCAGTCGGGCTTGCTCGCTCGTATCGTGCCCTACCTGTCCCAAGTGCGTGATTGTACACATAATTACACCATATTACAATACTTTTGCGATACATAATTTAAAATATAATTATAATAGCAACTGATATATGTCCCACTGCTGGGCACGGGTCTCCTCTCCTCTATCAAGAGAGAGAGAGGGTTTAGGCCTTAATTCACACACGCTGGCTTAATGCGGGTTGGTGAATCAGACAAGTCTTTAGAATTACTTCTAAGACATGTGGGTTTCCTCACGATGTTTTCCTTCACCGTTAGCAGATGGCGAATCATTAGATTCGTACATATAAACTCCACAAAGTGAAATTCACATTGGTACTGCCTGGGATCGAACTCGCACCTCTTGCGTGCAAGTCGGTTACTTTCCCACTCGGCCACCACCGCTTACACAATATAATTATACTTTTAAAAACTGTTTGGCGTGTGATGGTATCACTTAGCAAATAAAATGACATTTCCGTTCTATATCAGATGATGCACGAAATGTATGTTATATTAACTACCAATGTTTTTCTGTCTGTCTGTTCATTTTGCTAGTAATTTTCATGTAATAATGATACCTATTATATTGTTGTGTTTGTTTAGTTTGTGCGAAAGCCAATCGCCTAACGTAAGTTACTTTTTGTTAAAATAAATAAATATAGGACGTCTTTATGCACACCAACTGAATTGTATAGGTGCTTCCTAAACCACGGGATAACATTAGATAACAAAAATAACCCGGATATCAAACCCGGGGCCTCATGAGCTGCACTAAACCAACTACCCAGTTATGACGGGTCTATTGGTATAGTGGTTAGTGTCCCTGTTAAGCCGAAGGTCGTGGGTACGATTCCCACACTGGACAAAACAGAGTCTGGGATATTTTTTTTCCGGGAATTGTATTTTTTAACACTACTTCCTCAGGCAACATTTTGCTTGTGTAGACCCATATTTATTTTAACAATGTTTAAGCAGCATTCTCGCCGTTCATCAACAATGTTGATCAACTGTTGCTAAACGAATGTTTACCATGATTACGAGTCTAGTCAATCAATCGGGACAAGCAATTATTTATGACATTGTATTTCATTATTATCGTGTTACCATATTTACTTTCCTTACGGGCAACTATTGTTCAGTCCGTGTGGTGATGGATTAAGAATACTAATGTCAACTCCCCCTTCCAGTGTGCGTTGCCCCAGCGGAAAAAGTTCGAATTTCGTAATTTGAAATATACAGATTTTCAGTGTATGACGTCGTGTAATTGTGTATGGTAAGTAATCAATTGTGTATCCAGCCATTGGGCAGTTATTGAGCAAAATCTGATTCCGCCAGGACAACGTTGTCCCAGCGGAATTTTTTTTTTAATGGGCCTAGTAGAAAAAAAATAGGTTTAATTTCTTGCTTGTGACGAGAGGTAATTGTGTATGCCTAAGGGAGATTTGTGTGTCCATAAACACCGAAGATATTCAAGTTTCCGCTGGGGCAACGTTTGGCAATTTTCTAGATTTCATATTAAACGTTTGTATAGAGAGCTGTAAATTTTTACATACGTTGTTATGCATTTGTGTATAATGTTAATGGAAACAGATTTTGAAATAAACATACCGTTCAGTAGATAAAAATCTAAACATAAAATAAGCTTATTAGGTCCTAGTACTTCAAGTATGTACTTCTGGGTCTAGTTTATAGTATTTATACAAACCTTGTAAGAATTTGCAATTTCTTACCAAGTATCACTGATGAACTTTTAGTAATTAATGAGTTATGGGATAATTAAACATTTCTCGACCACTGTTTTTAAGCAGTCAAATTACATGAGATTCTAAATGAAATGTATAATAAAATATATACCAATTTCTTGTGTATTAATTCAACTATTCACATGCAAATGTGTATCTCATTACACTCAATAATTAACGAAATACTGATAACAATCGATAACCACCGTAATTCGTACATAACTCGACCGAATTCGGAAGGTTACAAAAAAGCGGACGTGCAATATATAGAGTCAACGTTCTTAAACATCCAGTATAGTATTAAGCATTTTGTACAGTTGCGTACACAAATGGTATACCGTAAAAATAAAACAACTGTGTTAATGAAAAAAATATTTATTAAACCTAAAGGACTATCCACGATAAAAAAATAATCAACATTAACAAAGTACTTTTCTAATAAGTAAAACATTGGTATAAAACAGGATTTTTTATTGTTAAGTGTAAAATAGCTCCCAAGTTTCTTCATTTCGAGCGCTAACAATAAAGTACAATCACAAAATCACAAACCTATCTTTGACTCAGGTAGGTTTGTAATGAATTACCTACCTACATGATTTACATACTATGTTATGTGTAACTAAAGTTCAGGTTCAAAAGTAAGCCCATTAGCCAGTAAGTAGGTACGCGCGATATCGGGAAACATAGCGCGCTCTTTTTTCATCTTTCAATGAATAAAAAGGACGGCAAAAGTGGTGCCGTTGCTTGCGGGATGCCCCGCCCGCCCGCGAATTCTCTATTTTTCGCACTATTCATGAACTAGCAAATATTATGATTTATTTCAAATTTCAAAAGTCATGTAGTTACACCTTTTATTTTAATAACTTTTATTTATTTAGGTCCGAGAGTATATCTAGAGAGGTTTTCATGGAAGGAAGGTACCAATATATGCAATGAAATATGTTGAATTGCACTTTATGTATTTTACATTTGATAACCTAGTTGATCTGTTTTTGTCTTAAATATTTTAAAATAATACTTACTGTATTAACCAAATAAGCTGGAAACACCAGATGCAGAAAAAACCTGAGAACCTGAAAACAGTTTTTGTAATCGTCTGTACCAATTTAGGATCCGTATTATACCGTAAATTTTTGAATGTTACTTAAATATACTACAAGTCCGCTTTTTTGTAACCTTCCGAATTCGGTCGAGTTATGTACGTATGACGGTAGTTATCGATTGTTATCAGTATTTCGTTAATTATTGAGTGTAATGAGATACACATTTGCATGTGAATAGTTGAATTAATACACAAGAAATTGGTATATATTTTATTATACATTTCATTTAGAATCTCATGTAATTTGACTGCTTAAAAACAGTGGTCGAGAAATGTTTAATTATCCCATAACTCATTAATTACTAAAAGTTCATCAGTGATACTTGGTAAGAAATTGCAAATTCTTACAAGGTTTGTATAAATACTATAAACTAGACCCAGAAGTACATACTTGAAGTACTAGGACCTAATAAGCTTATTTTATGTTTAGATTTTTATCTACTGAACGGTATGTTTATTTCAAAATCTGTTTCCATTAACATTATACACAAATGCATAACAACGTATGTAAAAATTTACAGCTCTCTATACAAACGTTTAATATGAAATCTAGAAAATTGCCAAACGTTGCCCCAGCGGAAACTTGAATATCTTCGGTGTTTATGGACACACAAATCTCCCTTAGGCATACACAATTACCTCTCGTCACAAGCAAGAAATTAAACCTATTTTTTTTCTACTAGGCCTATTTAAAAAAAAAATCCGCTGGGACAACGTTGTCCTGGCGGAATCAGATTTTGCTCAATAACTGCCCAATGGCTGGATACACAATTGATTATTTACCATACACAATTACACGACGTCATACACTGAAAATCTGTATATATTTCAAATTACGAAATTCGAACTTTTTCCGCTGGGGCAACGCACACCCCCTTCCATCCCAAGGGTGTTGTAAGAATCGACTAAGGGAGTAAATCTAGCAGACAATATCCACCGCAAGAGAGGGAAAACTCTAACAAAACCCTATACCAACCCGTCTGACAAGCGTAGTAGCTAATATCCCTCCAAATGTTTGGTGGAAACCCTCGCCCAGCAGTGGGCCGTTTATGTTGCCTAGTTGATCAGATGGCCGTCTGATGTACAAAAACAATAATATTATTAAGTACCTATTTAAAAAAACAAAATTCTTCTAACAGGTAGTATACGTGGTAAATATGGACTCCCAAATGGAGGTTTGTGACGACGAAAGCGCTAAGTTTGTGGATACTTCTGCTGTTAACGTAGAGCGGTTCAATGAAACTATCGCTTACATGTATGGGGACATAAAGTTCCTCAAAGATGTCGGTCCTGATACTATGGTAAGACAAGATTAGATAAGCTAAGCTTGACTGGAGAAGAACCTCCAGCTTACAGAAGACAACTGTCCAAATAAGTACACATAGAGGTCTAGTTGCGTTCCTGTGCGTGAGTATAGGTCTCTAGAGTGCATATTGCGAGTTATATTTACGTCAGCGCCAGTCAACGCGATCGAAACTGTTACCGCGTTTGGCTCTCTGATTGGTTAAGAACTTGGAGCGGGCCAATCGGAGCGTGCGCCGGCGCCGACCGTCATGAACGCGTCGATCGCGTTGCCGTAAAACAAACTCGCACTAGGCACTCAGAGCTCATTTGGGATACGCTATCATAGGAAACGTTTTCTTATCCCAGAGATACCACCATCACGAAATCCTGGTGTGATGGTCCACAATTTTTTGGGTCGGCAACATTCGAGTGATGTCTCAGGTGCTACAAACTTTGGTAGGCTACGGTAACTGCTTACCGTATGCTTGTTTTTCACCTAAGTACTTAAAAACGTGGTCTGAAAAGAAGCAACGATGTTTGACATCATATCGGCCTTGTTATTTTTAACCTATATAAAATGAATTTCTTGAAATTCCATTATAAATTTTTGTTCTGACACGGATATCGAACCCGGAACCTGGTGATCAATTGTCCACTAGACTGTTGAAGCAGTTGAAAAATATATCTTTACTAAGTAATAGGTATTATAAAGCTGCAGAGTTTGATTACTATTGTTACGACATAAGGGTGCCCGCTCACGACCTACAATCTGTGACCGACTGTACGACCAACAATCGGGCCGATTGACAGCCAGTTAATATTTGTGTAATATTTCTGACCGACTTTATTGTAGTGTGTTGTGTGGGTTGCGCTATTGCAATAAGTAAGTTCTATTTTTCACCTAGCTAAGTAGCCTCAGATGGCTTTCACAACAGACCGCGTAAAGTTGTGAAAGTCTTCTAAAGCTAACAACTAGGTACGTACACATACACAAAAAAATACCTAAAAAAAGTCTGTCACCGATTGTCGGTCTTGGGCGGACCCTAAAGCCCAAAGGATCGTCAGATACGCTTGATTCAGCTTTAACTATTAGAAACTAATCAGACTAATAGATATTGAATTCGTTACCAGGTTGAAATATTTCTCGAGAGGGAAGCTTCTGGAAAATACGAACTGATATTTTCCCATGAGATCTGTGATTTGTGTGGAGAGATACAGAAGGGCCCGGAAAGTGATTATCATGCCTACATGAAGTACTTCGGTATACCTGACAGCTGTCCTTTTGAAGCGGTATGTTCCTTTTAAGGTCCTCCACGCACTGCTACTTTTGTATTTAAACACACGCGATGCAAACGCTATACAGACGCAAAATCTGTTGCCGTCGACAAGTAGTTCGTACGTAAGACATTCATTTATAAGCATCCCTGGATTTACTAGAGGGGCAAACGGGGCTGCTGCCCAGCCCCTTTAGACAAGTGGCATAAGCGATTATCGAATCGAAAAGTCAAAAAAGCAAATGTATCGGATTTGACGTAAGTTTGCGATATTATATCGTAGACTTACGTCAAATCCCATACATTTGTTTTTTTAACCTTTTATGCCACTTGTTTAGAGGCTCAGCCCCTCTAGGCAAGTAGCATAAGCGATAATCGAATCAAAAAGTCAAAAAAGAAAATGTATGGGATTTGACGTAAGTTTACGACATTATATCGTAGACTTAAGTCAAATCCCATACATTTTATTTTTTGACTTTTCGATTCGACTACCGTCTATGCCACTTGTCTAGAGGCTCAGGGCGGAAAATTTTAAGGGGCGGCAAAAATTCGAGGCGTAACGCCAAAGAACCACTTAGTGTCTCGATAACGTGAATGATTTTTTCTCTTACAATCTGTATTTTTCCACCCCTGCTATTGTGGAGAAATCTTCTTTAAATTAAAAAATATATATACCTTTAAGATTTTTTTCATTTTTAAGAAAACAAAATGAAGTCAAATTTAATGATAATTATAATGGGGCAACATTTTTACTGAAGCCGGAAGCGGGCGGGTGAATTCAATCATGCCAACCTAACGATTTTGACAGCTTCAAGTGCACAATTATAAAAATTGCAATGTAATTTTAAATTAAGATCAAAAATTAATCGCCAATAAGGACGTCATGGTAACCCTACTGTACCCTTCCCTACACTTGACTTTTACATATGCGGTTATTTAAGTAGGTATATGTATTTATTCATAAATAAACCTTTAGTTACTTTAATTTATATTTTGAAACATTATTTCTGCAGGGCGATTACCCGATCAAAGATTTTATCGTGAACACAGACGATTTACCATTGAACAGCAACACATGTGGCAGATACCAGGCTTACCTAAACCTCTACAAGAACCCAGACAAAGATTGTAAGAAGAACAAAGAATTCATGTGCTGTCTTACTATGAAATTGCTTATAGAAGTTGACTGATATGTTTTTATTAAATACCCTACATTTATCGATTGATGTTTAATTTTATATTTAACTAGTGGCACGTCCGCGTCCTGGTTTCGCACGGGTGGAAATTTATTAAGATTTCGTAGGCACCCCGTATTTAAAAAAAATACAGCGCTTGTTACCCGCTGATAATGTAGCAATCTAAAGCTGGCCTCACACAGCCGGAATGTCTCTCTGAATTTATAATTATTCATTCAGAAAGCCATTCAGAGAGACATTCCGGCTGTGTGAGGCCAGCCTAATCCTTACTAATATTATAAATGTGAAAGTTTGTAAGAATGGATGGATGTTTGTTACTCTTTCACGTAAAAACTACAGAACGGATCTGGATGAAATTTGGTACAGAGATAGATTATGGTCCGGAATAACACATTTTTGTAGCGATAGCCGACATAGACGCGGGCGGAGCCGCGGGCAACAGTCTAGTAGTTTTTGAGTCAAATCGTAACAAACAAACAAAAAATCAAATCTTTCCCCTTTATAATATTAGTATAGATGTAAAAGAATAGACTAGCGACCTGTCCTCGCTTTTTAATAGAAGGGAGGGCGGGTGGCTTGTCTATTAAAATTCTAAATAACACCCAAGTGGGTAGATGGTTTAAAATAAAATGCCTATATTTATATAGCCCTATATTCTTCCCATTTCACCAAAATGGTAGGTAGTACCAAATTTTACCAAAATTGCTTCAATAGAAGTAAGTAGGTGCCCGTAACCGAGAAAGACTTAATCAAAGGGTCGAATGCATGCATGTACATCAAAACGACCGATAGATGTCGGTGTATGTTTTACTATAGCCACAGATTACTAAAGAGTTACTACGTCTATAGCCAATTCACTGACAAGTGTAGGGCCATTATTGAACTATCCAGAAATTCTGACCACTATTATTAATCGCCAGAGTGTAACTTTTATAATTTGCAATTGATGGTAACCTAAAGGGATGGAACTAACACGCCAAGCAAAAATGAAATTTAGATAAGTAGGTACCTACCCACATATCACAAAAAATATAACTAATGCGCCATTTATAACACGAATATGACTTCATTAACGACATATAAGATAATAGGAAATATAACAATTAAAAAAATTAACAATAATAAAAAACAACACTTAGGTAGGTACCCAAAAACTGCGAAATGCTGTTGAAAATAATTAATATTTTGCTCGGTGCACAACTTACCGTAGGTAGAAACTCAGCCGTCAGCATTGTTGAAAGTTTTATCACTAATTCATTATTTCTAGTATCATTTTTAGGGCTGTAATAGATACAGAAAATGTACTTATCACTCATGAACTTCTATACTCAAAGAGATCAAGTATGGTAATTAAAACGTAGTGATTAGTTACTCTGTGATGGTAATGGCGATGCGAGCAATCTGTGTAATATTTTCATTTGACAGTGTACTTAGTCAATGTAACGACTTTTTACTTCTTATTTCTTTAATTAGTTTATTTTTATCGTGTATTTTATTTTTTATTAACATTAATATCAATTTTCTGTTGAATTAAAATTGTGATAATGATTGCTTTTTCTATGGAAATTTAATAAAATATTATTGCTATGTTATCAATTAATTATAACATTCCAGTGACTGTTCGTTTCCTAAATAAAACGATATAGATAATTAATTGGTTATAACAATATAAATTAATATGCAGTATCTAAGTAGGTATTCATATTTATTTCATGATAATAAATCCTCAGCATTCTTTAAGGGATGCGTTTTGAAAGAATCATTTTCCTATCCCATGGATACTCCATCTTTAGTATTGTATAGGTATCTAAATTTGAAATTCTTTAGATGTCAATAAATTATACCTATTACTTACCTAAGTAGCCTTTTTTATACTCCCAAGGAGGCAAACAAAAATACGGCCCGCCTGATGGTAAGCAGTTATCGTAGCCTATGGACGCTTGCAACACCAGGGGTATCACTCGCGCGTTGCCGACCCTTTGAAACCTTTTAACTCCTTTCTTGACAGCTGCCTCCGACAATGCAGTCAATGTAGCTGTATTTTGCTGCAAAAATATAAATTCCAACGATGTTTGCCGTCGAAACGCTAAGCAGACTTAACCAGCAAAGCCAGCTTAAGGTTGCCATTGACCAACATTTAAATTAAGGTCGAAAACAAGTTGTAGTATCGACTCCAGGGCAATTTAATAAACTTAATTAATACATACCTGCTCACATAATTAGCTACCTACATGGCCTGGCTGACTGATTCATCAGAAAGGATTTATATCAAGCAATCCCTAAACGAGTCGTTAGTAATAACAAAACTAATCACTTAAATGCTTTCACAAATTAGGCTAATAGTTACTGAGGTGAGCGCATTCAAAGAAACAAACACATTATGGCAACAGCCATAACTAATATTGTAAAACGTGTGAACGTGTAAATACATTAATATGGCAAAGTGCTGTCACTGCACATTACTCACGTTCATCGTTTAATCCCTTCCAACACATAATTGTATTTTCCTTTGTTATGTTTTAATATAAATAGATTAAGATTAAGAATAAAGACCAGTCGATTACAAGCAAAAATCATCGTCTTATTTTACTCCTCAAAACGAATATAGCAATACGCTATAATTGGTGACCCCGACTGGCTACCGCTTCTCTAGTGCTGATATAATACCGGGACGACCGGAACCCAAATTGGTTTTCAGCATCAAATCTAGAAAGTGATAGAAAACAAACAAGACACCATGGCTCCACCAGCGACTCCAGCGAAAGGCGACGCCAGCACTGATAGTATTGCAGCGATATCAGTTACCGAGAAACTGCCTCAATTTTGGACTGACTCACCAAGATTGTGGTTCGCGCAGTTCGAAGCAATCATGGCTCCCCAGAAACAAGGAGAGGAATATAAGTACAACATGGTAATTGCCAAATTGCCAAAGGAGGTGATCCATCAAGTAAGCGACATCCTGACACATCCTCCAGACGAGCAAAAATATACGGCTATTAAAGATCGCCTTATAAGCTGTTACGAGGAGAGCGAGCACAGAAAATTTCAAAAGCTATTATCAGAGATGGACCTCGGTGACCAGAAACCTTCCCAGCTATTACGAAAAATGCGGGAAGCAGGCAGCGGGAAGATGAACGACGATACGATACGTCTCCTGTGGTTCCGACAACTCCCAGCCACCATTACATCTATCATTGCAGTATCCGAAGACTTGACATTGGAAAAACTGAGCGAAATAGCCGACAAAATTCACGAGAATCTAACGTATACACGAACGAGCGCCATATCGTCGACAGCTGACATCAGTTTAATAACAAACCTGACGTCACAAATTGCAGCGATGCAAATTGAAATAAACGAGCTTCGCAACAATCGTCTGTCTCGAACGCGACAACGCAGCAGTTTCCGGTCACGTAATGATTCACGCTCACGGTCAATGTCGCACTATCGAAAGCCGCAGAATGGCATTTGTTATTATCATAACAAATTCAAGCAAAATGCAATAAAATGCCGGCAGCCGTGTACATGGAAGAAAAATACGAATGCGATGTCGGAAAACTACTAATAGCACAGAAAGCGACGGATCTCTGTGCTATGCACCCCGCTAACCGTCTAACTATAACCGACTTAAACAGTAGTTATAGATTTTTAGTCGACACCGGTGCAAACATTTCCGTTTTAAATCGCACGGAACATGATAGCGACGCATGCAAATACCAAGTATACGCCGCCAACGGAACCCCAATTAACACATATGGAGAACGCACGCTAACACTGAATTTCGGACTCCGTAGAGAATTCAAATGGTGTTTTACCATCGCCGACGTGAAAATGCCGATTCTAGGAGCCGATTTCCTCGAGCATTTCCAGCTGTTAGTGGATATACACGGACGAAAATTGATCGACAAAGAAACGGGATTAGAAACGCCTGCACGAATAATAGTAGCAAATATTTCATCAATACGAACAATTAACTCGAACTTACCAGATTCGATCAGGTGCTTGTTAGAAAAGTATGAAGATATTACAAAGCCTGGATCGATGAAGAACCCTCCGAAACACAATGTTAAGCATGAGATTATAACAAAAGGGTTCCCAGTTGCTACACGGGCACGTCCTCTTCCTCCAGACAAATACAAAATCGCAAAGCAAGAGTTCAAGGAGATGATGCATATGGGAATTTGCAGACCCTCAAGCAGTGAGTGGGCATCCCCACTTCATATGGTCAAGAAGAAAAATGGCGAATGGAGAGCATGCGGTGACTACCGCGCACTCAACAAAATTACCGTACCGGATAGATACCCATTGCCACGACTGTTAGATTTTACGTATATCGCAAGCGGAAAAACCATTTTCAGTAAAATCGATATAAAGAAAGCATTCTATTCGATTGCTGTCGCTGAACCAGAGAAAACAGCGATAATAACGCCGTTCGGACTTTTCGAATTTACAAGACTTCCGTTCGGTTTAAAGAACGCCGGACAGTCATTTCAAAAGTGGATGGACTCTATATTTAGAGATTTAGACTACGTATATGTTTTCGTTGATGACATTTTAATTGCTGACTCAGAAACCGACGTCCACTACAAACACTTAGAAGAAATATTCAAACGCCTGCAAGAAAACGGCATTACAATTAACACAAACAAGTGTGAATTTGCAAAATCGGAGATTGATTTTCTTGGTTATCATATAACGAGCCAAGGATTGACGCCTACAACGGAAAAAGTTCAAGCAATTAACGAATATCCGAAACCAAATACAGTGAAAGAACTACGTCGTTTCTTAGGCATGTTAAACTTCTACCGAAGCAGCATACCGTACGCAGCGAAGCATCAAGCGCCTCTAAATAGATACTTGAGAAATTCGAAGAAAAATGATAAAACAATCATTCAGTGGAATAAAGAAGCGGACCACGCTTTCGAGCGCTGCAAACAGGATATACGACAAATAACGTCAATAGCCTGCCCAGACAGCCAAACCCAACTAGCAATGATGACTGACGCAAGCTTAAAATGCGTAGGCGCCGTCCTACAGCAACGACAAAAAGGAAAGTGGGAACCGATAGCTTTCTTTTCAAAAGTACTAAGCGAAGCTCAAACGAAATACTCTACTTACGACAGAGAGTTACTGGGAATTTACATGGCAATTAAACATTTTAGAAGACTCATCGAGGGCCGAGAATTCACCGTCTACACGGATCATAAGCCATTGATTCAGGCATTCGATAAGAAGCCATCATTGAATGACACACCGAGGCGGATTCGATACCTGGACTACATATCGCAATTCAGCACTAATATAACACATATTAGCGGCAAGGAAAACACAGTTGCAGACGCCTTGTCTCGAGTTGTTGAAACGATATCATTACCATCCAATATAGACTGGAAGGAGGTAGCAAATTGTCAACAAAACAATGACGAACTCGAACGATTGAAATCAAATAAATCATTACGGTTCGAAACGGTACATTTTCACGAGAAAGGAATCAAGATATTCTGCGACTTATCAACCAGGAAACAACGACCATTTCTTCCCCTTAAATTCAGAAGAGACATTTTCGAGAGTTTCCACAATATAAGCCATCCCGGAAAAAACACTACGAGGAAGTTAATTGCAGCGAACTACATTTGGGAAAACATGAACACGGACATCAACAAGATGACTGAAGCATGTTTACAGTGTCAACGTTCAAAAATACATCGGCACACCAAATCACCACTTGGAAAATTCATGCCAGCAGAAAGATTCTCTCATCTACACGTCGACATTGTCGGACCCCTCACAACATCCCAGAATAAACGATACATCATAACAATGATTGACCGATGTACGTCATGGCCAGAAGCTTTCGCAGCGTCAGACATCACTGCAGAGTCAATTGCAAGAGTGATATACGAAGGGTGGATAACCCGATTCGGATGTCCTGAATACATAACTTCAGATCAGGGAGCTCAATTCGAATCAAGAATATTCAGAAGTTTGGCAAAACTCATGGGAATAAATAAAATACGGACAACTCCGTATCACCCACAGTCAAACTCGAAAGTCGAACGATTACACAGAACTATGAAAGCAGCATTAATGGCAAGAGGGAACACTACAAACTGGACAAAGGAACTAGCCACAATATTACTCGGTATCCGTACCAGCTTACGGCAGGATACTGGATTTTCGGCAGCCGAACTAGTATATGGAACAACAATAACGTTACCTGGAGCATTTTTCGAGACAAGAAGCCTAACAACCTACACTGAAATGGTAGAAGAGTTGAAGAAAAACATCGAACGAATAACTTCCGTGCCACAGAGAGAGCGCACAAATGACAAAATATTTGTACATCCAAAATTAGCAGAATGCACGCACGTATTCTTACGATGCGATAGATTGCGGCCGAGCTTGACGCCGCCATACGACGGACCTTATCTCGTAATTAGACGGAGCGATAAATTATTCACGATATTGATAAACGGAAGACACAGTACCGTATCTATCGACAGGATAAAACCCGCCTTCGTAATAAACGATAAGGAGATAAGAAATCGCACATCAGTAGATAAGAAGATAGTTGTAGAAACGCAAGATAATCTAGCAAATAAAAAAACACGTGCAGGGCGAATCTCACGCCCAACGGTTCGATTCCAGCTATGATATATAAAGCTATACAAACGATCTACAATCACCACTCACGACAAAAAGTTTTCACACGCAACATGGGATCCAACACAAGTACTCATGAGAAAGAACAAGTCAACATGGTGCAAAACAACGCGCCAGCCATTCCGGAAGAGTTACTGCAGATACACTCTAGGCTCGCTGAGGACCTACAGAGCATACGAGGTTGGATCACAATAACGATTATCGCAGTGATAATAATAATATGCATCATCAGTGTCTACATGTTGTTCCGAGCGATCGGAACAAAAATCGAGAAGAGATTTATGCGTGTGATACGAGAAACCAACGTGGTGTAGGGTAATAAGTTTAATCGTAAATATTTTTTTTTTTTAAGGAGGGAGTATCTATGGCAACAGCCATAACTAATATTGTAAAACGTGTGAACGTGTAAATACATTAATATGGCAAAGTGCTGTCACTGCACATTACTCACGTTCATCGTTTAATCCCTTCCAACACATAATTGTATTTTCCTTTGTTATGTTTTAATATAAATAGATTAAGATTAAGAATAAAGACCAGTCGATTACAAGCAAAAATCATCGTCTTATTTTACTCCTCAAAACGAATATAGCAATACGCTATACACATCAGCTTTATAATGTTGACATAGATTTTTTATTTAATTTGCATAATAAAACTCAAAATACAATCTAGATATGATTTATTAAACCAAAAACATTTATTCATTATCTGGATTGTTTACGGCTTCATCGTTACTGGACTCATATGAAACTGGTTCAGCCTTAGCCTTGCTCTTTGCGGGCGCTTCTTCAGATACTTCCTTAGATTTCTTTGCTTTATCAACTTTTTCTACTGCTTTAGATTTATGTTTCTTTGATTTAGATTTTTTCTTCGGTTTCTCAACCACCTCTTCGTCTTCTTTTGGTTTCTTTGTTTCTTTCTTTTCAGGTTTCTCTGTAGTAGTCGTTGCTTCTTCACTTTCGGAACTAGACTCTTCTTTCTTTGGCTCTGTAGTTTTCTTTTCTTTCTTTGTTGTTGCTGGTGCTGGTGTCCCGGCACTGAAATTTACAATTATAAAATATACATACTTTTTATTTGCTTTTTAATATATATTTTTTATACTATAAGCTAACAAACAAACATATGGCTCGCATGATGGCAAGCTGTTACCGTAGCCTATGGACGCTCACAGAAGTACCCACTAGAGGTATCGAAAAAATATCCACACACCTCTAAATGAGCGCTGGAAATCTGCACTCATCCACAAAAACAATAAACTCAACTCAATCGGGCTTGCTCAATGTATGGTGTCCTACCTTCTGTTGAAATTTAATATCTACAATATATTACATAAATTAATGAATTAAAAAGCGGACTTTAAAATTTAAAAGTCCCAAAAGAAGATTTAGTGCTAAAGGACAATATGTGAGAGTTCGGTTACCGAAGATCATGTCGAGGACAAAGCGAAAAAGAAGAGATGAAAGGCTGATTCCACCACCATGTGGGATAGGACAGGAAGAGGTAGAGAAAGAGTGAGAGATAATGTTAGATTAAAAGTTTTTAGATTCCTTTAATGTGTAATCGGTTAAATAGTGATTATTACTTCTGTCTTAGAACTTCTTTGCTGGCCGCCTCACTGTAAAATAAAAATATAATGAAGGTAAATAATAAATTATAATAGGGTGGCAATAGGCAAAAAATTATCTATAAAATATGATTAATTTCTATATTTGAAAAGATCAAATTATAGCCTATATGCCATTCCGGTAAATCCTTATTAATATTACCTATAAATGTGAAAGTTTGTGAGTATGGATGGATAGATGGATGGATGGATGTTTGTTACTCTTTCACGTAAAAACTACTGAACGGATCTGGATGAAATTTGGAATTGATAGATTATGCTCTGGAATAACACATAGGCTACTTTTTACAGCGATAACCGACATCCACGCGGGCGGAGCCGCGGGCAACAGCTAGTAAACTATTAATTGATGTTTTATTAAAATTCATGCAGTCGTTTCTGCGGGAAGAAGTAATAAACATTATCACTACTTTTGCGTTAACAATGTGATGTTTTGTATAATATATTTACCTTTCACTTGATGTATCTGCATCTGCCTTGTCCTTACCTCTGTAGAAAATAAAGTTAGTTATAGCGCGAACAGGAAACAAGCAAAATAATAAATACTCTTCTATTACTTCATTAGACCATTTTCATAGTTAGATTTACTTAGTATCTAGTTTTAATTTATTTTTTCTCTAAGACAACTATAATAGGGAACAAGGAACTTTACAATCATTACAATTTACGGACACAAAGTACACCCAGATAGAACACGGGACAAATGTGTGCCACACAATATTTGTCCCGTGGATTGAGTGTAGTCCCAGGGGCTTCCAATGTGAGAATCGAACAATTATTACATTCAGTTGAAAGATGTCAAGAGCTGGTACAAAAAATTCAGCATTGAGTACACTTACCCAGCATCATCGTCTTCATCTGAGTCACTGAAACAAAATTACGTTACATTTTTTTTACAAAGTTCACTTTAGCCGCAGTGGCTCTGTATATACAGAGCAAGAAATGGAAACAAATGCCAGCTATCTAGCTGGCATTTGTTTATATTTGCTGAATTATATTAGCAGCACCTTCAAACAAGGTGGACCGACGACCCAGTAAAGGTTAAATCATAAATCATTTATTTATAAAAGTGAAAATTACAAGTGTTGTCGAATCCTCTTTTTAAGTTTACACCTGTATTAGGAGGTATTCGCTCAATACGTCGACAAGGTGTTACATTATAAATAAATAACATAAAGAAGGTACTTAACTTTTATACAAACTAAGTAAGTAAGGTTGCAGGGAACCGATGGACAAGGTCAGCTCTGGATTGAGTGTAGTGGAAATCCTCGGGGGAGACTTATGTTCAGCAGTGGACGTTTGGCTGAGATGGATAAGTTGGCTGATTTTGCGACATGAGACATGATCAATGATGACATGATGACCTTTTATTCAATCGTGACAGACAAGCTTACATACCACCAGATGGTAAATGTGTGATGGATAATGTGAGAGAGAAAATTTCATCATGTATGCCTTTTTCCTACGGTAATGGACTATGCTATGCTATGCATCCAAGACCCTCATAAATCCATACCCAACAGAATGGAAACTTACACAACTAGGACGTATATACTAAATAAACTTACTCATAGTTATCCCAATTAACAGACCACTCTTCATGCGTTATGCCAGAACGGAAAACTCTTCGACAGTTTTCTCTAAAATGGAAAGATAAAAAATTTAAACATTGTTATAGCTACTTTGCTGGCTTTGTTAAGAAAATAACAGTGAGAAGTTTCTTATTTAACTACGATAGTTTGAAAATATAAATATTTTATTAGATCTTACTCGACATCTTTGTGTATAGCGCAAGATATAAACTGTCGATTTCTGTATATAGATGTATATAAGAATGGCCCGTGGCAACTGTGTGTTTTCGGATCAATTTTGCAAGCTGATATAACTCCTACAACTGTTTCTTTCGTCTTGTGCCTTACTATCAGTGGACCTCCGTGGTCGTTCTGTAAACAAACCATAAATGAAGTATAAAACATAGCCACAACGTCAATAACGGAAATGAAATCATCATTATCATCACTTGCCGATATTAAAATAAAACAAAAGGACGCTTGTCCAATCATTACCACGACCCGTGCTTCGCTTTGGCTAAAGTAGAATGACTTAGTATTTGACACTCTTTTGCATGTTCGGTTGATAATGCTTAGCGCATCGAGGTAGGGCACCATAGAAGCAAGCAAGCCCGAGTAAGATGGACCTTCACCTTACAGAAGACCACAGGCTAAAACTACACACAGTGGTGTAGTTGTCTCTGTACGTTTTAGTGAATCAATTTCCTATCTCATGAACATTCCATCACAAGGTAGATGCTTACCATCAGGCATATCGTATGCTTGATTACCAAGTCAAAAAGATATATAAATGAATTTGGTTTACCAAATTGGCCATCGTCCAGATCCCTACAGAAATACGTTATAATGTAAAAGATTACCTCACAAAATCCTCCTTGCATGGATGATCTTCTTGCGGTGTAATCATCCGGATCCCTCAAATGTCTTCCAAGATCTATATTGATCGAATTCTTAGGCTCTTCAATGTTTTCAAGTCGTCTTGTTTCAACATCCGTACAGTTAGCGTATCTTTTCTATGAAAAAGAAAGAATAAAGTTCTGTTTTTCTGTACATGTAAATCTTTACACTTTAATATTTTTTGCCACGACAATAGCCTGGGACTGTATCGGTGACATTAAATTTCTAGATTTCTGTTACATATGGCAATCTTTCTCTGAGAAAATAACTAAGAAGGAGTTAACGGTAGAGATACTTACGTCACAAACTTCACTGAGCCTCTTCATAACATCTCTAGTACAGATCATGTACTGAGTAATAATCTCTCTGAACTTCTGAGCCCATTTCTTAGCGCATTGTTCATTGTCCATAATACAAACTTTTGCTTCTTGTAAACATTTAGCATTTTTAGGGATATGTACTTCTTTTTGTCGACGGTATACACCCTAATGAAAAATAAACTGTTATAATTGTAACTTATAAAACAAATAAGTTCAGTGGTGTGGTGATATTTGAGTTAGAAAGTAACCGACTTGTACCCATTAGGTATAATTTCGATCCCAGGTGGCAAATTTGAATTTCGCCTTGTGAATTTTACATGTAGATATTAATCCTTTGATTTACCATCTGCTAATGGCAAAGCAAACTATCGCAAGGACCTAGTAGCTCACATGTCTTAGAAAAAAATTAAAGGAATGTTTGATCCACCAATCCGTATTTGGCCAGAGTGAAATCGAAATAAATCCTCTCAGTTCACTTGATAGAGAAGAAATCTGTGTCTACTAGGTTACATTATAATACTGAATAATGAAAAGAGAGGTCTTTTAGAGCCTGCAGTAAAAAATAATAGCCTCTATTATGTTTTTACTGCAGGCTCCTAATAAAACCTCTCTTTTCAAGACGTTTCCGCATATTGTAAGACGGTGTCTAATTTTCCAATACTTTACAATAAAATGGAATTGAACTTAATGAATAATGCGCAAATGTTTTGAGGAAAAATTAAGTATTTTATTAAATCTGACTTATTGTAAAGTCCTTAAAAAAAACGTCTCTTATTGGCAGTGTGTTACGGTTGCTTGCTAAGCTAAGTAAATGGCTCATATAAGCTTATTGTTTTGAGATAAGAAATCTATAATGTGTACTTGCTTATTATTTTTTTTTTTTTAAGAATGAAAGAATATTTAAGTACTTTTTGTTAAAATTACATATTATATATTAACACACTAAAAATGTTTTTATCTAATCTAAAAAATAAATTAAAATATACCTCTCTGAAATTATTCCCACTTCCCCATCCAGCTATCCATCCTTTAGTACCAGGTTTTTCCAATTCTCTGCTGACATTGTTGTAAAGAATGGGACATGTGTGAAATTCGCAATCTTTCTCTTGTACGCCGAATTTGAAAGCTCTATCCACTTTAACTATAGCTATATCGTTAGATGACCATTTGATACTGTCTTGGAAATCGAATTTGTAGTCTAAAAAATAAAACAAGAATACGCTTATTAGTGTTAATGACAGATTTTGGTTATGCCCCAATATTTTGTAAAAAAAGATAACTATTTAATTTTAAAAAAGGACCTTAGCCTTTATCGATACTATGTTTTTTAGGTGAACATGTTCGATGGAGTATTTTTAATTCTTGATCTTACACACAACATATAATGAAAATATCATGTACAAAGGCGAGCTTAACTCATAATGAGTTTTCTACCAGCAAACCTCAGAGTGGTAGAGAAAAGATAAAGATAAGAGAGCAAATGAAGTGTACAATTACCTACTTAATTTAACCAAATATAGATAGATAGATAGATAATTCTAATTATTTATTGTACACCGAATAAAACGATCAGAAAATAAAACTATCTGCATAAATAGGTACAATGGATGGCCTTATCGCTAAGTGCGATTTCTTCCAGGCAACCTTAGGATGGTCAGGAATGACTAGAATACACAAGAAATATGATAAAGATAATTATAATTTAAAATAAATATATAATCAATAAAATTAAGTCAGGACCTCAAAAATCTACTCACTTTTAGGTATACATTTCCATACAACTTTGCGTCGATGCTTACATACACACATGTCAGACTTATAATCGAAACTGTCAACAAACTTGGTGGTGCCAGAGACGATGTAGAACCTGTCAGCGTCTTCAACACATGCAGCAGAAGTGAGCACATAGTACTGGTCTACTATCACACCGCCACACAACCAGCCGCGGTATTTATGAGCTTTGGCTGATTCCTTCGTTAGTTGTAGGTACACCTGTATGAGGGCATGAAGTTAATTTAAAAAGAAATGTCGATAAATACCCACGAAGCTTGTTTTTTAAATTCTTTTTGAAAGACAACTTCCGATAATCAGACTTACCCCAACTAGGGAATAAGCCCTGTGTCGCGATAGACTTTACATACATACAATTCACAGATACAAATTAAATCCAGACTCGGGACAAACATTTATGGATCATACAAAGTTTTGTCCCGTATGGGAATCGAACCCAAGATCTCAGACTTAGCAGATAGGGTCAATAACTACTAGACCAATAAGCCAGTTTAAAAAGTTAGGTAAATGTTATTTGCAATATCATTTTTTTTTACTGCAGTAGCTAACTGTAAGAAATTTGCTAAAATCTCTAAGAAGCCTTCATCATTTTCTTTCTTTCTTATAGTAGAACATATTTTTACCTATAACTAAGGTAGTTCAAAACCGATGAGAAATTTTATATAAGCTTATTATAACATTTTTAAAAATATTGCCGTTTTATATTTTCAATTATGCCACTACTTATTTAGTAAATATTATTTTCCTAATTCTGTATCCAATTTCAACGGTGCGGTGACTGGTTTGTATTTATTTGCTTCTCTTTCATTCCTATGCAGATCGTCAGTGACCAAATGACTATTTAATTCAAAAGGTCGTGGGCAGTTATCAGCAGTTACCTTAGCCTATGGACGCTTGCAAAGTCTTAAACTTAAAGCCTTTCCGCATTAAACCGTTATCCCAATTATGGTCGGAGTATTATGACATACATAAATTAGAAGTAAGGTAAGGTAAATCCGAAAGCATTTATAAATCGGGTGAAAACCCAGTTTTTGGACTTTGAATTTAATTCAAGCATGAGTAAGGTAGAGGATTAGGAATTGCCTGTGGATCACACTTGCTTTAGGTATATGTAGTTGGATGGAAGAGGAAGGGCAAGAATGAGCCTTCTGGGACTGGCATACCCTGAACCAAAAGACTACAGGCGCGCCCCCGTCAAGGACGTACTGAAGCTCATGCAGGAGGTATTCAGGGACCAAGACGTAGGGTGAGAGGTAAGGTAGGGGCATGCACAAAAGATCCCAAGGGTCGAAGTGCGCTGGCCGCAAGGACAGCCCCGACACAAGATAAGATAAGATAAGGGCAAGATGCTTCCAGCCCTCCTTGGTATGCCTAAGCGTAAGTCTTATGGCTATAATACTTGCGAATACCTAAAGGAGGTTGATATTGCGTAACCATCGTTCTTTTTGTTGTATATATATTTATGTTGAATGTGTGTTTTACTAACATTAGTTTTATAAGTTTAACATGTAACTAACACTTTAGATCAATATTCTGCCAGTTACTTATTATTATTATTTCTAAAGAGATCTAGGCGTCTAGGAGTATCTGGAGTACGAACCATGTATGGCCTTTGTCCTTTCACTGTTCTCTTACTGAATAAAATTCTTCTATTATCTACGGCGGTTGTGTTTTCAAAATCCCAACCTTCGTCGGGTATTTCGTCTGATTCATCTTTTGACCCGGTAGAATTATCGTGCTTTTTATGTTTCTTTTCATGATGATGACTGTGACCACCCTCTTCTTTTTTTTCTTTATCTTTTTTTGATGGGGACGATAATGTTATACCTGGAATTGAACTTTTTAGTCCTATTGCATTACAGTAAAGGTATCATTTTGTCCGATTTGATTAATTGTTTCTTTAAACATGCAATGTTTAATTATTAGGTAGAAGGACATTAAAATAAAATGTTGAAGATCAAACCAAATTATCGTAAAAATAATTAGCAATCAATTATGAACCTATAGTATGTATTAATATTTATTATTATAACAATTTCTCACCTGAAATCACCAAAATTGTGAGTAGAAGTAGTGGAGTTCTCATCATTTTGCCGCAAAGACCGATCCAAGAAGGATCGGGAAAATGTAATTTAAATCCGACAATGAAATATGGCAAGTTAATTATTTAAAAGCAATATCTGAAATGTTAAGCTTCGTTGAAGTTAATTATTTGTTATCCGATAGACAAGTAATGCTCAAATATAATTAATTTTGTTCAAGTTAATTAAAATGGCAGAGGAAACGGTTACGGTTGAATAAAATTTTATACTATCTGGTTATATTATTTTTTGCCATACCTTCATTACTATATTACTAAAACATACTAAACAATAACCATTATTTATTTAATACATTTGGGTAATATTATTGTAAGTATGTAAAATACTCACTCAATGTACCCTATTTTTGACTTTATTGGCGGAAAATTTAGCTAAATTCTTAGTTAATTTCTTTGCAACTAGCCATTATTTATAGCTTCTCGTCTGGCTCGTTACGACTCTAAATCTTTGCATAATTTTCCATGCATGTGTGTTAATTTTATTTGATCTTTTGAAGTCAATCTATTCAGATTTTTAAAATTTTGAAATTTATTAATGGGCGACAATAAGTCCTATAGTCGAAAAGTGTTTTACTACGTTTCAACAGTAGGTCTTATGTTGCATCACACTTGCCTTATTGGCCAAAATATTCAAAGGCATCAGATTAAATAAATCAACAATAATAATAAAAAAATTGAATACCTATAATGAATTAAACAGTATAGCGATGCGATAGGAATAACGAGGGATAGTACCAGACACGGAATCAAAAAGAATGGCGGGAAATATACCTAAGGTCAGAATTGAGTTTTTTAGCAGTAGACTTTGAAGTAGACGGCGAAGAAAAAAGGAATGAGAATCAGAAACTGAAAAAAAAAACATTAAAATATCACTTGGTAAATATATAACTAAAGTATATCAATGTTAGTATCTAACTTACATAAATATACAAAAAATTCGAAGAAGATAAGAAGATTTACCCCAAGGAAAGACATAACTAAAGCTTTCACGTTAGTAATTACCGAGAACCAAAAATATGCTGTTTCTTCAGAATAGGTGACAAAAGACTAATTCTGTATATCATAAAATTGACTTGGTCACATATTCACAGAACAAAAAATTAGATACTCAACTTTTGCAGTCTTAAGAGTTTATTGAGGTATTCCTTTGTAATACCAAGTAAATAGAAACGAAGAACTCAATTGCTGGTGGCCTGCGAGTTCGAGAAATTAAAAGTGTAAAGTATCCTTAAAAGATACAACCTCGATGAAGAATGGTACTACTTATCTAATATAGCCAGGTCGTGTGTTAGCTTTGAGAATTGTTAAATATTGTGGATAAATTCGCTGTTAAAGCGATATTCGATTGCCTCTCCAGGAAAACATCTCAGCCATCCTGCTATTGCCTGCCAAGTTCGATTTTCTTTTAACCATTTATTACGTGTGCTACAGTAGTACTGTATACTACAATAACTCTTGGCAGAGTACCTGCAGAAGCTTCATCGTCAACATATCCCATCCATGTTAAAATGAAAATAGCGTTTTGCCTTATGTCTCTTTTTATTATTATTATGTACTTACGTATCGTTTAGAAGCATGCTAAAATTTTCACTATTGCATCCGTCATTGATATTCTTAAGCCGAACAATTTAAAAAACAATCTCAAATGTTGTCATGCTAAATTAAAAACTTATTACTTACTTGGGAATTACTAATATCGAAATAGCTACTGATCAACACAATAATTTCCCAAATAATACATTGAAGACCCCATACTACACGTACAAATATATTCAAATATCAATATTGGACGCAATCGGCATACAAGTCAAAGGTGTCAAAGGTCAGGAAATTGGAATTAGTAATTAAATATATAAAAGAGATTGCCGGTTTCCAAATTTTGTCTCAAACGTGTAGAAATGTTATCAAATTACAATGGATACGTGCAATTTTACCTTAAATACTCTGTCTGTAACTTAGTTTCGAGAATAACTCGTATGAGAATAGAAAATGTCATGTCTATAAAACTATAATAACATACAAATTCTTTCTTCCATATCAAATTTAGTTAAAAGCTAATTGATAATGATGCATTAGTTTCTTGACGGACGATCAAAACAAAGGCTCAGGATAGAAAGGATTGGTAATCGATGCATCAATAAAAGCTCTTTATATAACAAAATGAATTATAAAAAAATGTAGGCACGATCCATTTTTATTAAAAACAAGGGAATAAAATATCTCAAATGAACTTTAAATCTCAGCATAATATATTATAATTATTCATTTTTTATTGTAGTTTTGGTCGGGCTGGTCATATTACCACTTCTGAGGATGAAGCCGCTTTCGGCAAATACTTTATCGTTCTTCTTTTTTGTTACTGTTGTATCATGGCTTCGTACAACTGGGGCTTCGACTGTAGTTGTTGTCTCATAAATAGTTTCCACTCCTTTCTGGCCAGGATCGAGTTCATTCTTTGCTGGTCTTTAAAAAAAGAGATATCATTTTTTTGATGCAGTGCTATCGATATAAGTTTTCTTGCTTGTTTATTAAAATTATACAAAAGTAGTATTAGTGTTACGAAGATGATGAGTTCTTTAGGTATACAATTATCCACATTGTATCTTATACTAAACGCAAAGACTCGTGGCAGTCGGTGAAATAAATCACTTTTGTAACAGGGATGTGCACGCGCAAATTACTGGACTATCGATAATATGGAATGCATGTGGTTCATCGATGGACAAACATGGGCTCATGAAAGTGTTGATCGTTATTGAGAATTTCTATACTTATATTTACACATCATGTAATCTGAGGGTGATTAGAAGTAATTAGATATTAGGTAACCCTCGAGTTGAGTAATTGTTTTGTATAAAACACCAAGTTGCTGGTACGTCATAATCGATAAACGCACGTACACAAACAACGCGCATCTCTGAGTCTGTGTGACGTCATCCATAAACAGTGCAAGTGTGAGAGAGAAAATGATGTGCGCTGTCTCTTTTGCACTTTTTATTGCTCCGCCTGCCACGAGTCTTTGCGTTAAGTATAGTGGTAATAATTCTAACCCATTTACTCATTGTTGCCTTCGCTTCAACAGGGCTGAGAGTGTTTAGACTTACAACCGCTAATACTAATTATTTCTATGCAAAACGATAACGCATCTACTTACAATTAGACAGAAGGACAAATTAACATGATAAATCAATAGTTTGAAGAATTATTTTAGGATGTTGAATAAGTCTGCGCTGCGATCATAATAAAAATATGTAATGTTAAAGCAAGCTTACCCATCAGGATGGTTTTTCCACGAAAGCACATGTTCGACATGTGTTATGCCTGATCTAAATTGTCGTCTACATTTTGGCCTGTGAAATATAAAAATTAGAAATTTTAGTAGCATACCACATTTGTGCTTATCGTAATTTGCAAGAAGAAAAACCTAAGCATCTGTAAAAATAATGTGATATAACCTGCGAAAAGACAACCTGTTTGCAAAGTTTGTAAAGCATGACAAGCTTAATTAAACCCACATACATATAGCAGGACAATTTATTATTTACCACGTTTTAACGTATATATCTATCCATGACATAGCCTATTTACCAAGCACAATTTCAGACATTGATTTTTCCGAGATACCTAAGCTTTGAGTCCGGAATTAAGTGTGGCATTAAGAACTTCTTGACAGTTACGCAAGAAATTTTTGGCGTTTTCCCTCAAGATCTGGTGTCGTGATCACACACACATTAATAAAATAACATACACTTGGCTTTTAAAAGTAAAATCAAATCAATACTTACTCAACTTCTTTGAAAATGGCACAAGAGATGAACTGCCTGTTTTTGTAGACGCTGGTGTATAGGAAAGGACCGTAGCATTTGTTAGAACGCTCCTTGACGAGACAAGCTGAGATCACTCCAATCACCATAGAATTCACTCCACTGCCATAGATTAATGGACCACCGTGATCATTCTGTAATCAAAATGTATGTATAAAAATATCCTCTAGACCCACTCTTTTTACGGTTATGGCGACCAGGCTCTTTGGAGATCAGTTATCAATTATTATAGTGCATAAAATATGTAAGCAGGAAGCATTCTCTATGCTTTCGCTCTCAGAATATGATAGAAATAGGAAAGAAGTTTCTTATTCTTTATAGGACACTAAAAATCATAAGATTTTCTTAAAACTGGTGTTGATAGCGACAAAGCGTCCAATAGAATTCTTAGTATGGATGGATGTATGTTACTTTTTCACGCAAAAACTACTGAACGGATCTGGATAAAATTTGGCACAGAGTTAGATTATGGTCTGGAATAACACATAGGCTACTTTTTACAGCGATAACCGATATCCACGCGGGACGCGGACAGACAGCTAGTAACTAATAAAGATATTAAATAACTAATAACAGTGTCCAAATGATATTATTGTACAAATTAAATTCGTTATTAAGTAGACAGAAGTATTTTTTTAAATATTATGTTATTAAATTCCTCTGAGACGTTTCTTCTAATTTAAAACCAGAATTTCTTTTACCTTGAAGAAAACCACGAAAAAAAAAATTGTAGCTAAGTGTAGTTTCTAGAGCTTCATGAAGAAGCGCTGTGCTAGCACTGCTAGCAGTAGATGAGACTGTGTCTTATGATGTTTCCAGCACAATAAAGGATAATATAGACTGGACGTATGTTTTTGTATATATAATAGAATAGAAATGTAACACACTTTTATTTTATTAGATACATATACAAAATATATGTACATACGCATAAGTATCCTTTCATCGTATATTTTTTAGTGTAGAAACTCAAGTCAATTTGGTTTTAATAATAGAAGTTATGAAAATGATAATGAAAAATGATTTATTCCCCATAACAGGGCAAAGTTACATAAGTACATTGATAGGTACACGTTAATGACTTACTTCGCAAAATCCTCCATCACCTCTATCTCTTTGACGCCTGAGAGAACTGTTGAATGATTCATTGTGATAGGCAGAATGCATTTGTAGATTTATAGGGATCCTATCTATCTTTTTAACAGATGGAGTCTTGAGTGGGTTGCTCGCATCTCTTCTCATATCTTCGTCTTCATCGTAACTGATATCCGAACAGTCTACATATTTTTCCTGGATAATACAATATTAAATATTAATTAGTTTATTAGTCCAAAACATACATAGAAACTTATAAACGCATGCAGTTCGTGTTGCGTTAAATTATTTATTGGAGTCATGGAATTTGTTTGGGGCTAATATTAAATGGCACAAAACATAGCAATGAAAGACCAACACAGATGAGGAACGTTTGTTTTCTGCTTATTAATAATTACCTGCACAAGGAAAAATATAATAGTTTTAAGACCTAGCGTAGAAGATAAAAGTACGCATTTAAAATAATTGCAAGAAAACAAACCTAGCGTTAATTTTGGATCAAGTACCTTATACTATGTCTATGTAAGAAATAAAAACTATTACATACGTTGCAAATTTCTGACATACTCTGTCCAATATCCTTGGAGCAGATCATGTAGTTGTCGATGATGTTATGGTAGCGTGTGCCCCAACGACGCTTGCATCGGTTCTTTGGGATAATCTCAACCATAGCTTCTAACAAATTCTGTTGGCTTTCTTTCCTCCTGTTTACCCACTAAAAGAGAAAAATAAGTTACATATTTAACTTAAGTATGATGATGATTCCTGGTTGCTTTCAGCTCCAGAAACTGGTCTGTGTGACTAAATAATACTTCAGCTTGATAGTGATCATGCAGAGGGCCTTGGCATATTTTGCTAACATACGCCTGCATTATGAAAGCTATATACGATAACTTTAGATGGTCTGGCCTATCGAGTTCTCTTCCTATCAAGGTTTGGAATTCTAATTGCCTCGTAGTACACGACTTTCTACGATCTTGATATAACCTTCTCCACACTTTCTTTCATTCAACATACTTAATTTTCATAATGTAGGTAAGTACAAATCGTAGCCAAATTTTATAATTTAAAACTGCTAACTTAATACTTTTTTTTTAAACTCCCGCACTAGAGAACAAGCTCTGTGTCGCGGGGGACTTTACAAACATACAATTAACGGACACAAATAACACCCAGACTCAGAACAATTTTTCGAGGGTCACACAAAGTTTGGTCCTGTGTGGGAATCGAGCAACCTCGTGCACAGCAGGCGCATACTGCGGCCACTAGATCACCGAGGCAGTCGAAAAAGTCAAAAGTTCTAAATGACAAGATGCTGAATAAATGACTGGGTGTCGTAATATTGGAAAAGGCTGATGTTCGTCCGCAGTGGAGGAGCAGTGATTTTTCCGTGACAAGTTATAATCCGGCCGTAGGAAAAATATCTGATGTTTCTTTTTATGACGTTTATAAGAATGATATGTATTTGATCTAAATTAATAAATGACTTTGCCTTTAATTTATTTACTCACATCATTATATCTTGCCGTGGTACCCCAACCGGCAATAGACACGACAGTGCCAGGGTTCTCTAACGTTTGACTCTGGTTATTGTAACATACTGGCTTAGGTATGAAGTCACAACCTCTGATTCGCCTAGTGAAGTCAAATCCATCTTCAATCTTGACGATGGCTATGTCGTTGTTCATCCATCTGATGTTGTCGTTTTCATGACCGTCGAATACATAGTCTACACAAGATAAATTTACTTGAGTTACGTACTAAGTTCACGTAGCATTACGTATTATTATATTTTAGGTGGTGACGCCTGTTTTTCAAACTAGGCTAAACCCTGTATTTAGAATGGCAAGTGGTCAGTCAGTGACACCTTTGTTACAGGGTGTAAATGACGCTGTACTGTAAGGCAAGTACAAAAAGCTATTTAAACTTGAGAAATATTAAAGCTTTTTCTGAATTTGTTCGTGTGAGTTTGTATGGGTGTATATGCATGAGTATGTGTATGTATAGGAGGGGTTGTATGTTTGTTAATTGTTCAATATGGAGTAGAATGTAGAATTTGAGTATTGGATATGAGATATTTATCACTTATCCATTATTTTCGAATAAACTACCGTTTATACCACTTGTCTAAAGAAGCTGGTTTATGCTAGTTTTAAGACGCCTACTTACTTTTAGGCACACATTTCCATATTGCTTTCTTCGCACCATTTTTAATACAAGGATTATTGTACCTATCTTCATCATCAGCATATCTGAAAAGGAATCATGAGACGTGAACTACATACTAGTCAATTCAAAAAGGGATAAGCTAATTGGCATTTCATAGACTTGTGTAACATTCTGTTTGTATTTTAATTTTTCACGTGCAGTGATTTTTCATTTAAATAGTTAACTAAATAATAAACAATCACAAATGAGAAAAATAGACTATGATGGATAAATATATTACAGAGCACTCTTTATTCTTATAGTTCGATGGGATGGCAATCCGATACAACGAGAGAGAGATGAGGCGTGACAGCAACGTCTTTACGTGCTTTCTGGGGCATGGGGGTGTAAACACCTCCAATTTCCAATACTGCGATTTTCTTGACAAAAAAAACCTTTTGACCTGACCGAATCAAACCTGGGATCTTCACTAGACCAACGAGGCAGTGATTAGTTTACTTAAAACTTACTTATATGTGCCGGAGACAATGTAGAAATGTGAAGCGTCTTCAATACAAGCGGCAGACGTCAGAATATACTCTTCATGAATGATTACTCCTCCACACAACCAGTTGCGGTAGGACTGCTGTTTTTTATTTATGTTTGGTAGTTTCAAGTATACCTGCACAAAATAATTAATGTATATTGGGAGGAATAAAATGATTATTTATGATTACAGTAAGGTTTAACAGTCTACCACTGCCACCAGTCAAGCCAGCAATTGATCTTTTGGAGTTAACCAAAAAGAAATAAGAGCTAGCAACCATTTATATAATTCTCTTTCCATCTTTAAAAAAACCCTTTGATTTCATACTCTGAATACAAGCGTATCATACGAGTAAGCCTAACCGTGGAAGGACCTCTACTATACAGAAGACCTCGATCAAATAATTTTACAGGCTACGGGTACGGAGGTATTTAAAGGAAACATATTTTATAATAACTTCCATTCCCCAGGGTTATCAATAACATATGACTCTAGTGATAAAATTTATAGGCTCGACGACGCGAAAGAAGAAGTTAAGGGAAGGTAGATTATCGATGTAATAAGTACACTATTACATCAATTCTTCCGTATGAATTGAGATTTTTTTGATTATTGAAAATCTTTTTCTTCTTCTCCTTTCTTCTTGTTGGTACGTTGTTTGTTAAGAATTAAAAAAAGAATACGGTCAAGTCAATGAAACGTAAGAAGTATGTTATGTCTGATTTGATTGACATGGTGATTGAAGTTTCTTTTCTTAACAAATCAAAGTCAGTGCTGCCTTCATCTCCTGCATTTTAGAATACCCTTGGTACCTATTACAGTAGGTAAAATCTGCGGTTATCGATTGTATATTATGATGGTGTCTTTGCTTACCATGAATGGCATACTGTCAGTCACTTCTTGGCCATTTATAATTCTTCTTGTTTCATTTTTGAAATTATTTAAAATTGTGGTTACTACTGGTGGTATAGTTGTAGCTACTTCTATGGCTTGAACATCTAAAATAATAATGTAATAGCAATAAAATTGTACGCTTCCAAAATGTTTTTGAGAGCTTATCGTCTCGTGCACAAGCATACGTGATATAATTTATAAAAGTTAATGTGCTTACTCGTAACGAATTTGCAACTTTCACTTGTTAATGTTACACATACTTACTTATCTACAATAAAAACTTCTCTCCGATTTTAATCAAATTTTGAGCGCATGCGTTTTTGAAATATAGAGATGTTCAGTTGGAGCTCAAGTATTGATACAAATTCAAATGCAAAATCATCACTTGCAGCTTTTTCCGTCAAAGAAGCTTAGTGGCTAGAGATTAGTCGGTGGTGTTTTATGTTTTTGTTATTGGCAAGAGCCTTATAAATATAACATTGTGAACTTAAATAAATTAAAAAATATTACCTTTATATGCTACGAATGTAACGAATAAACATAAAATATACTTCATTGTAGGCAGGCACAATCAAATAGAAAGGCAGCATTTAATTTACATATAACTTTATAAGAAAAGTCAATTTCACGCAAGAAATGAGAAATTTTAAATTAAATTTGTAATTGTGTTTGTTTCTAATGTCGTATCCGGTATTTTAAGTAGGTGTATTTTTATGGCTTTGTCATATATCAGTCAGTTATGCATTGGTTGCTGATAACACTGAAATTAATTTTCTTATTTTTACATACCCTAACGGAACAAAAATGGGAACGTTTGGTGTTTGTTACCAAATGGTTTTATCTAAAACCCGATTTCAATGAAGCGTTTTACTTAGTCGTCATCTTAGATACGTTACGGTTACAGGTACTGCTGACCAAAGGTTTGGCTAAATCAACAAAATCTTTTTCCGTTGAATTTTTACATTCCATAGGTGTCAGCTCAAACAGAACGCGCGGGAAAAGCTCATTAGCATACGTACTTTAAAAAATCACAATGCTTAAATATAGGTGATATTCTCTTATGAATAAGCTAACTTGGACTCTTTCCCCGTGCAGTTAATACTCATAAAGTAATATGATTTCATACGGGTTCACTCTCTATAGGTGATTTATTAATACGAGTATCTATAACTCGTATTATTAAAGTATATATATAAACCTACAAATGTATTCTGTGATCTTTTAAAAGCATTTGACAGACATTTGAAAGCTTAGTTACTGTTGTTGCCGTGTACTATAGTCAAAATAAGAGAGCCCAAGGGTTGGCAAAAAACTCTGGCAGCTTTTAAACGCTAGAGATTCAATTTAAATGTCAATACTTAGTTTTTTAGATTTACTAGTAGCTGAGCGTTCCACAGGGTACAATTCTAGGTCTTTTTACAATGCCTTGCTTTGTATAGGCGTTCTGGTGTTTTTTATTTCTTTTCTGCAAACTGGTCCATGACGATATTAACTATGTATTGCTTTATACATGTACGATCCTGTCGCACTCATGTTGAAAACTGATAAAGGTTTCCGTGGCGATACAATATACAAGGTAAATATATATCTCTGTGATGTACCATAAAAGACCGCCGCAAGACTTATTGCCTACCTAGTAACCAGTGCCTTTAGTTGTATTAGCATTTGGTTGCAGGTATCTTATTGATATTTTTTTTATTGTACTAAGACTAAGATTAGACTTAAGATTTGTAGCTTTTCTCACTACAGCAGACTGTATATTTCCCTAGTGAACCGCTGTCTTTGTTTATGACCTCTGACAAGAGCAGTGGCATTAGTACATAAGGCATTGTTTCATCTATTGAGCGTAAAAATGACTATTAGGTCAAGCATGACCACGACTATGATAAAATTTTTAATAAATAAAGCTTATTTAAACTGCATTAGTTCGTATTCCACAATAATTATAATTTGCAAAATATTGTAACTAAGAGGTGATTAAAAATGGTGGCCTAAGTGTCTGGCTAGTTTTTCTCATGGCTATACACTGTCAGTGAACTAGCTTTATATAAATTGGCTGATAATTATTATCATGCTATCGGCTTACATTCATAATTAAAATTGATGATCTTCATAAGTGTTAATTTGTAACTTTACTAACTTTAAGTTTCATAGTAGTGTAGTATTTCAAAAATTCATCCTGTCACCTAATATTCAACTTGGCACCGACTTCAATCTCTATTCAGCTTCAGTTTTTGGAAGTGTGTTTATTTTTTTTTCAAAATTTTGTCAATGCCTATAACATTTGAGGGTTGCCTTCTATTTCCCTAGGATTTCATCATCAGATCCTGACTTGGTGTCAATGAGACCACCTCAAGAGTATCCTCTTTAAAATAAAAAAAGAATTTTGTGAATCGGTCTTCAAATGGCGGAGAAATCGATGGAATATGTGGAAGCTTGTTATTAGCAATTTTACTCCACCCATAACTGCTATTTAATTTAACCCTATTAGTCTGTAAGCTTTCTGTAAAATTAAATAAATAAAAAATACATACAGTAACTTAGAACCTCCTCCTTTTTCCAGTCGGATAAAAAAGGAAATAACATTTTATTTACTAAATTCTTTATTCTGTAAAAATTCATGCTTTTGTAGTTGCCTTTGCACGTGGTGCATTTTCATCAACTGATCTTAACACAACACCGCTATGCTCTATAGCTTTGTCGGATATTGATGTGGCACCTCGATTAGGTATTTTCGTAGTCCCTAAAACTGCGAGGCTTACTAGTTTAGGTCGTGGGCCTGTGGTAGAAAAAATGGTCTTGTTTAATTGTCTTCTTTGTATCTCATCCAACTTTACCGCCTCTTCTGCCGCTTCCTCTGCCACTGTAATTTGCGGCTCCACTTTCTTATCATTTAGTTGTTTTGGCGCTGCCGCTGCTGCTGCTAAATTAAGCTGCTCCACAACTTTATTCAACGGTTGCTCAGCCGCATCATTCAGCGAATCTACTTCTGCTTGATTCAGTGTTGCAGACAGTGTTTTTACCGCTACTTGATTCTGATTTTCTGCTGTTAGCTGCAGTGGCACTGCTCCTGCCTTCAGCTCATTTTTTGCAGGTCTATGTAACATCAAGCAGCATTAAAAAAATTATATTAATGTCCTATTAACCGAATTCCAGCAGCAAATTTCACGGATGAGTCCTACCTGTTATGACTAACGGTGCCGAGAGGTGGACGCTCACAGTGGGTCCACAAATTAAAAGTCGCACAGCGGGGTATGGAGCGAGCTATGCTCGGAGTCTCTTTGAAGGATAGAATTCGTAACGAGGTAATCCGACATAGAACCAAGTACCGACATTGTTTGCAGACTTAGTAAGCTGAAGTGCCAATGGGCTGGTTCTGCAGAAGGAACGACGGCCGATGGAGCAGACGTGTCCTAAAGTAAAGACCGCGACTCAGTAAGAGTAAGGTGGGACGAACCCCAGCTAGGTGGACCGACGACCTTAAAACGGTCGCTGAAACGGACTGGATGCGGAAGGCGGAGGACCGTGTGCTGTGGCGCGTCGGCGAGGTCTATATCCAGTTTTGGACTGCTATAGGCTGATTGATTAAATTTCACGGAGACTAGCGGGAGACCTTACAAAGTACAATTATGTGTTCACCCCCCTTTTTCCTCACTCTCACAGTCAAATGGGACAACAATCCGACAAGACTGGAGAGACATCAGATTTAGAACCAATAGTTCCACGAGGCTTGTCCCATATTAAAACTGTCAATTTCCAAAGTTTTGTGGCTCTATTGGATTTTTTTTGATGGAAAAGCCCAATATATAGTTTTTTTATTACTTAGGTGGCAAACAAGCATTAGACTAGCTTGGTAGTAAGCAGTTACTTTACGTGCTTATGGATGTCTGCAATCTGCAAACCAGAGGTATCACTTGCGTGTTGCCGACTCAAAATATACACCAGGGTTTTATGATGGAATTTCCCTGGGATAGGAAAACGTGTGTTCAAAACGCATCTATAAATTAGCCCTGGAAACCTGTTCTTACATACAGGAACATAACTACACGAGTGTGTGTAGTCATTTGGCCACCTTTCTTAATAATTGTCTCGTAAAAAGAATTGTGCTAAGTAATTATACAAAGTCCTGGTTGGGAATCGAGCCCACGTCCGCAAGCTTAGTAAATATTATCATCATCATTAGATGCAATTCAAACAGAATACAATTAATAATATTTACCCGTCAGGGTGGTCGGCCCAACTCATTGTTTCTTCAGTATGTGTCCCACCAGCCCGGAACAACTTATCGCAGCCTCCGCTAAAAGTGAAATATACATATTTACAGTGTGAAACAAAACCGTCAATTTATGATTTTCAACTAACCAGGGAGCGTATGATGACGTCCTCCTTGTGGCGATTTATTTGTACGATGGAAATTTATGTATATTCATTTAGCTTTTCAGGCTCAAACTCATTTATTAGTTAAAAATAATGAAGTTATTAAGTAGCTAAGCCAGATCTTAAAAATAAATAGGTCACTTTTTATCGCGAAGAAATTTAATGAAAGTCTTTGACTAGTGTGTGTCGCCAGTGATCACATAAAGATCTGAGACGTGGTCTCTCATTATGAGCCTCGTGCGAAGGTTCAAAGTCTCCCAAAGTGCAATGGAGAGAGCTATACTTGGAGTATCACTGCGAGATCGAATCAGAAACGAGGAGATCCGTAGGAGAACCAAAGTAACCGACGTAGCTCGAAGAATTGCTTCAATTAGGTAGCAATGGGCCGGGCACATAGCTCGCAGAACCGATGGTCGTTGAGGTAGACAGGTTCTAAAGTGGCGACCACGAACTGGTAAGGGCTACCGATGGCCAAGGTCGGCTCAGGATTGAGTGTCGTGGAAATCCTTTGGGGAGGCCTATGTCTAGCAATAGACGTCTTTTGGCTGAGATGATGACGTAGCCATTGAAAATAATTTGCTACAAGGATATCATGGCACTGTACCATAAAGCTTGATTCAAATAAATAGTTTACTATTAATAGTTCAAATAAATATCTTCTTATTTCATATCTAATAATTACGCGGTAAAAGCTGTTTAACCATGTAGAGGTCCATTTCTTCGTAAAGCAGCGATCATCATAGCAGCACCTTCTAAGCTTACCTCAGGAAAGACCGATGGAGAAGAAAAGTTTTCAAAAGGTGATCATGTACAGGAAAACGCTCCGTGGGACGACCTTCCACGTATAGGTGGCAATACATGACCTAATTAGAGCTGCAGGGAAGCATTGGATGTAAAAAGCTCAAGATCATCCATTGTACACCCGGCAACGAAGATATGTATACAGGGCCGCAATATAAAGATTCATTTTAACCTACCTAATATTTCTGTGGAATTTGGTAACAGTGTACAATATTAGACTAAACCTATAGATAAAAATATATTTCACAGAAATTCATACATTGGTTTTCCTAAAAACTAATCTTCATATAGCGGCCCTGTATACTTCTCTCTGTTGCCGTGCGTACATAGATATAAGCTCACGTTCAATAGTGGACGTTATCAGGCCAAGATGATGACTATTCTGTTGTGCTTACAAAGAACCACGCAACTAAAAGACTAGTTTTGAGGAAAAATAAGTTAAAAAAAGGCTTTACCTGCGTTTTTCCCATAGCATGTGTCATGTAGTTACGTCGTTCTTCCTTAGCAGGGTTAGTATTCTTTAGGTTGTTTTAAAAAACACTTACGTGTGATCTTTAAAAATGGCACAATTTATAAGAAATCTGTTTCTCCAGACGCTAGTGTACAAAAATGGTCCGTAACACCTATTACTGCCTTCCTTAACGAGACAAGCTGAGATGATGCCGATTACCACTAAATCAGATCCTGAGCCGTGGATTAATGGGCCGCCATGATCATTCTAGAAGATGCAAATAAAAATTTTAGCTTAATTTTCAACCAGTGATTTCTTCAGGCATTTAACGTGGCCATGCTGCAAGTCTTCTGGGCACGTTTCCAGAAGACATCATTATCTGAGCCTATGGACACTTGTAATACCAGATGCATCACTTGTGTGTTGTTGACCCAAAAAAAATACCCCGGGGTTTTGCGATGGAATATCTCTGAAACTGGAAAACACATCGTTAAAAAACGCATCCCTAAATGAGGGCTAGAAACTTGTGTACCTTTTTTTTGCTATTCGTACTTGGATAGCGAACAATCATACGGCCCGCCTGATGTTAAACAGATACCTTGCCTATGGCCTTGCAATATAAAAAAATGGATCGGCACTTGCATGTTGCCGATCCATTTTTTACACCAGGGCTTTAAGATGCTGTATCCTTTATATAGAAACACTTTTCCTTTAAAACGCATTCCTAAATGAGCGCTGGAAACTTCTTGATTTACCTCACAGAATCCACCGCTACCAAGATTTCCTTGTTTCCTAAATCCACTTGAATTGTGATAGGCAGAATGTAGTACCAACTTTTCCGGATCATAGACTCGCCTTGCATCTTCTTCTGACTCGTACGAGATGTCAGTACAATCAACGTATTTTTCCTGTAAATAACGACCGCAACATATTTAAAAGAATTCTATTGTTTTCAGAAATGCTGCTACCATATTGGTAGTACAATATCCATTTTTAGTAATAATAATATAAAAACAAAAAAAATATACATATGTTTAGGAAAGCCAATGTATGAATTTGTGTACAATATATTTTGATCTCTAGGTTTAAGGATGATTCACGGTACACCGGGCCGGCAGTGGTATTCCGTAAGAGCAAAAACCAAGCAAAATCTGGCTGTCAGATTGAAAATCGGTATTCCGTAAGAGCAAAAACCGTGCCTTTTTGACGTTTAGTCAATAGATTGTGTCGTCACCGAGCAATCACAACTGTCAGTTTGCCATCACTGTTTCTTAGAGAATCAGCCGGTGGGACGAACATCTATAGTATCGTTTTGTATTAAGTAATTCATGCTTGTCTGTGCTCGGCTATGCCCCGGCCGGGCCGGTGTTGATTTTTCGTTTCGTCTACCGTTTATAACACTTATCTAGAGGGGCTGGAAATAATACTTACGGAACATATTTCGGAGAGATCAGGTATGATATCTTTAGTACAAATCATATAATTATCGATAATGTTGTGATACCGTTTGCCCCATCTTTTTTTGCAGCTAGTCTTACTAATAATCCGTACCTCCGTCTCCAATAACTGGCGCTTAGAGTTTTCACTTGATGGCTGCAAATGTTAAATTTTAAGTTTGTTATGTTCTTACTCCATTATACGGAGAAATAATATGAGCTACTAGCTGTTGCCTGCGGCTCCGCCCACGTTGATGTCGGTTATCGGGATAAAAATTATTATTTGCTATTGCAGACTATAATATCTTTATGCCAAATATCATTCAGATCCTTTCAGATTTTACGTGAAAGAGTAACAAACATTCAACTATCGTCACAAACTTTCACATTTATAATCTGAGTAGGATGGAGGGCGCTATGCATGCGTTTAATATGGGTAATAAAACTCGTAATGAAGAAATCCGCACACGCATCAGTGTATGTAGGTTGAAGATTTTAAGTTTATAAAACTAAATGTACTGTAATAACTGTGGGTTGCAACTGAAAACCAGTGCTAGGTGATCATTGACACCTGGCAATATGCTGAGTTGTCAACCCTTTGGCATACAAATTTCATTACTTTTACTATATATTGTTGTGTATGTATGCCTAAGTTGTGTGTCAAGACGATGGTCTCAACGATGACTTGGTAAGAGCTGCATGCAGACACTAAATGCAGGCCGCTTCACACCAGGAAAGATATAGGGAAGGCCCGCGTTCACAGTAGACATCAGGCTAAAATGATACAGATATTTAACATTGTGGTGTTGGAAAAAGACAGAAAGCAGCTAAAAAGAGCCCAACAATTTAAATAGCTTTGGCATTATTAACGTAACTTGAGGTCCTGAATGACTAAACTGATATTGAAAGGCAGTCTTAGGTTAGTAACGAAATTAACACATACCTCATTATATACTTTATGGCTACCCCAACCAGCAATAAAACCTGAATTTTCAGCTTCCTCCAGTTTTTGAGTCTGATTATTGTAGCAAATTGGACGAGGAATAAAGTCACAGCCTCGAATCCGTCGAGTAAAGTCAAACTCGTCTTCCGACTTTATAATGGCAATGTCATTGTTCATCCACCTGATGTTGTCATTTTCGTGACCATCAAACATGTAATCTAAAAATAAGGATTTTGCTAAGGGATTTGACTGCACAGATTTGATTTTTGAGATCCTTAAATCTCAAAATTTATATGTAACCATATCTATATGGTTTCTAGTACACAAAATGACGACAATGGCGACTGTTGTTGATTCGTAAAAACATTCCGCAACATCACTTTCTACTGAGAACGTGCCTAGAAGGGGAACGGCACTGCTATGTTGGATGGCAATGCTGTATGAGAAACAGGCCAGCCCTGATCACGCGAAGCGTCAATCAGTCGTTTCGCTTATTTCCTCGTCTTTTCGGGCGGAGACTGTAGGTTTATGGGGTTCGAGTGCTCGTTTCCTGCCCCTCTCGATAAATGGCAGACGAATCGAAAATTTAAAAAAGCTATATTATATCGTAATTTTCTAATTAAAACGTAACGTCATTTGCTTTTTTGACTTTTCGATTCTACTACCGTTTAAGCCACTTGTCTGAAGGGTCAGAAAACGAGCACTCGAATCCTATGAAACTACCGCCTCTGCCTTAAAAGACGCCTAAAGCCTTCTCTTTAATTAATTAATTAGATTCCCGTACTTAGTTTTAGTAAGTTTAAATAAGTTTTAAATATTATAATTCTTGTATATATATATCAATAAAAAAATAAACTTTTAATAATCTAACAGCGCACTTTTAGTTAATAATTAGATTAGTAGGTAGTGTAATTTTTTTTTATTAAATCATTACATATGTAAGCCATTATTTTTTTCCAAATGCCAGTACATAGGTACCTACGTATTGTCATTTCGCAAATTTTCAATTGTGTCATGACTGAGGAATAGATCAAATTATTTACCAAAGTAAAAGATAACAATAACAATATATTTTTAAATAGACTTACTTCGTGGAACACATTTCCATATAGCTTTTTTAGCTCCGTTTTTGATACATGGGTTGTTGTAACGATCGTCATTTTCATCATATCTATAAAAAAATGCCTTCGTTGAATTCTTATCTGATAAAACCTGTTCATCATGAGTTCAAAGGAAATTTTTCATATGCCGATCACATAAATTATCCCCAAACTGGGGCCGTAAGATAAAATCTTCTTAATTATTTATTGTACACACACACAAAAGCAACATTACGATATAAGAAAATATCTTATGGAAAGGCGAGCTTAACTCATAATGAGTTTTTTAACAGAAAACCTCAGAGTGGTAGAGGAAAAGATGAAGATGAGAGATTTTTAATTTTATTTGAAATTAAAAGTTCTCAACAGTTTTAAGGATGTAATTAAACAAATTTCAAATTAACATATAAAATAAATCGCTTTAAGGACGCTTTGGTACGGCCCCTAAATTCTTTAAAATAATATATTATATACATACACAAAAGTTCCAGAGACAATATAAAAATGTCTAGCATCTTCAATGCAAGCAGCTGATGTCAGGATGTACTCCTCATGAATGATCACACCTCCACACAGCCATCTGCGGTAGTCCTTATACTTTGGATTGTTTGCTGGTAGTTTTAAATATACCTGAGGAACGTTAAAAAAGCAAACATCACTAAATATCAGAAAGACAAGATTTGCTTTTAACCAACTTAAAAAGAGGAGGTTATATAAGAAGCTAGTAAAGAAAACGTTTCTCCCATACTAGGTAGCGCTAACAAGCCCTGTGTAGTGGGAGTCCTTACGAATACACTACAATCAACGGACACAAAATAAACCTGAATTTGAAGAAAGATATACGAGTATATATAACACAAAGTAGTATCCCTAATTCACGTAACTCAACTCGGTTTTGCTGACGAAGTGACCACCTTAACTACTAAATCACACGAGCAGTCAACGAATCAAAATAAAACAAGAAAACCAATTTATATTAGGCGTTCACACCAAGTGGAGTTTATTTCCTTATGCGTTACCGACAACCGCTGACTTTCGTCGGCCGAATATCAGCGGTATATCATACAGTCAGGAAGACTATTTAGTGAGAATACTGCCGCATTATTTCCAAATAAATACCATAAAAGAGTGTATGCTTGCGCACACGAGTTGGGCTTATGCCACCTAAATTGCAAACACTTTTGCACTATATCATCTCCTACGCAGATGACTAGTCTCCGTCGAAATCAACCACCGTGACCGAAATTTGGAGTACATTATTATTATTAGTACTTACCATATAAGGTCTTGTTTCTTTCGCTTCAGTTCCAACAACAATTCTTCTAGTATTATTAAGAAAGTCTTTGATTTCTGTCTCGTTTACATTATTTAATACGTTTTTTACTTGCTTAGGTATATGTGTTGCTACTTCTATTGCGTATATGCCTGGAAAATATTCTATAAAATTTAGTATTAGGTTGATAGATCCGTGGTGCTCCTTTTCGGTTACAAACCTATACAGATTTATTTTGTCTCCCGCTTTGCTATGGAGGGAAATGGAAACTTTTCTTTCTAACTCCTCCTATTTACTTCTGATCAAATGCGTTGCGGGGTCCAAGACAGTAGGTTTAGTTGTCTAGAGACGCACGAGTGTCAAAGCTCAGTGTATCGGTTGGTTACTCCGCTGTGAATCCTGGCTCACAGGGGTCACAATGGTGGGCATGTGGGTGGCATTGTCCCGACAAAAAATAGGTTGATAGCGATACTAAGGAGTTGGATCGAAGATAAACATGTAGATTTACAAAGATTGATAATTCAAATAACTTCTAGAATTGTGTTACTGTGTGTGAGTACTACTGGGGCATAAGTTCCGTGTAGTAGCTAAGTAGTTTCATTTCATCTATCACTATCTCTTTCTGTATCATTACGTTCCGTATTTCTATCTATATCTATATTCATACTTAAAATCTATAAACGCTCAAACATGGAAACTAAACCAAACGTCGCTCAGTTTGAATTAGCTTATCTTTTTATAGTATTTGGTTATGACAATAAAACATTATATTGTGCCTAAATTACTTTCTTTAAGAAAGGAGTTATAAGTTTTTTAAAGGGTCGGCAACGCGTGAGCGATACCCTTGGTGTTGCAAACGTCCATAGGCTACGGTAACTGCTTACCATCAGGCGGGCCGTATGCTTGTTTGCCACCATAGTAGTATAAAAAAATACTGTCCCCAAGAAGGTTAATTACATACGGCAAATGGAACACTTACCTACAGAATAAAAAAACAAACTTAAAATACACAAAGCACGTTTAGAAAATAAAGTTATCATTTTGGTTCATTTCACCTAAAAGAAAAAATAATAGTCCTACTAGCTAGATACATTAAAATTCTTGCTATAAAATTTCACGGTAAAGTAAATCTTTGATTGGCTACATTTTAATTTGTTGATTTCCTGCCACGATAATGCTGATAATATATGCCTTTGAGACGTTATTGAAAATTGTACTGACAATTTAATGCCTTTGTAGAAACTTTTCTTTTCTTACACCGACGGCTTGACGTGCTTTCCGAGGCACGTGGATGTAAAACCCCAAATGTCCCAAGCGACGGACATTTAATGTATTTTTTTTTGTCATAAAAACCTTGGCCTGACCCGGGAATCGAATTCCCCGATCTTATGTTCAATAATTGTATTCAGCTCCTACTAAACTCACGAGGTCAGTTTACCGAAAACCTCTCTTAGTTCATGTTTTTCTTTAATTTTATACCTATTTTGTTTACTTTTATTTTACCTAAATCACATGTTGTATTGTTTATAGGTTTCCGTCCCTTTTTGTTACCACAAATATTGTAACTCATACCAAGTTGTTGTTTTTCTCGACTAATCAAAATATTGTAGTTAATTGTCGTTTAGGCCCGTTCGGGCGAATTAATGGCGGGCGAAACGACCCATAACTCTTCTTCTCGAGGCCCTACCCTTGTCAGCGAATTGGATCTAAATGAGTTTGACTTTGACTTGCAAAAACTTCTACAAGTACCTACTAGACAAATATGAATTTGTCTGGTCAACTCCGATCAAATAATAACTATCTGGGCTCTTTTCTCATAATGGTGCAATTGACTGCCTTGGTGGTCCAGTGGGTGTAGTATGCGCCTGCAGTGCACGAGGTTGTGGGTTCGATTCCCGCACAGGGACAAAACTTTGTGTGACCCACAAAGAGTGTCCGTTAATTGTATGTTTGTAAAGTGGGGGACTTTGACTTTGAAAGTGGGGCAACGCAGAGCTTGTTGTCTTTTTAAAAAAAGAAAAAATAATTACAATTGCTTGATAGCCTATTAGATTGCCTATAGAATTTGGACCAAAATCTAAGTGTAACGTAGTCAAATATAACAATCTAGTCTTGCTGTTACGTTTTGGGTACCTATGATAGGATACTACACCCTGGTACCGACCAATTTGGGCTACTGAACCCAAATTGTAATACCAGGTAGGTTCAGTGGCTTAAGTGGTTACCTGCTAGCCAATCACCACTGCACAGCGTGTTGTGGGTTCAATCCCCACATGGGACAAAAAATGGTATAATCCTTAAATTGTTGTCTGGGTGTACTGTGTGTCCGTTAATTATATGTTTGCCCGCGATCCAAACTCAAAAACATTTTTTTAAACATACCTACTTAATACAACTCGAGACAACTATTTATAGAACACACAATAATTTACCTAGCCAATTAACACAGCGTGTTGTGGGTTCGATTCTCACATGGGACAAAGAATTGTGTGATACATAAATGGTTATCCCGAGTCTTTTTGACACAAGGCTTGTTCCCTAGTGCGGGAGTTGTCTTTAATCTTTTTTTTTAAAGGCAACTCCCGCACTAGATAACAAATTCTGTGTCGCAGGGGACTTACAATTAACGGACATAAATTACACCCAGACTCAGAACAATTCTTTGTGGGTCACACAAAGTTTTGTCCTGTGTGGGAATCGAACCCACAACCTGGTACAGAGCAGGCGCATACTGCGACCACTGGACCACCAAGGCAGTATTAAGAAGATAGATAGATAGAGCAGTAATTAAGAATATTACAAGCGTAGTTAGGCTACACTAGCTGCTTACCACCAGGCGGGCCGTATGCTTATATGCCAACTAAGTCTTAGTAGTAAACAAAACAATCCTAATAAAAGGGCTAATCAATAAAACAAAATATGAATAAAATAGTTTATTACATTTATATCTAACCGATGAACTTTGATCCGACTGGTCGCTTTACCGTATTTAATGCGGTTCGAGGAATAAGTGGGGCGCTATTTATTTTGACAGGACTATCAGAATCGTCATACCCATCACTTTTAGACATCCTGTAAAAAATATAGATTATATTTGACTTAGAACATCATGAGGAGAAAAAGGCCTCGCCTATTTGCAGTACTAAGCGAAGGACCAACCTGTTAAAGTAAATGTTATCCTTACTAATATTATAAATGTGAAAGTTTGTGAGAATGGATGGATGGATGGATGTTTATAACTCTTTCACGTAAAAACTACTAAACGGATCTGGATGAAATTTGGCACACAGATAGATTATGGTCTGGAATAACACTTCTAGGCTACTTTTTGCAGCGATATCCGTATCGCTAAAGCCAATTACTTTCCGTCGGTACATCCACGCGAGCGGAGCCGCGGGCAACAGCTAGTAGGACTATAAATGACTGCACGGTTGATTCAGTGGCTCAAGTGGTTACCTTGCTATTTACCTCTGCGCGGCGTGTTGTGACTTCGATCCCCATACGGACAACAAATTGTTTGATCCATAAACAGTTGTCCCGAGTTGTATTGTTTAAAATAATGGTTTTGAGTTTAGGTCGCGGGGAACTTTACAAACATACAATTAACGGACGCAAAGTACATCCAAACTAGAGACAACACTTTAAGAATCATACTGAAAGTCTACAATATCAAACACCTAAATTAATTAATGATCTACCTATGAATATAAAAACCCAAATAACAGAAACAAATATAAAATACAAATTAAAAAACTATTTTCTATCTAAATTAGTACATAATATTACAAAATAAAAATTATATAATTTCATTATAGTTCGCCCTTATGTTTTCTGCATTCCTATAATGCTGTTTCGAGACTTGGTTAAAAGTATTATAGTCTACCTTCTTAATGTTTCATTTTATTTTGTAGTATTTTATAGTATACCCTACATCTTTGAGAACACGATGATGGATCTCAGTGTACGGAAAAGGGTATTTATTGCCCAGCTCATGCTGAGATGGCGTCCTTTTTTTAGCTAGAGGCTTCCAAAACAGCGTGTCGACCTATGTGCAATCTTTTATGTTTTACATTTTTTTGCTTCTCTCTTTTTGTATTCTACCTTTAATTTTTTTTTGTTGATGTTTTATTATCGCTGTTATTGTGGGCCTTGAACCGAAAAAAATGTGTTTTCTTTCTTTCTTATTTTCAGTGGTAAAATAGTGGGATAACAGGTAACTACAGCCACTGAACCAACAGTGCAGGCAAATTTTTATGAAATATAGTTAACTAGTGGACCTGGCAGACGTCGTCCTGCCAGAAAAAGCTGAAATACCGACAGCAGCGCCACCTACGGGGTCCAATTGTGAATCTAAACAATCCAGGGCCTTACCCGAACACACACACAAAATTTCATCAAAATCGGTCCAGCCGTCTAGGAGGAGTTCAGTGACATACACACACACACAAGAAATCCTTACTAATATTATAAATGTGAAAGTTTGTAAGAATAGATGGATGGATGGATGGATGTTTGTTACTCTTTCACTGACTACTGAACGGATCTGGATGAAATTTGGCACAGAAATAGATTATGGTCTGGAATAACACATAGGCTACTTTTTGCAACGATAACCGACATCCACGCGGGCGGAGCCGCGGGCAACAGCTAGTATATATATAAAGATATGATTACCCGTCAGGATGTTTTGACCAATCAAATATAGTTTTCGAAGATCTCAGCAACTTCTTACATGCAACTCTGGAATTAAGATATTTTTAATAAAATAAAAGGAAATTCAAAACAATATGTAGTACCACTTGCTGTGTTTCGACTGGGATAGGACCTTCACCTTACAGAAGACCAGAAACGAGTGACGACACACACACCGTGTATTTATGTTTCTATGTGTTAGAACAGCTTTCCAAAGCTCATTTAGGGATGCGTTTTTAACTAATGTTTTCCTATCCCAGGATAATGCCATCATAAATCCTGGTGTTTATTTTTGAGTCGGTGACACGCAAGTGATACCTATATTATTACAAGCGTCCATAGGCTACATTAACTGCTTACCACCAGGCTTGTTTGCCTCCGTGGTAGTTGAAATAAAAAGAAAGAAAAGAAAGACAAGAAAAGAAAAGACAAGAAAAGAAAAGAAAAGAAAAGAAAAGAAAGAAAGAAGATTTTTTTAAAGGAAGAAAAGAAATCTTTTCTTTCTTTAAAAAAAAGCTTTAAGAAAAGAAAGAAAAAATATTTATTTTGTCTTTACAATATCTTATCACAGTAATCTAAAAAAAACACATAATGGTTACAAGACAAAACAGGACCTAGCTCAGCGATTAATTGCAACATCGCAGACGCTGCAGCGCTGATATTCTGCTAGGCCCATTTTGGGAAACGATTACCGACCGGGATCGAACTTACACCTTATGGGTTATAAATAGGTTACTTTCCTATACTGCTACGAGTGCTCACCTCTGTTTTCTTAGCAATAAACACCGTTCTTAAATCCTACCAATATTAAAAATGAGACAGTTTGTGAGGATGTTTGTTACCCTTTCACGTAAAAACTACTGAACTAAGCTGGATGAAATTTGGCACAGATAAGATTATAGTATGGAACAGCGGATAGGCTACTTTTTTGCGATAACCGACATCCACGCGGGCGAGCCGCGGTCGACAGCTAATTATCAATAATTCTACTTACCCCATTTCCTTATCAATGGCACAAGATATAAGGTTCCTGTACTTATAAACGCTGGTGTAGAGGTAAGGGCCGTAGCATTTGTGGGTGATCTCCTTCGTGAGACATGCTGACATTATGCCCACTACTACTGATGTCTTGCCTTGGCCCACTATTAGAGGTCCTCCGTGGTCATTCTTCAAATTACATATATTAATATTATTTATAAAATATGCAGTATAAATAAAAGGGAAGATTTCTCGCTCGATAGGTAACCTGCCCTTCTAGACGTAAAACGTACGATATTAAGTCGTAGATTTATGTCAAATTTTATACATTTGCTTTCTATTCTATTCAATTTGACTACCGTTAATGCCACTTGTCTAGAAGGGTAGGTTAGGGAAGTACAACAAACCGCAGTATAACCGTAATCCGTTTAGAAATAATTTCTAGCTTTAGTTTTAAAACTAAAGCTAGAAATTATAAGACTGCCTCGGCGGTCCAGTGGCCGTAGCATGCGCCTGCTGTGCACGAGGTTGTGGGTTCTATTCCCACACAGGACAAAACTTTGTGTGACCCACAAAGAATTGTTCTGAGTCTGGGTGTAATTTGTGTCCGTTAATTGTATGTTTGTACAGTCCCCGCGACACAGAGCTTGTTCACTAGTGCGGGAGTTGTCTTTAAAAAGAAAAAAAAACCAGACATAGAATATGGAGAATACAGATATCCATACAAGGGTCAAAGTTTTTCTCAACATCACTGTCTACTGGGAACGTGCCACAAGGCTAGCAGCATTACCACGTTGGATGGCAAGAATGCGATAAACAAGCCAGCCCTCTGGTCATGCAAAGCGTCGATCAGTCGTTTCGCTAGGTTTCTAGAGTAGAGGATTTTATTATATTAAGATTAGCGCAGTAGTCTTGGGATCCGTCTATCAGACCGTGTAAGCAACTCAGAGCTGCGCTTTAAAACACAAATCGCCGGCGTTGAACCAAAAGCCTAGCCTGAAGTGGAACTGGGCTGGACATAACTGTCATACGTTCGAGAATCTGTGATATAGGCTGCACAGAACATTAAAAGACGGTGCGTCAGGCCCTGGAAATGATGGCGGGATGAGCTTAACTCCTACCGCGCTGACTGGCAAGTGAGAGGTCTCGACTGTGACCAATGGAAAGAGGGAAAGGGAGACCTTGACTCTAAAGTGGCTCAGTAATGGCTAATAATAATAATACGATTTTTGTGATATTGCGGGTATTAAATTAAAAAATAATTTTAGGCAAACGATGAGTTATTACCTCACAAAAACCTCCAGATGGCATCCGGTGAGCAGCTTTCCTAGTATCGGTGTGAGCCGCTGTATCCACTATCAACTGATTAGGATCTACTACTAACATCCTTCGAGATTCTTCTTCAGTGTCCTCGGCAGAATATTGCATCTCTTTACAGTTCACTTCACGATCCTTTGTTTATAATAAAATAAAAAATAATGTTGAGTACATTAATCTTCATGGATGGATTACAGAAAAATAACAAAAGAGATATAATCATCACATAGAACTTAAGTCTTATTATCGACTTATTCTTGTTCAAATTTCATTTCTTTTTTCATGCATGAAGAGGTTGATGAATGTAGAGGAAGCGAAAGAAGAATCTGGATCGAAACAATTGGCGTACCATCGTCTCTGCCTACTGTGTCCCGGCCATGGTACAGTCGAACATCTATAGTATCATTCTCGTATTAAGTAATTCATGGTTATCCGTGCCCGGCCATGCCCCAGCAGTGCCCTAGCCGGGGCCCAGTCGAACATCTATAGTATCATTTAGTACTCGTATTAAGTAATTCATGGTTATCCGTGCCCGGCCATGCCCCAGCAGTGCCCTAGCCGGGGCCCAGTCGAACATCTATAGTATCATTTAGTACTCGTATTAAGTAATTCATGGTTATCCGTGCCCGGCCATGCCCCAGCAGTGCCCTAGCCGGGGCCCAGTCGAACATCTATAGTATCATTTAGTACTCGTATTAAGTAATTCATGGTTATTCGTGCCCGGCCTTGCCCTAGTTGTGCCCTAGCCTAGCCAGGGCCCAGTTGAACATCGGTGTAACGTGAATCATCCTTTACTCAGGTAGGTACTCAAAAGAAGCTCACCGCACATAAACTAGACATAGATTCCTCTTCGGCGGTATCTTTGGTACACACCATGTGATCTTCAATGACAAAATGGTACCGTTTGTCCCACCGGTTCTTGCAAGCTTTTTTACTTAACAGAACTACATCTGATTCAAGTAGATCTGGTGAGTTCACAGCAGGTGCACTGATGACCTGTCAAAATAAAATTAAGTCTAAAACGAGAAAATATACTTCAGTGATCACAGAATAACTGAAGAGAGTTTGAATAACAACTTAAACTTTACACACTACTAACACAAGCGAGCAAGCCCCACTGGCCCCACCGTATATTATAAAGGTATAGGTATAATTGTGTTCCTGATTCAATACAGGTCAGAATTAGCCGGATAAAAGGACATTGCCGAGGAATCGATAAACATTGGAGCAAATATATTCTCGAGTGGAAACCGTGACTCGGTAAACGTAGAGTAGAGGATGCAAGAATGTGCATAAAAAGTGCTGAGTGACGTCGATTGGAGAGCCCATGTCTAGCAGTGGGCTGCGATTGGCCAATAATAGTGATTCGGTGAGACCTGTAGCTACTCACACACAGTCAGGCTTACTCGCTAGCATTGCACCTCTTAAAAAATCTTATTTCGCCGAAGCTAAAAGAAAACTTACGTCTCCAAATTTTTCCGTAGATCCCCATCCAGCAATAGAACCTAAAGTACCACCTTTCTCCATATCTAGACTGCGGTTATTAAACATAACCTTCTTCGGAATGAAATTGCAGCCTCGTACCCTTCGTTCGAAGTTAAAGTCATCTTCTACCTTCACAACAGCAATGTCACCGACCATCCAGCGAATATTATCAAAGTCATCTCCATCAAAATAGTATGCTAGAAGCAATTTAATGACATTTAGTAAAAGAGGTAATGCACCATACAACTGAGCAAGGCCGACTGGGAAGGGACTTTTACCTTACGGAAAACCACAGCCAAATAACTACACACAGTGGTGTAGTTGTTTCCCTGTCCGTGAATACAGGTCTCCAGCGCTCATATAGGGAGGCGTTTTGAAAGAAACGTCTTCCTATCCCAGGGATACTTCATCTTAAATCCCTGACCCTCTAGACAAGTGGTATAACCCATAGTCGAATCGCAAATGTAATGGAATTTGACGTAAGTGTGCGAAATAATATCGTAAACCTACGTCAAATCCAAAAGATTTTCTTTTTTGACTTATCGATTCCACTACCCTTTATGCCACTTGTCTAGAGGGGCTGGTGTAAAAAATGGGTTGGTAACACGCAAATAATACCTCTGGTACTGCAAGCGTCTACGGTAACTGTTTAACGTAAAAAAGGCAAGCCGTATGCTTGTATGTCACCTAAAATGTAGATACAAAAAATTTATTATATTCCAAATAATAATAATAAGTAGTTTGGTTTAATTTACCTTTGGGTACACATTTCCATATAGCTTTCTTGGCACCGTTGTTGACGCATTCATTACCCTTTTCACCTGCACGTACCCATCTGTAAAAACATAAGATATATATTACAAGTGAGGTCCCGGGGAAGCAGGGCAGTTATGTCGGACTCTCCAGCCTAAAGATACAGAGAGAGGCATACCGACTCATTTTTTTTCTTTTTATACTACCAATGAGGCAAGCATCTGATCCCAAACTAGGCAGAGCGGCAGAGCCTGTATCTATCTACTATGGCAACCAGACAACTAGTAAGTATACCTATATTTTTTTTTGTAAATACATATTATACGTGGACAAATAACATCATCTTGGGTTGGAAATTGAATCCACTAGACTCACAGGCTAGTATTTTATAGTGTTATAATAATGAGTATATTATAATTTTACGTGTGTGTTCCGGAGACAACGTAGAAATGTTTAGCATCTTCAATACAAGCAGCCGATGTAAGAATGTATCGTTCATGGATGATAGTGCCACCACATATCCAATCAGTCTCTACTATTTTAGGCTCGGCACCAACAGCTGCCCTGAGGTACACCTGTCGAAAAACGGGTCTTATTAAGAAATTACATTAACATTTTTTACATAAATACTGCTAAACCTAAAAGTACAAAACAATGAAATATTGTATCTATAAAAATATTCCTATAAATAAAAATCCGAATCCAAAAAGAACGGCTACATTGTTCTCTAATGCGGAAGTTGTCACAATATTTGGTGCCCACGGTGCTGGTACTTCTATTTCAAACAGCTCAGTAATCTCACCAATTTTTTAATTACACTGTGTGAGACCTTATGCTATGCAAAAGTGTCACATTTAAAAAATATATTGGATTTAACAGTAAATTAACTCTGTGTCTGACTTTGTAATCGTCTCCTGAGAGTATTATGTTTGACATCTTCATTTTGTAAGGAGTGTTTAAAACTACAGGTACATTTTCTGTCTCTCAACTTTTCTAGTTTTTGCTGCGGTTTCATCAATCAGCTTCTATTAAATATAATAATAGTAATAGCAACCTATATGTGTACAACTTCTGAGCACGTGGCATCCTCTGCTATTACAAGATTGCTAAGATTTTTTATTTATTTACGTACCATATAAGGCCTGGTGTCACCAACCAACCGACCTGCTAATATCCGTCTTGAAGGATGAATTGTAACTGTCTCATTATATCCATTTGTACTTGTAATTATTTCCTCAAGTGGTACCGCTGTAAGGAGTATCATAATCGACATGACCTTCTGTACACTTAACAACCATACAATTAGAATGAAAATAAGCACTCCGCCTGTAGTTGGAAGTGAATTGCAGTGCCATTCAAATTGATGGATCGACAATTGTATGAATAAATTAAGTTGTCATTAATTTGAGATCTATCTTAAAAGTCTTCAAATGGTGTCACCATTATGCTTAGTAAAAAATAAAGTTACAGTAACATACAGAAATAACACAGTACAATAACTAGTTAAATTGATCATTCATTTCTTTGACGCTATGTAGTTAGTCATTTAGACCATAAAATCACAGAAGCTTTTAATGTTCATCATCATCATCATCTCAGCCAAAAGACGTCCACTGCTGGACATAGGCCTCACCCAAGGATTTCCACAACTCTCGATCCTGAGCCGACCTTGTCCATCGGTTGCCCACAACCTTATGTTACAATTGACTAAATAGTCTATTTGTTTTTATAAATACTGGATAGATCCTTGAATTGAATTGGGCAATTTAATCCTAAATAGTCACGATCAAATAGCTTTTTTGAATTCTATGAAAAATCTTTTGCACCCAATGAAGTACAACACCAACTTACCAGCTCTAATCACTACTAGGCACATTAAAAATATATTTATGGTAATCATGATAAAATTATTCATAAACTTCAGTATTTTCATTGTTACATAATTTTCCAACTTTTCTTATATTTTTTGTAAATACGAGAAATACTTTTACAATTGGATAAAACGAAGTGGATTTTTAATAACATGCCTGAATGGATTTATGAGCAGATTTTTATATGGCATCTGACGTCGAGTGCGAATTTCAGCATAGTTTCTTATAAGATATTCTTAATTATAAAATGCTGTGGTGATTTTATTGTTTAATAATAACTTTGACATGGCTGCGATTATAATACAATAAATTAATATTTATATTATAAAGCTATCCAGGAAATAGAGAAACGTAGCAAAAATCCAGCTTTTTGTTTTCTTTTTCGTCATTCATGACGTAATGTAAACTATATAATCGAGTGCTGGAATCAACGCGCCTGTTAAAATCACTATACTTAGTGCAAACACCAATTTGTATTCATGTAGATAAAAACATCTTATGTATGTTTTTAATTGACATAATACGATGACAAATTTGAATTTAGTCTTGGTATTTGTAACAGTTATAAACGCTGGTAAGTTGTTTCTGGAAGTATCTTCTTTTGTCTTTTTGTTTTGTTCTTTTGTAATACCTTTTCTATTATAATGCTATAGTATAGATTGAGGCTCATGGCCAGGTGTATTCTGGTGTTCGGATAAGGCCACCAAGGGCGTGGTTATCCAAGGGCGAGAGTCTCCGTGCTTTGGAGTGCTCATTATAAGTCGATCCCGATCCCTTTAGATCACGATCACCAGTTAAGAGAATGGGAATCAAGGTCTCGTGCTTCTCTAGCATTGAATTGTTCTTCAACAGACAGCTTCAACTCAATAGAGGACTCGTCTATCAGTCATGAATCGATGTCATTTCCACCAACAAGAAGGATATTAAAAGGAAATCAAGCCGGGGAAACCAGGCCTTATATGGTAGGTTGAACTCTTACGTTTTTTATTTCCATATGTATTACATAAAATACGTCTGTGCGGTCTATTATGTATTCAGCTGAAAATTTCCACTGCTGGATATAGATATAGATTATCTATTCCTCAATTAATCTTTAATGGTATTGCCATAGATCTGTGCCCTGCTGTTAAAGATCTTGGGTTGCTCATCGACACTCAATTAAATTGGAGCGCCCAAGTCACGCTGGTCAGCCAAAGGGTAACCGGTACCCTGCGCACTCTTTATCGGCTAAAGAACTTTCTCCCATGTAAGACTAAAACGATGCTTGTGCAGACATTGATTTTTCCCCTGATCGACTATGGTGATGTGTGTTATTTTGATCTGAATGCAGATCTTCTCAATAAACTCGATCGTCTTCTCAATAACTGCATTCGATTCATTTTCAATCTTCGGAAGTATGACCATGTGTCTTCTTATCGCTCACAACTGAATTGGCTTCCCATTCGCCAGCGCCGTAGTATGCGCGCACTTTCTACCCTCTATTCCATTCTTATGTCCCCTAATGCTCCCACCTATTTAACCTCCCAGTTTAATTATCGTTGTTCTATCCACAATAAAAATCTTCGATCCTCCAACAATCTACTTCTTGCGTGTCCTTCTCATAACTCTGGTTTCATTCACGACTCTTTCCCTGTCCAGTCTATCCTTCTCTGGAATGCCCTCCCTCTCGAAATCAGGATGTCCACCAGCCGTTATTCGTTCAAAGTTAAAATCCGTAAACTACTATTGGCAGAATCTTCTCGACAATAATCTATATTTATGTATATTTCTATAAGTATATATTATATATATATATTATTATATATTTATTATATCGATATTTATTTATGATAAATACACTATCCTAGTTTATATTATTTTGTTTAAATGTATTTTATAGGATCTATGTATTAATAACCATAATCTTTTTTTTCTCTCCTAGTCTAAATTTATTTATATGCACCTACTTTGACCTATCTCTGCACCACCTTGGGTTGACTGGTAGAGAATGCCTCAGGCATTAAGTCCGCTTTTATACATCATTGTTTTGTGTATAATAAAGTTTTAAAATAAAATAAATAAATAAATATAGAAGTCTCCATCATCGAGCAACCTCGTTGGTCTGCCTTCACTGACTTCAGCTCTTTCCTAGAATTATTACCAGCCGTTGGATGTGATTTTTGTAAGTCAATTTTAGGTATTTATTTATTTATTTATTTAAACTTTATATACACAGAATGTATAATGGCGGACTTAATGCCTGAGGCATTCTCTACCAGTCAACCAACAGGGTGATGCGGAGATTATTTATAGTAGGTGCACAAAGTCTCTCGTCTGAAGTGTTACATTTAAAATATATAACTTAAAAGGACAAAATTATATCATAAAATATATAAACATAAATATATTAATCAACATAATAAATATATATATATATATATATATATATATATACATACATATTATAATACAATATACTCATTACTGTTGTGATGAATCTGCCAGATTTTGAAGTAAGAGTTGCCGAACCCTTCCTTTAAACGCGTTACGGTTAGTGGACATTCTGATTTCTAGAGGGAGGGCATTCCAGAGCAAGATGGATTGTATAGGAAAAGAGGAGTGAAGAAAAGCAGAGTTGTGGGAAGGACATGCTAGTAAGAGATTGTTCGAGGAGCGAAGATTTTTTTCATGTATCGTGCAACGATATTTAAATTGAGAGGTTCAATAAACGGGGGCATTAGGATACATAAGAATGGAATAAAGGGTAGAGAGTGCGCGCAAACTACGGCGCTGACGAATGGGGATAATTTCTTAGTGTTTAGCAGTGAGCATTGCACATGAATTATATTCAAAAGTTACTAACACAAACTTTTGAGCAAAACTGCGTTTTGAGAGTTGATAATGGTGTAAAAAAAATGGGTGTAAAATGGTAAACGCAAGGGATACCTTTGCAAGCGTCCATAGGCTAAAAATAAATAAACACATTACCTACCGATTAATAAAGTTCACATGAACGTTCTAAAGAATGTCTAGTTTGCATAATTAATTTGATTCAACAGGTATATCTGAGGGCAACTCACAATTCTGAACCGAAGATTAAAGAAAGTAATTGGATCTGTGGCGGCGTTATCATAGATAAACGTTTTATCCTCACATCTGCCGCTTGTGTTGAAGACGCTAAACATTTTATTGTTATTTCTGGCACACATACGTAAGTTCATACATACAATATCATCACGCCCGTCACTCATTGGGGTAGGTAGAGACTTTGGTTCCCCAATTGCTTTAATCCAGAGATACTTCTTCAGCTTCCTCTACATTCATCAACCTCTACATGCATGAATGTCGGTTCTAATATTATAAATGCGAAAGAAAATCTGTTAGTTAGTTTGTTTGTTACCTTTTTACGACTAAACGACTGAACGGATCTTATTGAAATTTGACAAGGCGATAGATGGTATCCTGGGAAGAGGAAAAGGGTACTTATTACCGCGTTATCCGTCATCCACTTATACATAATAATATGCTGTGATTTGTGATTTTTTAAATCGAATTAGAAACGAGCATATTTAAAGTGACCTTGCATGTCTCTCAGCAAAGGGGAGCATCTCTAGACAAGTGGCATAAACGATATTGGAATAAGGAATGCTTATGAGATTTGACATAAGTCACTTACGTCAAATTGCATACATTTTCATTTTTCGAATACGTACCATTTTACTCGTATATTAACCGCACATTACTCGTAGAACCGGTAGCTGTTGAGGCAGAAAGGTTAATTTTTAGGGTTCCGTACCTCGACTGTCTGTCTGTCAAGACCCTTTTTCTCAGGAACGCGTTGAGGTATCAAACTGAAATTTATATCAAATACTCCCCTAAAGATAAAGGTCCCTTAAAGGTAAAAAAATCAAACTTCTAAGCCAACGCATTCAAAAGATACAGCCGTTTATGCCGCAAATTTTTGACACTCGCAAGGATATCAACACCTACAGGGTACTTTCCGTGAACTCAGAATCTTGAAATTTGGTACGAAGCAACGTCTTATGTGCTATAAGACGTTCATCATCATCATCATCATCAGCCTATCGCAGTCCACTGCTGGACATAGGCCTCTCCAAGGGCACGCCACCTAGCACAATCCTCGGCTTCCCGCATCCAGCTACTCCCAGCCGCTTTGCAAAGATCGTCGCTCCACCTCGCCTGAGGGCGTCCTACATTACGTTACATTATAAGACGTTGCTTCGTACCAAATAAAAGATAAAGGAACAATTGCGAGAACCGTATATTTTTAGTTACATCATATAATAAAAACACAGGTTTTTTTTAGCTACCGTAGACTACTAAGGTGCTTTAGTATTAACTAAAGCACTTGAAAATCCTTTTTCTTAGTTCAATTACCACCCGCGGCTCTGCCCGCGAATACAATCTCATGGAACGATGTTTATTTTTCGAAATAGAAAGCATTCCACACTATAACTTATCTCTGTGACAAATTATATCCAGATCCGTTTAGCCGTTCTCGCGTGATTGAGTAACAAACATCTATTCATCCATCCATCCATCCATGTTATAGTATTACATAGCAAATATGTTTTACAGATTTGTCCCTCTAGATGAGGAAGACAATGCATGCGTTCGAAATGGCGCCAAAAGAGCAGTATGGAAATGTGTACCCAAATGTGAGTTATATTTTTCAGTTGTTCTTTTGTACTCTAATAGCAACCCATATACATATGTCCCACTGCTAGGTACGAGTCTCCTCTCCTCTATCAAGAGAGAGAGGGTTTAGGCCTTAATTCACACACGCTGGCCTAATGCGGGTTGGTGATGGTAATCTTTAGAATTTCTTCTAAGACATGTGGGTTTCCTCACGATGTTTTCCTTTACCGTTAGCAGATGATGAATCATTTGATTGGTACATATAAACTTCAAAAAGTGATATTTACATTGATACTGCCACCCGGGATTGAACTCGTTGCCAACAGTCATTTTAACACCAGGATTGTGTGATTGATGAATATATCAAAATAAGATAACTAGTAGAAGTCTTGTAATGGTTGTTTGATATCCTTACATGGTACCTATCAAACAAAGTCACTGTCTAAAATATAACCGCTTTATTAAAAAATCTAGTGTAGCGAGTAAATAGTTACGCCATGCTTTGTCCTCTTCCTTCGAATGTCAAATTACTGATGACAGAATGAGAGATTTTTTTATATATAAATAAAAATAAAAATGAATCCCTATTTCCCTTGGTCACGGCATCACACGTGAACGGCTAAACCGATTTCAGTAATTCTTTTTTTGTTGTGTTTTTTATTGTCAGGAGAAGGTTCTTATGTAAAAAAAAGTTGCGCTGAAAGTAGTTTAATCCGGACGAAGTCGGGGCGGGCCGCTAGCTGTATAATAAAATTACACCTATTCTGTTCCTCGTTCAATAATAAGACATTATGAGTATTCAGAACATGGTGTGATGGGCAGTCGCCTTTATTAGCAGACTGCACGTTGAAATTGATGGTATAAGTAGTCACCTCGCCCATATCCAGGATACCCAGGCTATGGGTTCGATTCCCAAATGATGGATCTGAGTCTGGTGTACTTTGTATTTTATAAAAGTCCCCTGCAACACAAGACTTGTTCTTTAGTGCGCGAGTAGTTTAAAAAACAGCCATTTGTGGATCACACTATATTTTGTCCAATAAGGGCATCGAATCCGCCGCACAGTGGTAAATGACCACTAAACAACTGTGTAGTCAATTATAATTTCGAATAAAATAATGGATTCGGAGCGCAGTGTAACCAAACTTTTAATATTATTATAATATAGCCTAAGACGATAAACAAATTAAGTATCTGGATCTGGCTCACGAGATTGTTGACATGTAGGAGGTAGATTCAGCGGTCATTGTCCCTATAGTTGTGTCAGTCAATGGATTGATCGCCAAGAGCCTCACATCACCAACACCTGAGGAGGCTCTCATTAGACGGTTGGATCATGGGCCTGATGCAAAAGGCGGTTCTTCTAGATACAGTGCGCATTGTGGGGAGGTTCCTGTGGCTGGAGCCCTAACCACCGGTAGCTTGTCTCCATTTTTAAATGGATATTTTTTTATAAAGGTATAAATTTAAAAAAGTAATTTAATTAAAAGAATTATAACATTTTTTAGCTTATTTCTTCGATGGCAATGACTTCGACAATATTCGGTGGATGGTAGGCGATATTGCCATTGTGAAGGTAGAAGACGATTTTAACTTTGAGAGGAAGATACGAGGTTGTGACTTCATTCCAAAGAAGGTTCCATTCAATAACGTGAGCTTGGACCATGAGAAGCCAGGCATTACAGCTTCTATTGCTGGATGGGGGACCACAGACAAGTATTATGTTGAAGTAATTATTTTTAATCCATAAATAACACTGTAACATTTTTTTTTTATGACTATTTTATAAGGAACAACAATCAGTTGCACACTCTTTGTATCATTTTATTGTGCACCTCACATCGTTCTATTACATTGTATTGATTTATCAATTGAAAAAGAATAACGAAAAATGTATGCTCAGAGCCTCTAGACAAGTGGCATAAACGGTAGTCGAATCGAAAAGTCAAAAAAGCAAATGTATGGGATTTGACGTAAGTCACCGATATAATGTCGTAAACTTAAGTCAAATCCCATACATTTTCTTTTTTGACTTTTGGATTCGACTATCGCTTATGCCTAGAGGGGCAGATACTTATGCTAAAGTATGTTAGGAAAAACATTATGTGAAAAGAAGGGATTCTGCGATCCATTGGTATACTAATTTGTTAGCTGCTGAAATGCTAAGAAGAACTGCTGACTAGACACTAATACTAATGCATTTTTACATACTTATAGACGGATTACACTGGACCACTCCGGAGTGCAGTAAACTCAGTAGAGCTACTCGAGACTGATGTCGTTCTCATCTCAAAGAAAGGTTGCAAGAGTCGTTGGGAAGAGCGTTATCACTTCATTATCAATGACGAAATGATTTGTACCAAGGACTCTGTTGATTCTGACCACATGAATACTGTTTGCAAAGTAATTATATATTTTTTTAATAAATTTACCATCAATGTAGTAGTTCTAGTTCTTGGTAGTATTTGACATTTACTGCCAGTTATATTAGTTACGGTTAATGGAGGGCGAGACTTGCCATTCCAAAGTCCGTGCTGCTATTGAGAATTTTATACCTGAGATATCCCCGATTGACCAGTTTTGTGCTTAGCGCGCTAACTCCTTACTTCCAACGAATAAAGATGGAGAAGAAAGTGAGGAAATGTTGTCTTTTTTTCAGAGATCAGGCAACAGCCATTATGAAGGAATGGTAAGGATTGTTAGTGACCTTACTTATTAGCAAGCACAGATACATTGCTACCAGATTATTCCTTTGCACGTGACTCGTGAAGGAACCTACTTAGTCTTAGAATTAAATCTAAAGGCTGTCTGATCCACCAATTTGCATTAGGCCAGCGTGTCTAAGACCTAAACTTTATCATTTTTGTTAGAGGAGAGGAGACCTGTGTCCAGCAATAGGGTTACTATGCTCCTGCCATAGAAAAGCGGAGAACCGTGCCTAGAATATATTATTATTATTACATTTATACCATTGTATACAATAAATAAATAAAAATTCATTTTTAAAAAAAGGATGCAGAAGTACTCTGCAGAGGCCTGGAAGAGACTGACAATGATGATTACTATACTGATGAACCTAAGAATAATAGCGGCACACGGATGATATTGGATCCTGCAGCGATGATTGTGCATACTGCCGCTCATCAAGATCCAAGCAGAAGACGGTTTAGAGAGTCAGGAGGATTTTGTGAGGTATGTTTTTATAAAATAAGGTCTCGGTGTAATTTTTGTCCGTCAATTGTATGTTTGTAAGGTCTTCTGCCATTTAGGAAATGTTCCCTAGCGCGGGAGTTGTCTTTAGAAAAAATGGGCCACCTCGCAACAATATATCTATAATATAAAAATGAATCGCTGAATGTGTTGCTAAGCGCATATCTCGAGAACAGTTGAATCGATTTGTCTAATTCCTTTTTATTGTTAGAAGAAGGTTCTAACATAAGAAAAAAGTAAGAAAGTTGCGCTGAATATAGGTAGATAGTTTAGCCCGGGCGAAGTCGGGGCGGGCCGCTAGTTCTACATAATAATAATCGCTAATAATTATAATCACTCGCAGTCTGGTCAATTCTCACCACTTTGAAAGCAAGCGTCCATAGGCTACGGTAACTGCTTACCATCAGGCGGGCCGTATGCTTGTTTGCCTCCTTGGTAGTATAAAAAAAAAACGGTATTTTTGATACTGGACTGCGTATCTAGGATGTATATAATCTGAGTATAGCTTACTATATCTACACTAATATAAAGAGGAAAACTTGTATTTTTTATGTAACAAATAAACTCAAAATCTACTCGACCGATTTTAAAAATTCTTTTACCATTAGAAAGCTACATTACTAGCGGGTAACATAGGCTATATTTTACCCGTGCGAAACCGGGACGAGCCACTAGTCAATATATATTAAAGCTCCGTCTGTTGTGGGCTTTAATATCTGAGACTACAAAACAATGTGTCATCATCATCATCTCAGCCAAAAGACGTCCACTGCTGGACATAGGCCTCCCCCAAGGATTTTCTTCTCGTCCCAAATACCACAGTGTCTCAAGACGAAAGTCTTTGACCAGTGTCTGTTGCCAGTGATAACATATGGATCTGAGACGTGGTCGTTCACAAAGGGAGTCGTGCGAAGGCTCAAAGTCAACCGATGGACAAGGTCTGCTCAGGATCGAGAGTTGTGGAAACAATGTATAATCTTACATTAATATAAAATTGTATTTTTTATAGAACGACCATGGTGGGCCTTTAGTCGTGGGTCGTGGAAAGGCTGCAATGGTGATTGGTATCATGTCGGCGTGTTTAACAAACAGTGTTACCAACAAATGCTATGGACCATTCCTCTTCACCAGCGTTTACAAATACAGGACCCTCATATCTTGTGCTATTGATAGAAATAATGAGTAAGTAAACTATTTATTATATTTCAATTTTTTATGTGTATTTTGTATGGATTGAGGAGCCAATTTTCGTAACTTAATGAAATTAATATACTTATTTAGGAGTAAATTTAAAAAAATTGTAGGATCAGTCCTCGATTTTATAGTAAAATACTTCAAAAGTTATATGAACATAAAGATGGCTCCTCAATCTAGATGTTTGGATTGAGAAGCCACATTTATAATATCAGTAGAAAAAAAAAATCCAATGTGAAATTTACATTGGTACCGCCACACATCACTTGCCGGGATCGAGCTCACGCCTTAACCATTTGGCTACCCCTTTTTTACTCTTAATTTTCACCTGCACATGTAGTCTAGTGGTTATGGTGGTTACGTCGTCACTAATCGCGCCGAGTGTCGTGGGTTCGATTCCCACACGGGACAACATTTTGTGTGAAATATATCTTCGGTTTATGAATGACCCCCGATTTCGTCTGTTAAGGCTCTTTTTAGAGTTCCGCATGCTCATCACTCAAAAAATAGTCTTACTCAAGAAAAGTATATTATTGCAGCCCGTCATGCAGTCGCCTATTACGCATACCGAAGAATCAAATTCAAGAGACCCCAATAAGGCCTTCACATGAACTGAAGAATAGTAAAAGCCATGATCTTAATGGCATGCATGGCATATCTCACGCTCGTGTTGGACCAGTGTTACTTATTGCCACGCGCAATCCATTTATCGGGTACGAATACACTCAACAACGTAATACAGTTCCTGGAGGGGTCGCTCAATTTAATTCAGTTCCTAAAGGGGCTGCTCAACTTAACATAGTTCTTGAAAGGCCCGCACAACGTAATTCAATTTCTGAAGGGGACGTTCAACCTAATGCATCTCTTAAATGGGCCGATGAATTTAATATAGGTTCTACAGGACGTAATATAGTTCCTGAAGGGTCCACTCAACTTAATAAATTTCTTAAATGGGCCGCTGAACTTTATATACTTCCTGAAGGGCCGGCGCAACATAATACAGTTCCTAAAGGGACCGCTAAATCTAATATAGTTCCTGAAAGGCCCGCTCAACGTAAAACAGTTCCTAAAGTGTCCGCTCAACGTAATAAATTTCTTAAATGGGCTGCTGAACTTTATATACTTCCTGAACGGCCCGCTCAACTTGATACAGTTTCTAAAGGGGCCGCTCAGTTTAACATAGTTACTGAAGGGCCCGCTCAACTTAGTACAGTTCCTAAAGGGGCCGCTCAGTTTAACATAGTACATAAAGGGCCCGCTCCAATTAATACAGTTCCTAAAGGGCCTGTTCAACTAAATACAGTTGTTAAAGGGGCCGCTCAGTTTAACATAGTTCATGAAGAGGCCGTTCAACTCAATACAGTTCCTGAAGGGCCCGCTCAACTTAATACAGTTACTAAAATGCCCGCTCAGCTTAACATAATTCCTGAAGGGCCCGCTGAACTAAATATAGTTCCTGAAAGGCCCGCTCCTCATAATACAGTTCCTAAAGGGGCCTCTCAGTTTAACATAGTACCTGAAGGGCCCGCCCAACTTAATACAGTTCCTAAAGCACCTGCTCAACTTAATACAGTTGCTAAAGAGGCCGCTCAGTTTAACATAGTTCATGATGGACCGGTTCAACGTAATACAGATCCTAACAGGGCCGCTCAGTTTAACATAGTTCCTGAAGGGCCCGCTCAACTTAATATAGTTCTGGAAGGGCCCGCTCAACATAATGCAGCTCCTAAAGGGGCCTCTCAGTTTAAAATAGTACCTGAAGGGCCTGCCCAACTTAATACAGTTCCTAACAGGGCCACTCAGGTTAACATAGTTCCTGAAGGGCTCACTCAACTTAATACAGTTCCTAAAGTGTCCGCTCAACGTAATAAATTTCTTAAATGGGCCGCTGAACTTTATATACTTCCTGAACGGCCCACTCAACTTAATACAGGTACTAAAGGGGCCGCTCAGTTTAACAGAGTTTCTGAAGAGCCTGCTCAACTTTATACAGTTCCTGAAGAGCCCGCTCAACTTAATACAATTTCTAAAGGGGCCGCTCAGTTAAACATAGTTACTGAAGGGCCCGCTCAACTTCATACAGTTTCTAAAGGGGCCGCTCAGTTTAACATAGTTCCTGAAGGGCCCGCTAAACTTAATATAGTTCCGGAAGGGTCCGTTCAACATAATACAGTTCCTAAAAGGGCCTCTCAGTTTAACATAGTACCTGAAGGGCCCGCCCAACTAAATACAGTTCTTAAAGGGCCTGCTCAACTTAATACAGTTGCTAAAGGGGCCGCTCAGTTTAACATAGTTCATGATAGGCCGGCTCAACATAATACAGTTCCTAACAGGGTCGCTCAGTTTAACATAGTTCCTGAAGGGCCCACTCAACGTAATACAGTTCCTAAAGTGTCCACTCGGCGTAATAAATTTCTTGAATGGGCCGCTGAATTGTATATACTTCCTGAACGGCCCACTCAACTTAATACAGGTACTAAAGGAGCCGCTCAGTTTACCAGAGTTTCTGAAGGGCCTGCTCAACTTTATACAGTTCCTGAAGAGCCCGCTCAACTTAATACAATTTCTAAAGGGGCCGCTCAGTTAAAAATAGTTACTGAAGGGCCCGTTCAACATAATACAGTTCCTAAAAGGGCCTCTCAGTTAAACATAGTACCTGAAGGGCCCGCCCAACTTAATACAGTTCTTGAAGGACCTGCTCAACTTAATACAGTTGCTAAAGGGGCCGCTCAGTTTAACATAGTTCATGATGGGCCGGCTCAACGTAAAACAGTTCCTAAAGTGTCCACTCGGCGTAATAAATTTCTTGAATGGGCCGCTGAATTGTATATACTTCCTGAACGGCCCGCTCAACTTAATACGGTTACTAAAGGTGCAGCACAGTTTAACATAGTTTCTAAAGAGCCTTATCAACTTAATACAGTTCCTGAAGGGCCCGCTCAACTTAATACAATTTCTGAAGGGGCCGCTCAGTTTAACATAGTTACTGAAGGGCCCGCTCAACTTAATACAGTTCCCAAAGGGGCCGCTCAGTTAAACATAGTACCTAAAAGGCCCGCTCAACTTAATACAGTTCCTAAAAGACCTGTTCAACTTAATACAGTTGCTAAAGGGGCTGGTAAGGTTAATATAGTTTATGATGGGCCCGCTCAACTTAATACAGTTCCTAACAGGGCCACTCAGTTTAACATAGTTCCTGAAGGGCTCACTCAACGTAATACAGTTCCTAAAGTGTCCGCTCAACATAATAAATTTCTTAAATGGGCTGCTGAACTTTATATACTTCCTGAACGGCCCGCTCAACTTAATACAGGTACTAAAGGGGCCGCTCAGTTTAACAGTGTTTCTGAAGGGCCTGCTCAACTTAATACAGTTCCTGAAGGGCCCGCTCAATTTAATACAATTTCTAAAGGGGCCGGTCAGTTAAACATAGTTACTGAAGAGTCCGCCCAACTTAATACAGTTTCTAAAGGGGTCGCTCAGTTAAACATAGTTACTGAAGGGCCCGCCCAACTTAATACAGTTTCTAAAGGGGTCGCTCAGTTAAACATAGTTACTGAAGGGCCCGCTCAACTAAGTACAGTTCCTAAAGAGGCGGCTCAGTTAAATATAGTTACTGAAGGTCCCGCTCAACTTAATACAGTTCCTGAAGGGGCCGCTCAACTTAATACAATTTCTAAAGGGGCCGCTCAGTTAAACATAGTTACTGAAGAGTCCGCCCAACTTAATACAGTTTCTAAAGGGGTCGCTCAGTTAAATATAGTTACTGAAGGGCCCGCTCAATTTAGTACAGTTCCTAAAGGGCCTGCTCAACTTAATACAGTTTCTAAAGGGGCTGCTCAGTTTAATATAGTTCATGATGGGCCCGCTCAACTTAATACAACTCCTAACAGGGCCACTCAGTTTAACATAGTTCCTGAAGGGCTCGTTCAACGTAATACAGTTCTTGAAGGGCCGGCTCAACTTAATAAATTTCGTAAATGGGCGGCTGAACTTAATATAGTTCCTGAAAGGCTCGCTCAACATAATACAGTTCCTAAAGGGGCCGCTCAATTTAACATAGTGCCTGAAGGGCCCACTCAACGTAATACAGTTCCTGAAGGGCCCGCTCAGTTAAACATAGTTACTGAAGGGCCCGCTCAACTTAATACAGTTCCTAAAAAGGCCGCTCAGTTTAACATAGTTCCTGAAGGGCCCGCTCAACTTAAAACAGTTCCTGAAGGGCCAGCTCAACTTATTACAGTTGCCAAAGGGGCCACTAAGTTTAACATAGTTCCTGAAGGGCCCGCTCAACTTAAAACAGTTCCTGAAGAGGATAATCACATTAATACAGTTCCGGAAAGCCGAGATCATGATCAAGGCAGGCACGATCAATTTAAATTGAGTTTATGGAAAACATTTATCAAATGTTTTTTACTTGGTACACAATGTATGTAGTCGAATAGGGTGATAACCGGACTATCGATATAGTGATTTATTTTCAATTTTAATTTAAAGTTCGAAGAATTACAACATAAGGGCTAATTATGATTACTTAGCCTTAAGGTTGTCATTCTTCCTACTTTAAATTAAAATTGAAAATAAATCGCTATGGATAGTCTGCATAAAATTGCTGTAAGGATATCACAATAAACACCTTACGATATACTTGCTTGCAAAATAACAAATTAAACTATTTAAAATGAGTATCTGCACTATGTCAATTTATTTTTAATAATAATTTTATAATAGTTATTTTTATTTTTTATTTCTCATTCATCATTACATGCATTACAGAAATATGATTTCCTTGGATATAAGGTTTGTCAAACCATGAAAAATTCATCATGAGTAAAGCTCGCCTTTGTACATGTTATTTTCATTGTTGTAGTTGTAGTAATGTTCTCTTGTGTGCACAATAAAATTAGGTAAAACCTTGGCTACAAGTCTATTGTAGTTTACACTCGTAGCGCCATCTATCAGGCTAACAGCAACACATACAATCAGATGCAGGACAAGCTGCAACATAGGAGATACAGATATCACTAGTTTTTATAACACGCAATCGCCTTATTCCTCTATCCTTATTATTATTCGGGCTATCGAAGTTCTTAATCAATGAAAAACCATGGGCCTAGTATGGTCAGAGAAATTTTCCTTTTCTTTAGAGATGTGTGGTAACTCCACACACTCACACCCACTTATTTTCATTTATTATAATGCAAATATTTGTAGATATTATTTGTATAAGTGATTCGGTGCGTGCGTGGGTGTGTGCGTATGTGTATGTGTATGTCAAGAAAATTGGTAACATTATCAAATATTCAATAACATCAAAATCCATCACAACCCAGATCACCAAAGTTCAGCATAGATGAAGATCTAGACTAACTACCTAGTTCCAGACCCAAAATATCTGATTTGCAGTCACTGGTGTAGTATCTACATAACTATAAAATATTCGCCTACGCACCACCACGTGCTACGTTGCCGGCGGTCGGACACAGACTGACCGCTCTGACTCGGCACGCACTGCGTGACGTATGCGCTCGAGACAAATCTTACGAATAGCTAACTACCTACACTCCATCTGGCACCTTGTGAATAAGTTCCATCCAATTTAATGACCATAAGCTGTTTAAAGGATAACCTACACAATCTATCTCTCATTTATAGAGCATTGAGACATAAGCTATTTCGATTTTTCAGGGTAACACACAAGAAAACCCCTGTCACACAAAAGATAGATCCATCGAAGACCACTGCAGCATTTATTAAACCTTTAACAGAAGAAAGAAAACCTATAGAACATGTCGAGAAACAAAATAAAGATAATATAGGCTTAAAGAAACTGGTTCCAAATAAACCATCTCAAAGTGCAGCTGAATGGTTACAAAATATTATGAAGAGGAAACAGCAGTCGCATCAAGAGAGAGATAAGTTACGAGTAGAATTAAAAGAACCTCCAATGGAAAAACTAAGTAATATTACTACTGTTAGCCCTTATCCATCTATAAAAGCGTTAATTATGAGGAAGTTTTTCACTAGCATGTATTGAAGAAAAATAAATAATTTACATTTTGCATGTTGTCTTATTGAGTGAATGCTTGCTTTTGCCGCGTAAATGTCGTGTTTTTTAAAATAAATTAAGGCCAGTCTCTTCTAGTAGATAAGTAGGTGTATAGGCTAAAACAACGTTAACTTAAAAAATGCCTTTAACTTAAAAAATAAATATGTCTTAGATTAAGTTAACTCCTTTTTTTTGTACCGCGACGCCGTGGCTAATATACCACAGCTAAGCCCTTGATGGTTTTCGTGGTATAATATACTAGTACAATATATAAATAAAAACATTATTTAAATAAAAAAAAGGAACTGTTTCTATAGGAACAGTTGTTTTCCTTGGGATAAAAGTGTGCAAATTCAGACTATTATCTTTATATATATACTAGCTGTTGCCCGCGGCTCCGCCCGCGTGGATGTCGGTTATCGCTGTAAAAAGTCTAGTGTTAGCCTATGTGTTATTCCAGACCATAATCTATCTCTGTGCCAAATTTCATCCAGATCCGTTTAGTAGTTTTTACGTGAAAGAGTAACAAACATCCATCCATCCATCCATACTCACAAACTTTCACATTTATAATATTAGTAAGAATCTATAATACGGTAACTGCTTAACACCAAGCAGGCCGTATTTTTTTATACTACTTACGTAATTTGCCACGTAAGTAGTATAAAAAAAACTATTTCTGTGCCAATTTCATCCAGATGCGTTCAGTCGTTTTGGCGTGATCGAATACCAAACATAAATCGGTACCTTCATCTATCCCAACATTTCCATTTATAATATTAGCAATTAGTAGGTAGGTATTTATAGATAGCCTATGTGCTAATCTGTATAAGCTAGGCTATAGTTAACATTGTTTATCCGTTCAGCCCCTCTAGACAAGTGGAATTAACAGTAGTCGAATCGAATAGAATAGAAAGTAATTTTTTTTATACTACCAAGGTGGCAAACAAGCAAACGGCCCGCCTGATGGTAAGCAGTTACCGTAGCCTATGGACGTTTGCAACACCAGGGGTGTCATTCACGCGTTGCCGACCCTTTAAAAACCTAATAACTCCTTTCTTGAAGAATGCTATAGTCTCTTGGGAAAACCTCGGCAGGGAGCTCCATTCATTCCATGTATGGGATTTGACGTAATTTTACGACATTATATCGTAAACTTAATATGTGAAATCATTACATTACATTTGTTTTCTATTCGATTCGATTCAATTTGACTAGCGTTTATTCCACTTGTCTAGAGGCACAAGTTTTTACGTGAACTGACCTGTACACATGCGATGCGAGTTCGATCCCAGGTAGCAGTACCTAGAATGATTATTTTACTTTGTGGAATTTATACGTGAAGTACCTTACGAGAGGTAGGACTCGCTCGTATGGAGTAGCGAGCAAGCCCGATTGGGCAAGGACCTCCACATTCATTTAGGGATGCGTTTTGAAAGAAACGCAGGTACTCCTATCCCAGGGATACTCCCATCATAAAGCAAGCAAGCGTCCATAGGTTAATGTAACTGCTTAATATCAGGCGGACTTAGAAATCATTCCTCAGAGCTCTTAACAAAGGAGAGGAGCAGTGGGATTATAGGCGTTGCAATTATTTGAAAGTAGGTAGGTATTATAATATAATTTTCTTATTGCAGAACGTTCCTAGTCCCGTTCCTTTTTTCACGATTCTCTATCTTTTGAACTTTGGAACCATTCCTTTCTAGGGGTTAAACTAGCTTAGCGCCATCTACTTTTGGATCTACGTTGCCGCTGCATGCTGTTGGGACCCATTGTATCATTATATCACTTTAACCTTCTGAGTGTGTAATTTGGTACTAACGTGGAAACAGTTCTACAAGAACATGATTTCAAACTTGAAGTTTGAAATTACTTGTGTAACTTGACACCCTGTTTAAAAGGACAGAAAGATGAATAAATAGAAAACTCTATTGTACACTAATTACATTTGATAAAAACATTACTTAGCAAACAGCTTAAAAGACATGGTCATCATTTTTATATAATTATTTTAAATTTTGAATTTGCCGTTGCTTCTTGCGCCATCTAGCGTCAATTTTGTTTGTCATTACACCTTTATTAATTCTAATACTAGTAAAAGCCTATCATATCATTTTAAAAGTTAGTCATATAAAGTAATTAATAATATTATTATTATTACATAATGACTTTATATTTAATAAAGTTATAAAACAGTATTTATAGTTGCATTTTTTTGAGTAAAAGTTTATAAATAAAATTTTTGCTTGTCCGTTATAATAGGTAAGCTATTCGACGCTAGATGGCAGTGCAAATAATTGTTTTACTACTTGTGACTAGATGTCACTATATTTTTTTAAATAATTGCTGATTGAAAATAGGAAAAATAAGTATGCATACGGCTCGCCTGATGGTAAGCAGTTACCGTAGCCTATATTAACACTTGCAATAGGTACGAGCGGCATCATTTACGCGATACCGCGTCTACAAATTGTAACATCAGGATTTCGAGTTATAGGTAGGTACTACCTAACCCTAGGCTAAGAAAAATATTATTTTAAATAACATTATTCTTCTAAGCGTTTTTTAATCTAAATAATGGAAACCTATGCTTAAATGTGTCGTCAGCGTCACACACCCGTCAGGCACCCACGCCTGAAGATGGCCCAAGGCGCATCGCTGCCTAGACAGGCCAAGAAAACGCTGGCGTGACAATCGAGCTGCATATGGGAAGGATTGGTGAACCAGGGCAATGGATAGACAGGAATGAAAGTCAATAGAGGAGGCCTTTGCTCAGCAGTGGAACGATACCGGCTAACAAAAAAAAACTGTTTATGACACAAATCACTGATTTCTAGTTAAAAGATTGAGGACTTAATCTGATCACTAACTGAAACAAAAGTATTAGGCTCCCAGTGAAGGAAAGGAGGAAATTATTATTATGACTATGAGTCCATGGTTCTCTCTACATTACAAGATATAATAACCAATCTTTTTCATATACAGTTGCATTGGTGAAACAAAGCAATGGACAGGCAGGAATGGAAGGCAATGTCCAAAAAAAAGAGAAAAACAGTTATGTACCTGCACAATATTTTTATTCTAACGTCTAGCTCTAGTTTACAACGTTATCCCTGTCTTATCTACTTTTTTGAACTAAGATGTGAGCAAACCATATCAGTATAAATTAAATTTTAAACTAAAACTACTCTTAAATATGTATAGGTAGTTATTTGGCTGTGACTTTGGATCCTAAAGAAGAAAAAAAAATCATTATTATAGCAAACATAAGACACAACACAGAATAAAGAAAGTTAAAACATAATGTTACAAACCAAAAATAACAGCTATGCAACAATTTAAAACAGTAAAAATTTTATTGACTAGTAAAGGTCATTGAGAAAGAGAGGAAAAAGGTATTCCTTTCCTAGCCAGATTCATTGTTCGTATAGTGCATTACCTCTCTTACTTCTCTTTCTATAAATGCGAAGGTAATAGGTACGAGTATTTGTAATGATATCAATACTAATATTATAAAGTTGAAGAGTTTGTTTGTTTGGTTGAACGCGCTAATCTCAAAAGTACTGGTTCGATTATTATTTTTTTTTGTTGAATAGTGCTTTTATTCAGGGAGACTATAGGTTATATAAAATCACGCTATGATCAATAGGAGCGGAGCAGCAGTGAGATATGTTGCAAAATTGGGACACATATTCCAAATTACCACGCGGACGAAGTCGCGGGCGACCCCTAGTAATGTAATAATAAGGGATTTGCAAGCTAAAGACACGGACTTTTCACGAAAAAAAAACAGTATAGCAGTGGTGGTAGCCGTGTGGGAAAGAGACTGACTTAAACCCAATATAAGGTACGAGTTCAATCCCATTGGTAGCAGTACCAATGTGAATTTCATTTTGTGGATTTTGTACGAACTAATCAAATGATTTACTATCTGCTACTGGTAAAGAATAGAAGTAGAAGTAATTCTAAAGTCACGTCTAATCCTTCTGCCTTTGGCCCGCGTGTGTGGGTAAAATTTAAAACCCTCTCATCTCTCTTGATAGAGGAGAGGAGACCCGTGCCCAACACTGAGATATATATTATATAAGTTGCTATTATAGAATACTGTAACCGTTGCCATATTTTGTAGATATAAAAAGCTTAAAACAAACCAATAGGTACACACGGCGATGGAGATAGCTGTACAGTCCCTCCAGACAAGTGGCATTTACGGTAGGCGAATCGAGAAGTCAAAAATGTATGACGTACGCAAATGTATGACGTACATAAGTTAACGATATACCTAATGTCGTAAACTTACGTGAAATCCCATACATTTACTTTTTTGATGTTTCGATTCGACTGACGCTTTTGCCACTTGTCTAGAGGGGCAGGGCCGCTACATGAAGATATTATCTGTGATGAAGATTAGTTTTTTTAAGAAAACTACTGTATACATATATTTCTCTGGAATTTGGTAACAGTGTACAATTAGACTAAATCTACAGATGAAAATATATTTCACACAAATTCGTACAGCTAGGTGGACCGACGACCTAAAAAAGGTCGCTGGGATGCACTGGATGTGGAAAGCGAAGGACCGTGTGCTATGGCGCGTGTTCGGAGAGGCCTATGTCCAGCAGTGGACTGCAATAGGCTGATTGATTGATTGAAATTTGTACATTAGTTTTCCTAAAAAACTCATCTTCATATAGCAGCCCTATACAGTTATCACCGTTGCCCACCGTATCCGTATAATTACATACCTAGTATTTTAAAGCACATTAACTATGTAATACTATGCAATTATACGTAAGTCATCATAGATAACTGTTCAAATGATAATTATAATGCATTTAAAGCAGTAAATAACTATTTAAATCTTTATTGTACATAATAGAAATAGTGTTGAGACAGGTAGGGCATTATACTAGCGAGTTAGAACGACTAAGGAAGGACCTCTAACTTACAGAAGACCACAATTAAATAACTATACCTACATATCGGTGTTGTTCTGTTTTTGTATGTGAGTACAGGTCTCCAGCGCTCATTTAGGAATGCCTTTTGAAAGAAACGTTTTCTCATACCAGAAATACTCCATCTTAAAGCCCTGGTGGAAAAAAATTGGCCGACAACACGCAAGTGAATACCTCTGGAATTGCAAGCGTCCAAAGGCTACAGTACCTACTTAAAATCAGGCGGGCCGTATGCTTGTTATAAAATAAGTTAAGAGAGGTAGGGCATCATACTAGCGAGCAAGCCCGATTGGGGAAGGACCTCCACCTTACAGAAGACCACAGCCAAATGACTACACACAGCGGTGTAGTTGTGTTCCTGTGTGTGAGTACAGGTCTCCAGCACTCATTTAGGAATGCGTTTTAAAAGATACGTACCTATTCCTATCCCAGGGTTACTTCCATCTTAAAGCCCTGGTGTAAAAAAGTGGGTTGGCAACACGCAAGTGATACCTCTGGTAATGCAAGCGTCTATAGGCTACGGATACTGCTTAACATCAGGTGGGCCGTATGCTTGTTTGCCACCCAAGTAGAATAAAAAAAATTAAAAAAAAAAAAACTTCAGAGAGGGGGTCTGCAAGAAAGTTTAAAGAATAAATAGGTAATTAATGGATATTGCTGTCGCAACCTCTAAAGCTGGCCTCACACAGCCGGAATGTCTCTCTGAAATCATATTATTAATTCAGAAAGCCCAGAATTCTATACAAAGTAACTATGTTCCACATACATTCCTACTGATTTTTTCAGATTATGAATTTCTCAGATCGATCAGTAAAAATGATACTGACAAGCGTTCTGAATTCTGGATCTTAATATTAAGATAATGATTTCATAACGCGCGTATTTCCATACATTTGATAGAGCGGCACCACAGTAACTGAAATCAGATTATGAATTATTTCAGTTTGTCAGTATTAATTCCTCTTCCATAGAGACGTTTGCATATCAGGGAAGCATGAGACTACTGATCAATATGAATTCTTAAGAAATGTGTGAGGTAAGGTGCCGGAATTTAGATTGAATGAATATAGATTTATGAATTCAGAGACAAATTCCGTCTGTGTGAAGCTTCTTGGTCAGCCTAAAGCTTCTTCGAATTGAAGTGGAAAGATACAATTGCAGCCCTGGCTAATTTATCTGTGTTAAACTGACAAAATTACAATCACAAGAAACGTATTCCTATCCCAGGGATACTTTCATCATAAAGCCCTGGTGTAAAACAATGGGTTGACAACACGCAAGTGATACCTCTGGTATTACAAGCGTCCATAGGCTACGGTAACTACTTAACATCAGCTGGGCCGTATGCTTGTTTGCCACCCAAGTAGTATATAAAAAAAAGCATGTTATAAATTTAGTTTCATGTAGGTAACGTTATTTGACCGCCATGTTTTCAGTTTAATAACTAAACTAATATCTATTACGTTGAAATATCAACGTAAATAGATATTAGGCAGTTAAACGTACGTTTGACTACCTTGGACTGACCACTGGACCGGACCACTGGACCACCAGTGGTCGCAGTATGCGCCTGCTGTGCATGAGGTTGTGGGTTCGATTCCCACACAGGACAAAACTTTGTGTGACCCGCAAAGAGTTGTTCTGAGTTTGGGTGTATATCTGCCTTCTTCTAAAACTGGATCGTTATTTATTTATTAAGCGAGATGGCAATAATTTTAAAACTCATGGAATAAAAGGCGTTGTAGGTATCATCGACTTCTGGGTCGGGCTAACTGTTTTTTGGTTTTTCCATTAGACGATTAATCAAAAGCACGGAGTCTCTTTGGCACGAGAAGATGGGACCGGGACCTAACATAGCTGGAGAAACCTGGACTTTACAAATCTGCAATTATTTTTAGGTTTATTTTTTCATTTATTTAAAAACGCAAAATACAATTCACGAACACAAAATAACACCCAGATTCTGTACAAATATTTGTGAATCACACAAAGTTTTGTCCCGTGTGTTAATCAAACCCACGACCTCTAGTTCAGCAGTCAGGGTCAACCATTAGACCAGCAGGCCAGTCAAATTAACTAGGCCCGAAACAACTACTTGTGGCCTTTTCAAATATTTGACCCGTGTGGGAATCAAATCCACACTCGGCGCTATCTCAGTAGCAAGTCAACCACCAAACACGTGCCCTCAAAGAATCTTAATTAGTCTGCCAAGACAATAATTCTAATTACATCTCAAATTTAATAATTAAATTAAAGTGCTCGACATTAATTATTCTAATAGCAATTTAACTCAATGACACTCGATAAGTTAACACCCACCGAAGAACTCGCACAACTTCAAAATTAACCAAATTGCGCGCATACCTATCTACCGATCTGACTCAATTACGTCACTCCTTTTATTATGATCGAGCATTACAGTAAAAGGAATAAGCAGTACCATATCACATAAAACCATAATCTAACACCCTTTACCACTCCAAATGTCGGATACAATACTATAAAGTAGCTATCTTCAGCAATACATTATCCTTACTTATCTATGGCCATAACATGAAACTTGGGATCTATTTTATTATAAAGTGCATTGTCTACTGGAGAGGAGGTCGGTCGACCGCCGAACGTAAATAATTTAACTGTCTTAAAAGATTCAAAAATAGTTTCCTAACATTGCCCCCCTTAATATGTACACCATTTGTCAGGCCATAACTGGATTTAAACGACGCGTTACAAGAAAAGGGACACGCCCTCTGATAGATATATAACGGTCCTACTCTAACGCACGTATACGCCACTCCAAACTTTGCATCTGTCTCTGTTTTACAAATGTTCTTAGTCGTGTTTACCTTGTTACAAGACCGATAAAAATGTGCCAAAGACCAACGACTGCTATTAGATTATAGACTTTATTGCATTATATGAAAGTTCAATATTGCTTGTTAATGGTATCGTGGGGGGACTCAATTGAAGCGAGACATGCCACGAAAGGGACGCAGCGAATCGTTCTGTTTAAGTTAGTGAGTCCAAACGAGTTTTTATGTTTGGAAATCGTATTAAGCTTTTGTTGGAAACTGTTCCACTCAACGGGCATAGTTGAGGCGTTTGTGCGGTCAAACTATCGCGTTTGAATTTCGAAAAGCGGTGGGGATACTGCTGATTGGCTCGTTTTGGCCGATACACTGTGTAACGATTCGGTCGCGTGCGGTCGAGCGTAGCGCGCCAATACAGCTTTTTCAAATAAGAAACACGATTTCGTATGTTCCATTCTTATTTTGGATTTCGAATTGCATTGGTCAATTTTTTTAATTAGTGCTGTTTAAAAAATGTTATGCGGCCAAATATATCGGTGAAGTCAAAAATATTGTGTTAGTGTTTTGATAAACAGTTACTGAAGCTTAGTAAAGATGTCTTCTGTGCATTCTGATGATGACCAAGAGGAGATTAACGTGGACTCTGACAGCAGACTATCTGGCCAATGTGACAGAAGCATCGCATCCGAGGACCGAGACTCGGAGCACAGCTATCACGGCAGATACCATGACTCCCCAAACGAACACTTGACTGACACGCAACAGAGGGTGAACCTACCCTTTAGCATATCTCGGCTTTTAGGGAAACAATTCGAGGATATAGATAAGCGTCGACATTCTGGGGAAAGTGATGACAGAAGTGATCAGGACACTGAATCAGAGAGTGCTAAAGACGAGGGAAAAGACAATTCCGGGTTGCCTTTAAACTTTTCACATACACATGGTTTATATCCTAATTCTGGACTTTTGTTGAGACCTGGGTTGGGGATCGGTGGCGGGTATGGGTTTTCAAGTAGTCCAGGAGTGGTCAGAGTGCCTGCTCATAGGGCATTGGGTGCGTTGGGAGCTTGGGGAGTCTCTATGGACCCGATGAGGCAGGCAGCAGCGGCAGCTTTTGCACACCAAATTGTTAAGGACAGATTGAACGGTGAGTGAGATATATATATTTTTTTCATTAGACACAAATGATAGAGCATAATAATTATTATTACTCTTTATAATTAAACTTACTGGAATCTTATTAGACGATTAACTGAAGGTACTCTTACGTTAATATAAGTAAATCATATTTTAATAAACATTTTAGTTGTATGGTGTTTGTATGTTAATAGAAGGTATTAGGTAATGGTTTCAAATTTTGCTAATAAATGTAGTAATTACACTGAGAGACACATTAACAACATCAAAGGAGAAGACTTTCAATAATAAACATATTTATTCAATAACGTGAACGTTTTCAGTAAAAACTTGTCTCTGTCTTCCCCTCTGGGAAACAGAGTCTATGCAGGTAATGGACTGATACATAATGATTTATTGATTCAAAGGCTGATTGAAAGCCCATCTCTACTTAGTTGCAGTTTATATGTCCGTCAATATATAATTTGTAATTTAATTAATTTTTGTAGAAGCCGCTCGACATCCGTAATAATATCTAATAATAAATACCGTACGGCAATATTTGTGTTGTTCACTCGTATCAGCTCTACAATTTAAAATATTATGAGTAGGTACTTAGGTAGGTACACAGTGTCTTTATTTTATTTATATACAACAAAATCGCGTCAAAGGTTGAAAATTTCATAAACTATTCTATTATGCACATCAAACCCTGAGCCCACAAATCTAAAATCCCAAAACCAAAAAAACAAAATATAACAAACATTTTTTCCTTCTTTGTTTATAAAAAAAGGGACGAAATCGGGTGCCAATGTCCTGTGGACCAATTACCCTCGCGTGCGAACCGATGACATAGCTAGAGAACTATTTCTTTTTTCCTTACCTTTTTTCGATTCCTTCGAGGCGAGATTGAAGGCGCCCCGTTCTGTAATTTATCGCCCGCCGGTCAAACTGGGGACAGATTTTTTGTTTTGTTACTTACTCATCCTGACAGAAAATTACTTGTTAACTTCGACATCTTTGGTGTAACGTAATTTGAGGTTTATTTGTAGTTTTTTTATTATTAAGGCGAAGGTTTCGAAAATAGGTAATGAAATTTCGTCGATATAAGTATTTTGGACTTGGCCAATTTTGATACTTACGAAAACATGCTAAGTTAGAGTCTTTTATATCTATATCTATCATATCTTAATCCTTACTATTTTATATTAATTGGTTTTTAATGCGACAGGCATAATCTTTTGCTAGTTGCCAAAAAAGGGAATATCTCGGTAATACAAAGTCTCCTAATAAAGTTCTTCCCCAAGGAGTTCTGGAGACCGTACTCTCAACAGAAATACTACTGTAGTGGTCTTTTGTAACGTGGAGGTAAATTCCTAAGCGTGACAAGCGCTCAATTTTAATGAGAAATTTAGCCGTGCGCTAACTTAACTTAACATAACTTTCGTAAAATATTTCTATTTATCATGAAATATCTTTAGTAGTACACAATTTAAAAAGATTTTCTATTTCCTATATTTGCACAACACTACCCTTAAACAATTTTTTAACACCCACTTTGACAATTAGCGTAAAACAAATCAACAAAAAATCCGTACGAAAACCCAACGCGTGCAGACACGTTTTTTTTTGCGACCACCGGCAAAGAGGAAGCGGTAAACAGCCTATAATTGAGACAATAGCTACCCGGAATCGAGCAAACCGTACGTGCATCGGAAATACTTAAGACATGATTTAAAAAAATATATGGCGCCAAACCTCAAAGACCATAGAGTTAAGTTAGTTTTTTTTTATTACACAATTCGCTCTTTTTAATGATTTTTAAAGTTTTAAAACACTTTTGTTGTGGCTCCATTAGGTATAACTTATACCGCAATTAAAATTTAATTATCATAACTTTTATTAGTTAAATCACCGGCTACTCATTAATTAGTAAATCAAATTAGTACCATAATTTGTATGTTGGGCGATTTTGCACTATACAAAGCTTAAAATCTTTTAATACGCGTAAAAGGTTCACTATTTAATAATATTTTAAGTTTAGTTTTCGTCATTAACCTAGATGCTACTAAGTACTTAATTTCCGATTGAATTTTATTCAATTGCAAATGTAATACCAGGTCAATCAATTTGAAATCCTTATTAATCTTTGTGTAGGAAATAGGATATTGCTTATGAAAATGTACGTAATCGCATTGCGTAGTAAGTAATTATTTACTTTTTGGTTATAGCTTTGAAGGATGCCATTAATTATATTAACTAATATTATTTTACAAAATCAGATAAATTAGGAATATATTATGCAACTGAAGAATTTAGCAGATAAGTTTAAAGATAACATTATAATTTACCTTTTGTAACATTTTAAATTAGGTAAAACCTGTATTTTGCAAGAACAGTCTATTCTTTTTAGCTTCACACAACTAAATAATTTTTGTTTGTGCTCTAAGCGAGTAATCCCGTCTTTGAAAGGATTTAAATAAAAATACACAGTGGTGTAGATGTGTTTTAGTAAATACAGATCTTCATTGCTCATTTAGGGACGCGTTTTTTAGAAACGTATTCCTATCCCATATCATAACACTTTAGGTTACTCATCATCTCAGCCAGAAGACGTCCACTGCTGGACATAGGCCTCCCTAAAGGATTTCCACAACTCTCGATCTTGAGCCGAGCTTGTCCTTTTTTTTGCATAAATATGGATATAAGTAACCAACCAATATTGGTTTAAAACTAACTCAACAAGCTCAGGTAATTAAAACGGGCCAATTAGTTTAATTCTGCATGTTATTTTTATGTAAAACTCATTAAGAAAAGAAGAAAGAAAAGCATTTATTCGAACTTACACAGGATAACACATAGAAGACAAAAATAGACACTTAAAAACACAAAAAATATCAAATACCAATATTTAAGACGGAAATACGAGTGTGATGCCCCAGGCAAGCGTCCATGTCACAATAATTGCAAATCATCAACCATTAAAAACACGGCTTATTTCATTGCATAATTAGAAGGTTGTCTCACCCTTTCTCATGTATTTTTTGTAACAGTAACTATGATTACACAGCGTAAGTTAGTCTACAAAACAACATTGTGTAATCGCGTGATTTGAAGCGTATCATCGCAGTTCAGTTATCGGTAAGATCAGTTTGTTCAGTTTCCGCAAATTTGCGGTTATTACATTTTGTTCAATGGTGGTGGAACGCGGTTGTTTTTTTTTGTTATTTAAATATATTAATCAATAATAATCTTTATACGGGGTTTAGTAACAGATTTTCACCAATAATTATAATAATATTGACAATTAGCACACGGCCTTCAAATCCCAAATTAGGTAGAGCTTGTACTATGGTGACCAGATATTTCTATGAATTTTTATTATAGAAAAGTTAAAAAAAATTACATCTAATAGGTATATGAAAATTATTTATTTGAATAAATATGGATGGATATAAGTAACCAACAAATATTGGTAAAGGTTAAACTCATCAAGCTCAGGTAATTAAAATGAGCAATTTTTATATAAAACTCGGTAAGGAAAGAAGAAATAAAAGCACTTACTATATTATGTCCTGTGTATGTTACACAGGACAATAGATAGAAGACAAGAATAGACACTTAAAAACACAAAAATTATCCTGTGCGATGTAAAAGGAGAAAAGTAATGTGTTCTTTTCTTGTTTACTGCACGTGTAAGGCAACTGTTAGTGCAGTAAGCAGTTCAAATAACTAATATTTTAAACGCGAAAGTTTGTAAGAATGTAGGGATGTATGTTTGTTAGGTACTCTTTCACGCAAAAACTACAGAACGAATTTGGATGAAATTTGTCATAGATTATAGACTTTTTACGCGGGCAGAGCCGCGGGAAACAGCTAGTATATAAATATAGTAAAGTCCCATTTCAAACACGTAGGTACCTAAAATCTTTTTCGTCGAAAGGCTGTCCGCCACGGCCTACCACGGTCGTCTAACCTAGCCCTAAATTCAAACTAAAAAGAACACATAAATCGCAATCTACATCCACCACCAAGCTTTATTATGAACAGTTACTTAACGGCTCTAAACCAAAAACCGATTCCTTACAAAATAAAACTGCCATTACATTTTGTCAAACGTTTAGAAAGTACTAACAAAAACATCGATCACTTTACGAAATGCTGCAAACGTAATAGGGCTTGTAATCGCCATCTTTTCAAGTAAAGATTGCAACCGTTTCCGCTTTAACCTCATTATTTCCACCGCAGTATTTTATGCGGTATTTTTGCATCTATTAGTGGGTATCGATCTGCTTTATTATGGCTTTTTATACAGCCAGTTTGAATAGACAAAGCTTTTTTTTATTTGTGGCAAAAGTTAGAAATTGAGGGGTTTAGTGGCCAGTGTTGGATTGTAGAAAAGAGTTTTGTTTTGGTTAGCTTTATAAACTACGGCTTTGCACGGGTGAAAAATAGAGTTGTAAATTTTGTCGTTGCAATTCGTGTAAGAGTTTTTAAATAGGTTAAGTAGTTTTTTGAGCTTATTTGATATAAACTAACAGACAAACAATTAAATACTTTTTGGAACCAACATTTAGAAAACTTTTGAACATACTTATATATTCCTATATACGTCGGGAAGATCGCTTTAGCAATAAGACAGCGTAGTATAGGAACATACTTTTGTTTATTCAGAGTTTTATAATTACTAAGTATTTAGTGTACAATAAAGACTATTCTCACTATATCCATACTAATATTATAAATGCGAAAGTAACTCTGTTTGTTAATTCGTTAGTAACCTTTTCATGACAAAACGATTGAACGAATCTTGATGAAATTTGATATGAAGATAGATAGTATCCTGCACTAAGAGTTTTTACTGCAATAACCGCTTACCGCACTAAGCAATAAGGCCGCCTATTGTACTTGTATATTTTCTGTACGTATCTAACATAAGTTTTGTAATCTATGGTGTACAATAAAGTAAAGTAAATTATGTATACATCTATCCGACATCCACGCGGTTGGGGCCAATTATTTTTAACCCGTTATGTCCCACGGCAAATCGTACAACGTCCCCGTATGTTGTCGCTGTTCAAAGGTCTCCCCCATGGTCTTCCACACTTCTCTACTAGATCAAATCTGCTCAGTTATTGACTGCCTCGGTGGTCCAGTGGGTGCAGTATGCGCCTGCTGTGCACGAGGTTTTGGGTTCGATTTCCCACACATGGACAAAACTTTGTGTGACCCACAAAGAGTTGTTCTGAGTCTGGGCGTAATTTGTGTCCGTTAATTGTATGTTTGTAAAGTCCCCCGCGACACAGAGCTTGTTCTCTAGTGCGGGAGTTGTCTTTTTTAGGAAAAAAAAATAAAAAGAAGAATATTATGTACATACCTATACAATTACACCCAGACACAGAAAACGAATAAATACATATGTTTTGATAAATATATTCTTCTACTTAAATTTAACCTCACATAAAAAACTAAACACATATTTTACCGATAAAAGTTTAAGCTCTTGTATAATACTTTTATCGATGCCTTAATTTGTACAATCAACAACTTATCCAATCAACAGAAACGAGTTAAAAGATCACATATCTAAGAAACATGGAATGTAATGTTTGTGTAGATAGTAAAGAAATCAAGATATAAAACGAGTATATATCTAATCTCATATGTAATTTATCGACGCAAGCGCAGTTTGAAATAGTAATCAATGATAACTTAGTAACATTGTAAGATTATGTACGGATATAAGTTTCAAAATCAGTGGTGATAAAATCTAGAATTTTAGCGGAAAATACAAGAATATTGAATATGATAATTATAAGAGAGGTAGGGCATCATACTAGAGAGCAATCTCGACTGGAGAAGGACCTCCACCTTATAGAATAAACCCTCTCAGTACTTTGATAGAAGGGAGGAGGCTATAGAAAATAGCAATCCGTGCACTGCTAGGCTTATTATTGCAATACCAGAGGTTTCACTTGCGTGTTGTCGACAATTTTTTTTGCACTATGGCTTTAAAATGGAGTATCCATGGGATAGGAAAACGTTTCCTTCAAAACGCATCCCTAAATGAGCGATGGAGACCTGTATACACACACAGGAATACAACTACACCGCTGTGTGTAGTTATTTGGCTGTGGTGTTCTGTAAGGTGGAGGTCCTTCCCCAGTCGGGCTTGCTCGCTAGTACGGTGCCCTACAGACTCTTTCTCTTTGGCAGATTTAGCAGTTTTGGATGTGCGTTAAGGACAATTGATAGATAGGCCTACGACTTATAGCTGAGAGGTAAAGAATAACAAGCGCCAAATCTAAAACTTTACACGGTGAGCTTTTAAAAGACCTGGGCTTTTCACACACACTTAAATAAGAGCAAACAGTTGCGGGATAAATAATGACAAGTCCGTCTCCAGAGGCGCTGCGAGCAGTGCGCTTGGACTTATTACCTTACTGTTGTATCGAGTTCTCTCCCGTTGCGGCAGGTAAACAATCATAAGGGGACTTATTACAATTTTTCAATTAATCTTCGAATGACTTCTTACTGTTTTATTTTAAATAAATTAAAAAGTATTGTCGATAGGACTTATTACTTTTTACCACGCTCTAGATTACACATTTAGGAATCCAAATCCACGAAAAAAATAATTAAAAAAAAAGTGGACTTATTATTCTTTATCTTTTAGCTACAGTTATTAACTGCGCGTTGATGTCTTTAATACGTTCATCTATTGATGTCTATGACATAATATTTTGCGGCTCGTCCCGGTATCGCACAGGTAGATAAATAACTGGTAAATTGTTTTCAATGGAATATAGCCTATGATATCCGCTAATAATGTAGCTTTCTAATGGTGAAAGAATTTTTAAAATCGGTCAAGTAGTTTTTGAGTTTATTCGTTACATACAAAAATACAAATCTTTTCTTTTTATAATATTAGTCAAGTAGACTAACTGATCCGTGCCCAATTTGTTGAGCGGTAAATATTTTTACTTGTGATGAAGTTATGAGTGCGGTTCGATTAGTTCTGACTGCTATGATTTAATTCCTGACTGCCAAAGGGACCCACGGCCCCGCCCGCGTGTATGTCGGTTATCGCGATAAAAAGTAGCCTATATACTATTAAAGATTATATAATCTATCTCTGTGCCAAATTTCATCCAGATCCGTTCAGTAATTTTCACGTGAAAGAGTTACAAACATACATCCATACATTCTTACAAATTTTCGCGTTTATAATATTATGTAGGATGACAGTCACAAATAAGTTTTTACTCCTGACGTGAAATCCTTCAACTGACAGTTTTTATACTACTAAAGAGGCAAACAAGCATACGGACCTCTTTTTTTTTTAAATAAAAGACAACTCCTACACTAGAGAATAAGCTCTGTGTCGCGGGGGACTTTACAAACATACAATTAACGGACACAAATTACACCCAGACTCAGAACAACTCTTTATATGTTACACAAAGTTTTGTTCTGTGTGGGAATCGAACTCACATGCACAGCAGGCGCATACTGCGGCCACTGGACCACCAAGGCAGTCAATGATCAATCTCTGATGGTAAGCAGTGATCGTAGCAGTAACAGTTAACGAAAAAGAAGTACCTACCCGTACCCGCGGCCAACGGACCGTCAAGGCAACCAATTTATAATAATTCAGCATAATTTGCGCACGAGTTTTGTTTATTTTATTATTTTGTTTTACCCAAACGGGTCAAGGCACACAAAGTGAATGTCGCCATGATGGGGTTAATCGTTCATAATTATTTTATAACTTTATATAAGAAAAAACATTATATAGAATTTGTCGTGAGAAATATCTACTGAAGCGGTTTAGAATTAGGCAGATTGTTCTATTATTATAAATGTTATTATAATTATATGTTAGTGAATTATTTTGTTGTTTAATGTCGAAACTGTATTTTTGTTAAACAATTTTAATCGACGTTTTTCTTAATAAATTGCTGTTTTTGGTGGCAGCAAGTGACCCATATTCTGATGGTAGGTAAGTAGCAAACCCCGTTCATGGATTACGGTACTAGGTATATAGGGACACAGGACAGACACCGCCAAGCTACTGATATCAGGATTAGGATAATAGAATCCTTACTAATATTATAAATGTGAAAGTGTGTGAGTACGGATGTTTGTTACTCTTTCACGCAAAAACTACTGAACGGATCTAAATGAAATTTGGCACAGAGATAGATTATATTCTGAAATAGCATATATTCCGCGGGCAACAACTAGTAATAATAATAAAAGGCAGTATAAATATACTTATATATTTCTAAATACATACTCTTACACATAAATTACACCAGACACAGAGCAAACGATCGTGCTCATCACACAAATATTTGTCCTGGGACAAATATATATAATTCTATTCATATAGGTACATATATTACCTTTATATATGAATAGAAAGATAATTATTAATCGGCATTTAAGGGCATCAGCAGCGAAATCAGCAAACGTAAAATTGACTATTTTTGGCCGTCGGAAAATACGGCGTGAGGCTCTACGAGCCGCGCCGGCGCCCCCAAAAATGTTGCTAAAATAACCCCCTATAAAAAGATTTGCTTTTAGAAAACCTTAGGGTGGATTGCAATGTCCAGGAGATGTACCATGACGTCCTTATAGCGAATTATTTTCGATCTTAATTTGAGCTAGGTAATTAAGTTAACATATTACGATAGTAGACTTTAAACCTTTAAAGCGTGGATTCTTTAAGTCGCAAAAACAGTTGGACTTAACTCGTCTATAGGCTAAGGTAACTGCTTACTATCAAGCTGGCCATATGCTTGTTTGCCTCCTTGGTAATAAAAAGAATTTTTTTAATGTAATTAAATTTATTTATAAGGCTAAAACATTATTTTACAAGAAAACCGTCACTTTAATAATAAAACGACATTTTAAACGGTTTTTAAAAGATGGCGTAGGCGTAAATATGCTATTAATGCTTCGGTTGGTAATAAAATATCAATAAAATACTAAAGATAGCTTGATTAGGCGTATTGAGAAGATCCTCGTTTTACAGCCTGTTTTATTATTCAATTTTAATTGTGACGTGTGTCTCTTTTCGACGAGTACAGAGAGAGAGAGACACACAGAGACAATTCTGCTGTTTTGTGACGTCACATTAAAATAAAAAAAAAATAAAAAAATATGTTTAAGATCCACCATATAGTACATCAATATATTGTTTACTGTAAATTAATTACAAATTTGAGTTATGTAATGGTGGACTGGAGCCTAAACTAGGGAAAACCCTGTATTTCAGGTCTCCAGGACACCCACCCGCGGTTACAACATTCCCGTAACGCTGTAGTATTTGACAGTTTTGCTGTCCCTTTTCCACAAAAAAAGACCTGATGTATTTTTTTGTGTATATGTTTATTTCTCTCAAAGGTTACAATTAATAATAGATATGTACAAAATGAGTATAGCTTAGGTAAGTATGTCAGATTGAAACCTTGTGAGAGCTGGAGTCCGTAGTAGGTTCAAGACCTGGGTGACGTATCTCCAGGCTTTATTCATAAAATAATTGACACCAGGCAGAATACTATTAGAGTGACTTGGAGTAATTTTGTGTTATTCATAACCTTTTTTCCGAGTCTGGTCAATATTTGAGTCCATAAAATGTATATTTGCAATGTCCCACGCAATCTAAGTGTGTTTTCTAGTGCAGCATTTGAAAAAAAATCAGGCATACAGCACTAAGTCCTCTAATGACCCCCGATTAGGAACGAACCTAACACGGTGCCACCTTCCCATTAATTTAATAGCACTATAAACACAGAAACACCATAAAAACCCAATAACATCGATGGCACTCGTCATTGCAATTTTATTTGCCCATCCTCTCAACACTCCTCATCAATGCAATGCTGACAATCTTCTGGGCATATTTTCAGTAGACAGCTGATGCGGGGGAGTTTTATGACAACTTTCGCACTAGGGAACAAGCCCTGTGTTACGGGGGACTTAATTAACGGACACAAAGTACACCTCGACCTGGGACAACCAGTTATCGATCACATTAAGTTTTATCGTATAAAAAGTAACCTACGGGCTATTGTATTACTAATCTATCTCTGTGAAAGATTCCATCCAGATCCATTGAGCCGTATCGGCGAGATTGAATAACAAATATCCATCCATCCATACAATATTAATAAGACTAAGTTGTATAATATAGCATTATTTTTGTTTACTTTTACTTAGGTGGCAAACAAGCATACGGCCCACCTGGCTTTTAATACCAGAGGTTTCACTCGTTTCTTTCAAAACGCTTTCCTAAGTGAGCGCTGCAGACCTCCACTTACCCAAAGAAATACAACTACACCGCTGTGTATAGTTATTTGGCTGTGGTCTTCTGTAAGGTAGAGGTCCTTTCCCAGTCTCGCTTGCATAGATAGATAGATAGATAACTCTTTATTGTACACCATAAAACATTTTTTTTTTACAAACATTTTAAAAAGGTAATGTACAATGGGCGGTCTTATCGCTAAAAGCAATCTCTTACAGGCAACCTTTGGATGAACAGTAAAGATGGGATAATTAAAACGCCAATAGTGGGCAAATACATCTATAAAATACAATACATTATATTATATATATTTATCAATACAAATATTACACAATACATACATATATAATAAGTTTATACATATACCGTACTCAGTATTTTTTATTTTTTATAGAGGAAAATGACTATTGAGTATAGCATAGAGTCTTACTTCTTTTAAAACTACGTTTCATATATAAAGCGAAAATAAACAAATACGCTTCACATTTTATCTCCACACAAAATGTACCACAAAATCATCGATACACTAATACACATATCTAATAGCAGCCTCCCTTCAAAGCCTTTTCGCCCCATTTCCCGCGGGGAGATACGGGTGAAGCGTTATGAAAATTTGACGGGGAAACCAATATGCGATGATATGTTCAGGGGTTTATAACGTATATTATTTTCAGTGTTTTGCATGTGTGAACCTCCCCTTGTAATATGCTTAAGCAGTAGATTTAGTTTTAAACGGTTTGGTGAATATTAAACGATAGTTTACTGTGGTGACTTAAAGCTAAGGTTTATTTGAATGTATTAATATTAATGTAATATTAACGTGTGTTTCTGAATAATAAATATTTATTTTACCTATAACTATTTTTAATAAATATATACTAAAGCGTTTAGTCGAATCATCTCACGTTCTCTTTTGGGCTTCTTTCCTCAGAACTGTGACCTCAATCAGATATTTTATTTATAAGTAAATAAATACCTTTAAATTCAATAACTGGTCGTTTGTAAGTAGTATATGTAGGTTAAGTTACATTATCATATTTTTCGTCTTTATAATATTAGTTTAGATAAATGCCAAATTTGTGTTTTTGTTTGTTACACTTTTACGACTAAATGGTTAAACAGATCGTAATAGAATTGGCAAAAGCTAGTAATATATGAAGCACTTGGAAGACCGAGCTTTGCTCGATATTTTGTTTTTGGACATTAACGTTTTCTAAAAATGAAACTTAGCTAGATCGATTAATAAAGTAAAGTAAGTAAGTATAAAGTAATTAATCGGTTTTTAAAGGGTCGGCAACACGTGAGTGATACCCCTGGTGTTGCAAACGTCCATAGGCTACGGTAACTGCTTACCATCAGGCGGGCCGTATGCTTGTTTGCCACATTGGTAGTATAAAAAAAAAAAAAAAAACGCCATTTATCGCCTACAAAATTGCTTTTTGTCGCATACAAAATTTCATGAAAATCGTTGAAGCCGTTTCCGAGATTTTCCGAGAATTACTTGTTTAAAGGTAGATGAAGGTTAGTTTAATTTTGTTAGTTGACTGCACGATTGGTTCAGTGGCCAGACCGTGGCTTTCATAAGGTCACTAAAAACTCACGTTACACGCTAGATTGACAAAAAATTCAACCCAACGTTAACTTCCATAACACATGTATAAGATAAGTAATCCACAAGTTGATATGTTTTATCGCCAATCCATAACGCGGCTGAGCTATAAAATACGCCATATTTCAAATGTGCAAATATATGTGAAGGCACACTCCCCTCTGAGACATAGAAATAGTACATAAAATATTATATTGCAATATGTGTTACCCTTCAGAAAGATTAGCAGAAACCCGCTACATGTTAAGTGCTATTGCTTCTTATAGAATGTATTTATGGTTTATATACTTTTTTATATTACTATGGTGTCAAAGCAGCGGTGGTGGCTGAGTGGAAAAGTAACAGGCTTGCACGCAAGAGGTGCGAGTTCGATCCCGGATAAATGTACGGCTCGAATGGGGAACCGACTAGGGAAGGACCTCCACCTTACAGAAGACCACAGCCAAATAACTACACACAACAGTATAGTTGTGTTCCTGTGTGTGAGTACAGGTCTCCAGCGCTTATTTAAGGATGCGTTTTCCTATCCCAGAGATACTCCATCTTAAAGTCCTAGTGTATAAATTGGTCGGCAACACGCAAGTGATACCTCTAGTATTGCAAGCATCCATTAGCTACGGTAACTGTTAAACATCAGGTGGGCCGTATGCTTGTTTGCCACCTAAGTAGGTAGTATAAAAAAAAGTTTGAATTCGAGAAATAAAATCCTACTTCCTACTAATATTATAAACGTGAAAGTTTGTAAGTATGGATGAATGGATATTTTACAGCGATAACCGATATACACGCGGGCGGAGCCGCGGGCAACAGCTAGTTCATTCATAAAATTCTATTGATGTATGATGTTCTATTATCAAATTATTTAAGCTGCACATTCAGCCTATATCAGGTTAAAACTATTAATCCAATATCGCGATTTTATTCATTCATTGACATTATGAACAGACAAGTATCGATCTCATTCATTAATGTTCAATATACTCAGTATTACTCATTCTACGTGAACACAGTTCTCGGCGTGAAAATGATGTATTGCAAAAATTGAACGACCAATATTCATTATGAGTCTGACAATCAATCGATGTATCTTCAGGGATTTATGCCTTTTTCATATTACTTTTTTCTATAAATAGGCTGATTGAGTGGAGACCGCAACTTTGCAAACGTACTGATGGATGCCGCGCCATCGGGCTAGGTGGAGAGACGATTTTCGCAAAGTGGCTGACTGTAAGCAGCTGGATATATCCAGCTACATGTTAAGTTAAGCTGGATATATCCAGCTGCATGGGACAACAAAAATAATAATGTAATACGGAATAAGGCAACTGTGAATGGGACAATTGCAAAGTTCAGAAAAATACTGCGAACGTCAACGGACTTAATAAGTAATATTCAGGCGAAAGACCAGTCATATATATCATCACGTAATAATAGCGATTTATTTCCGATCATAAATTTCAAATAATGACAACTACATATAAACCTAAGTAATATTTTAAATTTAGGATTGCAAACAAGCCTATGAAGACGTGTAGTTTTAGCAAATCGGAGGTATTTTGACTAGTAGGTATTCGTATATTACGAATTCCACCAGGTGTGTAATAAAATAATTGATCTAAATTCCCATAGAAGACAATAAACTAGATTACTAGACGATCCGCAATTAGGAGGCCGTGTATTCCCAGTGGGCTGAGCGTCGACAGGCCGGACAAAATTTTAATGAGCGAAATAAGCGAGCGTGCGTGTAATCACATTGTGTGTCCCACGGACGACGTGGGAGTTAGAGGTATTACGTTCAGTGTTTCGAATAGTTACGTGCTAGGAAAAATAGACTGATGCGGCCATTTTAGTTGTTACGTACACTTGTTGCTTCTGGTATTGATAAAGATAATGCGGAGAAGGTTGAATTATCTCGTAATCATATACAAAATTTTACCAGTAATAAAACCAAAAAATTAATACTTCGAATTTACTTTGTTTTACTGCCTCGTTGTTTTAGTGGTCGTTGTATGTATAACCCAATTATTCTAACTGTGCAGTTGAGGCTGTCAAAATCATTAGCTTGAGATGATTGAATTCACCCGCCCACTTCTATTCCTAACTCCCCGCAGGCGCCTGTCCCTGTCAATACGGTCTGCACTGTTCGGTCTAACAAAAGTTTTTTTTTTTTGTCATGAAATTCACATTAGATTGAACATAGGTGTATTTTCACCGCCATGCCTCAGAAAGTACGCCAAGACGTTGGTCTTATGCCTAATTTTTTTTCCGCTCGTATCTTATTGTACTATAAGAATGAAGGAATAAACTTGTGCTCTATAATATCTCCTGCGCAAAAGATATGGTTATTTAGCTTTAAAATATATCGTTTTACCTTTATTGTTCGTATTGTTACGTTGGAGTTTAATCAAATACAATTTTCGCTTCCGTATTAGCGTAACACAAAGTAACTGTTTTTGTTCCATTGTATTAAGCATTAGCAAAAACTGTACTCAATTGCCTACTGATTACAGGATTTCCCATGTTTGATTTAATGGAACCAACGTAATAACTCATGTTTAGGCACGTTATTTTGCCAAAAGATAACAAACAATTTGGATAAATAAATTTCGCCTACGAGAACAGATTTATAAAATAAGTAAATTAAATACCAAATACTTCCATTAATTTGACACTGCTTCGACATTATCTACTGCGCCACAAGCGGGGGGTTTGATTTCCCACATAAAACCAAAAAATGTGTTATCTATGTTCTGAGTCGGGGTGTACTTTATGTCCGTGATTTCAATATTTGTAAAACCCTCCTTGACTTACTTTTCCTAGTGCCTATATTTATAAGGAAATAAACCTATATTGAAAATGATTTTAATTTATAAAAGAGGTAATTTACTAGTCATAGTTAAGACTCAAACACCGCACTAAGACTAAGCTAAAAGCTAGCTTTCTGGTCAAATATAAATAATTATCATAAAATGTGACTGATTAATTTTTCGCAATTTATTGCATCGTTAATGTTGACAATAAAAGGTGTTAAATATTTATTTTACATACTAAATGTATTTTTAACAGCTGCACCATTTTTAATATTTACAGTCTCTTATCTATTTATTTAGGTAGCCGGAGATCGTTGCTCAGCTCGATTTCTACCCAGGACAAATCTTTGGGTAATGAGCCCGATTCTCTGTCACTAAACTGAGATAATATAATTTAATAATGTATTTAGAAATATATACATATGTTAATCAGTTATCTGATTGCTATAGTATAGGCTCTGTCTAGTTAGGAATCAGGATATAGAGATATATATTAATATTGTACTCTTGCAAAATCAAATATAATATAATAGTACTACTTTTCGTATAGTAAAGTATTTTGTTTATTAGTTATTTCTATAAAAGTCATATATATATACATATAATATAGTAAAATCAATTATATTTTCTTTACAACATATCTAAAATAATTTCCTTCTTGTTTCTTATCAAAAGATATCTTTACAAAAGTTTTGTCATCACGGATACAAAGAGCACGTTATAGATAAAAGCTGTCTTTAAAATAAAAAAGAACGACAATATTGTGTTAAATATCTACCACAAAATAACAAAACACAAGTGAAACAAACAAAAGCTATATGTAACGTACAACACGGATTCAAAACAGAATACACGAACACGTACAAATCGAAACAAAACCTATTGCACAGGATAACGATAGAAAACGAACACTAAAAGCACAATGTCATAAAACGAGCCTTTTGTTCAACCGAGTGCAATGTTTGAAAATGCAACCTAAGCCCCGACCCGATTGCATTTCAACCGTTGAATTTTGTATAAGCTCACCGTATCCCCGATTCCCGTTCGCTTGCTAGTAACTAGTGGGAATTGGTATTCGCTTGTTGCGTACAATATGTATGAGATTTTGTCCGTTTATTTTTTCACATCGCACCACTGTCCAGTGTAATTGAAAAATGTTTACTCTCTGCCCCGAAGTATGTTCGGTGCAGATAATTGCATATTTATGATCAGAATGCAAATGGATTTGTAAAAAAGTACCGAATTTTTCGTACTCAAAATCAGGTTTAAGTGGAATTGGGAATTGTTGATTTACATGGAAGTTTGATGTATAGTATACAAATTGTATTATTGTGGCGTACGTTCGATGCCAACCGGTAGTACCAATGTAAATGTAACTTTGTAGAATTTATACGTAATATTCAAATGATTTAAACCCGCTTACGGCGAAGAAACCTTCGTGAGGTAGCTCAAATGATTTACCATCTGCTAACAATGAAGGAATGTTCGTGAGGAATGTCTTAGAAGAAATTCTGTAGGCATGTCGAATCCACAATTCCCTAATGGTGATGCGTGTGTGGATTTTCGCCCAAACTGTTTTAATGACTTGAAGGACGAGAAGAAACCCGTGCCCTGTACATAGCAAAACCCATATTATGTCCCAAAATTCCCCCCGCGCCGCGGCTCGAATGACGGTTATTGCAATTAAAAGTATCCTATGTAGTCCCTCAGGATACCATCCATCTGCTTGCCAAATATTATATAGATTCACTTAGCAGTTTTGTCGTGAAAAAGCAACAGCTAGAGAGATAACAGAGCTACTTTCCCACATAATATGACTAGGGATACTCATATACCGTACATATTTGGATGTATTGTATTCGTAGGCGCGGACAAATGCGACTGCGTAGAGTGATGGAGTAGCTTCGTATAATCCCAGGTGACGTAGAGAGCCAATTAGACGTCAGGCATTCGTCTTCCCGTCCTTACTTTTTCACTTCACTCACTTGGGGGCGGATTTCGTACGAAAATATGAGCGTAAATTTATCCTGTTTAAGTGAAAGCTGTAGGTTATATAGGTGTGCATCTGTTTTGTAAGTCGTGTTATAAAATATGGGTGTATTAGAATAAATTATGTGACAAATTTATGTTATGAATAATTCAGATGTGTTGGAAATTGGTTTTTGAATGCGTCAGCAAAAATACTGGGTTTTGGGGAGAGCGGATATATGTACATATTTTTGATTTGGGTATATTAAAATTACCCTTACATGGTGGATCGATGAGCTTGTAAAAGTCGCGGATAGCCGATGGCTAGGGTCAGGAACCGAATGCTGTGGAGATATTTGGGGGAGACCTATGTCCAGCAATCACGTCAGCAATGGACGTCTTTTGGCTGACGATGATGATTATATTAAAATTACTATAACTATTAACTGTCTCATAAGCCTACAGGTTGTTAAGTGCGACTGCTAATCAGCAGGTAGTTAGGCCTTTGATTCTCGGCTCGAGACCAAAAATTAACATTGAGATTTTCCTTCAAGAAATTTAAAACATATGCCTGTTGTTTGGAAATTTTACATGCCCGTATCTTGACAAGTATGTAAAGAAAAACCACACGTAAAACATCTTATAACTACTCTGTATTATTTATGTAATTGGGATGCAATAAAGAATATTCTCTACTAGCAGCACGTCCCGGCTTTGCACGGGTGGACCGTTATTTATTAATAATAATTTAAAAAATGTAGCCTATGTTACTCGCTGATAATGTAGCTATATAATGGTGAAAGAGTTTTAAAAATCGGCATGGTACGCGTAGTTTTTGAGTTAAATGGTAATTCTGTTTATAATATTAGTTTATAGTATTTCTACCTTGGCTTTCCGCCTGATCTTTCTCCGATTTACCGGCCTATCAGAATTTGAAAATGAATAAAGAGTTCCCGTGCAGATGAGTCTCGGTGGATTAGCCAACGCGCCGTGACCGAAATTCAGTTATTATTATTGTTCAAAACCTCCCACCTAATATTATGATACGTGAAAGATTTTAATTATAAGTATAGGTATATGTTTTTCACATATTTCCGGTTTTCCACCAAAATAATACGTTTTCCAAAACAAAAAAGTTTCAAATTAAATTTTCCGTTTTCCACACAAACTGTTGGGTTTAATAAAGTGATATAAATAAAGGAGCTACCCAACGAGTGGGTAAACCCAAGGGTGGGAAGGGTAATATCATAAAGGGTTAAACCCTAGACGGTTAAACCTTTCAATGGTAATTTGTTTGTTAATTTTTCTCGGCCATTTTCCACTGACGTAATAAGGGTCTACGTTTTATAATTAATGTTCATGATTTTTTATTGTTTAAAATTGTTTTTCTTAATTTTTATGGTGATGAGGATTACGGTTGAAGCTTAAGGGTCTAATTAAAAAGTGATTTAAATACTTGCTTTATTGTTTGTACTTTTTTAAAGAGAGAGAAAGAGTATATTTTATGTAAGTCAAATGTGTAATCTGTGGCACAACTTTTATATTTTTCTGCAGTTACCGTAGCCTGTAGATCTGTACTCACACACAGGAACACAACTACATTGTTGTGTGTAGTTATTTGGCTGTGATCTTTTGTAAGGTGGAGGTCCTTCCCCAGTCAGGCTTACTCGCTAGTATTGTTACCTCTCTTAAAACATTAATTCTTTATTAAACATGTTTTATTTCATTAGCTTAATATTCAGGGTCACTAACTAGATCAATAGACCATCCAAAGACCACTCATACAGTTGTGATTGCTCAGTGAAGGCACAATCTATTGACTAAACGTCAAAAAGGTTCGGGTTTTGCTCTTACGGAATACCGATTTTCAATCTGACAGACAGATTTTGCTCGGTTTTCGCGGTGGCTCGGTTTTTGCTCTTACGGAATACCCCTGCGGGCCCAATTCTAGACTTTATACTGCTACTTAATTCAAACAGAACTGTACGGTTTCAGAGGAATTTCCTACCACATACGATTAGGTTGTGGAATGAGCTCCCCTACCGGCTTTCCCAAGAGACCATAACATGGGGTTCTTCAAGAAAGGTTTTCAAGGGTCGGTAACGCGCGAGTGATACGCCTGGTGTAGCAAGCGTCTATAGGCTACGGTAACTGCTAACCATCAGGCGGGCCATATGCTTGTTCGCCTCCTTGATAGTATCTATACTAATATTATAAAGCTGAAGAGTTTGTTTGGTTGAATAATTTCAGAAAGTACTGGTTCGATAAGATTTTTTTTTGTTGAATAGTGCATTTATCCAGGAAGGCTATAGGCTATATAACATCACGCTATGACCAATAGGAGCGGAGCAGTAGTGAGATATGTTGCAAAATCGGAGAAAATATTCCAAATTACCACGCCGACGAAGTCGCGGGCGACCCCTAGTCAAAAATATATCTACCCGAACTGGAAATCATACCACTCAAATTTAGACACTAGAACAACAAGCCAATCAAAACAAACTCAATCTCACTCACACACACACACACACACACATAAACCTCAACAATACCCATAGGTATACACAGACCACTATAGTAGGTACACAGCGAGAAGGTTCACATGAATCATACCGGGCCTAAACGGATTACAGCCACGGAATCAAGTTACGACCCTTTTCCACCCTAGCGTGATGCGAAACGACGTAACATGTGTTTCACTGTATCTAATCGTTTATATGGTAAAAGTGTGATAAGAATATGTTTCTTTATTTAAAGTTGGGATTTAGAAGCAGAAGAAATCTAGTTAAAATCTTTATTTTTTCATTTACCTATAATATGTGTATGTAATAGAGGTACACACGGCAACGGAGTTAGCTGCATAAGGCTGCTATATAAAGATTCGTTTTTAAGAAAACTATTATATATATTTCTGTGCAATATGGTAACAGTGTACAATCAGACTAACCCTATAGATAAAAATATGTTTTACACAAATTCATACATTGGTTTTCCTAAAACACTTATTTTTATATAGCAGCCCTGTAGAGCTATATGCGTTGCCCACTGTACCTACACTACATCATCATAGGATAATGCCTATGATGATGACTGCTGGACTGAATGTCCAGCAGTGGACTAAAACCAGCTGATTGATCAATTGATAAAAGACGTTGACCTTACATAAGACCACAAGCATATAACTATACAGTGTTATTGTGTTCCGTTGCGTGTGAGTAGAGACCTTTATTTATCACTAGCTGATGCCCGCGGCTCCGCCCGCGTGGATGTCGGTTATCGCTGTAAAAAGCCTATGTGCTATTCCAGACCATAATCTATCTCTGTGCCAAATTTCATCCAGATCCGATTAGTAGTTTTTACGTGAAAGAGTAACATCATTAACACATCCATCCATCCATCCATACTTACAAACTTACGCATTTATAATATTAGTAGGATTAAGGAATGCGTTTTTAAAGAAACCTATAAGAATACCCATCGCAAATAATGCCTCAGGTATTAAAAGCGTCCACAGACTACGGATCACAGATAATATAACACTGTTACGTTAACTGAAGGTAACCATTAGGTATGCCGTATGCTTACTTGTCAACTAAATAGTACAAAAAAAAAATAGTATTAAAAAAAAAAAAAACATGTTCGCAGTGGACTACGCTTAAGCAACGTAGTGAGTTAATTTACTAATGGTAATACTTATTCTCTGTGCATTCAATATTAAGTAATAATACGACGAGCAGACAAAATATTATTTATTTATTTATTTTTATTATGAGTGTGAATGAAAAAGGTTTTGCTGATTTTTTTTGAAAATGGTCACCTATCTATTGACCGACCGCAGCAAGCTTGCTTATCCTAGCAGATCTATCGATTTGCACCGCTAACACTTAGCTACAGGTCCCTCAAGGTGTGAGGTTTGTAAGTATACTCGTACAATATGTATAATATCACATAACTTCCAGACAGACGAGTAAATTTGTGTTAAATCGAAAAGCATTGGCTTGGAAGTCTAACGGATGTATAAGTTGATTGCCGCTTAATCTAAAAAAATAGTAAGAATAAAATAACAAAAAATATTGTAAATTCAAATTTCAAGATAATGAATCCCTACTTCGTGCAGTTGGAAATGAATAATCCGAAAGCTTTACCTTAAAACTTAAATTGCGAGGGGAACAAAAGTCACTAACAATCTTAAACTACGAAGTTATGTATTCCCGAGCAATTGCTACATAATTTGCGGTCACGTGAGGCGGCCATTATGCTTGTCGGGCTGTCGGCCGACCAATGAGAACGCGCTGTTTAATACGATTCTTTATTTGAAAAATAAAAATATGTTTTCTTTTTTATAAGAATAGGGCATTTGTGTTTAGTGGCCAGTAGTTTAGTATCCTCTACTAATAGGTCGCATGTTTCATTATTTAAAATGTAATAGGAAATAACTATTTATAAATTATACAGTTTAATTGCTATGCTAATTGATTACGTCATGATTTTATAAGTAAGAAGTACCTACATAATCATAAAATGTGCTATAAATTGCGTTGTATTATGAAAAGCAGACAGCTATAGCGTGTTATTTCGCAGTAGGTATAATTCGTTTTTTGTTCAACATCCTATGATAGGATCTTCAAATCAAAACTAAACTATTTTTTATATCGTATATCTATGATTATTATTTACGGTCCAGTAAATAGACAGATAAATTATTATAAAATTGTAGAAGTAAATGGTCATAAATACGTTATTATGTTGATTGTAGAATAATATGGACATGACATTGAAAACAATATAGTTATAAACGACATGATCTCATCTCACGGATCATTTAATGCAAATCGATCTATTACGGAAAACGTTGGCTATTACCGACCGCTCGACCAATCACAACGTGCCATTTAAATAGTAATTTATTGAGATTCGAATTTTTAAAACGTGATTACGCCCGCCATCTTGGATGTAATTTTGAAAAGAGAACGTGCAACAGCTACTTTGAAACGATTTGTAACGATTACTGCTTCCTTTTTTAAAAAGTTAAATAACTTGCGGTTTGTGTATGTCTGTCTTTAAGCTCAGTTTCCATGAATGATTATCAACATGTAATTTTAGATTTATTATAGACGGAAAACTTTGATTACTGTGTAATAACAGGGTTCTATAATACATACTTCATAGGAGTATAATAATGAGTAGTATGAGTGCGTTATTTAATGAGATTTTATATTTATTCATGGATATTTTCAGTTTCTCGTACTGTTTTATTGTTCAGTACGATTAAATCGTGATTTCAATTACATAGATAAGATGTAAATGTACGGTTTATACATACCTAATAACCTGATTGTTTTCATTGATATAGAATTACGTAGCAAAATTTGAATAAACCTATTAGCTATGAAGGCGCTTTAACCTATTTCTTCAGATAATGATCTAAGAAAATTGCTTATATAAAATGAATATTGATTATTTTTTTAACCCATTACGTCCCATTGCTTCTTTTTTTAAAGACAACTCCTGTACTAGGAAACACGCCCTGTGTTGCAAGCAGAGTTGGGCAAATTGCAATCAGATTAAGGATTAAAGATTACGATTACATTGTGTAATCTTTACTCATGATTAAGGATTAACGTACTTAATCAAAAATATAATCATACTAGAGATTGAGGATTATTAATCTTTAATCATAATCTGATTACTTTTTTTGATTGATATCAAAATAATAATGTAAAAATAAGCCACCGTTTTATAGTGTAAATCAACTTTCGTCAGTTCTTCTTATCGTTTGGTTATATTATTGGCTAACCTATGGTGACAGAGTTATTTAGATCGCTCATATTTAGGCTTCTGTCGTGATCTAACGACTGTTAACAGCCGGGACTATACGGTCACCCATCTATAGGGTTACCGCGGCCTTGGTTGCTTAACCCGCTGATCGTTTACCGAACAGCGAGTACACCTGGCTCGTCAGTTAAAATAACGTAACGTTCGTAACGGAGTGAAATTGCGTTTATCCCTTTACGCACGGTAGGGTAGGACCACGGTAGGACTGACTGACGGAAGAGCGAGACGCGTAATTCACCATTTCAGCGCGAACGCAGCGATACCCTAGTCCCCGCGGCCTGCACGCACCCCGCATATACCGAGCGGCGCAAAGCCATGTATACCTACGCTCAACGCTAACTCTTCTTAGAGTATTCTGTGGTAATAATAACAATCAGCCTAGTAGGTACTTATCATTGACATGTATTAGTACCTATAGATCGATGGTACTTATAAAATAACATTTTTATTCCATCAATACTTTTCGAGTTTTGCAACCACAAACATAGGTACAGAAAATAGTTCATTAACTTATATTAAATTATGTACCTACCTATAGCGGCATAAACTGCTACTAACATAATAAATTCAAATCTATCAGTCTATAATACAAATCAATCATACTAATATAGCAAAGCTGAAGATTTTGTTTATTTGAACGCGCTAATCTCAGGAACCATCGATATCGGTTCAAATTGTTTTTTTTTTAATGAATAATCTATTGTTGGCAGCGTGATGTTATATGGAGGAACGCTTGTGGCTATATAACAGCACGCTACGACCAATAGGAGCGGAGTATTTATACGAAATTCCACCCGAAACAAGAGTTCGTGAAAAGTGGGAATTATTTTGGTAATCTGAATTACAGATTACTTTAATCAAGATTAATGATTACTCAGTAATCAAGATTAAATGTAATCTTGATTGAATGTAATCTGATTGATATAATAAGGATTACTTTCAATCAAATTACTTAATCTGATTACAAAAGTAATCGATTACGCCCATCTCTGGTTGCAAGGGACTTTCCAAACATACAATCCTCGAACACTAAGTCCACCTAGACTTGGAATAAAACTCCATGGAGCGGTATAGGGGCTTAAGCTTGTTCGCCACTGAAGTAGTATAAGAAAATAAAACCTACAACAACACGGACCGGTATTGGTGGCGAAGCAAACACCTTATCTTACTACAACGCACAATGACATAGGATCAATACTTTTTTTATGTAATCATAAAATTAACATAGAAATAGCGACGCCATTTAAAAAAATATTTCTCAAGGAAGAAGTAATTAATTTATATTCTAAGCTTAGATAAGGTTTTAAATAAAATTATGCACATAATATGGATAGAACCTTGTGTTAATATAGGTATGTATAACGTAAGCGGCGCAAATATGAAAGTCTCGGTGAGACTTACATTCTTGAGCTGATTGGGGTCGAAACTCTAGGACAATGGGGTCCAAGTGACCCAAAAAATTTTAAAAACGTTTTGCAATCCTTTAGTTTAGAAATGTTTTCTTAAAAACGCATTAGAGACCTGTGGGTGCTCATGCACAGGAACATAATAATACATTTCACTGCATAAGTACAACATATGTAGACCTAGTCCTTGGCTCTGTGGGGTAAAGGCCTGGTGATATGTGAAACAGGGTTACACCTACAAGTCTACAACAGACACCAGCTCTTTGCATACTAGAAATCTCTGTCTGTACTAATTCTAAGTAACTAACTATAAGCTACAAAAATCTTTGTAAGGAGAAATAAATTAATTTATTATTATCATTGTCTTGTGGTCTTCTTGTGTATTATAAAAAAAAAAAAAAAAAAACAACTCCCGCACTAGAGAACAAGCTCTGTGTCGCGGGGGACTTTACAAACATACAATTAACGGACACAAGTGAATGGTGGATGACCTTCTACAGGTTCGCATATTATATTAATTTATTACATCCAACACTAACATTTATTTTTATACGGTGCTCTACATCTTTTTAACCTTTGAAGTAACGTTTAAAATTATTTTTTCAGCTTCATTTCCAATCACGAGGCGGATTGGTCACCCGTATCAGAACCGAACGCCTCCAAAACGCAAGAAGCCCCGGACTTCCTTCACAAGACTTCAGATTGCTGAGCTGGAGAAGAGGTTTCACAAACAGAAGTACTTAGCGTCGGCTGAGAGAGCATCTTTAGCAAAAACTTTGAAGATGACTGATGCCCAGGTCAAAACGTGGTTCCAGAATCGAAGGACTAAATGGAGGTGAGTTTTTGAAAATTCTAATTTAAGAAACTATTATAATGCATGCCCGCGGCTCCGCCCGCGTGAATGTCGGTTATCGCTGTAAAAAGTAACCTATGTGTTATTCCAGACCATAATCTATCTCTGTGCCAAATTTCATCCAGGTCCGTTCAGTAGTTTTTACGTGAAAGAGTAACAAACATCCATCCATCCATACTTACAAACTTCTGCGTTACTAATATTAGTAGGATAAGACTGGAAATGTCTGCCGCATGTTAGATGGTCAATGGGTCCTCTCAACGGCAAGCGACATCGTGCTAGACCCAGACAGAGATGGTGGGATTAGTCAGATAATTTTATCGAAGATTAGTCTTAAGCGGCTCTATATAATAATATTTTGGGAGAACCGACACCGCCATCTGATCCCAAACTAAGCAGAACCAGTACTAAGGCAACCAGACAACTGATTAACATTCTATTACAACTATTTCTAAATACATAGAGAGAGGTTTAGGTTTTTTTACAAAGTATAAAAAGTAAATAGAGCACCATACTAGCGAGCCAGCCCGATAGGGGAAGGACTCCACCTTATAGAAGACCACAGCCAAATAACTACACACAGCGGTTTAGTTGTGTTCCGGTGTGTGAGTACAGGTTTCCAGCGCTCATTTAGAGATGCGTTTTGAATGAAACGTTTTCCTATCCCTGGGGTACTCCAACTTAAAATCCTCGTGTACAAAAATGGGTCAGCAATACGCAAGTGATACCTCAGGTATTACAAGCATCCATTAGGCTGCGGTAACCGCTTAACATCAGGCGGGCCGTATGCTTGTTTGCCAACCAAGTAGTATAAAAAATATACCTTAATAAACACTGGAGACTTCTACTCACGTACAGGAATCTTGTGTGGTTAAATTTAATGTCGTATAAAAAGGGAAGACTTTTTCGGATGAAAAGGGAATATTATTAAAATAAAAACGAAAATCGGATGAGTAGGGCATAAAAATGCGGATGAATGGGGAAGTCACGTTATGCGGATGAGTGGGGCATAAACCAACACAACTACACCTGTGTGTGTGTAGTTATCTTCTGTACGGAGGTTTTATTGATATTCGTTTTGTACCTACAATTAATTCAAACATTTTATCTACTTGTAAAACGATTGTAACATATTTTATTTACCTATAAGTGACAATGGCGTCAACATTCTTACCGTTGTAGTTTAGATAACTAAAGTCCACTCAACAACCAATATCACTTGACCTGTCTCACTATACGTTATGTTACTATTTAGAGTTCTTGTTTTACTGTTGAGTCCTTAATAGTATAGGATAGTAAAATTGTAAGTATAGAAGCCGTTTAAAGATAAGTATTTGTTTTAATTACTACTCGTAAAAATTTAAAAGGAGCGTGGAATATGGTATTTTATCCTCAACGTCACAAACTCATAAACTTTACCTATTTATTTATTATTTATATTATTGGCCAGCCCCGACTTCGTCCCGGTTAAACTATTTTCAGCGCAACTTTTTTTTTTACATAAGAATCTTCTCCTGACAATAACAAACAACGAAAAAAGAATTACTGAAATCGATTCAGCCGTTCACGCGTGATGCCGTGACCAAGGGAAATAGGGATTCATTTTTATATATAAAAAGATTTATTTAGGACAACCAAGAAGGTATACACCATACAGTTCCTTAGGACTAGTACTTATATCTAGTGTTTGGTGCTACATTACTTAAAGGTCGCCACGGCATGTACTTAGTTAAAAGCTATAGATTATAACCGGGTAGGTTGTATATTTCCTGAAATTATGTATGGAAAACAGATTTAGGTTTTGTAATGCAGAAGTTAATACATCAATTAATTTATTTAAAAAATATAGTATAGTTTTAATTATAATGATGATAATAGACCTAAGCACAATACCTACTTCTAGCTTATCTAAAAGTATATATTATTATAAGGTACCTTATAATATTATACTTAAACGACATCGTTAAATAACTAATGATCAGGATTAACCGGTAGCCATTTGTATTCTATAACTGAAAAGAAATTAGTTCAACTAACAAGTTTCAAACGATTATTTTAATCAAATTACATGCAATAAATATGTAAAGAGGTAATATAGGCCTAATAAATTGTATTGAAAACAGCTATTAACATAAATTAATTAGAATCGTTCAATCAGTACGTACACGTGTTTTCTAAGTGGTTTATAAACTTGCAACACCATACATTTTAATTTATTACAACATTAGCTTGACCATAAATATTAATGTCGTTTTCAACCATAGATAAAAAAAACCTAGTCTCTTGCTTATGATTTCTAAATATTATGATTTTAATCATTTATTTACACGATTAATGCGTAGTTAGGTAATCTAGATATTTGTATAATTTTGTATAGTTATTAAAAAATAAAACAGTTTTTAATTAAGCGATGCCTAGCCTTGCCTGCATAATTTTCCATTGGATTAATTAGGTATATTAAAATTTTCGTACTGAAATAATAGGGTAGGTACCTATTAGCACAGATTATTAGCGAAATATCTGATAGGTTGAGAGGTAGACTACTTTTTCAGACAGAATCAGCATTGCCAATCATCGTGGCAATGCCTTTTGGGCCCGTTACCAGTTGACCATGAAGCTAAAAAATATTTTGACGTTATAACCAATTCTAACAATTTATTTATTTATTTAAAACTTATTATAGGTACACAATAAATGATGTATAAAAGCAGACTTAATGCCAGAGGCATTCTCTAATAGTCAATCCAAAGTGGTGCAGAGATATTACTGAATTAATTTTTAAAGAGAATAAAAAGTAAAAACGACAATAATTATAAAATATGATGCTAATATTTAGCTATATTAGGTACATATTATATAAAGTAAATTTAAATAACAAAAATGTCTGAAAGAATAGTAGAGTCGTCGTCGGAAGGTCATGAATCAGGGAAGTCGTGATGAGTGTAAGGATTTTATGCACTACTTAGGCACGTACGTCGTACAATGGGTTAGTGCTGATTCACCCCGTTCTTGTTTCTGTATCTGTTTTATAATTGCGTTTTATCAAATAAAATCAAGGTACAGTCAAAGAAAAAAGTACTGGTTATATTTTCGTATGTTTATTTCAAATTATCCACAATCAAATTAATCACAGATTTTGTTAGTAAAAAAAGTCAAGCCAAATGTAAGAACTAGTGTAAAAAAGTGTGAGTTGTGCTTGACTGTACTTATTTTTGAATTTCGGGGGCAATCGAGAATTAATGTATGTGAGTAGTTATACAATATCGTTTTAATAACTTTTGGGGGGAAACAAGAACGGGGGGAATCAGCACTGACCCCGTACAGTACACAATAAAATATGAAACTATTCAGCCGTGACATTGTTCCTACCGCAGACAAACATTCATCATACCTATATACCTACATAGTACCTACTTGACCACAATATATATTTTAAATCTATGATCCGTGTTTGACCACAACACGTCGTCGATTTGATTCAAATGTAACCTCAGACTTAAGTGTTATAGACGATCTGGACACTACTAAAGTTACGTGAAAAAAAAACAAGACCTTTAAATTGTTACATAATGTAGAGTGAGACAGGTCAAGTGATATTGGTTGTTGAACTTTGGTGTATACTTTTTTTGACAGCACAGCAATATGAGCGTTATATGATAAAATTTAAATTGGTAAAAACGCCCTCAACGTCGTCGTATGTAGTATGCATTTCTGTTTAAAAACTGAAGTAACAATTATAAAAGGCGTTGTTCCGCGAAGAAAGTGTGACCAGTACGCTCATCTATGTGTAAATTTTTTTTCGCGCGATCGAAATACAGACCAATTTAGACAATCACAAAAAATACATGATAATTTTTCGACTAGTAACATTAAGAAGAAAGAGGGGTAGAGTACCATACTAGCGAGCAAGCCCGTCTGGGGAAGGACCTCCACCTTACAGAAGACCACAGCCAAATAACTACACACAGCGGTGTATTTGTGTTTCTATGTGTGAGTACAGGTCTCCAGCGCTGGGTACTACTACTGATTAGGTACATCAGGCAAGCGCTCAGTGAGTCTAAATATATTGTAAATATTGGCCGAGAGAACTAAACTTTACCTCGTAACCTACCTTCGTCAAACGTGTTTTAATCGGCCCCTAAGTCCAAGTTTGACCCAGTATTCAAATATACAGAGAGCCTTACAATAAATCCAATGTGGTTTATCGTAATCTTTTAAATGAGTATTTTATTTCAAATGTCCGTTCGGAAATACGGTAAAGTGTGGCTGTACCCAAAATTCCTTTGCCCGGTTAACATCATATTGATGTGTTGGTATTTTAAAACGATGTCGTATCTTTGGTGTTCCAAATATTTACGAGGTTGTCTTACCTCAAACTAAAAATACTGAGTTCGAATTTCAAAAATTTGTTCCACTGTTCTATTTCAAATTGTGTCATGCTTTTATAAATTTGATATTAGAATAAGTAGATACATACCTGTTTTATTTCTACAAATAATAGTATAGATGAGGTAGATCATTATATTGTACCTGCTAGGGAAAGTCGTGGTTTTTTTTGATAACCGAGTTATGAGTTTCTGTCAACATTTGTCATGTTTGTTATATAGATAAATATACGTCGTGTAAGTTTGGCCTGTATGTTATCAAAATAAATGAAGATTAATGGGGAGGGCTGTAATATTAAAATTGAAAATCTTGTTTTATTAAAAGCATGCCTATTTTTATCTAACAATGACATAATAATATATCCGAAAACAGCAGACAATTAAAAAAAGGCTTTTACTTACCCAGTCACAAACATTAACCAGTAAATTAATCAATTGAAACTCAAATCCTATCAACATTACGTTCTAGACGTCGCCCCTCGTTAGTAGATAACCCGACTTTTAATAATACACAAGAGAACAAAAACAAGAAGCTGTAGATAAGCACCCATTAACATGGCCGGTTAATACAAAGAGACGCGGGCTAAATCGACCGAATCCGAATGCTAATGTCTTTTGTACGCGGACACATTTTAAAATAGGAATAGGCTGTTCGTTATGTTGGCACCTGGGAGAATATGGCGGGCTCTGGAATTTTCATTTTTTTGCTTTATACATACACTACGGTGAAAAACTATCTAGCAGTTCCCATAGGATATGGACGCTTGAACTGCTTGCAGAATCACTCGCATGTTACCAATCCATTCTTTGTACATCAGTGTTTGTGATGGGTTAGCCCTGGGATAGGAAGTCTAGCACTAAAGACCTGCACTGACCTCACACACTACTGTGGTCTTCTTTAAAGTGGAAGTCCTTCCCCAGTTCAGCTTGTTTGCCTGTATGATGTCATTACCTCTTCTTTAGTATTTTATCTGCAAAATTTAAGCTCAATTCACCCAAGCAAATTGCATTCTTTCGTTCGTAAAGTATTTTTACGTTGTCAATATCTAACTCTCCGAGAAAACCAATGAAAACCTGGCAAGTTTTATACCTAAATAGGTAGCTAACCTGTTTAGGTATAAAACTTGCCAGGTAGTATATTTTGAATGATTTCGTTATTACTTGACATACTCTAACAAAACTAAACTAATTATGATATTAAATTCATTCGATCATTGTATACGTTCTATCAAAGTCTTATCCTTTTTTTAATTCAAACAAAGAACACAAAGCCACCAACTTAACAATACGTTCAAACACCACAATCGTTACTGATTACAAAGGCGAAATAAAATCCAATATCAGACAGTAGATCACGAACATCGCCCGTGAGTGCCTGGCCAATCGCCTTTTGTATTTTTATTTGTTTTTATTTTAATAAAATCAGTGGCATGGCGCCGTGCGTATCGAGCAAGCGTTATCAGTTTTGAACACAAACACCGCTTGTCCATTAGAACGTAATCGCTTGTGATGCCACCAACACACGACTTTGGAACGCACCTCTTGCATTGTCTCGCAGTTTTGAATTTGGAATCCTTGTTCTAAAAAAGGATTATTGTGTCTCTAGCGAATAGCACACATTACAACAATACAATTGACTTTCAAATTAATGTACACATAGGTACGTACAATATTACTGTCAATACTTATTGGCAATTATATATTATCTATAAGTTTGCTTTTAATTTGGAATAGAATAGAGATTGAATGCAAACAGCCAATACTTATTATGTTTCAAAAAGGTTATCTTTTTCTATTGATAACGCCGTTTTAACGAAGAAGGTGGGTGTTTAAGATTCTTGGTTTTCATTACCTACTAACTTTTCTAATTTTCTAAGCAGAGTTCTTAGGTCGTTACCTTTTCATGACATAAAATCAAACTTTCCTAGACAGATTTGTTGCTTAATCGTGTAAAGATGTCCTTCAAAATCAACCAAAAAATTATTCAAAATATTCTTATAACAGATACATAGATAAAAATAATGAAGTGGCATTTTATCTATGACAAATGAGTTTGTATTATCAATGTTTTCAACGAAGGAGGCTGACCACTAAAATATTGAGCTACCGTAGTACATCACTATAATTAATTTTAAAGTGACGTTTAATGTGTCATAAAAACTTCAATATTATTTATCTCAGTTCAATATTGATTTATTAGGTAAAGGCACAGTTTTACAGTGTGAAGCTGTTAACAAATAATAAAAAGCCAAATGTATAATTTATAGACATACTTGTTAGGTACATTTTTTCTATACTATCACACGGTGAGAAACAAGCCCGCCTGATGGTAAGACATATTGTAACCTATGAACTCCTTTTCTATGACTCTAAGACTCCTATTTCCTTTAAATTGAGCACTGTAGACCTATACTCACGCACAGAATCACAACTGGGTAGATTCTGTGCGTGAGTATAGATACTATGTGAAGCGAATGAAGCCCGCCTTTAATGACAGATTGTAAGTCAATACTAAATAAAACGAAGGCATAAAATATATGTAATAAATAAGATACAAATCGAATACTCCATGTAATACAGAAAACCTTTCTACTATAATAATAATTCTTCATAATACCTTCAATACTCAACCAATTTTAAATGTATGCAATCGTTCGTACATACGTCGTAATCAGCGATATTATCTGTCAACAATGAAAACAATACATGAATGAAACACAATAAATTACACCCAACAGCTCATGTAAGTAATAGTTTAAATTCATTCGTTCATTCATTCACCATAAACAATGGCTTCGTGCATTATGATCTGTGCCTTCATTGATTATCTGTGTACACAGATAAGGACGTGACAAAGTAATAAATTAAATTATCGATATTATTGTTAGCCGATTTCTATTTTCAAAATTAATTGTAACGGAATCTATATGTAATTCGTGTAGGTTTTCTGTTCCATGAATAATGTATTTATTTGAATCATTATTTTATTATAGAATACGACTGTTAGTTTATAATAGGTATGTCATTTGTCATCCTTTGAACAAGTTTTAAAGACTTAGAAAGTGCATATATTAATTTAAAAACATCTTTAGCATTTTTAAATGGTGCTTAACTAACACTCTGCATGATAAATTAAAAAAAACTGCGATTAATTGAGCAACATATTGATTATTCGTTGTCGAACAAGATTTTCAAGTGGTAGATACCTAAATAAATAATAAGTAATTATTCTTGCTGATAATGTAGCGGCAAAAAGTGTCTTGTAGCTGAGTAATAAGTAATAAACGAATCGACAGATCTGCAAGATTAAATAAGCGCAACGCCAACATATCCATACCTCTGTTGAGAACGGAGATCCAGCTAAAGTTTGGAAGTTTCTTAGATCTATGGGAGTTGGCAAATCAAGACATGACTCATTTCCTAATAATTTTAACATTAATGCACTTAACGCACATTTCGCTTCTTCGTCTAATTTTAATGGGCCCGATAAAACTAACACTTTGCAATATCTTTCAGAAATTCCAACTCCCAAATATTCATCATTCGTTTTCGAGCAATTGTCCGCTTGTGATGTTAAAAAGAGTATATTTGCAATATCATCTAATGCAGTTGGTGAGGACTGTATCAGCCGGAACATGATAATTCCTATCCTAGATGAAATCCTTCCTATCCTGTGTCACATTTTAAACCAATCCCTTTCTAATAGTGTCTTTCCATCTTCATGGAAGGATGCTCTAATAATTCCTCTTCCGAAAAAGTCCAAACCTTCTTCCTTCTCTGATTACCGTCCTATTTCTATTCTACCATTCCTTTCTAAAATCCTAGAACGCCTTATACATTCCCAACTTAGTACTTTCCTGTGCAAAAACGCTCTCCTAAACCCCTACCAATCCGGTTTCCGTCCTGGGCACAGTACAGTTACGGCTTTAGTTAATATCACAGATGATATACGGCAAGGTATGGATGATGGAAAAGTCACACTTCTATGTTTACTTGATTTCAGCAATGCTTTTAACACAATAGACTTCCACATCCTGCTTAGCATTTTGCGCTCTATTAACATATCTCCAACGGCTATTGACTGGTTTCATAGTTACCTGTTTGGTCGCAGACAGCGTATACGCATTGAAGAATCATATTCCTCATGGTGTAATACGTCTGCCGGTGTACCACAGGGTGGCGTTTTATCTCCATTACTTTTCGCAATTTTTATTAATACTATCTCTAAAAATATACTTTCATCCTACCACCTTTACGCAGATGATTTGCAAATATATGCACAGGCGCCTATAAATAATCTGTCGGAGGCCTTTTCTGCCATAAGCACGGATCTGGCACAAATTTGCGACTGGAGCAAAAGTCATGGGCTAGTTGTTAATCCTTCCAAAACACAGGTTATAGTTATTGGAAGTTCGAGAACGCTTTCAAAAATTGACAGGTCACAATTGCCTCTAATTTATTTTGGTGGTAATTTATTAACAATTTGTGACCACGTAAAAAACTTAGGTATTCACTTAGACAGAACTATGTCATGGGAATTCCAAATAAAAGAATGCAGTCGTAAACTGTATGCATCTGCGGGGTCATTACGTAGGATCAGGAACTTCCTTCCGACTGCCACTAAGATTACGCTTGCACAATCTCTCTTACTTCCAATTCTCGACTATGCCGATGTCAGCTATCTTGACCTTACAGAGGAGCAATTTGACAAACTTGAGCGTCTCCAAAATTTTTGTATAAGATTTATATTTGGCTTACGCAAATATGATCACGTTTCTGAATTTCGCAACAAACTCAAGTGGCTTCCAATTCGTCTTCGCAGGAATACTCATATTCTCACATTACTATATAATGTTTTGTTTAATCCCACTGCTCCTAATTACCTCAAAGAACGCTTCAAGTTCCTAAATGACACACATTCGAGGTTCTTGCGGTCTTCTGAAAATTTGAGACTACAGATGCCAACTCATACCACAAATTTCTATGACAAATCTTTTTCTGCCCAAGCCGTACGCTTGTGGAATAAGTTGCCCTTAGAAATAAGAAAAGCGCAATCCATTAATATTTTCAAAAATATGTTGAGAGACCACTATCTTAAAGCATGAGCATCACCTCCTTAAGCATGACTCTTATTATGTGAATATGTATTATTATGTATTTATATGTGTATGTATTTTATTATAATACGATATATGTATGTATGTATACTATTACAATGACACATTGTATAGGATTTTTCTTTTTAAGTATGAGTAACAGTAGCTACACCATCACATATTTTAAATGTTCTGGTCATTCCTGTCCATCCTAAGGTTGCCTGGAAGAAATCGCGCTCAGCGATAAGGCCGCCCATTGTACTTTATTTTCTGTATGTATCTAACATAAGTTTTTGTTATATCATGGTGTACAATAAAGAATTATCTATCTATCTATCTATCTAAGCTTGCCGCGGTCAGTCAGTAGATGAGTGACCATTTCGGACGATTATCTTTCAAAACTCAACGAGATCCACTTTGTGCCTCGGAAAGCAAGTTAAACCGTTGGTCCGACGCGTGACGTCTGCCTATTTCAGGTCGGTGTACGTCCCATTGAACTATGAGAGTGAAGGAAGAATAAAACACTATAATTTGTTCTGCAAATATGGCTTATCCACTTTGAGATTGGCCACCGGGGCCGAAATCAGTCTAAAAAAAAGATTATAAGCCTATGCTTAGCAGTAGAATACATTTACAAAGACCACTTTATAAATAAAATCAAATCAATAAAACTAATTTCTAATCTAATAATACAAAAACAATTACTTGTCAAATAACAATCAAACGCTCATAAATTACAACAGAACCAATATATTCTGGCGTACACCCAATCAATTCGTTCCCTAACCAACCAAATTGGTATAACAAAGGTTAGAGAGAGGCAGTTAAATGGACTTACTATACATATACTATGTACAAAACATCAAGCAGGCGGTAACATGGGGTAGCTGGGGAGATAAATATTGTATGAGGAACACAACTCGGCAGTTTGAGGCATCAATTATTAACTGCGGTGGAAAAGAAGTACATTCTACTTTTTACATGTATTGTTTTTACACCCGTTTGTTCAGTTTATTGCCTATTTTTGTGACTTTTACGTTCCTTTTAACGTTATTTTTATGCGTATCTCGTCTTAGATAAACGTAGCCTACTAGTTAATAATATAATAATAGCAACCAATATATATGTCCCACTCTCATCTATTTTATCAATAGAACTGAGAGGTTTTAGGCCTTTATCCTTTATATCTTTCAGACTTGCCTGAATTTCTTTAGGAAAAGTGGGTTTTCTTAAGGTACTATTTTGAACCGAGCTGCCAACAGCAACTGCCGACAGCACGTGCAGCACCAGCACGACTGTTTTGTATGTATTTATATGAAATGGTTTCCGAATATTGCGGCAGCAGCACGAGCAGCCGGTCCCGGCCGCACGTACAGCAATTCATAGAAAAACATACAAACTAGTCGTGCTGTTGCAGCCAACTATATACAGCTGTTGCCCGTGCTGTCAGCGGTTGTGTTAGCAGAAAGTTCTTATTTCAGTACCTACGTATAAATTTCATAAAATAAAATTCACTTTTTTGATCAGGATCCAATTCACACCTAAAGTATCGGTTATTTTGCCAGTCAGGTTCTACCGCTTCTTACTACTACCTATTACTAATCTTATTAGTTATTTTACAATTAATGATACAGTGTATGTTATAAATATTCATGTATGCTTTTAGTTGATTCTCTGTTTTCAAATGTGCGGCTTTTTAAAAGATAACTGAGTTAATTTTTATCTACTACAAATGTAATATGCAATGTTATTTAATGAATATGGATGTAGGTTTTATGGGAAAAGGTATTTTTGTTAATTAATTATCTTGTGTTCACGTTTGTTATCATATTTTATATCTTTATCTACTTAGTATGTTTTATGTTTAATCGATTCAACTATTCGAGAAAATCGACTAAAAATAAATAAAATTAAATGTTACTTATTATTGTATCGAAACGATCGCAGCCAATTTCCACAAACTATTTACACATTCTAAAGGTCGATAGACATTTCCCTGGAATCGTGTTCGACTATCGCCGATCAACAAATCGAATTGGAATTGTAGCACGATCTCACACATAATGTTACCCACGTACAACATGGCCGCCTGAGGCGTCTCGTTTCCTTTATTTATTTACCCACCCTGTTTCATTTTCTTCCTGTAATTCTTTTCCCTTGTATAAGTGAATATTAAAACTCCCCGAATTAGGGTGTTAGATCTTATTGCGCAAAACTAATTCTTATGCCCGCCACAAACAGCTGAAATCCGTTTGTTGTTGTTTTTTTGCGATTTAATTTCGCGTATATATTATTTGCAGAGAATAATGAGGTGTATTTTTCATGGAATAGAGCTGTAAATTGCTTGCTTTTCTTAACATTTGAGTGTTCTGGAGCTGTGTCGGTTGTCTCCGGTATAATTGTTGCTTGTACTCTGTCTCCTTAAGAATTAGGAAACAAATCCGTTTGCCGATTGATCCGAGGGCTGTAAGATAGGGAGTGATATGTTTCTTAGACGGTGGCAGTTAATTTTTATTGCACGTCGTTTTTCCTTCACGTAAGAATCCTTAAGGGACATCGAATAGTGCTGTCAAATGCAAATCGATTGGCGACTTGTTTGCTAGTGCATAATTGAATATCGAGTCGGTACGTGGTTACGTAAGTACGTACCTATGTATGCATTTACGAGTTGTTATCCATACTAGTGTGGTCTAAGCGTTGAAAGCAGTTATCGATATGCTTGTCAAGCTTGGTAATCGTATTGATATCCTTCTTTATAACAATTAATTGTATAATGAAGAAAATCTAAACGCTATTTACTTAGAGACTTAGGTAGAAATTTTTATTTAAGTGTAGATAAGTATTTAGGGTACCATACTTGAGAGCAAGCTATACTGGGTAAGGACCGCCATCTTACCACAACAGGCTACAGTGGTAATGAGTACATGTCTCTAATGCTCATTTAGGGATACGCTTTCAAATTGTTACCCAGAACACAAAATCCTAATATTAAAAGGTTTTTAAGTTGGCAAAAAACGAGTGATACCCTACAAAGTACGACCTGACTCACACATTAAGAGAGGTAGGGCACCATACTAGCGAGCAAGCCCGACTGGGGAAGGACCTCCACCTTACAGAAGACCACAGCCAAATGACTACACACAGCGGTGTAGTTGTGTTCCTGTGTGTGAGTACAGGTCTCCAGCGCTCATTTAGGAATGCGTTTTGAAAGATACGTATTCCTATCCCAGGGTTACTTCCATCTTAAAGCCCTGGTGTAAAAAAATGGGTTGGCAACACGCAAGTGATACCTCTGGTAATGCAAGCGTCTATAGGCTACGGATACTGCTTAACATCAGGTGGGCCGTATGCTTGTTTGCCACCCAAGTAGTATAAAAAAAAAAAAAAAAACATTGAAACTATCTTTTTATTCTCTGTTCTGTGGTGACAACCATTAAAAATTGTCAATCACACAAATTTACGTTCCGTATTGTGAGCATTGTGATAGAACCCAAAACACGCAGCGTAGTGGTAACTGGCAAGGTAGCCAAATAAGCCACTGAACCACCCGTGCCGTCAATCTATTATGCAAAGCGTTTTTACGAGAAAACATCTTGAAGTTTTAAAACATTCGGGATTTATTTGACTGTTTTGATAACTGCTGAGGGGAGAGCTGTAAACTTTTATCGTTAGAACATTTTTATTAGCACGATGTGATGTTTGACGGTTTTAGCATTCTTTTAAGGGCTATTTTTAGATTTGGATATAAGGTAAAACTTACATTATTTACTACGGCGGTAGACAAATTCGAATTCAGGAGTAGGAGCTTGGATTTAAAGTTATTTACTAATCTTTTTCTTTTAAAACATAACACTTTAAAATTAATATCTACTAAAACATGAAAAGAATGGAAACGACTAAAGTTTTTACCGAATATCCGTTACAGAGGCTAACCTCAACAAAGATATCTGATCTGCGACATATTGTAGGTACTGCAGAAGTGTGTGCGCAAATACAGGTACAATGGAGATCAGGCGTAAAACTAATGAATTTCATTGGTACTTTCCATTTTCATCAATTTTTTGCCCCGACGACCACAGAGTAGTAAATAAGTAATAAGTGTGAAAAATATATACGCACCTATAAGTACAGACAAATTGAGAGCCTCTTTTTTTTCGCAAATAGTTAAAAAGAGGTGTCAAATCTACTAAATTAACTGCAAAATTTCAGAGCCTTTAAACAGATAATGAGACATAATTTTGCGAGAATAAAAAAGCAGGAAGCTGTAGAGAGTTGCCCAAAGTAATTAATAAAGCAGATCTTAATTAGGCAGCATAAATTTGTTAGAAGCAACCGCGGACTCAGCTAACAAGGATAAAGAATAGAATAGAATTACTAGATGAGTTCCGGAGGTAAAAGAAATAAGTATAAGGTGTAAAAACTGAAAGTGTATAATTTAAATAACAAATTTGTCTTTTTAATCAAAAAGAAAAATAATGATTTTGACTTGTCCTATTAATTTTTACAACACCATCTAATGTACACTACATTAGATGGTGCTGTATCATCTAAGTCATTGATAACTCATCAAAATTTTACGTTTTACAGCTTTTATCAATGATATTATTTCAGATTTTTTTCGTCAATAACAATTTACGCTCGCTCGCGGCTATATATGTATATACTAGCTGTTGCCCGCGGCTCCGCCCGCGTGGATGTCGGTTATCGCTGCAAAAAGTAGCGTATGTGTTAACCACACCATAATCTATCTCTGTGCCAAATATCATCCGATCTGGGTGAAATTTGGCGTTCAGTAGTTTTTACGTGAAAGAGTAACAAACATCCATCAATCCATCCATTCATCCATCCATCTATCCATCCATTCTCACAAACGTTCACATTTATAATATTAGAACTAATATTATATTTCAATTCAGTTCACAAGACAACTGTTTATATAATTTAAAACAAAAATATACATAGATTCTAAAACTTATTACATATAACATCTCGACCGCCACGACACGTAAAATACTTCTTATTTAAACAAGGTTGAAACAGAGCGCTAACTTCATTATACACAGCGACTCGGCTTGTGTCTTTGGCATTTCTGAAGTTCATGAGCGGCCATTCAGAAAGAAGAACGGCCATTCCAGAAGAAAGGTAGGGCACTATACTAGCGAACAATTCCAACTGGAAAGACCTTCACCCGCCAGCGCTCAGGGATGCGTCTAAAAAAACGTTTTCCTATCCCAGGGATACTTGATCTTAAAGCCATGGTGTAAGATAATATAAGTTACCTACGTAAATATAAATTAAGTAATAGGTTTTGATCATATAATATTTTAAACCCTCGTATATTTTTTGTGAACCAGAAAGCAGCCACATCAGCTGCTCTCTGGTTCGGCTGCGAACTTCCCCACGTGGCACTGGCAGACGCCCTGGATGTAATCAGGTGCGGAACTTTAGTTAACATACATAACATTAAAGCCTCTTTCTATGGGTAAGCAGGTTTCGTAGCTATGATACGAGTACGTCGAAAAGCAATTATATCAGACACAATTCCAGGAATCAGACTGTTACTTAGCATTTTCCATCCCAATAGTACCTGGTCTGACTCGGAGATCGAATCCAGAAACAAAACTATATACTTTGTGTAATTATGGAGAGAACCTTTTACGAAGAAGGTGGAGGTTTTTTGCCAGTCCTTGCCGACCTCTGTTCTAATATCTACTGCTGTTAAATACTCTTTAAGTGTAAGGGTCCTTTAAGTAACAACCATTTACCAAAAGGACCCTTGCACTAACAGAGACCGTTCCATGACATCTGTATAGCGATATTTTTGAGATAAATAGAAAGAAATCAAGACGCCATGATATAGTTCTCCTAGTCTTTATGTAAAATTCAAAAGATGTCAATTTAATTACGTAGGTTTATCTTAAGTTTCCAAAGATAGAATATGCATCGCTGTAAGGTCGTCACAAAAGTGCCACATCTAGTAATTCTTTCAATTTGAGCCCACGCGACTTATAAAATAATCAGCCTGAAAATACTAATTGCCACCCTCCACGTTTGGCTTATTTAAGAGAAGTTTAATTGTTCCCCACTTTATCTAATTATAAAGACGCGGACTCAACTCGAAGCGTAGTGTTGGGATATATCGATAAGTTTTATATCGACATCTTTCAGTACTCGATACTTTACTTTGAATTATGCATTGAAATTTAAATTTTCTTAAATATTTTTAACAATAGTGAAATAACGACTTGAATTAAACAATCTTAACATGCCTACTTACTGAATTATAAAGTGGTTGTTGTGTATACGTATTTGGTCTCACAGCTATATGTCTCACAATATATGTTTACTCTATAAATGGAAATTATAATATGTATCTAATTATTTTATATAGTTACGGCTACATTACATATTTATATAGCAAGATTAACAGCATTTTCTTACCTTGCAACGATTGTTTACGGAGCTACTTCTGCCAACAAAGTGTCATTCGTTTGGTAAAAGGTTTGGAATGTGATTTTTTTTGTAAAACATCAAAATAAATATTTTTTCATTCTTTCCATAATTTTATTAAAGGCGTAAATCAAAATAGCTTTAAGTATTAAGACGATGACAATGTTCATTATAAACATTTTTCAATAACATCGATAACTTTACCATATATCGATATATTTCTAAACACATCACTAAACACCACGCCTCGTACATTAACCGTTCTAATAAAGTTCTTGCAACGTTATAATAGACTTAACGCTTCGTTCAATCATTCATTATTGTACACGCAGACCATCGTAATTAGAACCCTCCAAACCTACTAGACCTCCCCTTTCTCATTAGAATCTTCATTAGCGAGGGGAGAGGAGGAGATCTCATTAATTTGTCGGTTGAACTTCCTACTTCGAGGTGGTCATATATCAGTCTTAAAGTTTTGAATTCAACGAATGAATTAAGTAACTTTATATTCATTTGTATGTCAGTTATAATGAAACGTGAGTTATGGTGGAACTTTCTTCGCTTATAAGTAATGGCTTCATGTGTTTTGTGTTATATTCTTTGAGTATATAAGTAGATAGATATAATTCATACACGAGGGGCGTATTTTACGTTTATTTATATTATTCTAGCTGTCTATATACTATGCTATATACTAGCTACTGATGTCGATTATCGCAATAAAAAGTATAAGTACCTATCTGCTATGCCAGACTATAATCTATCTGTATGCCAAATTTCATTCAGATCCTTTCAGTTGTTATTGCGTGAAAGAGTAACAAACTTCCATCCATACATCCATCCATACTTAAAAACTTTCGCATGTATGATATTAGTAGGATTATAGAAAGTTGTGACCAGTGCCCCCTAAATCCGTTTAGGGGGGAACGCGCGGTAGGCCGGCAGCTCTAGAGCGCAAGGCATAAAGAGGCGCCTTATTAAGTTTGGCCAAGACCAAGAACAAAAACCGATCAAGACAAATTTTAGACAGACAAACAGACACAGAACAGACAAATTGGAAGTCCAGTGGGTGCAGTATGCGCCTGCTGTACACGAGGTTGAGGGTTCGATTCCCACACAGGGACAAAACTTCGTGTGACCCACGAAGAGTTGTTCTGAGTCTGGGTGTAATTTGTATCTGTTAATGTATGTAAAGTCCCCCGCGACACAGAGCTTGTTCTCTAGTGCGAGAGTTGTCTTTAAAAAATAAATTAAAAACTAAATCAAGCGACGGAGGGTAAAGAGGAGTGAGGTGACCATAGATGTTCGCCCAAGAACACCGGTAGCGCTAAAGTCGGCACTTCTTGTGACAATCGAATAAGTAAGAGTAAGATTCGAATGTAATCTTCTGTAAGAAGATTGCCCTAATCGGGCTAAAAACGCATCTCTAAATGAGCACTGGAAACCATTCCAGTACTCATTTAGGGATGCGTTGTTACCGAAACGTTTTCTTATACCAGGGATATTCCATCATAATTAAATGTATAATGTCGTTTATTAATATTAATTCACAATACAAAAACAAATCGGTACCTATATAATAAAGAAATATTCTGATTTTATGCCTCTAAAATGCCTAAAAACATACCTTCGATCTGATAGTAGGTATACCTGGTGTTAATTTTTTGGGTCTGCAACACTCAAGTGATACCTACCTACCTGACGTAACTGCTTACGATCAGGGAGTTATTCATCAACTCCCCCTCAATAAACTCGCCCGATCGGGGGAGACAGCACATTTTTAAATTTACCTATTCTTATATTCGTCAACTCGCACGCCGGTGTAAAGTACAGTCAAATAAAAAATATATTTAACACAGAATAGTTGCAGTGCAGAATAGTTGACTGTACCAAATCAGCAATGATTTTAAGTGTCGTGCGAGTTGACGACAAGAAAAATAAATTAAATTCTTTTGTACCATCTCCCTCGATCGGGCGAGATTTGGTCGGGTGAGATGACGAATAACTCCGATCAGGCGGGCCGTATGCTTGTTTACCACCTACGTAGTACAAAAAAGCGTTGCTCACAAACATTTGATCAAATACACCAACATCACATAAATACCACCAACAGACCAATATAACAGATATAAATTCAATACATATACTTCTAAATAAGCACCAAGTCCTTGTATCGACTAATTAAGATACCATAAGACTCCTCCAATGAACTCAACATCAATTTGCGTGGACGGAAACAATATTACCTATACCCTTACCTTCAACTTTGTTACTAGGACTATAAAGTATATTTTCCTTTAAATTTAATGCAAAGATAAGTTGTTCTAGATGAATAAAGCTTTTAAGCATGATATCGCAAAGATTGTAAAGAGTCTCAATTACGTAAGAGGTTTATCGTATTATCGCAATTGAAAATTTTTCGTTCAGAATTCAGATAATGTTGTCTCCATACTTAATATGTTCTGTGCTTAATGCCGATTAAAGTATTAAGTGTTCATTAGTGTGTGTCAGGCTTTATGTTTTGCTCAAATGGTTGGTCGGTTATTTTTTATTATATGTATAAATTTTATAAATAAAAATCAATTCATAACTAAGGTAGGTATGGCACCATACATGCAAGCAAGCCCAACTGGGGAAGGACCTTTACCTTACAGAATACCACAGTGCTCATTTAGGGATGCGTTTTTAAAGAAAAAAAAACCCTAACCCAGTGAAACTGTATTTCAAAACTCGGTGTTGAAAGTTTTTGGGTCGACAAAACATAAATGATACTCTAGATATTGCATTCGTCCATAGGCTACGGTAACTGTTTACCATCAGGTGGGCTGTATACTACAAAAATAAATACTAATATTCTATTTGTCGTTTAGTTAGTAGCCAACCTGGAGACAGAGTTATTTAGATCGCCCATATTTTAGTCGTTAGTCGTTATATCACGACAGATCGTGATATAACGACTAACGACTGTTAACAGTCGGGCTTCGTAAGGCACGTTATAGGTCGTATAACGTGCCCTCCGAAGCACGGAGACGTTCAGATGAAACACCACAATGCTGTCACAGAGTTACCGTGCCTATGGTAGCTTTAAATACTAATATTGATCCAACCACACGACATTATCAATTCACCTCTTTAAAACTGTCAAATACCAAGTTCAAAAAGTCTCATACTTAAGAATATTAATATTTTAAAAGCAAAATATCGTTTACCCTAAAGTGTGCTCACCCCTTTTAAGTAGAGGCCACTTAGAGTTAAGTTGTGGCTGTATTATCTAAGTACGCGTCTACTTAATGACGTAGCTGTAGAGTTATTATGGATGTGGTTCGAGCGTAGCGTTGGAAAATAGAAAAGTATATGGAAGTAAGTGTACCTAGCGAGATTGCCGATCAAATCTTTTATCTAATTATATATAACAATAATTGATAGGTCTACAGAAGCCAATCTTTATTTGAATTTCGAACAATAACAACCTTACAGCAGTTGACATTTTACGAATGTAATAGTCCAACGGGAACGCGGCAATTTGATACAACTAAAGAGATTCCATGCTATTCGGAGTACGAAGGTCTAGACATACACAATTCGCAAACTATGGGCATCTGTTGTGCATCTATTAATAGAAAATAGTCATAGTCATAATCCTACTAATATTATAAATGTGAAAGTTTGTAGGTATGGATGGATGGATAGATGGATGGATGGATGTTTGTTACTCTTTCATGTAAAAACTACTGAACGAATCTGGATGAATTTTGTCACAGAGATAGATTATGGTCTGGAATAACACATAGGCTACTTTTTACAGCGATAACTGACATCCACACGGGCGGAGTCGCGGGCAACAACTAGTAGGTATATATTTTCGGATTCAAACCAGAAACCTCGTGATGAATAGTCGCATTCAAAGATCACTAGATAGTCACAAATAACATTATCAACAGCGTTTATCTACAATCTACATGAATTAAAATTTATACCACATCCAGTAAATCTTTTATCCGTGTTTAAGGATGCTCTAAAATTATAGTTGTCAGATCGGTTGCACAACTAGTCAAGCTTAGGTTGCGGTTCTAGCTCTGCGGTGGTATTCGTCATTATGGGATTATTCAAGGTGATACCACGGTGAATGTACTGGTATTGTGACTAAGACAACATTTGACTGCCTTGGTGGTCCAGTAGTCGCAGTATGCGCCTGCTGTGCACGAGGTTGTAGGTTCGAGGCCCACACGGGATGAAACTTTGTGTGACCAACAAAGAGTTGTTCTGAGTCTGGGTGTAATTTGGGTCCGTTAATTGTATGTTTGTAAAGTCCCCTGCGACACAGAGCTTGTTCTCTAGTGCAGGCGTTGTCATAAAAAAAACACATACGTAGTATAAAACAAAGTCACTTTCTGCTGTCTGTCTCTATGTACGCTTAGACCTTTGTGACCCTGATTGCTACGCCGCGCGGCGCCTGAGGTCGTAGGTTCGATTCCTACATGGGACATAACTTCGATCCATAAATGTTGTTCCGAGCCTAGGTGTAATTTGTGTTCGTGAATTGTATGTTTGTCAAGTCCCCCGTGACACAGGGGTTACTTAGCTTACCAAGTAAGGGAGTTGTCTATATATTAGATACATATAAAAATAAATAAGGTTATCATTATTCGAAATCAAAGGTTAAAAAACTTTGATTTCGACACACGAATGACAACCTATAAATAACAGCCTACATGCTGGTAGCTAAGTAACGTTACATTTTGCCGATTTCAAATTAAGATCTGAAATAAATTGCTACAAGAGGACACCATGATACGGCCTACTAGTCTAGCTAACCTAGTATCTCAAGCCATTCAACTCAGAATACGATTCAATCTTACAAAATAAAGTAGTAACTCGAATCAGTACCTCGACTTTTAAACAGACCAGTCTAGCGATGAGTTTAGAGATAAATTATGCAAATACTGCTCGTCGTGTTAAGAGGGTTGCTCCAAGTTATCTCTACTTGACTTCCAAGTCAACTCACTCGAAGTCTGGGATGTAATGAGATTGTGTGACTTGGAAAGATGTGAAATAAATTATATGTAACGTCACGGTTGTATCTCTAAGGAGGTTGGATAGGAAGATATTTTACAATGACATGTCCTTCTTACCGTAGCAGTATGCGCCTCATATCAGATGCCTCGGTGGTCCAGTGGCCGCAGTATGCGCCTGCTGTGCACGAGGGTGTAGGTTCAATTCCCACACAGGACAAAACTTTGTGTGACCCATAAAGAATTATTCTGAGTCTGAGTGTAATTTGTGTCCGTTAATTGTATGTTTGTAAAGTCCCCCGCGACACAGAGCTTGTTCTCTAGTGCAGGAGTTGTCTTTTTAAAAAGAAAAAGAAAGAAAGTAAAAGGGACATGTTTATCCAACGGTGAAGGAAATTCTAAAGACATGTCTGATTCACCAAGGCATGTCAATTCACGGAAGGGCACCATACTAGCGAGTAGGCCCGACTGGGGAACGATCTTCACCTTACAGAAGACCACAGCCAAATAACTATACACAGCAGCGTAGTTGTGTGTGTGTGTCTTCTTTAGGGATGCGATTTCTATGAAACGTTTTCCTATCCCAAGGATACTAAAGCCCTGATGTAAAAAAATAGGGTTGACAACACGCAAGCGATACCCCTGGTATTGCAAGCGTCCATAGGCTACGGTAACTGCTTAACATAAGGCGGGCTGTATGCATGCTGCTACCTAAGTAGTATAAAAAAAGACTTTTTGAGTTATGATACTTGCTACTAAAATATTTGTAATTCTTATCACACGTTGGTACACGTAAATCTTCAAAGTTTCAAATAAGAACTTGTGTTAATAAATTGTGGTCGATTTTTAGACCTGGTCGACTCTGAAAATCAGTATTAGTTTATTTCGACCCCTGGACTACCGATTTCGACACCACGAAGTCGATATAGACCACTTTGCAAATCCCTGGTCGTAACTAACTAATCAAACTATACACTAGACAAGCACTATTAAATTGAAAGCACCATTAGTCTCGCCCAAGGCTTTCAGCACTAACATAAATATTATATGAACGTTAGGGTGATCAGAAGCAATTAAATAGTCGGGTATAACTGAGACAGGTGAATTAGTTAGTTTATAAGGGTTATATCATACCGTTCTAAGCCGTTGTGTGGTTTAGCTAGCCAAAATATTATTACGAGATGAATAGTTAATGACTGCCTTGGTGGTCCAGTGGCCGCAGTATGCGCCTGCTGTGCACGAGGTTGAGGGTTCGATTCCCACACAGGACAAAACTTTGTGTGACGCACAAAGAATTGTTCTGAGTCTGGGTGTAATTTGTGTCCGTTAATTGTATGTTTGTAAAGTCCCACGCGACACAGAGCTTGTTCTCTAGTGCGGGAGTTGTCTTTTAAAAAAGTTAATGAGATAATTTGGCAACAAAGACAATATCCTTACTAATATTATAAATTTGAAAGTTTGTGAGTATGGATGGGTGGATGGATGGATAAATGGATGGATGTTTGTTACTCTTTCACGTAAAAACTACTGATCCGATCTGTATGAAATTTGGCACCGAGATAGATTATGGTCTGGATCTTTCTTGATGGTCTCTACTTTTTACAGCGATAACCGACATCCACGCGGGTGGAGACGCATGCAACAGCTAGTAGTAGTTCATATAGTAATCTAGCCAGCTTAAATTGTAATAGGCCTTACATGCATGACACAAAATATACTTCACACATCTCAACCCATAAACGTCCCACTGCTGGGCACGGGTCTCCTCCATACATTTGGAGGGATATTAGCCTACTATACCACGCTGGCCAGACGGGTTGGTTTTGTTTCGAGTTTTCCCTCTCTTGCGGTGGATAACACTTACTCCCTTAGTCGACTCTTACGACACCCTCGGGATGGAAGGGATGGTGACATTTGTAATCTTAGTCCGTCACCACACGGAAATATACTTAGACTGGAGCAAATAACAAGTTTTCTTTTATTAATAACTTTTGATAACACTTACCCTATAGATGGGTGACTGCATAGTGGTATTTCACTTGAGCGTTAGAAGTCGATCCTGACTGATAACAGTCGTTAGATCCCGACTGATAACAGTCGTTAGATCACGACAGACTTAAATATGGGCGATCTAAATAACTCTGTCATCAGCCCTTTTAAACAAGTGGCATAAACGGTAGTCGAATCGAAAAGTCAAAAAAGCGATTTTGGTTGATGACTGAGGAGACTGAAGGTTGACCTCTTAAAAAACGATAAGAAAAAGAAGAAGAAGATAATGATATACAGCTAAATAACTTCACAAAGTGATGTAGTGTTCGTGTGAGTGAATAAAGGACTTAGGGATGTATTTAAAAAAAGACGTGACAAAATCGTGTTGTTATAAATTTATGAGTCGGCTCTACGCAAATAATGCTCTAAGTATTGTATATAGAGTACGAAGATTTACTATAAGAGAAGTAGGGCACCATACTAGCGACTGGGGAAATACCTCCACTTTACAAAAGACCACAGCCAAATAACTACACACAATGGTGTAGTTATGTTTCTGTGTGAGTACAGGTCTCCAGCGCTCATTTAGGGATGCGTTTTGAAAGAAACGTATTCTTATCCCAGAGATACTCTCATCATAAAGCCCCGATGTAAAAAAAAATGGGTTGGCAACACGCAAGTAATACTTTTGGTAATGCAAGCGTCCATAGGCTTCGGTAACTGCTTAACATCAGGCGAGCCGTCTGCTTGTTTGCCACATAAGTAGTATAAAATAGCATGTATTCGCAGCTTATCATGGGTCTCTGTCACTCGGAAATAGCGCAACTTTCAATCACTAAAACAATTTTTCATACCAGACTAACAAATTACCTTAGTTTAAATCAACCTAACAAGTCTAATTTGTAACTATCATACTGTTAGTAATAGTGCCGATAGCATAAACTTATAACTGAACTACATTATGTATCACGGCCGAAGTAGCACTGAATAATTTTGCAGACCCATTAGTGTGCTGTCCACTAGCTGGCCTGTTTACAAGTGATACTATTTTAATTAAATACTCATTTATTGATAGAGAGTGTAAAAATATACGGTTCGGTTCATTCGTGCCAAATAGAGTTTGGATTTAAATAAATGGGTTTAAGGCATTTAAATGGACAAAATACATCATTATCATCATCATCATCTCAGCCAAAAGACGTCCACTGCTGGACATAGGCCTCCCCCAAGGTTTTCCACAACTCTCGATCCTGAGCCGACCTTGTCCATCGGTTGCCCGCAACCTTAACCAGGTCGTCGGTCCACCTTGTTGGAGGCCTGCCCACGCTTCGTCTTCCAGTTCGTGGTCGCCACTCTAGAACCTTTCTGCCCCAACGGCCATCAGTTCTGCGAGCTATGTGCCCGGCCCATTGCCACTTAATGGAGGCAATTCTTCGAGCTATGTCGGTTACTTTGGTTCTCCTACGGATCTCCTCATTTCTGATTCGATCTCGCAGGGAAACTCCAAGCATAGCTCTCTCCATTGCTCGTTGGGTGACTTTGAGCCTTCGCACGAGGCAAAGGACAAAATACATACTATACTTTAATAGAGTACTAGGTACATTGAAGTACATCATGTATTTTTTTTCATTTTCTAATACCAAAAATATTCAGGTGGCACCTATACCTCTAAATTATGTAAGTTTTGCAATATGACTGTCAACTTTGCCTATAGAATTATTATATTATTATATTATGAGGGATTAGTGTCTACGTATTATAATATACTAGCTGTTGGCCGCGGCTCCGCCCGCGTGGATGTCGGTTATCGCGTTTCGCGTTTATAATATTAGTAGGATTCCTTACGCAGTATTAAAGATCTTTTCCGATTAAAATATTTTTTGTTTTTATGTATTATATTTTTGTATACTTAATTGTATTTACTGCTGCCGTGCCGTTGCACAATGAGCAACGGCACGATATTCAATAGCTCCAATTAAATTTACTAACAAATGTCCCTATTGTTGCAGACGCCAAACGGCCGAAGAAAGGGAAGCAGAACGTCAAGCAGCCAACCGTTTGATGCTCTCATTACAAGCAGAAGCACTCTCAAAGGGTTACATGCCTGAACCACCTCCAGGCAGCACTCCTCTATCAGCATTGCATTACCAAAACCCTTCAAACGCCGCTCAAGCACCACCGTCGAATACAGCACTAAGTGCATTACAGAATTTGCAACCGTGGGCAGGGAATCAGAATGGGTTTATGAATCCAAATCCAGGTTCTGCACCTCCACCCCATCCCCCACCTGTCGCATCGCCTATATGTTGATCTGGAGATCATTAAAATGATGTTATTAATAAGAAATATATTACAAGTAATGCATGTAATAAAATAAATCATTGTGTAATAATCCGGTAAAATAAAAGAGTCACTTTACGAAATCTTCATTTACTTAATAATCAATTTTTTTCGACTAAAGTGACAAATTTAAAGCATATTGGCCCAGTCTTATAAGAAGCAGGTTAGTCTATGAACGCTTCAAAACTAGGGCCATCATTTGCACTTTACCATCTTGTTGAAACCAGTGTTTTGAATTGTAGATAACTTCGAAATAAGAACAACGTTACTTTTCACACATAGGCACAGAACTACACCGGTGTGTTATTTGACTGTAACCTGTTCTTTTTTAAACGGCCATGACGCAATCTGGAGGACTTGACTTTGCTACAGGCCCTTGAATCAGTGCCGGCTTGGGGAAGGAAGGAGACTAGGGCACAAGGCTTGTCATTTAAGTTTGGTCAAGTCCAAGAACAAAAAACGATCAAGACAAATTTAATCAAGCCAACCAAATTGTATGCCGCGCGTATCTTCAATTTGAGTTACTGGGGCAGAGGGGGGTACCATAGATCTTCGCCCAAGGGGCGAAGGTAGGGCCTAAAATCAGTTATTATTCAATCATATAATATTATAATTATCAATCGCATAGTGATGTTCACATTGCCTATAATACAGTATAGAATAGAATAGAAAACTCTTTATTGTACACCAGTTACATTAATGATACAGATATTATTTTACACATTTATGTTCAACGGGCGGTCTTATCGCTAAAAGCAATTTCTGCCAGGCAACCTTTGGATGGACAGAAGAGAAAATTAAATATAATAAAGCAAAAGTATATTACAGTCTATAACGAGATGAGATTCTTCCTTACACTGTGCCCACAGTAATATCAATTCAATTAATTCAAGAACAGTAATAAATACGTTAAGTTTTCGAATTAAGGTTAAAACCATGTTTCTTTAGTCCACGTCTTGATAAAAGTGTTGCATTATAATTATCAGGACGACATTTCGCTGTCGGTGGAGTTCTAAAGACTTTTAATTAAAGGTAAACATACCTTTTACTCAATTTAAATCAGGACAGTCACGATTTTAATCAAAATACAAGTAAATGTAGCTAAACGAGTAAATATAATAGTGGTACTTATAGTTTGTGTTCCTGTGTGTGAGTACAGGTTTTCAGGAGCTCAATTAGGGATGATACTTTTATAGAAATTTATTACATTTTATAACAGATTGAGCCATAAAACTTCATGGTTTTATAGCGATCTATTTTCGATCTTAAACGTGGGTGGCGTGGTATAGTAGGCTAATATCCCTCCAAATTTATGGAGGAGACCCGTGCCCAGTGGAACGTTTATAGGTTGAGATGTGATGTGTGTGATGTGATTTCGATCTTTATTCTTATTTTAAACATTGACAACCTGTTTAAACCTGTTAAAATCTAAACTTATAGCAATAAAGTAGGCCACGGGATCACCATAAATCTCTCGTCCGTTTATAATACTTTTATGAAACCATTACGTTTCTACTGAGAAAGCTTTTAAAAGAGTTAGATACATACACTCTCTACTTATATAAAAACAGTTTGTAATTTTTAAAGGAGTTATAGGTCGTTTCGCCCGCCATTTGTTCGCCCGAGCGGGCCATGTAGGTAATTTGTTCGTTTGGCCCGTTCGGGCGTATCTACCTATATTGTATCCTATAGTTATCATAAAATTAACACCGTGCAAGTTTTGCAAGACAACCAATTTATCAGACATCTTTGTTTGGTTTGTTGATTAAAATAATGGCATTAAAACTGTTCTACAAATACTAGAATAGTGTACATTGGCTTTGAAATAAACATTTGCTTCGAGTTTCTAGTCGACATGAAAACTACAATGACATACATTTGCAAGTCTAACAAAGGTCCTTTCGATAATCGCCTACTATCTCCCTGCATAATTCTTTGACATTACGATCAGAGCCTCTAGACAAGTGGCATAAGCGATAGTCGAATCGAAAAGTCTAAAAATAAAATGTATGGAATTTGACGTGAGTCTACGATATAATGTCGTAAACTTACGTCAAGTCCCATACCTACATTTTCTTTTTTTACTTTTCGATTCGACTATCGCTTATGCCACTTGTCTAGAGGCTCAGGTCACAACGTCAAGCAGTCTAATTAAAATAAATCATGCTCGTGTTATACCTGAAGTATATAATATTGACATAAGATTTGCTAAATACTTGCCTTGTAAATAGCATATTATAAACCAGTAATTAAAAAACTCACGTCAACGTGATCAGCAATAACATAATCACTTTTGTATATAAAATAATCAGTATTATAATTATAGAACTTACATAATTCGATGGTAAATAATTATAATAATAATAAATATTAGCATATCTCTTTTAAGTCTGCTTACATTATTAAAAGTAGTAAAAATGTAAAAAAAAAAACTGGAAAATACAAATATTTAAATGAAATAACATAGATTGTTTATTTACTACAATAATTACACATCAATTAAAAAATAATGAACTTATGTATTCCAATAATAAAATACTCTTTAATAATAAGTGGTACGTATTGTATAAAATGTACTGTATTTATACAATATGTCAATAATCAAAATAAATGTATTGTTATTTTAATAACTAACAATACATTTACTTTGATTATTTCTTGCATAAGGTAATAAACTCTCAGACATCTTTGTCATCAAATTAAATGCATTAATTAATGTTAATAATTATAATAAATCTAAATGTAAAATCTCTGTAAATAGTTAAATAAGTTTTTACTCTTTGTACTTTATTTGCATTTTTCATTCAGATCTCAATTTCTATTACTACTCGTATAATAAAGGTAAAAATATAAAAATAATAGCAGCACATTCATGAAACTTTAAAACCATTTTATTGTATTTATTGCCTAACTTTTATATATTTTTGTTTTTGAAATATTACACTATAAATTTTAAATAATAACGCTTCTAAATGTAAGTTAATATATGCATTCCCAGTAGACATTTTGTAAATATATGAAGTACCTACATTATTAAGTATTAGTATGTAAAGTAGCTCAATTTAATGTGAAACCTAGGTATCTATTGCGTTTATATATTAGTAATGTAAATGATTGTATAATTGTCGAATTTTCATTCAGTTGGCTACATCCAGGTGGAAATTTTAATAAAAATAATTGAAATATGATATGGTGTTTTTTTTATACTACTAAAGAGGTAAACAAGCATAAGAACGGCCTGCCTGTGGTGGTAAGAAGTTACCGTGGCCCATGGACGCTTGCAATACCAGAGGTATCACTTGCCGATCCAAAAATAAACACCAGTACTACTGTTGCTACCTGTTATCAGTCGTTAGATAACGACAGAGGCCTAAATATGGGCGATCTCAATAACTCTGTCACCAGGTTGGCTACTAACCAAACGATAAGAAGAACAAGACTGTTGCTACCTTATGAAACATAATAATTTTAGGTATAATTTAGCACAGAATATAAGGATAGGCTACAGCCTATACTTATATGCGGAAATTCTCTTTTAAAAATATATTAAGGTGAATATGAACTAGAGCATTTTCACGAGCATTTCTGTGTAATGTAATGTTCTTACGAATGGTACAATACAGGTAAAAACACAGTTTCCAAAGCATTTCCATGTAATGTAACGTTCCTGCGAATGCTTGGCGTAATGCTCACTGTGAGTGTACATTTATTTCGTTGTACCGCGTTCATTCTTCCTTGAAATGTTGGACCTACAAGTTGCGCCGCGCTAGTACAAAGGCTCAAAGAAATGTTACACCAATACGCTCGTGGGTTTGTATAATTATTGTTGTAACAAAACGGCAAGCGTGCTCGACGTCTGGTTCGTGAAGGGTTGATACACTAGAACATTATCATAGAGCGGCTCGTTGTTCTGTTACAAGTAAATGCTCTAGCTAGTCTATACTCACCTTTACAAAAATGTGCAAACCTTTCGTATTTTTTTATAGAATAGCCTATAAAGTGCAACCTAAGTTGACTTGTAAGAAAGACGTGTGTAGTGTAAGCAACACTATATTTCACTGAATCGTAATACACTTACATCTGTTGACTGGCCTGTTGGTCTAGTGGTTAGTGACACTGACTGCTACGCCGGAGGTCGTGGGTTCGATTCCCACCCAGGACAAATCTTTGTGTGATGAGCACGAATGTTTGTTCTGTGTCTGGGTGTAATTTATCTATAATATGTATGTATTTAGAAATATATAAGTATGTTTATCAGTTGTCTGGTTACCATAGTACAGGCTCTGCCTACTTTGGAATCAGATAGCGATGGGTGAGTTGTTCCGAAAATATTATTATACTCGTATTATATTATTATTATCTGTGTTGCATTTAATTGTCTTTACTTAATATTATAAATGTGAAAGTTTGTGAGTATGGATGGATGAATGGACGGATGTTTGTTACTCTTTCACGTAAAAAGTTAAGAGAGGTAGGGCACCATACTAGCGAGCAAGCCCGACTGGGGAAGGACCTCCACCTTACAGAAGACCACAGCCAAATGACTACACACAGCGGTGTAGTTGTGTTCCTGTGTGTGAGTACAGGTCTCCAGCGCTCATTTAGGAATGCGTTTTGAAAGATATGTATTCCTATCCCAGGGTTACTTCCATCTTGGAGCCCTGGTGTAGAAAAATGGGTTGGCAACACGCAAGTAATACCTCTGGTAATGCAAGCGTCTATAGGCTACGGATACTGCTTAACATCAGGTGGGCCGTATGCTTGTTTGCCACCCAAGTAGTATAAAAAAAAAAAAAAAACTACTGAACGGATCTGGATGAAATGAGGCACAAAGTTAGATTATGGTCTGGAATAACACATAGGCTACTTTTTGCAGCGAACACCGACATCCACGCGGGCGGAGCCGCGGGCAACAGCTAGTCGTAGATAAATAAAAGAGGAAAATTAACTAAAGGTTGCATACCTACGATGACAACCAGCCGAGTAGGTGAATTTATTGTGTTATAAACTTTTTATATTGTAAACGGTGGCAGATGAGTGAGCTGCCCACCTGACGATAAGTAGTAACTGCCACTTAAGAACATGCTATGGAGAGAGAAAATCAAGTAATAGCGGTATACTGACATAAGCATTACAGTAGAGACTAAATTATAAACTACTAGCTGTCGCCCGCGGCTTTGCCCGCGCGTTCAATCTCTCAACAGAGCGGAACAGAGATTTTTCTCGAGATAAAAAGTAGCCTATGTGTTATTTCATACTATAATCTATCTCTATGTCAAATTTAATCCAGATCCGTTAAGTAGTTTTTGCGTGATAGAGTAACAAACATACATCGATATATTCTTACAAAATTTCACGTTTACATATAATGTAATATTAGTACCAATCAGCCTGTTTTGAGGGGATATCGTGATGCAGGTCGATGATAAATAATTTAGGCCTAGGCCCAAATTCGCTGGGTTAATACACACATGTGTAGAGATTTTTTTGGGAAAATGCTCCTTATGCATGGTCGGGGCGGTCCCCGACCGAAGAATCGGGACGGTTATGACAGGCTCTCCATCCTAGAGATGGTAGGCGGTCAGCATACCGACTAAAAACCCTGTGTGTGCCTAGGCATCCGGTGGTCCACCCACGAAAGCACGTGATTTATGACCTCAGTGGTCAGAGAAAGAAAACGGGCAGAAACTCAGTCCACTCTTTTCAATCGCCAGAATGCCGTACCATGACGTGTTAAGCTCCCTCTACATGTTGGCCCAACATACACCAATATTGTACACAGTATGACCATAGCACAATAATAAAATTTGCGTAAAATTACAGTAGCTCAAGGTTTCAGTGATAGTCTCAAGTGTACTGTGGCTATTAGCCCATTATGGCCCAACGTCTACGGCTTTAGAAATGAGTCTTTCGAGCAAGAAAGAGGGATGGAGCTATACACGCTATATAGCTCCGTCTCTTTTCAAACTATACACATATACGTCAAGGTAGTTACAATTTGATTTGTGTTAGCGCAGAAAGTGATAAAAAGCTTCATACAAACATTATGAAAAACTGGTATGATAAAAAAGCAGAGTAAGTATCTTGTCTATCGATAACAAGCTACTTTGCTAAACAGTAGGTACGAAAACTATCAGCAAGGTAGTATCTTACCAATTTGATGACTTTCGTAAAGGGGCTGGAAGCAGCTGGATGCGAGAACCCAAGAATCGTACCCAGTGAGAGGCCTTTGCCTACAGTGGACTGCAATAGGATAATGATAAGATAAAGATTAAAAGATAAGAGAGGTAGGGCACCATACTAGCGAGCAAGCCCAACTGGGGAAGGACCTCCACCTTACAGAAGACCACAGCCAAATAACTACATACAGTGGTGTGTTCTTGTGTGTGAGTACAGGTCTCCAACGCTCATTTAGGGATGCGTTTTGAAAGAAACGTATTCCTATCCCAGGGATACTCCCACCATAAAGACTTGGTGTAAAAAAATGGGTTGGCAACACGCAAGTGATACTTTTGGAATTACAAGCATCCATAGGCTACGATAACTGCTTAACCCGTGGGCCGTATGCTTATTTGCCACCTAAGTAGTATAAAAAAAAAAAATAATGTTCGTGCATCCAATACCAGAAGCACTACCTGTACTATTAAGTATTCTGTGCCAGAAATGAAAATAACTCTTGACCCACTCCTCTAATAAGTCAGTAAAAATAGCATAAGTCTATGCATGTATAAATGTTAGCTTTGACACAGTCTGAATTGATATCTGGATGCTAGATTAATAGATGCAAAGCCTGCAAAGGCTAATTTGAAAATACATTTTTATTTTAACGCAGTTTATATGATACTCTTTATTTCTACTAAAGAAACTTAAGCTTAAAAATAATAAAATTCTAAGTATAATCGTCACCAAAATACACAATAACAAAACGGCGGTATTACATAAAATAAAATACAGTAGAACTATTGAAGGACAAAAACACCGGCGTCCAAATTATACATCTGTAACCGAAAACAATTGTCCACAAAACCGAAATCGATTTTAAACAAAAAATGCCCACGTTTCCGCTCTCAAACGACGATTTAGCGACAATTAGGTACCCCATTACCAGAATATGGACTATAATATAATTTTAATATCAGAACTCAGAAGGTTTCATATAATCCGCCATTATAGTAGGACGTGACTCCTGTGCCGCTATTAGTCTTTTGTTTTACGAAGCGAGGGAAAAAACTAACCGATTGTTTTTGTTTTCTTCGTATTATAACACTGTCACTTGTTTATAACGACTTATTTGTTTCAAATACATTGCCGGTTGAATAGCAACCGGCGTTTTTAAATTCTAAATTAAAGCAGCAATGGCTGTTAGACATTATGTGAATAGTTTTTTGTATATTTGAAGTATGATGATAGAGGTGGACGCCAAGGTTATTCTATATGATATTTTTAAAGGATGTCTTTGTATAATCGATGTTTAGTGATGAAAATGATTTGATGGCGCCGTTTTTAAGTCAGGTTAGATTGTCGATGTATGTCATTAGAGAAACGTTTAGCTATTGATATGTTGTAGGTGTATTGCTTTTGTAGGAGTTGATCAATTCTATCAAATACCCATGTCTATTATTTTATACAAATATCAAATGAAGGTCGTAAATAAAAATGCTACGTAGACGTATTGGTACTGTCGCGTGTGTAGCACGCGATTTAGAAGTAATATAGGTGGTCAATTGACCACTATTATTACTTACGCCCAGTTTTAACCTATAACAGGATAGTTTAGTGGTTAGTGACTTTGACTGCTACGCAAGAATCGACCGAAAGAAACCTCCGGGGTCGTGGTTCGATTCTTACACGACCACAGGACAAAACGTTCTGCGATTTATAAGTGTTTGAATCTAGGTGTAATTTGTGTCCCCCAAGACAGTTTTTTTGAAGAACTCCCGCTCTAGAGAACAAGCTCTGTGTCTGTGACTTTACAAACATAAAATTAAAGGACACAAATTACACCCAGACTCAGAACAACTCTTTCTGGGTCACACAAAGTTTTGTCCTGTATGAATCGAACCCACAACCTCGTGCACAGCAGGCGCATACTGCAGCCACTGAACCACCAAGGCAGTCCAGTGTAAGACTCACAAATCATTTTCCAAGCCTAGGCGTACTTTGTGATTGTAAATTACACGTTTGTAAAGTCCTTGCGACACAGGGCTGGTTAAAAACACACCTGACAAATGACTGAGGAAACAATTACCTATCTTAAAAACCTCAATTTACAGAAACGAAGCAAATTACATGTAAACAAACCAAACTTACCAAAATAATGAAAACGTCTCATTTATACAAATTACGATTTTCTTCAAAACCGAACCAAAGTCATAAAAAATAATCTAAACAGCTCTGATGAGTACAATTTTGTCCTCAAAACTAAATTACATCTAAATTTCCACAAAACAGTCGTATTATAATAATGGGCCCTTAAAAAAACTTTAAAACTCTTTTTTCTTCATCGCGTGACGATTGTACCAAATTAGTTAGCATTACAAAGTCGCAAGGGCACGTCTACAGCCGGGATTCGAACTGGGGACTGTCTAATCGGTGTAGCGTGCCAACTGCGCTACTGAGGACTACAGTCGCGGTCCTGTATATTGCCGTAAAATTAAATTGACTTACAGAAAAAAGAACTATTTTGATTGAACCTGGCCATTTTCTACTGCGTAGCATGTAATTTTGGTATTGCAAGCGTCCATAGGCTACGGTAACTGCTTAACATCAGGTGGGATATTGGGATTATATCATAGGGAGTCCTGTTATAAAAATAAAGAACAGAGATTAGATACTGAATTTTTTTTTCATATAAAAATTTTCATCAGTTTGTTCGTTCTGTTATAAAATAATTATGCTTTTTAATAAAACCTAAGTAAATACATTCAATCTATGGACTTATTTACATTATTTTGATATCTTACCAACGAATTAAATAACAAGGTTAGAATTAAACACTCTTCTGTTATTCTTACTAATATCATAAATGTGAAAGTTTGTGAGTATGGATGGATGAATGGATGGATGGATGGATGTATGTTACTCTTTCACGTAAAAAATACTAAACGTATCTGGATGAAATTTGGCACAGGGATAGATTATAGTCTGGAATAATACATAGGCTACTTTTTACAGTGATAACCGACATCCACGCGGGCGGAGCCGCGGGCAAAAGCTAGTATTTAATAAATATCTAAGTATAATATTGTCAAATCAACCAATTCACACCGTCCCTACTATACTAAATAATACGACAAAATGTGACATGCGCATTTTTGTGTCTAATTTCATTGTTGAACACGCCATCGTAATTTGACTAGTTTTAACTATTCATAGTTAAGTTTAACATGAACTACAGAATCATTTTCGAAAAAATCGAAGATGGTGGTAGTTCTCCAGTGCTTGATGAACACGCGAATGACGCCTCAGGTATTGCTAGCAAACATACTATAGTAACTGCTTACCATAAAGGCCCACCTAAGTAGTATAAAAAAAATCATAAAAGATCGATTTATTAGCCTTAAGTGAAGATGGACAGGTCATCTTGCAAGGTGGGATGATGGAAGGTGAACCAAAACCGTCATATAATGGTGGCTACGAAACTGAAATAAAATGAAGGGCAGACCACACCGGCCCCTTGGTCTTTGACGGCATAAAAAAACGGCGTCTAGATAAAATTGGGACAGGACCGGAACAGATGCCTATGTCAAACAGTGGATGATGCGACGATTTAGACCTGACAGAAACACCCAAAAGCTACATCACCTTTTGTGAATTTCTTAACAGAATTACTCCATATCTATTTTTAGCCCAACCTTTGAATGGAACCCGGGACCTTTTAATCACCAGTCGCACTTACCGGCCAGTGGACCAACGCGCAACGAGGCGGTTAACAACAAACATAAAAGCAACATAAGTATGAAATTATAAAACTATTAAACGCTAAATGCTATTCAAATCATTTCACTTGAAACTAATTTCGCTGTTTAATAATAAAGCTGTTATGTTTATTGCTATTTAGCACACAATAACGGAAAGCAATTAGCCGGTAAGTGAGACTGATTAGGTCTGCATCACATATAATCCAGGGTTGGCATGCAATTTGAGGTCAACCGTGGAGCTGCGAAATAGCAGAGTGGGTATACGAAAGTGTATTGATTTTAAATAAGATTATGGTGATAATGCTTGATGTCCTAGACAGCGAAATTAGTTAGCATTAGCATTTAGCGTTTGATAGTTGTATAATTTCATACTTTTACTGCTGTTATGTTATGCCGCTTGACAGTTAAAATAGGGATTATGTACCTATAATTAAGATTTGTACCCGACATAATTATAATAATGGCAGGTGGAGGAAAACGTATTGTGGCGCAAAAAAGCTGAGAGAGTAGAGATGTCCAGCAGTGGACTTAAACAGGCTGATTGGTTGATGTTGTTTTCCGTCCCTTTCTAAATTTACTTATACCAATTTGTTTGATTTGGGGGCTTACCATGATCTATTAAAATACGCTCTGGGGGCATAGCATAACGTGTAAAAACGTGTGTCGTTAGAGCGAGAAAGTAGGACGGAGCTATGCTGCGTGTATAGCGTGTTCTCTCGCTCGAACGACTCATATTTAGATCCCTGGCGATTACGAAGAGTGGCCAAATTCTTGCAAATTCTTCTCGTGGCTCCTATTTGGCTGTTAGGGAAAAAAGTGTAATTTATTGGTTTTTGTGTCGTTCATAAGTATTGACCATGTTTGAGTTAGACATTGACTAGAGTATGCTATTTTTTTTATTATACTACGTGGGTGGCAAACAAGCATACGGCCCGCCTGATGTTAAGCAGTTACCGTAGCCTATGGACGCTTGCAACACCAGAGGTATCACTTACGTGTTGCCAACGCATTTTTTTACATACTTACTTATACTTTAAGATAGTTTATGTCAAAACGCACCCCTAAATGAGCGCTGAAAACCTGTACTCAAACAGAGGAAGGAACACAACTACACCGCTGTGTATAGTTATTTGGCTGTGGTCTTCTGTAGGGTGGAGGTCCTTCCCCAGCCGGGCTTGCTCACTTGTATGGTGCCAAATATGACAGTAAATCATATTTACTTACTTTTTAGCAGATAAACAAGATGCCTACTCTAACATTGTACAAGCTCTTGAATTGACAAAGTGGGGCGACATGAAGCTCATTAACGGGACGTCGTCTAGCCTCACACAGCACGCAGAGCTCAGTCACCTAACTATTAATTTATAGACGGTACACCAAGATAATAGGGAATGGGGACATATTAACGTATTTGTTATCCTACTAATATTATTAACGCGAAAGTTTGTAAAAATGTATGAATGTATGTTTGTTACTCTTTCACGCAAAAGCTCCCTGCCGAGGTTTTCCCAAGAGACTATAGCATGGGGTTCTTCAAGAAAGGAGTTATAAGGTTTTTAAAGGGTCGGCAACGCGTGAGTGACACCCCTGGTGTTGCAAACGTCCATAGGCTACGGTAACTGCTTACCATCAGGCGGGCCGTATGCTAGTTTGGTAGTATAAAAAAAAAAAAAACTACGGAATGGATCTGAATTAAATTTGACATAGAGATATATAATAGTCTGGCTTAACACATAGGCTAATTTTTATCCCGGAAAAAATCTCTGTTCTCGAGGGATTGTACGCGCGGGTGAAGCCGCGGACGGAAGCTAGTTTACTATACAAATGGTAGCAAATAAGCTTTATGGTAAGCAGTTACCGTAGCTTATGTACGCTTGCTATACATTAAGGACCACTCGCGTTGCCAACCAAAGAACGAAAAGTTTCTAAGATAAAAATAGGTACTTCCTAAATGCAATACCAAATTGAGCATAGCTCGCGCTTTGCTAAGATATTAATCCCGTCGGCTGATTCTCTAAGAAGCAGCGATGGCAAACTGACAGTTGTGATTGCTGGGTGACGGCACAATCTATTGACTAAACGTCAAAAAGGCTCGGTTTTTGCTCTTACGGAATACCAATTTTTAATCTGACAGACAGATTTTGCTCGATTTTTGCTCTTACGACCCTTGCCGGGATAGTGTTCATCACACACAGATTTGTTCGCTGTGAGAATTGAGCCCACTGACCAACAAGCCTTGAGGCTGTATAATGATGTCCTTATAGCGATTTATTTTCGATTGTAATTTTTATAGCGAACAATGACAACATTATCCGCTTTATTAATAAACGTTGTGTGCTAATAGTGACGCAACGCTTTCTCCTCTTCTCTCGAATGCCAAATTACCGATGACCGAAAGAGATAAATTGAAGTGTAACTATTCAATTCACTATATTATTATTAAAAAAGCGGTTGTAAATAAAATTGACATCTTACGAATAATCGAATCGTTATAATTACGTCATGGTACGGCCTCTGGCTATCGCTAACAAGACAGTCGCCTACGTCACTCAACCCTAACCCGATCCATACATTCTTGAACCACATGAATTTCTACACACATACAACCACAAGTTTCCCAACTCCGTACCATTGACAATTCGTGAATATTTGAGCATCATCACAAGGAGCTGACGGGTCAGCCATGTCATCCGTCAAAGTCCATTTTAACTTTAAATTTACTCTTTTATTTCATTTTTTTCTTTTAGGGGGAACATAAAAGCGTTATCGAGTCGGAGTGTTGAAAATAATAGGGAGGGACTGAGAATTTTTAACATTGAAAAGTTGCCTGATCAAATATTAAACAGTTTGTTTTCATTGTATTGTCGGTGCCTAGGTTCTGCTTTGATATTGATGCTTTGTATTTGTACGGTTGCTTTTAGAAAACCAATAAAAAATGAAACGGAATTAATTATGCACGTATCTCTCTTTTTTAAAGTGATTCAGTGACTCAGCACAAAGACTAATAAGTTACTTACTAAAATAAACAAAATTAAGATCTTGAATGCATGGTTGTGCGTGTGGTGTGTGCGTATGATCCTGACCTTCTAGTCGTTGAGAAATTTTTACGTACCTAAAGATCATAAGGAAACCTACAAAAGACAGAAGAAATTAAAATGAATGCATGTCCGAATTATCCTGAAGTAAAAGGTTTTTTAGTTGTTTAAAGAGATCAGATGACCATGTGTGAACTCTTCTAAGATATTTTTAACTATTTTAAGCTAGGTAGAACCTATACTATGGCACGATATGGACGATAACATCAATATTACTTTTCAAGATTGAATATAAACAAATTCGACAAGATCATAATAAGACTGATAACAAATTAAATTACAATGATGTCCAGCGTATAGAACCATGTGAACGATGTGTCAAAGGGTCACTTTTATTACAACACACAAATTATTCCCCTAACAGACATAGATGGAATGATATCAAATATAATATTTGACCCTACAAACAAATATCTGATAATTTCTCCCACTTGTTTGATCGTATAATCTCAAAAATTGTATACCCGTGCGAAATCAACTAGTCTAAATCACCGTCAAATATATTCTGACCCTTCAGTTATAAACTTGATACCCCTGAGCATTCAAAAGATATACATGAAGAAAGGGAAGAGGGAGTTCAAGGTATACTGGATAATGTTAGCCCCAAAAGTGATGATATTCTCAAGAGACAAGTTATAAATGTTTAGTGTTCTTCACACGAATTTGACGCACTCCCACGTTCGGTGATGATTGAGATCAAATAGTTTGAGTGACATTTTATCTATGTGGATAGTATTAAAGGATTAGATGGTAATCCTATAATTATAGTGTTTGATGCTTTGATAATACATATTGGTATGGTATTGATTTGCGATTAACAGGGCTTAGGCTCGAAGCAGAAAACTGTTGCAGTATTAACATAAGTTACCTACTAAGTAAGTCTACCTACAAAGCATGTAGATGCATATCCACTTAAATTGCACTGTTTTCTTTGGTTGCACCAAATAAATGTTTTTTTCTTTCTTTCAAGGTCTTTTCAAATTTAATTAGTATTAGCAACGCTGGGGAATCAGAACCTAATTTTTAATTCCCGAGATCTTATGTACAGAGTTAAAGTGAATAGAAACCTTTTTTATATTGGTTGATACATCGTCAGTCGAATCATGAATGGGCGTACTAAAATTTACTAATTGTTCAGTAGAGCTGTTTTTTTAAAAAAGGACGTTTTTCACAATCATAACTTCTTACCTAAAACTTCTACTTGCCTAATTATATCTTTCAACGTGTATATTTGTTTTTCGTGTACTTCTTCTAGTTGTGGAGATATTCTTTTTTAAGAAAAGAGTTATTCCTTTTCCATATTTTTAAGATTGGAAGGAAAGTTTAGGCTCTTCGTAATTGTTTATAAGTCTGGTTCCGTTAAGATTTTAGTTATGTCAATTGGACATGGTAAAAAATTATTTTAACAGAAATCACTCAAAATCGCCGATTTGTTTGATACCCATCATATGTAACAATAATAAATGTCCTCCTAACATAATTTCGTAACGGCACACGGCAGCTAATCTCAACGGAGACTCATCTACGTGGGAGACATTATAGTGTTCAAAAGTGTGCGCAAACACAAGTGCACTCTTTATGCCCTCACTCTCATAGTCCAATGGGACGGCAATCCGACACGACTAGAGAGAGATCAGGCGTAGGACGACTTTACTTGCTTTACGAGGCACGGGTTTGTAAAGACCATCAATTTCCAAACTTCGGACATCTATTGTAAATTTATTCTTTGGCCCGACCCGTATCGAACCCGAGACCTCGTGATCAGCAGGCACACACATCAACCACTGCGCCACCGAGTCAGTTTCTGCAACAATATTAATGCACAAACAAAGTAACCTATCAAAACAACATTAGATACAAAGAATCACAATTCACAGGCGCCAATTTCCACCCACTTTTTATTAACACATAAAATTTCCCCTCCTATACAAAACAATAACACGGTTTTTGTAATTCCCTAACAAGTGCGCCTTCATAAACTTTCCATCTGTACCCAAAGCTTTGGGGTTTGTTATACCCCCAGGGATTAGCAGCGTTAACTGACTCTTCGTTTTGATACCATTATACATACGAAAATATACCCTAATATTATGATGTTAGAACACACAATTGTAAAACTTATAGATGTTATTTACGATGTTTATTATTTAGATGATATAATTGTTACTACACGTTGCATTGATGAACAAATTAAAGCTCTAAATATTGAACAAGAGAATAGAAATTAGATTGTTAATCTAGCGGATACTAATGACGTTTTGGAATTGGCACCGAGGCGTGATTCTCATAATATGTGATGGGTAAGTGTAGTAGCGAATTTTGCACTTGACTGTGAAAGCGATCAGAATGAATGGGTAACATCTTGTTCATAGGATGAATTAGAAGGGCTTGAAGGGGTGATGTAGATGGTCCCAAAGCGACAGGTCCATTCGATGTCTATATTATATTTGTGAATTTCTCACGCTCAGTTAATTTTGTTATATTAAAAGTTAATGGTATATGAAATCGTTGGATTTTATTTGGTCTGCTTTCAATTTGGGTGTAATTTATCTATCATGTAGATATATAATATGTATTTAGAAATATATAAGTATGTTTATCATTTATCTGATTTCTATGGGACAGGCCTAGTTTATACCCCGTAGACTTTGGGATCAGTTACCTCGCCATTTACTACTGGTCGGCGTGTTATGGGTTCGATCCCCATACGGGACAAAAATTGTGAGATCCACAAATGCTTAATTGAATGTTTGTAAAGTCCGCCCGCGAGACAGGGCTTGTTACCTAGTGCTGGAGTTGTTTTTTTTAAATAAAAATAAACAAAGGAATACGTTGTACTTACTGCCATAAAAGACCTGCTTTAAAAAAATACTGTTGGACAATAGTGGCTGTCAAGTCAGCGGAAGACACCACTATCACTCAGTGCCAAGGAGAAATTGGTTTTGTAATTGGGTTCTTCAAGAAACAAGTTCTAAGATTTCTAAGGAGTCGGCAACGCGCGAGTGATACTGCATATTGCCTTCCATCAGGCGGTCGTATGCTTGTTTGTCTCCTTGATAGTATAAAAAAACGTCTAATCAAATAACTGCCTAGACAATATCTATTATACCCCAGACACCGACTTATTATAACGCCATAAAAACCAATCGATATAACTCATAAATAATTAAATTCGCATAGAACCGCCATAACATCAGATGTTACAGTGCATGCATATCGCTCCGCTATTATATTATGAGATAATTCGATAACGCCCCTCCGCGTTTTTATTGTCCCGCACTGTACTTTGAGTGGTAAGGGTGATTGCTCGCTAGGGTTGGCACAAATATAACATTTTATTTTATGCAAATATTTTGTTTATATTTTTCAACTAGGTATTGCTCGCGTGTTCTAATGATTAAGTTATACTATGGTTTCTTACACACAGTACACAGGTGCCAAAAATAATATGTAGGAATATCGGTCTATCCTAAGGTTGCCTGTAAGAAATTGCTTTCAGTGATAAAGCAACCCATTGTACATTACCATTTAAGCAAAACTATGTAAGCAAGATGTATTTTGGTATACAATAAAGAGTTATCTATCTATCTATATAAATACACACTTGATTCTAAAATTAATAATTTTAGTAAAGAAAAGAAGATTTTAAATAAAAAAAGAAGAGAAAATTCTAAGATTGATAGTAAGCTACTAAAGTATTCTATAAACATGCAGTTAAGTAAATCCGCCCATCACATCACTGTAAACAACAATTTTATCCCGTACCATTTAACATATCTCAACATAAATTAAAACTAACAAAATCATGCTTATTGGCCACCTAAATATGCAAACAAAACTATATATAATTTTGTCTGCTAACAAAGTGCCAACCCTATATGTACTTTTTTAATTCACCGTGATGCGAGGCAGCCAATACAGTTGTTTGTTTACAACAGATTGTTTTACAAGCGACCGATCTCACTATTTGTTGTTTCCAAGTCATTTGACTTGAATAACATGACAAAGTCAAGTGGACGTGACAACAAAAAAAGCTATTGTGACATGTGTCATTCTGACGAGACCATTTAATAATAGTAAACCTACTAATATTATAGAGTTAGTACCGACTCGTCACTGTTCCGCTTCGTCATCAAAAAATATGCTCATACCACTAAAAATCCCGACTCGTCACTGTTAAAAAATATATTTTATTTAATTTTCATGTCCCGATTCATCACCATTATGAAATATCTAATTAAAAAGTACTTACAGTTTGTAAGAAAAACTTTAGTGGGGGTTAGTATATTAGAAAAGTTAAATAAAATAGTTGTTTGATTTTTGAAAATTATTTTAATTGTAAATAATCACTTGCATATAAATAAAAAGTGTAAAATATAAATTTACAGACACTCGAAATAATCACAGATATTTATTTATTTATTTATAAAACTTCATGCAAACATGTACATAGGCGGACTTAATGCCATAGGCATTCTCTACCAGTCAACCACGGTAATGCAGAGATAAACGAAGTAGGTGCAATAAGAAGTCACTTGAATATCGAATAGATACGATTAACCGAATACACAAAAATACATATACTGAATCAAATAAATATATATAATATAATATATATAATTAGTATACCATATATATATATATATATATATATATATACATATACAAAATTACATACATACATATAGGTAATCAACTTAACGAGATACTCGCGACAACTCATCAAAGAGAAGAGAACGAACCTTCATCTTAAAAGTAAATCGGCTTGTGGACATTCTGACCTCCAGGGGAAGCGCATTCCAGAGTTCGATAACCTGCACGACAAAAGAAGAGTGGACAAAACCAGAAGTGTGGGAGGGAAACACAAGCAAACGATTATTTGAGGATCGTAGAATTTTGTCGTGAACGGAGCTTAAGTACTGGAAACAGGAAGTTAAATAGCTAGGAGAAGATGGAGAATTGAGAATAGAAAAAAGCGTAGTGAGAGCACGCAAGCTACGGCGTTGACGAACAGGTAACCATTTCAATTCTGAACGATAGATAGATACGTGGTCGTATTTACGAAGATTAAAAATGAATCGAATGCAGTTATTAAGAAGACGATCATATTTATTGAGTAGATCTGCATTCAGGTCATAATAGCACATGTCACCATAGTCGATTAACGGAAAGATTAAGGTCTGCACAAGCATTACTTTGGTCTTAGTAGGGAGGAAGTTTTTCAGACGATATAGGGCACGTAAGGATCCTGTAACTCTCTGACTGACACTTGTGACCTGTGCCTGCCAATTAAATGTGGAATCAATAAGCAAACCCAGGTCTTTAACGGTTGAACTAAAAGGAATGGTCAGGTTGTTGTAAGTTAGTGGCGGCAAAGTACCATAGTCCAATCTGCACATCATACGGTGACTACCTACAATGATGGCTTGGCATTTTGCTGGGTTTACAGATAGACCGAACCTTTCAGACCAAGCCTTTATTGCCTCTAGGTCTCTGTTTACCATGGAAATGGCTGATGATACATTAGTTATGCTCGCCTGAGAGTACAGCTGCAAGTCGTCGGCATAAAGATGATACGCACACTGAAGATTCTGGGTAAGGAGATTAATAAGGATAGATATGTTGATTCTTAAATTCTTAAGCTTAAAGTTAAACGCGAAAGTTTGAAAGAAATTAATAAACGTTTATTATGTTAGGTATTGTTTAAAATACTGGTGGGACTGGGCCGGACATATCTGCTGTATGTCCGATGATCTGTGAGCAAAGACCACAACCAGATGGCTGCCACAGAACATTAGTAGACGGCGTGGCAGGCCCAGAAAAAGATGGCGGGTTGAGCTTGACTTGTACCGTGCTGACTAGCAAGTGAGAGGTCTCAACCGTGCGTGACCAATGGAAGAATGAAAGGGAGGCCTTTGCCCTGCAGTGGGACAGTAATGGCTAATAATAATTGTTTAAAATAACTTGTGAATTGTATAGTCGAGCTATTACATATATAGATTAGATATTTATAGTTATGTTGTAAATTTATTTTTTTATTTAATACCTATTTTGTATCTATTTTTTTCCTCCATAATGTCCTGTGTATGTTCGAATAAACGTTGTTCTTTCTTTCTTTCTATATTATTTTTTTTTAATTATTTTTGGTTTGTCTCATGGAGAGCGTTCGGTGACAACGACGCGAGTTCCATTGTTTTTGTTTACCCAAAAAGTGCTCAACGCATCTATAGAAGTCTTCACTTTAATATCGTGCTCATCACACAAACATTTGTCCTGGGTGAGGATCTACATATCTCTATACTAGCTGTTGCCCGCGGCTCCGCCCGCGTGGATGTCGGTTATCGCTTCAAAAAGTAGCCTATGTGTCATTCCAGACCATAATCTATCTCTGTGCCAAATTTCATTCAAATCCGTTCAGTAGTTTTTACGTGTAAGAGTAACAAACAACCATCCATCCGTCCATTCTCACAAACTTTCACATTTATAATATTAGTAAGGATTGTCACAGTGGATATAGTCCCCTTTTTCTTTTAATATAATGAACAAAAATATGTAATGTCTTCTAAATTACATATTCATGTTCATATAAGACTTTTTCGTAAGTACTTAGGTATGCTCTTATACGATCAATTTCATCATAACATTCTACGACAGCCCTCAAAATACCTCATAATATATACTTTTATGCCTATTTTATCTATCTACTTATTTTATTAATCACCAATACCAATTATATTTGCAGCAATCACTTAACAATAAACCAAAAACGAGTGTCCCTTAGACCTTATCAACAAGATCGATTATAATTCAATCACAAACAAATAAATTTTATCCCCATCACCAGTCTATTTAGACCCATGACACTTTTATAAAGTGAAAGACTAGTGCGAGAATTATGGGTCTGGTTATAGTGGACACATTACTTAACCCTCAAAGGCGCGTTAAAGCTCAATGCGCGAGATCTAACAGTGTCCGTCTATAAAATTGCGATTGTCTATAAAATACTATAAATAAAACGGAGGGTGGAATAGGTAGAAACTAAAATGAATTTACGAAAGTTTAATTTTGTATTACTTAATCTAAATAGCACTGTTATGTTGCTTAAAGTTGCTATAATAATAGCAACCCATATATGTCCCACTGCTGGGCACGGGTCTCCTCTCCTCTATCAAGAAAGAGAGAGGGTTTACGCCTTACTAAATTCATGCTGGCCCAATTTGGAATGGTGAATCAGACATTTCTTTAGAATTTCTTTTAAGACATGTGATATTATATAAATTTATATTATTACTAGGGGTCGCCCACGACTTCGTACGCGTGGTAATTTAGAATATTTTTCCCGATTTTGCAACATTATGTCACTACTGCTCCGCTCCTATTGATCATAGCGTAATGTTATATAGCCTATAGCCTTCCTGGATAAATGCACTACTTAAAAAAAAGAATTATTCTAATCGAACCAGTACTTTCTGAGATTAGCGCGTTCAACCAAACAAACAAACAAACTCTTCAGATTTATAATATTAGTATAGATATTATCGCGTATTACGGAATGTATGAATAAGACAAAGATTCTGGTATATAGCCTGCTTGATAATTACCATATCTGAAGCGTTCTTCTTTTTTTTTTTTTTGGTGCGTTCACCAAAAAATCATACAAACACTATACATTTTATAGAATAGCAAATAAAAAGAATGGTAAAAAATAAGATTTTGCGTCGATATAAGCTAGATACACTTATTTTGTAACTAAAAGCACCATATAGAGGATATTTTAATTCTTTGCTAGTCCTATGCTAAGACACCTTGTCAATTAGATATCCACAATACAGGCCTAGTGTGGCTGCCAATGATATTTCTAAAATTGTAACTGGACTGCTAATAAAGATTTACTTTTATTATTTAATACCCACTGCATAAGTTACATCTGCGAACAAACTGTTATTCAGTATGGCAGAAGTCTTAAAATTTGTATTTTCTTTTATATAAAAACTAAATAAATGCATTTCATTAAACTGTCACATCTGCGCATTGACAAAAACTTACTCTCTATTTAACCCTCAAGTGCTGCAATAAGTTAATTGTTGGGGCGAGGGCGGTGTTACTGTTATTGAGATATCGTTAGCTACGGTTTTGTTTTAGTGGCACACTTATTATGGTTATTGGTTATTGTGACCGGGCCCGGCGGTTACGAGTTATGGCTTATAGCGCAATGATTTTAGATGACTGTTATTATTATATGTACGTTGTTGATTAATTTTAAGACAAAATAAGACGAAATATGTACCTACATATTAATGGTTTTTGCGACCATTTTTTAAACTAAAACCTTTATAATTGATGTGTGTAATAAATTTCTAATTGCGCTAATCTCTGGATAAATATTCATACATATAAGTAGGTACACACAACAACACAATTTGGAATATAAAAAAGGGTTTTTTTTTTAATTTATTTATTTACTAGTTGTTGCCCGCGGCTCCGCCCGCGTGGATGTCGGTTATCGCTGTAAAAAATCTATCCCTGTGCCAAATTTCATCCAGATCCGTTGAGTAGTTTTTACGTGAAAGAGTAACAAATATCCATCCATCCATACTTATAAACTTTCGCGTTAATATAAGTAGGCTGTACACAAAACAGAACATAGCACAATTTAGATAAAATATAAATGATTACAATTTTGTGCCTAACTATGCTCCTAACTATGTGCACACAGTATTACTACGTGGTCTGTGTTATAAATTTGGAAAATAACTATGATTTCTTTTTACTTATTAAAGAGAAAAATAAAAGGTTACTTAAATTATAGAAAATTAATCAATTATTCTTTAAAATGTTAATTCAAGAAAGGAGTTATAAGGTTTTTAAAGGGTCGGCAACGCGTAAGTGACACCCCTGGTGTTGCAAACGTCCATGGGCTACGGTAACTGCTTACCATCAGGCGGGCCGTATGCTTGTTTGCCACCTTGGTCGTATAAAAAAATAAAAGCTGTGTGTATGATTTCAGCTTTTTAAACTTACTAGCTTATGCACTCAGTTTCGGTCGCGTGAAAATCATTCGAAAATAATATGATACTTTGTCTATGTACTATTTTCATTTAAAATGCTATATCATTGTTATGTAACAAAGTTTCATTAAAATAAGTCCAGTAATTTTTGGGTTAAACATTCATCCAAACTTTCACGTCTATAATAATTAGTATGAGATTTTGAGTGATTTCTTTTTTTATTTTTGTTGCATACTTATATTTTTATTTAAAAAAATCTCATTTTAAACAGCCCATATTGTAAACGTTGTTGTTGAGTAAATAGTAAGATATACTCGTACATATATTAAAATAAATTTGTATTGTGTAAACTCTTTTTTTTTTTTTATTCTACCAAGGTGGCAAACAAGCATACGGCCCGCCTGATGGTAAGCAGTTACCGTAGCCTATGGACGTTTGCAACACCAGGGGTGTCACTCACGCGTTGCCAACCCTTTAAAAACCTTATAACTCCTTTCTTGAAGAACCCCATGCTATAGTCAGTTTCACATCTAGTAGGTATCAATCAGATGTTCTATATTGCATTGACTATGTTTATTATTGTAAGTGTGATTGAATACCAGTTTTGTGAATAAAAAAAAAAAAAGAAAAGAATCCGACTCACGCAGTACACACATGAAAACAAAACAGCATATTATAATAAACAAAACAACACCAAATAAACAATCTATCGACGAACTATAAATAAAAACCAGCAATCCCAAAAAAATCATGCACCCAATTACACGGGGAGGTAATTTTAATACATCTCGTGACCCCAGCGAATACAGCGACAAAAAATCGCGTCGCCGTCGTGTCGCGTCGACGAGTAATCGAGTTAATACGAGGGCTTATCGCTAGCTGACTTATGTTTGACGAATTAAAAAGGGGACGGGGGTCTAGCCAGGTTGTGACTTGTGACCATTGGATAGGGAATTGTGAGTTTATATGCATTTGTATCTGCAGTTTAGGTGAAGTATAAATGCAAACAAGCTACACTAATATTAAAAACAATGAAAATTTGTATGTATTGTTAAAACTAATATTATAAAGAGAAAATATTGTTTTTTTGTTACGATTTACCTCGCGTTACCTCGCGGTACCTTACTAGCGTTAAAAAACGTTGAATTGAAATAAATGATTAGTTTTTCCATCATTTACACACAGCGCGTTTTTACACAGGCGAGCGGCGCGTGGTGGCGAGCGGTGAGAACAATCCTAAAGCGTTCTATGACGCCATGTATGTGACGCTGCCGCCCGAAGTCAGGGATTGCGAGATCAGACATTTGTTTCAATTCCTTGTCTAGTTGATCGTGAAGATCAACTATTCTAGGAATTGAAACAAATGATTAGTTTTTCCATCATTGTGTGTAAATGATGGAAAAACTAATCATTTGTTTCAATTCAACGTTTTTTAACGCTAGTTCTAGTTTTTTTTACTTAACTGTAAATTTTCGTAAGGTAAAGGTCCTCGTCCAGTTGGGCGTGAACGCCTGATCTCCCAATCCCTGACTTCGGGCGGCAGCGTCACATACATGGCGTCTTAGAACGCTTTAGGATTGTTCTCACCGCTCGCCACCACGCGCCGTTCGCCGCTGCTGCTGGAGCGGCGTGTTCGTGGCGTACTATTTGAGTGCGGGAATAAAGAGTGCACCTTTATTGTTACATAAACTGCCTCGGTGGCTCAGTGGTCGATGTGAGTGTCTGCTGATCACGAGGTACTGGGTTTAAGACCCAGGTCAAAGCAGAAATTCACAATAGATGTCCGGAGTTTGGAAATTGGTGGTGTTTACACCCCCGTGCTTCGGAAAGCATGTAAAGCCTACGCCTGATCTCTTTCTGGTCGTGTCAGATTGCCGTCCCATCGGATTATGAGAATGAGGACATAAAGAGTGCACTTGTGTTTACGCACACACCTGTGCACATAAATATCTTCAGCGCTGATGACTAGTCACCGTCGAGAGTAACCACCGTGACCGAAATCTCCTATACCCCAAAAATGCCATTTATATTTTAACAAACATCCGCAACATAATTACCGGTTAATCGTTAAACAATAATTAAACCCAGTATCGATACAAATGAATCGGTTGTTACGTCACATAATGAAGCTGTCGGCGTCCGACGACGACACGCCGACGCGTCGACATCCACACTCTGTGTGTTCACGGAATAATTAATATGACGTCATAATGAAACAGGATTATTTTAATTATTCATAGATATGCGTTTCATATGATTATTGTCCATAGGTAGTTTAATCTACATTTATATATGACACATGGCATAATCGGATTTTGAAACAGATTGCAAAAAGCCGAATAATGGGAATCTAACAAAGATTTTTTTAATCATACGAGATATTTTCAGGATCTGCAAAAATCCGGGTTTGCTTTGGATTATCTTGCGCCATTATTATAATTTTTAATTTAGCAGCCCGTGTCCCGCGCATTCGAACGTGGGTTGATGGCTCAGACATGCCTTCAGATTTTTTTCTAAGATATATGGGTTTGCTTACGATGTTTTTCTTTACTATTACCATTCATTGGGACATATAAATTCCACCAATGAAATTACTTTGGTAAAAAGCTGGCTTGGGAAAAAATCGGGTTGTTTTCCCATTCGGCTGCCACCGCTAAAATACTGAAAGGTACCACTTCTTTACTATCACTCCTAAACTTCCAATCACATCAAACACAACTCACGTTTCTATCTCATTCCTTATTCAATTACTAGTTCCGAGTATCCAGTTAAACTAATCCAGTGAGTTTGTCGTTCACTGGAAATAGCTCAAACTGTTCTATTGGGCAAGACAAAGTTGCCGTTAGTCAATAGTTGCGGTTCAGGCTGTACGGACTATGAATAGATGTTCAAGCGCCTCTACGGGAAGCTTTCGTTGATTAAATTTATATTTGATGTAGATTTGGACTGCGGTAATATTATGGTACTAATTCTGCCGCTTGTCCAATTTAAGTAGACCTTTCATTGATATAGACTTATCTTTTGTAGAGATATCTATTTTGATTTGACACAATTCATTACCATATTTTTACCTCTTTGACAACCTCAACGGGCCACTGATTACGATGTCCTACATACATACATATTATCATCACTCCCGTCTCCTAGTGGGGTAGGCAGAGACTGTGGTACGCCAATTGTTTCGAATTTCGATCCAACCATACTTCCTTCACCTCCTCTACATTCATCAACCTCTTCATGCATGAACGTCGATTCTAGTTACTTCACTATGTCCTCCATTTTCTGGTAAAAATAAATTTTAGGTTTTACTCTCAAGAAATTTACAATAAGTAGATGTCGGAAGTTGGGAAATTTGTGATATCTACAAATCCGTGCTTTGAAACGCACATTAAATGAAGTTCTTGGTACTGCGTCTGATCTCTATCTAGTCATATAAGACTGTCGTACCATCGGACTATGAGACTGAAGGAACTATGAGTGCATTATTTGTGTCCGTTAATTGTATGTTTGTAAAGTCCCCCGCGACACAGAGCTTGTTATCTAGTGCGGGAGTTGTCTTTTGTAGAAGAAGAAAGAAGTAGAAGAAATCCCACATATGCTCCATAATATCTCCAGCGCAGATGGCTAGCCTCCATCGAGTTAACTTAAATTCAGTTAGCAGAATTATTAAAACAGTTATTTCCTTTCCCCTATTCATTTTTCCACAGCAGATATCCATTCAAAAAATCAATAATTGCAGTATATAATCGAATTACAGGCGAGACTGATAATTTGAACGGCAGAGAAGCGAGTGGGCCCGGGGTGGCGCGTGCCAAATTATTCGTTAATTACATCCTATCATCTGATGTCGTTGTCCTTCTGAAATTAATGGTGTAACTAGACTACTTTGAATAGAGCACGCTGGTAGAATATTTGAGTTTATTGGATAGACTAGTGGCACCTACCGGCTTCGTTTGGTTAGATATTTATTTAGTTTTTGAAGTGAAAACTTTTTTAGCCGCGTTAAGCACTTTTTTGGTGAAAAAAAAATCATCGCGCTCCGATTGGCCTGCTCCAAGTTTTCATTTGATCAGAGAGCCAAACGCGGTAACCGTTTCGATCGCGTTGACTGGCGTTGACGTATATATAACTCGCACTAGGCACACTGATCCCAGGGAAATTACATCATAGAATCCTGGTGGTTATTTTTGTTTTGGCAACACGCAATGAAACCTCAGATATTGCAAGCGTCCATACTATAACTGCTCACCATGACGTGGGCCGTATGCTTGTTTGCCACTTACGTAGTACCTACCTAAAAAAATACCATTCTCACAAACTTTCACATTTTCATTTTAATAGGATTATTACTAGGAAATCTTATAGCTCTATCATAAATTTGCAATGCTCATTTCCCCCACAAGAAACAATCATCCACATTTACCCTACCCCAAACGTAGTATAATATCGTATATGCCCCAACTAAACGCTATGGGGTAACGAATGTGAAGTAGTCGAGTAATACAGCTAAATTTAATACAGCTATTAATACAAACCACTATAGTTAATTACTTTAGCACCAGAGTTTGGTATTACGTAACCGATGAATGACATGATGGGTAAATGCAGTTATAGGCCTACCACTCTTGCCATTGCGTATAATTTTATTATGAAGCAAGTTAATAATGATGATCTCACTTGCTTTGCTTAAAGGCTAGATGTTGTTAATATTGTTTAATTATTTAAAAAAGCTATATTTTATACTGTTTAAGCAACATTGTTATTTTTGTTAATATTTAAATTTAATGGCGTTATTTAAACTTTGTGTTCACTGTGTTAAAATTCTACTTGCATGGTCTTCATTAATTAATATTGTGATGGTGTTGTGTATGTCCTTTGTTGGAGATCCAAATAAATAATTACAGTCAGTTGGGCAGTTTACAGAGTAACCTGTGTTTAAAAGAGATAGTATCGATTCCCTAAATAAAAAGGTAAATTCTAGCTACAGATCGGATATTTGAATGGGTAGGGTGGCCTACGAGCCCGGGCCCGCGGGCCCCAATGCTATTTTTAAATTTAATAATTATTTTTGTAGTTTTTCGGGCCCACGAATAAAAAAAAAGTATGTCTTAGGAAAGTACGGTTAACCAAAATCTTTGTATAAATAAAACTATGACGAACTCCTGCCAGTTTCTGCACCCCTAGTACTTTTTGTATAGCAGAGCATACATTATAACAGGAAATACAAGACGTTTAAATTATTGTATTAATATATTTCAATTTCATTTCTTCCATCTCTATGACTACCTCTATGACTACCTTTTTTTTTTTTCATACTACCAAGGTAGCAAACAAGCATACGGCCCGCCTGATGGTAAGCAGTTACCGTAGCCTATGGACGTTTGCAACACCAGGGGTGTCACTCACGCGTTGCCGACCCTTTAAAAACCTTATAACTCCTTTCTTGAAGAACCCCATGCTATAGTCTCTTGGGAAACTACCTGTCTATCTGTACCTGTCTCTCACTATAACAATATCCATCCAAAGGTTGCCTGGTAGAAATCGCTCTTAGCGATAAGGCCGCCCATTGTATAATCTTATTTATATTAAGTTACTGTGTAATGGATTATAATGGTGTACAATAAAGTATAAATAAATAAATACCTCCAGATAGTTTATGCTCCCCTAGTACTTTTTGTATAGCAGAGTGCAACTGCTTAACATCAGGCGGGCCGTATGCTTGTTTGCCATCTAAGTAGTATAAAAAAAAAGTTAAATAGATGGACAGTGTGTGTCAAAATGTCAAGTTTTGTTTTTAGCATGTACACCTATCCTATCGACAAAGCCATCCTAAACATTTGCAATACAATATTATAGAATACTTACCTCATTGATATTCAGTTGCAGTATCATTTATGAAAGTTTGATGCCAACATACGAGTAGTACTGCAGTGATTCCAATTGGTTCAGTACGTGCTGGGGTCCGAGGGGTTTTTCCAACATTTTATCGGTACACTGATTTTATATGACTATCCTCTAGTGTGGGAATGATGTTGGTTCAAATTTTATTTGAGTAGACAAATTTATTTTATATCAAATATGTCGTTTATTTTGTTGTAAAATATTTTTGGAAATTTCGTTTTATTTTAGAAGAAGACTGAGCAGGCTCTACTTAAGAACTTCACTGTAAAGATGACCACAGCCAAATATTAACTCCACACAGTGGTGTAGTTGCATTCACTCTCATAGTCCTATGACAGAACAAGCGTATTGTGAATTTCTGGACAGAATAATTACCTAATAATATACTTTTAGCCGACCCGGATATCGAAACTGGCACCCCGTGATTAGCTGATGCACTCAAAGACTACTAGACCAACGAGGCAATTAGGTACCAGAAGTAAATCTAAACTAATATTATAAAGAGGTAAGATTTGATTTTTTGTTTGTTTGTTATGATTTAACTCAAAAACTACTGATCCGATTTTAAAGATTCTTTAACCATTAGAAAGCTACATTATCAGCGGGTATCATAAGCTTTATTTTATTTAAAAAAAACGGGATCTAGTGTATAAAGACTTAACTATAGTGTATATACTGTAAGACCTCTAAATACTTTTCTTTTACTACACACTATTTATCCACGATACTTCTTTAAATAATTCTTGAAAAGGCGCCAGACACACTCAAAAATGCTTCTAAAATGAATCAAACCTTACAAACAGAACAATATCTTCATAAAACAAAAGCCAGTATAATAAAATAGCAAAAGGCTCATTCACAAAATTCAGTAGAACTCAATACAAGGTAAGGAATGGTTACCGCAGCGTCGTAAACGTCTCTGACGAATTACATAACAATAACGAAGGAGAGCACGAGATCAGCCGTTTGTACTACACTCACGTACTGCCTGCGTTTTGGTACATCTCTAGATACTACCACTAGTCTTGATACTTGATGGGTACGTTAGTTAGTTAGTTTAGCAATGCGTTTTCCGCACTCGGCCACTTAAGTGGGCCTTTGTGCGTGAGAGTTTTTTGTTGGTTTTTCCAGTCAACCCAAGTTTTTTCAGAAAGCTAACTGGTGGCCAAGTTCGTATCATTGAAATAGGAACCTATGTATATTATTTCGTAGACCTTCCCTCTCCTCTATCAAGAGAGCAGTGAAGATTTCGTATTTAATCCACATAGGCTGAACCCTTAGGTAATACCTATAGAAATGTAATGTATTAGAAATACCTATAGAGTTTACTTCTAAGGCACGTGGGTTTCCTCAGAAATCACGTTTTTTTCATTTTTTTTTTTGTATTTCCACACCGTTAGCAATACCATTTCATTAGCACTTGCAAGGGTAGTTCACTTTGGTATTACCGGAGTGAATCAAACTTGATATGATGCAAAAATGTTACTTTTTCACTCGGCTACTAGGTACCACCACTTAGATTTCTAATATTTGGGGCATTTCAAATAACTCTCACATTTTTGGTCATTCCAATACGTACACCTACTTTACTTGAAATTTCAACATATCAAATTAATGTTGAAATTTCAAGTAGAGTAGGTACGTATTGGAATGTCTAAAAAATACCAAAAATGTGCATGTTTTTTCTCACATAAAATCATTTTCTCCGAAGAGTTATCTTAAATATATTTAATTTAATAAATTTGCAAGAGTATCAAAACCTTTAGCTCCAAGTCTACAAGATGAGATATCTCATAAAAATTATATCGAAGTGGGCACAGCGCGTTTAGGTACCACACTGTCATATCGATATTGAACAACGCACAACACTAATATATTGTATGCCATTGTTTCATATTACATTGCATTGATTTGATTTCATTCTAATACATTCTAGAGTGGTGGTAGCGTGTTACCGACTTGTATATAGGAGTAAGTTTGATCCCGAACGGTATTACCAGTGAGAAATTTACTTTGTGAAATATACACGTAGGTACTTATCATATGATTTAACATCTGTTGCCCGTTAAGGAAAATATCGTAAGAAAATTTCATCTTTTTTTTTCTTTCCTTCGCGAAATTTCTTTCATGCTGGATACCAACATGTTTTAAACGCATGTCGGATCCACTTTACTCACGGTGGCTATTCACCGTTAGCAGATAGTAAATCATTTGATTGCGTATGAATTTATATACATATGTATACTAGGGGACGCTCGCGACTCTGTCCGCGTGGTAATTTGGAATTTTTCCCCCGATTTTGCAACATATCTCCGCTCTTATTGCTCATAGCGTGATGTTATATTATAGCCTATAGCCTTCCTGGATAAATGCACTATTCAACAAAAAAGTTTTTTTCTAATCGAACCAGTACCTTCTGAGATTAGCGCGTTCAACCAAACTAACAAACTCTTCAGCTTTATAATATTAGTATAGATTAAAAGTCACCCAGTGGTCAAAATTTGACCATAATTACTTTCTGCACCTTTTCTGACATCAAACAGGATATTTTTTGTATTGTTATTGTGTCTCTATTTTTTGTTTACCATCTGTTTATCCTGTATATGTTCGAATAAATGCTTTTCTTTCTTTCTTTATTTCTTCTTTCTCCGTATAAACATTAACTATGCTAAATCTTACACTCTTCTGTGCGCGCAATGTGCTTAAAAAGGTATACCTACCAATATTTCTTCACGTATAAGGACTTTAAATAATATTTAACATTTTCACTTTCCTTTTATTCATTTATGAATTACTAGCTGTTGCCCGCGGCTCGGCCCGCGTGGATGTTGGTTATCGCTGCAAAAAGTAGCCTATGTGTTATTCCAGACCATAACCTATCTGTGTGCCAAATTTCATCCAAATCCGTTCAGTAGTTTTTACGTGAAAGAGTAACAAACATCCATCCGTTCTTACAAACTTTCACATTTATAATATTAGTAAGGATGATCTAAGTAGGTATTAACGTATTTAGCTAAGTCTGACGTGAGAAAACTCATAAACTCAATTAAAAAACAAAATCAAAACCTTATTTAACGAACGATTTAAGACAAGTAAAAAATGGTTAGTATTTAATATGTCTAATTAATTACAAGTTTATAACAATTTTATCAAAGCACGTTTTTAACTTAAAAGGGTTTTAAAACATTCAATATGTGAGGCGTGGACTCACAAATCACTTCCACATAAGAAGGGATTAACAGCTTGCCTTCTAACCGAAAAGGTTCCGTATATATTTTTTTACAATTACTGTCTATGATATTTTAATAAGAAAGACGTTGATATCGCAACTTTTTTTTCTTTTCTTAAAAAAGACAACTCCCGCACTAGAGAACAAGCTCTGTGTTGGGGGACTTTACAAACTTACAATTAACGGACACAAAATACACCCAGACTCAGAACAACTCTTTGTAGGTCCTACAAAGTTATGTCCCAGTGTGGGGATCGGATCCACAACCTCGTACACAGCAGGCGCATACTACACCCACTGGACCACCAAGGCAGTCAACGTCAGCACTAGCGCGCGGTTGTCAAAATATCTAAGTAGGAAAATAAATAGTAAAGAAATAGCTATTATAAGTAGGTTTATTTCATCTATCACCATCTCTTTCTGTATCATTACGTTCCGTATTATCTATCGCATTCATACTTGAAATTACTAAGCAAGTACGCATCAAAACATAGTAGCAAAACCGAATGCCTCTCAGAATAAAGTTAGCTTATCTTTCTTTATATTATAACTAGTTGTTGCCCGCGGCTCCGCCCGCGTGGATGTCGGTTATCGCTGCAAAAAGTAGCCTATGTGTTATTCCAGACCATAATCTATCTGTGACTAATTTCATCCAGATCCGTTCAGTAGTTTCTACGAAAGAGTAACAAACATCCATCCATCCATCCATTCTTACAAACCTTCACATTTATAATATTAGTAAGGATTGACTACGATGGTAAGTAGTTATTTTAGCTGCTTGAAATAACGGCAAACTAAATCTGTCTGCTTATAATATATGGAGCATCGCTTGAGAGAACGGCTTGACCGTAATAGACAGGACAAGGTTTTTATGAAATAGTTTTTGTACAATCGACGGGATTTGGAAATTTTGGAATTTGTAAGAATATCTCATGAAAAAAATGTGACGTTCAGTTTGACAGTTCTGCTGTCACAGTTTTTTGGTAGCTTTAACAAATTTCGTTTAGTTTTTATTTCTCTCTATAATAAATTTTAGCGACCCGGCGAACAAAGCTGGGGCTAGTTCTTAATATAAAATAATTGTTTACATGTTATATAATTCTTATCTAAATTATAATTTCAATTAACATAATTTCCATAACTCTAAGTCATTTTAAAAGGGGGTACTTTAAATTTACATAGTTAAGTAATTCTAATAAATATACAAATCTCTAAATTAATTAATTAATTATACGAGTATGACGTCCCTAGTTCTATGTTTAATTCTTTGTAATTGAAATTCTTTATTTAAAACATATGACAATTACTAATAAATTAAAAAGATATGATTTTTTTTATTCCTGGTGTTAATTTAAATTATAGGTATATTATGTAATTAGAATTAAAGTATATTGTATATTGTGATTAATAATTTTGCACGCCGTTCATGCGGTGAGACATGCTGTACTTCTCATATTATGTAACAACATTGTAACCGTGTTTCTTTGCAAATTCTATTCTATTCTATTCTATACTTAATATTGTCTCACATATGGCAATACTTAAATAAAACCCTGGTATAAAAAAATGGGTAAAACAACACGTAAAATGTGATTACTGTACCTCTGGTACTGCAAGCGTCCATCGGCTACGGTAGGTACATTAGGCGGATCGACCGTATGCTTGTTTACCACCAAAGTAGTATAAAAAAACTTAAAATAAGTAACGATTTTATAAGTATTTACAGTATATCTATATTTAATCTGTGTCAAAACGAAAATCTAAACACATAAGACAATTTTCAACAATTCAGGTTTCCCTCAAAACCCTTTCAATCTGGTGACTCATATTGTCAAAAATTCCCGCGCGTTTGCGAACCCTTTTTTTCGTCACAGACCCCAAAATGCGACATAAAAAAAAATATAAAAGAGGCACAGATAAAGAGGCAGAAAGGTAAACATTGAACACGTATAGGACTAAATATAAATGTCTCGGGAGAACATTAAGATAGTGAGTGGAATGTTAAAAGCTATTTAATATTATGTTCTGTTCAAACTTTATTATGGACTTGTGTACTGGTCGATGGAAAGTACGTGGCTTTTTTTAAAATATTTGTCGTTTATAAAAAAAGGACAGCTTAAAAAAATTGAAGCACTTTTTTCATTTGTTTATTTTTAATTATATGGACGGCTGTTTTTTTCTACGTTTTTTTTATAGTGATATAAAGTAATATTTTTAAAATTAAAATAATTATTTTATAATTGACGACCTAGTAAAGGTTGTTGTGAATATCCTAAACGTTTACCAATCCCAGTGATATTCCATATTAATGCCCTGGTAAAAAAAAATGGGACGGCAACACGCAAGTGTCAGCTCTGGTATTGCAAGCGTCCATAGGCTACGGTAACAGCGTACCATCAAGCGTACCGTAAACTTGTTTGAGATGGTCCAAAAAAATATCGACATGTTACAATAACGCAGTACTTTCTTGCACATCCGTACATCGACTCGTCAGTAACAAGACAAAGGCATTTAAATGAAAGCGCGATAAACTGGGGCCGTATTAATGAATGCGCGACACACCACGCCTACGTTCTAACCAGACATGATCTTTAAAGAAAACTTGTAGCTTTTCTATAACTATGTTAATCTACATAATGTCTATGTCAAATTAAATCCAGATCTGTTCAGAAGTTTTTGCGTGACAGAGTAACAAACATACATCCATACATTCTGACAAAGTTTCGCGCTTATAATATTAATAGGATCTCTACGGGCTTATGTCCTGCAGTGGACATCTTTCAGTTAACATGATGATGTAGATTACACTAATGTAAATTAAATAGTGCAAGGCATGTACCACGACGTGTTAAAACGTGAGAAGTTCGAGTGAGGAAGAGGGACGGAGCTTTATAGCGTGTATAGTTCTGTCCCTTTTTCTCGCACGAACGACTCACGTTTAACACGTCATGGTACGGTATATGTACTTTCTTGCACATCCGTACATCGACTCATCTGTAACGAGACGAAGGCATTTAAATGAAAGCGCGATAAACTGAGGCCGTATTAATGAATGCGCGACACACCACGCCTACGTTCTAACCTGACATGATCTTTAAAATTTATTTATTTATTTGGATCTCCAACAAAGGACATACACAACACCATCATCACATTATTATGCCATATAACATTTTGTGTACTCCTTCAATTAATGGAGACCACAGCATGCAAGTAGAATTATAACATAGTTAACACAAATTTTAAATAACGCTATTAAATTTACATATTAACAAATAACAATGTTGCTTAAACAGTATAAAATATAGGTATATTAAACACTTAACAACAAGTAGACTTTAAACAAAACAAGTGAGATCATGACATGACTGTATTCAAAAAACAAATCATTGCATATGTAATTACTAGAAAACTTGTAGCTTTTCTATAACTATGTTAAGTTTTCTTCGAAAAATAGCGCAAGTAGAGGAAAGCTATCTAGCCGTCAGAATATTTAAGATTGGCAAAGGAATTCTCATCCCATTAACGCTTTTCGGGTTTTTTAAGGCTAGTCTGTGTGTAACACGGCCTTTAGGCCTTGATATGCATATCAAACGCATATTACCTATTTTGATAGAGGAGAGGAGACCTGTGCCTAGTCGAAAATCTAACAACGGTGGCAAATGAAAATATTTTTTTAAAAGAAATCCTCCGCACTAGGGAACAAGCCATGTAACGCGAAGGACTTTACAAAGATACAATTTACGGACACCAACACCCAAATTCGGAACTAACATTACTAAGTTTTGTCCCGTGTGGGAATCAAACGAAAAACCCCCAGCTTAGTAGTCAGGGTCACAAACCACTAGACCTACAGGCTAATCTTTGTTTAAGTAAGTAGATCCTTATTATTATCATCTCAGCCAAAAGACGTCCACTGCTAGACAAAGACAAAGACTGCCTTGGTGGTCCAGTGGGTGCAGTATGCGCCTGCTGTGCACGAGGTTGTGGGTTCGATTCCCACACAGGGACAAAACTTTGTGTGACCCACAAAGAGTTGTTCTGAGTCTGGGTGTAATTTGTGTCCGTTAATTGTATGTTTGTAAAGTCCCCCGCAACATAGAGCTTGTTCTCTAGTGCAGGAGTTGTCTTTTTTAACAAAAAAAAAAAAGCCTCCCAATGATTTCCACAACTCTCGATCCTAAGCCGACCTTGTCCATCGGTTGCCCGTAACCTTTACCAGGTCGTCGGTCCACCTTGTTGGAGGCCTGCCCATGCTTCGTCTTCCATTTACTGGTCACCACTCTAGAACCTTTCTGCCCCAACGGCCATTAATTCTGCGAGCTATGTGCCCGGCCCATAGCAATGGAGGCAATTCTATTAATATTATAAAAATATATAATCTTCAACAATGGAACTTGTAAAAAGTATCCATTTTAAGTATAACGTAACAATTGTGTTCAACTTTTGATTATTTTCACAATTTATTTTATGTTGATAAGAGTCGCAGTGAACTTGCATCTAACTTAGGATGAGGATAACTTTAATACAGACGTTGAGATGTTAAGACTGATGTACACTGAGTACAAGTACGCAGAATCAAAAATCCTTACTAATATTATAAACGCGAAAGTTTGTAAGAATGGATGTATGAATGTTTGTTACTCTATCACGCAAAAACTACTGAACGGATCTGAATGAAATTTGGCACAGAGATAGATTATCGTCTGGAATAGCATAAAGGCTACTTTTAACCGACATCTACGCGAGCGGAGCCGCGGGCAACAACTAGTATATATATATTTTTTGGGACAACTCACACACCGCCACCTGATCCCAAACTAAGCAGAGCAACTATGGCAATCAGACAACTGATAAACATACTTATATATTTCTAAATACATACATATTAAAGATAAATAAGACCCAGACCCAGAACAAACATTTATGCTCATCACACGAAAATTTGTCCTGCCTGGGAATCAAACCCACGACCACCGGCGTAGCAGTCAGAGTCACTAACCACCAGACCGACAGGCCAGACAGATACCAATATTTGGATGTCTCGGTCAGACAAAAGGTTATTAAGTTCGTTTCTATTTACAGTAATTTTTTTTTATTACCCGACTACGGCGAACCAAAAAGGAGGGTTATGATTTTGACCTGTATGTATGTTTGTATATATGTATGTAAGTATGTATGTTCATCTGTTCCCGCATAACTTCTAAACTACTTGTACTATTAATATATATTTTTATTTGTTTAAATTTAGCACAACTTTAATACCATAAGAATTCTACATAAGCACAGTCAACCTAGGGAGATGCAGAGATAATAGTATATTAATTTGACTGGCCTGTTTAAGGTCAAAGTTCAGTCAGTGTCACTAACCTACTAACTTTTAATAAATTAAAATTTAAACTTATTCTAAGTATAACATTACCAAATTAAAGTGTGTATGTTTTCTTCAAGTATTGTTTTTTTTTTCGTATTATTTGATAAAAAATTTAACACATAAAATGGTTACATCTCAATAATTTGGTGCTGATTCGATGATTTTTTTTACAAACTATTTAGAATTACTATATAATTTATGACCAAACCATATTATGAAACACATCTTGTAGATTAATACTGTATTTTTTGGCAGTCATTTGTCAATAAATGCCAACAAAAAATTGTTTCATTTAAGTACACCTCTTTTTCATAATTTTTTGAGAGAGGGGCCTTAATAAAATGTGTTTTTATTCACAATAATATAGGTACCTATCAATCAAAATTATTATAATTAGATATCTTTAAAATGTTGTTCCAATGCAGCCAACATTGCAAAAAATTGACAATGACTGCTGCACAGTAAAAAAATCTGACTATAAACTTTTACTTTATCTACAGGATAAAGTCCTGAATAAATTTTAAGTTTGAGTTTCGAATCATCAAGTGTGCCACAGTCTTTATCTGTAAGACGCTCGTATACCAGTCGTCCGTGGGCGCGACGTGAGCCGATACCGATACGATATAGTGACGACTTTATTCTGCGAAGAGTCGCGCGATTTATTGTGGCAACTTTGATAGCTAATCTGAATTGAATGTGTACTTGATTCAAGTAGAATGATTTTTGAAAACTAAATTATGTCTATGATGGAATTTAATGTGCTTGTGCTATAAAAATCATAATAATGCTAGCAGAACATATATGTCCCACAGCTGGGCACGTGTCACTTCAACTAAGACTGTCCTGCCCCTCAAGACAAGTGGCATAAACGGTAGTCGAATCGAAAAGTCGTATCGTTAAATTCCATACAAAAAATTGCGACTTTTCGATTCGACTACCGTTTATGCCACTTGTCTAGAGGGTCTGTTGCTTTTGTAGTCAGTGACAGTGACTGCTAAGCCGTTGTGGTGGTGGGTTTGATTCCCATACGGAACAAAACTTTGTGTGATTCATAAATATTTGTTACCGTGTAATTTTGTGTCCGTGAAATGTGTTTGTGAAGTCCCCCTTCCCTAGTGCGGAAGTTGTCATTTTTAAAAGGAAAGGCAGGATTATATCATCATCATCTCAGCCTAAAGACGTCCACTGCTGGACATAGGCCTCCCCCAAGGATTTCCACAACTCTTGATCCTGAGCCGACCTTGTCCATCGGTTGCCCGCAACCTTTACCAGGTCGTCGGTCGTCGGTCCACCTTGTTGGAGGCCTGCCCACGCTTATAGGATTATATAATTAAGGGATATTTTGCTCCAAAGCTCGGACGTCTTTCTCTCGGAAAAATAACATATTGAATTAGTAGCAAAGTGTCAACCACACAACGCTCTCATTGAAAATGATAGAAATAACACAGTTAAAACATAATCATACCCTCACACAGTAAATGGGTTCTAAATTACCGAATATCGTGCTTCATCATGTACCTCGATAATGTTACTAACAGCCCCTAAACATGTGATTAGATATGTCGTACCTATCGATCAGGGTGAAGTTCGTAAACGTAGGATTTTACCCTATAGCGAGAGGGAAATTTCTAAAGGCTCGTGTTAGAATTTAATTAGCCTTTTTTTGTATTACTTGGGTGGCAAACAAGCATACGGCCCGACTGATGTTAAGCAGTTTTGAGCTATGGACGCTTGCAATACCAGATGTATCACTTGCATGTTGCAGGGCTTTAAGATGGAGAAGTATCCTTGGAATATGAAACGTATCTTAACTACACCGCTATGTGTAGTTATTTTGGTTGTGGGTTTCTGTTAGGTGGAGGTCCTTCCCCAGTCAGGCTTTCTCGCTTCTATGGTGCCCCACCTAAAAGCCTAGGAGAGGGATCAGTAAATAAATTTTACTAGCCTAAAATTTGTTCTGGGTTTCCTCTCACTCACAATATTTATTCTAGAAACTACGAGCTCTTACTAACTACCTACTGACCAGTCAAAATATATATAGGCTAGCTGTTGCCCGCGGCTCCGCCCGCGTGGATGTCGGTTATCGCTGCAAAAAGTAGCCTATGTGTTATTACGGACCATAATCTATCTCTGTGCCAAATTTCATCCAGATCCGTTTAGTAGTTTTCACGTAGTAGTAGTTTTCAAACATCCATCCATCCATCCATTCTCACAAACTTTCACATTTATAATATTAGTAAGGATATTAGTAACGTTATAGGTACTACATTTACATATGAACACTCAATCATAGGTTTCTACGTATTTTTATCTCACTTTCAGCCTACCAAAATATAAATAAGATTCCAAACATCACCAATAAATTGACACAAAAATGGCACCACATCAAAACAAAATATAAATGAAACACAAAAATAATTACAAAATTCGAATGCACTCCGAATCCGATGCATAAAATCGACTAAATTAGAATGCCCAATTAAAAAGTGGCAAGCCTATATCTATAAATAAAAATAAAAAACAGTAGCAGAGGGAATTTCAAAAAATCAAAAGTCATTAATGTCCAATAAGTTAAAAAGTTGAGCGACGCATATAATAAATCATTTTTTATTACATCTCTGTACCAATTTTTCCTAGTCTTTTTTCATCAATTTAACACGAACAAAAAGTGGCACTCAATTGTAAGGATATTTTTTTTTATTACGAGCAACCCGTTTAATAATTTCGACCTATCAGCGGCGGCGTTTGCTTATTGCGCGCCGCCCTCCTAGCTCGTGATTGGTTGGTCGTGCTACAGATTGTGCGATGGCGGGAAACGGATTTAAGTCTATGGCATCTCATTCTTACAATCGACAGAGTAGTACTGTGAAATATCGATATCGATTTGATATTAATCTTACCCGATATAATTTAACATGTCTTGTTAAAAACAGTCTTTTAACTGATTGATTATAAAAAAATAATATTATTCAAGTTATAATTTTATGTACCTACCTAAATGTAGTTTCCTAAATAAATTAAATACTTTGAATGCGATTAAAGAAGTACCTATGCGTGAAATCTGTAATTGTAGTTACATTTTTTTTTAAATATCTATATTTGAATCAAAAAACGAAGCTATATTTAGTAACTAATTTGGTAAAAACATTTTGTTTTTTAATAAAAACCTATTTTTTTTTTGCGGCATTATTTGTGCATTATTGTTGATTGACGTTAGTAGTTTTTTTACATTTTTAGTTAATAATACATACTTCCTAGATGATAATATCATTTTAATAATTTTGAGAACTTAATATTATGAAGATTTACCTAATTTTTGTAAGTGATGTTTGGAATCTCTAAAACCATTGAAACAATTATGAAAAAATCTTTTAGCATTATTAATATATGAAGCTACATTATTTCTGAATATTATAATTCTACCTTTTATTGACACGCAGAAGGAACTTAATAAAAATCAAGTCGCTTTTATATCAAAAATAAATAATTTCATGGACCCTTTCCCCGCAATACGGTTCTAATTGAGCTCGAGCTTGGAACTAAACGAGTGGAGTACGTCTTCACATAGACGAGCAATTTCATCAGCTATACATCGTACCCGTCATTACCAGCTCGTTGTAATTTTATATCAGTTTTATCAATCTACGACAACAGTATGAAAATAAATTATATTTTTAGAATTGTGTTACTTGAAACATGCTGCCTTAAGCAGTCTCTAGTAGGTATTTTTCTATTCTTTTGTGGGAAACAAGGACGCAAGATGCCCCGATATTATCTTTCAACTTTTTTACTATTGTAAAGAACTGTAGCAAGATTTATTTTTAAAAAAGTTCCACACCGCGTAATTAACATTGTTATATATGGTTATACTAGCTGTTGCCCGCGGCTCCGCCCGCTGCAAAAAGTAGCCTATGTGTTATTCCAGACCATAATCTATCTGTGTGCCAAATTTCATTCAGATCCGTTAAGTAGTTTTTACATGAAAGAGTAACAAACATCCATCCATTCTCACAGACTTTCACATTTACTTATAATATTAATAAGGATACCGCGTTATGTACAGTGTTGCTATTTTTTTATTTATATTATTGGCCATAAAACTTTTTTTTTATTTATTAAATTATTTAATTACCAATTCATTTAAAATTTATTAAATGAATTGGTATAATGAGACACACAGAAATTAATAACTATTAATCTTTATGTTTACCTTTATCCTTGAGGTAGGTGAGCTTTTTACTTACCTAGTAGGTACCCGTGTACCTAGTTAAGGTACAAGATACTAGCTCAAAGGTCGCACGAAATCATCCTGATATCGATTTATTACCATCAGGCGTTTTACTTAATTATAATAGAAAAAAATCAATGCATCAAAAATTTCTAAGTATGTATCATAAACGGTAGTCGAATTTAAAGATAGCAAATGTATGGGATTTGACATAAGTTTACGACATTATATCGTAAACTTACGTCAAATCCCATACATTTGCTTCTAAAGGGGCTGGTCTCAGGTCCACTTTCTCGTCCCGCACTCTTTAGTCCAATAGACCGCAAAACCATACCATAATCTAAAAAAAAGGTGAAATATACCTACTAGGTATACCTACTATGGCAAGCAGTGCTGGCCGAGTGGGAAAGTAACCGACTTGCACGCAAGAGGTGCGAGTTCGATCCCAGGTGGCAGTACCAATGTGAATTTCACTTTGTGGAGTTTATATGTACCAATCAAATGATTCTCCATCTGCTACCCGGAAGGAAAACATCGTGAGGAAACCCACATGTCTTAGAAGAAATTCTAAAGACATGTCTGATTCACCAACCCGCATTAGGCCAGCGTGTGAAAATTAAGGCCTAAACCCTCTTTCTCTCTTAATAGAGGAAAGGAGACCCGTGCCCAGCAGTGGGACATATATGGGTTGCTATTATATCCCTACTATACTCTACTAATAATACATACTTATACATCAAGTTGGGCGCCATTACTGTATAATTTCGTACAAAAGCTACAAGTTAATACTCTTTTAAATGGCCCGATAACAACAACTTGCATTAAACAACTGCCTGCTAATGATGTTTGTTTCGAATGATAGATGAACTTCAAATTAGATTTAATGTCAAAGAATTTAGAACTCTTCCTGTATGGAGTTTCAGTTGAATTTTGTTTGAGGGAAAGTTATGAAGGTGTATGGGTGGGATCTTTGTAGTTATTAGAACTGTAATGGTCTTTTTTTAAATAAATAGGTATTGGTTTATATAAAGAGGTACTTACCTATGTACGGTGGGCAACGGAGATAGCTGTACAGGGCCGCTATATGAAGATTAGTTTTTTGTATGAATTGGTGTGAAATATATTTTGATCTGTAGGTTTAGTCTAATTGTACACTGTTACCAAATTTCACTGAAATATAAACAATGATGTTCTTAATTTAAATTGAAAAAAAGAACGAAAACAATATATATTTTTTTTTTTTATACTACCAAGGTGACAAACAAGCATACGGCCCGCCTGATGGTAAGCAGTTACCGTAGCCTATGGACGTTTGCAACACCAGGGGTGTCACTCACGCGTTGCCGACCCTTTAAAAACCTTATAACTCCTTTCTTGAAGAACCCCATGCTATAGTCTCTTGGGAAAACCTCGGCAGGGAGCTCATTATTTTTTTTAGTGAAATAAAACTACGGCTACAAAAATAAAACGTTAGGTATAATTAATCGAGTGTATGCACAGCACATCCCTGCTGGAAAGGTCGCCATCTCAGCATAGGCTAGACGATAACAATCACTTCCCCGGACGGGGCGGTATGCGTAAAGCATCCCTTCTACAAAAAAAATGCAGATGATAACGTCAAGCGCTGATTTTCATTTTGCAACCCTTTAACGTAAGTCATAGTCGAAAACAGGGTTGTTGCTGATTTTTTTACAGGTCACAGGATTTTTTTAATATCTGCGGATGCTAGTCTGTTATTGCACATAGGCTATTATCCTGGAAAAATAACTGTTTCTGTGGGATTGTACACGCAGGCGAAGCCACGGGCGGAAACTAGTGATAAATAAAACAATAGTCTTTATTGTCATGGGTTGTTACTTTTTTCGACACGCAGACGTAATAAATGGCTATGTAATGTAATGGCACAGACTTCACTCAACAGATACCTCACACGAAGTTCATAAGTAGGTAATAATAATAAATAATAATAATATATTTCAAATTCAAAATTCAAATTCAAATTGTTTATTTTGCAAAATATAGGTACAGAGGGTTGACATATTATGATAATTATGGTATCACTATACTTTGCCTCGCGGCATGCAAAAGAAATATAATAAATGTCATACATTATTAATGTCAATGTTATTAAAATAAAATCAATTACATAGGTCCACATTCATTAAAAAAATACAATTCAGATCAAACAAACGACACAAAATAATTAACATATAACAATCATAACCCAATTTATTGAACAAAAAAGCAGTATACATGATATATACCTAATACACTGGACCTCATACTAGGATTCCCTGTGTTGTGGGGTCCAGTCTCTTACGTAATCAAGTAACAATATTACAAGTTGTTAGTAAACAGGTTTGTGACACAATACAGTTCAGTTTTTTTTTTAATTTTATATTTAATATTTTTTACTTTATAATATAGGTAATAGTCGTCCAGACCGATGTCGGTCACGGCGGCCAATCTCCACGGAGATTAGCTAACAGGACATATTATAGTGCACAGTGTGGGAGCAAACACAGGTGCACTCTCTATTCCTTCACTCTCATAGTCCGATGGGTCGCCAATCCGACACGAGCGAAGAAGGATAAGGCGCAGAATCAACGGCTTTACGTGCTCTCCGAGGCACGGAAGAGTCTAGCTGTGTTTTTAGAAAATGGTCACCCATCTAAGGACCGACCGCGGCAAGCTTAACTTAGACTGCTAATGATGTTTGTTTCAAATGATAGATGAACTTCAAATTAGATTTAATATTAATGAATTTAGAACTCTTCCTGTATGGAGTTTAAGTTGAATTTTGTTTGATGGAAAATTATGAAGGTGTATGGGTGGGATCTTTGTAGTTATTAGAACTGTAATGGTCCAATGGTTAACCATGCAAATCTCTCAAATTGCAAGGAACTTAGCTACGAGGCCTTCTATAGCCCCTTATAAGTAGGCGATAGTAGTAGTAAGTACTTTTTGCTGCTTTTTTATATTACTGGGGAGGCAAGAGAGCTAGGGCACCATACAAGTAGGTAAGGCAGCCATCTGGGGAGGAACCCCAGAAGACCACAGACAAATAACTACATTTAGAGATGCGTTTTTAACTTTTTTTTTTTTGCTGTCTCAGGGTTATCTTATATATGTATATATATTTCTTGTGTGTGGGTGTATGTCACTGAACTCCTCCTAGACGGCTGGACCGATTTTGATGAAATTTTGTGTGTGTGTTCGGGTAGGGCTCCGGATGGTTTAGAATCACAATTGGACCCGGTAGGTGGCGCTGCTATCAGCTTTTACAGGCTTTTACGACGTCTGCCAGGTCCACTAGTTGCAATATAAAAGCCTGATTGTTAATTCGCCTTTAAGCCTGCCGAGTTTTGTGGGTTCGATTCACAAAAAGGTCAAATATTAGTATATTGAGTCACTGTTGGTACTTTTCCCAGTGTTAGTGTAAGTGTACCTACCTATATTTTACATAATAAAAAACTGTGACTCATGGCTTTTTATCTATTTGGGAGTCGTCTTTAAAAATAAATTAAAGATCTGGCCCTGCTTTTATTCTATATTGTAGTTGTTTGGTTATTGTTTCTTTTAATATTTTATTTATTAAAATATTAATAATCAAAATATCTTAAACACACACATTGCCCTCTAGTATCCAATAGTTGTACTAAATATTACCACCACATATTTTACACCACTGTATTTGGTTTTGCTATTCGTCACTAGATGGCGCAAAATTAAGTTTAATTGATATGTTCTGTTGATAACGAAAACTGTATACTGCGCCATCTATCGACACTTCAAGAAAGTCTCACTAAGGGGTTGCAGCCAAGAAACACCCCTATTTTTGTAAGATTATGTTGATACGTCATGTCAAGTTTAAAAAGAATAGGTACTTGCTTGCTTTGACAGTTGACGTTTCAACTTGTAGATGTCGCCCTATTTGAAATATCAATAAATCGTAGTGATTTAGAATTTGTTTCTCTATTATAATAATATGAGTAATTTGTTTTCCTAATCTTTTTAATATTTTAACATATTGAAATATATATATCTAAATAATAGATAAGTTTCTACTAATTTTAGTTTTAAGTGGCATCTAATTTAAGTACCGAAGTAGGTACATTCATAAATTAATTTTAAAATGACTGCGTAACATTTCCAACACCTTCAAAGTGACTGGCCTGTTGGTCTAAGTCTTTTATTTATTTATTTATTTATCACTAGCTGTACCCGCGACTTCGTTCGCGTGTTCAGTCTTTTACTGTAAATCTGAAAACTACAAACTTTCATCGGCTGATTGTCATCTTTAGCGGTTACATTTTAAAAAACCTTTCTTACCGGATGCCTATATCGTAATAGCTATCTGAGTGTCTAGTGATTTAAACTGTGCGTTTGTTGATTTGTCAATTACGTTTTTCTTTTGAACATTAAGGTTCTGCAATTAATAAACTTCATAAAGAAATATTCCTTGTTTGTACGATTGTTCTGCTCTTCAAATTGTCTTAGCGCAAACGTGAACAATCTTATGGCCTATCGCATAGCTTATCTGTGCTTAGCTTAAGCCCTGTAGAAATTTCTGCATCCATACATTTCGTTTTAAATTGGTTACTTCTAACCTGATTCCGAGAACGAGAACTTCTAACGAGAATTCCGTGTGGTGACGGATTAAGAATACAAAATATCACCACCCCTATCTATCCCAAGGGTGTCCTAAGAGTCGACTAAAGGAGTAATTCAGGCAGACAATATCCACAGCAAGACAAGGAAAATTCAAAATAAAACCCTATCACCACAAATGGTACCAATCCGTCTGGCCAGCGTGGTGTCGTAGGCTAACATCCCTCCAAGTGTATGGGGGAGACCCGTGCCCAGCAGTGGGACATTTATGGGTTGATATGATGAACCTGATAGATACTGTTACACAGTTTGGGTGAGCTAAAAATTTATTAAATTCCTAAAAGGCATAATGGTCCACCGTAGTGCTCAAGGATTTCAGAAATTGAACTGCATAGTTATTAGATTCTTTTTGATTCATCATTCTATTAATAGAGATATAGTACTCTATATAAGCTCCCGGAACAAAACTGAATAAAAAACCAGTAAACTGAACCCTATTTATTATAGTCGACCATATTGGTGAGAGTTCAACGTAAATTCGATATATATGTAGGTATCTATTATTATGTATATCTCTGAAACCATGCATTTTTTTTGTACATTGTTTAATTACGAAGTATCGGGGCCTATATCCAGCTGTATAATCATATTAGTTTAATTGAACCATTTTAATTTGCTCATTGAATGTGATTAGTTACAGTCATTTAATTACACATTATGTCTGATCTCCATCGACTAATTATTAACATTGAGAAGTTGGCCATCTGCAGTATACTTTATTAGTTTCACTAACGAATTGATGCTTCCTGAATGCATTTGTTTGATTCATTGCAGTATGCCTAGATAGTATTTGAGAGGTTTCTCAATTCCCTACGGATCCGATCACCAGAACTGTTTTTTTAATGAGAACAATATGAAAAACTATCCATTCAATTGCAAAATGTTTTTTAAGAGAAAATTTTCAGATAAGGGAGGAATTCCACCTTACAGAGAACCAACACCTTAGAAGACGACAGCCAAATAACTATACACAGCGGTGTAGTTCTGTTCCTGTGTGTGAGTATAGGACTCCAACGCTCACTTAGGGATCAATTTTGAAAGAAACGTATTCCTATCCCATGGATACTCTGCTCCCATCTTATGGCCCTGGTGTAAAAAATGGGTTGGTAACACGCAAGTGATACCTTTGGTACTGCAAGCGTCTATAGGCTACGGTAACTGCTTAACATCAGCTGGGCCGTATGCTTGTTTGCCACAAAAGTAGTTTTATCTCAAACATAAGACATCCGCTGCTCGACATAGGCTTCCCGCAAGGTTTTCCACATCAGTCGGTCCTGAGCTGACCTTGTCCATCGGTTGCCTGCGACCTTTACCAGGTCTTCGGTCCACCTTGTTGGAGGCCTGCCCACGCTGCATCTTCCAGTTCGTGGTCCCCACTCTAGAACCTTTCTGCCCCAACGGCCATTGGTTCTGCGAGCTATATGCCTTACCCATTGCCACTTAATTGAGGCGATTTTTCGAGCTTTGTCGATCACTTAAAAAAGAATATTACAAATCGGCCCTTAAATGACGATGTTTAGGGATAAAAAAAAAACAATGCAATTATTATAGGGAACCTCATCTTTTAAAAGTCAGTTAAAAATATATATCAGTTAAGTATTCTGATGAGACAGAGGCCGATCACGCGTTTCGCTGTGAGTAATTTTTATGGTCGCAGATAGACACATAGTATCATGGACTTTTTTTTAGATCTATTTAGGAATGACATTGCCTCCTACGGCAAAATTTTGCCTAGTCGTTTAACTATCATCGTAATACTTCAGCCAATTCACACTCACAAAACTATAATGGAAGAATTACGCCATCACCTGGTGAAAATCGTATTAAATTTTATTGGGTAGTTATTGAGTTTATCTTGACCAGACAGATTCGGTGGAGTGTTTTCTTTTCTCTGCTGTTTTCCTGATTACCTAAATTAAAGTATTGTTTAATGTTAGCGCCTACAAAAAATGAAATAGCAATTATTTTATAGGCGTTTATTAGGCGTTACTAATTCAGTCAGTGATTGTCTGAGGTCTTGGCATTATTTACCCCTATTTTTTTAAAATAAAATATAGCCTATGTTACTCGCAGATAATGTAGCTTTTTAATGGTGAAAGAATTTTTAAAATCGGTCCAGTCGTCTTTGAGTTTATCCATTACATACAAACAAACAAACAAACAAAAATACAAATCTTTCCTCTTTATTATATTAGTATAGATTAACAATTTTTACATCGTGTTTGATAATAATTAATGACCCTGACTGCTAAGCCAGAGGTCATGGATTCGATTCCCCCCTATAAACAATTTTGATATTAGTCTAGATAACCGTATCTTTAATAATAGCAACGCATATTCTGTCCCACTGCTGGGTACAGGTCACCTCTATCAAGAAAGAGAAAGGCTTTACGCCCACGCTAGCCTAATACTGGTTGGTGGATCAGGCATGCCTTAATTCCTCGCAATGTTTTTCTTTATAGTTAGCAGATGGTAAATCATTTGATTAGTAGGTACTTATAAATTTTACAAAGTGAAATTTACATCGGTACCACCACCGCACCTGGAATCGAACTCACGCCTCATACGCAATTCCTTACCTACAAATCGGTTACTTTCCCACTCAGTTACCACCGCATTTTTACCACTACTAATATCAATATTTATTTTAAAACCTGTCATTGCCGCCTGTTAAGATTAAAAACACAATTTTATTCTTAGTTTTTATTTTCAATATAATTTGCAATACAATATTTGTTGTCAACATTTTAACATTGTTATACTCTATGTATAATATTAATTTAATGTTCAAGTAGGTAATGCACCTCGAAATAGCACTAATTACATTATTATTAAGCAAATCGTAGTTCATATGAAATATTGACAAACGTGTAGTATAATTGGACATAATTTAATAAATAATTATATAAATGTAGATATTCTTTGAAAATAGAACATTATCTAATTTATTTAAAAGTTGTCACATCATTTTAAAACAAAAGAACATTTATTTATGATTAGTTTGAACAAGTAATTTATTCTTTAAAAATAGAACAATAATTTATAATAAGTTTGAATTTGAACAAGTAAATCGTGATTTAAAATTTCATTATAATATAAAATAAAATAATATTTTTAAATTGTTTAAGATACAGTAATGCACAATTCCAGCCATGACTATGCATTACATAAAAATAAATTACATTTATATTTATTTAATTAACATTTATAATAAAAATCTATCAAAATGGTCCTTGTTACCTAATTATATTATAAATAAATTAATAATCTCAATATTTTTCTTTGGCACATAACATTTATATATTTCTATTTCACTGGAAAGCTTCGAATAGGGGGTCCTGGTTTCTGTCGTTCTTATATCTCTTAGGGGTATCATCTTCATCAATATAGTCACACGGCACGAATAACTGAAACAAAAAAATACAATCAATAAACTAAAGTATCAGTGAATTAATTCAGAAGTGGATATGAACCGAATTATAATGATGTTGGTTTAAGACAGATAGAGTACTATAAAAGCGAGCAAGTCTGACTGTAGAAGAAAGCAGCGGTGAGCAGCGGCGGCGGCAAAAATGTACCAAAGCCTAGCCGCTCGCCACTGCCGCTGCAGCGAGCGGCGTGTTCGTGGCTGTTACGGGTGATTCTTCGAGTAAGGCATTCTTTGGTAAAGAATCTTAAAATATACGTAAAAATAATATTCTTTATAAAAAAGGCATCTCATAGAAGAAGTTGCCTTTTTTATAAAAAAATGAAAATGTTGCCTTTTTAAAAAAAGAAATGAACTTGAAAATTGCCACAAAAATCACCAAAGAATGCCTTACTCGAAGAATCACCCTTACAGAAAACCACAGCCAACTAACTACATACAGCAGTGTAGTTGTGTATCGAATGCTCATTTCAAAATGCTCATTTTTCAACGGATCAAACGATCTGTTGATTGAATCTTAATTAATTTTAAAAGAGGTAGACCACTATTTCAAGTTAACAAGTCCGTTTGAAGAAGGATCTCTACCTTACAGAAGACCGAAGACAAATAACTTCACTTAGAGGTGTAGCAGTGTACCTATGCGTGATTTCTCAGGTATGAATTAAGTAAGTAGTCTTTAGTATAATTTTTAACTACTTATACTTGTGCCATACTGCCTTGTATCCTTTCGTATTTGTAGATCTACACCTACGATTGGCAGCCGTGACCGGCAGAGCAAGCCCGACTGGGGAAAGACCTCCACCTTACGGAAAACCACAGCCAAATGACTGCACACAGCGGTGTAGTTATGCTTCTGTATGCAAGTACTGGTCTCCAGAGCTTATTTAGGGATGCGTTTTGAAAGAAACGAAAGAAACGTTTTCCTACTACATCTTAAAGCCCTGGTGTAAAAAAAATGGTTCGGCAACATGCAAGTAATAACTGCTATGCTAGTTTGCCACCCAAGTAGTATAAAAAAAGTATACCAACCCTTTCATTAAGCGGCTTTCCCTCCAACACGTACTTCAGCTTGCTCATCTGGCAAGGAGTCAGGATCTTCTCCAAGTTAGACGCTATGTCTCTCAGCTCGTCGGTTCTCTTGTGGCCGTCTCTCTTGCCGTTCGTCCATCCTCGCGAGTACTGGAAGGTCTGTGCCGTGACAGAAGCCAGGGTCACGAAGATTAGGAGTAAAGTGGTGTTGGTGACCATTTTGGCTGAAACAAAATTATTGGGTTGCTATAATCGACGAATCAGGATCGATGTTCATTCATGAAGAGGTTGATGAATGTGGAGGAGGCGAAGGAAGCATGTTTGGATCAAAGCAGTTGTCTTAGCATAGTCTCTGCCTACCTAGTGAGAGACGGGCGTATATTTATGTATGTATGTATGGGTTGCTATAGTATGCTGTTGGGGTAAAAAATTGGTAGTCGAGTGCTACTACCAGCACTTTTTCTTTATAATAATAATGTCCTCCTAACTGAATTTCGGTCACGGCGGCTAATCTCAACGGAGATTAGCCATCTGTGCAGGAGATATAATAGTGCACAAGTGTGTACGCAAACACGAGTGCACTCTTTATTCTCTCACTCTCATAGAGTCCGATGGGACAACAATCCGACACGACCGCAGAGGGATCAGGCGTAGGATAAACACCGCCAATTTCCAAACTCCGGGCATCTATTGTGAATTTCTTGACAGAAAAACCCAATATCGATTTTGGCCCGACCCGGGAATCGAACCCGGGCCTCGTAATCAACAGTCAAACGCATCAACCTCTGAGCTACCGATAGTTTTTCTTTATAATATCATTGGGTTAGGAAGACATTATAAAGAACTTTATGAAATTATTTAATAAAGGTATAAATTTCTAAAATGGCCAATTTGTTTCGATACCCATTTGGGTTGACTGCAAATCTATTTGTGAGTAAAACCTTTTTATGAATAATTTAATAGATACAAGTATTCCAATTATTTCTAACGTAATATTAATTTGTTAATTTGGATTAAGAACAGGACCGGATAAAATGGCGGCCAGACAAGTGACCTATACCCAACATTGGAAAGATTCAGTTTGATAGTTAAATTTATATAACTACTTGTAAAAAGATCGTTGTGGGTTTAATTCCCACGCAGTACAAATATTTATGACCCACACAAAGGTTACGAGTTTGGGTGTACTTTGTGTCCATATTTCTTCCTGCACCAGAGCATCAAAAGATCAAATGATTCACCATCTGCTAATGGTAAAGTAAAACATCGTGAGGTAGCCCACATGTCTTAGAAGAAATTCTAAAGACATGTCTGATTCACCAACCCGCATTAGACCAGCGTGTGTGGATTAAGGCCTGAACCCTTTCTTGATAGAGGAGAGGAGACCCGTGCCCAGCTGCGGGACATATATGGGTTGCTATTATCTATACTTGTAATATTATAAAGCTAAAGAGTTGGTTTGTTTGGTTGAACGCGCTAATCTCAGAAAGTACTGGTTCGATTAGAAAAAAAACTTTTTTTGTTGAATAGTGCACTTATCCAGGAAGGCTATAGGCTATATAACATCACGCTATGATCAATAGGAGCGGAACAGCAGTGAGATATGCTGCAAAATCTTTTGCTTTTTGGTTTTTCGGTTTTGCTACTAAAATAGTAATATCGCTATTAAAAAATAGGGGTTGTATGTATTTTTTAATGATGAATCATAAAAAAATAAAAACTTTGTGTAAAAAATAAAATTAAAAAAATTGGGTTTTCCTCTTAATATTTAGGGGGATGAAAAATAAAAAGTCCTATTCGCAGACCTAATCGATATGCACGCAAAATTTCACGAAAATCGGACGAGCCATTTCGGAGGATTTTATTACAAACATCGTGACACGAGAATTTTATATATAAGAAGATTATTTTATTCATCTATCGTTATTCTTTGGTTAATATTTAATCTATATTCTTTGAGTACCATTATATTTATGCGATACACTTAATACTTAACTTCGCCTCAAGTTTATGCATAGTAGGTAGTACGGTTTATAGGTTTTAAACAATTTTATGGGTATCTAACTTATAAATAAACTTAACTTAACGATTCCTTATTGCATCATATAATATCTTAATGAAATTTAAGATAAATTTGAGAGGTAACACCATAGAAGCGAGCAAGCCCGACTGGGGAAGACCACAGCCAATTAACTATACACAGCGGTGAGTACAATTGTGTTCCTATGTGTGAGTACAGGTCTTCAGCGCTCCTATACCTATTCCAGGGATGGGTCGGTAACACGCAAATGATACCCCAGGTATTCAAAAGCGTCTATAGGCTACGGTAACTGCTTAACATCAGGCGGGCCGTATGTATGTAAATCAACAACAGTCGGGATCGACTTTCAAGATGCAAGGTGAAATACCACTATGCGGTCACCCATCTATAGGGTTGTCGCGCCTTTGGTAGCTTAACCCGCTGATCGTTTACGGAACAGCGAGTGCACCCGACTGCGTGGCGTCCAGGAGACGCTGTCCGTCCTCAGAAGAAAAAGAGGTTTGATACAATAAAGATAAATGCCTAATACAAAGTAATAAAACCTTATTGCTAAAATGCTGTTCCACTTTTATAGTTTTTAAACATGCATATAATTTCACAAGTTATCAGCCAGCACTGGCTGGAAAATCAAATAGAAACAGTACATTGAGCAAATGGCATCTTGAGCACGACCAATGAATTTAAAACTTAAATACTAAAGAATAAAGTTGAAATTGGATTGATATTGACAAGCGAGCAAGCCCAAATGGGATTGCACTTCCACCTTACACAAGACCACAGCCAAATAACTACATTGAAAAATGTAGAGGTCTTAAGAGCTAATTTCGACAATTTTTTTCTTAAATTAACGTGCCCGTATGGTCTTCTTCTTATCGTTTGGTTAGTAGCCAACCTGGTGACAGAGTTATTTAGATCGCCCATATTTAGGCCTCTGTCGTGATCTAACGACTGATAACAGTCGAGACCGACTTTTAACGTGCCCTCCGAAGCATGGAGACGCTCAGATGAAATACCATTATGCGCGGTCACCCATCTATAGGGTTACCGCGCCCTTGGTAGCTTTATCCGTGTGGTATCTTGTATCTATTGTGTTTGTTTAATTAGTACATATATATTTATTGTACTTAAAAGTGTTTCTTTTTGTATGCTCTGGATTGGCCACACGAGTCAACTATCTTAAAATATCTTTATCATATTTTCTGTCCATCCTAAGGTTGCCTGTAATGAAATTGCTTAGAGCGATAAGGATGCCCATTGTGCTAATGCACAATTTTTTGAAAATTATAGTTATATATTAAATTATAATAGTTTTGCTTAAATGCTATTATTCGTAAACGGGTTGCCTCACTACTTAGTAGACTGCGGAGCAGCATTAATGGCATCCTTAAAGTTATTGCAGATAAGTACGACTCCTGCATTATGAAGGAGTTCGTAAGAGTGCTACTCAAGGAGATGTTTCTGATTTTAATAACATAGATTAAGAATAATTGTTACTAACTCTATGGATTTTATCTGAAAATAAATTAATATTATTATTATTAAATGGTAATCCATTTAAGCAAAACTTTGAAAGCAATATGTATTTTGGTGTACAATAAAGAGTTATCAATCTATCAACTAGCTCATGTGGTCGGAAACCTACCTAACTCCATACTAAGATACAATATAAGAATCATTTTCCCACGCAAACCATTTGCACGTAGATATACCGTGTTATGTAGCTCATACAAGTTACGATAGTACCACCCCACCTGCTCTAAATAATCTTGTTAAAAAGGTTTACCTATCTATGATATTTTCTGTAAAAATACTTGTTAAACTTTCCTTTTAAAAATTTAGAAATATAGAAACGATTATTGTTAGAAAATTAACATAAACTTTTTGGCAAAAATGATAATTTTCTGAATGTCGGTTATCGCGATAAAAAGTACCCTATTCACTATTCCAGACTATAATCTTTATGCTAAATTTCACCCAGATCCGTTCAGTAGTTTTATGTGAAAGAGTAACAAACGTTTATAATATACTAGCTGTAGCCCGCAACTCCGCCCGCGTGGATGTCGGTCATCGCTGTAAAAAGCCTATGTGTTATTCCAGACAATAATCTATCTCTGTGCCAAATTTCATCCAGATCCGTCCGTATAGTTTTTACGTGAAAGAGTAAAAAACATCCATCCAACCATACATCCATCAATCCATAGATCCATCAATACTTACAAACTTTCGCGTTTATAATATTAGTAGGATTGAGGACAAAACTTTGCGTGACCCACAAAGAGTTGTTCTGAGTCTGGGTGTAATTTGTGTCCGTTAATTGTATGTTTGTAAAGTCCCCCGCGATACAGAGCGTGTTCTTTAGTGCGGGTGTTGTCTTCTTAAAAGAAGAAGAAAAGAAGAATAAGAAACTTACATCCATCCTTAAAAACTTTCACATTTATAATATGTATTAGTAGGATTGTGTTAAGATACAGGTAGCCATGACTATAGAGAACAGAAATTTCTTACCATCAGGGAGTATAGCTTAGATTGTATTGGATCCCCAATCCTGCCTCCATGGAATTGGTTTCAGCATCAGTTCAGATAGTAATCAATTGTTTAAAACTTTGTGATTTATACACAATATTTTATTTAATCCTAAATCATCAAACTCCTCAGGGAATAAACAGGAAATCATATCTAACTTTTTATTAAATAAAAAAAATTACCCGGGTTATTCCGCTGTAAAGGTCATTCCCCTTTTCCAAGATATTTGTATATCTGTGGTCTTCTGTAAGGTAAAGGTCCTTATCCAGGGCTAGCTCGTTGGTATGGTGTCCTATTGCTCTTACATAAGATATCCTTAAAATGCGATTCATTTTCGATATTCATTTGAAAGTCGTAATGTGCCATCTTAAAGTTGTCATTGTCATCTGTCGAAGTTTAAATATCTTCGATAGATATAATTTAAACTTCTGATTTAATTTAAATGCTACATTTAATCGCTTTAAGGACGTCATAAAAGGTCTCTTTTTGATTTTTTTCAATCAACTTAATCTTAGGTAAGACAGATTTTTTAACTTTAAAACTAGTCGTATTTAAGAATACGACTAGTTTTAAGTTAAAACGTAGACACAATAGATATTTAATTGTCATGACGTCTATAGGCGTTCACTGTCCTTCAAAGTGTTAAACGATATAAAACCTTCACCCGCTGGCTGATTCTCTAAGAAACAGCGATGGCAAACTGACAGTTGTGATCGCAAAATTGACAGTTGTGATTGCTCGGTGACGGCACAATCTATTGACTAAACGTCAAAAAGGGCTCTTACGGAATACCGATTTTCAATCTGACAGCCAGATTTTGGTCGGTTCTTGCGGTGGCTCGGTTTTTGCTGTTACGGAATACCCCTGCCTTACGGGCATTGAATCAATACAATAAGAACAATTTCGAAGTAATATTCAGACCATCGTCCTATGTTCTCAGAAGTCATGAGCTGCTGAAAGCGTACAAAATAAATCTACAGTAACATTAGCATTGCGGTCCAGCGTAGCAATAGCCAGTCTTTTGGGTAACTTTTTTTAGAACTGCGATTTGCGACCTCAATCAGATATTTTATTTATAGGTAAACTAGCTGCTGCCTGCGGCTCCGACCGCGTTAAAATCGGTTATAGGAGAAAAAGTAGCCTATGTGCTATTCGAGACTATATTCTAACTCTGAGCCAAATTTTATCCAGATCCGTTCAGTAGTTTTAACGTGGAAGAGTAACAAACATACATCCATACATCCTCACAAATTTTCACATTAATAATATTAGTAGGATACTTCTAAATACAATATCTGATTGTTCGTAAGTAGGTTACTTATGTCTTAACAACTATTCATGTAAATATATTATGATACTAGGGGTCGCCCGCCACTTCGTCCGCGTGGTAATTTGGAATATTTTCCCCGATTTCGCAACATATTTCACTACTGCGCCGCTCCTATTGATTATAGCGTGATGTTATATAGCCCATAGCCTTCGTGGATAAATGCACTATTCAACAAAAGATTTTTTCTAATCGAACCAGAACCTCTAGACAAGTGGCATAAGCGATAGTCGAATCGTAAAGTCAAAAAAGAAAATGTATGGGATTTGATGTAAGTTTACGACATTAAATCGTAGACTCACGTCAAATTCCATACATTTTATTTTTTGACTTTTCGATTCGACTATCGCCTGTGCCACTTGTCTAGAGGCTCAGTACTTTCTGAGATTAGCGCGTTCAACCAAACAAAGAAACTCTTCAGCTTTATAATATTAGTATAAATAAACGAATACTAAATCTTCAGGTAAGCATTATATGGTGCTCTACATCTCTTAAATTCTTGTTTGTTGCAGAATAAGTACAAAACAAACCTTAGTGGAAACTAATGAAAGTGAAATACGAACGCGCGCCATTATGTTGTACGTGCAAAGACCGACGGATTTAACTAAATGGTTGGTTCATCTAATAGTTAGTGACTCTGGCTGCTAAGATAGAGGTCGTGGGTTTGATTCCCACACAAATCTGTGTGTGGTGACGATTCTTTGTCTGGTTATGTGTTTGGGTGTTATCCTACTTCCTACTAATATTATAAACGTGAATGTTTGTAAGTATGGATGGATGGATGGATGTTTGTTACTCTTTCACGTAAAAACTACTGAACGGATCTGGATGAAATTTGGCACAGAGATAGATTATGGTCTGGAATAACACATAGGCTACTTTTTAAAGCGGTAACCGACATCCACGCGGGCGGAGCTGCGGGCAACAGCTAGTTTATCCGTAATTTATGTATGTATTTAGAAATCTATACTAATACTAGCTGACCTGGCAGACTTCGTCCTGCCTGGAAAAGGTGGCATACTGACAGCAGTGCCACCTACCGGGTCCTATAGTATTATATATAGTAGGTATTGCAAGCGTAACTGCCTCCGTGGCTCAGTGGTCGATGTGTGAGACTGCTGATCACGAGGTCCCGGGTTCGATTCCCGGGTCGGGCCAAAAATCGATATTGGGTTTTTCTGTTAAGAAATTCACAATAGATGCCCGGAGTTTGGAAATTGGCGGTGTTTTCACCTCCGTGCCTCGGAAAGCACGTAAAGCCGTTGGTCCTACGCCTGATCTCTCTCCGGTCGTGTCGGATTTGCCGTCCCATCGGACTATGAGAGTGAGGGAATAAAGAGTGCACTTGTGTTTGCGCACACACTTGTGCACTATAATATCTCCCGCGCAGATGGCGAGTCTCCGTTGAGATTAGCCGCCGTTACCGAAATTCGGTTAGGAGGACATTATTATTATTATTATTGCAAGCGTCCAAAGGCTACGGTGACTGCTTTACATCAGGAGGGCTGTATGCTTGTTTGCACCCATGTAGTATAATAAAAAAGAAAAAAAAATGACATATTATGTGATACCAAGATACAATTATTAATTCTATAAAAAAAATAACTGTCAAAAAAGAGATTAAAACTATTTGAAAGTATCAAAACTCCTTAGTCCTCCTGTCTATATTAGTTGGTAGGTAATTTGTAAATACATTCGTAACTTTGCGACCAATCAACTTGATACTGGCAAGGAGGCTCGATTAGTTGCGTAATCAAGTGTCTACTAGGTGGCTCCGCCCGCGTGGATGTCGGTTATCGCTGTAAAAAGTAGCCTGTGTTATTCCAGACTATAATCTATCTCTGTGCCAGAATATCATCCAGATCCGTTCAGTACTTTTTACGTGAAAGAGTAACAAACATCCATCCATCCATATTTGCAAACTTTCGCGTTTATAATATTAGTAGGATATATTTTTACTTAGCTGGCTTATGAGGTGGGAGTTCTATCCCAGGTGATAATACCAATGTGAATTTCACTTTGTGGCATTTATACCTATGTACTATTTACACACCATACAAGCGAGCAAGCCCGACTGGGGAAGGGCCTCTACGTCACAGAAGACAGTCGAGTGAGTACACGTCTCCAGCGTTCATTTAGGTATTATACGTTTTGAAAGACTGCCTCGGTGATCCAGTGGCCGCAGTATGCGCCTGCTGTGCACGAGGTTGTGGATTCGATTCCCACACAGGATAAAACTTTGTGTGACCCACAAAGAATTGTTCTGTATCTGGGTGTAATTTGTGTCCGTTAATTGTATGTTTGCAAAGTCCCCCGACACAGAGCTTGTACTCTAGTGCGGGAGTAGCTTTTAAAAAAAACTAAAAAAAAAATTAAACGTTTTCCTATTTCAGGGATACTCATCTGGAAGCCCACATGCAAAAAAAAAGGTCTTCAACACGCAAGTGATACCCTGGTATTCGTCCATAGACTACGGCAACTTAACATCAGGCGAGCCATATCCTTGATTGCCACATAAGTAGTAAAAAATAAAATTGCGAAAATGGCGTTATTTTTCTTTTGACCATGAATATTTTGGTTCATATTTAAGTAACCTACTTAAATATCATATATGATTGATTTGATTTATTATCATACTGAACAGAGTATTTTAAAATATTTTCTCAAACGATTATAAATTAAGTAATAATTTTTGACAAAAACAATCATCAAAATCTAACGGGTTCTACACAACACCTACATTCTAATAATATTCCCGGGATATTCTATATATTCGTAGGATATCGTCAAGGATAGTCGACAAAATTGGTATAACACAATTAAGTAAAAGTTAGAAACAAACTTTAATGTGTTTTGCATAAGTTATATTTTGCACTGGTAAGATATTACAGACGCAATTTATAGCACTAGCAATCCACCCCGGGTTTGTATTAATTTATTGAAATTTTGATACATTAGCTTATATTATTGCAATTGTTGTAGGAATGTGTTTTTTGTTTTTTAAGTCAAAACTTATTTAGGCGCAAAAAAAATTTATATTATTAAAAAAAAAAAAATTAAGAAAACGTTGGTTGCTTTTAAGATATTATCAAAATGAAAATATTTATAACTATTGACACCATGCACCTCACGCTTTTTTTTAAATATTTTTTTTTTTATTCTTAATTTCATCTTAATTTAAATTTATTAAAATTTATTTTCTATTTTTTAGTTCGGTTTTCTATAAAAAGCATGTTTTTTAAACTATTATTTATTTTTTTAAACTATTATTTATTTTTTACTTTTTAGTAATAATAATATTATTTATAATTTTATCAAATTAGTGTATTGTGATTGTCATCGGTCCTCGATAAATCTACAAAGTTTGAACGAAATCTAGACGTTTAAAGTGCGTCAAAATCGCGCCCAAAGAAGTCGGTTACAAACATACAAACCTACAATCATACAAACATACAGGTGAAGCTAATAAAAAGCATGTAAAAACAAGCTTAATGCGGGTAAAATCAGAGCGCACAACTTGTGTATCTTTGTATATTTCTTAAACACTGAACTCCTACGACTACCTTTAGGGAAAAAGAGTGAAAATAATTTTAGGAACTCATTTATTCTTAAAACATATTTTTCCTGTCCGTATTTTTATTTTGAGTTGAGGAAAACGTGATGTCTATTAGTTTGTGTGTAGGCAGGGGATTTTGAATAAACTGCATTTTACATAAATTGATGGAAATGTATATCTATCCTATTTATAAGAAAACTAGCGGTCTCCTCCGTTTTCGTTCGCGTTAAACAATTAGTTTACGTGTTTAGGGATTAAATTTAAAAAAAAAATCTTAGTGCATGGTAAGAAAGATTAGGGTTGCCTGTAAGAAATTGCTTTTAGCGATAAGGCCGCTCATTGTGCATTACCATTTAAGCAAAACTATGTAAGCAATTATTTTGGTGTACAATAAAGAGTTATCTATCTATCTACGATGCGGACGATAATTTGGTATTGATTCAAATTGGCAAATTTTCTGCCGACAAAATGGGCTATATTATTGACATTCAGCTTAAACTATCTCTTTCTATGCCATTGCGTTTTGTATTATCTATCGCATTTATACTTGAAATGTATAAGCAAAACACGTAATATTAAGGCAACAAAACTAAACTAGCTTATATTTCAATATAATAATAATATTTTCGGGACAACTCACACACCGCCATCTGATCCCAAACTAGGTAGAGCCTGTACTATGGCAACCAGACAATTGATAAACATTTTTATATATTTCTATACATATATTATTATAGATAAATTACACCCAGATCCAGTGCTCATCACACAAATATTTGTCCTGGGTGGGAATCGTCTTTTTTTATACTACTTAGGCAGCAAAAAAGCATACGGCATTCGGCATTAGGCCCGCCTAATGTTAAGCAGTTACCGTAGCCTATAGACGCTTGCAATACCAGCGGTATCACTTGCGTGTTGCCAACCCATTTTTTTACACCAAGGCTTTAAAATGGGAGTGTCCCTGGTGTAAGAATACGTTTAATTCAAAACGCATCCCTAAATGAGCGCTGGAGACCTGCTGCACTCACACACAGGCACACAACTCAGAGAACAAGCTCTGTGTTGCGGGGGACTTTACAAACATACAATTAACGGACTCAAATTACACCCAAACTCAGAACAATTCTTTGTAGGTCACACAAAGTATTGTCCTGTGTGGGAATCGAACCCACAACCTCGTTCACAGCAGGCGCATACTGCGGCCACTGGACCACCGCGGCAGTTAAACAACTACACTGCTGTGTGTAGTTATTTGGCTGAAGTCTTCTGTAAGGTGGAAGTCCTTCCCCAGTCGGGCTTGCTCGCTAGTATAGTGCCCTACTTTTCTTAATCTTAGCAGTCAGAATCACTAACCACTAGACCAACAGGCCAGTACTAGCTTTCTTACAACAATATTCGATATAAACATCGAGTACACCCGGAAATACAGGTAAAGGTTCATTTATACGATAAAGCTTACGTAATGGGATACCAAAATACTAATATGTAATAGTTTTCCACCTTATATAACCGCAAACTTGAACTTTGTTTGATAATTTTAGAATATTGAATCAGGTTAACGAAATAAGGTTCAAGCGTGGAAGTATTATGATTAAGTTAAATAATAATAATAAATGATTTATTGTCTCACCACAATATTATACAGGCTTTACAATTTTTTTATAATTATGTATTATAATTACATTATTCTATATTGTGGGAGACTGGCGCCTAAAAAGACTCCAGTCTGACTTTCAGGACACCCCTCTAGACAAGTGGCATAAGCGATAGTCGAATCGAAAAGTCAAAAAAGCAAATGTATGTTTTTATGTTTTTTTTTTTTTTTTTTTTTTTTTATACTACTTGGGTGGCAAACAAGCATACGGCCCGCCTGATGTTAAGCAGTATCCGTAGCCTATAGACGCTTGCATTACCAGAGGTATCACTTGCGTGTTGCCAACCCTTTCTTTTACACCAGGGCTTTAAGATGGAAGTAACCCTGGGATAGGAATACGTTTCTTTCAAAACGCATTCCTAAATGAGCGCTGGAGACCTGTACTCACACACAGGAACACAACTACACCGCTGTGTGTAGTCATTTGGCTGTGGTCTTCTGTAAGGTGGAGGTCCTTCCCCAGTCGGGCTTGCTCGCTAGTATGGTGCCCTACCTCTCTTAAAATGATGGGAGTATCCCTGGGATAGAAATACGTTTCTTTCAAAACGCATTCCTAAATGAGCGCTGGAGACCTGTACTCACACACGGGAACACAAGTACACCGCTGTGTGTAGTTATTTGACTGTGGTCTTCTATAAGGCGGAGGTCTTTCCCCAGTCAAGCTTGCTCGCTAGTATGGTACCCCACCTCTTTTTCTCTTCTGTTCTTTTTTTCCGTATTGGTATAAAAAATAGTCCCTTTATGTTCTATTAAATAGGTACTTCCCTGTCGTTTACACAGCTTACCCAATCCCCTATATCTCTGCTTACACCAGTTTATATAATGTTAAAACAATAATAGTTAAATGTACTACAGTGTTAATAATACACATTGAATATGCATACAAATTGAACAAAGATGTTGTGACAGCCCTGAAGAGTCCTTACAAATGGCTTGTGAAGCTCGTAATTGGAATTAAATAAGTTATTACGAGTATTAGTTTATTTACGCATTTTGTATTCAAGTACTCGTATCTGCTAGGTTAAGCTAGCGTGCCGCGGTCGGTACATAGATGGGTGACCATTTTCTAAAAACACAGCAAGACATGCTTTCCGAAGGGGAAAGCATGTGAAGCCGTTGGTCCTGCGCCTGATCTGTCTCCGGTCGTGTGGGATTGCCGTCCCATCGGACTATGAGAGTGAGGGAATAGTCTTCTTCTTATCGTTTGGTTAGTGGCTAACCTGGTGACAGAGTTATTTAGATCGCTCATATTTTTAGACCTGTCATGATCTATCGACTGTTATCAGTCGGTACTGTAGCGCCCTCGCCGTCGTCAGCAACTTCTCCTCCAATCTGGCTCCTGGGACGTAGACAGTTGGTTGAAGCTAGGGTTTATAACACGGCGACTACTTCTTTACTTCGAGTAAATGAATAACACTTTTGATAAGTAATAATAACTTATTTATTTTATATTCTTGTTTCAACTCTATTACACAACTTGGCTTCAAAGAAGCCCGAACCTGTCTGCCTTTTTCCAATCTTCAAGACATTCACCTTTTTTCCAAACTCTCTGAATTCAAATATATATTTAACATTTACTTTTATAACGCGCTAGAGGTTTTACTATTGGTATGCGGCCAGCTAGTGACCACCAATAAACCTCTACACCCCCCCGGTACCACAACCTCCCAACCCCCGGTACGGTTGTTGGGAGGGGGTGAAGTGGAAGACGCATTGAACATATGTTCAAAGAATACATTCCGGTATGTGGATGACTGTAAGTTGGAAGTAGTGTATAAAATTCCTAGAAATGTGGGCGTAAAGTCTCTTTTCTTTGAAGTTTAGACACGTTATTTCTGAATTGCATCAAACATATAATGAAATGGATTCGTTTAGTTTTCTATTATTGTCTGTTTTTTTATGTCGAGTAGGGACGTAATGTATGGGACCGCCCCTCGGTTTTTTGTGGGGTTTTGGACAGGGGGAATTCCGAGTCGAGAAGTTTGTAATATCAGATCCCTTATTTGAAAATAGCCTGAAGATCTGGTAGATCGGACACCTCGATTCGGGATTAGTTTTATTAGAAGACCGGTTCGTGCCCCCCACACTTTAGCCTTAGAATAGGAATGGGGTATTGTAACGAACCTATCTCCAAAAGGGTGCCCCCGGGATGTAGAGGTTTATTGGTGGTCACTAGCTGGCCGCATACCAATGGTGAAACCTCTGACGTTTAAGAAAAGTAAAGAATAAGATTTGAATAAAATGACATGAAGGTGGTCAATTGGAGACAGGTTCGGGCTTCGTTGAAGCCAAGTTGTGTAATAGAGTTGAAACAAGAATATAAAATACTAGCTGTACCCGCGACTTCGTTCGCGTGTTCAGTCTTTTACTGTAAATCTGAAAACTACAAACTTTCAACGGCTGATTGTCATCTTTAGCGGTTACATTTTAAAAAACCTTTCTTAGCGGATGCCTATATCGTAATAGCTATCTGAGTGTCTAGTGATTTTAACTGTGCGTTTGTTGATTTGTCAATTACGTTTTTCTTTTGAACATTAAGGTTCTGCAATTAATAAACTTCATAAAGAAATATTCCTTGTTTGTACGATTGTTCTGCTCTTCAAATTGTCTTAGCGCAAACGTGAACAATCTTATGGCCTATCACCTAGCTTATCTGTGCTTAGCTTATGCCCTGTAGAAATTTCTGCATCCATACATTTCGTTTTAAATTGTTCACTTCTAACCTGATAGGATTCCGTGTGGTGACGGATTAAGAATACAAAATATCACCACCCCTATCTATCCCAAGGGTGTCCTAAGAGTCGACTAAAGGAGTAATTCAGGCAGACAATATCCACTGCAAGAGAAGGAAAATTCAAAATAAAACCCTATACCAATCCGTCTGGCCAGCGTGGTGTAGTAGGCTAATATCCCTCCAAGTGTATGGAGGAGACCCGTGCTCAACAGTGGGACATTTATGGGTTGATATGATGAACCTGATAGATACTGTTACACAGTTTGGGTGAGCTAAAAATTTATTAAATTCCTAAAGGGCATAATGGTCCACCGTTGTGCTCAAGAATTACAGAAATTGAACTGCATAGTTATTAGATTATTTTTGATTCATCATTCTATTAATAGAGATATAGTACTCTACATAAGCTCCCGGAACAAAACTGAATAAAAAACCAGTAAACTGAACCCTATTTATTATAGTCGACCATATTGGTGAGAGTTCAACGTAAATTCGATATATATGTAGGTATCTATTATTATGTATATCTCTGAAACCATGCATTTTTTTTGTACATTGTTTATTTCCGAAGTTTCAGTGCCTATATCCAGTTGTATAATCATATTAGTTTAATTGTACCATTTTAATTTGCTCATTGAATGTGATTAGTTACAGTCATTTAATTACACATTATGTCTGATATCCATCGACTAATTATTTATCATTGAGAAGTTGGCCATCTGCAGTATACTTTATTAGTTTCACTAACGAATTGATGCACCCTGAATGCATTTGTTTGATTCATTGCAGTATGCCTAGATAGTATTTGAGAGGTTTCTCAATTCCCTACGGATCCGATGACCAGAACTGTTTTTTTTAATGAGAACAATATGAAAAACTAACCATTCAATTGCAAAATGTTTTTTAAGAGAAATTTTTCAGATATGGGAGGAATTCCACCTTACAGAGAACCAACACCTTAAAGACGACAGCCAAATAACTATACACAGCGGTGTACTTCTGTTTCTGTGTGTGAGTATAGGACTCCAACGCTCACTTAGGGATCAATTTTGAAAGAAACGTATTCCTATCCCATGGATACTCTGCTCGCTCTTATAGCCCTGGTGTAAAAAATGGGTTGGTAACACGCAAGTACTGCAAGCGTCTATAGGCTACGGTAACTGCTTAACATCAGCTGGGCCGTATGCTTGTTTGCCACAAAAGTAGTTCTATCTCAGCCATAAGACATCCACTGCTCGACGTAGGCTTCCCGCAAGGTTTTCCACATCAGTCGGTCCTGAGCTGACCTTGTCCATCGGTTGCCTGCGACCTTTACCAGGTCTTCGGTCCACCTTGTTGGAGGCCTGCCCACGCTGCGTCTTCCAGTTCGTGGTCGCCACTCAAGAACCTTTCTGCCCCAACGGCCATTGGTTCTGCGAGCTATATGCCCTACCCATTGCCACTTAATTGAGGCAATTTTTCGAGCTTTGTCGATCACTTAAAAAAGAATATTACGAATCGGCCCTTAAATGACGATGTTTAGGGATAAAAAAAAAACAATGCAATTATTTTAGGGAACCTCATCTTTTAAAAGTCCGTTAAAAATATATATCAGTTAAGTATTCCGATGAGACAGAGGCCGATCACACGTTTTGCTGTGAGTAATTTTTGTGGTCGCAGATAGACACATAGTATGATGGACTTTTTTTTAGATCTATTTAGGAATAACATTGCCTCCTACGGCAAGATTTTGCCTAGTCGTTTAACTATCATCGTAATACTTCAGCCAATTCACACTCACAAAACTATAATGGAAGAATTACGCCATCACCTGGTGAAAATCGTATTAAATTTTATTGGGTAGTTATTGAGTTTATCTTGACCAGACAGATTCGGTGGAGTGTTTTCTTTTCTCTGCTGCTTTCCTGATTACCTAAATTAAAATATTGTTAAATGTTAGCGCCTACAAAAAATGAAAAAGCTATTATTTTATAGGCGTTTATTAGGCGTTACTAATTTAGTTAGTGATTGTCTGAGGTCTGGCATTATTTACCCCTATTTTTTTTTAATAAAATATAGCCTATGTTACTCGCAGATAATGTAGCTTTTTAATGGTGAAAGAATTTTTAAAATCGGTCCAGTCGTCTTTGAGTTTATCCATTACATACAAACAAACAAACAAACAAACAAACAAACAAAAATACAAATCTTTCCTCTTTATAATATTAGTATAGAAATAAGTTATTATTACTTATCAAAAGTGTTATTCATTTACTCGAAGTAAAGAAGTAGTCGCCGTATTATAAACCCTAGCTTCAACCAACTGTCTACGTCCCAGGAGCCAGATTGGAGGAGAAGTTGCTGACGACGGCGAGGGCGCTACTTGTTGGGAGGGGGTGAAGTGGAAGACGCATTGAACATATGTTCAAAGAGTACATTCCGGTATGTGGATGACTGTAAGTTGGAAGTAGTGTATAAAATTCCTAGAAATGTGGTCGTAAAGTCTCTTTTCTTTGAAGTTTAGACACGTTATTTCTGAATTGCATCAAACATATAATGAAATGGATTCGTTTAGTTTTCTATTATTGTCTGTTTTTTTATGTCGAGTAGGGACGTAATGTATGGGACCGCCCCTCGGTTTTTTGTGGGGTTTTGGACAGGGGGAATTCCGAGTCGAGAAGTTTGTAATATCAGATCCCTTATTTGAAAATAGCCTGAAGATCTGGTAGATCGGACACCTCGATTCGGGATTAGTTTTATTAGAAGACAGGTTCGGGCTTCGTTGAAGCCAAGTTGTGTAATAGAGTTGAAACAAGAATATAAAATAAATAAGTTATTATTACTTATCAAAAGTGTTATTCATTTACTCGAAGTAAAGAAGTAGTCGCCGTATTATAAACCCTAGCTTCAACCAACTGTCTACGTCCCAGGAGCCAGATTGGAGGAGAAGTTGCTGACGACGGCGAGGGCGCTACAGTACCACTTTTAACGTGTCCTCCGAAGCACGGAGACGCTCAGATGGAATACCACTATGCGGTCACCCATCTATAGGGTTACCGCGCCCTTGGTTGCTTAACCCGCTGATCGTTTATCGAACAGCGAGTGCACCTGTCTCTGCGCGCACGCTTTATATTTTCAAAATCCTCTTTGACCATCCTCTTAGCGGTATTTTTTTACCCTTCCCTTATTTCTTCCTTAGGGTTAAAATTCCCAAAAATCCCTTTTTAGTATTCTCGTATGTATTTTTTTTATGAAAACTCCCGCACTAAGGAACTAGCCCTGTGTCGCAGGGGACTTTACAAATATGTATACAATTCGTTAATTGTCCGTTTCACCCGAGTCTGGGTGAAACGGACCCACAACACGCCGAGCAGTGGTAAATGGCGAGGTAACCACTTAAGCCACTGAACCAACAGTGCAGTCATTAAAGGATCCTTTGTACAAACTCTGAAGTTTGTAGCCGCCGCGCAGCGGTTTCTGCGTTAATGAATCAGCCAGTCAATCGAGACAAGTAACTAAATAGGTTTATGAATTTACTGTAGTCTAAACTTCTTTAAGCGTTGAGCACTTTTTGAATAAAAAAAAACATGGAACTCGCGTCATCGTCACCGAACGCATTCCATATTCAAATTTTTTGTGTGAACAAAAATCATGGAACTTGCGTCATCTTTACCGAACGCTTTCCATATTCAAACTTATTGGGTGAACAAAAATCATGAAACTTGCGTCATCTTTACCGAACGCTTTCCATATTCAAACTTATTGGGTGAACAAAAATCATGGAACTTGCGTCATCTTTACCGAACGCTTTCCATATTCAAACTTATTGGGTGAACAAAAATCATGGAACTTGCGTCATCTTTACCGAACGCTTTCCATATTCAAACTTATTGGGTGAACAAAAATCATAGAACTTGTGTCATCGTCACCGAACGCATTCCATATTCAATTTTTTTGTGTGAACAAAAATCATGGATCTTGCGTCATCTTTACCGAACGCTTTCCATATTCAAACTTTTTGGGAGAACACAAATCATGGAACTCGCGTCATCGTCACCAAACGCGTTCCATTTTCAAAAATAAATCTAATAGGTCGACGATACAATTCACAGTTACTTAGTTTTCAGTACTATCGGCAGTCCCCAAACACTGGCCCTCATGTTTTTTAAATCGTGTAGGTATGTCAATCGGTTTGTTTATTATAAAAAAAAAAAAAAGGTTTACAGAATGCAGTTGCAATACAGTCTGTCACGCTAACCTGACCTTAATATTGACATGTCTTACCCTCTAAATAAATTTAGATCTACATATATTGAATGACGCGTTCAAGTGAGAAAACTCAAGTTTTTCTTCAGTTACTTACTTACTTATTGTTTTATCTATTCATCATCACCATCGTTTCAACCCATAAACGTCCTACTGCTGGGCACGGGTCTCCTCCATACATGAGGGTTATTAGCCTACTATACCATGCTGGCCAGACGGGTTGGTATAGGGTTTTGTTTCGAGTTTTCCCTCTCTTGCGGTGGATAACACTTACTCCCTTAGTCGACTCTTACGACACTCTCGGGATGGAAGGGGTGGTGACATAATATGTATTCTTAATCCGTCACCACACGGACATCTCTAGTTTAAATTAATTACTATTCCTACAGACAGTATATTCATTCTTAATTTAGTCCTTTTATTGGCCTGAAACTACATTATTTTATTATTAAAAGAATTTATTACACCCTATAATGGCGGAAAGGAATTTTGGATGGACGGAAAATGGTCTGTTTGGCGACACAAACTCATAACATTGGTGCGTTACCACAAAGTGTCTCATTGGTTTAGTTGTTGTTAAGAGTGTCTGTTGATCACGAAGTCGATTCCCGGGTAGGACCAAAATATAGTTATTGGGTTTGGCTGACAATAAATCTTATATATAAAATTCTCGTGTCACAATGTTCGTTCCCGTACTCCTCCGAAACGGCTTGACCGATTCTCATGAAATTTTGGGAGCATATTGAGTAGGTCTGAGAATCGGCCAACATCTATTTTTCATCCCCCTAAATCTTAAGGGTCGTCCACCCCTAAATTATTATTTTTATTTTATAGTCATTTTTTTTGTTTTTAATGTTTTATCATTTAACATTAAAAAATACATACAACCCTTAATTTTCCTCCCTCTACGATGAAACCCTATATTTTAGTAGCAAAAGAAACGTTTGCTGGGTCAGCTAGTTTATTATAACTATTAAGTATTCTGTGCTATAGATCCTACTAATATTATAAACGCGAAAGTTTGTAAGTATGGATGGATGGATGGATGTTTGTTACTCTTTCACGTAAAAACTACTGAACAGATCTGGATGAAATTTGGCACAGAGATAGATTATGGTCTGGAGTAACATATACTACTTTTTACAGCGATAACCGACATCCACGCGGGCGGAGCCGCGGGCAACAGCTAATTTAACTATAACTTAAAGCCGTTGGTACTACGCTTGAGGTCGTACCATGTAAAGTTAAATGTGGTACGGCCCCCGATCTTTTGAATTGGAATTGGGTTTGCAAGCGTCTATAGGCTACGGTAGCTGCTTACCATAAGGCAGGCCGTATGCTTTTTTGCATCCTTAGTAGTAAAAAAACACGCGGGGCAGTCTTTGGGGACTGCATAAGTGATAAAATAAAGTTTAAAAACTAAAACCCGACTACTTAAAAATCGTCCTCTGAAAAGTATGAAATAAGTAAATTCTATATAGGTATAGAGGGTAGCCGTGGTCGTATGCCACCTTTTATATAACAATATCCTTAGGGCAAAATGGTATTAGTTTTGAAACTTTATTTTATTTGAATTATTTTGGGGTTTTATTTTTAAGACAATATTATATGTACAATGCAGCTTTAGGATATATTCAATTTGCGTTACATATTACATAATAACAACATAATATAATATGGCAAATGAAAACTTATTTAAAAACTATATTATTTATTCTTTTTTGTAGGTCATCAGACTTTTATAGTCTAAACTATTGGGACATGAGTTTTATGCCTAATGAATCATTCTTATTATTTATTTTTGTAATTTACAGTTTTTTTATATTCTTATCTTCCAACTTCAACACCACATCCTAAGCACCACCTAGAAATATAGTTCTCGTCAAGATAAATCCAACAACAACTATCTTGTTTCGTTAGAGTCTCTATGGCCAGCTTTCGACTTCATTATCACACCCTAAACACCACTTAGAAGTATTAATATGCTTCTAGGTCACAACTTAGAAGCATATTACCCGTTTTGGTTTGATGGGTAATCCCGTCAAGATAAATCTAATGAGCCGAAATACGACGCTTCTACGAGTATCTTGTTTAATTAAAAAGTACCTATGGCAACCTTCCGACTTTCATCATCACAACCTGAACACCTAACTAGGAGTATAGTACTAGTCAAGATAAATTCATCGAACCAAAACGCAACGCGGCTACCTTGTTTCGTTGAAGAGTTCTCACGGGCACCTTCCGACTTCATCATCACGTCCTGAATATCTATCTAAGAATATAGTACTTGTCACGATAAATTCATCGCACCGAAACACAACACGGATATCTCGTTTCGTTGGAAAGTTCCTATGGCCACCGTTCAACTTCATCATCACGTCCTAAACATACAACTAAGAATATAGTGCTCATCACGATAAATCTATCGCACCGAAGCACGACGCGGCTATTTTGTTTCGTTGAAGAGTTCCTTTGGCCACCTTCCGACTTTATCATCACGTTCTGTACACCTACCTAGGAATATAGTACTTGTCACGATAAATCCATCGCAGCGAAACACAACGCGGCTATCTTGTTTCGTTGAAGAGCTCCTATGGCCATCTTCCGACTTCATCATTATATCCTGAGCACCCGCCTATATTACTTGTCAAGATAAATCCATTGTACCTAAAAACGACGCGGATATCTTGTTTATTTAACGAGGTCATTTGCCCACCTTCCGACTGCATCATCAGACCAGCTCCATAGTATTAGATTATTACATTGTCACCGAAATGCCGTTGGTATACCAAATTTCAGCTCAATCAAACATTGAAAAGTGGTTCAAATCTTGCAAGCAAGATTTGACCTAAATCAACTAACAAACAAACAATGTAGGCACACCAGTGGGCGAAAACTAGTAATATTTACATATTCGAAACCTGTTAATTAAATCCTATCATTTGACACCCATCACGGCACTTTATAAAGAAATTTAGTTTTTATTTTTAGGTTTCAGGTCCCACAGAGGACGCCATATTGATTTAAATGTGACGTCATATAGCCTATAACCAGCAGACAATCAAGACGTTTCTAACGATACCTCATTTGTCAAGTTATGATAAATAGTTTAGAAGTTATGCGAGAACAGATGAACATACATACATACAAACATACATACAGGTCAAAATCATAACCCTCCTTTTTGCTTCGCCGTAGTCGGGTAAAAACTAAGTAACTTGTGAATTGTATCGTCGAGCTATTAGATTATTATTTTGAATATGAAAAGCGTTCGATGACGATGACGCGAGTTAGGTACATGATTATTGTTCAGTTTTGAATATGTTCATACAAAAAGTTTAAATATGGAAAGCGTTCGGTAACGATGACGTGAGGTCTATGATTTTTGTTCACACAAAAAGTGCTCAATGCGCCAGTAACAAGATTCTTCTCGAAGCTTCTGCTTATTAACTTATTAAGTATAGCTATTTGTGTATTAAATTTAATTTTAAAACTCAACGCGCACATGTTTGTCTTTTTCATTTGTAATTATAATTAACAAACTTTGAAAAATTAACTAATATATAAAGCTGAAATGTTATTTGTTTGTTTGACCGACTGCAGAGATCCTACCGGCTGCGCCAATTAAGTAGTTGGTCACTCGGAAGATTAAAATAAAAAGACTTTTATTGACTGGCAGAATGACGGCGTGTTTAATTGTAATATAATAATCTACTTATTTTAGTTTTACATGAGTATTTATAACTAATTATTGCTAACTTAAAATAAACCTTAACTAGAGAATTTGGTGGGGACAGTTGTGTTGACGTAGCTGATATTAGCTGAGTCAGGACACTTAACAAACGCGCTAATCTATCAATTTGATTTGGAAAATTATTTTTGCATTTTATAACCCACTAGCCTCCGCCCGCAGCTTCGCTTACGAGTACAATCCCACGGGAACAGAGATAAACTCTTTCTTGGATAAACAGCCTATGTGCTATTCCAGACTATAATCTATCTCCGTGCGAAATATCATCCTGATCCGTTTAGCTGTTCTGGCGTGATTGAGTAAAAACATCCATACATCTAAATGTACATGATACATACTTATATATTTATATTTGCACTTATATTAAGTAGGATTTTTTAAGAAAGGTTCAGGGGTGGAACAGCTGTGTAGTATTAATATTAGGTGCATATTAGTGTGAGGTCTAGAAAGAAGCAATTAGTACATAATAATTGCTTCTTTTTAGACCTCACACTAATATGCACCTACTATGTTTCATCTCTGCATCACCCTATAGGTTGACTGGTAGAGAATGCCTTAGGTATTAAGGCCGCCTTTATACATTTTCTGTATATTAAATTCTAAATAAATATTAAAAAGGTGAAAAGTTTATAACGCCGTAATCTTTAGACTACTAATATTTTTGCACGTTATATCCAAATTATTAACAAAATTAAATGATTTATAACATCACGCTTTGACCTAAAGAAAGCATAGGCGTATCACGGAACAATCTCTAATGTCAACGCGGGTGAAACCACGTAAACCAACTAGTCAATTTAAAAGAAAACCTGCCAATCAATTTCCCAAATAACGCGTTCTAAATATGAAAAAAAAAACTCACCTTTCAATACAGGTGACCAATCAAAGGGTGGTGACGTCACAAACTCCACAGAATAGACTGTAATTTAAAAACAAATGGTGACCCAGAACAAGATTCGAATTTCGAAGTTCTATCGGTTACGTTCGAATCCTTGGGAGGTATGGCTTGACTACGCTCCGTAGTGAGCCGTCGTTCCCTTTTATATGAACGGGGTTGTTGTACAATGACCGCAGAATCGCGCATGGCCGGTAACATTTTCATGGATAATTTTCACCTACTGGAACGTTAAATTTGATTATTTGATTTTAGTTCATATCCTAGTATAATATTTAAGTATACTTATAAATAGGAGAATAAAGTAGTGAAAAACAATTTTATGCACGATCGTTTCTAATCCATAGTTTACATAGGCACAGAACAAATGATCGTTCTCATCACACAAAATAATATCGTGGGTGGGAATCGAACCCCGTGGGAATTGTGGGAAGCAAACCCACGCTCTCCGGCTTAGCAGTCAGTGCTATTACCCACTAGATCAACAGGTCACTCGAGCAGAGTTTTTATCATTACTCTAATTTGTTATTCAATATTATTTATCTTCTAAAAAGAGCTATCTTTGGATCATACACCTATACATATTTGTCCAGTATGGGAATCAAACCCACACTTGGCCGGTATTAGTGGCAAGGTAACCAACATAACCGCTAGACTATACATGCAGTCAATAATAAGCAGGAACATTAACTTAAAATTATGTTATTACTCATTAAACAGATTTTTTATTGTAAAAACCGCTTTAGTGGATTATAAACTTCAATTTATTATTAACCACCCACACATAGGGAGATACACAAAAGCAACTTTGTATTTTTATTACATTTTCATAAAAAGTTTACTAAGAGAGGTAGGGCACCATACTAGCGAGCAAGCCCGACTGGGGAAGGACCTCCACCTTACAGACGACCACAGCTAAATAACTACACACAGCGGTGTAGTTGTGTTCCTGTGTGTGAGTACAGGTCTCCAGCGCTCATCTATCGATGCGTTTTGAAAGAAACGTATTCCTATCCCAGGGACACACCCATCTGTAAGCCCTGGTGTAAAAAAATGGGTTGGCAACACGCAAGTAATACCTCTGGTATTGCAAGCGTCCATAGGCTACGGTAACTGCTTAACATCAGGCGGGCCTTGTTTGTTTGCCACCTAAGTAGTATAAAAAATTGTTGTGATATATATTTTTAGAACTACTGAACGGATAACCGGAGTGGGGATAAATTTTTTCTCGAGTGGCGATCGTGTTAGGGAACAGCCAGCGCATCGCAGTGTGGGACGATATCCCGGATATAGGACACATGACCCGGTCAGAGCTGCAGGCATACATTAGATGCAGGCCGTTGCGGAAACATATATGGGAGGACTCCATTTAGCAGTAGACATTACACCAAACTGATGTGATGATATTTTTTTAAGTGAAAACATTTTCTGCAAAATCTTTTTAATTTTTGATGTGAAACTGTAAAATGTGAAACATCTATAGCCGCACGTAAAACCGATTTCTGGATGTCACTAATTAAGTAAACGAATTTAGTAGTCACGATTTAAAATAAATTCGTAAATTTTTGTATTTAATGAAAATAAAATATCACCTTTTTTTTCAGATAACGATGACTATTAATTGAATAAACATTTTATTCAATAAATAGTCATCGTTATCTGAAAAAAAAATGTGATATTTTATTTTATCATTATGACATATTTAGTTCCTATCACAATCTGTTTTTTTCTGCATATTACTTTTACAAAATAATGTCGATGTTTCACATCTGCCAGGCGTCCCGTGATGGCTCACATTTTTTTTCCTGAAGAACCCCATGCCCATGTCTCTAGGGAAAACTTCGGCAGTGAACTCATTGTACAACCTAATTGTACGTGGGAGTTCCTCCGAACTCTATTTGCTTCGAGAATTAAAAATATATTTCGGTTTTCTATGACACCATTGTAGAGCGCCCCTCTGTTTGCACTTTCTTTAGCATCCTACCAAAATGCGAACTGAATTTAACTGTACAGTTACACCTACTCCCTTCGTGTCGAACTTTAATTGCGTATTATAAACATCACGCCTTTTTCCCGGAAAGGGTAGGCGAAAATGTATGACTGATTACCAACTTTGTTAGCTCCTAATGTTCTTTCTTTCCTAAAATTATGTTAATAAGACATAATTCGTGACACATTAGCAACACTTTTTTTTTATTCTTTTAACAGGACAACTCCCGCACTAGAGAACAAGCTCTGAGTCGCGGGGGACTTTACAAACATTAACGAACACAAATTACACCCAAACTCAGAACAACACTTTGTGGGTCACACAAAGTTTTGTCCTGTGTGGGAATCGAACCAAAAACCTCGTGCGCAGCAGGCGCATACTGCGGCCACTGGACCACCAAGGCAGTCCAGTGCAAGGCAAGGCAGACACCATAAAAGAAAGAAAGAAGAAGAAGATTTTTTTTTAATATAAAAATAAATCGAATATAGTTTTGGATGGGGATAATATTTCCTTTACTTCCCAGATTTGCAATAGATGCAATAGGTGGCGCTGCAGTTATTTAATAAAAGAGTGAAAAAAGCCGCGACTATGTTAGAATGTCGCTGCGGAAAAAAGGAGCATTAAAAATATAAATTAGTTGCTTTGACACTCAAAGCCTTCACTAACTTAGATCTGATTAAAATTCACCCGAGATATATCCTGTATTTTTTATACTACTTGGTGGCAAACAAGCATACGGCCCGCATGATGTTGAGCAGTTACCGTAGCCTATGGACGGTTGCAATACCAGAGGTATTACTTGCATGTTGCCAACCCATTTTTTTACACCAGGGCTTTTAAGATGAAGTATGCCTGGGATAGGAAAACGTTTCCTTTAAAACGCATTCCTAAATGACCGCTGGAGACCTATACTCACACACAGGAACACAACTACACCGCTGTGTGTAGTTATTTAGCTGTGGCCTTCTATAAGGTCCTTCCCCAGTCGGGCTTGCTCACTTGTATAGTACCCTACTTACCTTACAGCCTACTCACATCCGCTTCTTAATAATATTCTACTTTTAATAGCATCATAATATTTTAATTACTTTACGAACAAAATGCGTTCGCTGTATATCATAGACTTAATATGCGAAAAATTAGCTATTTAATTTGGCAACACTGTCAAAAGTTGTTGAGCTTTAATCATTCTGTTCATTCATTGACTTAAGGAATTTTACTTGAGGTTATAGGTAGTTGTACTGTGGGGCACGTGTTACACACTCGTCTGCCATAGTGTATGGAAGAATCCCTCAAGAACACAAATGGCATAAACGGTATTTGAATCGAATAATTTAAAAGCAAATGTATGGGATTATGCGGCGACTTGCACGTAAGAGGTGCGAGTTCGATCCCGGGTGGCAGTACCAATGTGAATTTCACTTTGTGAAGTTTATATGTACTAATCGATTGATTCGCCTTCTGCTACCGGTGAAGGAAAACGTCGTGAGGAACCCATATGTCTTAGAAGAAATTCTAAAGACATGTCTGATTCACCAACCTGCATTAGGCCAGCGGGGTGAATTAAGGCCTAAACCCACTCTCTCTCTTGCTAGAGTAGAGGAGACCCGTGCCCAGCAGTGGGACATAATATGGGTTGTTATTTATCTAGCTATCTCATACATTTACTTTCTATTTTATTCAATCCGACTACTTTTTTTTATATTACCAAGGAGGCAAACAAGCATACGGCCCGCCTGATGGGAAGCAGTTACCGTAGCCTTGCAACACACACAATGGTATCACTCGCGCGTTGCCGACCCTTTAAAAACCTTATAACTCCTTTTTTGAAGGACCCCATGCTATAATAGTCTTTATACCACTCTTCTAGAGAGACAGGGCATTCAAATATAATATTCTTATCCATAGAACGATTCAATCGAAGTTTAATCGAATTCTGTGTTCAGTAAATTGATAGTACGTATCATTTTACTTAGTGCAGTGCATTAAGGTCAAAAGTGTGGAATTTCTTACTACTTTTAGCATAATAATTTTTAACATAAGACAACTCCCGCACTAGAGAACAAGCTCGATGTCGCGAGGGACTTAACAAATATACAATTAACGGACACAAATTACACCCAGACTTAGTCTGGTGTGGGAATCGAACCCTTTACCTCGTGCACAGCAGGCACATACTGCGGCCACTGGACCACCAGCAGTTAAGATGCAAGACTATGAGTGGCGATTACAAGCTGAAAGGTCTCCAACAAGATGGACCGACGACCTGGTAAAGGTTGCGGGCAACAGGATCGAGTGTTGAGGAAATTGGGTGAGGCCTATGTCCCACTAGGTAGGCAGGGGATATTATCAGAGCAGCAGGAAAGCACTGGATGCAGGCAGTTCAAGATCGGCCATTGTGGAGACATATGAGGGAAGCCTACGTTCAACAGTGAACGTCATCAGGCTGAGATGATGTCCAGCAGTGAACATGTTTTGGCTGAGATGGGAGGTAAGGCCAGCAAGTTTGGCTGCGAAATTTGACGGTTGCATTTGTCAGAGGACACAAAAATGTTCACTAATATTTTTTGTGAGACCTATAGTTTGTCAGATAAACCGTAAAAACCATTTTAACCCCTTTTCCAAGATGGCGACTGTGGGACAAGGGTTGCAACCCCACAAAGGATTTAACTTGGATTTAACTTTACACTGACCCCCTCTTGATATCTAAAAAATAAACCCAAGTACAAAAAAGAATTACATTTCAATGGACTAGTGATGTAGTTGAGGTCCTGTATGCACATCTATATACTTTTTAATTATAAAATAAAATCCTCTAAAATTATGTTCATCCTGCCCTCAGTTGACTCCTGATTACATCACGGCGCGGCGTAAGCAGTGTAAGCACGTACGCTTGTGTTTCTTTCATTTAGATACTACGACTTAAGAGAATTATTTATGCTATATTTTTAGGGGCATTGGCATTGAGTTGTGATGTTGTGACGCCGTGGTGAAACTGCCGTGCTTTTTGATCTATTTCCGACTAGCTGTTGCCCGCGGCTCCGCCCGTGTGGATGTCGGTTATCGCTGCAAAAAGTAGCCTATGTGTTATTCCAGACCATAATCTATCTGTGTGCCAAATTTCATCCAGATCCGTTCGGTAGTTTTTACGTGAAAGAGTAACAAACATCCATCCATCCATCCATTCTTACAAACTGTCACATTTATAATATAAGTAAGGATGTTGAAGACTGGAAAGCAGCTGATTTGTGGCAAAGTGGTTACCACCGCAGTCTTTGCAGCAATAGTAGGCTTTGCTGTAGGAAAGAAAGAAGTATGGTAAAAAGTAGTATGTGCGATCTAGTTGATGCTCGAAACAGACAACAGCGATGGTTCGAAGATCACAATGCCCGTCTAAGGATGAATGTGTGATCACAGGAACGGATGATTTGTTTTTATACGACTAAAATAGGCAGTATTTTTGGTCCTGCCGATAGCGATAGTCGAATCGAAAAGTCAAAAAAACAAATGTATGGTATTTGACGTAAGTCTACGATATAATGTCCTAAACTTACGTCAAATCCCATACATTTTGTGTTTTGAATTTTCGATTCGACTATCGCTGATGCCACTTGTCTAGAGGCTCAGAGCCTCTTGTCTAGAGGCTCAGAACAGAAATCGAATCCACAGTTTCAAGAAAGGAGTTACAGGGTTTAAAGAGTCGGCAACGCGCGAGTGATACCCCCGGTATTGCAAACATCCATAGGCTGCGGTAACTTCTTACCATTAGGCGGGCCGTATGCTTGCTTGCATTCTTAGTAGTATATAAAAATTAAATAAAAAAACAAACACCACTGGCTTAGAAATCAGGGTCCTTGACCATTAGACCAATAAGCCAATCAAATTTCACCAGTTACTTGACGTATAAAAGTAAATAAAAAAACAGGCTGAAACTCGAACAGTGATCAAATAGAGCCTATTTTTTAAAGAAAACTCGGGAGTTTTCTTTGTCTAGCGCGGGCGCTAGAGAACAAACTCTGTGCCGCAACGCAACTCCCGGGGAACTTCACAAATTATACCCTCAGAACAACTCTATGTGGGTCACACAAAGTTTTGTCCTGCGTAGGAATCAAACCCACAACCCTCGTGCAAAGCAGGCGCATACTGCAGCCCCTAGACCATCAAGGCAGTCAATTGAATTGAATGACGTCATATAAATGGCGACACATTCAATCCACAAATTAGCTGTACGCTAATTAATATTCTGTTGTTTCGTATAACGTGACTTTATATCATTAAAGGTACAGTCATAAGTGTACATTTTAATTATATCACCATCTACCTATTTGAAGGAAAGCCTTACAATACCGTGCACCAATTATTGGCTAGGGACCGTTCATAAACTATGCGAACGTTTTAGTAAGTGAATTGTGATATGTTTAATTGGATATGTAAATCCCCACGGCGTTTTATTGTAATTGTAATAATATTTGTTATATACGCACAATTATTGTTTAATCAAATTTATTGAAGTTGTCGTAACAATTTATTGCGTGTGTATTTTTTTTTAAACTAATTGATTATTTGTCGAAGCCGTGTGGTAGTTGAGGAAAGAAACATTCTGAAGAAACCGACATCTATCTTAGATATATAGATCCACCAGTCTGAATTAGGCCAACGTGTTTAAAAATCTTGATGATCATGATGTTAAACAGTTACCTCGCCTATGGACGCGTGCTATACCAATACCAAGTATCACTTGCGTGTTGCCGACCCAATTATTTTTACATCAGGACTTTAAGATGAAGAAGCAACCCTGGGATAGGAAAATGTTATTTTTAAACGCACTCCTCAATGATCGACGGGCACCCGAAAATGTGTGTAACGTTCGCCGTTGTGTCGAGCTTCTGAAAAGCGATTTAGTCGCGCTGTTCGGCGTTTGGAATTATTGGTCAAATCATTTAGCATCTTAAAACCGACTTAATCACAGATCGCTGATGCTAATAGAGGCATGTCTGCTGTAGCCCTAAGTTTTAGTAATTTCCGATCTCCAAATGTTATTAATTCAGAGCGACAAGCAACGCCATAACTTATGGATGATACTTTTACTTTTATTGCAATATTAATTATAAGTTTCAAGTGTAAAATATGTGATGAAGTACCTACCTGGAAGTTGATGTAGTTACTTAGGCAATTAATTAGAGACCAATGCAAATATAAAATATAGCTGTTGCCCGCGGCTCCACCCGCGTGGATGTCGGTTTTCTCTGTTAAAAGTAGCCTATGTGTTATTCCAGACCATAATCTATCTCTGTGCCAAATTTCATCCAGAGCCGTTCAGTAGTTTTTACGTGAAAGAGTAACAAACATCCATCCATACTTACAAACTTTCGCGTTTATAATATTAGTAGGATACTATATTTTAAAAGATTTTATTTAAAGACTAAGGGAATAAGTCATATAGACAAAATCCACTGCAAGAGAAGGAAATCTCGAAACAACACCGTATAACAACCCGTCTGGCCAACGTGGTATATCCTTCTCTTTCCTAGTGTATGGAGAGGACCCATGCCCAGCAGTGGGACGTTAATGGGTCGAGATGATAACTTATTCGTTAGTTTATAGACCAGCCATTTCTCGTACTTGCTTTGAGAGGCTTGGGAGTTTAAGCACTATCAATTACCAAGCCTCGGGCATCCATGTTGAATATTTTAACACAAAAAAAACAATATAGATTTTTATCCTGAGTCGGGAATCGAACCCAACCAACCCACTAGACCAACGACGCAGTTAGATATTTATATAACGAGGTACTAGGGCCAAACCAAGATGTCATAATTGCGATTAATTTGCAATCTTAATTTGGAATTCGTAACATATCAACGTTACTTTATTACTCAGTTTTAAGATTGTCACTTTATAAAAATCTAATTAAACTCGACACTAAATCGCTAAAAGAACGTCATGGTATGGCGTCTGCATGCTAAAGACGTGTATTCACACATATATAATGTTTATAATTAGTTAATGTCTAAATATGATCCAAATTAATAACATAATGTGCGTCAACAACTAGTCTGCCTTGTAATTTATTCTCGTTGGATTGATAATTATGTACAAGTTAGAATAATTACGTATTCCTAGGATGTAAGGGTAGCACAGATGTATAAATATGTATGTCTAGATAAGTTAACGAAACCTAATTCCAAAGGGTTCTGAAATTGGCACCTACTTCAGAGGTATTTAGAAAAACGGTATTAACTCGCGATTTACAAGCTCTTTTTCATCAGAATATCTCTTATTTAAAATATTCTAAACGCGAAAGTTTGTAAGTATGGATGGATGTATGAATGTTTGTTACTCTTTCACGCAAAAACTACTGAATGGATTTGGATGAAATTTGGCACAGAGATAGATTATAGTCTGAAATAGCATATAGGTTTTTATCACGATAACTGACATCTACGCGGGCGGAGCCGCGGACAACAACTAGTAGATAATATATCTATGTGTGGACATATTTATCCTAGGTATTAAGTATAAGTTGTTTAAGATAATCGAAAAGTTTCGAAACGATAGCCGGTCCAAACGCACTTTTCATACATTCGGCACTTTTTTTTTAAAAGACAACTCCCGCACTAGAGAACAAGCTCTGTATCGGACTTTACAAACATACAATTAACGGACACAAATTACACCCAGACCCAGAACAACACTTTGTGGGTCACACAAAGTTTTGTCCTGTGTGGGAATGGAACCCACAACCTCGTGCACAGCAGACGCATACTGCAGCCACTGTGGTCCAGTGCTGCAGTATGCGTCTGCTGTGCACCAAGGCAGACTCTGTATCGGTATTAAGTATGTAAAGTGATTTTACGACAGGTCTGATAATCTAGTGACTGTAGTGATTAGTGACACTGACTGCTGTTGGATTAAAAATCATAATAATTTTCTACATAGCAACCCATTAAAATCCCACTGTTGGGCACGGGTCTCCTCTCCTCTATCAAGAGAGAGAAAGGCCTTAATTCACACACGCTGTCCTAATGCGGGTTTGGTAATCAGACATGTCTTTAGAATTACTTCTTCTTACATGTGGGTTTCCTCGTGATGTTTTCCTTCACCGTTAGCAGATGGCGAATCATTAGATCAGTAATTTTCATCATTAAGAAAGAGTTTGTGTATAAACAGTATCCAATTTTTTTATTATAATGATCAACTGTTTGTGCAGCCAACTTTCTTTTTCTTTCTTTCTTTTTAAAAGACAACTCCCGCACTAGGGAATAATCCCTGTGTCGTAAAGACTTTACAAACATACAATTAACGGACACAAAGTGCACCCAAACTCGGAACAACCATTTATGGATCTCATAATTTTTTGTCCCATGTTTGGTGTCATATGGGTGTTCTGCTCTCTGGGATAGGAATCCCAGGAATACTTAATCTTAAAGCACTGGTGTAAAAAATGATTTTGCAACATGCAAGTGATACCTTTGGTATAACAAGCGTCCATAGCCTACAGTAACTGCTTAACATCAGGCGGACCGTATGTTTGTTTGTCAACCAAGTAAGTAGTATAAAAAAAGTAATTCTAAAAGCATATCTGATCCAGCGTGTTTGGATAAAGTCCTAAATCCTCTCAACTCTCTAGTCATAGAAGAGGAGACTCAGTAGTTTGACTGCCTTTGTGGTCCAGTGGTCGCAGTAAGCGCCTGCTGTGCACGAAGTTGTGGGTTCGATTCCCACACAGGACAAAACTTTGTGTGACCCACTAAGAGTTGTTCTGAGTCTGGGTGTAATTTGTGTCCGTTACAGGTCCGACACAGGGCTTGTTCTCTAGTGCGGGAGTTGTCTTTAATAAAAAGCGAAAAAAACGTAGTGTTGTTATACGCTTGTACCCCTTCCAGATTACTTCTACACATCAACATAAGGGGTTGTTAATGATCCATGGGGATAGCTTCTAATCCTCTAATCATACCGTAGAGTGTAATTCGTGACATTGTACGGCGCTATATTAATTAATAACTGTGGGTGGTGATATTCCTTAAGAGAACACTATAATGTGGGTACTTTATAGTTAAATTAACTACTTACTAAGTTTGTGAATGGCTACGGCTTTGCTTGTGGTATGTCAATAAAAATAAACATAATAATACAAATATATGATGCACAGTCGAACCGTGTGGTCAAGATGAAGTAGTAAAATAATATTGGACTGCCTTGGTGGTCCAGTGGGTACAGTATGTGCCTGCTGTGCACGAGGTTGTGGGTTTGATTCCCACACAGGGACAAAACAAAGTCCCCCGCAACACAGAGCTTGTTCTCTAGTGCGGGAGTTGTCTTTAAAAAGAAGAGAAAAAAAATATTAATCTTAACTAATACAGTGACAGAGCGGTGTGGTGGCCGAGTGGGAAAGTAACCGACTTGCACGCAAGAGGTGTGAGTTCGACCCCGGGCAGTGCCAATGTAAATTTCACTTTGTGGAATTTATATGTACTAATCAAATGATTCGCCATCTGCTAACGGTGAAAGAAAACATCGTGAGGAAACCCACATGTCTTAGAAGAAATTCTAAAGACATGTCTGATTCACCAACCCGCATTAGGCCAGCGTGTGTGAATTAAGGCCTAAACCCTCTCTCTCTTAATAGAGGAGAGAAGACTCGTGCCCAGCAGTGGGACATATATGGGTTGCTATTATTATAATACAGTGAAATTGTCTAAACGATTATAATCAGTTAATCTTGATGTAAAATGATGAGAAGTGAATAAAGAAGCGATTAAGACTGGAGTTTGAATTATAATATCCTTAAAAGTAGTGACTTGATTTTACTAAGAACGTATATGCCGATACGTTTCTTATAGTTCAGAAGTTTGGGCTTTTAACAACATTTACGTACAAGTACTTTGTTTTTCTTTTTTTGGCAATGATGTCGGGCTCTCCGGCCTAGAGATGGTAGGTGACCGGCATACCGACTAAAACCCCCCTGTGCACCTACACCCGCCTTCACGGGTGGACCACCGGAACCTGATATTCCATCAGTGGTCTACCCAGCGGCTCTATCACCTCAATTGTAAGTACCAGTACCTTTTTTTTTAAAGACAACTCCCGCACTAGAGAACAAGCTCTGAGTCGCGGGGGACTTTACAAACATACAATTAACGGACACAAATTGCACCCAGACTTAGAACAATTCTTTGTGGGTAACACAAAGTTTTCTCCTGTGTGGGAATCGAACCCACAACCTCGTGCACAGCAGGCGCATACTGCGACCACTGGACCACCGAGGCAGTCGTACCTACCACCAGTATCGAAGCAATTGGCGTACCATAGTCTCTGCCTACATCAATGAATGACAGGCGTGATGATATCTATGTATGTATATACCTACCACATACAAAATATATCTTCAAATGTCAAATGTCACAGTACTCATGCTATGCAAAATACAGTATAATATTATAGTCTCCACTTTAAAAAAGAATCATACTATCAAAATCCAACTCTTTATCAGACCATCAAGCTAAAAAGATTATTCGCAAGAAAGACTTGTTCAAGTTTCCGTTAAAAAAATATTTCAGTTCAACGTTTAAAAAAATACATTGAGAGTTTCCCCAAAAGAATATGGCGGCCGCAACATTTAAGCAACTTCTAATTTTATCAATTATATTCCTTTGAAGGAAAATCCTACTAATATTATAAACGCGAAAGTTTGTAAGTATGGATGGATGAATGGATGTTTGGTACTCTTTCACGTAAAAACTACTGAACGGATTTAGATGAAATTTGGCACAGAGATAGATTATGGTCTGGAATACTACTTTTTACATCGATAACTGACATCCACGCGGGCGGAGCCGCGGGCAACAGCTAGTAATTTTATGTATCAGGGTATTATTTAAAATACAATTGAGGTACAAATTTAAATAACACCTGGGTAATTTTAGATCATAATGACCTCGTCAAATATTATTTTATATTCCTTATTCCAATAGCGTATATCTATAGTATAAGTAAGCGACTAATACAACAAAACAATGTTACGTGGGGTAACGGATTACTCGGACAAGAACAACAGCATCCGTTTACAAAGAGAAAAGCAGATTAAAGGTGTGAGGATTTAATTAAGACTGCATTTAAACTAACAGTGAACACTGGGCTTTATATTTTCACAAAGTAAATTTGCCACAGAAAAAAGTATGTATGTGTAAATTTGGCTAGAACTGTGACGAATTTGTAGAATTTACCCTTTTTTTCTGTGGTTAATTTACTTTATTGTTTTAAAAGGGATGGACTGACTTATGTCCAATAGTGGACTGCGATAGGCTGATTGATTGATTTAAATTTAATGTGGAACGAATGTAAGTACAACAACCAAAAAAAACAGTCTCAGTGGTACAGCGGTAGTACACTATAATTATAATGTATGAACTTGCAATGCATTATCTATAATATAAAAATGAATCGCTGAATGTGTTGGTAAGCGCAAATCTCGCGAACAGCTGAACCGATTTCGCTAATTCTTTTTTTGTTGTGTTTTATTGTCAGGAAAACGTTTCGATGCAAGAAAAAAATAAGAAAGTTGCGCTAAAAAAAAAGTTTATCCCGGGCGAAGTCGGGGCGGCCCGCTAGTTATAAATAAAAAAGATTTGTGTGTTTGCAATTAATACTCGTAAACTCCAAAAATAGTCGACGTATTAAAAAAACACCTACTCAATATAAATACTGGACTTCTAGGAAAACTAAATAAATGTTCACTATAGCATCCATCCATCCATCATAGCCACTGCTGGACATAGGCCTCCCCCAAGGTTTTCCACATCTTTCGGTCCTGAGCTGACCTTGTCCATCGGTTGCCCACGACCTTTACCAGGTCATCGGTCCACCTTGTTGGAGGCCTGCCCACGGTGCATAGCATAGCATACTACAGCTTATTATTAACTTGTTGCACAAAATAAATTTTAATTTACAATGGCGGGCTTGTCAGAGGCATTCTCTACCAGTCAACCTTTGGGTAATGTAAAACATCGATAATTCTGCCAAGAACTTGCTTTAAAGTGCATCATCACACCAGATATATTATGGTATATTATTGCATTGTCATCAAAGTTACGTCGATATATCAAAATTCAGCTCAATCAAACAGCGAGAAGTGGTTCAAATCTTGCTTGCAAAGAAACAACTAACTAACCAACATACATTGAAAAAAGAAAGAAAAACATTTATTCAGTGCAACCAAACACAAACAAGAAGATAAGTAATACATTCCTACCTCAATGATTCCGCCAAGAACTTATAAAGCCAGTGTACTTACTTAAAAATGTCAAGGTTTGTGGACGTTCTGATAACTAGAGAGCGCATTCCATGGAAAAATAGATTTATTGTAATAATAATAAATAATAATAATAAGTAGTTAAATCATTATTTTCGTATAGAGTTAGATTACATTTTATGTGCAGGGAATTTTCTTTTAAGCAAAATATTATGCTTGTGTCAGAAAGTTCCGCTCTTTCGGTAGTATTCACAATTTTAACTTACTTGGTACGTTCACTTAGAAGGTAAGTAGGTATATAGATTTATTTATTTATATTAAATTTAGGTGTAAAACAAAGAGAAAGGAATGAAAGGAGGAAGTAAGGATGCAGGCACGCGCGATTATTATGTGTGTGACGTGTGTGTGTGTGTGTGTGTGTGTGTGTGTATTGTTAATTAAAGAATGAACAATACTTAAGCTATGAGTGAGCAGGATAAAGTAGAAGAAGATTGTAACAAATCGCTATAAAGACATAATGGTAAATACGATCCCTAACACCTAACATTAACCCACTCATTTCTAAAATAAGTAGGTACCTAAAGACAATTTCACCATTTCAGTCATTTAATTTTAGCTTAGTATTCGCCCACCTGCGAAGGAACAGTTGAAAGCAAAAAAAAATAATAGAAATATCGAAAAGAATATGCCGAAATCTTGTTTCGACGAAATGAAAAAGATACGCCAAGTTCAGAGGTGTTTGAAATGTTATTCGATTTTGTTTAAATGTAGTACCTACTTAATTCATTATTTTTTATACTACTTGAGTGAAAAATGGTAAGTAGTTACTTGTAGCCTATCAAGGTATGCAAAACATGTACATCATTCACCTATTGCCGATCCAAAAAATTGTGACACCAGAATGATAGAATAGATGGATGACCCTAGAATAGTAAAACGGTTTTTAAAAACGCATTCCTTAATAAGGACCCTGGGTCCGCTGTGCAGCATCATGTATTTTCACTGCCACAGCGTATTGTGTTTGAAGAACATGATAGTCTCCATACTTACTTCACTGCTATCTTTCTGTGTCCGCGACAACACATCATGGGTGTTTTCAAAACAGCCATAGCAAGAATTTCGCGATATGGATGTTATATAGTAACCTACTTACTACAAAGTGCAACTGTTTGTTCGCTTTTTGTTCTTTGAGCCTAACATCCCGGCCATGAACACGCCGCTGCAGCGGCGAGCGGTGAGAAATGAAAAAAAAAAGTACTAAAACTTCTTCGTTCTACTAATACGAGAACTTGGCCTACGCACAGCTATGTGTAACAGTCCGTACACTTTATCAAGTTATCATGATAATTCGTCGATCAATTTATATTGAAATTCGTCTCATTCCTTCAACTGTTATTGTTGTTATAATCCTTCAGGGATCAATTGTCACTTTGTCACTCAGAAATATAACCATTCTATCACTTATTATGCATAATTTTATTATTCTTGGAGAAATTTGTTCAACATCTTCTTACTTAGTAGATACTTTTGAAAAAAATGCTTGTAAGTAGGTCAACGAATTTCTGGGATTATCGTATTTAATAATGCTACAAAGACTTCGTAGCAGTTAACAGGCGTAGCTTTTTGCTACAGCTACCGCTCAAAACATCGAGACTCCCTCGTGTTTCGGAAAGCATGTCAACATAGTATCAAAGGAGTCTATAGGCTACGGTAACTCACCATAAAGTAGTGTCGGAACACCGTCCCATCGGACTATGACAGTGAGGAAATAAAAATTGCACTTGTTTGTCACTTGTTCCCCGTGCATATGACAGAAATTCGGTTAGTAAGACATTACATTACCGTAAGGCGGGTCGTCCAAAAATAAGTCGACTCAACCCATAAACGTCCCACTGCTGGGCACGGGTCTCCTCCAAACAGAGGGATATTAGCCTACTATACCACGCTGGCCAGACGGGTTGGTATAGGGTTTTGTTTCGAGTTTTCCCTCTCTTGCGGTGGATAACACTTACTTCCTTAGTCGACTCTTACGACACCCTCGGGATGGAAGGGTTGGTGACATTTGTATTGTTAATCCGTCACCACACGGACAAAAATAAGTACTGAACTTGAATTCTCTCCGCTCGTGTCAGATTGCCGTTCCACCGCATTATGAGAGAGAAAGAATAGAGAGTGCATATGTGTTTGCATACACTTGTGCACTATAATATTATGTCCTGCGCAGTGGACTAATCTCCGATGAGATTGGTCTTCATTAATAAAATCAATCTCCGGGGTTTAAAGTACACTCATTTTATAAAAGAACGACCCTGTATCCCTTTCGTTGAAAGAAATTTTAAGGTTCATAATATTGTTTTGCCTTATGTAGGGATAGAACCCACAACACATTAGTAAATGAGTTTCCTACGTTTCTGCCATACATATTATAACAATCAAACTTAGCTCACATAGGTCCCGTAGTTTAAGGTCCTCGGTGATGCTCCTTTTTGTAGGTTACAAACCTGTATAAGAGGGTACTGGAAACTTTTCTTTCAAACTCCTATTTACTTTTGATCATATTCGTTGCGGGGTCTAATACAGTAGGTTTAGTTGTCCACGGGACGCACGAGTGTCAAAGCTCGGTGTATCAGTTGGTTACTCCCCTGTTAATCCTGGCTCACAGGAGTCACAGCGATGGTCATGTGGGTGGAATTGTCCCAAAAAGTGACTTTCATGCATTCAAATTAAATACCCATAGTAAGGGAGACAAAGTGGCATTGTACTTACGCCTACTCCTTACTTACCACACCCACTCTCTCACTTAGAACCCTCTGAGCAATTTATTTTTTTGAGAATAAATTTAATTAATTTTATATTGAGACTAGTCCCAGCTCTGGCTTTACACGTATGAATAATTGAGTATGATTCATGTAAGATGAAAAAAACAAAAATCTTTTGAAGTCTTATTTTTTTTGTAGAAAGAAAAATGCTGTTATTTGTTTTTATGACATTCATAAGTATCATGTTTTTGGTCTAAATGAGTTTGACTTTAACCGACTATGGCGAAGCAAAGGATGAGTAATGAACTTGACTGTCCATACATGTAGGTAAGCGGTGGTGGCCGAGTGGGAAAGTAACAGACTTGCACGCAAGAGGTGCGAGTTCGATCCCGGGTGGAATTTCACTTTGTGGATGATCTACCTACTAACGGTAAAAGAAAACATCGTGAGGAAACCCACATGCATTAGAAGTAATCATAAAGACATGTCTACCAACCCGCATTAGGCCAGCGTGTGTGAATTAAGACCTAAACTCTCTCTCTCTCTTGATAAAGGAGAGGAGACCCGTGCTCAACAGTAGGACAATACCTATGTCTATGGATATTTTAAAATATCGAGTTTAAAAACGCCACATTCTATTATCGTCGGATTGCATAAATGCCAAATTCTACGAATGAAAAGCAACACGCAAATAATGATTATAATCGTCCATAGGCTACGGTAACTGCTTACTTACGTACGGTATCAGGGTCGTATGCCTGTCCCTTTTTATTTGTTTAGGATTCAACTTTAATTTTACATTGTTAGCCTTGTACAAAGAAATACGAATTACAAAGTAAAAACAAGAAATCTCAATTACTTATTCAGTCTTTAAAACCAAATATTGATAAGCGTCTGATAGACAAGTCATGGTAGCTGAGTGGGAAAGTTACCGACTTCTTCACAGTGCCAGGTGGCAATATTCTGATGGGAATTATATTATGCGAGATTTACCTTATTACGGTGAAGGAAATAATCCTGAGAAAACCCGATCTACGACCCGCATTAGGCCCACGTGTGTGAGTTAACAGGCTTTAACTCTGTTAGCTCTCTTGAAAGAGGAGAAGACACTCTTGGCTTGCAGCGGAACATATACGGATTGCTATCTTGCCGATAAAAGTGAAAACTAAGTAAATTGTGAATTGTATCGTCGAGCTATTAGATTATTGTTTTTGAATATGGAAAGCGTTCAGTGACGATGACGCGAGTTCCAAGATTGACTGTCTTGTGGTCCAGTGGCCGCAGTATGCGCCTGCTGTGCACGAGGTTGTGGGTTCGATCCCAGGTACAAAACTTTGTGTGACCCACAAAGAGTTGTTATCTAGTCTGGGTGTGATTTGAGTCCGTTAATTGTATGTTTTTAAAGTTCCCCGCAACTCAGAGCTTGTTCTCTAATGCAGGAGTTTTTTTTTAAAGAATAAGAATCTAATCATCCAAAAAGTGCTAAGCGCGCCTAAGAAGTTTTCACTTCAAAAATAAAAGAAAAAATGACAACACAATAGACAATAGAGTAAACGAGCAAAATGATATTCGCTATTTGAAATGGACACGTTTGTTTTGTTCAAAGGGGATATCATTTGATACCCAGACTTGGTATTGGTGAAATCTGTAGTCATTATTTTGGTAGTATATATAATATACAATAACGATATAGTAAATATCTTGTTGCAGATAACACACAGTTGACTAAATTGATATGCGTATGTTGTTTGTAGTTTATTTTTTTATTTGCTTTTTTAAAAGACAAATTCCGCACTAGGGAACAAGTCCTGTGTCGCGGGGGACTTTATAAATAAACAATTAACGGTCACAAATCTTGATAAAATTAAGTAACATAGACTGTACTTTATTTTTAAATAATGTGTTGATCCCTACGGAAACTAAATAAATATCCACTCATGCGAAACCTGGACCCAAACTCGAGTCAACCATCTATGGATCACACAATTTTTTGTCAAGTGTGGGAATCGCACCCACATCACGCAGCGTAGTGATCACTGAACCAACCGTGCACCGTCATAATTATTTACATGGTTGATTCAGTGGCAGCCTCTGCGTAGTGTAGGATATGTGTACCTAAAATAGGTACACACGGCAACGAAGATTAGTTTTTTAGGAAAACCAATATTTTTAATGAATTTGCGTCAAATATTTATAAATCTAGTTTTAGTCTAACTGTACACTGTTATAAAATTCTAAAGAAATATATATACAATGGTTTTCTTAAAAACTAATCTTTATATAGCGGCCTTGTCAATATATATCCGTTGCCGTGTGTACACATATCCTACGCAGTGGACTTGACCAAAATGGTTAGAATGTTGGGAAGACATTATTACTATTTATTGGAATATTATTATTAATCCTGTATTGTCCCACTGCAGGGCAAAAGCCCACACTCTCCTTCGACTTCTCTCTGTCAAAAGCCGCTGAGGACCAGTCTAGGATGAGTCCAACTCATCTCGCCATCTCCGCCTGGGTCCACGATGTCACTGGCCATTCAGAGGCCAGTCTCCCACTGGGGTAGGCAGAGAGAATGGTAAGCCAATTGCTTCGATCTAAACATACTTCATTCGTTTCTTCAACATTCATCAACCTCTTCATGCATGAACGTCGATTCTGGGTACTTTTAATTTGTCCCTTTTTTTAGCAAATCCCTATTTGGTCGCTGTATTAGAATAGGTAATAGGTAATTAAGTCGTAAAGTACTCGACCTAGGGTAGCCTGGTTAACAAGGATAAGGGAGTTAGGTACGTATACACGGATATATAATCCATTTTAAGACTTAGATTTATTGGCTTCACTGGGGCATAACAATTTAATTAGTCACTAGTACAGATTATACGATACTAGCTTCTAACCGCGGCTTTGCTTAAGTAGGATCAGGGTTACAGTAGTTTAATATGAGTGAAAGACAAAACAAACTAACGGCACCCAAGACAAGCATTAGCTTAGTTTGGGGCCAAAGAAAAACTCAGTTGTAGCAGTATTTTATTGAAATAAATTTGATTTGATTTGAAATTCAGACAAACTTTACTTCTAATCGAGTAAGTAGTTAGTAAACTAGGTATCAGAGTTGTTCAGAGACTTCAGTGTCGAGTACATCACTATGTGTAGCTATTTGAATGTGGTCTTCTGAAAGGTCTTTCCCTATTCGGGCTTGCTCGCTTTCATGATGTCGTACCATTCAAATTCTCCCATTTCTTAGTAAAGAAGTAACAAATTTTATGTTTACGGGGCGCTTAAAATTTATAGGTAGGTATCTACTAAATATATAATATATAACTATATTCTTCAAATTTCATCTAAACTAATATTACTTTTTTGACTGCCTTGGTGGTCCAGTGGTCGCAGTATGCGCCTGCTGTGCACGAGGTTGTGGGTTCGATTCCCACACAGGACAAAACTTTATGTGGCCCACAAAGAGTTGTTCTGAGTCTAGGTGTAATTTGTGTCCGTTAATTGTATGTTTGTAAAGTCCTCCACGACACAGAGCTTTTTCTCTAGTGCGGGAGCTGTCTGAAAAAAAAAATATATAAAGAGGATTGATTTGATTTTTTTGTTTGTTTTATTGTTTTTACACAAAACGACGATGTTACGATTTAACACAAAAGATTACTATATTTTACCGACCAATTTTAAAATTGATTCACCATTAAAAGCTACCTCATCAACGGGTAACATCTTAATAAATGTCTTACTGCAAACCAATGTATTTATTTAGGTACTTACAAAGATATTAACTTGCAAAGGGCACGTGGTAAGATAGAGACAGTGCCGGATTAAGCCAGCGCGGGGCCTGTAGCAAATTCTGTCAAGGGGCCCTTAGTTTGATTTTTAACCGACTTCAAAAATGAGGAAGTTGTCAATTCGTGTGTTTTATTTATGTTTGATACTCCATCATTTATGTACCGATTTGAAAAAAAATACTTTTTGTCTGAGAGGACATACTTTCAATATGATCCTGTTTTTATCAAAAAAAGTTTTGATGATGGGATCCCTGAGGAATTGAGAGAACTCCTCACAGATTATAGGCGGACATATAGCAATTTCAATATTTTTTACAACAAATCAAACATTTGCATTCTGAAAGTGTAATTTGGTGAAGTGACACTGATCAGGAAGATCATAGAAAGCCACCTGAACCTCTCAATGATAAGTATTTTACGGATGGCGATTAGATAAGTCTCAATTAAGGTTGTTAAGCAACTATTAGTAAGCAAATGTAATGCAAATAAAAATGGTACAGTTGAGTTCAACTGTACCATCCGACTTCTAAGTTGAACTGATGATGAAGCCGGATGGTAGGCAACTTCATAAATAAACAATGTACTCTAGCTGTGTTATGCATTTTTTGAATGATATGCACTTTAGATGTAAGTCCGCTATGTCCCTGCATTTTAAATCTGTAATATCTTCGAAAATATTCATTTAAAGTACATGCTGTAGGGCCAGATTGATCTATATTAAATGCACAATGTATATAAGATACTTAATTGGATAATGATTTATGCTGAATTGCTTAAAACCGCTTCGTAAATAAGCCATTATTTATCGTAAAAAGTAAAGGATAAAAAAATGGTTATTGTGGGTTGTCCCTAAGAGATAGACATATACTATTGCGGAGTTTTTGTAAACCTATTTGGGTTACAATACTGTAGTACATTATTTTTATTTATCTTGTAGGGTTCAGCCAGCGTTTGCAGCGTTTTTTGTATCGTTTGTAAGCGCAAAAAATGTGTTTATTTACGACATATCTTAATATATATATTTCTTGTGTGCGTGTGTATGTGACTGAACTCCTCCTAGACGGGTGGACCGATTTTGATGAAATTTTGTGTGTGTGTTCGGGTAGGGCCCTGGATGGTTTAGATTCACAATTGGACCCGGTAGGTGGCGCTGCTGTCGGTATTTCAGCTTTTTCCGGCAGGACGACGTCTGCCAGGTCCACTAGTATCTTATATATAAAAATGAATCTTTATTTCCATTTGTCACGGCATCACGCGTGAACGGCTGGACCTATTTCAGTAATTCTTTCTTTGTTGCGTTTGTTATTGGCAGGAGAAGGATCTTATGTTAAAAAAAAAAAATACCCGGACGAAGTCGGGGCGGGCCGCTAGTAGTAGATTTATTATGCATTATACATATAAAGCAACCCGTCCGGCCAGCGTGGTGTAGTAGGCTAATATCCCTCCAAGTGTATGGAGGAGACCGGTGCCCAGCAGTGGGACATTAATGGGTTGAGATGATGATGATACATATAAACCTTCCTCTTGAATCACTATCTATTTTAAAAAAACCGCATCAATATCCGTTCCGTAGTTTTAAAGATCTAAGCATAAATAGGGACAGACAGTCAGCGGGAAACGACTTTGTTTTATACTATGTATTGATCAACCACAGTAGATTGGATCGTGACTGAGTTTATAAAATTTAAATAGTTCCTATTTCTCGAAATATAATCGATATTCGTCGTGCAGGTTTTACGACTTCCAGCCTCCCAAACAAGCCGGTTTCCGAAAAGGGTTTAGTACCATAGACCACATACTGCGGTAGGTTATACAGAAGACCGAGGGGTATACCCAGCCCCTATGTCTAGCGTTTGTGGACTACGATCGAGACCTGGGTTGTGCTAAAGTGTGTCCAGCGGTGCCAAATTGACACTCGGTATGTCGAAGTGTTAAAGTGCTTGTACGAAAACGCCACCATGTCGGTCCGTTTCCATGATCAGAGCACGAAGCCTATCCAGTTGCAGTGAGGTGTGGGACAAGAGGCTGTCATATCCCCGAAACTATTCACCGCTGCATTAGAAAAGCTTTCAAGCTTCTGGATTGGAATGGACTCGGAATCAACATCAACGGCGAGAACATCAATCACCTTCGATTTGCCGACTATATCGTGTTCATGGCTGAGACCATGGCAGACCTTGGCGCAATGCTCGATGGCGTTATGCTCAGTAGAGTCTCACTACAAGTGGGTCTTAAAATGAATATGGACAAGACTAAGATTAGGCAAATGTCCATGTCGCACCCGCCTCTGTCACAATTGGAGGCTCTACAGTAGAAGTTGTCGACGATTATATTTACCTGGGATAAACAGTTCAGTTTGGTAGCTCCAACTTCGAGAAAGAGGTCACTCGTCGAATTCGACTCGGATGGGCAGTGTTTGGGAAGCTAAACCATATCTTCTCGTCCCAAATACCGCAGTGACTCAAGACGAAAGTCTCTGACCAGTGTGTGTTGCCATTGATGACATATGGATCTGAGACGTGGTCGTTCACTGAGGGTTCCGTGTGAAGGCTCAAAGTCACCCAAAGAGCAATGGAGAGACCTATGCTTGGAGTTTCCTTACGAGATCGAATCAGAAACGAGGAGATCCGTAGTAGAACTAAAGTAACCGACATAGCTCGAAGAATTGCATTCATTAAGTGGCAATGGGCCGGGCACATAGCTCGCAGAACTGATGGCAGTTGAGGCGAAAAGGTTCGTGGGCAGGCCTCCAACAAGGTGGACCGATGACCTAGTAAAGGTTGCGGGCAACCGATGGACAACCCTGTAAATCGGTTGCCCTCAGATCCATATGGCTCAGGATCGAGAGTTGTGGTAATCCTTAGGGGAGACTTATGTTGAGCAGTGGACGTCTTTTGGCTGAGATGATGATGATTATTTGATATTATATAGTAATCGATTTAAAAAGTATAATCTCGGCTATGTAAACTCGCAAAACAAATGTATACCTTTATAAAAAAAACTGGCCGCTTGAAGAGTAGAAATGTGCTATAAATGCTAGTCTAAATATATCGATTATAATTAACCCGATTTCAAAAGGCTCAAGAGTATAACGAAACAATAAATAGGCAAAAATAAGAATGATTTATCGGGAATTGTAGTGTTTCCAACACCATAAACATTAGGACATTAACGTTAAAAAGATAGTTAAATACTCATTTTTACGATTAAACGCGCTGAAATTGGTTTTTACATTTTGGGAGTGAAGCAGAGCCTTAGCGCTTCACGTTTAAGGCTTGCAAATATTTTACGCTCCTATCTAAATTTTTTTTCGGTCAGACAGGCTTTGGAGCGCGGGGCCCCCCAGGGCGCGGGGCCCGTAGCATTTGCTACTCTTGCTACGTGGCTAATCCGGCACTGGATAGAGAGCGAGCTCTGTAATCAGAGAATCGTAGCTAAGTAGTGCAATTAGCACGACTTCGTTAATCCAAAGTTTTATTTTTACACGCTTTTTATTAGCTTCACCTGTATGTTTGTAACCGACTTCTTTGGGCGCGATTTTGACCCACTTTAAACGGCCAGATTTCGTTCAAACTTTGTAGATTTATCGAGGACCGATGACAATACACTAATTTGATAAAATTATAAATAATATTATTATTACTAAAAAGTAAATTTAAAAACAATATTATTATTACTAAAAAGTAAAAAAGCGTGGGGTGCTTTTAAGATATTATCAAAATGAAAATATTTATAACTGTTGACACCATGCACCTCACGCTTTTTTTTTAATAAAATATATTTTTTTATTCTTAATTTAATCTTAATTTAAATTTATTTTCTATTTTTAGTTCGGTTTTCTATAAAAAGCGTGTTTTTTAGTTTTATTTAACTATTATTTTCATTGCCGTTTGTATCTATCTACCTAGTTAACTTCCAACTGCGAATTGAACGAATTGCGAATTGGACATAATATATTTTAAAATATTGGACCATCTTTGGACTTAAGACCCTAGTGGTTATTGAGTGCTACTACTAATCACGAGATTCCAGTTTCGATTCCCAGGTCAGACCAAAAATAGATATCTATTTATGTATGTAATCTATGTATTATTCTTAAGAAATTCACAATAGAGGCCCGAAATTTAAGTTGGTAGTGTTTAATTTGCACCCTGTGCCTTGAAAAATACTATGAAATTGAGAGAATAAAACGTGCACCTGTGATGTTTGCACAGACTTAATTGTGCACAATAATATTTAATTCCTTGTTGAGTTTAGCCGCCGAGACTAAAATTGGGTTAGGACTTGAAAGGTGTGTCTATATTTATTAAATTTTAAAAAACGTTAGTTTAGTTATTTAACGTTAGACGTTAATTAAAGTTATATACGTATTATTATATTCATTCACTGCATCGGTGGTTATCACTGGTACTTATTGTTATTTGTTTTTCTACTATTATAAACTCTCATTAAGTGAACTATGTATTTGTTCTTTTGAGATTATAATAAAGTCCTTTAAACACAAAATCATAGGCGTAAATAGGGGGGGGGCCGGGTGGGCCGTGCCCACCCCAGAATGGTCTGGTGCCCACCCCAGAATATTGGGTGAACCCTAGGCTGCGCAGATGGCGCACTCACTGATTTTTTTTTTATAATCGTAGAATATATTTTTACGTGTGAACGTAGGTGGCGGCTTATGTTAGCGCGTACAAAATCACGGACAAATTGCCCGCTCCAGCAGTAGCCCGGCCGGCCTGCCATGCCACGCCGTTTGCGCAGTGCTAACGTCTGCGTGAAACGAGAATCTTGACAGTTACCTAGGGTGGACATGGGTAATGTCGGCCTGCTACACATTTACGTTTGCATTTATGACAGAAATAGCAATGTTTTTACTTGACTTACAACCTTAGTTAATCTGCTTTATTTTAAAATAAGAAGTAACCCTCTACCTCGCTTACACATTGTGTTACGAAGTACGAAAGAGTGTAGATATAGAAAATAAATAAGACAAGAAAAATTACACACCAGATTAAGTTGTGGAATTTTTTGCAAAGAAGAAACGTAAATTGAAATTGGTTTTATCTTCTTCTATTAGATCCATAATATATATACTTAATTGCTTGTAGCTACTGACTGTCTGATTTATCAACGCAAAGCCTAAACCGCTGGGGCTACAAACTTAAAATGTGGCAGGAAACTACCTTAAATGACGTAAATGAGCACTAATAAGGAATTTATGGAAAATTCAACCCTCAAACACGAGGGATGAACGTTTATGTGGAGGTCCGTCATTTTCAAAATTAGACGCATGCAATTTCACAAACTTGCTTCTAGGTAAAAATAAATGTATATAGCGTTTTTCTGAATTTTAGCCCTAACACGGTTGAAATAAGGGATGAACAGTTTGTATGGCACTACCGTCATTTTTAAAGTAAGATGCACAAAACTTCATAATAATATGCTGCTATGCCTGCTATATGTTAAAAATAAAACCTGTATCGGGAATTTACGAATTTTCAACCCTTAGGGAATACAATAAGCAATGAGCAATTGTCATTTTAAAATAGTAAATAAATTTAAAAAAATGTTTACCAAGATAATTAAAAACTACTACCTACTTACATGTTATAATTCAAAATTAACACGATTTACAAAACTTAAAAAAATGAAAAAAAAAAAACTTAAATAATTTAAGTACAACATTACCACAATTTAATCAATTTCAACTTGAAATTACTTGTAATGCATACGTCGGGTGCCAACGTCGGCTTCCCGTAGTTATATATTTATTAAACCTCATGATTGTGTCTAACGCGTTGATGAAGGTATTCATTTGGAAGTTCATTATTAAGTAAATAATTTTAACAAAAAAAAACCGACTTCAGTACACCACGTTGCAGAATTTCAAAAACCTTAAAAACGGCTAGATTACATTTTTAATTATGAAGTTTCGTTGCCTAGCTACCTTAGCAACCATATTGGAAACTTATTTAATCGCCATCCGTAAAATACTTCTTATTGAGAACTTCAGGTGGCCATCTGTGGTCTTCTTCATCAGTTTTACTTCATCATATTATACTTTCTGAATGCAAATGTTTGATGTGTTGTTAAAAATATTGAAATTGCTATATGTGTGCCTATAATTTTTGAGGAGTTCCCTCAATTCCTCATGGATCCCATCATCAGAACTTTCTTTTGATGAAAATGGGACCAAACTGGAAGTATGTCCTCTCAGACAAAGAAAAAAATTTTCAAATCGGTCCATAAATGAGGGAGTTCTGCGGTAATAAACATAAAAAAAAAAAACACAAATTGTGTAAATGTTAATTAAAAGACCTCCGCCACAAAAATCATTTTATAATAAATAGTAGCAACCCATATACATAATATATATGTCACACAACACACCTGGCTTTATTTTCGTTGGATACCAGTTTTAGATCCCATTCTTTTAGGTATTAATGATGAATCCCATTTGCTATTTCGATTGAATCCCATGTTAAAAAGCAATGTGTACTGATCAGAAGAAACGTGTTTTAACTTTATCAAACATTAAAAAAACAGCTTGTGTTCGGCCCACCGACTATTAAATGAGTATTAATTATATATTAATAATACATAGGAAACATAAATTTTCCTATGTATACATACATATGAAAATTTATGTTTAATATATATAAATTTTCTTATTTATGTACATAGGGTTGAGGATAATACATCGACTTGGCACAACCTAGACTCTGGTGTTCCTCAAGGCGATATACTTTCTCCTCTTCTTTTCTCGCTGTTCATCAATCTTCTTAGTCACGAACTTCACAATGCGTATCACCTATACACCGATGACTTGCAGCTTTACTCTCAGGCAAGAATCGATGATCTGAGTATGGCCACTGATAGCGTGAACCAAGACCTAAACATATTACAGAAATGGTCTGAACGGTTCGGTTTGGCTGTCAAACGGTCCAAATGCCAGGCCATATTATTATAAACAGTCCTCGAATGATGGCTAGAATTCTCTACTGAACTCCCCTATTGCTCCTACTCCCCATTTCCAATATATTTGGACTATTCATAACAAAAAAATCGCGTTCGTCTAACAATCTCCTTCCTTATCCTGCTCATAACTCAAGTCTTGTTAATTCTTCTTTCTATATTCAAGCTATTCTTCTTTGGAATGCACTCCCTCTCGTTCACCAACCGTGAAATCTTCAAGGCTAGATAGAGTACGTCAGCCTTACATCAAATATAATGCAGAATCATCACAACATTTAAAGTATATTAACCATGTATGTTATTTATTTATGTATTGTATCGTGTTATATATATATCATGTATATATGATTTTTATTTTATGTATATCTATTTAGTATCACAATTATAATAATAATAATAATCATTTATTTCGGAAAGAATTCCATAGTGTTAGTAACAATAGTGGGCTTACTGCTAGTGTTAGTGGATAGACAAAATATAATTTACAACATTAAAATTAAATTAAATACAAAAAAAGAAAAAATAAATGAAATACAAAAATTAAATTAAATACAATTAACATAAAATAATAGATTTCAATTATAAATTATAAAATTAATATTAATATGTAAATTTGGAAAATGAAAATGTACATTATGTATCAAATTTATATAACATGTATATCTACGCACCTTTGTATATTATTAGATACGTAATGTTATTGTTTTAGTTTACTTTCTACGTTTCTTTGAAATGCACCTACCAAGTTTTCTCTCTGCATCACCCAAAGGTTGACTGGTAGAGAATACCTTTGGCATTAAGTCCGCCTTGTACACATTATTTTGTGCAAAAGTTTTTTAAATAAAATAAATATGAATAAATACTTAAATGAATTCATACTTTCCTTGCACACAACCATACTGATATACATAGGTCAGGTCTTTTTACACTAAATTTGAAACAATCTTACAGAGATTTCTTATTTTTATTTTGTTGCAAGACATATTTAATCCATTCCGTTTTTTTCTTGACTCTCAACATTTTGATTACTTGTTGCATGTAAAAGAACTGCACCACTGTACTTTATAAATAGTTTTGTTGTTGAAAGTACCCGCCGTCAGATTTTTTTAAGCATTTGAAATCCAACGGAAATAGTATTTGGGGTTTAACGACAATAAAACGTAGTTACAAACCACATGTGATTAGATAAATCTCAGGGTTGTTAGGCGTCTACTACTAAGCAAATGTAATGTAGCAAATAAAAATGGTACAATTGAACTAATGATCAAGCCGGAAGGTAGGCAACGGAACGCTATAATTTAATAATGTAATGTAGCCGTGTTTGGGCTTATTTTGCTATATATTAATGCTCATGCTCACTTTAGCTGTAAATGATCAGATTTTATAAAAACCGTCTTTAAGAGCGTTCATCCGTTAGTCACGAAAAAGCTCAAAATTGATGACGGGAAGAAAAATGGGAGTAGAGTTTTTCTTGGGATTTTAGGGTTTTTGAAAATTCTACAAATTATGTGATTCAAGCTTCGTCGGCGTTATTCGTATTCAAATTTTATTTTTATTTTCTAGTTGTCTCTTAACACGCGATTTTATATGCTTTTTGTATCAGGGGTTTTGAAATTTTTATTTCATACTTTTAAACTACCCGATCATTATCTGTCTAGCCCATGCGTATTGAGACCATTCTAATTAGCCTAAACACGCTATATCTGCTGGTAATTGTTGAGGAGTTGAGTGTCACGCAAACAACTTGATTTTGCAGCATCAGCTCATGGTTATCATGTCATGGAAATATCATCGAAATAACAGTAAACCCAATTTAAAATAAATTGCATTGGGGAAGTTAGTAAAATCCCTTCATAAATAGTCCTTAAACTTCTGAACACATAATCAATAATTATAGCTAGGAATCATCTCCACCATGTCAGCTTTTAAACAAAAAACCACATCAAAGTCCGTTCACTTGTCTGAGAGTTATGCTACCACGGACATACCCAATACACCCTTCTTTTTGGGTCGGGGGTTATAAACGTAACATTACGTTACAGTGACAAGGTACATATAGCGTTATCGACCTTCGGATTCGATCTGAGGGGCCGGGCCCCCCCTGGAAAATTAGTCTAGTTACGCCAATGCACAAAATGGGATATTTCCACCTTTGATTTAAACAATTACCTACGGTCGTATTTCGAGCACCTCCGTATAGCCTCTAGCCTCTAGCTTCATTTGAGTCGTAGTAGGTCTCTAGTTAACATATACCTACTAATAGGCAGGTACCTACTACATACCTACACACAAAAAGTTCCAGATCCTTTCGGTCTTTGTGTAGCACGATTCAAAAATAGAATAGAACGTACTTATCTATTTTATTTCGCTTCCGAGAAACAATTGTTCAGAAATAACAAATAATCGCCTATCGTATGACAATCGATGTATCAAAATATGCTTATTTCTTTGAGTGGTGGGTGACGCCACCGAGTCCACGTGGCTCTTTTAGTAGGTAGATGTTTTTTGTAAATTACACAGACATGAATTTTATTCGCCTAAGGTGTAGGTGGTACATGTTACGTATCTGCTGTGAGTGTTAGTGTGTTGTTTAAGCCTCAATCATTCAAAAGCAGGCTTGGCGTGGGCGGACATTTTTTAATTTTTATAGGGATATGGTATTTTTTTAAATAAAATATACCCTATGTTACTTGCTGATAATGCAGCTTTCTAATAGTGAAAGATTTTTTTTAATCGGTCCAGTAGGTTAGTTTTTAGTTACATACAAATATACAAATCTTTCCTCATTATAATATTAGTGTAGATTAATATCGTGCACGTTCTCTTTCCTCAAAATGATTAGAATTTGAATCAAAGAGTACAACTTTTTTAAAGTTCACGCTTTTTGTTCATTTTAGTTCTACTAAAACATAATAGATGGCGCTGTTGTACGTTTTAAACTTATGTTTTTAAATTTTAACTACAGTGATCCTGTGACTTTTAATTCATCCCTGCGAACCCCCATCTCATAAACTTTAATAATATTATGTTATTTATTCATTCACACAGTATCAATGCTACATTACCTTACCAACATTATTGCCTGCACACAGAGAAAAGGCAAGAAGCATTTGGTCACTTCATAAACCTAAGTTGCCCCTCCCTATAGAGGTATTCAGCCTAGCCTATCTACAGCCGAGATAATGTTTCATATCTGCATATCTTATGGTGGATAAAATACGACACTATTATACCTTTAGTAGAAGAATATCAAAATTCTTAAGCTCAGTCTAAGCTCGGGGTCACTTATTTGAACCTACTGTTCCAATAGCTGTTTTATTTCTTTATAATAACAATAATTGTTTATTTACTTATAATAAGATATTATAAAGATGTCGGTACGAATTGTCAATGAGTAGGACACATTATGCCATGTTATTAACAACAAGCTAATCTTTTAAAGATTTTTATACAAATGCAGTCTTTTATTTTAGTAGGTACACAATATACAAAATGGTTAAGAGCAGACATAATAATAAAATACAAACAAGGCAAAACATACTGAAACTCATATTATACTCAATATAAAGCACACATATGCACTGTTAAATATATGAAAATTATGGTCCTTTTATGTAAAAAATAAAATTGAAAAGTTTTATGAAATTTGTATGTCGCGCGGATTTCAGATTTCAGATTCAATATCATTCACTCGCCACAGACTGAATACACAACAACTATTTCAAAGTAGGCTTTTAGTCGATTTTTTACTAATAAAATTGAGGAATTTCTCGTGGTTCTATAAACTGTTCCTAGGTGGCGCTATAATACTTCTGATAGTTTAAGCGTGTCATTGATGGAACGCTTTTTTTAGTTTAGTTCCTTAATTTGCTTAGCTTTTTTGGTTTAGTTTACTTAACTTTAGTTGAGAAAATTTTAAGTATTAAATTAAAATCTCGTAAAATATTTTTTTAAACGTCGCGTCGTAGGTATTTTCAAATTAGTATGTACTATTCGCTGGGTGAGCGATGACAGCGGCTACTAGCGGTTACAATTACGGCGGACTTTGAAATGTCAAATGGCTGGCTTTCATATCGAAGAAACAGAGCCATATTAAAAAAAAAAAAAAAAAAAAAAAAAAAAAATTCAGTGAAATATCGTCGTAATTTGTAATATTCTATTCAATCATGTAAATCTATAGTGTCGATAATCGATGACCTTTTTTATTTCCCATCTAAAATGGCACAACCAATAAATTTAATTTAGTACACACGGACTTTCTCATGGCTGACGAGAAAACAACAAATCGAATAATGCATTTCATATGTTTATTGCAGAGGATCATTTATGACTGTAGTGTCATTAACTCGCAGACTTTTTGTCTATTTTCAGTTAAACAATTTCAAAAATATTTCAGTTTGGCAAACTTTATAATTTTTTTCCTATGATTATTTTTCATTATTTTAAATGTAGGTACTTAATTCGTATTCAATATTAAGGACATTTCCTGTATTTTTTTTTTCTTGATACTGCGTTCCATATAGGTAATCGTTTGTATCTTGATATCTATCTATTTTAGGATATTATAAGTTTATAATAATTATTTCTGCCAGTGAGTGTCATGTATGACTAGGTATTTCTTTTTGATTAGCAGCTTCAATATGTGACATTGATTTCATGGTGTCATTAAACGTTATTCTATCAAACATGAACAAGCTTAAAAAATATGTAATACCTAAGTGTATCCCATTTGTTCGTATGCTATGTTTGTAATATTTTTTAAGATAATATAATAGTCCATATTTTATTAAATCTCATCATATTCATTGTCATCTTGGAAAATGCATACTAGAATCGACTATAAAGAAAAACCTACTAAAATACCAACTCTACATATACATCGTCCAACACTACTATTTCATTCAGTCAACTTGATAATACTCATCATTCAATCCGTAACGCGAACGGAACGCGGTTAGTGAAACATGTCTGCCGTTTGTGTTATTTGACGTAAATATTGACGAAAATCAATTTTCTGTTTTATTTTACGTAGTGATTATCGGTGCTATTTCGTTTTTATAATGTGTGTGGATGTGCAGTGATCCGTTCATATGAGGCTGCTATATAAAACTGGTCCAATGGAGTCACTAAGAAAGTGGTTCTACAAACCGAAGGTACGTCAACACATTATTTCAATAATATACTCTCAAACTGGATAAATTATTGATAAAATTTCTTATTATGCAAACATTCTCGTCATGAAATTTCAATTGAATGTATAAAAGACTGTTTTGTTGAAGTAGATATCGCGAATCGCGTTTCACCAGTTGTCATTCTTTGTTGGTTTAGTTTTGTGATGATTCAAGGGATGTTTCTGTTACATTTTCCTTCTACCTACCATTGTACTGATTGTTAATGTGGTTAAACGTCGTAATAATACTGTGAAGGACGTTAATATACTGGTTAAGTTAGTTTAAACCTTACGTCATAAGTTTAGTAATGTAAGAATTCAATACGCATAGTGTATGTATTATAATGTTGAAGTTCTGTTAGGAGTATCTACTTATATGTTGCGTAGAAGTAAACATTCTGGCTAATATGTTAAATAGCTGACTCAATGTTGACCCGATTGACTGGTTTATTTTGCGACTGTTGTTTTCGGTCTAAAACTCTTTGCTAAAGTCATTAACCGTTTTTTGTTAGTTGTTTATGGTGTGACCTCTGATTTTGTTTTAATGTAGTATTGCTACTGATGTTTTCTTTGTGTCCTTATTTATTCTTTTGGTATGTAATTTTATCTTGGGTAACTCGGTTAGTCAAACATGGCTAGATTCTAAACTATGCTATGCCTGTATTATGACTACCAGACAACTGGTACTTATACTTTTGTTTTTCTAAATACATACAAGATAAATAAAACCCATATTCAAAACAACAAAACAAAAAATTGTGATCATCATAAAGATTTATTAAATATTTTTAGCATTTTGCTATGCAATTAGCTCAAATATACTTAAATATTAAAGCAATGTGGAAAAAGACGAGCCCGGAGCAGGACTCGAACCTGCGCCTCTCCTCCGAGAGGCGCAGGTTCGAGTCCTGCTCCGGGCTCGTCTTTTTCCACATTGCTTTAATATCATAAAGATTTGTTGTGGATATAATCAAACCCACACTACCACATTGCTTAACGAACTCAAACTCAAACTCAAACTATTTTATTTGCAATATAGGTAGTACAAAATGTTGTTACAGAATGAGGTTAGTAGGTATCTCTATATTTTGCCACAACAAGGCGTGCAAATATTTAATACAATGTCAAAAAAATTAAGTATTTTCAAAAAATATTTAATACAATGTCAAAAAATTAAGTATAATTCAGTGGAAAATGTCAATATAATTACTCATGTCAATATTATCTACTAGGAAATCATTAATTGTATAATAACATTTGTCAACCAAAAACTTATTCATACATTTTTTAAATTGAGTTATATTTAATTTTTTTATGTCATCTGGTAATTTGTTAAAGATTTTTTGTGCCATGCAAAGAAAACTATTACTGAGCAGTGCTGTCCCGGCACCGTACGCTATCTCAAGCTCCAGTTTATTCTTATCCCGTAGTTTTCTATAATGACTTTTATATGCAATGTTGTACAGATGAATATTCGTCCTAACAAAGATACTCACTTCATAAATATACAATGAAGGCAATAATGTTAACAACTTCAACTTTTTAAATAATGGTTTGCAACTTGTTGTTGAGTCCACGCCGTACGACTAAGTCAGGTACACTGTCCACCTGTCCAACAGCCTGTCCATTATATTCCCATATAAAATATACTAGTGGCACATCCCAGCTTTGCATGGCATTCACATTTAATTTTTGTAGTGGTTCCAAACTTAAAAAAAAAAATGTTGCCTATGTTACTAGCTGAAAATGTTTTTACTATTATAGAAAGTTTTTTTTTAATCAATTGATTAGTTTTTTTTTATTTGTCACTAACAAAAGTATAAATATAACAATACTTTTTTTTTCTTTAGAATATTAGTAAAGTTAATAGGTGTATAATATTAGTGAGTATTACAGAATGTAAAAGTAAACATATTTATCTGAGCATGTCTGACCTCCATAAAGTCATTTGCCTAGAGATAATAAAATTTAAAAAATATCTGGCTCCGGTTTGCATTATCTAAAATAGAATTTAATTATTTTATTTATAGAAAGTCTTGTCATGGGTCACACATCTTAGAAGAAAAACATAGCCAGTGTATTTAAATTACAGCTTAAACCATCTTTGCTCTTTTAGAAAAGACGATAAGACCTCAGCCCAGAAGTGTTGTTAATAGTATGTATGTAAAGTGCCCCATGATACTGAGCTTGTTCCCAAGTGTTGAAGCTGTCTTTTTAAAAAAAAAATAGCGGTGCCTTGGCACAAGCACCATGCCGAGTGTGTGGCACTGAAGTTTGAAGGGATGGTTATTAAAACCCATCCCTTCAAACCTCATTGCAAAATAATTTTCAAGTGAATATTGTGTTACGTTTATGTCCAATAATTTGGTCTGTCAGTTTGTTTATTAACCTAATGACGTCACCTCATATCAGTTGTAAACACAATCTGAATAAGTTAGAAATAAAATAACTCAAGTAGTTTCTAAACATTGATGTCATCAGATAAGAATTATTTAAAATTAAAATCTTGTGACATGCAGATCAATGAAATGCTAAACAAGAGCTAATTCGCCTACTCTAGGTTTTGCTGACTGAACAGCTATGGAAAGAGCTTAAGGAAAGAACCAACATGACAGCTAGGTCACTCTTTTAAAAAGTTTGTTGGTAGTTTAAAAAGTTTAGAGAGGTGAAGTGAGCAAGCTTGACTAAGACCTCTTTCTCACTAGATTCACAGCTAAATAACTACACAGCGTGTAGTATTGTTGCATGTGTATAGATCTTCAGTACCTATTTAGGAAGGGAAACTGTTTATAAATAGCTAGCGGCACGTACTGGCTTCACACGGCCATTTTACTCACCAGTGTAAGATTTAAGGCATAGTGTAAGAAAGCTGCTGCAATCTGTCAAATAAATACCTACTGCTCAGGTCCTATTCAGTTGGCATATAAGCACGGGCTGCCAATGTAGCGGACAGGGTATCCAAACGGTAGGTATTTATTTGGACCGATTGTACCAATATCCTCATTATATAGGGAGAGATTCTTCCTTACACTGTGTTATAGGTTCGCTAAACTATTGTTTGCTGTTAATTCTATAGGACTAATGTATGGAATTTGTAATAACAATACAAAATGAATGTATGCCATTATACTTATACCAGTATCTACATATTTATAGACCTATAGTACGTATATATTAATTATGACTCACTTGCTTTTGTTTATACTACTTAGGTGGCAACCAAGCATATGACCCGCATGATTTTAAGCCTTTGCTTTGATGTTACCTTGAAATGTTCTGTACATGTAGTCTAGCAGTTAAACTGGTCAACTCTCTGCCAACTTCGCATAGAATGTTGTAGATTTCATTTCCATGTGGGTCAAAATTTGTGCGATTCATAAATGGTTTTTATTTATTTGGGTGTACTTTGTGTCTGAGCATGTTGGCAGTTGTCAGCTAACCAGCCCTCTAATTTGTGTTAATATATTTTAAATGTATTTATCCTGTATAAGATTTGAAAATTATGCACACCAAACTCAGGGTATTATACTTGCAAATATTGCTATTTTGTTTATTTACAACATTGTTATTATTCGCTGTGAACTTGACATATTAATTTATTCTAAAGGTTGCCTGCGTTCCTTCCCTATATAAACTTTATCTTTACCATATCTCCACTGCTCAATATGCTTACAATAGGATCCGAAGATTTCGCTTCACATATTGATGTTACTAAAAGTCCCCTGGCTGTGGAAATTGTTCATGTTGTTAACATTTATGAATTACACAAAGTTTGTCCTTTGTAGGAATCGAACCCACTACCTACAGTTTAGCAGTCAGTGTCACTAACTAATAACAAGCCAGTCGACTGTAATTGCTTTCTGCATTCCTCTGTAAATATACCAAATATTGCACTCGTAATGCATGCAATGTGCATAAAAAGAGGTACTTACTAAGACTCATTTTTAATCGATAACTAGAGCCCCAACCCCGATTTTGCCTGAATTAAATTAAAGGATATTAACTATCTTATCTTTTAAGTTGAATAAAACTGCATTTTATTAAAATCGGTTCAGTAGTTTAGGAGACCATTACGGATAAACAACATGAGACGTAATTTGTTTAATATAGATAGATAATAAAACATAATTATTAATGTGATGCATATAATATTCTATGCACATCATTGCAACCTTGAGCAACAGCTGTATATTATACTTATTATTATTAATTATACTGCAAATAATTATGTAAACATGTACTTTGTTATACTTTAGTGTAATACTGTGTGAATAAGTACTATTACTGCTATTAATTATTGTTATTGATTTTTTTTTTATACTACATTGGTGGCATACCAGTATATGTACTACCTGATGGTAAGCAGTAAATGTAGCCTATGGACGCTTGCAATTCCTTATATATTATACTAGCTGTTGCCCGCGGCTCCGCCCGCGTGTGTGTCGGTTATCGTTGTAAAAAGTAGCCTATGTGTTATTTCAGACCATAGTCTATCTCTGTGCCAAATTTTATCCAGATCTGTGCAGTAGTTTTTACGTGAAAGAGTAACAAGCATCCATCCATACTTACAAACTTTCGCGTTTATAATATTAGTAGGATATAAAGTGAAAAGACAATAGGCATACTTACTGGGGATTACTTTCGCATCTGTAATAAGTAGTAGGATTTTGGAAAAAGTTGCACAATTTGTCCACTTTTTTTTTAACAATTAATTTAGTTATTTATAAAATAACTAGTGGAGTTGGCAGACGTCGTCCTCCCTGAAAAAGCTGAAATACTGACAGCAGCGCCACCTACCGGGTCCAATTGTGAATCTAAACCATCCAGAGCCCTACCCGAACACACACACAAAATTTCATCAAAATAGGTCCAGCCGTCTAGGAGGAGTTCAGTGACATACACACGCACACAAGAAATATATATATAAAGATAGGTAGGTACTTAGGACGCGGTGGTTAGTGGCCGAGTGGGAGAGTAACAGACTTGCGCACAACAGGTGCGAGTTCGATCCTGGATCACTTTGTGGAGTTTATATATGTACTAATCAAATGATTCACCATCTGCTAACGGTGAAGGAAAATATAGTTGAGGAAGCCCACATGTCTTGGAAGAAATTCTGAAGAAATGTCTGATTCACCAACTGCAACCTGCATTGGACCAGCGTGTGTGAAATAAAGCCTACACCCTATCTCTTTCTTCCTCTTGATACGAGAAGATCTGACCTGTGCCCAGCAGTGGGACATATATGGGTGGCCATTCTTATTATTTTAATAGGTACCTACTTAATATGTATGACAGTAACATTCTAAAAGGTTAATTTGTTATCTTTGGTTTTATATAAAGTATAAAAAACCAGTATTTTTGACCTACTGGTTTATTTACCAATCAATGTTAATGTTAATTTTATTATCTAAAAGTGTGGAAATATTATCATAATATATTACATTTAAAACATTAATGATTATAATACCATCTATTATTATTTTTACTTTAAAATCTATTTCCGCTAATAATGTCCTAACCGAATTTCAGTCACGGTGACTAATATCGACAGAGAGACTAGCTATCTGTGCAAGAGATATTATAGTGCACAAGTGTGTGTGCAAATAAATATTGCATTTATGTGTTAAGAAATTGACAATCCATCTCAGCCACAAGACGTCCACTGCTGGACATAGGCCTCCCCCAAGGTCTTCCACATCATTCGGTCCTGAGCTGACCTTGTCCATCGGTTGCCCGCAACCTTTACCAGGTCGTCGGTCCACCTTGTTGGAGGCCTGCCCACACTGCGTCTTCCAGTTCGTGGTCGCCACTCTAGAACCTTTCTGCCCCAACGGCCATCGGTTCTGCGAGCTATGTGCTCTGCCCATTGCCACTTAATTGACGCAATTCTTCGAGCTATGTCGGTCACTTTGGTTCTCCTACGGATCTCCTCATTTCTGATTCGATCTCGCAGGGAAACTCCAAGCATAGCTCTCTCCATTGCTCTTTGGGTGACTTTGAGCCTTCGTATGAGGCCCATAGTGAACGACCACGTCCCAAAATGAAATTGACAATGCACGTCCGAAATTCTAAAATTTGTGGTGTACACCCCCAGACACCATTTAAAGCCATTTGTCCTGGGTTTGATCTCTCTCCGGTCGTCCAATCGGACTATGGCAGTAAAAGAATATGGAGTGCTATCCGAGACCTACACGGTGCGCTGAACCGGCCGGCTGATTCTCTAAGAAACAGCGATCGCTAACTGACAGTTGTGATTGCTCGGTGACGGCACACACGATTGCTAAACGTCAAAATGGCTCGGTTTTCGCTGTTACGGAATACCGATTTTCAATCTGACAGCCAGATTTTGCTCCGATTTTCGATCTGACAGCCGAATACCCCTGCGGACCCCGATAGGCGCTGGTTGGAAATAGTTGTAATCCTGCTTCGGGCTTGACTTTTTCCAGATCGCTTTAAATTATTAAATATGCTGGCATTTGTTTTTATTACGTTCATACATATCCTCTGTATTTGATCTAAAAGAAATGAGTTTAACTTGACTTTGAAGTCAATAACGGTCGAATTTCGACCACCGAACGACCTCTAGTATAAATAAATACACCCGTTATTCTAAGTTCATAATACACAAAACTACCATTTTACTGGAATAGATATAATATCTTTATCTTCATGTGATAAGCTATCTATTGTCTACCACAGTGTTAAAATGGCGTCATAAGTTAATTTCCATTTCAAAGTGACATTTATACTACTCATGATTTGTTACTTTTCCATTTATTTGTTTTAGATAGACACGAGTGTAATCTAAAACTAAATTAAACATTATTTATTCGAATTAACTTATTCAAACTAATTAGATGGTCGATGGTCGATTCGATTCCTCGGTCGCGCAAAGAGTTATTAGGAGCCGTAATCCAACGTCACCGGGGTGAGATCAGGCGAACCAACGGCTTTACATACTTTCCTTGCTATTTTGTACGGTGCCTACACCGTAGCGGGGAGTATAATTTTGATTCCTAAATCAAAATTATACTCCCCGCTGTGGTAACTGCCTCGGTGGTCCAGTGGGTGCAGTATACGCCTGCTGTGCACGAGGTTGTGGGTTCGATTCCCACTTAGGGACAAAACTTTGTGTGACCCACAAAGAGTTGTTCTGAATCTGGGTGTAATTTGTGTCCGTTGATTGTACTATGTTTGTAAAGTACAGTAAAGCGACACAGAGCTCGTTCTCTATTGCGGGAGTAAATACTTAAGGAATCCAGAGTTAAGGTTTCCAGAGCGTTTTAAACAAAATTTTTGCCTGTCCCAGAGATACTCCCATCATAAAACCCTGGTGTTAAAAAAATACCCCAGACGTAAACAGGACGAAGACACTCGTTTAACTTTCCTTTTGTTAATAACGTTTATTGAATTACACAATGCTGACAGATTATACCTAACTTCAGATTATACATCCTTATTAAAATTGTCGAATTGATCTGTGCACTTTGTACAAGGCCTTTGTCCCGTTGTGCCACAATTATCTCACCATTAGATGACGAATACAGATTAGTGGGCCGATTCACTCTGGTACCGTACGGCCTTTTGTCATTTTTGATTCGACAGACCGAAGCTGGTTTTCAAATCGGATTATTCATTTTGTCTTTCGGTGTTTCGCTCCCACTGAAAGACAACAGGATTGTTAACTGGCCTGTTGGTCTAGTGGTTAGTGCCTGACTGCTAATCCGGAGATCGTGGGTTCGATTCCCACACGAGACAAAACTTGTGATCCATAAACGTTTGTTCCTAGTCTAGGTGTAATTTGTGTCCGTAAATTATATTTTTTTATGTCCCCGGCGACACAGGGCTTCTTTCCTAGTGCGGGAGTTGTCTTTTTCAAAGATTTAAAAATTCCTCTTTTCTCTTTTAGAAAGCAATATTCATGGCATCTCAGTCTCGAGATAATTCTCATATTAACTAGTCCAGTTAATCAATAGGTGACTATGCACACCTATAAAATAAGTATTGTCCTAGATGTGAATCGGTCACTAACCGATCAACAGGCAAGTTTTCTTCAAACAGATCTAACAATTCTACAAAATCCAATATGGCCACCTGTAGTGCATAAAGTTTTTATTAAATTGATGTAATAAGTCATACAAAAAAAAACTTAAATAGACTATGAATCAGCTTGTCCATATTCAAAGATAATTAAATAAAGTAGTCAGTAATAACGATGCTACTCCTTCATTCAATTGTACAAGCAATATTTCATAACAATTTATCATTTGACCACCACGTGAGGTGACTTCATTTATCAGTACGTTTGCAATAACACAATATTATTCACGATCGATTTATTATAATACTATCCTTAATCCATGTTATCGAATCGTGACGTCACATGTTCTGTCCTGCTCTCACTATCATTATTCGATTATAACATCTCGCTTGCACACTTTCACTTTTTTTTCACCGCTTTCCCAATAGCGAAACTCGGTCGTCTCTGCCAAATGTTTTGCGAATGACGGCTGGCCATTCAACGATTAAACTTTGTGGGTGTCTTGAGCTTATAAACTGATTTCTTTTGGCATTGTTTTGACTTTTTTCGTTTTAGCCTATTGTTCATGATGGTAACCGTTAGGTTGGCTATTGTAATGTTGGTAAACAGTTAATTTTGGCATTACATTTTTTACAGTTATTACGTTTCGTATCTATTGTCTGTTTAGAGGGTAATCAAAATTATACATTAATAATAGGTATACTTGCATAAATGAGAAACAGCTAGAATTAAACTTAACACCAAAGAAGTAATATCTTGTAATTATACGACCCTCTCTCTCTTGATAGAGGAGAGTAGACCCGTCAGTGGGACATATATGGGTTGCTATTATTATATACGAGAAAAAAGCAACTCATATAATATTACAAAACATTCTTACAAAACGTATCTATTGTATAATATTACAAAACATGGGTAACGCTGTGAGCACATAATTTTTTTTTGTTAAGTATTATTTGTTTATAATAAGTATTTTGTAAGCTGAATTATGATGTATGTTTCCCAAAATAAATATGTCACTCTACTGGTCACGAGTCTCCTCTCCTTCTCTTATTTTATTTGGTTTGGAAACATATTCTTATTTTGATTTTACAATTATTCAATGACCAAACACCTGCACGCAGAAATACTTGATTGCTACCTCCAACAATGCAGTCAATGTGGCCGTGTTTTGAACTTCTGTCACGCAATAATATAAATTCAAAGATGTCTGCCGACGTAACGCTATTAAGAAAAGGCAAAATATTTACATACTTCTGCTTACTTGTTAGCTGTAATCGTAGCCTTTGGACGCTTGCAATCCCAAAATTATCATTGTTTTTAATTGGAGTACTTCTGGGATTTTTTTAAATCACATCCATAAATGAACCCTAGCAACCTGTAAATAAATTCTAAATATGTTTGCCATTGTAAAGTTAAGAGAATGAGCCAAAATATTCATAATTATCTAGGACTAGCGGCCCGCTCCGACTTCGCTCGGGTTAAACTATTTTTTACATAAGAACCTATTCCTGACAATAACGAACATAGCAATAAAAGAATTAGCGAAATCGGTTCAGCTGCTCTCGAGATTTGCGCTTAACAACATATGTTCAGCGATTCATTTTTAACCGACTTCAAAAAGAGGAGGTTATCAATTCGTGTGTATTTTTTTTTATTTTTTTAATGTTTGTTACCGCATAACTCCGTCATTTATGGACCGATTTGAAAAATTCTTTTTTTGTCTGACTGGACATACTTCCAGTTTGGTCCCATTATCATCAAAAGAAAGTTCCGATGATGGGATCCATGAGGAATTGAGGGAACTCCTCAAAAGTTATAGGCACACATATAGCAATTTCAATATTTTTAACAACTAATCAATCATTGTAATTTTGGTGAAGTAAAACTGATGAAGACCACAGATGGCCATCTGAACTTTTCAATGATAAGTATTTTACTGATGGCGATTAGATAAGTTTCGGTAATTGTTGCTAAGCAACTATTAATAAGAAATAATGACGTGAATGAATTGAGCGCGGATTGCACAGATTAAATATTGCTTTTAATACCTACTTGACCTGTGTTCAGCCCGACGCTCAGTCGATTTTATTCGATTGTAACAAACAAATATCCGAAAATTTTACAACTTGCCGTACTGAAGTCGGTTTTGTTAAAATTATTATATTATAGATTAGCGGCCCACCCTCGATTCGCTTTACTTCAGTTTATTCTAGATTTATTGAATAAACTGAAGAACTGCTTTTATTGCTAAAATCCGTGGCGTAGTTTAGATCTTAGGGTACAGACAGCGGCAGCGACTTATATAGGTACTAACTGTTGCCCGCGCCGCCCGCGTGGATGTCGATTATCGCTATGAAAAGTAGCCTATGTGTTATTCGGGACCATAATCTATCTCTGTGCCAAATGTCATCCAGATCCGTTCAGTAGTTTTTACGTGAAAGAGTAACAAACATCCATCCATACTTACTTACAAACTTTCGCGTTTATAATATTAGTAGGATATACTAGCTGACCCGGAGAACTTCGTACCGCCATCGCCGTATCGTTTATTTTTTCTATTAATTTTCTTTTATACAAACCTCGTAAAGATCATATCAGGCGGGCCGTATGCTTGTTTGCCTACTTGGTAGTATAAAATATATATATATATATATGTATATATATATTCTGACATAACTCTCTCTCTCTTCCTGACTATTTATCCCACATGTTGGTAGGATCAGCCCTTTTCGTATTCTTCTTCCACTTCACCCTATCTGTGACGTCGTCTTCCAAAATATTGCATGCCCTCATATCTCTGCGTACTACATCGGTCCATGTAATCTTAGGCCTTCCCTTCGGTCTCGTTCCAGGTACAGACAGTTTTAGTACTCGATTACCGATGTAGTCGGGTGGTCTCCTCCTGACATGTCCATACCATCTCATTCGGCTATCTTGCAGCTTCTCCGCTATGTCACAGACTTCCAGGTTTCCTCGCACATACTCTTTCCGGATCTTATCCAGCCTGGTTACGCCACACATCCAACTTAACATTTTCATTATTTATTCTGACATAACAAACACAAAAACAAGAATTATATATAATTCGGTGCAGTTGATCGGAAGTTATACATTATAACTTGCGATCGACTGCACCGAAGACTGAGGGGTTTAATTTTTATATAAAAAGTTAAAAATAGAGGCTAGCCATAATGTAAATTGACATAATTATAATTGAAATCCTTCTAACATACATGTTTGACACATGGTCATATCGGTTATCATTTAAAGATAAATATATTGACGTAAACACCACGCCTCGCCTGCTGCGGGTCATCGCATTACACTCCGGTGTTAGTACGTAGCTGGTATTAGTAAACATTACTGTTTGCCGTACTTTGTACACGTTTTTTTTTAGTTATCGCTTAAGAAATAGAAGAAGGCTTAATTTTTTTTATTCTACTTGGGTGGCAATGGCAAACAAGCATACGGGTACATGTACGTTTGCAATACCAGACGGATTACTTGCGTGTTACTGACCCATTTATTTTACACGAGGGCCCCTGAAAAAATGACGAAAAAGAGGTGTAAATGCAACCATTTTTTGTTGGCATTTATAGACAAATTACTGCCAAAAAAATACAGTATTAATCTAACAAGATGTGAATCATTATATGGTTTTGTCATAAATTTTATAGTAATTCTAAATAGTTTGTAAAAAAATCATCGAATCAGCACCGAATTATTGAGATGTAACCACTTTATGACTTCAATTTTTATCAAATAATACAATATTTGAATAAAACGTACACCTATAATTTGGTAATGTTATATTACGAATTAAAAAGACGTCCATTCAAAGAGTACATCTGTTTGTATCCTCGCGCTCGCCTAGAGAATTAGGTCGTGTTTGCTTCGCACAAATGCTCAAGGTCGTTGGCGATATCACAAGCCTTAAGATGGAATATCCCTAGGATAGGAAAAAGTTTCTTACAAAACGTATCTCTAAATGACCGCTGAAGACTTGTACTCACACTCAGGAACACAACTACACCGCTGTTTGTAGTTATTTGGCTGTGGTATTCTGTAAGATAGAGGTCTTTGCCAGTCGGGCTCGTTTGCTTGTATGATGTCCTACCTCTCTTACTTAAACGTTTGTACTATGGATAGGTCCAATGTAATAAAGGGTGAGCCTATTTTTATCTTCCTATACTAAGCCTATAATTTAATACTACCTACAGCAAGATGCTAAGCAGTGAACATATTACATCCATACTCTTACTGTTAGTTACCTTTTCACGATTAAACGGCTAAACGGATCGAAATGTAGTTTAGCAAGAAGATAGATTATATCAAAAGGAAGGACAAAAGGTACTTTTTATCGTGATAACCGACGTACTATCGGGTGGAGCCACGGGCAACAGGTAGTACCTAGTAAAATAAAGTGAAACAATAACATTTGTTTCACAAGTACATTTGTGAACAATAAAACCACGTGACGTATATTTTATTACTGACCATAGACTTCCGCTCCGATAAGATAATTGTTTTCCTTGAACAAAAGTTTTTATTTTTACATTCCTAATAATATGTTGATATTTATAATCTAATTTTGTTAACTATGCAGCTGTTCAATTTCAATGACAATTTTAATAATTTTGAATTATAGGTATGTAGGTACAGTAATGTGAATAAAAATCATCATCATGTTTTTGCTGTCAGTCAGCAAATACAAGCTATCTATCTTGTTGGTTTAGTGGTTAGTGACCCTGAACACTAAGCTGGAGGTGGTGGATTTGATTCCCGCACAGGATTACTATTGTATAATGAGCAGGATTATTTGATTTGTGTGAATTTATCCATAATATTTATGTATTTAGGAAACCAGTATTCTTCCCTAATTGAGCACTGGATTCTCATCATGCATAAGAACATGACTATACCACTGTATGTAGGTATTTGATTGTGATGACCTGCTATTTCTTACCCTCTTTGTTATTTTAGAGTAAATACCCCGGCTGCAGAGGATTGCCAGAAGATCCTAAACCTCTGCAGTCTGGGCTTTAAGAGTTAATTGATGAATTTTTATGACTAATTAAATGACAAAAGTAAATACGTTGCAAGCTCTCCCTCTATCAGTATTGTATTCTACCTCTCTTTAGGTGTTTATGCTATTATAATATTACGTAAGTAATAAACGGTGACATAATCTCTGCGTGTTCGCTGTGACATTCCTTCATTACTCAGAGTCGTACAATACCTCCCCATACATATAATAGCTCCGTCACAGCAAATAACATAGTCGATTGTTCGCATTCATTAAACGCACTGTATACGTACAGAATCTTATCGTAGTTACAAGAAATCTGATATCGGAGGAAGTCTAGGAAATAAATATGTGATGACGTCATCGTTGTATGCACTTTCTAGGACGAATCAATGTATCTTATTTAAAAAGACAACTCCCGCACTAGAGAACAAGCTCTGTGTCGCGGGGGACTTTACAAACATACAATTAACGGATACAAATTACACCCAGACTCAGAACAATTCTTTGTGGGTCACACAAAGTTTTATCCTGTGTGGGAATCGAACCCACAACCTCGTGCACAGCAGGCGCATATTGCGGCCACTGGACCACCGAGGCAGTCTAATGTAATATAATCTATACTCTTTTAGGTATTAAAATAAAGAATTATCAAATTACTTACCATCTGCTTATGATGAAGGATAATATCGTGAAAAAAACCTACATGTCTCAGAAGGAATTTATTAGCCTATAACCTTCCTCAAGAATAGGGCTATCAAATGTATTGTTTTACGAAATTTGGTCGTTCCAAAGATAAGCGCGTCCAAACTAACATACTGTTTAACTTTTATTATTGGAACTAGCTGTTGCCCGCGGCTCCGCCCGCGTGGATGTCGGTTATCGCTGCAAAAAGTAGCCTATGTGTTATTCCAGACCATAATCTATCTCTGTGCCAAATTTCATCCAGATCCGTTCAGTAGTTTTTACGTGAAAGAGTAACAAACATCCATTCATCCATCCATCCATTCTTACAAACTTTCACATTTATAATATTAGTAAGGATGTATATTACCGTTACTATCGGGTGTATTAGGTACACCTTAATTGCCACGTCATGAACAATTGCCAAAGTAATCAACACCCACTTAATTAGAATATGAGTAAACGCCCTAATATTTTACTTCTAGTGTCATTGCTTACATATTTCATAACTGCCTCGTTAGTCTAGTGGTAGTTGCGTGCGACTGTTGATCACGAGGTCCCAGGTTCGGTTTCCGGGTCAGACCAAAAATCGATATCGGATTTTGTAAAGAAATTCCTAATTCCATTTCCACTTAACGTTTAGTCCGAAGTGGAAATGGAATTGGGTGTTTATAACTCCACGTACCTCGGAAAGCTGGTTCTTTCAGTACGTGCGCGCTGATCCAGAAACTTTCTAGACAGACTTATGTCTGTTGTGTTATCTGTTGTTCTGTTCATAGACGATTCCAACCTGGAGGTGGTGCTGTTCCGCAAAGTATAGGACACTTAATATCATGTCCTGCTTGCCTTGACACCTGCACTGACAACTCTTAAAGGAGTTATAAGGTTTCTAAAGGGTCGGCAACGCGCGTGTGTAACCCCGGTGTTGCAAGCGTCCATAGGCTACGGTAACTGCTTACCATCAGGCGGGCCGTATGCTTGTTTGCCTCCTTGTTCGTATAAAAAAAACCCGCACTAGGGAACAAGCCCTGTGTCGCGGGGGACTTTACAAACATACAATTAACGGACAGAAGATGCACTTAGTCTCCTCGCTATTTACCTTAAGCCACTGATCCAACCGTGTAGTCAATTTGTACGTGTATTTTTCTGTTTCCGATTAGTTGTTAACCTACGAAAAGGTTATAATTGTTGACTTATTGAGTTCTAATTGGCGGAAGAATTAGTTTCTTTATGCCCCCCGTATTTACAAACAGTCAAGGTTTATTATTTTATAGGGGCGACAGTCATATGATCTCATTGCCGGGAATCGATGGAATAATAGTTTTGTTAAGATAAAATTAATATAGTTGTTTCATCTACCTATACTTCTATAACAATATTGTAAAGAAGTAAAGTTTGTGAGCTTGTGAGGTTGTAGGGGATAATCTCTGGATCTACTGAACCGATTCTAAAAATTCGTTTACCATGGCTTTCTATTGAGAAAGCCATGGCATTTGTGAGTAAAACCAAAGCAATGCGAGGGCGGCTCGCTAGTACATTATTAAGGTTTTTAAAAATACATGCCCCGCACTAGAGAGTAAGCTCTGTGTCGCGGAGGACTTCACAAACACAATTCAAGGACACAAAGTACAAACGATCCATTCAGTGCAGCTTTGCTGGCAGTGTGTGACTCACAGATTATTATTATTTGATCATTACGGCAAGACTACTACGGAAAGCATTACGGCGTGGATGTAAGTTATCGCGGTAAAACAACCCTATGTATTTTTCCATCTATACCATCTATCTCCTTATCAAATTTAATAGCATCCGTTTAGTCGTGAAAAGCTTACAAATAAACATACGTATACAAACAGATACAATATATATATGGCAGTGGGCAGGGCATATAGCTCGCAGAACCGATGGCCATTGGGGTAGAAAGGTTCTAGAGTGGCGACCACGAACTGGCAGACGCAGCGTGGGCAGGCCTCCAACAAGGTGGACCGACGACCTGGTAAAGGTCGCGGGCAGCCGATGGACAAGGTCAGCTCAGGACCGAACGATGTGGAGGACCTTGGGGGAGGCCTATGTCCAGCAGTGGACATGGCTGAGATGGATACAAACAGAGTTAGGTTAGGTACATTTGCATTCATAATAATAGTATGGATTGTAACACCTTGCAACCTGTAGAGTAGTAGCCTGTCTCCCGTGTCTAGCGCTTCGACCTGTTGAGCAAGCCAAGCTTTGGATGACAAATGCTATTTCTTTGTCAATCACATGTGTTTGTAACAAATATTGGTCAATAGCTTCATGAACATGAAAATAGTTACAGTAGTCTGTTCATGAGTGGCACGCATTTATCGACAGTCGATCTTGTGTAATGATTGATTACGTAGACGGCCGCTTAACATACTTGAGAGTCGACGTCACGAGTTCGCCGTGACTTACCAAAGTATCGGTCGAATGCTGACTGTATGGATAAAATTGTAGTTATTGGAAGCTGTTGATAGTTGAGAAACGTATCTAGCTGTCTACCACGGGTATCATCATGATCAAAATCATTTATGCATATCGGTCATACCATGACATTTAAGCAGGTCGATGAAAAATGACAAATTAGACGTCAGAGGTGTGCCTTAACTTAAATTGTGGCCTAAACTTCAGATCTTTTGACTCGTGCTCAGCAGGTACGTATCACGTATGTGGCCTAATTAAAAGTAAGAAAGAGGTTGATATCGCTTAGCGCGCGGAAATCGTTTCCGTCAAAAGGGGCTAAATTGTAGTCATTTAATTAAGTCTGCTTTTAGCTGTCTCTTTATGTATCATACGTTGCGTATTATCTATCGTATTCATACTTAAAAATCCATTACCACCTATAAGTCAGTACCCGTAATAATAACGCAACAAAACTGAACGCTGCGCCGCGCCGCTCAGTATGAAGGTAGCTTATGTTTCATTAAATATCATTGTTTGTAGGGGTGTTAATATTTCGTTTGATTATTTTATTTTGTGTCAACTATTGAATTGTTATATTCCTGTATGCATTACCAATTATAGACTTAATAATTGTATAGCTACGTTTAGATTAATATCAAACTCATACTAAAAACAAGTTTAATTTTAAAATTGTATCTATTTCTAATTATCCTGTTATGCATAAAAACAAATTTCCCATTTATAGTAGGTAAGTAGTTATTACAGTACAATTTCCTTAATGTAGAATAAACATCTATTTAGTGATATATAGCCGAAAATACTTGTTTTTTTTGCCATGCAAGGCTCGCGTTGAGACCATGATTTTTATATTGTCTGGTTCTGCGGCAGTTACAAGGTTAACAAGGAGAAGAGAAAAAATATAAAACACTAGTTATTGCTTGAAGCCCCGCCTGCGTGGATGTCGGTTATAGCTGCAAAAAGTGTCCGCCTATGTGTTATTCCAGACCATAATCTATCTCTGTGACAAATTTCATCCAGGTCCGTTTAGTAGTTTTTACGTGAAAGAGAAACAAACAAACATCCATCCATCCATACTTTTAAACTTTCGCGTTTATAATATTAGTAGGATTAAAAAGGTACGTTTTGTATCATAATTATTCATGGTAGAGCGAGAGTTCCGATAAATTAAAAGGAGATAAATATTTTTCTTCGTATTTTAAATCTCTTTCACAAACGTATCTTCCCGCCTCGCTAGAAAAAAATACTAGACTTCCACAATTTTCAACCTTATGTCAATTAATAGAAGATTAAAATTGCTTTATACTTATCTTAACTTATGTCTATTAATAATTAACTTAAGGTGCGAAATATATCGTAGAAGGTTACTATGTCAAAATGTGTGATGACATTTGGTATTTCAAGAAACGAGCTAAGGCCAACGCATAAAAAGCCTTCAATTGTATGAATAAACTATTACTAGGCAATGTTCAGTTAACCGCAACGAAGACGAAGTTAATAATACGTACGTACTACGAAAAACGAACGTAGTTACTATCGTCGTAGTTTTCGCTCGATCACTGAAAAAAACCTTAGCATATTTTAATTTTGCGAGAACTGTTACTAGTATTTATTTTTGAAAATGCCATTTTTTTATACTATGGCCTGCTTCATGGGAAGCAGTTAGCGTAGAATATGGAAGCTTGAGACATCAGGGGTGTCACTCGCGCATTGCCGATTTTATAAAAGCTTTTAAACTTCTTCCTTGAAGAACCCTACGATGGAGGTGGAGTGGAATGAGCAAGAATTTCCCAAGATACTATATCTCGGGAAAACCTTGCTCATTCCACTACTTGATCATACGTGGAAGGAAATTCCGTATTTTTAAATAATCAGACACTTTTATTGGTGACTGTACCATAACCCTCTATCGCTTAGTAAGTCGCAAGTAGTGGAATGAGCAAGGATTTCCCGAGATACTATATCTCGGGAAAACCTTGCTCATTCCACTACTTGATCATACGTGGAAGGAAATTCCGTATTTTTAAATAATCAGACACTTTTATTGGTGACTGTACCATAACCCTCTATCGCTTAGTAAGTCGCAAGTAGTGGAATGAGCAAGGATTTCCCGAGATACTATATCTCGGGAAAACCTTGCTCATTCCACTACTTGATCATACGTGGAAGGAAATTCCGTATTTTTAAATAATCAGACACTTTTATTGGTGACTGTACCATAACCCTCTATCGCTTAGTAAGTCGCAAGTAGTGGAATGAGCAAGGATTTCCCGAGATACTATTTCCACTACTTGATCATACGTGGAAGGAAATTCCGTATTTTTAAATAATCAGACACTTTTATTTGTGACTGTACCATAACCCTCTATCGCTTAGTGTCAAGTGTTAAATATTTTTCAGCACCTACTTTTTGTTTAATATTTCAACCATTGCCTATTATTGCAAGCATAAAATATTATCTAAATTCATTGTAATATAATGTTTAATTAATACAGTAATATTTTTGTTATGATTACCTATTCATTCACCACCCGTTCCATATAATAAAGCACAATGACCCATCGAAGACTAATCTAGAAATTATTTCACATTATATTTTATACTTCGTCTTCAAACATTGTATGACTCATATAAACTGCGTATGTTTATAAAAACTTTGGTACATATGTCTTGTAAGTGGCCATAGGGTTGCCATATTTTTTAAATAAAAAGACAGGAATCCTTTTTATTTTTCATGCCTGATCAATTTGAACAAAAAGCACCTTATTTGTCTTTTATGAAATTTAATAAGTTGCTTTCGTTTTATTTATCGTATTTACTCATCAAACTGTTATTGATTGTTATATCTAACGAGCCAAAACGACCTAACTTCTATCGTTGCGGGCCGACCGTATAGTCACCTTCAGACTGCATCATCAGATTCATCAGTAATATAGGTAACTAGCTGTTGCCCGCGGCTCCGCCCGCGTGGATGTCGGTTATCGCTGTAAAAAGTAGCCTATGTGTTATTCCAGACCATAATCTATCTCTGTGCCAAATTTCATCCAGATCCGTTTAGTAGTTTTTACGTGAAAGAGTAACAAACATCCATCCATTCTCACAAACTTTCACATTTATAATATTAGTAAGGAAGGATAAGTTTACCTATATTATATAGGTAATAAGTTTACCTATATGTACATAACTTGCTCAAACCATAAAAGGTTTAAAAATAATATTTTTTTATAATGTTTAATTAAAGGGTATTCAAAAATTCCTAAAAGTAAGCAATTGTTTGTTATGATTTAACTTAAAAACTACTCGACCGATTTAACAATTTTTTCACCATTAGAAAGCTATATTATCAGCGTAACATAGGCTATATTTAGTTTAATAACAATTAATTGATGCCTATGAAAACTTAATAAATGTTCAACCGTTCGAAGCCGGGATGTGCCGCTAGTATTTACTATTTTAGAGTATGTGTATCAACCCTAGCCACTGCCAATGTTGAGGATAATTCGTTATGTGTAATAGTCGTTATACTATCTTTATATGGATTCTCTCTGTCTTCTCGAACTAGTTCTGCTAAATTAAATATTGCCCTACGCTATAACTAATGTCCTCCTAACCGAATTTCGGTCACGGCGGCTAACCTTGACGGAGACTGCTATTTGCACGGGAGAAAATATAATGTACAAGTGTGTGTGAAAACACTGATGCACTCTTTTGTTTCCTCACCTTAGTACCTATCAACGCGTGTTGTCCGAGTCACCGCCTATTTTCAAACATTTAGCATCTTTTGCGAATTTATTGGCAGAAAAAGACATTACTTTCCACCCATATCTGAGTGTAAGTATATAAACCTCTAGTTCATCAAGCTTTATTGTCAAAAAGCTACAAATCATAGCAAATTGTTTTATTATTAGTACACTGTTTGATGATGACATGTCTAGACATGTTTCTATTTTGGATAATTCCCTCACACACACACGTTATTTTTTGCATTAACTTTTCATTTTCTTAGTATTATGTAGGCTGAGGATTACGTAGGATGGAATATGTTAAGGATATCAAAATATTATGTATAAACATGCCGTCAGCGTTAATTGTTCTTATGAATAGACACTTATACGCTGCTATCAATAGTCACATTATTGATGACAAAACTGTTGGTATGAAGTGAACAAGAAAAGCAGTACAATATCATATTGTTTCTGACCTAAACTCATTCTGCTTTCATGAGAAGAAAGGAGGGCCCGTGTCCAGCAATGGACACTATACTTTGCTATTATTTTTACTGAGGAGTTTGGAAATCCAGCACTTCACTATGACAGCTTCTCTTCCTGAAGACGAGAAGGTAACAGCTAAATTCGTTTAGCCTCCATGTTTATTGAATTTGTTTTTACTCCAGTATTAGGGAATGAGCTATGTATGTGTCACGGGAAACTTTACGAATATACAAGTGCACGCCATCATGCATGATCCTCGACTTCTCTCATCCAGTTGCTTCCAGCCCTGTTTAGGATCCCGAGTACCTTCATGAGAAATACCTTCTGTCCAGAAACAGATTTTGATTCTTTATTCTTAAGGACATTAGTTAAAGTGGGTTATAACGTAAGTTATGAATACAATTTTATAAACAGGAAACATAACGCACTTGAAAAAAAACCAGAGTGACGTTTACGTTTTTTTTTATGCTTCAAAGATCACAAAGAAGTCTTGTAGTAAATAGTTAAACGTAGTTTTCCTGTGTACGAGCATTGCGTCCATACATCAAGTCAACATCAGAGCTGTCTTTTTTTTCAGCCAGTCTTTTGGGCACCCTTGCTCAGAATAAATAATATTTAATTGTCGTTTACATTTTTTGTTTTAAATTTAGGTACAGATTCAGTGATATCTACATGCCTGGTATGAGAAACACGTATTTCTTTAATAACACTGAATATCTTTTATGGTGCCCTACCTTTCTTTAATACGTATAGCCACTGTGTTTAAAGCAAACTGATTTTTACTTTTTCAAATTATCTTGAATCTCGTAGGGTACTATCATGTAGATAAAACTCGGAAAGATTTTGTTTTGTAAAAGAAGTGATTTAATCTATATCGAGAAGCACGAACAAGAATTTTATTGCTTTTAAACATCATTCTATGTTGTTGTTTACTCATTTCTATGACTGTAGAATGGGGGAAATCCGTGCATTTTCCTCTTTGGTACATCCTACCAAAGTAGCACGTACGTTGCCAACACAGACTCACGATAAACTGCAGTTGTAAATTCTGAGTTAATTGCTTTATTTACTTTGTAAGTATGTTTGTATTTCGTCCGCAGTCCGTTCCACCAAGAGTAACATCACAGGTATTTAATGCTGATTTAAAAAATACTCTTCATCCTTACTAATATTATAAATATGAAAGTTTGTGAGAATGGATGGATGGATGGATGTTTGTTACTCTTTCACGTAAAAACTACTGAACGGATATGGATGAAATTTGGCACAGAGATAGATTATGGTCTGGAATAAGACATAGGCTACATTTTGCAGCGATAACCGACATCCACGCGGGCGGAGCCGCGGGCAACAGCTAGTAAATAATAATTGGAAATTACTTTCTTATTGCCTCTGACTTATTACAGCAGGTGTGAATGTAAAAAATATGCTAACTTTAATTTATTTTGACGTTCATAAGTATCATGCATGAATAAATGAGTTTTTTGTCTTCTTACTCGAGGACTAAACACCATTTTAAACACGTGAGTTCTTCTTAAACGGTTTCATTTGAATCTATATTAATATTTACGCCATTTGTAAAATAAACATAATATGAAAAAATACCTACATGATATTCATCAATCCTTTATTGCTAACAAAGTTATGACATCAATCAAGTTCCTCCATCTATTCAATTGTGAACTGGCACACCTTATAAACAACAATAAACTTAATAGACGCAAATGATAATGGAACGAGGCCATATCTGGTGCACTGACATAGCGACAGTTTCAAGGTGCCAACTGCACGACGAACACAAAATTGCTTCATCTACATCATCCACAGTCGCAACTATCCGGCAATTGTTCCATGACTTGCCTTATTTCAACACGTTCAAGTTCATAGCCAGTATTGTTTAATCTGTTTTTACTCAATGCTTTTACGTATATTATCTGTTTTTTAAAATCCGTCTGATTCATATGATTATATAGAAGTCGCCCGGTGGTCGAAATTTGACCAAAACTGCATTCTGCCGCCAGTCTCCGTATGAACCTAATCTGTGACAAATCTTAAACCCCTCCGTCCACGCAATATTCTTAAAGACGGGTATAAAGTTTTTCTTCATGTATAAATAAGATTTTGGCTGCTCATGCTTAGGTGTTACTGACCAAATTAGGTTACCTATTTTTTATTCACCTATGTTTCATTGGGATATTTAGGATCTATATCCTATTAAGTAATATTATAAATGTAAGAGTTTGTGAGAATGGAATGATGTATGGATGTCTGTTACATTTTTATGTAAAAACTATTGAACGGATTTGGATAAAATTTGGAATACAGATAGATTATAGTCTGGAAAAGCGAATAGGCTACTTTTTATCGGCATAATCGACATCCACGCGGGCGGAGCCGCGGGCTCTTGCCTTTTTACGTAAGTGTGAGCACTAAGAAGGGATTTTTGCAAATAGAATCGCTAAATTAGTTAAAAATTGTTTAACCGAGTCGAACTCTAGGCCCGCCGCTAGTGATTATCTATATTATGACTGTTGCAGACACAATTTGGTGAAGCATAAGCAACTCCCATACCGAATGCGAGTGTGGTGAGTTACTGACCACAATAGGTTACCTACATTAATTTGAATATTCAATCTATAACATCAATACGTTTGCTACGAAAGCAATGTCACTAATATAGCAGTAGATGCTACCATCTGCAAAATTGAAATCTTTTATCCAGGAGCCGTACTACGACGTCCTTATAGCGATTAATTTTCGATGTTAATTAGAATTTCAATCAATGTCAATTTTTAAGCTTTGTAATGTAGAAAACATCGTAAACTATGATCGAAATTTGATGCTATTGTTCTAATAGCATCAAATTTCGATCATAGTCATGGTACGTTCCTATCATACCTCAAACAAAAAGGAGTGTTTAGTTTGCTCTGCCTTTTAAAATGCCTTTGTCATTTGATTTTATCCAGTCATTGTTCACCCAATACGTTAACGTTATTATTAGTTAGATTTCTAATAGATTAAACATGCCTTTAATAAAACACACTATTTTCAGCATGACAATCCCTATTATCGTACAAGTAGAATGGCTAATGAATACTTCAGAGTGCCAAAGATTCTTTAATTCTTTTTTTGTATACAATAGCAATACAGATACCAATGTTAATAGAAATAGCATACCATTTATGTACAAAGGCAAGCTTAACTCAACATTTAGTTATCTAACTTACTTTTTAAATACTACTAATATTAAATGCCAAATATAATATTATTATATTTGGCAAAGATATAGATTGTTGTCTGAAATAACACATTACTACTACTACTTTTTATCTTTTTATCACGGAAAAAATATCTGTTCCCGAGAGATTGCACGCGCGGGCGCAGCCGCGGACGGAAGCTAGTAAAGAATAATAGTACTTGGCTCAATTTATTCTATAGGTTGCGCATGTATTTTTCATTGAATCCCTTTTACAAATTCATAAATACTTTATATAGATTACTGCAATCTTCAACCAAAACTTGTTTACAACAGTCGAAATGCCATGACCCATTTTCGTCTGTTGAGTAAGCATTCATCAATTAGTTCCACGGGATTGTAACTGAGACTGTTATCTTTGTCTTTCTTTGTCATATAATAAATCTGTAGTGTTATTCTTCCTGTGTAAACCAATCTTAACAATGTCCCCGTCCCCGTGAAGTTGCCATATTTGCAAAGATTTCACACAACAAAAAACGGATTTCGACAAGCGCTTCGTTGCGAAACTAATATGTTTACATCTGAAGTGAGTCAGTACATTCAGTACCGTTTTCCTCGGATTTTGTTAGTGTTTCGCTAACTGTATGTTCGTATTTCACTACCTCGTTGGTCTAGTGGACTGCTGATTACGAGGATCAGGTCAGTAGCTATTAGGGTTTACTGACAAGAAACTTCAATAGATGCCCGAAGTTTAAAAATTTACAACTCTCTGCCTCGGAGAGCATGTAAAAGCGCCCTAGCGCTAGCCTGTTCTTTCTTCGGTTTCGGAATGTCGTTCCATTGGACTATGGAAGTAAAGGAATGAAGATGGCACCTGTTTTGTTTGTGCACACACGTTTGCTCTATGTCTCCGTCGAGATTAAACATTGTCGTCACCCAAATTCAGTTAGGAGGACATATTATTATTTTATTATGTTCGTACTAATCAAATGGTATGTGAGATGACAATCCATTTGCCATATTAGCACCTATATTATTTAGCTATACCTTTCGCCCTCATCTTCGTCTACTTGTTATTCTAACATGTTGGGCCCAGGAACCTTTTTGCTATCGAATGAATGGTTTATGCATATTTAGCGGACAAACATACATACGAGTTTATTTATTTGTATCAGATATACCTAATTGGTGTTTTTAGGGCCAAATCTGATTAGCAGTAAATTAGCAATTGTATATAGAACGGTCGCTGGCATATTGTTTTTTTTTATTTTACTGAAAGCTGACTCTGAAAACTATTCTACTACTCAGCAGAATCATAGCTAACATGGTATTTTAGCTATCGTCTTTAGAAGTTTTATGGCTCAAACTGGAGCATCCTGGCTGACTACTTCTTCGACTGAAGAAGTGCTTCAGTCAGGGCGCTCCTGTTTGAGCCATAAACCTCAATCTCCTTATTAAGCCAGAAGTATGCCCGCTAAAATATTTGCCTATTGAAGCCGTGTATCGATATTTTATACCTTTTTGTCTTGTTCGATTAGAATCACAATTTATTTATCTAGTTGAAAGTTGTTTGATTTCCAAGATTTTCTTATGCAGCTATGTTCGGCCGCTTGGACGGTGGCCAATATGCAACTTGACCTAGTACGGGACCCTTGTCAGAATAGATGATTCTCTATAAATTGATAAAAAAATGTGATAGGTATATAATAGTTATTTATGCTCGTATTCGTCTTAGAAAGTTTTGATTCATCATCTTAGCCGAAAGACACTGCTGGGCCTAGGTCTCCATGGACCTGCTATGGTTTTCTTAAAAAAAATAATCTTCATAATAGCGTTCCTTACATATCTCTCCGTTGCCGTGTGTAGGTACCTGCGTGAATCATTAACAGTACAATTGCAACATAACGATAAATAATAACAATGACAAGTTACCTCGCTAATCATAGCATATCACGTGTTGTTTTAGTTTTATCATTTGAATTACAGCAGTGTTCATCTAATCAGATAAAATCGATAACATTACAGCCGAGAGTGCGAAGTGCCGTATCAATTTAATACAGTGTTTTGAAGGAATTATATTTAAAATTCTAATGTTTATTTTTACTACTAGAGGCTTTTCCCGCGCGTACGGTCTTATAGCTGTGGTCTTCTGTAAGGTTAAGGCGCATTTGGGCTTGCTTCTTTGTGGTAAACTATCTCTCTCAATATGGGGACACCCACATGTCTTAGAATATATCCTAAAACATGTCTGATTCACCAACTTTTCTCTTGATAGAGGAGAGAAGACCCGAGCTCAAACATATATGGGTTGCTGTTATTATTATTGTATTAAAAGTATATAATATAATATTTTCGGGACTACTCACACATCGCTATTTGATCCCAAACTAGGCAGAGCCTGTACTTTGGTAACCAGACAACTGATAAACATACTTATATATTTCTAAATACATATTATAGATAAATTACACCCAGACACAACAAACATTCGTGCTCATCACACAAAGATTTGTTCTGGGTGGGAATCGAATCCACGACCTCCGGCGTAGCAGTCAGAGTCAACCATCCATTGACACCCAAATTTCGGCATCGCACTTATTACCATAGAAATTCAGATATTGTTTTATGTTTTTTTTCACTTTATCACGGCAAGATTTTATTTTTTTAAATGAGTAAATGCTTTACGCAAACCCCTCCCAGGGAAGCGGTTCTTATGTCGGGCTCGTCGGCCGGCCCTACCGACTAAAACAAAAACTATCGTGGTGGTACACACGTGAAGACGAGCAGTTTTTCTTTCGGTCCAAACTAAGCTACTGTTTGTCTTGGGTGCCGTTGTGAATGATTATTGGATGAATTTGTCATGCAAGCATCTATAAGGTGGCAGCCAGACTACAAATGTCACTGTTTAGCACTGCTATCGCGTGTTTAATATATATTCCCCGTACATGATTACTGCATCACAACACGTACCAAATTAAAATACAAGATTCCTAAACACGATTCTTTTAAAATATACAACATTTGTTTATTTGCACAAGATTGTTTATCATGTTAATTTACATACACGTCAACAATGTTTATCAAATAAGAACTCTATTTGTTTAGAGTTAAAGTTGTTTTTTTGAATAGCAGGTTATGTAAAGTGGAGTCGAAAGTGACAAATTCAAGCTGTGTGACGTTTGTTTTGTCGCCTTGATCTCGCACCGTTCACTTAATTCTTTACTTTATTTATATAATGTTAAATAAAGACTGTCTCACTGGCGTAATGTTAGTACGACTTCAGTTTGGTTCCCGAGTCGGATGGTATTGGATTTTTGTCATAATTTCGTTACTGTGCCTGGAATTTGCATCAACTCGCCCCCTAGCCACTTTTGGGTACGGGTGAGTGCACGGGGATTATCTATTCAATTGATCCCAGCTCATCAAAGAAGGCAAGCAGATATTTAGGGCTCGCTCCCTCTAAAAAGGACCTAACATAGCGGGCGAAACGTGGTTATACACCTCTGCCAACTCCTCCGGGGAAATGGTGTTATGTCTATGTATTTAAGAAGTTTCTTAGTATTGAGTTATTTTTTAATACTACTTACTTGGGTAGCAAACAAGCCTATGGCCCGCCTGATGTTAAGCAGTTACCGTAGTCTATGGACGCCTTCAATATGTTGCCAACCCATTTTTTTTACACCAGGGCTTTAAGATGGCGTATCCCTGGGATAGGAAAACGTTTCTTTCAAAGTACATCCTTAAATGAGTCAGTCCTGGAGACATCACAAGTACATTGCTGTTTGTTATTTGGCTGCGGGCTTACTCGCTAGTATTACTATCACAGTGTGAAAATGAACAGATTTCTCATGTTTCGTACTAGATTGCAGTCTACTTACGTAAGGTTAGATAAACGTAATAGGTACATTCTTGCTCTTTGGCCTTGTGATAACATGCACTGTTTCAAAGACAACTTGACCGATTTGAATTTTGAATAGGTCTAATAGGTCGTCTGATATACCTATAAGACTTAACCGTTGAACACATCGTAACTAATTTTCAAACTACGGCATGGCTACGTTCAGGCTACGGTAACTGCTTACCGTCAAGCAGGATGATATTTGTTGGCCATCCAATAAAGTAAAAAACACCAGACTGCTAATCGATTCCTGGATCCCTGCATCTACCCTGGCTTGGTTGCCCAGTGGTAGAGATACATAAGTACTTACTGTCAAAAATATTACCTCACTAGCTGTTGCCCGCGGCTCCGCCCGCGTGGATGTCGGTTATCGCTGTAAAAAATAATGTGTTATTCCAGACCATAATCTATCTCTGTGCAAAATTTCATCCACATCCGTTCAGTAGTTTTTACGTGAAAGAGTTACAAACATCCATCCATCCATCCATACTCACAAACTTTCACATTTATAATATTACTAAGGATAATTTAAGTAAGTATAAACTAATGAATAATTTAACACGAAATAATTCCATTAGCGAAATATACTTATCTTTACGTTGATGTCACCTTGGAGGTCGTTTGGCAAAGGTCTAAAGGCTGTAGCCTCGTTTAGATTTAGCTCTTTACTACTTACTTATTTAGGGATAGTAAGTAAGTAGTCACAGGGCTGGTATAAATAATTGTAAGTGTTTTTTAATATTTTTTAATTATTGTAACGATTAGACTGTCTACAGTGGACATCTGATCTCTATCTTTCAAGTAGTATTAATGAACATAACAATTAAAAGTATAATATGACGTAAATCTCCTTTGTTTATTAAAAAAATCTTTGTTTAAGCGCGATTCTTGGTACTTTGTCTTGCTGTAATTTATTTATCTATATCTTTACTATATTTAAATATTAAAATCTATACTAATATTAAAAAGAGAACTCAAAAACTACTTAACGGATTGAAAAAGCTACATTATCAGGTAGTAACATTTTTTAATTCACGTACGGTAAGGACGTGAATTAAAAAAAGTAAATGAATGACCACGAGCGAAGCCAGGATATTTTGTATATTTATGTTATAAAAAAATATTATAATTATGTTTACTAGTTCTTTGGTTACCATCAGTACCTTGTTTGGGATCACATGGGCGTGCTAAGATATTATAATACATCTTATATACTTGTTATTCGTGCCAACCCTACCAGGTTTCTAAAAAAATACGATACCTATCAACAAACAAGTCATTTTACCTGCGCTAATTTGATTAACAAGCAATCCTAAGAGTTATTTAGGTGTATTTTTTAGTAAGGTCATAAGGTCAAAGTACATTGACTCTTTATGGCATTTTACTCTTGTAATGATAGTGTCAGTAGAAAACCTGATTTGAAAAGTATTTTGTCTATAAATCTTAGTGTACCGAAGCGTCATATTATCTTGTAATCTACATGATTTGTAAAATCCGGTTTACTCGATTTTCCTAAAAAAAATTGACTTCCCATAACAAAAAAGTTAAAAAAAAACTTTCACGTAACGAAATACCCAATAGTTTTAAATTGAACCAACTAATTGATTGTTTTATTGTACTTAACTATTAGGTATCTAATATCTGTACCAATTAGAAAGTTTTTAATCTCTAGTCCAGTCGAATCAACGTTTCACCTCTGAATTTGAGATGATAAGCTGAAATCTCTATACGTTACAGTCTCAGAAGTCTTATAGAATCTTGTGTCTGCGTCGTCAGTTATTCAAGGTCAAAGTGCCCAAAGTTTTTCGCGATGATCTGGATTTCTATAGGTCTAATGATGTTATCATCTATACTGTAGGTATATGTATTTTGATATTGTATGATACTTTTGAGACAACCATTTAAACGCCATAAATAAAGAAGATATATTCGTGTTTTCAGCTTAACATTTCAAATTCTGAGGTTGGTCCATTTTATTGCTTATTTGACTAGACTACTTTGGGACTATTGTGGTCGTCATTTTAAGTTCTACTTTACCTGTAGGAGTATACTTTTTAAAATTATCTACTGGCTCAAACCACGCTTATCATTTAACCTATGAATGTTTACATTTACATCCATGCAAAAGCTCTTTCTTAATATTTTATTTATTCTCTACATCTACTTACACCTACTACATCTTTTCAATCGTTTATACTACTAGCCGCCCGCCCCGACTTCGCACGGGTGGTATTGCCCGGGGTCGCGTAATGTTTTTGACACTAAAATATAGTCTATTACACACACAAATTACGTGACTTTCTAAAATCGGTTCAGTAGAGAAATAACCCCCCCCCCCCACACACAACGCCGAAAACTTAACTTTTTCATGCGGTCATTTAATGCTTTACCTTACCACACAATACCGCACTAAAACGCAAAATTGTGTGTTTATTCTGATCTGTAATTTTTGTTTTGTTGTTTGTAATACAAATAACAAAACAAAAATTAGAGAGAGTGATACAAACAGGCAAAAATTAAATAACAGGGTAAAAGTATAACCAAAGTCGTACTCTCACTGCAAGTAACTACACTCTCCCTTGTTTCTATCCAGTACACTATAGCGGTTAAACGCACTTAAACTTGGGATTGTTCGGATTGTATTCAGTCTGTTGTCCTAGCTTCGTCCTGTTGAAGGTCTTTACGATTTGGTCACACGTTTTTGTACGACCTATGTTTGGATATATAATTTAAACATGGGCAAAGTAATGTTAAATGTTTCATCTAGATGAATCGAAATCACGTAGGTAGGTACTAACAAGTATTTTAAATAAATATATATATATATCTAACTAGCGGGACGTCCCGGCTTCGGGTGAACATTTATTTAGTTTTTTTTTTAAATAAAATATAGTCTCGTTACCCGCTGATAATGTAACTTTCTAAACTTTCTTCTTTTTCTTTTCCTGGTAAAATATTTTTTAAATCTATCGATTAGTTTTTGAGTGCAATCGTAGCATACAAAGAAAAAATCAAATCCTTCCTCTTTATTATAATAGTTAAAACATCCATTTCTGGCTGTGAAAACCTGTATCTGCCCGTCCTATTTCTCATAGGCATAGACAGATTTGATGATTTGCATCAAATCTGTCTGTGCTGATCTGGATCATGAATGTGTCTGTCAGTATATTTGATATGTCAACAGATTCATAAAATAAATGTTAAAATAGAATTAAATTAGTAATTTATCCTGATATATTTATTTACCTATACCTACATTTACGTCACCATCATGATGTTATTGTTTCGACGTGGGTTGTTAGAAGTTCTTTGCCAATATTTTCCAATGTCAATGATCTCTGTTGGGTAGACAGAGAACATTGACACACTGATACAGAAACTTGACGGATTTACGTCAAACAATAGGCATGTTAGTTTTTTCCTAGAAATCAATTAACAACATCGAAATAGGTACCTATATTCGGAGTTATTTTTACAACCATGTCAAATATATCGCGAGATTCGCGAGTGCTTCATCATGTTTGAGCGGCGGTTACCACCTATTACTATACTATTGTTTATTCTTTCTACTTTATTGTTAACCGTCTTAAAAGAGAAGTAGGTTCAATGTTTGTTGTATTTTTTTCCCTATGGTCACCGATACTTCCGTCGAATTTTCTTTTTCAGTTTTGTGAAGTTTTTATTTGTCATCTTTATATATAATAATGAATCCCTATTGCCCTTGGTCACGGCATCACGCGTGAACGGCTGGACCGGTTTCAGTAATTCTTTTTTTGTTGTGTTTGTTATTGTCAGAAGAAGGTTCTTATGTAAAAAAAAGGAAGCTGCGCTGAAAATAGTTTAACCCGGACGAAGTCGGGAAGTATTCCATATTGGGCACCCGTTTTAATGGCACCTGAGTGAATAGCACCTAAGGTTATTCCACATTGGGCACCTACCGATATTTTTATATCGATATATTCCACTAATGGCACCTCCGAATAATATTGGTATATATTGGCCCAATGTGGAATACCTTAGGTGCCATTCACTCAGGTGCCCAATATGGAATACTTCGAAGTCGGGGCAGGCCGCTAGTAAGTATATAAATTAATGTATATTCTCTTTTTGTTACAGAGGGACGACCGGTCGCTTCTAGCGCAGTTCTTCTTCGCCGACGATGCTCTAAACATGGTCGCGGCGGAGCTGGACTCGTTCGACGGCCGGAAAGACCCAGAGAGGTGCTCCACTCTCGTCAACCAGCTGAGACATGCACAGGTGATGGTTTACTTGATTAAACAGTTTTTATTGACTAGTTAACTTTCATATGGTCGATTCTTGGCAGAAGTTTATAAAAATAACGAAGTTACTTATAAGGGTGCCACTTTTTCCTTTTGATATACGGAACACTAAAAATACGAAAAGAATATTTTGTGGATAATTAGATACTATTTTTCTTTAAGGCCCTCGCGCACTAGGCAGCCTGGTAGACAGGCTGCAGCAGCCAGTCAAACATATGACGATGTATAGGAGCTCGCGCAATAAGCAGGCACGAATTCCTCGGATATTTTACGCTGCTGTCAAGCTACCTAGTGCGTGGGATCTAAGCAGCTACTCGCTATAATATCCAGCGTTCTTTGCGTCTAGCCTATGCAAGACTTATAAAGCAAGATTGTATTTGTGAACTTTATTATTATTATTTGGCTCATTATTTGGTGTGCTTTATAATAAGCCAAGTAACGAATAATCATCATCACTGAAAGACGTTCACTACTGGACATGGGCCTCCAAGGATTTCGCAACAATCGCTCTTGAACTGACCTTATCCAAAGTCTACCCGCTAACCTTTACCAGGTCATCGGTCCACCCTTGGAGGCCTGCCCACGCGTTTTCATTTCGACGTTAATAAAATATTTAAGCAATCGCCGAAACCGAATTTGCTATATCCTTTTAACTCAGCATGCCCTACGATAAAATACATAAATTTATTAGACCACCCTTCGAAATAACTATGTTGCTTATGTAACTTCGCTGCGGGGTTTCCATATGTATTATCCATAACAATGTCGACCTTGTAATATGCGTCACTACAGATATTATATACTTTAGTATAAAATATTGTTCATATAGGTAGCTACTGTGAAGCGTGCTTAATCTACTATGACCATTTATTTTGACCGTAGATTTGCTAATATCATTTTGTTCTATTAGATGTTCCGTTAAATTTGGATTTCGTCCCGTGTTACGTTTATTGTGCCTACTTGGGTCAAAGCGCGATTATATCACAATACTGTTCTTGCTATAGCGAAACCTTACCTCTTTTATTCAGAATCAGTAATACATTCCGATAATTATCTTTCAACCATGTTATAAGTATGTCGGGACGTCTATTAAAATATCGTGTATTTAGAGTTAATTATGTCCACTCTGACGAGATCAAGGAGATGGTTACAAACTCCTTAGACGTAATGCAGAACACTGGTGCTCTATGGGTGGTTGTCATTTGATTCGTTGACTGCTTTGACGGGTGCGTGGAATGTCACATTCTGCGGGACTGGTGGTGGATCTTTTATGGTGCTGGTGGCGATCATTATTATCGGTGGGCATCACGCTTGGGGCCCGAGTGCCACGTGTTCTGTAGAACGTCCATAGTTTGCAGTTACTGACCATTGAAAGGAACAATTGATTGTGATTGAAATATGATCCAGTTGTTTTACCTCCTCGCCCGAATACCCACGTGCTAGTGCATAATAAAGAAACAATGAAAGAAATAAGCTACAAGATAACTCCCGTGCTTCTACAAGTATTTTGTCCCAAAAATAATAATAGTAGAGTTATTATTTAAAATCTGCTCACAACATCGGGAGTTTCTTTTTTTTTTTTTCTCTTCTAATAAATACAAATTTGGCGTGTTTCGGTATACCAAGGCGGTCAGATTAAATGCAAGGTCCTTGTAAACGTAAAAATAAACAAAATTTTGCATATTTTTAAAATATAACCAAGAAATTGGGCTATCAATTTGCAAAAAGATTTTTTTCAAATCTATTGACAAACTCAAAGTAATCTAACTTCAAATTGATTATTCTGCAGACAATGTTTGAGGATGAATGTTTATTACTCTTTCACGCAAAAACTACTGGAGGGATTTTGATAAAACTTCACAATGCTTATAGTCCAATCACATTAGGGGTTCCATCTCTTAAAATTTGTTAAACGAAGCGATATCATTGAGATTTCTTAGTAAAGTCTATGTCTCTTATCTATTTAATAATTAATTTATTATCTCTTACGTGTTATCTCTCATGTTTATAATGATAATATCGCTACATATTAAATTGACATGTTTTTTTTTATAAAACTGCCGATAGTCTTACATAAAAGTCTTGTGAAAGGTGGCGCCGAAGTTATATGAAATTTGCATTAATTGTTCCGTAAATGATAAGGTGTAAGGTCGTTTTTAGATTATGACATACTTTTGCGTTAAATTCGCGTCAATTGTTTTTTTTTTACTAATTGGGTGGCAGGCAAGCATACGGCCCTAATGATAAGCAGTTACCGTAGCCTTGTAATAACAGAGGTATCTCTTGCGTGTTGCCGACACTTTTAGAAAGAGAGGTAGGGCACCATACTAGCGAGCAAGCCCGACTGGGGAAGGACCTCCACCTTACAGAAGACCACAGCCAAATGACTACACACAGCGGTGTAGTTGTGTTCCTGTGTGTGAGTACTGGTCTCCAGCGCTCATTTAGGAATGCGTTTTGAAACAAACGTATTCCTATCCCAGGGTTACTTCCATCATAAAGCCCTGGTGTAAAAAAATGGGTTGGCAACACGCAAGAGATACCTTTGGTAATTGATAATTGGTTCTCAATTGCATTACCGAGCAAAATTCAGTTTCGAATAATATTGTCAGTATCAAGTATTAAACTATTATCCAGAGTCTGGGACTTGTGCCCGGTAAACTTAATTACACGGAGCCTAACATAGCCGATAACATGATGATGTCATACGACTCTGCCTACCAATTCGCAGAAAATAGGCGTGATATTATGCTACGTGACTGTGTCTAACATCTGTAGCAATCATATCTGGCACAAATAGCTAAGGCTTCTTTGTCTGATTCGTTAAACTAGCGACTGAAGCTATTTCATGAGGTCGTTTTCGATTTGCGGCATTGTTGGAAATTTAAATTGGGATTGAATATAAATAAATCGCTATGAAAGAATATCAGGTTACGACTCCTCATCCTATATTTAATAATAATAGCAACCCATATATGTCCTACTGTTGAGCACCTCCTCTCCTCTATCAAGAGAGATGAGGTTTAACCCTGATGCGGGTTGGAACCTATATGCAATATATACATCAAAACGCATTCTAAACTTACACAAGCCTCAAATGTGTTCTAAACAGGAAGAAAGAAAGGTTTTGTAATGTTACATCGACACATGTGTTATGTACCTACCCTCGAATCCTATATTGGGATTTAGTTGTAAAAAAATGCGGTAATACGTCTCACGGGCTACAAGAAAAATGGCTGTGTGACAGTCAAACATGTGAGAGGTGAGATAAGAATTTAGCATTTCTTTTTTTATATAAAAAAGGAAATTGGTTTACATATTACGCGGATATATAACTGTCAGGGTATAAATCTTGGCTTGTGTGAAGGTAATCTATTGGATATAAGATTTGCCTTCATCAACCGCATCCTCATCATGCATAAACAATAGATTTTTAGTTTATAACACCGGAAGATAAATCAAAATTTAAAGGTATCTGGGTCCGTGGTTCTAGTTTCACTGTCGCTGTCGTCCCAGTCGCCGGAAGCCTCGCATAAACATCGTTTCTGGATACTTTTAATTTGACCATTTTTACTGCATTACTTACTCGATTTAGGCTCAACTTACCTTAGCGCGGAGTCAAAGCATCGCGACATGTTTTTCGTCTATAGCATAATTATCTCTATTTTGCTATGATTAAGGTACAAATTTGCACAAATTTTACTTTTTATCATGAATATATTATCATTTATATTCGAGTAGGATAGTACCCGACATTGCGAATTGATGGAATGTAGAATAAATACTTTTTTTTAAAATACTGACCATACTATACCATTCAATACTAGTACCATCACTATTGTGGAATGCCATTCTTTAGATAAAAGAGGTGATTGTATCAAAACCTACATAATTGTTAACCCGGTAGTGTTTATAACAAAGGTAAGTATGACGTAGTTGGAAGCTACCTAGAATGAACACTACCTTGGTATTGTTGTTTAGAACACGCGTTTCCTGTGGCTGATCTCTCCCCAGTTGCGTTGGATTCATGTCCCATCGGATTGTAAGGCCTCGTTCGGACGAGGTAAAAAAACCTCAGTTAAAATAGCGTCGAATTGAAACAAATGGATTTCTTAGTATTAATTCGCTTGTTAGCGCTTTTAAAACGCGACGTTTTTTATAAATCTGTGTTTAATTTCAAGCGCTGTGTGGTGTGCCAAATGTTCAAATTCAACGTTTTTTTAACGGACGCTATTAAAACACTCATCTGAACGAGGCCTAAGAGTAACTTAAACTTTAATGACGTCATTTATGTGTATTTTTATAGAAATTTTAATATATTTAGTATGTTTACCAGTTAGTCAGGCTTGCTCGAGCCCTACCTCTCGCGTGCTTCGGAAGGCACGTTAAAAGTCGGTCTTACTTATTTACACCTTTCAAGTTTTCAAGGCAATTTAATGTTGTCGAGATTTTATAGATACTTGCCGTATTAAATTAGCATGAGTCTCAATAGCACTTCATTTTAAAGACGACTGTCTCGTTAAGATTACTATCTATGAATAAATAAATACGACCACATTAATATAGTTTTTTATCATTAAATAATAAAATGTCATTCGTAATAATAATCCACATTGGTATGTCTGACCTATCGCCTACGTTACAGAATGGAGGCCCAGGAGTTTCAATGACTTATGTTAAACCTAACATTAACAATAAATAAATAAACAATGACCTATCGTCTTCAGAATGAAGGCCTCGTGAATTCTAATACTTCTAATAAAAATAATTACTTATTCATACTAGCTTCCGCTCTACTGACAATGCCACGGCAATAGTGATATTATCGGAATAAAAGTAGCCTGTGTTATTCCAGATTATAATCTATCTCTACGCCAAATTTCATCCTGAGCCGATTGACGTAATTGACAAACATTCAGCCATCCATCTAAACTTTTGCATATATCCTACTAATATTACAAACGTGAAAGTCTGTAAGTATGGATGGATGGATGTCTGTTACTCTTTCACGTAAAAACTACCGATCGGATCTGGATGAAATTTATCACAGAGATAGATTATGGTCTGGAATAACACATAGTCTACTTTTAACAGTGATAACCGACATCAACGTGGGCGGAGCCGCGGGCAACAGCTAGTAATAGATATATTACATAGTAAAATAAAGAAACGATAGGTATAATGATACATATCGGCTAAATAAAATAAATTTATGCCGTTATTTTAATTCACTTTTTTATATTTGGATGATATGCTATCGATCTGCAAGTAATAATAATAATAATATTTTCAGGACAACTCACACATCGCTATCTTATCCCATAGGCAGAGCCTGTATATGGTAACCAGACAACTGATAAACATACTTATATATTTCTAAATACATACATATTATAGATAAATAACACCCAGACACAGAACAATCATTTATGCTCATCACACAAAGATTTGTACTGGGTGGGAATCGAACCCACGACCTCCATAACTAATGTTTAACTTTATGTACCTATATTCAAAGTTGTATGTGTTTATGGAAGCAAAACTACCACACCTATACCTCGCACTGCTGCTAAGAATATTGTGATACAAAAAGACCCAGTAACTGCCTAAAATGCAGGACCTCACGATCGGCCGCAAACCCAAAACACAGACGATACGTTCCAGGACAAACGACAAGTCACTTTACTTACGTTACTTACCTTTCCACATCTGTTTGTCACACCGAAGTGTAATTTTGGTTATGCCTAAATTAAGTGAAAGTGATTTAATTTATATGTGCTTAGTGTGTATGCGATTGGTCACATTTTATAAGTTAATTAATATAAAAATTATATATTCATAAAAAATAGATTAATGGTCATTAATAAGGAAGTGTTTTTAAAATAACGTTAACAACGCACGCGTTATGTTCTAGGTATTGCGCGCGTCGATAGACTGTAACTGTTTACCATAAGGCGCGGGCCGTAGCTTGTTTGTGACCGAGGTAGTACTACAACAATCTGTCTTATAATTATTTAAATGAATTTATTTTGTTAGTGAGGTAGCTAACGTAACTACTGATACTTTAAGACTATATGACTTATGATGTACTGTATGAGAAAATTGTTAAGTAGGGCTTATACTATGCCCGTCAGCTCTCTAAGAATGTAAACAAGCTGGTTAACTGTTCATAGAGAAATAGAGTAAATAGTGATATAATATTATGTTATGTTATTATGTCAACTTAATATGTAATATTTCAAATTCTATGTATAATGTCAATAGATCTCGTTCATACGTTACTGCTTCCTGGTAGTGATTTTATTATATAATTACATACGTCATACAGCTACAATGTTTGTTTGTTGAAACGCGCTAATCTTTAAAACTACAAGTTGGGTTCGAAATGACCCAAAAGGACATGGCAGTACCAATAAACCTGCACATGTATCAAAGAAAAGTTTTAGACTACTTTTTATCAATATACCCACGCAAGTGAAGCCACTGGCAGAAGCTAGTATTATACGGAAATGTTTATTCTCAGTACACACTGGTCAACACGTAATTATTAAATCATCGCAATCATAATAATTACTTTGGTGTGATAAGCGGCCATTTGGAAATATACTTTGAAATGTTTTGAGTAGAGTTTTGCGTAGTTTTTATTGTTAATGTGACTCACGCGCATGATGCATGTTCCGGAGGCCACAATTCGAACGCGCCATAATTCAATATGGTGGGGGGGTATTGCAGACGAGGTGAAAAATTTGTCAGGCATTTACAGATGTGAAGTTTCAAGGTGCACGTGTTTGTTTGGATATAGTTTTGTATTTTCGTTCGAAATGTATTGTTTTGTAAAATTTCAGTGCCATTTACTTCTGGCAATTTTGCCATTATAGTCTTTTTCGATTAGTAAGACATTGAGAATATGAAATTTGCGTTGTAAAACTTGTATGGTTAAATGACCCAGAACGCTAGGCGAGAATCTACTTTGTTGGTTTAGTTTGCAATCACAGCTGAATCAAAGTTCAATTGGGATTTATTTAGAAATAGTTTCACGGTTTATTATAATATCTTGGGACAAATCACCATCTTAAATTTAATCATAGAACTCGCCTGATGCAGTCGGTATCATTTGCGAGTTGCCGACCATGTAAAAACCTTTAGACTCTATTTTTGAAGAAACTACACTCTACTCTATATCATATATTTTCTATATCATATATGTTGGCTTGGCAACAGTAGTGCTTAACATATCACTAGAATATTTAAAGATATTAAATTCTAATACGCTTTTAATAGGTCAAGTGCATCTCCAAGGCACGCGCGAGACACTGACCCATCTTTCTTGTCTATAAAGTGCTGAGTGAAAAAAAAACAGGTAATACCTGACGCATTCATCAAACCCACCAGCCTTGAATGTCCTTACGCACACTCTATAGGCATAATGGAATGACGTCATATAAACTTGAATACACCATTATATATACGAAAAGGGTATATTTATTTTTAGTTTGAAATGAATACTAGTCGAATAACCGACTTGTAACCAATGGAGTGTGAGTTCAATCCGGACCGTACCAATGTGAATTTCATATTGTGGTATTTATACTGTGCCCGTCAGCTCTCTAAGAATGTAAATAATAAGTACTAATAATATGACTTACCATCTGGTTTTTGGAGAAACAATCTAATGGTAAATCTTATCCACCATCCCGCATTGGGCCATATGTGGATTTATGCTTAAACCTTCTGCTCTCTTGATAGAGGAGACCCGTGCCCAGTAGTAGGACGTATGTATAATACGTCCTACTACTGGGGATGGGTACCCTATGTCCTTCCTCAGGATACGATCTATCTCCATGCCAGATTTCATTAAGATCAGTTTAGCCGTTTAGTCGTGAAAGCATAACAGACAAACAAATTCATATTCGCAGTTATAAGCATGGATTTATGAATGCTACTCACGAATTCGTATAGCTCTTTTATCGCAGAGATTGTAGATAATGTTTTTTGTTTTGTAATAGCATTACTAGCTTCTATACATTTTAATAATTTTATCGTTTTCCAATCTTCGCACACAAGTATGATTCATGCAAGGACAATAAACAGTTCAATTACTGTCGTCTGCTGACCTAAATTTGTCTGTTCTCCAGATACTGGCTTGCATTCGAGAAAACTATCGAAGATATCTGTTGTATGTACTACATTCTGGCAAATAAACAAATTTCAATTTGGCATTAGCTTAATTTTAAAACGTCTTAAATCAAATGTAGCTGTAATGAAGTCTACACTTAGTGCATAATCAATTTGGTTCTAATAGAAAAATGTAATTTATTCTATCTTTTCTTACGTATGGCTTATTGTTTTTCCACTTGCGTTTAGTCGATTTTGAGAACTTCGAATCTTTTTTAATCAATGTAATGATTTGAATAAATCGATTCTAGCACCTCCTGTTCTTGTTAAAAGACGCAGTGAAAGGAAAATTCTGGAAAGTCCCTTAGGGCTTTGAAAATTTTCCAAAATTTCTTTCTGTATATTGTTCATGTTGTTGTACATTATTATTGGTTCGGTAAATAAACACATTGCATTTATTACGTTTTTATATTATTCTTTAGAAATGTTTCCACGGACATGTTTTGATAAAAAATAATACGGATCTAAAGGGATTTCTGTAAATATTAGGCTATTTAAAAGAAGTGGCCTAAGGTTCATGCCGGTTCTTATGCTCGGGTTCTACCTCTGTAACTTGCGAATTCGACAGTAGGCAAATTGTCTCACGTTTTATTTGTCATTTTTCAACGACATACATACCTAAGTGTCGGTGACCTGCATACCTATATGAATAAATGATTTTGATTTTCATGAAACACTTGGATTATAATTTTAAAGTTCAATCTACACGTTGGGCCAACATAAACCAATGTAGACCTAGAGCATTAGTAGAATGTAGCATACTTAAATCTAAAATTGGAACATTGTACTACCGTCAGTTTTGGCAAATTGCTTGCTATAATATGGGTTTACTGTGGCCAGTTATAGGTGCATATTGGGCCAATGTGCAGAGGGAGCATAAGACAAAGCTGTCGACAAAAATTACTAATTTTACTCAACATTTTCACTTATTCTGCGCATGAGACTTGCTTGGTTAACTTGCATTAAATATACTTAAGTCAATTCTTGTACAGTCTTTGCTATTATTGCATTAACATTTAAATGATACGCAGTAAGGGAGGCCTTATACAGGAAAGGCTCGCGTTTATTGTGCAATTCATATGTATTCGACTACGCAGTTCGGTTACTGGGACATCGAGATTCCATTAGTGGATTACATACGACAAACGTACTCGATGTATCGATACCTACACGTACTCGATGTATCGAGCCAACGCAATGTTGGGAGAACTTGTAGGGATTGCATTTTCTCGATCAGCCATCTTTTGTATTGACATCGATGGCAAATACATAGGTACGATTTTATTTTATTTTAATGCCTTTGTTATCTAATGTATGGTTTAAGAATATTGCATTATAAACGTTTCGAGAACCTATTAACGATGACGGTTCAGATAAATTTAGTTTAAATTTCAATTTGCTGGATTCAAAAAAGTATCTAACAACGAATATTTGAAGAAGACTTAAATTATTCTTTGTCTCATTGATGTTAGCAGTTCAACACGAATTCAAATTGCGATTGACAGTAAAATTGTCATTGCAATTGATCGTTCTGCAGTTCTATTATGATTATTTGTAGAAGTAGGAACTTGTTAAGTATCAACTGTTATCGCGTTTTAACTTGGTTTTAAAGGTCGCAAGAGTGCGTGTACTTTAACTGGTTGTTTGTATACTAATTGTCGGTAATTAGTTTACGTTTCCTTGTGTTGGGTGTTTAGTGTTCCGTTTGAAATGGAACAACTAATGACGTATATATCCTAGCTGTTGCCCGCGGCTCCGCCCGCGTGGATGTCGGTTATCGCTGCAAAAAGTAGCCTATGTGTTATTGCAGACCATAATCTATCTCTGTGCCAAATTTCACCCAGATCCGTTCAGTAGATTTTTACGTAAAAGAGTAACAAACATACATCCATCCATTCTCACAAACTTTCACATTTATAATATTAGTAAGGATCGCATTGTCTGGGCTCGGACACTTTGATCCAATGCACCCAGATAACAATTGAATTTGAAGCGTTATAAAGACTGTACGCAAGAAGAAACAGGTTACTTCAGTGGGTATTGAGACAAAGAATAAAAAATATCTCAAGGAAAACAAGCCTGTTGCATAACCTGCTTAATCTTGTTCTCTTCTTTTTGTATGTGTTTTGATGTTTAATAAACAAAACATCCAGAAAACCTACTTACTCAGATTATACTCACTTCAGTGGGTATTGAAACAGAGAATAAAAAGATTTCAGGGAAAACAAGCCTGTAACAGGACCTGCTTAATCTTGTTCTGTTCTTTTTGTTTCTGTTTTGATGTTTAATAAACAAAACATCCAGAAAACATGCCTACACAGATTATACTAACTTCAGTGGGTATTGAAACAGATAATAAAAAGATCTCAGGGAAAACAAGCCTGTAATAGGACCTGCTTAATCTTGTTCTGTTCTTTTTGTTTCTGTTTTGACGTTTAATATAAAAATAACACCCAGAAAAGTAGTTTCTTCTTTGCAATGAGTTGGATTTTGCTTTCAACGTTATCTAAAATATTCAAATGCAACTAAATATTGAATATGCAAGCGATTGACTAACACCCAATTCCCTCTAAGCCATATAATCCTTTAATAAATATTTATAGACTTATTAATTGTTTTAAAATTGGTTTCAACTTTAATAAATGTAGTGTTCCATATATGGTACGGAACATTTAGTGGCCAGGTAGTACTGCAGCTTGGCAGTATTTTAATTGGCACCTGTCCTTTAATTGACAGTAGCATTATCTTATTATATTTACTGTAAGTCAACAGTACTTATTATATTTTAACCTATTAAGGCGTTTGTCTATTTACGTTGTGAATTGCCAAATTGCAGACAAAGGAGCTATTGTAATATGGATGCATATAATGTATTATTATCAACTGCCCTGTAAACAGAGTGGTCGACTGCTGACTGCTTGAGTTCAATTAACGGGTCGGGCCGAAATATAAATACATATTGTGATCTTTCGTCCAAAAAATCTTAATAGATACATAGCCGAAGTTAGAGGGTTACCGGTGCAAAAAATTCCCATCGGACTATAGGAGTGAAGGAATAAAGAGTGCACCTGTGTTTACGCAGAAACTTGTGTACTATGTTATCTCATATTATATCACTAAAGCCTGATTACAAAATCTGATCAGGGCAGAGCCGAGATTAGGACCCTTTCTGACATCACACAGGACAATTTTTTGTATAGTTATTATGAACCCATGTGTCTACTTTTTGTTTACTATCTGATATCCTGTGTAAGTTCGAATAAATGTTTTTTTTTTCTATATGCAGATAGCTAGCCGCCGCCGTGTTTGAAATTCGGTTAGGAAGACATTTTTTATACCTAGCTGTTCTTATTTCTAGTGTTTTAGAGTAGGTATAGGCTAGTGTATATAGTGTGAGCTACTTTCGACTACCTACAAATATCAAAGCCGTGTATCGGCTTACTGCCGCCAACTCGTGTAGAAAGTTCATTATTTTATTCTGCTCTTACCGTTTCTAATACAGACTGGTTTAATTGTTATTTATTACTTGTTCGTTCTTTATTCGTTTCTTTTCACCGGGATGGATGAAGTTTACTGTGAGATATTTTCTAGGTCTTCTAACGTAACCTATGGACGCTTGAAATCCAGAGGTATCACATGCGTGTATACCCACAAATTTGAACACCAGAGAAAATGCGTTAAAAACGCATCTCTTAATTGCTTGATACCTGTGAATTTCTTATGTAGCTCATTCATAAGTTCATTAAATAATAGTAATTCGTATCTGTTGTGTATCTGTCCTCAGCCATACTAGTCACTATAGCATATATCCGCGGCTATGACCATTTTGGATGAAAAAAATTGGTCTGACTGTAAGCACTATCGAACATTGGCGCTTGACTGCTCATAACATTTTTTCTGAACAAAAAATCTGAGTTCATTTTGTCCAGAAATCGTGTCATTTGAATACCCTAGGTTTTCTCTGACCAAGTAATATCCAATGAGTGACACAAATTACACCTAGATTCAGCACAACCATTAATGGATCCCACAAAATGCTGTCTCGTGTGTATCACACTTAAACCACAGCCATCCGTGAACAAAACCAATTAATAAATTTTTATACGGCCATGTAACCATTCATTCAGAGACACGCTGTCTTACAAATTTAACGAAGAAATACTTGAACGGCCTCGGTACTATACACGTGTGTTCAATGTGAACATCGTCCCCGCTTCGCAACTAATCACTGTAAAATATTACTGTTTTAGTTACACTTTAATGTATGGAAAGTATCTTTTTGTTTGTAAATAATGTCTTCGTAAACGTTTCTTTGAGTAATATATAGTATACTAGCTGTTGCCCGCGGCTCCGCCCGCGTGTATGTCGGTTATCGCTGTAAAAAGTAGCCTATGTCTTATTCCAGACCATAATTTTATCCAGATCCGTTTAGTACTTTTTACGTGAAAGAGTAACAAACATCCATCCATCCATCCAAACTTACAAACTTTCGCGTTTATAATATTAGTAGGACTAACAAATATTAGGAATGCTACAGTTTAGATGGATGTATGTTTGTTACTCAATCACGCCAAAACGGCTAAGCGAATTTAAATGAAATTGAGCTCAGAGATAGGATCATGCCAGGTGACCATGTGAGCCATTGAAGTAATTCATCATCTCAACCCAAAAACGTCCCACTGCTGGGCACGGGTCTCCTCCATAAATTTGGAGGGATATTAGCTTACTATACCACGCTGGCCAGACGAGTTGGTATAGGATTTTGTTTCGAGTTTTCCCTCTCTTGCAGTGGATATTGTCTACCGGACCAACTCCCTTAGTCGACTCTTACGACACCCACGGGATGGAATGGGGTGGTGACATTTGAAGTAACTATTTCAATCTTAATATGTAGAATATATTCACGTCTTTGGCAATTTTAACGACTTAGTACATACTGTTATCAGTATCATCACATTATACGTCTATTAAATAATAATAATAGGGTAATTACCCACGGTACTTTAAACAATACGTCTTTACAATGTCATTACAATTAACTATTGTCCCAAATTATGTTTTCACTAGCAGCTCGTCCCGGCTTCGCACGGATGGACATTTTTATTAAGTTTTCGTAGGAATCCGGTTTTTTTTAGAGATTTGTATTTTTGTATGTAACCAATAAACTCAAAAACTACTCGACCGATTTTAAAAATTGTTTCACCATAAAAAAGCTACATTATCAGCGGCTAACATAGGCTACATTTTATTGAAAATAAATTACGGGATCCATATGAAAACTAAATATATCGATGGTCTAGAAGACCATTACAACATTTTGATAATTAATTATTTTAATGCCAAATGTATTAAATAAGCATGTTCATACATTTGGCATCTGGCCAGCGTGGTATAGTAGGCTAATATCCCATGAATGGAGTAATATCCAAATGAATGGAGGAGACTCGTGCCCAGCAGTGGGACGTTTATGGGTTGAGGTGTGTGTGTGTGTGTGTGTATATATTTGGCATTAAAATATTAAATTATCAAATTTTTGTAACTAGCACATTTGTCTTCTAGACCATCGATATGTCCACCTGTGCGAAGCCGGCCGTATGCCTCTAGTATTATGTAATGTTTTATGCACAAATGTAACCAGTTAAGTTATTCCATAGTATACGGGTATTTTACTAGCCGTTCTGTTGAATTGTCTTGTTTACATTATAAATACTGTATATATTTCTGTATACACAATTGTTGTATCTACGAGAACAAAGAATTTATTATGTGTACATACGTGTAGTGATTATTTTAATCCAATATACGTGTACGTGTAATTCTGCGTGTCGATGGCAATCTAAATTGTGTCCCATTGGCCCAGAACCTAGCTACGAATTTGGGTCAGCGCAGACAGAGAGGAATAATCCCCGCGCGGTCTCGGGCATTTTCTTTACGGATCGCGTATGATTCCCGCATATCTTCGAGGACGCGCTAGCATTTTTTGTCAGATTCAAGCATTTATGCACTTTGTTGTAATAATTTTAAAGTTTATTTTCAAGTGCGTTAATAAAATCTTCTCCGCTGCGCTCCGTTCCGTCTGCGCTTAGCCTTTTGCATTTTCAGTAGCGTCCATAAGCTCCTCTAAGGTGGGGTATTGTATTAATACGTGAAGAAAAAACGTTGTAGGTACACCAGGTTTTTTAAGAACACTGTTTGAAATTTGGTATAGTTAAAGTTCATAAGTAAAAGGACTGCAGAAAGCAATTACCTACGGTCGAATTTCGAGCACCGAGCGATCTTTAGTATGTTTAAATATATTTCGTGTGCCTCGGAAACACTAAAGTTTAAAGTTATGGGCATGTCTGATCCACCATCCTGCATTGGGACAGTGTGGCTTTTCCCTTTTCTGTTCTGTTGATATAGGAGATGAGACCCGTGCCCACACAGTCGTGCCAGTGAGAAGTGGGACATATCACAATGGATTGCTTATCATAGAGACAAATTATGTCGAAAAAGTTACCAGCATTTTAATACTGATAAATTACACAATAGACAACATGTTTAATCTGTATAATGCGAAAAAATATCTTAATACCGACTGTGCTCCGTATCGAACCTGAGGCCACAAACGCAATACCACTGCACTACAGTTAGCAATCATGCAAACTGTAAAAGAAACTGCGTGGTTATGCGAAGTAAATAATTTTCGAGCCAAATGAAGCTATTTGCGTGTTTGCCGGTACTTAATAACTGGAACGATTAGGTACTCCCTCTATAGATATCAGACACGACTAAATTTAATAATTTAGAACACTTGTCAAGTAAGTTTATCAGGAAATGAAGTCTAGATTTTTAAAATTAGATGGCACCTAATGTTCGAAATTAGACCCTAATTTTCGAAATTAGACCCTAATTTTCGAAATTAGACCCTAATTTTAGCTTTCTGAACACCTCCATATATGCTTTAACTATTCCAAATTTCACACTCATCTGCGCAATATGCTTAGAAAGGGAGCAGAAGTTTTAACTTCACGTTAGATTTCTGCCTCTGTAGGGAACATGCCCGAGTGGTAAGAGGAAGTTAATAAGGTCTTCGAGTCTTAAAAGCACAAATATGGGATTATACTAGTGAGCAAGCTACTAAGGGAAGACCTCTATCTTACAGAAAACCACAATAGAATACTTACACACAGAATTCCCTTTAGCCTTCCTGACACAATCGGATAGATTCATAACTATAAACCCAGCGAGTGATAAAAGTGATATGATCAGTTACCTATTTATCATTTTTATCACACACTGGGATATCCGAAAGTAACTTGTTTGTAACCTTTTTAAGACTAAACGGCTGAACGGATCTTAATAAAATTTTGCAAGGAGATAGGTAGATCCTAGACTGGATAAAGGGTACTTTTTACCACGATAACTGACATCGACGCGGGCGGAGCCGCGGCTAATAGCTAGTAACATATAAATCAACAGGATTTATGGCAAATTTCATGGACATACGTAATTAGGATAAAGAAAACGTTATTTTAAAAACCTTATCCCCTAAAAGAGAACACAGAAACACAACTACACCGCTGTGTGTAGTTGTTTGGCCGTAGTCTTCTATAAAGGTTTGCTCGCTTGTATACCTACCTATGCTTATAAAATTAACAGCATCTCAACCCATAAACCTCCCACAGCTGGGCACTATACCTCGCTGGCCAGACGGGTTGGTTACGACACCCTCGGTATGGAACGGAGTGACATTTGTATTCTTAATCCGACCACACGGACAACTTGAAATGTGTTATAAAAAGAACACATTTTAAAAATTAACGCATATACTATTTAATTTTCCATCTCTATTTCAGTATGGGTGCGAAAAGGTGCGTCCTATTACAAATCCTAGTTTATTTCGAGACCTTGCCCTAATAGCTGTAATAATATTTATGTTGTCTAGACATGAAGCTATTAGGCTGGTTTCATATCCCTAACGTCACACAATGTCTGATATGTTTATGGATATCGCAGCCGTGAAAAGGGTCTAGTGAAAGCGAAAATAGGTTATTTTAACCTAGTAGGTTATTACCTACTAGGTTATAATAACCTATTTTCTATTTTTTATACCCTATTGGGTATAATGTGTTATCAAACACGTCACGACTGGCTTGAATATTTCTGCCGACAAACGCCTTCTTAAAGTTTTCCTGTACTCAATGGTTTCTTAGCTTCTTTGGATGTTTTAAGTTCTCATCTGGGTAATGATTTTTCTCTGATGCCCTGCTATACTACCAAGGAGGCAAACAAGCATACGGCCTGCCTGATGGTAAGCAGTAACCGTAGCCTATGGACGCTTGCAACACCAGGGCTATCACTCGTGCTTTGCCAAAACTTTTTTTTTTAAGACAACTCCCGCACTAGAGAACAAGCTCTGTGTCGCGGGGGACTTTACAAACATACAGTTAACGGACACAAATTACACCCACTTTAAAAACCTTAGAACTCCTTGAAGACCCCATGCTATAGTCTCTCGAGAAAACCTCGTACGAAAAAGACCCGTAGGTATAGGGAAAAAGAGCAGTTATTATTTTTTCCCCCTCGATTGAAGGACATTATTATTATCTGGGATACTAAATAAATATATGAGTTTCAGTTGTAAAATAATAAAAACTATTTTAAATCGCCTAATTAATATTTTATGTTCTTGTTGTGCACCAATCGTTTTTTCAACCTAGTAACACAAATAGTATCTAACATAAATACATCACAACTACCTGCATGTAGTTAGGTGCCTTGTTTTGTTTAGTTAATGAACAAAGCAGTCTCAAGAACATGAGCTATAGACACCTTTTGGTCCTTTAACAATAGTTACAGATAACAAAAGGACACGCTTGTTTCATACGAGCGCGTGCCCGGGAATATGTTATCCCCAAGGCGAATATTAAGGGTTAGCTTACACTAAGTCGCGCGGCTACACAAGACGCGCAGAGCCAACGGCCTACTTGACGGTAAATGGTATCCATCGGGTAAATGGTATCCATCGCTTATGGACTTTCAGTAATGCCAAAAACACAGCCAAGCCGCTACCTTCAAATATGAAGGTTTTGCTCCCTTTAACTCAAGTTTATAGCGATAGCGATGCATTATTGAACTTTATTTACTGACCCTGAAGGCTCATACACAAACCTTAACAATACTACGGTGCAATATAGCATCGCAATTCCAATTGGTATTGTCAAGATGCGTTATCGTAACGCAGTTTTGCATACGGTCCAATGATTGTCCAATTTGTCCATAATTATGTACTAATAACTAAACACTTGGGACAAACTTTTAACGTGCTCTCCGATGAACTGGAGCGCTGAAATTGGTATTTCATGCAAAGGGCAATCACGCTCTCGGTAGCACACCAACTAAACGCTTTCCGACTCATGAGTGCACTTGGCTATAGCCAATATAGTAATAGCGATGCAATATAGAACTTTGAGTCGCTTATAAGCGACTCAAAGTTCTATATTGCATCGCTATTCAAAAAAAAAGAGCGCCTCGTCGCGTCGTGTCTCTGTGTGAGGTGAACCTAACACTCATGTAGGTACTGTTTTAAAAAGCCAGACAGAGGGCGTAGTTATATGTAACTATAAAAATTATCGCGTGAAGTGCTAATCGTGTGTTGCACGCTTCGGTTTTGGCATTCTTAGCTTCGTTAGTGTTGTTAGTACAGTCATATATGATTGTCTTCTTATGATTATGTGGCTGAAAATTGATTGTATTATCAGGTCAGTCGATAGTCTCTAGACATCTACTGCGGGATTTTCAGAGCATTCGATCCTAAACTAATCTTGTCCATCGGCTGCCTGAAACCATCTCCACGTCGCTCGGTTTTCGGTCTTCGCAAACACAGGTACACTCTTTATTCTCGCAATCTCATAGTCAGATGAGACAGCAATCCGACAGGACTGGAGAGAGATTAGGTGCAGCACTATCGGTTTCACGTCCTTTCGACGCATGGGGGTGTAAACACTCGAATCGAACCCGGTGCCTTGTGATCAGCATTCGCACTCGCCAGATTCAACGAAGCTATTTAATTTTTATACAAAGGTCCATGATAATGGACTAGAGAGGTTTTATACAACCAAACAGGGCAAAAATATGAACTACATCTTTGTTGTGTTGTAGGTAGGTAAATTTCTGTGAATTTAAAAATATTAAGTAGGTTCCCAGGCAAATGGAATTAGGTACAAATCGACTCTCGCCGCTTCGCCCCCCTAAACCACTTCAACATTTTGTCTTACCACGCCCGTCCTCGACTTCCAGCGCTTACAAGGGGCGTTGTCGCGCACGATGAGTAAGGCTGGACTAGATAGAAGCTATTAATCAACATTTGTAAACTGTTCTCAATTAGATTGGCACATACATATAAATGTGTAGTTGTAGGCCATTCTCCTAAATCTAATATTGACTGATTATTCATAGTTGAATGACTCTTATCCGATACAATCTAGTATAAAACATATTTTTACATCAAACCTTTCATGTGTACCCGTCATTAAGTACAAAGTCGTCGTCTCGAATGGCAGTACGCATAGTTTGACGCGTGCATGACCTTTTCGGCCGATAACCTAACCGTGTAAACGCCTATTCTATCGAGAATCGTGTTGAAATGCATATTAAATAGTGACATGCTTTTCATGTTGTTGGTTTTTATTGCTATGTTTTTTTATATACAATCAAGCATACAGACTGCCTAATGGTAAACAGTTACCGTAGCCCTTTAAAAATGCGTGTTTATTATGTGTCTTTATTTATTGGGATTAGTCCCAAGATACGAGTATTATTATTCATATTTAAGATTAATATAGCTCTTCATAAAATCATTATTTAAATGTTATATTGTGCGATTAAAAAGAGTGACCCGAGTTTCTTGCCAACTCTTCTCGAGGCCCTACCATAGTCAGCGAATTGACCGTAGGAAAAAAGTATGCTGGCATTTGTTTTTATGACGTTCATAAGTATCATGTATTCGAGTTTGAGTTTGACTTTGATTCATTTGTATTAGTTTCTACGGCATTTTTTTTACATACTAAAAAGTTTTGTTGTTTGACAAAAACCACTTTTAAATTCTGATCAGGTTGTTATATCTACTTATTACCTGTAACCCGGACCTCGCATTATATTTTGATATATTATATCTGGACTCGTTCTGCCACGAAGCAGCTGTTAAGTTCGGTTTGTACAGCCTCCAGGTGCTATTCATTATTTCTTTATAAAATTGCCTTTTGTGAGAATTCAGGTAGCATAGCGCCTATTTTCTGCCAATCAGCTACTGCATAAGTAGGTATAATCTCTCTTTTTTTTAATAATCTCATTGATCTCGTGATCGTGACTGCTGCGAACACGAGGTCCCAGGTTTGATTCCTAAGTTGAGCTAAAAATAAAAATTGTTTTTTTGCTGGTTCTACGCCAGATTTCTTCCTGGCCATGTCTTATGTACGTCCCATCAACTCCCATGGGACCATGAGAGTAAAAGAATAAAGACTTGTATAGGTATACATACTATAATATTTCCCCGATTGAAAGCTAGACTCCATGGAGATTTTGTTGCCCTATCGAGGTTAAGTACTCGACCAGTTGTAGGTATCTAAAATACTTTACAAAAAGTTTGGTAATTGTGATACTTATGCTTTTTTTTTCTATTTTCAGGACCGCGTGCTGAACATCACAAGTCAGATAATGGACCAGTTGCTGGGTGATGAACGGGTGGCGCGTGGCTTTCGTGTCAAATTTCCTGAAGACGTGTTACAAGACAATCTTGCTGGACAGCTTTGGTTTGGTGCTGAGGTCAGTACTTCTTTCTTGTAGATCAAACGCTAAAAGCTGCACTCTGTACGTTGCTTAATAGAACCTTAGTTGTACATTTTACCTTCTAACTACTGTCAAATATTTGCCACTTGTAATTCTTCAACAAAAAACACCCAAGCACGCGAAAAAACTACCTTGCCTTAATAGCAAATTATTACGAATGAATCATACCTAAGTACAATGTACTTTTGTGCTATTACCTACTTAGTTTACCTATTATCTTCGTGCTACTTTTCACACGTTAAGGCTATTGAACGATCGAAACGTTTATTTAATCATCATGACTAATAATCATCAGAAAGTCTGTGTAGGCCAGCTAGCAGATTAGCACATTGGCTGCGTATACGCACGTTATTGCCCTCGTGATGGAAGTGTACGGGATTGTACGCGTGAATGCTCTTATGTGTAATCGCGCGCGATTGTTATTATTTGAATTTTAACTGGCGACCGCCATCGGTGTAATTGCAGGAGTTTCGGTTTACGAGCACAATAATCCATTGTAACTGGATCGTTGGTCTAGTGATTGTAGGACCTGCTGATTACGAAGGTCCCAGGTTTGAATCTCACGTCTGGATTTTTCTGTAAACAAATTTGGAAATTGGTGGTGTTTACACTTTCGTACAAAGTCGTGGGTCTTGCGTCTGATCTTTCTGGTCATGATTGCTGTCCCTACTATCGGATTGAGAGAAAAGGAATACACCTGTGTTTGTTTTTGTTTGTGTTTGTGTGAGCACACTGTTACTGCTAGAACAACGATTCCTTCACTCAGCAGCAAAAGCACAATCTATCTGCGGTCTTCTGTAACTTGTAGTTTCATGTATTCATTTACACGGTGCACGTCGCTTGTTCAAAACGGATTTGGAGCCATTTGTCTCTTCTTTGAGGTCTTCAAGCGAACGTGCAATTAACGCACGCTGGATAAGATTGAGTTGATAATTTGTGAAAAAGTTCTACACTCCAGGTTATTATTATCTATGAACCCTCATCTGAATATGTGCGCTCGCTTTTCTGTGCCAAAACTTATATTCACGCTGGAAGAACGTGCTTTTAAAAATGGCTATTTGACTTGACGACGACAAGTCGCAACTCAGAACGGTCTGTGATTCACTATGACACGAAGATATACTGGGATTAAGCTCGCAGGTGTTATCTGACTGAGTTGACCAGAATTTGTGTATATAAAATGTTTCTGGATTTCCAGTCACACGAAATATATACGTTTAACATTAATACATATTACTAATATTAGAAAAATATTTTATTGTTTTTTTACACAGTGCATGTTGCCAAGGTTAAGCACGATGGTAGTATTAATTTGATGCCATAACATTCTTAGCCATCGACTGGAACATTCAACCTTAAGGGCATCCGATTGCTTATACATATTAATTATGATTAACTGAACAGATTAAAGCTAATATCAGACGATCGCGTGGTACGTTCACCGAACCTAATAAACACCGTTCATTGTATTTGAATTTATGGACCAATTTATCTGACCCTCGTCAGGCAGCGAGATTGAATGTAATGAAATGTGTTTGTAAGGGTCTACATTAACGTCGTGGATGGTTACCTTCATACGAAGACCGATGAAGGCCCGCTGTTGGTATGGATAAATCATAAGGCTTAGTCTTTCCAATAACGCAATTTGTTTTGTATTATTATCCAACTAAGAATAATGCAAAGTTATAAAAGCTTGTCGCGGACAGTTCATGGGCCAATTTCTCAAAATACACCAAGACTCCTTCGTGCGCCAAGAAGCGAATCCGTGTGTCCGTTGAAATCAAGCGAAGGACTTGATTTCTCTTCGGTTTTCTCAGATTGCTGTTAAAGAAGATAATTAAATATAGTATGCCGCGGGTATAAAGCTTTTGTTCTTAAGGTGCATTTAACTATGCAAGAGAGGTTGAAAGGAATCGTTCTGTAAGCAAACTTTACGTACCATACATCTTGTCAAGATACTATTTATTTGATAAAACCTATTTAAATTATCTCTCTTTTATATTTCAGTGCCTAGCCGCCGGTTCATCAATAATGAATCGCGAGGAAGAATCAGCAGCGATGAGACCGCTTGCGAAGGCGCTCACGCGAAGTTTGGAAACCGTCAGGTCTTTACTCCGCGAACAGTGTTTAAGACCGAGGGGTATGGCGTTGTCGCAGCATGACGATATGTTGCACGAGAGCTTGAGGATATTCGACAGGTTAGTTGGAAATTTTATTAATAATACAAAAACATGATTTAGGGTTATCAGATAGTCGGTTTGTGTTCTTTAGATGGCTAACCTATTAGTTTATTCTTGAGTAACCCTGGTTAAGCCGTAGATCGTAGATTCTATGATTCTCAACATTGTGTGATGAGCATGATTATTTCGGTCTGTCTGGTTTATTTTTTCTATGCCATAGCATATACATAGGCTCCGCCTAGTCAGGGACCAGATGGCCATGTGTGAAATGTCCTACATTATATATTTTTATTTATTCATTCATTACTTGACAGAGCCTGTACTATAGTATAAGGAAGAATCTCTCTATATAGTGAGGAAACTGTCTTAACATGTCATGTACCGCTCATGACCAGGGCGCTCGCTACGTTGCCAGCCCGAACTTATATACTAACTAGGGGTCGCCCGCGATTTTGAATATTTTCCCCGATTTTGCAACATATCTCACTACTGCTCCGCTCCTATTGATCAAAGCGTAATGTTATAGAGCCTATAGCCTTCCTGGATAAATGCACTATTCAACCATTTTTTTTTTCTAATCGAACCAGTACTTTCTGAGATTAGCGCGTTCAAACAAACAAACAAACTCTTCAGTTTTATAATATTAGTAAACATTGAATATACTAATTGAATAGGTCCTAAACGGTAGGTATTTATTTCGACAGACTGCGGCAGTGTCCTCATTATATAGAAAAATTCTTCCTTACACTATGCCTGTACTATGTCATCCAGATACTAGCAAATACATTATAGATACTCGTATACCTCTACTTACGTACTCTATCTACTACGTAAATATATCAAGAAGTACCTATTTAAACTTTGAGTAACAAAACAGTAAATGTTTGACATTTACTTTAATATAATATACCAACATAAATAACAACCAAAAGTCAAACGAGCACCATCTTATCACACCGGGCGATAGTCCAACAATTTGTATTCGTTGTTTATACATTGTAATCTATGTACTTATCTGGGCACGTGTCCCACTGTACTGATTACTAACTACCCGCATTTGTGCTTTGGGAAAACCATTACCTACAGAAAAATGCAGTGTATTGTGTTTTGGGAACATTTTCCTGTAGACAGCGCCCGTATTAATAAATAGAAGATTATTCTGAAGTATATATAATGAGCATTCTTGTTGAAAAAATAATTATAAAATACTCATGTCTGCGATAGTTTTAAAACTTCAAAAGTAGTAAGCTTAGTGTGTCTAAAAAAACGAATTGAGTAGAAATAGTAAAAAAGACGGAAATAGAAAACGACTTCAGTGTTTTTTATATACCTAATTATTTAATAAATATATTAAATTACTATATAAAATAAAAGTATTCTACTAATTACTTTACTATAATAATAATATCAATAATTATTGTGTAGATATAATATTCATCATTGAATATTGAAAAGATAGAACATTTTGATTAAATAGGTTATCATCTCAATTCATAAACGTCCCACTGCTGGCCACGGGTCTCCTCCATACATTTGGAGGGATATTAGCCTACTATACCTAGCTGCCCAGACAAGTTGGTATAGGGTCTTGTTTCGAGATTTCCCTCTCTTGCAGTGGTTATTTTCTGCCTGACTAGTAAGTCAGGCTGTGTAAAAGAATAAACAGAAGATCCACCATGAACATGGTGCGCTCCGAACCGAACCAAGTTCGATCGTCTGACTTTCTTTACTTATACTTTAAGAGTTGACTAAGGGATACCCTTAGTCGACTCTTACTGCTGCACAGCTGCAAAATGAGAAAAATCAAATTTCGATCACCTACATTCAATATAATGATAATAGCAACCCATATATGACCCACTGCTGGGCACGGATCTTTTCTTCCCTATCAAGAGAGAGAATGTTCAGGCTTTAATTATCACAGGCTGGCCTAATGCGGGTTGGTGAATTAGACATGTATTTAAAATTTCTTCTAAGATTAATTATAAACTTAGTATACTAATGAAAATTAAATTGTACCTTATAAAATATCCTTGTATTTGTTACCTAAATATACGGCAGAGACTAGATCCTACAACACAGGGGATCCTAGTGTAGGATCTAGGGCTTAACCCCATGTACTGCAGGATGTTTGATACAATAAAACATTTTAACTGGTTTATTAATGTACTAGCTGTTGCCCGCGGCTCCGCCCGCGTGGATGTCGGTTATTGCTGTAAAAAGTAGCCTATGTGTTATTCCAGACCATAATCTATCTCTGTGCCAAATTTTATCCAGATCCGTTCAGTAGTTTTTATGTGAAAGAGTAACAAACATTCATCCATCCATTCATCCATCCTTCCATCTACCCATCCATCCATCCTTCCATCCACCCATCCATCCATCCATCCTTCCATCCACCCATCCATCCATCCATCCATCCATCCATCCATCCATCCATCCATCCATCCATCCATCCATCCATCCATCCATCCATCTATCCATTCTTACAAACTTTCACGTTTATAATATTAGTAAGGATTGATGTTGTTATTTCAGATTATTTGCTGAGTTCGAGCTGTGTTACGTAAGCGCTATGGTGAACGTTAAAACGCCGCACGAGTTCGAAGCGCAACAACTTATCTGTGTTCTATTCTCTGAGAGTCTTCGGAGGGCGCTCAAACGAAATCTGCTAACGCAGGAACAGGTCAGTTGTGAAACAATCAATCTTTTATTCATGATAACCCTCCACCCGCGGCTTCGCCAGCGACTTCTATCCCTCGGGAACAGAGATTTTTCCTGAATAAAAAGTAACCTATGTGTTATGCCAAGACCATAATCTATCTCTATGCCATATTTAATCTTGATCTGTTCAGTTGTTTTTTGCGTGAAAGGGTAACAAACATACATCCATATTTTTACAAACTTTCGCGTTTATAATATTAGTAAGATATACATACACGCAAATTAACCATTGTGTGGGCGTTGTCTTATAAAAAAAAACTTTATTATTGACATTATTTTTAATTAAATAATTAAATTTTAATTAATTAAATTGTAGCGATAAGGCCGCCCATTGTATCTAACCTTTTAAAATGTTATGTAAGGATTTATGTATTTTGATGTACAATAAAGAGTTATTTATCTATCTATTATACACATTTTTAATTATGTTTGCCGTCGAAACGCTAGGAAGGAAAATACCATATTAATAACTAACAGACATTGAAAATCTTTTGCCGTATTTGTTCACCAACAGTAAAGTAGAAGAAAATCTTAAATAAAATTTAGAGTAAAGTACAAGGGATATGTATTTTACTCTAACCACAAGGACAAAAATAAAGGATCAACAAATTAATCAATACTATGTTTGGTATTACAGGTAGACTCGTACGATCCAGCGTTGATGTTCGCTGTACCTCGGCTGGCTATCGTCAGTGGGCTGCTAATATACTCCAGCGGACCGCTCAGCATTGATAAACCACCAGGTGATTATGAAGTCTCTTAAAAAATAGAAAGACTCGTAGTACTTCCCATAGAGCCCATTGTACCTACTATATGTTATATAATGTTTAATTAATTCTTATTGTAATTAGTTTTAGTACTTATGTGGTGTACAATAAAGAATATTCTATCTATTCTATCTATCATCTATCTACTTCAATTTATTATAATAATAAATCATTAATTTCAGGATTTTTTACTGAAATTAATGATTTGAAATTAATGATTTAAAAGTGATAACTAATCACTTTTAACGGCGTCTTGTTACGTTGATATGTGTTGTGCAATCGTCTACGAAAACGACGATCCATAACACCCTTTATCCAAAACTCTCCTTTGAGAGACCTTGAAATGTTGAGTGTTGGCGCCCGCACCACAAACGAATTGAAGTAGCTGCTGTGATGCGGTTCTAACTTCTCGACTTTCAAAGTTCAGTTGCTCTTTATCTTGATGTACTCCACAATCTCCTCGGCCTTTGTGGAGTAATGCAAACGGGTCACGGGGAAAAATTTGAAGTCAGAAGTAGGAGCTAGGATAGGACAATTAGTAGTCCGCTGGGCCGGAGCCCGAGAGGCGCAGATTCGAATCCTGCTCCGGGCTTCTTTTACACATTAAATATTTAAAAATACTAGGGCACTAGTTAGCCGCCGTGACCGGAATCGGTTTGGAGGACAATTATCTACTATTATACATCTGTGATAATAATTGGCTAATGTTGTATTTCAGAGGAGATGTCGGACATGTTCCGTCCGTTCCGCACTTTGCTACACAAGATCCGCTCTCTGCTGTGGACCCTGGACCGGCGCGAGCTGATGGCGCTGGAGCGTCTGCTCTGCACCAACGAGGACATCTCCAACCTTGCTGCCTTAGACCTGCCTGTTGGTATGTATTAACATTCAATTCAATCAATCTGCCTATTGCAGTCCACTGATGGACATAGGCCTCTCCCAACACGCGCACTAGCACACGGTCCTCCGCCTTCCGCATCCAGTGCGTCCCAGCGACCTTTTTAAGGTCGTCGGTCCACCTAGCTAGAGGCCGCCCTACCTTACGCTTACCGAGTCGAGGTCTCCACTCTAGAACACGTCTGTTCCGGCGGCGCCTGCGAGGATGAAATTCTAAAGTCTATTCCAGAGTCTCTAAGGCAAAAATGCTCAGAAGCAGCATGACGTCATAATGTCTGGCTCGCCTATTTGATGATACCCTGTTTATCCATTCGAAAATATGTATTTACAAATGAGGCTGTCGTTTAAAAATCTCGTACAGACCTACAGAATAGAATTTAGTCTTGTCGTAACGAATTTGACTTTTGCGGGGTAGATAATGGTGAAATGATAATGCAGAGCATGAAGTTACACCATTATCATCAGCTTATTGCAGTCCACTGCTGGACACAAGCCTCTGTAAGTTTACGACGCTTGGCGGCGACCGTCGCGCCTCGCTCAGTCTCTAAATCATTAAAGTTTGCCAAGAAAGTGTCAGGTGGTCATTGCTTATTCATATAATTTTAATGTTGCATACATTTTCTTTACAGAACCAGAATCATCAAATGATTGGTCATGTCCGTACCCGGACATAGGAGATTTCGTCTCGAGGTTCTACGCGGATCATGCTCACTGCCGAGATCTATACTCACAGCAAAGGTAAATTAATCCTACTAATATTATAAAACGCGAAAGTTTGTAAGAATGCATGGATGTATGTTTGTTACTCTTTCACGCAAAAACTACTGAACGGATTTGGATGAAATTTGGCACAGAGATAGATTTTTGTCTAGAATAGCATATAGCTTACATTTTTTTCGCGACAGCTTGTACAAATTGTTACAAAGAACTTATTTTCTAGGTGACACAATCATTGAGTCTGTGTGAGAGACTGGTATCCGTACTAGGTAAACCTGTATGACAGATTACCAGCCTCTCCCCAACTCTAGACAAATTTGGTGTTGTGATAGTAGTATAGGGCGGTACTGAGAGAATGATAGTAATGATTGATATATATATATATATATATATGTGTGTGTATGAGTGTGTGTGTGTGTGTGTATGTGTGTGTGTGTGTGTGTGTGTGTGTGTGTGTGTGTGTGTGTGTGTGTGTGTGTGTGTGTGTGTGTGTGTGTGTGTGTGTGTGTGTGTGTGTGTGTGTTAGCTGAGTTAGATTAGTTAAGTCAGCTGATCTGTTAGCTTATAATTGCACATTAATGGGGCACAACGAGTAGGTTTTCAGTATCGTCATAACTTAGGGACTTAAGCCATGACGATATCATCTTTTTGCAACGGTGCTTAGGTTGTGAGTATATAATTACTTTTTTATTTACTTTATTGTAAATGAATTTACCCAAAAATCCGAAGAATTTTCCGGAGAAAGCAGTAGAGGAGCGATTCGTCGTTGGAGGGCAAACTTTATGCTTGAGACCACAGATATAGATACACATAGATAACGCAAATGAACGTACTTCGCGTGTCCGAACCCCGACAAAGCGTCGAGGTTGGTCGCCGCAACTTACAGTCCGCGCGCGTCTGTTGTCGCTGCCGGTCGTCCGCAAAAACTAAAAAAATGCCTCGTTGCGTGATAATTAACTGCAATATCCCAAAAATTTCGAGCACCCAAAGGCAGGAACATATTTCTTATCACAGGTAAGTTATTTTAACATTATATTATGCGTAAATTCATTTTAAAACTATTTTTTATGTATTTAGAGCTGTGATTTCAAGGATATACCTAAGTAACTATAGATTAACGTTAAGTAAAACAATATTCACATTACGTTGAAGTGTTTGGTTTGAGCGTTGGAACTGACGTTGTGTGTTAAAAGACGATGAATATTACAACAAGCGATACTGTCGCGCATCGCTTCAACTTCGTGATACAGGCAATTTATCATTCGTCTGTCAAATCTAGCGACTAGTGTTGTTCGTTCTACAACATATATCAATAATCGATTTTAATCGATATCGGACAGACGAATGATATTAAAAAAAAGCCAGTTGAGTAGATAAAAACAAACTCATCTCCTAATTTTATACGACAGCTTAAAAGAGGTGAGTGGTTCTGGTTCATGTATTTAATGTGTTCATGTTTAATGTTTATCCTTTAAACTAATACCACAGAATACTTAATAGTACAGGTACAGAAGGTTCACTTCGCTAAATCATTTAAACAAATATCAACTTTGCTCGCACACAATAGAGCGCAATTCAGCTCCCCAGCACGAAACTTACCTATTCGTTTATTCACCTACAAATTGACTCTCTTTGTATTGCGTATTTCTGGACATTATGGTTGTCACTTAGAGATCAATTTTGATCTGAAGTACCTGTTAGGTTTAGGTAGGTACTTACTATACTTTTGTAAACGAGTGACTTTTTATATAAATCTGGACATGTGGGGACATATTCAATGTAGGTACTTAGTAGTAGCACAGAATACTTAATAGGTACTACAGGACGACATTATGATTATTAAATTATAAGAACGAGCAGTGTGTGTCCACATCGCAGGACTGGTAAAACCTCTAAAAAACAAATTATAATAATGATTACTAGCTGTTGCCCGCGGCTCCGCCCATGATTATGTTTTTGATTAAATTAAAAATACCTATTAGAGTTTGTCATTCCCTATAAAATAAATATAAAAAAGATTGTATCTTGTACTTTGCATGCTTATGATTATGATACAATCTTTTTTAGAATATTAATAGATTTATTTTTTGGAACTGAGATTATACAAACTAGGATTTTAAATAGGAGGGAGCATTATTCTTGTACTTTGCATGCTTATCCTAACTAATATTAGTTAGGATAAGCATGCAAAGTACAAGATACAATCTTTTTTAGAATATTAATAGATTTATTTCTTAAATTCAGTTAAAAAAATATTTATTTAATAATTCCGTTTATCCGTCTGTTTATCTATATCATTCGTCTGCCAGAAAATCGAGTCATTAATATTAATCGATTTGTAATTTACAGTTTCTTATCATGCATGTCTATTGCTAATGCCTTGTTTTAATAAACTTACTTGACATTATGCGAACGTAACCAAAAGCGTCGACAGAATAAAATCGCTCAAAAGCGCGACTACTCACATTAAAATTATGAGTAAGAGTGAGATAATCACCGCGGTGCGGGCGGCTCCAGTTGAATCGATTGAATCGTAGCGGCCGGAGGAGCATTGGCGGCATCAGTGTCTTTGAATCGGTTTGGATTTCTCGTCACTAAATTTCGGCTGTGACGTCACAGTAGGTGTTAAAAAGTCGGCACGCTTGATTTCAATACAAACTGTGATACTTGCGTTATCTATGTATATCTATATCTGTGCTTGAGACGTTTATTGCTGATAGAGGGGTCATATTTGAGTAGTGAGTGCTGTTTTAGAGTGATTGATAAGATATAAAGTTGGCGCACCGTCAGTACATCAGAGCGCTTATAGAGCTCCCTAGTAGGATACCGAAAAGGCAAGAAGAGACTTACCTTCAGGACAGCCCTTTGGGCTCTTTCTATTTTTATTAAGGTCGTTTTACAGGCGCCTCCCCACACAGAGATACAGTATGATAGTATCGATTGGCATAAGGACATATAGACCATTTTGATGACGTTTTTATCAGAAATATTCCGTAGGTTCTTAAAGAGGAAGATCAGTTTACGTGTTCTAGCGGTGACAAGATCAATATGCTGTTTGAAGCTTAGTGTATTGTCTATCACAATACCGAGATACTTAATATGCGATACGGATTCTAGTATATTGCACGAACATGACTGTGAACTATAACAAGAATGGGCTATGATAGTGTAAGGTTCAAGTGTATTAGGTGGAATAGTTTTAATTGAGAAGGGTATGTATTTGGTCTTATCGGTATTAAGTGTTAGTCTATTGTTCCTCAACCAGTCTGAAACCATATCAAAACCTGATTGTGCATAGGCGTAAGCTTCCCCCCATGTGTCACCATAAAATATTAACGCTGTGTCATCGGCAAAGGTAATGATTTTGCCATTTGATAGTTGGAGATTACACAGATCGTTAATGTAGGTAAGGAATAGCGTCGGCCCAATCACGCTGCCCTGCGGTACGCCAAAAGATACCGGAAGATCGTCACTAGTACATTCTCCAACTCTTACTCTCTGGTATCTGTGTGACAGGTAGTCAGCAAATAATTTATGCTGTTTGTCGCGAATACCCAATCTTTCTAATTTGTTCAGCAGGAGTGGGACAGAGACTGTGTCAAAAGCTTTGGCTAGGTCTAAGAATATTGCAATAACCTTTTTCTTTTTATCTAATTTGTCAACTATGTGATCCGTCAGCTCATGAACCGCGGCACAAGTTGATATGCCTGCTCTGTAGCCGAATTGAGACTGAGATATAAGGCTATTAGACTCAAGGTAATTTGTTAGACGTTTGTTCAGAATCCTTTCCACTATTTTTGATATAGTGGGGAGGATAGAGATCGGTCTATAGTTATTGACACAGCCTCTGTCACCACTCTTATATATTGGGATAACTTCCGCTAGTTTGAATTCTTGTGGGAAGACTCCAGTGCTGAACATGAGGTTGAAAACGTGTGTTAGTGGAGGCACCAAGATGCATACGTAGCGTTTTAAGAAGGTTCCAGAGATACTATCTCTCCCAGATGTGTTAGCCTTCTTTAGATCCCGTATATAACCCAGAACCTCTGCCTCGGAAGTAGGTGATAGAACAAACGAATTCAGATGGTTATCCACAGATGGTATAGTAGACGCGTTTTGTGAGTTGATTCTGCTGGCTAGGTTTTCACCGACGGACACAAAAAAGTTGTTAATGTTATTAGCTGAGGTGACAGGATTTGCTGCAGTAAGAAACTCTGTAGCAGGATTAGTTTTTAAGTTATAGTTTGTAACCTTTCTTATTGTGTCCCATAATGCCTTAGTACTACTTTTCGCAGCATCGTTTATTAGGTTACGTTCATACTCACTCTTTACTTTTGTCAATATCTCGTTACAATAGTTTCTGTATCTGACGTAAGTTATTTTAATGATTTCATTATTTGGGTTTTTCTTCAGTTTAATATGTAATTTATCTCTGTTTTTTGTGCACTTTAATAGACCTCTGGTCATCCAAGGTTTTCTAATACGCTGGCGATTAGGAATTATGACAGTTCGAGTGTTGTTTTTAATTGTAAATGTTAGTTTTGACATGAGCAACGAAGCGGCCATATTAGCATCAGTTGAGTCAAATACAGGGTCCAAACATAGGTTACTCATGTCTAAGTCAAGTGTATTATAATCGATTTTATTTAGGGAAAATGATTTATTGTGATTGACGTGGTGTTGCAGTGAAAGAATAACACTATCATGGTCAGTTACCGATGTCTCAGCCACATAACAGAAAGCCTGGAGTGTACACTTCAGCATAATATGATCTAAACAGGTTTTGCTGTGGGTCGGGAGCTGGTGACCGGGTAGAATACCATGTGAGGCAAGAAGATTTAGGTATATTGATGAATTGGGGTCTTTATTGTTGGGCATTATATCCACGTTGATATCACCTATAATAACGATGTTATCGACTCTTAAACCAGTAAGTAACTGGTCAAGAGAGTCAATAAATGGTTGGATGTTTTTATAGCCAGGCGGTCGATATATGGAAATCAAAACAGTATGATTTCCATATATCGACCGCCTGGCTATAAAAACATCCAACCATTTATTGACTCTCTTGACCAGTCAGACAAATATACTTTGTGGTGTTGGTAACGCGGGTTATACTCCGTGTCGAAGTCCTTACGGAGTACCTGGGTTCAAACAGTACTCGGCCCTGTATCTATCGACGTCAGCAGTCTTGTCACGTCCTCCACAAATATACCTATACTTATAAGAAATATGCATATTCATTTGTCCCAAGCGTATTTGTGCATTGTCTGTATAGGGATTTTCGTAAACCTCCTCTATAATTTTTATACGACAAGTGATTCGTAAGTCTCTGCCTACCCCTTTGGAATACAGGCGTAAGTCTATATATAGTCTATCAAGAAAGATACAAGTAAGTAGGTATGTTTTGTTCGCAGTTCAAATGAACCAGTAATAACGGATGGTGACTACCTCCCCGACAACATCGAAGTGATGACTCCAATCATCGACGGCCTACGACGTCTGAGTGAATGCGCCGAGGAAACGGACGCGCTCGACTCGGAACACGAAACGATCAAAACGTCATCACGACACTTCTCCGACACGACAAGCACTGACACATTCCAAACCAACGACAGTAGAGACTACATCGAAAGATCTAGAAAAACAAGCAAAACTGAAGTAAACAATGACCTGTCTTCCTTAAGAAATCTATCGACAAACGGCCTTATGATGTTCGATCCACTAGTCATCAACGCCGTGTCTTCCACCGATGTCAACAGACTACTCCCCGACCATGATCTCGTGACGTCACTCAACGAACAAGTCACGGAAATTGCCGACCGGTTATCATCCATAGCCGCGAGTGACGTAGACATCATTGACCACAATCAAATACATTCATTTTCAACAAACGACGTACCTACACTAATAGCAACAGATGACTCAGAAGCATACGGCTATACTGGACCTAGAAACGAACAATTAAGCTGTATGCCTTCAACAAGCCACGGGTATTTAATACCCAACGCCATTAGTCACGAACCGGCTGTCTTATCATCTCTATCACATAATAATTCAGCAGTTTTCAATCAAGATGATGAAACGACTAATGAAATTAATGGTGCAATATTAAATGCTGATCTCCCACTAATAATCCCCGACAATATTGACGCGGACATAGTTAATACAAATATATCTATAGCCAACGCTAATTTAAGTTCACTGCTACTAACCAATGAAGAATATAATAATTATGTAGATAACGATACTGCTAACGGTGACAATTCAAGTTTCCATTCAGCTAAAATGACTTTAGAAAGTGAAGATGAAAGAGTTAAGTTTATGTTAGGTTATGAAAGTGACCACGAATCACCGGTAGACTCGGGCGTCAGTACTGAAAATACTAGTTTAGATAGATCGCCCGATACCGAGGGTAAAGACATTAAACAATTAAAGGACAATCATTTTATGCAACAAAACAGGGTATTAAAAAGTCCAGAATGTGAAACAGATGAAAGTAAACACACCAAAAATACGCTAGAAAGTTCCTTTTCCGATGTAAATAATGAAACTGTAAATATATCTTATGTTGAAGATGATAGTAGGAAGAACGAGGCGGGATCTTCATCAAGTATAATGGATAAAGTCATAAATAGGTTAAGTTCAGATGAAGAAGGGTTAAACGAGGCTTCGAATGAGAACGAAGCACAGCGGGTATTACAAGATTGGGGTGCAAATGTAAGGGAAGAAGAATACAGGACAGTGGATGAAGTTATTACTGAATTAAGAAGGCTTAGAGACTCCGATAAGATGATTAGTTCGCTAGTAGACGAAGACAATAATGTTAGTTCTAATGCCGATGTTGGGCCAAGTACTCAGAGCAGTAGCCGTCCTAAGAAAGTAAGGAAAACTGCGACAAAAAGTAAAAAGAAGAAAGGAAAGATTTGGTCGCCTGGTATTGTGATATTGGATAACCGGTCGATGCAGAATCAGAATAGTCCGCTCAGATTGAACTTGGATCACTTAGTTGATGAGAGGTACGTTTACACAACTGTTACTTAAAAATATATGTACTAAACACGGTTGGTAAGATGGTTACCTCGCCACCAATGCCCGGTTTATTGTGAGTTCGATCCCTACACGGGACAAAAATAGAATAGAATAGAATAGAAAACTCTTTATTGTACACCAATTACATTTTGATAACAAACATTATTTATACTTAGTTATGTACAATGGGCGGCCTTATCGCTAAAAAGCAATTTCTTACAGGCAACCTTTAGATGGACAGAAAAGAAAGTTAAATATAATAAAAAAAAAGTGGGAGGGTTTTGGTTTAGTTATAATATATGATCCACAAATGGTTTTACTTGAGTTTGGTTATCGTATATTTGCAAAGTTCCTCGCGACACAGACTTGGTAGTGTGGAAATTGTATTTTTTTAACGCTGAATCTTTTTTTTCAACGCGGTAATCTTTAGAACTACCAGAATTAAAAATCGTTTTGTACTTTATAGCCCATTTAATGTAGAATGGCTACATATAATCACTCCGTAAGCCAAGGTCAGCATGGCAAAAACAATAAATATAAAAGAATAGTTTATTGACACGCAAAATATTTGTTTGACAAAGAGTTGGCAACTCAGTATACTATGTCCTAGAATTTCTAACGTTTGTATACTTATTTTATATCTCTTATTACTTTCTTATTTAATAATATTTATTGTCTATCTCTTCAGAAGTCGTTAGGGAGTTTTTAATATTAGTGTTATACGTTCCAGCAGTAGCAGATGTAGTACCTCAGAATGTGCAGACGACGAACAGATAGCTTTAGCGTTACAAGCACAAGAACTAGCGGCGAGACATCAGGCTCGGGGCAAGTTCAAGTAAGCAATCATTTTAAATATACTCCTTATAATTTATACTAATTAAAGTTTTGGATGTATGGATGTTTGTTACTCAATTACGCTAAAACGGATCTGATAAAATGTATGGAATTTGACGTGAGTCTACGATTTAATGTCGTAAATTTACGTCAAATCCCATACATTTTCTTTTTTGACATTTCGATTCGACTATCCCTTATGCCACTTGTCTAAAGGCTCTGGATACAATTTGGCACAGAGATAAAAATATAGTGTGGAATAGCACATGGCTACTTTTTAAACACTTTCTGTGGGATTAGTTCGTATAGGCGAAGCCGCGAGCGAAAACTGGTATAATATAATTTATCACACTCTTATAGTCCTGATCATGTCAGCCAAAAGGCGTCCACTGCTGGACAGAGGGCTTACAAAGAATACTGCAGCATTCGGTTCTCCCAACCTTTAGCTGGACGTCGGACTCCGCTGCATCTTCCCGGTTATGGTCGCCACTCGAGAACCTTTCTGTCCCAGTGGCCTTCGGTTCTGGAGGCTATGTGTATTTGTATACGGCACATAGCCTCTCCATTTTACCATTCCTTAATAATAAAATGCCGCGGCACAGAGCTGAGATTAGGACCCTTTTTACATCGAACAGGATAATTTTTGTATTCTCATTATGAGTCTATTTTTTGTCTTCTATCTGTTGTCCTATGTATGTTCAAATAAATGATTTTATTTCTTTCTTTCGCTAATTTATTTCTTTTAAAAAACACAGATCAAGTGAAGACCTCATACACCGTTTGTTCGTGTGTATCGCTGGCGTCGCTGATCAGTTGCAGACTAACTTCGCAGCAGACCTGCGGAATATACTCAAGTCTGTGTTCTTGATGAACCAGACGGTCGATCCAGACCCGGAGCCGGAGCCTGAACCGGAGAGTGAGAAAACGCCCGCTATTGAATATGAACCGACAGAGGATCAAGTTATACAGAATGGTTAGTACATTTAACTTTATTTAGGTAGATAGATATATAGAATATTATTGTTTTGTTCACCAAGTAGCGGTGTGTATTTAGTAGCTGTATAATGAGCGGTCTTTGTGCCAAAAGGGATCTCCCCCAGACATGGAATTATGGATGGATATTTAGTAGGGTAGTTTACATAGATGCGTTTTGGTTGTGATACATACCCATGCACGCACACACGCATACATGCACGCACATACGTACGAATGCACGCTTGCCTTCATGGGCTTACAGTAATTGTTTAGCATCAAGCTCATTTGGTTGCTACATAAATAATTCAAAAAATACAACACTAAACTTGTTTTGTTTTAAACTGTGGTTACGCAGTTTGCCAACCATACTAATATAATATAGCCGAAAGTTACTGTCTGTTGCCTTTTCACGGCTAAACGGGTCTTAACGAGATTAGCGAGGAGATAGATTTTATTCTGGGTAAGGATAGAGTACTTTATATTGCGATAACCGACATCCACGCGGGCAACATCTAGTTCTTATATAATTTTATCACTTATTTTGTATTACAGGTAGCTCGTTCGACAGCGTATATTCAGCAGAGGAAGTATACGCGGACAGCACATCAGACTCGACGTCGGACGGGTCCGGTCGTGTGACGCGAAGGAACACGGTCAACGCAGCCGAGAGAACTCAACCTGCCAACAACACTGAAGAGAGAAGGAAGTCTGTCGATAACGCTGTTAATTTACAAGCATCTGTGTCTACCGGGGATTTGAGTTATAGGTATGTTCATTTTTGATTATTATTTTTTGGGCTACAGCCATATAACTATATAATGGATTTCATAGGTAGAATATTATTCTTCTTATAATTATGACGATGGTTTAATGTTTCTAACATTATTTTCCGGGCGTTTGTAGGTTATACTTCGATCACTTATTAAATTTCACTACTACGTACTATAAGTTGGTATTACACTACAATTATTACTAGACGGAGCGTGGGACAGCTTCAAGGCGTCCGAACTCGACGCTCGCTGCTAGTGAAGTCCACTTCGGTGTGATGTTCGCTGCTCTGTTAACTCTGTAAAGTGCCGCCAGATGGCACTTGCGCTTCTGTTTAGTCAATTGAGTGTTTAAATCCGACATATACATTATAGTGTAGTTGTGTTCCTGTGTGTGATTACAAGTTTCCAGTATTTATTTAGGGATTCATTGTCAGAAATAATAAAGTCGGATAATCTAATTTTTTTTCGTGTAGTTGAAAATGTGTACTGTTTGTTCTATCTTTAATGTAACGTGTTTAAATTTGATGTACAGAGAGTCGCTAGTGGGTACGGGTGTGGGCGTGGGCGTGGGCGGATGCCCGGAGCGTCTGCCCGAGTGGGTGCCGGACATCGCGGCGCCGGCCTGCATGCGCTGCGCCGCTCACTTCACCGCCTTCCGCCGCCGACATCACTGTCGCAACTGTGGTACGTTATCTTCTGTTCTATTCTGTGTATATACATTAGCTACATACGAACACAAGTCAGATATATTAGATATTAAAATTCTCTAACAATCCCTTTCTACTTCATCAATATATCATTTTCCCCCTGTCTCTAATTCTATCTTAAATATTATTTTTAAACAATATCCTTAAAAGTTACAATGCAGAAGGAACTAAAGAGGAGCTCTTTATCTTTTATCCCCTTTCGAATCTTATAAAAAAATATGAATCTATCTAGTTCTTCTCACCTTTGATCAAATGCGAGTGGTCTTTATTGCATCTCACCTCTGTCTCGAGTCTTTAACGAAGATATCAAACTCATCGTCCTAGCATTATCTTCCATATTCTAGAAAATTCTTTCTATTACAGGTAAAGTGTTCTGTGCATCATGCAGTTCAAACTCAATACCTCTACCTCGCTACGGCCAACTGAAACCCGTACGAGTATGTGACGAGTGCTTCCAATCAATTGCAACTATTTGCAGACGACCGCAAACTTCCCAACAACACCGGTGAAAATACATACATTGTGTTAAAACTCATTTACAATATGCAAGTTTTGTAAATCATATTTCATGTCGTCTTTATCTTACTCGCCTAAAAGAAAAGAGACGGCATGAGATATTTACAAAATTTGCATCGTGTAAATGGGTGTCGCGTGTTCATATCTGGCGTAAGGAGTCGTCGGAAATATCGTTAAAATGTGATAATCAAGTTCTCATATTAAAATTAGGTGTATGATTTTTAGATATATGACTTAAGAGAGCTATTTTCATATAATAGAAAAATTACAGTATATGTTTTTCTGTCTTTTATTGGGGATTGTATTTCAAAATAAGTAACGAACATTAATAAGAACATTAAACTATAATGTTTTTAAACTAAGTTATTGTTGTAATATAGGCATACTATGGCCAATATATGCCTATGTTGGGCCATGTAAAGGAACATTAGGAAAAATACAAGCCTTTGTTCAACAGCAATGGCAACATTGCATTGTTAAAAGTATAGAAAATTAAGTGACTTAAATTAGGCCGGCCGATGTTACGCTAGATATGAATACTATACTTACACATACTTGCCGATATACGTCTAGTGTTGACTGTGAAATGAGTAATAATGAATATGTTTATTATCAGTTATTTAGTGTATACCTCTGCTTAGTCTTAAACTTACCTTATACGAAAAATTTTATTAAAGCAATATCAAAATTGATCAATATATTGAATGTGTAAGGAGTATATTGAAACAATAATATATGCGTCAATAATATTGACCATGTAAGGTAAGCTTTAGTGACAATTAAATGTACAGTCAGCAACAAATAATAATGCCTAAATTAATATTGGGGTTTGTCAATATAAATTGCACAGTTTACCTAAATGGGACAATATAATTAAGGGACCTAACATAGCTATTAAAACGTGGATGTCATATATTTCTGCCTACCCCTTCGGGTAAAAAGGCGTGATGTTATGTCTATATTTGATTAACCTAATTAGTTTGTTTGTTAATAAGTACGTATATGCCACGCCATTTGGTCGACTGAAATTGTTGCTGACTGTACACCACTTGTTTATCGCTGTATCGTATAACTTTTGACAACGCGCGAGGGATACACCTGGCGTTGCAAGAGTCTACGATAACTGCTTATCATCAGGCGGGCCGTATCCTTGTTTGCATCTTTATTAGTACAAAAGCTATACTTTTAAGGATGTGGTTATTAATCAGAATGTAAAACAGACAAAGTAATTCTTTTACGACATAAGTTTTTACACAGTCCCTCCAATCTCCCGCCTGGACATGAGACACCTTGGCTGACCTGTAAGTCTTTAAACCGACTTCGGACTTGGGTTGGTCGAAGCAAAGAAAACCTGCTCAGGTGGGGATTTATAGACGATTCCAACCTGGAGTGTAAATGTGGTGCTAAGGGGCACTTAATATCATGTCCCGCGTGCCCTGATACCTGCACCTTAGGGGAGCTTATGGACGCTACTGAAAATGCAAATCTCGTAGCTAGGTTTTGGGCTGACACAATTGAGATTGCCATCGACACGCTAAGAAGAAGAAGACACAGTCAATACTAGATTTTATTATATACTTACTGAGATATACGAGTTTACCGGTTCTTTATTTTATTGACGAATTTTTAATGAAGTTAGTGCATTGTGGCCTGAAAAGACAAGCTGCGTTTTCATCGACCATCGTGAGCCCGATTAAATTAAGAATGGCCGCCGTTACTGCCTATTTTAATTTAATTGTTATATTCTTAAATTGTACGTTAATTGCGCGTTGTACTATTGGTAAGCCTATGTTTAGAAGTGATATAAAACTGTGCAAATAAAAAGTGCAATGACGATTGTGCAGTTAAAACTGTGCAAATAAAACAGTGCAGTTAAAAAGTGTAATGACAGCGGTGCAATTTAAAAGGCGCAGATAAAACTGTGCACATATAACTGTGCAGTTAAAACTGTGCACAGGTTTAACTGCGTTGCGGCATAAAACGGAATGTCTGTATTACACTAAATACCGTTGAAAATGCAGCGTGTCTCTAACCACGCATTGTTAAACTGTGTTCCGCATTCAAACTTCCCTTTATATCCTATTTTACGTCCATAATAGTGTCTAACAAATAATATACCCACGTGATATCGAAATATGTTATTCCATAATATGTTGATTCAAGGACGACGCCAGCGGATTGCCCAGGAGTAGGCAAGCTGATGGGGAAATCGGGATGGGAGTGGGGAGGCAACTAGTTATCCCTGCCTTCCTTTGGCGACGCCCTTGAAAAGATTGTATAGTTTGTTTCATATGGACTGATAATGTTTTGTGTAAGGAGTTTCCATGTTTTGTTAGGTAGCTCTCTATATATAAATGTTGTTGCTAAATGTTTTTGTAACATGTTTGCATATGCTAATGGGTAAACTGTATTTGGAGTGCTTCTCAAATTTTCACTTGTTATGTGTGAGTGAATATTAAACTTTTCTCACTTTCACTGCGATTTCTATAGACAATAGTTATGTCAAGTATATCTACACTATGTCAGTCGTATACTGTTACGTTATAAAGCTTCAATTACATGATGCCAGTTTCACAATCCAAGTTTTTAGAAAATTACAATATGAATGTATGTAAAATACCTGCGCCTTGACGCTTTTATACGATATTCATATACTTCTCTTCTAATTTTTTTTCTTCTTTCCTAATTTTTGAAAAATTGCTCTGCGCGCATGTAGCTTGGAGCGCACGCGGAGGATATTTTCAATTATATGCAGCAAAATAGAGACAAAATTAAAGGCTCATTTACAAAATGCCAGTTTGGCAAAAAACTGGCATTATGTAAATGAGTATTTTGTTACCTTTTGGCATATGCAAACAAAGCACTATCGCCCCAAAATAAATTGTTTTGTTTGTTAGTATATTGAATTAGATACATTGAAAGTATATTTTTAAGAATACTATTTGTCTGAATTTTTATGTCATTACTTTTTTATGTATCACTGAATGTAGTAGTCGTGATGTGTAATATGACATTTTCCAATATTACCTTTTCTGTCATACAAGTATACAACAACTCGACTAATATATTTCGTTATACAGTGTTAAGGTTCGCGTACATCTTAGTGAGGTGGGCCACAACATATTGTTGGAGATTTTTTATGCGATACGACCCGAGCTTCCATAGTAAACGTATATTCAAAACTAACGTAGACAGGGGCATTTTGACGTCTTTATAACGATTCATTATCAATGTTTATTTTAAATTCGTAATGTGTCAACTTTATTACCTTGACATAGTGTTTACATAGTTCGAAATTCAAAGTATGATCGTAAATTTTTCCTGTTTTAATTTTGTTTTGAAATGGGCTTCCTTTCGAAGATTACCTGAGAGACTATGACTATGAATGAGGTTCTTCAAAGGAGTTGAAAGAGTATTTCAAGGCTTGGCAACGAGTAATACCTCCGTAGTCGAACAGTATGTATTTTTGCCTTTTTAGTAGTATAAAAATAATCGTTATAAAGACATCATGGTACGACCCTTTTTTAATGTAATCCACCTCACTTAGACATGCGTGAACCTATAATGTTAATCTACGACTATAAAAAAAACATAAAACTTTAAAAAGATTCCATAATTTTTATATCCAACACATTAGTATATAAGAATTTCTTTTAAAGTTAAGTATAATGTTGAATGTTTGTAAATTTTGTAAAGGTAATGATTGTACCCTCATACCCTATAGATTTTGTATATTGCAAAATGGTGGATTATTATTGCTATTTTTCAAAACAATGTTATAAGTGATAGCATAGGTATAAAATATTTTAACGTGTAAATAAATTTCGTTATTAGCTATCAATGGTTTTATTAACACTACCTATCTTTATATATATAATTCTTTTGTGCGTGTGTATGTCACAGAACTCCTCCTAAACAGATCGGCTGATTTTAGTGAAATTTTGTGTGAAATGGTCGAGATTCATAATTGTTCCCGATAGGTGGCACTGCTGTCGGTATGTCAGCTTTTTCGGGCAGGACGACTTGTGCCAGGTCCGTTAGTATATCTAAATAACTGGACATAAACTTTCCCTAAGGATCAATTCTTACTAGCGCAGAGTCGAGAGAGAGTTAACATTGCAAATTCACTCTTATCTCCACATAGTAATGCACATATTCCTTCTGAAATAAAAATAAGTCGTTCGTCGTGTTCGAACGCACGGATTCCGTCAAATGCGTATCTCATATCTGAATAGAAATATGTGCATTACTTTGTGGAGATAAGGGTGAATTTGCTGTGTTAAGTTTTAGATTGATGCTTCGATACTCTCCGTCTGCGCTAGTATGAATTGACTCTCTTAATTTCCACAACATTCTATCCTGAGTTTTCCTAATCCATCGGCTTTATTATAACATATTTTAGCGAGAGGTAGAATTGACAGTGGGATGGAAGGAAATTTGTTTTCGTCCTTTGATGTAGTAGCAAGTTCCAAAAATCTTTTGTGAAGGTTGGACAGAGCTGACTGACTGCCTTGGTGGTCCAGTGGGTACAGTATGTGCCTGCCGTCCACGAGGTTGTGGGTTCGATTCCCACACGGACAAAACTTTGTGTGACCCACAAAGAGTTGTTCTGAGTCTGGGTGTAATTTGTGTCCGTTAATTGTACGTTTGTTAAGTCCCCCGCAACACAGAGCTTATTCTCTAGTGCGGGCGTTGTCTTTTAAAAAAAGAGAAAGAGAGCTGAATCGAACCCATATACCACCTGGATGCAAGCAATAAATACCCTGGCGCTCTCAAGCACGCGTGCGAATAAAATGTTCACCAGGATGTGATTGGCTCCAGCACCACGTAAGACTCCGCTCTGTGCGGACGCCCTGCACCATAGGTATAGTCGACGGCAAGTCTGTACACAGGAGTTAAATATTGGTGAAGAAATAAAAATCAGCTCTAGTCCCGCCATTACCATTTTTAACGTATTCAGTCAAACGCTTATACATAAAGTAAACTGGCATTACACAAATAAAAATAAAATATTTTTATGCAAATTATATTTATTTCGAATTGTTATTATACTACAGTTTACTGTTATTGAAATTAAGTTTATAAGACCCGGCACACACTGGCTATAATATAAGAAAAAGATATAGGTAGTATATTTTAAGAAAAAGATAAAAATGTTTTTTAAAATAAAAATGGTAAATTCAATATTAATACGAAATGTGGCAAGCGAATTTTTATCAAATAAAAAAAAGTGCTTTCATTATGCTGTCTTGTTATACTAACAATAATTTAAGGTAGTCTTTACTTTTTAGCGCCTTGCAATCTGCATTGAAAAATAATTTCAATAAGGTTTCATTTAATCGAAGCCCTGCACTTTAAACTGGAAACAAATAAGAAAACAAAGATCTAAATTTACAGCCTTTCGGTTTTTTTATAGTTGTGTATAGGTACAAGGTTTTATGGACTTTACACCGTATAGTTATTGAAGTGTTATTTTAGATAACAAAATCCTAAAAATATAAACGAAGTAGTTTTGCTTTTTTATGGCGTGTTCTTGAAACGTCGTTTACTATGCCTCTGTAATGAATAATATCAAGTGGAGTTACTGTGCTATTGCTTTTATTATTTGTTTTAAAGGTTATTATTATTCCATACATTGTTATTTTGTATAAGGGTAACGTGGCGCAGGGGTTCCGGGTTCTATTCCCAACGGCAACACGGAAATGATATCTACCTCTGGCATTGAAAGCGTCTATAGGCTACGGTTAACTGCTTAACACCAGGCACCCGTATGCTTATTTGCCGCCTAAGTGGTATAAACAAAAAAAAAACAGTAGATATTGTAATTATATGCAAAGAAATACATGGTTAAAAAATCTTATAAAACTTAAGGATCGTGAAAAGATGTAAGGATCTGCTAAAACGAAGGAAAAGCAAAGAGATGTCTATATCCCTATACCTGAACTGTGGGTGACTCTTTGATGATTACTATCATCATTCCCATCTACTACCTACCTATTACTATAGGTAGGTAGTAGATGGGAACAACCTACTGAATGATAGATAGATAACTCCGTGGTGTATACCAACATACATATTGCTTACATAGTTTTGCTTAAATGGTACCTAAGTACAATAGGCGGCCTTATCGCTAAAAGCAATTTCTTACAGATGATTTTTAATGATTCTTGATTTATAAATATTGCAGTATGCCTTTGTCAACGCAGAATCGTGAAAGGTACAAGAACTCACGCACATAAGAGATACATGGTGAGTGAAACTTCTATTGTTTCATAGAACGCAAGTAGCTTCAGATCGGCACATGTTCAGAGGGAGACCTATGTCCAGAGTGGCCGCCATCAGGCTAAGATGAATTAATGAGGAGCAATATGTTAAGATTAAATTTTTTTGTTTTAATTAAGTAGATATACTAAAAAAAATGTTTTATTTTGAAAACAAAATAGCTAGCTGTTTTGGTTCATTTGGGTTTGAAAAAATGACAACGTTCACTAGGCGCAAAAAAATGAGCCTAAAAGAAAAATGTTTTAATCCATTAGGGAATATTAAAATCGGTTCAATAGTTTTTGAGTTCATCCATTGCAAACAAGCATACAAATCTTTCCTCTATCTACTTAGTAACAAAGATTACTTTTTTTCTAGGTATATCTAATACAAGCACGGCAATTCACGGTCCCAGATGACTCATGGCTTTGCGGTGGTGCGTTGGTGTCGCCCTCACAGATCCTCACATCAGCGGCCTGTATCGTTGAGATGGAAGACGTGTACGCTATAGCTGGGTATCTGACCTATGTCAACGGAATGGATATCGATGTGGATAATTGTACTAAAGTTACCAAACGAAAAGTTATTAAGATTAGAATTCCAAGAGGTATGAAACTGTGTTTTTTTATACTACATAGGTGACAAACAAGCATACGGTCCGCCTATTGGTAGGTTACCGTCGCCTATGGACGCTTGCAGTATAGGAGGAATCACTTGCGTGTTGCCGACCCATTATTTACACCAGAGCTTTAAGATGGAGTAGGTATCCCTGGGATAGGAAAACGTTTCTTTTCCCTAAATGAGCGCTGGAGACCCGTACTCACACACAAGAACACAACTTCACTGCTGTGTGTAATATTTAGCTGTGGTCTGTAAGGTCCTTCCCCAGTCAGGTTTGCTCGCTAGTATAATGTCCTTCCTCTCTTGTTGGTCTGTTCTTTCTTTCTAATTAACTCTGGTTGGTAGGCTGCTACTTACGATAAATGATACGATGTAAAATTATAATATCCTCCCAACTGAGTTTCGATTACGGCGAGTAATCTCTGCAGAGATTCTAGCCATCTAAGCGGTGAATAAATATGTTCGCAAACACCGCCAATTTCCAAACTTTAAGCACCTATTGTAAACTTCTTGACACGACTTTCTCGGCACGACCCGAAAAATGAACCATGATCTTGTGATCAGCAGTCCTTCTCAATGACTACTTGACCAACAAGGAGTTACCTACAAGATCAAAAGTATCTACCTAGTATGTAGGTAAACCAAAACCATCCTAACATTTTTAGGGTTCTGTTCAAATTTTTATATTTTTACCCGATTCCGGCGAAGCCAAAGGAGGGTTATGATCTTCTTCTTATCGTTTGGTTAGTGGCCAACCTGGTGACATAGTTATTTAGATCGCCCATATTTAGGCCTCTGTCGTGATCTAACGACTGTTAACAGTCGGGCGGGGCCGACTTTTAACGTGCCCTCCGAAGCACGGAGACGCTCAGATGAAATACCACTATGCGGTCACCCATCTATAGGATTACCGCGCCCTTGGTAGCTTAACCCGTTGATCGTTTACCCAACAGCGAGTGCACCTAGCTATGAGCGCCTCAGGGTTATGATTTAAGCCTGTATATGTATTTAATATACAGCTACGTAGGTTATTACACACCTAGAGCAATATGAGTCCTATAGGTCTGAAAGCGTATACAAATGACGTCATCTTAGTGGCAATCGAAACCGATACGCCGACACTCAACCACATCAGTCTGAAAACACACTCAAGATAAATTGTGTTATCTTAAATATTTGCTTCAATTTATTATCAAAACGATAAACAAATTGCACAAAACATTATTAAAAAACGAGTGTTAATTTAGTGAATACAATGCCGATAATAATTCATAAAACCAGTGTTAGCCCTCCAGCTAGAGCCACGTTAATAGTCGCAGATATACTTGGACTATATATCGAAACTCAGGAAGTAAATCTACCGACAAGAGATCAATACAAGCCGGATTATTTAGAAAAGAATCCTTTACACACAGTACCCCTTTTAGAAGACGGTGGCCTTGTAATAGCAGACAGCCACGCGATAATAACGTATTTAGTATCTGCTTATGGGAACAACGACCAGAAGAATTTGTACCCTATTGACATCGATGCAAGAGCGATAGTCGATCAACGGTTATACTTCGATGCGACTATTTTATTTCCAAGACTAAGAACTGTTATTTACAGCGTCGTGAAGAACAGGACGAGTATCACTGATGAACAAGTAAACGATATTCTTGAAGCATATGATATTACTGAGAAGTATTTGGCTAAAACGTCGTATGTAGCCGGGGATTGTTTAACATTGGCAGATATATCATGCGTAACAACTCTGTCTTCGATGGATTGTGTTATACCGATTGATACAAAGTTTATGAAGGTACACGAGTGGTGGAACCGATTGAAGCAAGAAAGTTGGTATATTAAAGAAAATGAACCAGGGCTGAAATTATTTAAAAGTTTTATCAAACAATTTATCTAAGTTAGGTACTCTTCAATACTACATCTTTTATTGATTGATTTATTACTTACATAATCTACTTGCATACATTTGTATAAACTGAATTCTTACTTAAATAAATTTAAACATAAAAACTGCATTTTATTTTGCCTATATAAACATTAAATTAACCGATGGACAAGGTCAGCTCAGGACCGAACGATGTGGAAAACCTTGGGGGAGGCCTATGTCCAGCAGTGGACGTCTTATGGCTGAGATGATAATGATGAAACATTAAATACCGAACCCTTTGATACCTACGTGACAAATATTGCATCTTTTAGTGTTATGGGTAACCTTGAGATAAAAGTATTGTTCACAAAGACTACTAACCTTTTTAATACTATAGGGTTTAATACGCCCGGTGGTCGGAATTCGACCGTAATTTTAGGTTTCGAGACTCCTGCTTCGTATCAACTTAAAGTATTCCAAATATCAAAGTCCTCCGTGCGCGCTATGTTCTAATGTTCAATTTTTTTTTCTTATTCATATATAGAAAGCGGTAAAAGCGGTGGTGGCCGAGTGGGAAAGTAACCGACTTGCACCCAAGAGGTGCGAGTTCGATCCTGGGCAGTACCAATGTGAATTTTACTTTGTGGTGTTTATATGTACGAATCAAATGATTCGCCATCTGCTAACGGTGAAGGAAAACATCGTGAGGAAACCCACATGTCTTAGAAGAAATTCTAAAGACATGTCATATTCACCAACCGGCATTAGGCCAGCGTGTGTGAATTAAGGCCTAAACCCTTTCTCTCTCTTGATAGAGGAGAGGAGACCCGTGCCCAGCAGCGGCACATATATAGGTTGCTATTATTATAATATATAGAGGACGACTAATTTTAAACTGTTATAATTTTAGACTATCTTCAAGACTTTAGGAATTCGACGCAGTGGATGAGTATTGACATCGGTGTGGCCACGGTGGAGACACCTTATGATTTCGAAGACATATCATTCCGTATATATTGTTCCTATATTCCAGCAGCTATAGAGATTAATTATAATCCAGTAGTAGATAGGGTTGATACTAATGTTGTTGCTCTGGGATGGGGGCGTGATCGAGGAATAAGGGTAAGTTAAACAGAATTTTCTTCCTTTTTTATAAGGAGAGAAAAAAGCGGCTCGCCTGATGGAAAGCAGTTAGTAGCCGTAGCCTATGGTCGCTGCAACACCAGGGACATCACTCGCGCGTGGCCGACCTTTTAAAAACATTATAATTCCTTTGGTGAAAATCTCCATGCTATAGTATCTTGGAAAAACGGAACAGAAGGGCGAAGGCCTCTAAAATAGACTAGTTTTTCTTGTACGCATCGAGCTCGTCCCGCCATTTGAGTCTGTTATTTTTTTAAGACTACTCAGGTGGCAAACATTATTATGTAATTACTATTATCTAAATCCTCATATTTTATAATAATTTACAGCCTTACGATGTAACAGATAGAAACTCAAAATCTCTTCAAGAAGCATCTTTAAAAATAAGAAGCAAAGTGCATTGTAAAAATAACTTCTTGGGCTCAGCTTTTGGCGAGATAATAGATAAATATATGATTTGTGTGCACGGTAAGGGTGTGTTGGATGCAGAAGGACTTGTTCTTGAAGAAGATTTAAAACATGGCAATAAATGCGCTGAGTTTCTCGATCTATTTAATAATAAAACAAATATTTTTGCACGCGAAGGATTGGAGGTGAAGCCTATTTTTTATATACTAAGTACTACAGTAATTTATAAGTGTATATACCGCCTGATGGTAAGCAGTTACCGTAGCCTATAGACGCTTGTAATACCATTGAATCGCAATATCGAATTGTAATTTATAAATATTTATTTGTGCCGTGTCTGGGCGTTATTTGTGTCTGTGAATTGCGACACAAGGCTTGTTTTCTAAAGCGCCAATCGTCTACTTAAAAAAAGAAATATAAAAAAGATGAAAGTTTAGTATTAACATTAAAAAAAAAAACAATTGTATCCTTTTAGTGTACAGAAGATGACTTAGGCCTTAGCTTCAGGCGTCAATTGAAGACTAATATATCTGGAATGATTATATCAAATCAAAGTGACGTTCGTATCAAAGAAAATTATACTCAAGGAGAAAATAAAAATACTAGCACCAAGGAGAGAATAAGTGCAAGAAGACAAGGTATTTGTCAGGTAAAACATCAAAATGAAATAAATCTATAATCCTATTATGATAATAATCTCCATAATAATATAATAACAGTAACATAATCTAAACTACTTACAAACAATCAGATATTGTATTCACCTATAAATAAAATATCTGATTGAAGTCGCAGTTTCGAGAAAAGGTGCTCCAAAACACTGACCAATAATGTAAATGTGAAGGTATTTCTATTTGTTGCCTTTCCACGACTGAATGGATCTTAATCAAATTTGGTAAGGAGATTGATGGTATCCTGGGGAAAGACAAAAGGTACAATTATCACTGATTGGGGGAGCTGTGTCAATTTTACGTACCTAATAACTATAATCGAGCGAGGCGGCATTCTCTATTTGGGGTGTCGCACTGTCGCACTGTGGCGCGGGCAATGTCTCCGAAATGTGCATTTTAAAGGGACTAAACGCACTATTAGTCAAAGAGTCAAGTCCTGGCCTGGATATGTTTGCTGATGAATGGAAGATGATTTTGTCGGCATGCCTGAGGTTTTGTGAGATGTCAGAGTGAAAGGTTAAGTGTAATTGATGTTTTGTCGTTCTGATTATAAATAAATAACTCACTATAACCTACATCCACAAAACTTGGTAATATAATAAGGCTGAAGATTTTATTTGTTTTTCGATTAGCACGCGCTAATTTCTAGAAGTACCGGTCAGATTTGGATATTTCTTCTTACATTTGATTGCCCAATTTTTGAGAAAGTTTAGGCAATATTATCTGATGATACGATGAAAATTTAACAAAGGTTAAATTTTATATTTCGGATAGCTGGATTTTAAAATTTGGCCTAAGGGCACTAGTCGTTATACAGTGGGTCCCTGAGAAAGGAACAGGAGGCTTTGGCTCACCAGTGACACGATACAGGCTAATAATAATAATAATAGTTTAATTTATTCATAAAGATCATAGCTCTACTATAAAAATAAGTAAAATTTTGAACAGAATAAGAAGAAAGATTTATATTATATGGAGACTAAATTGGCTACTCGTTTGAGGACATTTGCCCACATAATGCCGTTAAAGTTGGCAGGTATATCAGCCAACAGACTATTGGATCTCGTCAGGCGCCTCCGCATTATGCCATAAAGGTCAATATGGGCTTCAGCAAACATCCCTGAGGCGCTCCAGAAACGTGGCAACCCCAAGTATAAATTATGCTTCAAACTTAGTACAATATACATAATATTGTACTAAGTTTCTCATTTGTTAAAGTTTTTATCGTAGAATGACCATGGTGGGCCTCTAATCACGTGGGTCGGCACTACTGAAATTTTGATTGGAGTTGCGGTAAACAGTCTTTATGATGCAAACTACGAATGTGTTGGACCTTACTTATTCACCAGTACAGCAGCCGTTGGACCAATTATTAAATGCCTATTGATGAGTAAAGATTTTACGTAAGTAGCACATTTTAATAGCAGTATTGTAGGCCTCCATCTTACAGCAGACCTTGACAACCTTGAACACACCTGCCTTGGTGGTCCAGTGGCCGCAGTATGCGCCTGCTGTGCAGGAGCTTGTGGGTTCAATTCTCACACGGGACAAAACTTTGTGCGACCCGCAAAGAGATGTTCTGAGCCTGGGTGTGTAATTTGTATCTGTTAATTGTATTTTTGTAAAGTCCCCCACGACACAGAGCTTGTTCTCTAGTGCGGGACTGTCTTTAAAAGAAAACCAAATAACTAGATACACATAATAGTGTACCTACTTGTGACTATAGGTCTGAAGTTGTCATTTAGATATGCGTTTTAAAAAAGAACGTATTTCGATCCCACAGTTACACAAAACCCTGTTAATACTGTTACTTGATGACCATGAGGCAGGCAGTATGCTTGTTTGGCACCTATTTAGTATTAAAAACTGTCTTATTAGTGTAGTGGTCGTTACGTTTGGCTGGTGGAGACCACATACACAAGGTTTTTCTGTCATGAAATTCACAATATTGATGCCTGAATTCTGAAAATTGAGGTTCACTATAATATTATTGCGCAGATGTTTCTTGTTGTTAAAATTAAATTAAAAGGACATTAGTTTTGTTATTACTCTTTAAATTACAGCCGAAGAAAATGTACATCAGCAGCAGAACTCATGGGTTATACAATTGTCGAAAGAGCGGTATACTGGAACAGAGCCAGAAAAACGGATGATGAATCTGTAGAAAAGACCACAACGGTGCAAATCAATAACAACACAACTAACGATGGATTTACTAAGCCAATTTTAAGAGAAGGTCTTGATGAAACTGATGAAGTTCAAGAAGAAACAACAACATTTAAAATACATATTCCCGTTGAGGAAGTCACCGAACATGATTCTGAAGTTATAAAGTTTGTTCCGAAGAAATTGAATACTGATCCTCCTGATATCATAGACGTAGTTTCAATATAATATGTTTTTATTTTATGTAATCCTAAGCCGTGAACGAAAATATCATAAGGAAAGCTACGTGTCTAAAGCTGGCTTGACTTTGCAGGCTGTCTTGCGAGACATGCTTTGAGGTGTGGAGACGCGTTGGCCCCGCGATCCACTTCGGTTAATTGCTTAAATGAACAGACTTGCCAGCAGCCATGCAATTTAGATATCCACCTGTAGAATTAATTCTAAAGGCATGTCTGATTTACCAACCCGAATTAGGTCATCGTGTATTGAAAGCCCATACTCTCTGCCGCGTTTATTTGTTATTGTAACTCTGGATTCCAAACCTCCCGATGTCTTGGAAAATATGTATGTAAGACTGTTTGTAAAGCCATCCTATGCCTGCTCTCTTTACGGGTGAGTCAGAAGGCCTTCCCATCAGACTATAAGCACCTAGGCAGACGGCTAATCTCCATTGAGATTGGCCGCCGTGATCGAAATCGGTCTAGAGGACTATTATTATTACCACTATGAAATTAAAAAACAACAAAATATAACTGTTTGTAGAACCAAATGAAATCGTTAGATGCCGCGGTTGACTGCATTTCCTTTGACGTTAAAACATTTTTAATTAAAATGCCTTATAAGTCATTTAATCATATTTTTATCACGTTATGTTTTCTATTTTGAAACATGGTGTTGAAGTTTTGTATTTTAATCATATGCTTAAGTGGGTTGAAAGGTTAGTAAATTATTATTAATACAGTCTCATCTAAATAGATTTATAGTTAATCATTTTACATGTACCTAATATGTAACTTATTCAGTTTATTTCATTCTGAATCAACATTCCGAGAACGATCATGTTCGTTTCGTTGTTCTGTTTAAAATTTGAACACATTTGAAAGTGAACCTATTATTGCGCAGATGTTTCTTCTTTCCTTAAAGGACATTAGTTTTGTTATTACTCTTTAAATTACAGCCGAAGAAAATGTACATCAGCAGCAGAACTCATGGGTTACACAATTGTCGAAAGAGTTGTTATTATATTTTGGGATAATAACTAAGGGATTTAGGGAGCTTCTAAAATTTAAAGAACTTTCTAAAGTATCTAATTAATGTATTTTTTAATAGTGTGTCTAAGTCAACGAAGAATTATACACGGGACAGTTAGTCAACAAGGCAAAAAGTTTATGGTGAGTGAAAATACATATATAGAACAACCAACAAAAGAATACAAATCAAATTTTGGTTTAAACTTAAAGCCAAAACTCCCAAATAATGATATTACTCTGCAGCGGCATTCAACTGAGGCCTTGAATCCTGTAGCATGTCTCTTTGACAGGATATAAGACAATAGAAGAGAGACGTAACTCTTTTTTGAATTATAAACTTGTACTAGGGGTACTGACACAATTTTATAAGTAAGCCGCAGTCATGCGGCATCTACCGAGGTCACGGGATAGCTTTTAGATATTGAAATGGAAATATTGCCCTTAACTTTCAACGCACACGTGTGACAGTCAGAGCAATTTACCTACTCGTATTCTATCTTTAGAGTACAATATCCTCTTTCTCCCAAGCCATAAGACGTCTACTGCTGGTCACAGGCCTTCCCCAAGGATTTCCACTTCACTCGGTCCTGAGCTGATAATAATTCAGCAATAATAATATATTATATTGTTAGTGCTTCATGTTATGTAGACTACATAGAATTCGTCTACGAAATCATGCTACACAGATTTTAGATATCGACATATTTTTTTGACAACACATTTTAATCACACGCGCATGTATCGCGCGATACCATCCAGAAGTTGCAGCATATATGTGCATTTTTTTACAATATAAGCTAAGAGGATAATTTCGTTTTTATAATTATATTTTTAGGTATATCTTCTTAATTCACGGTATTCAGCTGTTCAACCAGATGCTTGGCTTTGTGGTGGTGCTCTCATATCGGACCGTCGTATATTGACGTCAGCTGCGTGCCTGACCGAAGTCCAATACATTTATGTTATAGCTGGTTATACAAAATACGTCAGTGGAAAAGATATAGACAAAGATGAGTGTACTAGAACAAGAAAGCAGAAGGTTGTGGAAATTATTGTACCTAAAGGTGGATATTTAATTTAATCACTTAGTAACCCTGTTAGTACCTGTTACCGTAGCCTATAGACCTTGTAAGATCAGCAATCATGCACTCGCTGCCAACTTAAGTCAAGCGTAATACAGTGGTGCACAATAAGTAGACCATTAGTCACCTAATCGTAAGCAGTTACCCAGTGGCGTAACAACAGGGTGAGTTTACGGGCAAAATGCCACGAACTCCCGGCCTGAAGAGCCTCCGGCCTGAGAGTGGCTGTGAGCACAGAAAGATCCTAATATTTAAAGTCAAACTCATTTATTCATTTTGATCAAATACATGATACTTATGAAACGTTAAATAACGTCATAAAAACAAATGCCAGCTTCCTTTTTTCCTACATTGCCATGGGCTTCCAACGGTATAGTTACGCCACTGCAGTTACCTGAGTCTATAGACCCTTGCAATGCCTTAGCTCTGCTCTGCACTCTGTAAAAAAAAGAAATTGCTGTTCTAGCACCCTAACAGTGAGTGCCTCCTGCTGCAAAACAGCGATGCCTCAAGGACTTCTTAGACCAGTATTTACTAGCAGTAAGTACTGGTCTAAGAAGTACGGGTCTCAAAAGCTCGTCAAGCCGAAAGATCTTCGAGAATCCGCTTTTCTTCAGCTAATAAGACTAACTGGTTAGAGCTCTGTTTCTGCTGGAACAGAACACTACCCAGGTACTTAGTGTTAGTAGCTCATCTACCTCTCTCAAATATTTTATAGCATTTAAAGAAATTGGCATTGTCAAGCCAACCATGTGGATGAAAGTCGACGCTGGAGTAGCAGTGGTAGAAAAACCTTACGTTTTTACCGACTTATCATATCGCAGTGTTTGTTCATACGAACCAGCAAGTATATCAGTTAATTTTGACACAAAACTTGAGCAACCGAACACAGTCGCCGTGGTTTATGGTTGGGGAGGAACTAAAGCACGAAAAGTAAGTAACCAGTTTTAAATTTTATATCAGCACCATCATCGTAGCCGAAAGACAACCACTTTCGAGCAAATAAGGAAAAATGTATTATTTTTGTTTGTCGTTTTATTTCCTGTAAGAATTTAATTTATTATCTACTATGTACCTATCTAATCTCGCTGTAATTTTCTGTCTTCTTTATTATTATCATGTGTCTTCTGTTCAGCAAAATAAATGTTCTTTCTTTCTTCTTTCTTTTTATCGTAATTACTTGGATAGGTCTTCTTCAAGAATTTCCATAGCATTCGGTCTTAAGATGATGTTGTCCATTGGCTGCCCACAACCTTCACCAGGTCGTCGGTCCATCTTTTTAGAGGCCAGCCTACGCTGCCTTGGAGAGAATACATAAACAGATCTCAGTTTAATGCCAACTCTGTAAAAGACTATGAGGGAGACTTTTGTCCAACAGTAAGACAAAACAGATGTGCCCTTAAATTCAAATTTGTCCATATTAATAATAGCAACTCACATATCGGCTGTGAACTGGAAACTGGCACTATCTTGATTTTGACAATTTTACACACACAGTCGATATGTCTTACTGCTGGGCACAGGTCTCCTATTCTCTATCAAGAGAGCAAACAGTTTTAGGCTTTAATCCATCCACGACCCAATGCGTGTTTGTGGATAAGATTATAGAATTTCTTCTAAGACATGTGGGTTTCCTCGCGATGTTATTCTTCTCCATCTATTAATATAAACTAAACCTATGAACCCCCGCAAAGATCTTTTTGAAGAAATATGCAGAAAGCGTTTTTAGGTCTCTTTGGTGGTATGTGCGGGGCGCGGGGCATCATTGATTAATACTGTCGAACTATGCACCTTGCAATTGTACCAAATTAAGGACATGCGCAAACTACGCCGACTATTTTTCAAGATCTTGTAAATTTATTGCAGCCCGGTGAGAAAGGTGATATAAACTCAGAATATCTAAAAGAAGCGCGAACAGTTATCACCAATACTACATTTTGCGCTAATTACGTAACTGAAGAAATGAAATCTATAGTAAACGAATCGCTGATATGTGCATTCGGCACAAGACATTCTAGTTCTAGTGATAAAGAATTAATCTCGGAAGAATCATCTGGGAATGGCTGCAAGTGGAGAAGATTTAATTTAAATGAGAGTAATATTGATGATGTAAGTAAAATTCTGTCCGTGTGGTGACGGATCAAGAATACAAATGTCACCACCCCATTCCATCCCGTGGGTGTCGTAAGAGTCGACTAAGGGAGTAAGTCCGGCAGCAATATCCTCTGCAAGAGAGGGAAAACTCGAAACCAAACCCTATACCAACCCGTCTAGCCAGCGTGGTATAGTAGGCTAATATCCCTCCAAATATATGGAGGAGACCCGTGCCCAGCAGTGGGACGTTTAGGTATGGGTTGAGATGATGAAGTAAAATTCTTGGTTTAATTTTTATTAGTATGTTGGAAATCAAGCATTTCGTCCGCTTGGTGGTAAGTAATTACCGTACCTTTCATTAATTCACTCTCATAACCGATGGAACGGCAATCCGACACCGGCGCTAAATCTGGCATTTTATGAGGCACGGAGCCCTCCGAGCCTCTTGTGGTTTTTTTTAGAATGTGGTCACTTAAGGACCGACCGCGGTAAGCTTGCAGATCTCTTGATCCGCGTTACTGGCACTTACGAGCCCCTCAAAATCATGTTGTTTTCATTCTATTCATTTTCTCCATTTTAATTTTATGAAGTTTCTTCCAGTGCAATGAAGATGAGGGATTTTTGTTTAGAAATAGACAACGGAACAAAAACATACCACGAAAATCCAACTACGACGCTAGAAGAGATAATTCAGACAAAAGTGATGGAGGGGGAATTTGTGAGGTAATTAAAATTATTTATCTTCTTCAAATGCATGAAAATGGAAAAAGGATGGATTCTCATATTAATAAGAAAGTAAGAATTTCTTTCAAAAATGTATACTACCAAGGTGTTAAACAAGCGTACGGTCCACCTGATAGTAAGCAGTTACCGTAGCCTATAGACACTTGCAGCACCAGGGGTGACACTCGTTGTCGACCCTTTAAAAACCTTATAACTCTTTTTGAAGAACCCCATGTTGTACTAGAATGTGTAGGATGATACTAAGTAGGCAGGTATTTTATGATATATATATATATGGCAATTTACTCGTTATGGAAACTGACATAACTAGTGAAAATTGATTGTGATGCACCTCAATGTATGTTTATTTTCAACCTCTATCGGTTCGTTAATTTAAAGAGCTTTTGCGAAAGCCTACATCGCATTCTAGATGAATAAAATGAGTCAGAAGAGATACGTCTGTACATTAATTATAATCTTGTGTATACTAATGTAAGTTTCAAAATCTTATTTCTCTGTTTCTAATTCTTCAAATTTATGTCAAATACAGAACGATCATGGTGGGCCTTTAATAAGTTGGATTGGTGTGTCTGAAATTATTATAGGCATCGCTTTGACGAGCATTTATAATGTCAAATATGAATGCGAAGGACCTTTTCTGTATATTGGCACAGCAAGATCGGGATCGTTAATACATTGCTTGCTAGCAACGACTAATGAAACGTAAGTAGTTTTAATGCTTCTTGGCTTCTTTTTCCCCAACTCTCAATAGATATAGTCCTCTTTTTATGCACCTGTTTTAGCTGTATTGTTTTTTTAAAATTTTAATAAATGTAATTAGGCGGCTTTCTGCCCGTGCGTCACTTTGGTTTTAGCAGAATACCAGCGCTGCTACATCTTTCGTCGTAGCGGCTATATAGCTGAGCTAAGACCAGTTTCGCCTAAACTAGGCTAGTTGTTTGAATAAGTGCCCACCTTTGTTATACTTCTTGTTTGAGAGCGAAATAAATATTTTTTCTTTCTTTCTATCTTTTTATGTTGGGTAAACCGCAGGAGCAATCATGTCCTAAGTAACTTTACTTTTTACTGTAGACTTCTGGAAGTATGGTGATCAGTTTCAAGGAGTACCACTCGATTCCATGTCCTTTTTAGTTTGCCATGTTATATTTGTAAAAAAAAAACAATAGAAAATGATGGATTAAATCCCATAAAGTAACAAAATTTTATTTTCAGTCGTGAATTATGTCAATATTTAAATAACGATGTACATTCATCAAAAATCAATTGGCCAAAAGAAAGTAATAACTCTACTAATCCAAGAAGACAACAATTAAATATAAAACAGTTATCCGTACAAGTTCAGCAAACACGCCTAGCACCTGTTGTGAAGACTGTACAAGTTTCTCCTGAACAGTCAGTGGCTAAAGTTGCACCAGGAAGAGAAAATGAGCCGTCAAGAGCTAACGAACATCAAGAACCGGCTATCAAAGTAGTTGAAATTCAAATGATATCACACCAATGGCCGCAACGAGACGGACAGTCGGAACAGAATGAGTAAGACAAACTTTTATTCTTGTTAAGTCTCCATGAAAGTAGTTATAAGGTTTGTAAAGAGTTGGCAACGAGTGACACCCCTGGTGTTGCAAGCGTCCATAGGCTTTTTTTTTTTTTTTTTTTTTTTTTTTTTTAAAGAGGGGAAATGCTTTACGCATACCGCCTTGCCTGGGGCAGCGAGGCGGTTATGTCGGACTCTCCGGCTCAAAGATGGTGGGCGGCCGGCATACCGACTAAAACCCCCCTGTGCACCAACACCCGCCTTCACGGGTGGACCACTGGAACCTGATATGACGTCAGTGGTCCACCCAGCGGCTGCCCGCTTCACGCGGACTCCTTCCCCGTTGACAGCGTCCGGGCGCACCGGGAACACTGTCCCTCCGCGGAAGGGTGCGGGTGAGACTCTGCTGCCCCAGTCTCTCCGCACCCTCACTATGGCGGCATCAGACGCTCGTAGGCGCGCCGACGCCGCCCAGTTCGCCGGCGACGGATCGGATCAGCGAGGAGACTTTCCTCTCTGATCCGCTCCGCCGCCTCCTTCTGTAAGATGACGTCCTCGCAGAAGGATGCGACCGCCGTCCACTCCCTGTCGCTGGTGACCATGGACCGTGCCACGGCCGGCAGCGACAGGTCTACTCCAATGACTGCGACGAGGTCCCGGCGCTGCCCCGCCCAAGCCGGACACGACTCGAGCGTATGCTGCGCCGAGTCGTCACCGCAGTCGCAGTGGTGGCAGACAGGACTCGGTTCCCTCCTAGCGACCTTGTGCAGGTAGTGCCCGAAGCAACCGTGCCCGGACAAAACCTAGCGTCCATAGGCTACGTTAACTGCTTAACAACAGGCGGGCCGTTTGATTGCTTGCTACCTTGGTAGTATAAAAAAATATATAAAAAGGAAGTAAGCAAGGCAATACGCGGCAAGGAGGGGGGAGGGATGCATTTTAGCTTATTTCGCTGACTTCTTCTTCTTTTTATAGGTTACAATAATTATTGTTTGTAAACCCTTTTCCAATGAATGGATTTATTATTTTATTTTTTATTATTATTTACTAGTGCATTTTTTTAATGAAATTTATTGTTTAGTGCAATTGATTTTATTATTATTTATGAAGTCAAAAGATTGTAACTATCCGGCGATTAAAAAGAGTGGCTAGTTCTTCTCATGGCTAATGAAATAGCCGTAGGTAAATAAGCTGACATAATATATCTGGCTTATTCATAATTTATGACCTTCATAAGTGTTACTTTGTAACCTAAATGAATTTTGTTATTAATAATTTGAAAGAAAAAGTGTTCGATCTCAAAAGAATAAAGGAATATTATTTATGACCCTATTTTAATAAAATGTCGGCCCTTTACTCAGCTGTTGTTTCTTTTTCAGGGACTCTAGGGTTGCACTACGACCACAGATAGAGATAGGGAAATTTTGACACGCAATTGACTAACATTATTACAAAAGTCTGAATCGCGCTATCGAAGTTCGATAGCGCGATTCAGACTTTTGAAACGAAGTATATTTGTAACCGGCAATCTGCAAAGTCCGGTATTCTATGCAGTACAAAGGTACTGTATAGAATACCCAAAATCGTTTAGGTAATGTTTGAATTATTATTTATATGGATCAGCAAGGGGTATTCTACACTAAAACTGGAAAGTGTATACATTACCTAGCTAAAATAAGTAATGGACAATAATAATATAATATTTATAACATTACCTTGACGACGGAATTTAGGTATTCTTTACAAAAGCTACCTAATAAATGTACAGAATACCTAAATTATACAGATTGCCGTATTTTTACAATTCCCGGCGACTATGTAACCGATGCTATTTTCGTTGAAGATGTGTCCAATCAACGGTAACGATAATTCCGTATAATGGCGATTTGGACTGTTAAAGAAATAATGTTTAGTTACTCCTAAATTATTTAACTTTGTACAACTTATTATTTCTACAAGTACCTACACCTGTTTCCATATCGTTAAAAATTGTTTGTATAATTAAGTGTAAAATAAACCTAATTATTATTTTTAATTTATGATAATTATTATACATTTTTAATATTTTTGGTCTTTTTTTATTGTAATAACAATAGCAACCCATAGATATATGTTTTCCTACTGGGCTCCTCCTACCTGCTCCTAACTCCCGCACTAGAGAACAAGTTCTGTGTTGCGGGGGACTTACAAACATAACAATTAACGGACACAAACCACACCCAGATTCAGAACAACTCTTTGTGGGTCACACGAAGTTTTGTCAACAAACAACCTCGTGCACAGCAGGCGCATACTGCGACCACTGGACCACCAAAGCAGTCAATACATACTTGTTTACCAGAGTACAATAAAGAAACAAATAACTTGGCAATGGGACGCAGTGTGCTATTTTTGTATGCACTATTTGCAGAATTAATTAATATTTTAATGAGGACTTTCATAACCATTATCATTGATCACTAGCTAAACCTTGAATTTAAAAACCCACCGGCTGATTTTCTAAGAAACAGCAATGGCAAACTGACAGTTGTGATCGCTCGGTGAAGGAAACACACGTTTGCTAAACGTCAAAAAGACGTGGTTTTCGCTCTTAGGGAATACCGATTTTCAATCTGACAGCCAGATTTTGCACCGATTTTCAATCTGACAGCTAGATTTTGCTCCGTTTTCGCGGTCGCTCGGTTTTCGCTCTTACGGAATACCCCTGCCGGACACACTGTGAGAAGAGTTATGGAGTCGTTAGGTATATGTTTAAGTGAAGATAGAAATAAATAAGATACGTTTTGAGCAATTCTTGCGAAGGTAACAATTTTCATCGAGTCATTTTTATTGTTACACAAGATTTTTACTATCTTCTCAATTTTAGAAAGCCACTGTGATGAACCATTCTTGATTACCAAAAAAAAAATGTTAATTTTGATTTGCAACGGTCTGTTTTAAACTATTTATAACAGAGTCAGGGGAAACGGCTAGTAAAATCTAGCTGTTTTCCGTGGCTCTGTTAGTGTGGATGCTGTATTCTTGTTATGGTTCACTGCACGTGTTAGGCAACTGTTAGTGCAGTGAGCAGTTGAAATGAATAAATAAATCGCGTTAAAAATACCGTATTCCCCAAGGCTGTATTAAGTATTTAGTGCCCAAGGTACAATTTAATTCCTTGCCTCATTCAGATCCATTTAGCGGTTTTGAGTATTCGAAGCGTACTCAGACTAACTTAACATATATATTTTTATATGGATTACTAGCTGTTGCCCGCGGCTCCGCCTGCGTGGATGTCGGTTATTGCTGCAAAAAGCCTATGTGTTATGCCAGACCATAATCTATCTCTGTGCCAAATTTCATCCAGATCCGTTCAGTTGTTTTAACGTAAAAGAGTAACAAACATCCATCCATTCATCCATTCTTACAAACTTTAACATTTATAATATTAGTAAGGATACTTAGAAAGATTAAATTATTTGATAAGAAATAAATTCCAATAAAAAGGTTTTACACCTGTAGTTGTTCAGTATAATAATATCGTATAAGTAGGTATATTTTAAATCATGAAAAATAATATATTTTCGATACATATTGTATTACTCTTAATAACATCATTTGTGCACTGTAAGTAGGTTATGCAACTTGCCTTGTTTTTTTAAAAATATATGGCATAAAATATAGTATGTGGAGATAAAAACATATTAAATAAATTTAGTACTTACATTATAATTTTAGATCAAGATTGTCAAAGACGTATCACAGGCGGTTCACGAGTCAAAGCTGCTAAAAGATATATGGTAAGCTATTCGATTATTTGTCCTGCATGCCCTCACACCTGCACACTAGAGGATTTGATGGCTGCCTGCGACAATGCAGTCAATGTAGCTGAATTTTAGGCTGCAATTATATAAATTTTACGATGTTTGCCGTCGAATCGCTAAGAAGAAGAATAACAATTCGTTTTTATATAGACTACCTCGGTGGTCCAGTGCAGTATGCGCCTGCTGTGCACGAGGTTGTGGGTTCGATTCCCACACAGGGACTAAACTTTGTGTGACCCACAAAGAGTTGTTCTGGGTCTGGGTGTAATTTGTGTCCGTTAATTGTATGTTTGTAAAGTCCCCCGCGACACAGAGATTGTTCTCTAGTGCGGGAGTTGTCTTTTTAAAGAATAAAAGAATATGTGTTGTTGCTGTCCTGTTATATACGATTGGCAAGTTGATAGTTGTTTTAAGAGAGGTAGGGCACTGAGCAAGCCAGACTGCAGAAGGACCTTCATCTTACAGAATACCACAGCCAAATATCAATACACAGCGGTGCAGTAGTCCTAAAGCCCTGGTGTAACAAAATTAATCGGCAACACGCAAGTGATACCTATGGTTTCGCAAGCGTCGTTAGGCTACGGTACTGCTTAATATCAGGCAGGTCTTATGCTTGACTGCCGCCCAAATAGTATAAAAAAAAAATAATTGTCAAATTGATGCAAAAAGTTGCAATATATAAAGAGAATTGAAATGTTCCAGGTATACATCATATGGCATATAACAAATGAAGGACTCCCTTTCTACAAAATACGTAATCACGATGTGCTGTGTGGTGGAGTAATAATAAAACCACAGTTTATTTTAACGTCAGCTGCTTGTTTGGGGATGAAACCCTTACTTTATGTTGTTGGTGGTTATAGACAATACATACCCAATGATGACGACAAGGATCCATGTATAGCAATAAGCCAAAGAAAAATAATTTGGAAGTGTTTTTTGATTTGTAAGAAATATTACTTATATATAACGAAGGAGGTAACTCCGTAGTGTTTTTATAAAGTGTGACGTCAGCGTTGATGGCGTCACTATTTGTTATCTTCATGAGGATGACTCACTTTTTGAAAGAAAACTTCATGAGTTCTTAAAAAGCTTCGTTTATTTAACCGGCAGCGTTATGACATCTTAGAAAGGTCCGTACTGTACGACGGCTCGAGTGTGAATGTTTGAACGCCGACAGTGCGACCGTTTTTATACAGTGCACGTGTTGTCAAGTTTTTAGGTTAAGTATTGAAATTGGAATAATGACATGCTGTTTAACGTTAATTTTACATCGTAATAATCACAAAGTGACAAACTGATGGTTTATGAAGTAATTTTAGAACAATCAAATGATTAAACTTAATTATTCTAGTTTTTTGTAGACGAACTGTTGTAGTCGCGCCGATATATACTATTAATAATATAATACCTATTTTTTGACTGGACGGTTGGTTCAGTGGCTTAAGTGGTTACCTCGCCATTTACCACTGCGCGGCGTGATGTGGTAAAAATCGCGAGGAAACCCGTGTGTCCTTAAAGAAATTCTAAAGGTAAGTCTGATCGACCAACGCTAATTAGGTCGCAGTGTATGGCTCAGACCCTCAGCTCGATTAAAGTCAAAATCAAACTCATTTATTTATTCATTTAAATGAAATGCATGACGCTTATGAACGACATAAAATCAAATGCCAGCATTTATTTTTCTACGGTCAATTTGCTGACTAGGGTAGAGCCTCGACAAGAATTGGCAAAAAAGTCTGGCCACTCTTTTTAATCGCTAAAGTATAACATTTATATGAGGTATAAGTTACGATATTTGTGGCTACATAAATAAAATTAAAAGAGGTAACCCGAGCCCAGCAGTAGAACAAATGTGTTGCAATTAATTTGAACGGTGAAGGAAAACATCGTGAGGAAACCCACATGTCTTAGAATAAATTCTAATAGCATGTCTGATTCACCAACCCGCATTAGGCTAGCGTGTGTGAATTAAGGCCTAAAACCCTCTTTGCTCTTTTTCTTGATAGAGGCGAGTAGACCCGTGCCAAGCAGTGGGACATAATATGGGTTGCTATTATAATTAATTTGGGCTTTTTTTACAGCCCTAACACCAACAACTTACAATGATAAAGCATATTATGAAAACGCTTCAGCGTGGACTAATTCTGATGTAGCTGTTGCCAAATTGAATAAAGCATATGATTTTACTGATAAAACATATTCAGAAATTTGTTCTTATATACCCAATTCTGCTAAGTTAAACTTCGATAAAGTAGTGCCTGGAACTCAAGTCGTAGTGTTTGGATGGGGATCTGATAGATATCAACGGCCGGTAAGTAATAATATTTACTAATTCTGTATTTTATTTTATAATAACAACAGCTGTATGTTCCACTGCTGGGCACTGGTCTCCACGGGTCAGGCCTAAATTTAGACACGCTGCCCTAATGCAGGTTGGTGAATCAGACATGTCTTTAGAATTTCCTCTGAGACATGTAGGTTTACTCACAATGTTTTCCTTCACCGTTAGCAGATGGTGAATGACTTGATTAGTTCATATACTTGGTTTTACAGATGGTTCAGATCTGGAATGCTCATGCGGTGTAACCCATACAATGGCCCACCTCACATCATGTCCTGCATGCCCTAACACCTGCACGCAAGAGGACTTGATGGCTGCCTCTGACAATGCAGTCAACGTAGCTGAATTTTGGGCCGCAATAATATAAATTTAAGGATGTTTGCCATCGAAACGCTAAGAAGAAGTACATATAAACTCTACAAAGTTAAATTCACATTGGTACTGCCACCTGGGATCGAACTCGCACCTCTTGCGTGCAAGTCGATTACTTTCCCATTCGACCATAACCGCCTTGTTTTTTATCACAAGCTTTTATTAAACTTGCAATGTTGACTGCACGGTTGGTTTAGTGGCTTAAATGATTACCTCGCCATTTACTACTGCGCGGCATGTTGTGGGTTCAATTCCCACAAGATACAAAAATGGTGTGATCTATAAATGGTTCTACCAAGTCTGGGTGTGCTTTGTGTTCGTTAATTGCATTCGTTAATGAGTGCTATTGCCCTTCCCTCTGGCTTGCAACCAATTCTGTTATATATTGCTTTTCTGAAAGAGTTAATTAAGTTATTAAAATTAATACGTATGGTAGAATGGCCCCCGGCCAGATGAACAGACGAGCTTTAGAAGGTAGCTGGGGATAGACTGGTTGCGAAAGGCATATCCCGGTGTTAGGGCTTAAATTACAAGAGGCCTATGTCCAGCACAGCAGTGGCTGAAACAGACTAATTGATTGATAATACTTGCAGGAAGGATATCATTACGATATAAGTCAACAATATATGAAGAGCGCATCAACAGTAGTGTTAGATAATACAAAAACTTGCAAAGATAGTTACGATAAGGTTAATGTTTCTGTGGCAAGAAAAATATGCACTCAAGGTCCAGGACAGCTGGATGCTAATGGTACTCTTATAAAAGGTAGCAGAAGAAGCATGGCCAATGATAGTTACGAGGTAAGCAGAAGTAACTGTGTAACATCGCCATTTACCACTGTACGTGTAGTGTTGTGGATTCGATCCCCACACGGGATATAAATTTGTGTGATTCATAAATAATTGTCACGAGTCCGGGTATACTTTGTCTCCGTAAATTTTATATCTATAAAGCCCCCAAAACACAGGGACAAAAAGCAGAACGCGATGTTCGTCTGTATTGTACTTTTTTTTCATTTTCACTGATTTCCATCTTAAAGCCCTGGTGTAAAAAAATGGGTTGGCAACACGCAAGTGATACCTCTGGTAATGCAAGCGTCTATAGGCTACGGATACTGCTTAACATCAGGTGGGCCGTATGCTTGTTTGCCACCCAAGTAGTATAAAAAATAAAAAAAAATCTTGATCAATTGAGGACCGATTTTAATGATTCGGTTTAGCATCAAGGTAGTATTACTTTATTTACCACATTCACTTTTGGTATTGGGCCTTTGATTCCAGAAATGCACTGTAGAACTCTTCAAAATTAAATAGGAAACGAATAATGATTGAGCTATTGTTAGATTAATGATAATCCAAAGCCGAAGCACTGTGACTTTGACTTTTCATCCGGATCCTTTGTACTCCTATCGTTCTGCTCATTCTGCATCTTGATTATTGAAATATCGTACCGTTTTGCGACCTAGTCATTACGCAAATTTCAAAATTATAAAGATTTGGGCATTGGACAATCTAGTAAGCTTGCAATAACGTCTTAATATTGCTATCTGGACTTGAGATCAACCCCATATTATAAACGTGGGTATTTACATTACGAAGCTGTCTTGCGAGGAATATCGCGCGAGGCTCTGTGATGTGGAGACGGGTTTGCTTCGCGAGTAAGTTTTAACGTTGCCTGACTGCTGACTGACTGCTCAATGCGAGCAGCAGATAAGCAGCACTTACAATGTCGATACTCGGCTTAATATTTCCTTTCCTTTTCTTTCTTTTTACGAGTATAAAACGTGTTTTTATAATTGTAATATCGATGTATATCGATTAAGTTATCTAAAAAACTACTGTAGCTAAGTATTGTGTTATATTTCTATTTAAGGACGAACCTTTATATGTTGTGGACAAAAATCAAGTAATTGGTAACAATAATATAATTATGTTTAACACTCCACAAAATACTACAAGAAGGAATGGACCATGCCAGGTACTCATTACTAGTATATATTGTATTAGTGCTTAGGTACGGAACGTCAAGAGAGACTGGACACCATGCCAGGAAGCAAGCGCGACTAGGAAGGACCGGTGTTCCTATGTGTGAATATAGGTTTCCAGGGCTCTTTTGAAGGATACGTTTTTAACGAAATGTATTCCTATCCAAGGAATACTACAATACAAAATCCTGGGTTGGCGACACGCTAGTGATACCCTCAGTTATTGCAGTGGGCCAAATGCTTGTTTGCCACCTGAGGAGTAAGTTCATCCGGATACTGATTAAGAACCTGATCAAACTATCGGCTGATAGTAAGTTTTTTTTATACTATGGTAATACCATACCAACCATCTTCCTCGTTAAGAGGCAAACAAGAAGGTTAGCAGTTACCGGAGCCTATAGATGCTTGCCACGCCAGAGCCATCCATCACGCGTTGTCGACCCTTTAAAAACCTTTTAACTTCTTTCTTGAAGAACCCTATGCTATAGTCCCTTGGGAAAACCTCGGCAAGGAGCTCATTCAACAACGAACAGTCATACGTGGAAAAAATCTCTTCTAAAACAAAATAATAACGACACGAATCTCTGTCAGTGGCGGGAGGTGCGTTGATAAAACGTGGCCGTGGGCATCATATCAAACAATTCTTCGGAACACTCTCCATTGTATAGGCCGTAAAACACACACAAAGAGACGAGTCCCCTCTTAAACTTGGTGCATCAATACCGCCTGTGAGCTCGAGATTGTCAAGAATCCTTGCGCGCTATTGGGAGGTTTTGATACTTTATACAGATTTAAATATTAGGTATGTCTTTTAGAATGACCATGGAGGTCCATTGGTGACTTGGATTGAAGGTGAGGAATACGTGGTAGGAATAGTGACAGGATACCTAGTTGATGACCAGTTGCGATGTACAGGTCCGTACATTTACGAACCTCTAGAAAACTTAGAAGATTTTATATTCTGTACCACTGAGGTTTTACCTCCAAAGTAAGTATATGTTTAGCAACTCATATATATCTCTGCTGGAAACGGGTCTCATTCTTATTACAAGCTTTTATTTAGCTTGCAAGATATGTTTGTTACTAGCTGTTGCCCGCGGCCTCGCCTGTGTAGATGTCGGATATCGCAATAAAAAGTAGCCTTTTCGCTATTCCAGACTATAGCCTAGAGGGTGTAGTTCTTAATCCATTGATGCTTAGGCCAGCATCTAATCTTCTGGGTAAAGGATCAGACATGCCTTTAGCATTCTTTTCTAAGACATGTGAAACTACAACACTCGGCCCGGTGACGTTACGGGTATAGTTACAAACATGAGTTTGGGTTGAAAACCAGCGCCTAACATTTTTTTTTTTGGATCCAAGCAGCAAAAGCATCAGTATTATGCTGATGCTCGAACCTAATGTACTTGTAATGTGTTATAATGTACTTGCTTAAGCTGTAATACTGGAAACAATAAACTCTATTCTATTCTGTTCAGACCCTCTAGACAAGTGACAAAAACGGTAGTCGAAAAGAAAATGTGTCGAGATTTGACGTAAGTTTACGATATAATATCTGTCAAACCCCTTACATTTGTTTTTTTTTAATTTTCGATTTGACTACCGTTCATTGCCACTTGTTTAAAGGGGCTGTTCTGTTCTATTCTATACAAGAATTTACCTTTTTTCTAGACTTCAAAATAGACGCTGTAGAGGAACATCAGGAAGTAGAGGCTACAAAATTGAAGGACAACATATAAAATGGAAATAAATAATTAGTTTACACTAATTTTAAAACGAAAATGAATCCAACAGATACAGAAGATTGATATTTTGTACTCGTCACAATTTATAACAATTTAATACAGTTAACATGAAATTGTAAAGAATGATTATGTTTGAATATTGTTGTATATAAATATTAGCAAGAAATAAAATTTTGCAAAAGCGAAAATGATTATTTTATTTAAAAAGAAATTTAAAATTTAAGTTATTCTTTTAAGTCAGAAAGTAACACTTATGAAGGTTATAAATTATGAGTAATCCAGAAAATGAGGTCAGCTAAATTTTCCTACGGCTAGTTCGCTGACGTGGAGCCATGGGAAGAACAAGCAAGAAACTCAGGCTACTCTTTTTAATCGCACGATAGTTACAATCTATTGTAAAATACAATTATGGTAGCATGTAAGCTGATGAATTCAAAACACGATACTTACTTTATTTATTGCAAGTATTTGTTAAAAGTGGTTACCGCTGCTAATGGCCTTCGTCAATTAAAGCGATGCAAGCCGAAGCCTATTTATTTGCTGTGATGTGCATTCAGGTTACAATTTCATGAGTACAGAACGCAATGTATCATAGTTTTATTATGAAGTGGAAAGGATCATCATACTAATTAAAATAAACTGTCCTAACACTTTATTAAAACCATGTAGCTTGACTTATAAACATTAAAAGTGTACTTGTTATCAATATTTACATATTAATTAATATCCATCTTATATCATAAAAAATACAAAACGAGTCTGTTATTTCATGAATGGCTGCCATTTCTTCTGTAACTGTAAAAGAAATAATCATTTTGGTAGTCTATTGGCATTTGAGGTCGTACTCTTACGTCATCGCTCCGTCTGAAACGAAGAAAATACCTAAATTATGATAGTCTATAAAAGTGGAGTAACGTTTACTTTCATCTTATTCCGTAAAGGATTGCAAACTTTTGATTCTGATTTATAAACGAGATGGATCCTTATTAATGCTAAAATCTTCTTTTTTATATACATAATCGTTATCACCTCAAACAAAAGCCATCAACTACTGGACATAGCCCTCTCTAAAGAATTTCCACAGCAATTAGTCCTGAGCTGACCCAGTCTACCGGCTGCCCGCAATTTTCACTAGGTCGATCGTATCGATCTACCTTGTTGGAGACTTATCCACGCTCCTTCTTCCAGTACTGTTATAACTTTATGGCTTCATTCATAACAGATATAGAATTGTATGTATAATAAACCTACTTAGCAATAACTCTAGCTTGGTAAAATCATAATATAAAAATACAAACTACAAAGACTAATATTATTAATATAATTATAATGTAAAAGTTATAATATTGATACTAACGGTGTTGCCATGTTCTGTTGTTCCTGGGGGTGTGGTTCAGCTTGTCGGCTGGACCCCTCTATTGCATGGCGTGGTTCATTCTCTTCAAATTGCTCATCTGGTGGACCACTATATTGTGGTACTGTTAGTTCGTGTGGAAGATCAAAAGCCGGTTCATGCAAGTGACTATACAACTGTTCAAATGTTTCCTCATGTCCACCATTAGATTGTGATGGTGATTCTTTTGGCAGGTCATGCAGTTCGCTAAATATTTGGTCAAATGATTGCGGAGCTTGTTGTGAATCAGTAGGCTTGTCGTACTGCGACGCCGACTTTTCCGTGGATGGCTGGTTCTGTCTTATGTCATATACTTGTGGTCGCAGTGGTTGCGTATTGGATTGTTGTGCTGGCTGCATTTCTGGATGTTGTGTAGTAAATTGCTCTCGTGATAGTCCTTGTGATTGCCCCTGCGATTGCCCCTGTGATTGCCCCTGTGATTGCCCCTGCGATTGCCCCTGTGATTGCCCCTGTGTTTGCCCTTGCGATTGCCCCTGTGACTGCCCCAGTAATTGCCTATATGGTTGCCCCAGCGATTGCATCTGCGATTGCATCTGCGATTGCGCCTGTGATTGCTCTGATTGTTGATTATATTGCTGTTCCTGACGTTTATCATATTGTTCCATTGAAGGTTGTCGTTGGCTTGATTGCTGCTGATATTGAGGATTGGGTGCTCTGTCCTGCTGACCTGCTTGTTGTTCGTACTCTTGACCAAGGACTGGCGCGTATTGCCCCGAAGTCTGTTGGTATTGTTGGTTCGTTGGTCGTTCATATGGTTGTCCTATTGGTGGCTCAGTTGGTTGAGCCTGCGGGGATTCTGGTTGTTGGTCCGAAGGTAGTTCATATCGTTGTCTGGATGGTTGCTGATATTCTTGGTCTGGTGGAGGCTCATTTTGTTGGCCTAGTGAAGGCTCATTTTGTTGACCTAGTGGAGGCTCATTTTGTTGGCCTTGTGAAGGCTCATTTTGTTGATCTAGTGGAGGCTCATTTTGTTGGCCTAGTGGAGGCTCATTTTGTTGGCTTAGTGGAGGCTCATTTTGTTGGCCTGGTAGAGATTCATATTGCTGTCCTGGAGGCAAATCATATTGTTGTCCGCCTTGAGGATCATATTGTTCACCTGCTGGAGGTTCGTATGGTTGTTCCATTTTTGGATCATATGGTAGATTCGATGGTTGGCTATAATCTTGCCCCGCTGGTGGTTCATATTCTTGCCCTGGTTGCGGTTCATATTGTTGTTCCGGTTGTTGCTCAAATTGTTGTTGCTGTTGTTGTTGATTTTCGTATGGTTGTCTAAGTTGTGGGTAGTATTGGTGATCTGGTTGTGACTCATATTGTTGCTGTTGTTGCTGCTGTTGCTGTTGTTGCTGCTGTTGCTGCTGTTGCTGTCCTTGCGGTGATTCATATGGTTGTCTTAGTTGTGAGTAATATTGTTGACCTGGCGGGGCTTCGTATTCCTGTTCCGGTGGTGGTTCATACTGTCCTGGAGGTATTTCGTATTGTTGGTCCATTGGCGGTCCATACTGCTGTCCCTGTTGTTGCCCATATTGTTGGTTCAATGATGGGTTCGGCAACGACGGATTCGATTGTTGTTCTAAGCGAGATCCGTATTGTTGTCCTGGTGCTTGTTCCATTGGTAAAGCATCTTGTGGTTGTTGATATGATTGTCGTAGTATTCGGTTATACGGTTGACCAGGTAGATTTTGATCATGTGGCTGCGCTCGAATCTGTTTATATTCAGAGTTCTGTGACTGTTGATTATATCCCTTGGAATTACTTCTTTCGATGGCACGATTAACAATATAAATGTCTTTAGTTGGTCGAGGTATAAGTGGTGGGTCATCTAGTATTGCTCGCTTTATTATAGGCATAGGCGCAATTGGTAGCTTACGAACATGATTTAATTCTGGCCAATTAATTTCAATTTCTTGGACTTCGTATCGTTTGTCACTTATTTCCTGATTGCAGAATTTACGCCTGTAAAAATTCATATTATTTAATGTTGTTGTTTTTCATAAATTATATACATATACATGGTTTATATATCACTGTTTTCAATTTATATAGCAAGCGACACTGAGACATAACTCGAAACAGTCTTTTATAATATAATATTAATGTTAACATATCTAATTAAGGGACAAATCAAATCAATCCTGATTATTATTATATTTTATCCTATTATTACGATATTCTGTCAGCGTCTTCTCTCGTGTGACAGTGAAAAGCAGCTTCTATCATTATTATCTCAGCCGAAAGACGTCTACTGTTGGACATACACTAATTTGTCGATTCTATCATCTCATTTTGTATCTTTGTCATTTCTGAGTTACATGTAAATAACTAACAACAAAGGATAGCACAAAGTAAATCATATATTTTAATTTAAGTTTATTGCTATTTATTTTAACTTAAGGATTAAACTATTGATCTTAAACTTACGTTATAGGATTAGTCTCTAGTAGACATTTAATTATTTTCGATGTTGCAGCTGTACTGACGTAAAGATATGGTCCATTGCATTCGTTGTTTTTATTAGCATTTGAACCAACACCTATAACAATCTCTTTATCACCAACCCATTTAATTAGAGGACATCCATGGCCATTCTGAAAAAAAAACCTGTAAAATATTACTGTACAGTGCGACCAAGTTATCTGTTAAATAAATTATAAGAGAAACTAAGTGGTAGAATGAAAATAATAGTGGGCTAATTTGCAACATTGTTCAAACTAATACCTATATCACAACAATCTGTTGCGATATATATCATTGCAATAATAATAATTCAAGATGACAAATCACAGCGATGAGTTATCACACCGCAGTGCCGTGTAAGCTTATAAGGTCTCTTGTCAGTTGCATTGAACATGCACTATGGATAAAATGGTCTAGTAGGTATACATTTCAAATCTATACAACTATATGGTATATACATCTATTAGTTTCCTGAAATAAATGATGTTATTATTATTGTTATATTTATTTATTTATTATAATTTATTAATTTATCTCATACTTCAATATTACCAATAACGATTTTTCTTATAAATTGTTATATGTACTACAATATATTCATACCTGACATGGACCTAAAATCGAAGAAGATCGCCGAGAATTTACGCTAGTATAGAGATAATTCTCGTTATTCGTTACATTTTTTATTACAGTTTCGTTTCCTAGTAATATGTCTCGAATATGTTCATCAATATCTGTATCATTATTAGTTTTGTCGATTTGCTTCCTAAATCCAAAATCATCTTCAAGGCACTAAAATTGTTTAAAAAAATATATTATGATGAGTTTAAATGTATGACTATCTATATCAGAGCCCAGACTCCCGGGGCAAACTAGAAATGTTGTAGTAGCAAGTGAGCACCGAGAAAGACTTTAATGGACTTTCAAAAACATATTTTTTTGCTGAACTTCAAAAATATATATACTACAATAATAATATTTGAAACTTATTTTTAATGTTCTTTACGAAATGATAATTGTTTCCTATTTAATTATGGAATGTAATAACAATATGCCTTATTTATTAGTTTTTAGAATTTATATGTTTTAAATTACTTACACCATCATTGTCAGTGGCTTTGGTTAAATCAAAACGACGAACTTTGCAGTCTTTAATCTCTTCCGTCTCAGCTTTGATATCTATTCCTTCTTCATTCACGTTATTTGAGGCGCACAATAAATATTTTTCTATGATATGTACAAATTCTTGAGTATTAACAGTACTTGAACAGACCTTTTTCTCTACAAGAACCGTAGACTCTTCTTGCAGTAGTTGAGATGTATCTCCTGGCTATATAAAAATAAAAATATTTTTAGTTGAAGTTTTAATTGCTTTTTCTCTAATTGAAAAGCCCCAATTTGTGTAATAAGCTAAATGGCAACTATTATTATATTGTAGTTATTCTTTTCACCAAGTACCCAAAATCTTTTAGGATCATGTTGACTAAAAATCATATTGAATGTTAGTATTAAGCCTAACGAGACATTAAATAAAAAAATATTTCGTATAATATTTTTATTTTAGTTCACAACGGCTAGTCATAGCGCATTTTGGGTAAGGTAGCCAAATATTTAAATAACTATATTCACTTACCGTTTGCGCATTTGTATTGGTCCATCCGAAAGTCGTAGCTCGACTATTTGCCAATTCATATTTGTTTTCAAAATTAACAAATATTGGTTGTGGTTCATAAGAACAATGTAAACGATATGTGAGATCGCTAAAATTGTACGGTTTTTCCACTATTGCTACGCCAACGTCCACGTTAATCGATTGTAAAGGAACTTTATGAGGCAATTTGTATTCTGAAAGAAGTATTATTTAAGTAAATATTTACTACACTATATTTTGCCAATGGACTAGAATATAATATGTTGTTTTGACGGTGACAGACAAGCGTACAACCTGCCTGATAGTTGTGTGAATAACCAGTTTTCATTGGTCATCATTATCATTAGTGTGATCACTTTTTACGTAGTGTAGTATAAGGCCCTAATCTATTTAAGTAAATATATTTTGCACCTGTTGGAATCAAGATCCTCACAACCCTTTGTTTCCTAGCTCTAGTACACCCATCAGTTTCTAAGGCCTTGGGGTCTATGTATTTCTTGTACCCAGCTATCGCATAAATCTTTTCGGTTTCAACAAGACACGCAGCTGCTGTTAGTATTTGTGTTGGTGATACTAATGCACCACCACATAGCCATGTATTATGGTCTTTTTTCGAAGATAGAGATTCTACAAAATATACCTGTAAATAAAAATGTATCACAGTTACAGTCATTAATTAGGCCAGGCCGCATCATAAAATGCCAATAAATAACAAAAAAAAAAAGAAATAGTGGCATTTCATGAAAGGTGAAAATGATTTGGCCAATTTTACAAAATGGCGACAAACAAATTTTGATTTTTCGCTGATAGACCTATATTAGAAGTGAAGTGAAGGAGTAAAGAATCAACCTAAAAGCTGCTTACATGGTAGCATTCGTAAGAAAAGTAATAAGCAATACAACATAATTTTAATGATGTCACTTGAAAAAGTTGTTAGTTAAATCGTTTTGCATTTGCAGTTACTGAAACCTACGCACACTTGCAGCAATATTTGAGCCTTGTCGACTTTTCATCTTGTACTACATAGATTTGGAAAGTGTGATTTTAAAAACAGTTTTCCATAAAAGATTCCCATAGGCACTGGAGACTTGTATTAAGCTGCAATTAGTTAAAGACCAAAATACAATTAGGCTCAGTTTCAATTACGACTAACATTTAATTAAATCTTACCACGAATTTCTTTCCCAATACATGATCAAGTTCTTGTCCATTTTTTTGTTGGCAGTAACATACTGGACAAAAAAAATACATTAAATTCACTTTTATGTTAGGCAAAAGTTAAAGTAATATTTTTTGTGCTATGTATAAGCAAAATAGTTTTAACTATTAAAAAAATAATTTAAAATCTTTCTTTAACAGCACACGTAATATAATGATTCGAATTGGTCAATCTTATTTATGGATTGACTGTGCCTGTGTATAAATATTATTATATTTAAAACTTTATTGTTGCTTTTTATCTTGTCAGTCTATAAAGTTTTTTAATAATCTAAATATCTACTAACACTTAAAAAGGCCAGTTATACAAATGAATCCATAATAGCACTTGAACAACATCTCGATCACATTGAAGGAAATTTCAATTATAATGTTTTCAAGCTCAATTTCATACGATCGCCCAACCATAGCATTCTTAACTAGTCAATAAGTGAAAACTCCTGAAATCTTATATAATTTTACTTTTGAAAATCTGCAGAACTTTATTTTTTGTTTTTTGCATGTGGTTGGTGGATTTTGTCATAATAAAATAGGTGATTTATATACATTTTCAGTTAAATTTATATAGGGAGGCCACATTTTTTATTTAATATTAGGCAATCATTATGTACTTAAGAATTTTAATTAAAATAGGGCTCTGCGGTATATTAATGTATCTAGTTTATAAATAACTTTAACGAGACATGCTAGACGAGTGTACTATTTTAGTAACACTAAAAACACGTCCATTGACTTTAGTAAAGCTTTTGACTACTTTTATAAGGCATAGAAAAAGTTACGTTGGAAAAGTTGTACACAAACTTTACGTCTTTTTTGTGAACACAATTTGCTCTCTATGTTATTACTACGATAGGTATATTTTTACCTTTAACGTTGGCCTAATGGTCATTGAGTGCGATTGCTGATCACGCTGTCCCGGGTTCAATCCTCGGGTTGGGCCAAAATTAGATAATGGTGTGTTTTGTCAAGAAATATGTAAAAGATATCAACCGTTTGGAAATTTTCGGTTAATGGTATTTACCACGCGTCGGAAAGTACATATAGCCATACAACGCCTGATCTCTTTTCGGTCGTATCGGATTGCCCTCCCCTCAGATGAGAGTTAGGGATTAAAGGTGTATCTGTGTTTGGGTACACACACATTTACTATAATTATCTCCCGCACAGTCCGAATCGAAATAAGCCGTAGAACTGGAACTCGATTAGGTGGTTTATAAAACACCCATGTAATAGAGAGCAAGCCTATTATATTCCAGTACCGGGCATAATTTTAGCCTCCAGGATGACATTGAGCAAGTTTTGATAGATAAATCCTATTACCATCCTAAGGTTGAACCTTGGGACATCAGACGCTCATTGCACGCTGCATTACATGCATTAAAATGCCAATAAATTAACAAAACGCTAAAAAGTACATTGTATTTTTAAATAATCCTTAAGAGTCAGCGTACATGGAAGCAGTGCAAGAATAGCGTCTCGTAGATTTCGTAACCACATTGTCATAATAATGTCATTTTTGGCTTTGCTCCTAGCACAGACAATATCCATTAACGGCTGTTATTACCACTTACATACACCTAGGTGAGCCGCTGTATCATCAATAACTTGTCTCTAATAATGTAGATCGAAGCAATTCGGAATCTTGAGTTGAAAAAAATGCGATATGTGATGTTAGGTAGTGTTTTTGAGATAGCGACATCAATGGGTTTTCTTAATGTTGCAATTTTATTATATTTGTCATTTGCTGTTGCTATTGGCTGGATAGATGGCCACAAAGTATATGGTATACAATTACTCATGACACTTAGGTAGCCCACGAGCAACTTTGTCTCTGCAACTTATTAGTCTCATCACATCAAGTCTATGGGCTAGTATGAAAGTGCGCCCACGTAGCGACGCGACAGCCAGGAGACTTTTAGATCTCTTAGATGATTGCTGTTTGAGATTTGGATTCACCACAGCTTTTTGTGGTCACTCAACTGAATAAACTGAAAGAATTTAGGTTGAGTCACCGCAAAAGGCCTTACTACGGGTATTTGTGATGAACCTATTATTTTTAGATGAGATATTAAAAATGCGACATCACGTTTTTTTTTTGTAAATTAGTTTAATAAAAGTGGCAACTATTGTACCAATTGAATATCTCTTGGATATAAATATAATAATAATATTATGTTTAGCTTCTTAATAGCTCTTCTATAATATTAAAATTTGTGGTGTTGCTATATTGTGTGATAAATGGCAATTTGACACAAATTAAACCACTAAAATATTATTTTTAAGGACATTAAAAGGATTAAATAAAATATTAACCAATAAATTACCTTTATTTATGAATAGTTTGTTATTATTTTCAGTTTTTATTACACTACACCCAATAACCTGGAAACATGCATACAAGGTTAAAATATTGGTCAGTTTAATATTAGTGTTTCTTTTTATTCTACTTATTACTATACTACACAAGCATACGACTCGCTTGATTACCAGGGGCGTCAATTTCGCGTTGCCGACTCTACATCTTAAAACAGGATGGTTTTGTAATAAATATATGCATGCTAGCCGTCTCCGGCGACCAATTTCTCATGCTTTTATGTATCGCTGTATGCCATCACATCCCGCTGCAATATCCTACAGAGCTCTCTTCAGTACCGTACAGAAAAATGCTCTATGATTAGCTAAACTTTGGAATCTACATTTATTACTTATCCTATGTATAAATTTACGCCGGTTAATTGCCTGTACCCTTCACCAATGTGCGCTAATATCGCGCGCTTTAATGTAGCTAATATAGCATGATTAAAAAAATACCTTTCAGCTTCAACTTCCCAATGAATTTCTTCTTCAACTATTCTAAAGGATTTGTTTTTGTCACTATGTGGTACATGTACACATACTCCCGCTCTTGAGCTAGAAAAATTAAAAACATAATTTAATCTAACTTCATTCTATTCTTGCAAAATTGATATTCAGTTCAAAATTAAATACCTGAAAATCAATTTTCTGTCATTTTAATTTCAAATTCTAATGCTTTACAAGCTTGCCAAGATTCAAAGATGCGTTTTTATAAAACGGCCACCTATATTCGTACTATCATCGGCAAGCAGATTTAATCTCGCTTTGTAACTTATGAACACGGGTGGCTATAATTTAGGTGCGAACTCTTAAAATTTTACTATTATTCTTAAGACACCAAAATAATTAAAATACTAACTATTTCAGTATACAATAAAGAAATTCTCCATTGCTGTATGTGCTAGTATATAGAAAAGGCCCCACACATGACATATCTGAGCTGACTTGAAATCCACATGCCACGCCAATGACATGCTCTCTTCCTCCGATCCAAGCGACGAGGGGACCTCCGTGGTCATTCTGAGAAAACAATTCTTAATTATTTATCGATTTTATTTAACTTGACACTTGCTTCAGATCTTGCGACAGCTTTTTCAACTATTTGTACTAGACTGCTTTTCATAAATTTAGCTCCATGGTTTTGAATAAGTCTGTTAAAACTCTCAGGTTATTATTTATTTCGTGCTCCGACACAAAGTGCCTGTTGGCATGAGAAGAGAGCATTGTTAGTATTGCATGATTTATTGATGTCAGAACTTCAAGATGGTCCGGTATTACTTATTTTGTAGTTTTTGGTACAATTGATGCATAAAAATAAAATCATATATCATGTCGTTGCGTTGGTCTATCTGGCAGAAGGCCGTCTCAAATAACTTTATTGGAGATTAATTTTTCTCTATCGGCCGTCAATTTTGAGCTTTATTACCTGTCCACTGCTATTTTAGAAGGATATGTGATACCTACGTTATTAAAAAAAAACTAACAGCTATATGAATATACAATAGTGATGGAATAGTATCAGTAAGCCAATTACATGCTATTATTGCAAGCATGCATAGGCTACGGTTTACCATCATCTTGTGTGCCACCTTTAGAGTATAAATAAATATTGAAAAATTGATACAAACCTGGCATGGACCCTGCCTCCTATATTTTACTGTATCCCATGTAGATAGGTTGTACACGGAGGCAGTGCTATAGGTGTCGATGGTCTCATTGATATTATTCTAAACATATAAAAACTTTTATTAAATATTTTAGCAGTTTTGCTATACATTATAGTTTACATTTAGCTGAAATATATTAAAACAACGTGGAAAAAGTCGAGCCCGGAGCATTATTCGAACCTAAGCATTATGCCTCTCGGGTTCTGGCCCAGAGCTTATTTAACCGTTAGCCGTTACAAATCTATACGCACAATTTCTTCCCATTGCAAGGAAAGAATGTTCCTGGGATAAACATTTTTGTCAATCTATCGCTGTCACACACACAATTATCACATTTATAATCTTAGCAAAGATTTAAAATACCTTTCTACCACTAAGACCATCACTCCTTTGCTTCGTTATATTACAGCTGCTTGTGACATCGTTACCAAAGAACCCTGAATGATCAATAATATTGCCACGCTCATCCAAAATGCCTGGTCCTAATGTACATATCAGGTACAAATCTACGTTAGTCTTTAAATCCGTATGTCCCATTAGTTTACTTTTACAATCTTCCTTGTTGATGACCACGGTTGAGGCATAGTGTGCGTTTTCTGCATTATAATCTGACAAGTCACCTACCTACGAAATAAAATTAAGCAATTGAATTAATATTTTAAGTTTTTCAGATTTGCGAATTATATTTTATTGAAGCAGATTAGAAAGGAATGAATACTTTAGAAACTATAATGACACAAAGTAATAAGTTTCCAACTTCTGCTATAGTATGGTTCTGAAAAATTGTTCAAAATAAATACCTATAGTTTAGGTAACTTACGCAAGACATAAGCCAAATTCAAACTACTGAAACGTTGAGTTTGGAAAAAAAAGCAAGAGTTAATGTTAACGTCTTTGTTAAATGAAATAAATAATAACGAGGTAGTTGAGTACTGACCATATGTATTTTAATCAATTTAAATTACAAGATATTCGTTGGTTTTTTGCTTAAATGTTTTTTAAACCGATTGTGTCTCATTTTGAAGGCATTTGTGGTAGCCTTAATAGGGCATGCTCTCAACTATGTATTTGGTACTTACAGGTCGAAAATATTTCATATGTCCCCATCCAAAAGTGACTGCTTGAGTGCCTTGCTCCTCAAAGTTGCTATGAAAGTTGATTGGAATAGTCTCAGGTTGGTAAGAACAGAATTTAAGATATGTCGGATCTCTAAAATCGTAGGGAGACTCCACTTTCGCAAGTCCAATATCTCTGGAGTTCCAATGGAATGATTTGAATTGTTTTAAATCGTATTCTGGAACATAATTTAACACTTGAACATATAATTATTATTTAAAGTGATGATAAGATCACAAATATATACATATATCGACGGTCCCTTCGTACAAAGGGGATATATCAATAATGATGGTTTACAACGATGATGGTTTATATTGCAAGTGATTATAGGCTACGGCACTTACTACGATGCTTACCACGAGCGGGCCGTATGCTTGTTTTCTTTTATACCAAGGAGGCAAATAAGTATACGGCCCGCTTGATGGTAAGCAGTTACCGTAGCCTATGGACGCCTCCAGAAATACCTCTGAAACCGTACGGCATGTTTGATTTGCTAGGATATGAGTATGAACTCCCTATCGGTGGCGAGAGTTGCGAAGATAAAATGTGGCCGTAGGCATCATGTCAAATAATTCCTCGGAACACAGCCCACAGTACATTGTTTAATTAGGATAAAAAAATATTATAAATTTATATCACCTTTTTGAAAGCATCTGGCTATAACTTTCTTTTTAAATCTTTTAGTGCATTCATCCTTCTCTATGTCTTCAGTTTTAACATATTTTTTGTAACCAGCAATGGCATACACAAATCTGACATCATCGAGGCATGCTGCTGATGTTAATATGTATAATGGATGGACTATACTGCCACCACAAACCCATCCTGTGTATATTCGATCTGATTCATATGCTTTTACAAAATATACCTGAAAGTTATATACATTATTTGAGACGCTTATTGCCAGTTATATTCGCCTGATGAGTAGTAGTATTTTGTCTGAGTGTCTTCGTGCTTTGGAGGGACTGTTAACAGAGATTAGATTATAGCAGCAACTTGTATTTTTTTCTAAAGACAACTCTCGCACTAGAGAACCAGCTCTGTGTCGCGGGGGGCTTTACAAACATACAATTAACGAAAACAAATTACACCCACGACTGGCGGCTCATCCTAACCCACTATCCCATAAGCTCTTGGAGCCTAATTATATCAGAAGACTCAAGAGAGCCGAGGTGCTGGATGACTAACTTGGGGGAGACATAGGCCCTATTTCGCCAAACTCCAATCTCCTTCAACAAATCTGATCATAGTCCAGGGACTGATAGCAGATAACAGGAGAAAAAAAAACTACACCCCGACTCAGCACATCTCTTTTGTCCTGAGTGGGAATCGAATTCACGCTATGTAACAAACACATTTTAAAGTTGAACACAATGAAATTACCTTTTGAGGAATTCAGCATCTTATTCTAAGTTTTTATCACAGAATTATGGTTTTGTTAGTCGAAGGTACTCTAGCAAAATAATTGTTTGTGCGACAAATACATAACTTGAGCAAAATATAAGTTGCAGAATTTCAAAAACCTTAAAACACCTAGTCTAACGTAGGTATTTAAACAGAATGAACTTTCGTGCAAACTCTTATCTCACTTTCCCTTCTTCGATCTGATAATTTACAGCTATAGTGAACCTCATGACCAGTCAAATAAGAGCAAACACGGCTAGATTACATTGTTTAATTATGAAGTTCCGTTGCCTACCTACCTTAGCAACCATAATGGAAACTTATTTAATCGCAATCCAATATATTTAAAATACTTATTATTGAGAAGTTCAGGTGGTATTCTTTATCAGTTTTACTTCATCATATTATACTTTCTGAATGCAATTGTTTGATGTGTTATTAAAATTATTGAAATTGCTATATGTGTGCCTATAATTTTTGAGGAGTTCCTTCAATTCCTTATGGACTCCATCATCAGAACTTTCTTTTGATGAAAATGGGACCAAACTGGAAGTATGTCCTCTTAGACAAGCAAGCAAGCAAGCAACCAGGATTTCCATTGATACTGCTTTTGAACGTATTAAAACAGAATGAGCAATTCATCAAATTCGAATTGTTCATGAATAAACCTTGAAACGAGATATGTAAGAAAGACGCTCACGAGCTACTGTTGCTGTAAAGCTGTACTGTTTTTGAGTTTTTTATTTGCTTTGATATGATTATTTTATAGACAAGAAAATAAACAGCTACATTTGATTATTACTGTATTCTTAATTAAGTAAGAAATAAAAAAAACGTACCAAATATTTTGGTTCTCCTTGAATTTCTACTCCATTTACAATTCTTCGGCCACTATTTGTTACTGAAAACAAAATATTAAAAACAGCTATTCTTTATAATAAAGGTTACGCTTAATGAAATGATATAACTTAACAAGTACTCAATATGAAAGACTTAGTTTTAAAATCTATAATGTATAACTATATGAAATTCAGAATGATCTAAACTTGATAGATCTTTAAAGACTTATAATTAATTTGTAACGCTTAATATAAAACCATTAATGATTTTAATGTAAAATAAAAGATATTTGAAGAACTATTAATAGTACTTGATATAACTTTTATGTAAAGTTTTATTAATAATTTTGAACAAAACGGTTATATTGGAGTTCGTTGTCGTGATGTTGTATATAATAGATTAATCATTAATTAGTTTATAAGGCTTTTTAACTTTTTCAAATTTGTATTATGAGTTATACCTATCATGTAAGCTTTAGATATTTAGTTCTTAAATTAGACCAATTAATTTTAAATTATTTGATATGTACTCATAATAATAAAGGCAATTGTAAACTCACATTTCAGTATGCACGTTAAAATTATTGTAAACGTAGATATTGAAATCATATTCAAAATTAATATCAAAGAATATAGAGGCAGAATTAATGGAAAATTATTAAATTTAATCAACAATTCTATGAAGCAATGGCTTTGTTACATACCGTAAAATTGCTTTGACTAGATTTTCTAAAATTATCGTTAGATATGGCTTTCAAAGAAATGTTTTCAATAAAACTTATTTATTTCGTATTTTTAATAATTTTGAATGGTAAGTGAAGGTGTTATCATGCTGCGGGTTGGTGACGCTGAATGTTACGAAGATTTTGGTGTCTTTCGGTTTATCACTTAATCAAAAATATTGTTACATCTAAATTGTGTTTAATATTTTTCAAAAGAATCTCTTAAAAATTCAAAAAATGATTTTCAAAAATATATAATTATTGAAATGTTCTTAATCTAGTAGATTCCGAAAGAATTTTGTAGCTATCGTATTGATTTTTATATTATAAATATTCTGACTTTAAATGTCAATCATTCAAAAACTATGTTTGGCCTTGTAGATAGCTTTATTATAAAGCCTTGTATTCAAAAAAACATCGATTCACTGGTTTTCTAAACAAAATATTTAAGAAATTGATTCAAGTTATTAAAATTTTAGTGTGTCACGGTGATCGTAGAATTGTAAGTGGAACTGAAGTGCAATCCAAAAAGAAATATGTGGTAAGAAGCGTTTATAATGTATTCAATGAATATGTGAATGATGACTTAGATCTTAATAGTGTGGAGGCCACTACACATCAACAAAAGGGTGTTCGTGTGTGTACACTATGTTAATCGGGCCTAACGTTCACTGCCTAACAGTTAGTCGTTAAAAGTGGAAATTACATCACTGAAGAGCAACAATTTTAAATATTAATTTATGTTCTTAGCTGAAAGACTGCTGCTTACTGCTGGTAATGGACTTCCTCCAAAGAGCCACACAGTATTCGGTCCTGTGCTGTCCTTATTTATGGGCTGCCAACCTTTACTAGATCATCGGTTCACTAGTCTAGAATCTCAAATTTAAAATGACTAAAACGAAAGTAATCAAATTGCAGGTATATTTAGCCAAAGCAGATATAGATCCACAATCATATGATGCTTGGCTGTGTGGTGGAGCATTAGTATCCTCCACTTTTATAATAACATCAGCTGCTTGTGTTGAAGATGTAAAACATCTTTATGCTATAGCTGGTTATGATCAATACGTATCAAAAGAAGAAATGGACAAAAATGAATGTGTTAAGAAGACAAGAAAAAAAGTTATTTACACTTGTGTACCTAAATGTAAGTATTTATTAAAGTTAACTCGTAGTAATAGACATTTTCGTGGTAGGTGGTTATAATAATTTCACATCAATTTAGTTGAAAGAACTTCTTGTTGCGCATAGATCTCACTGAAAATTCCAATTCCAATTGGAGATCACTCCATACACTTTCTGCCACAGCAGCATTGGTTCGAAGTATATATAATAATATATATATATATATATATATATATATATATATATATATATATATATATATATATATATATATTATTATATATAATATATATGTATATATATATTTTGAAATTTCATTTGATATTTACATTACCGGTTTGAAAGCTTTGAATTTGGTCACATGTGAGTTATGATGAATATTGGAAGCGATCGGAAGATTTGTCATTTTATATTATAATATTTCATCTTTCAAATTTAATCTTATTACCGGCCTTCAATATTTTTACCATTTTTGCTTTCAAAAGTTTTACCAAATACTTTTTAGTCGTATAGGTATATAAATTTTGATACTTTTCATTGTTTTCAGTCAGAATTTTAATGTATGTTTATGTTGTAATTCTAAGTTTTAGGTATATACCTAACGTTTTGCTATTAAGTTGGTCTTTAGAGGCATCTCTTTTAACTTTTTGTAATTTGCAGCTTATGAATTGGACTACGCAAGATTGGACAAGTGGGCATTTATAGATATAGCTCTAGTCAAAGTAGAATCACCATATTCTCCAAACGATATCGCTTTTAATGTTTGCTCTTATATACCCGAATGGATACCTATTAATTATGAAACAAAATATCAAGAGCCAGGTACTGATGCCATAGTTTTAGGGTGGGGTCATACTGAGCTTTGGCGAAAGGTAAGTTTTACTGCTATATCTACATTTCATCAACATTATTAACCCCTCAATCATCCACGGCTAGGTATAGGCTGTCCTCTTTTGCGTGCCATTTGCTCCGGTCCTGGTCTTGCTAATATTGCTTTTCAGTTGCGTTTTATGTTATGGGTTACCTTGGTATAAAACGTTTTCCTTACGCACAGGCTATGGTTTTTGTAAGGTGAAGGTCGTGTGGAGGTTACCACATACCTCCAACGAAAAGGGAGGATTCTTCGATCAGGCTGGGTTATTGTGTCTGGGCACGATTCAGGCTCTCATAGTAATATTAGCAACTGCGCGTTTCTGATAATAGTGACATCTGTGTTTTCTATGATGCATCTTCATTCTATTGAATGTGGTGTTGCTATTGGCCTGACAGATGGCATCACAGTCCTACAGGCGAGCTGTTTGCTCATATTAATGCTTTTAACTATAAATCTAATATTTAATTTACTTTCTAGCCAAATGACACGAAGAATTATAACCAAAAATTTTTACGTTATGGCTCAACAATGATACAAGATAAAAGGGAATGCAAAAGACATTATGAAGTTTATACCAACATGAGTTTTGTTATAGACAATTATATGATTTGTACACATAAAGGAGGCAACCTAAATGAAAAAGGCGAATTGATTGTTCAAAGTCCTAAAAATGCGTCCGGTTGTTTGCCTTCTAATAAGGACGGTACAGACGCTGCTTATTTAGATAATAATAAAACACCAGATGGATTTCCACTTGTATCAGTAAGTTTATTGTAATTTAATTTGCATTATAAAATCTTATACAAAATATATGTCAGTAAGAGCCTCCCTTGGCGAACTTTCACTTACTAAGTAGGTGATTTGCTAAAAAAGGGCCAAATTAAAAGTACTGACTACCGTCGTTCATGCATGAAGAGGTTTATAAATGTAGAGGAAGCGAAACAAGTATGACTGGATGGAAGCAATTGACGTTCCTCTAGTTACCCCAATGTGTATGATGTAATTTGAGCAAAAGTGCAGCCACTTAACGCAACTCAGAGTCTCTAAATCATTCTAATCAATTTCGTCGTGGATAAGGTCAGAAGAACTGAATTTTCGAAAAGTTTAGGTGTTCACGTCTTCAATAACACCTTTGTGTGATTGATTCCTACACGGCAAAGATGTGTGACCCAAAGATATGCTGTCTGTCTGTGAACTGTTAAGTTACGTCCCCCGTACACTGGGTTTGTTCCCTAGTGCGCAAGTTATAAGAAAAAACTTTACTTTACTCAATAGTAACAAACACAACACCTAATACGATACGAGAAAATTAAACTGATAATAGTAAGATTGTCTTAATTACTAATAGCAGTATTTGTAAATGTAAAAATTTGGATAGCTATTTTGTTACTCAATCACGCCTGAACGACTACACGGATCCAAATGAAATTCATTCTGGGAAAATGAAAGGTTCCCGTGGTATAGATTTATTTTTTCGGGTTGAATAAAATATCACTTTAGGCGTCATGAAATTCCTCAGCATCACTGTCTTTTGGAAACGTAAAGACTCGCATTGCAAAGTTGAGTGGTAATATCAATTTAAAAAAATACATATTAGCTTTCCAGCGTCGATAAACCGGTACCGATATAGTTTTTGTATAGTATAGACTGCAAGCATTTACACCCCATAGCTCAAACATTTTGATTGCAAACAATGCATAAAATGCATATGTGGTCAATTAGATAAGATGATCACTACACCACTGACACCGCACCGAATGTTGTGGATTTCATTCTCATGCGGGACAAAACGGTATTATAATGTATTGTGTTAAAAAAATCTTGTTTTTTAACACAGGAGTTGTCTTTAAAAGAGATAATGAACTTCTGTAATTTCGCCTTTCGCCACTTGAAAAGTCTCCGCAGGTGCAGCAGCAGCGCCAGCACAACCTGCTTTGCTTGGCAGATCTGATTGCACAAGGTTGTCAACAAATATGGCGTCCCACTCTACTGTTTATATTAAGAAACATTAACAACTTTAAACAGATAATTTTTCATTTCATATTAGTTGATTATTATTTTAGTGTGAGGAGATAGACGAAGAGGTAGATGAGGCAAATGGATTTTATGATTTACGTGATAGGACACGTAAAGATATGTCATATCCGAGCTATGATGATGCGAACCGACCATTGGTATTGCCAGTTACTAATTCGAAACCGTATCCACCAGGTATATGTCAGGTAATGATTTTAACAGCTATTAAGCATTTAGGTAAAGTCTGAACTGATAGACATACCAAAATTTTATGGTATATTGCGTTCGACAAAAAAACTTATAATTCCTAAACGACTAAATCAATTTTAATGAAACAGAGCTGCGAACCATCTCAAAAAAAAATTAAACTATATACATTGAAATCCGTCAATCCATTTAGGAGTTAGAAACCGGTTTGGTACTGCAAACTGCGCATGATAGATACATGCATACATTACTTACATTTATAATTTAAGTCTAGCAAACCATATCCACCGCAAAAGAGGGAAAACTCGAAACAAAACCCTATAAGAACCCGTCTGGCCAGCGTGATATAGTAGGCTAATATCCCTCCAAATGTTTGGAGGAGACCCGTGCTTAGCAGTGAGACGTTTATGGGTTGATATGATGATGATGATATAATATGTATTATATTTATTTAAAGTTAAGTAAATAAATAAACTAACAAACTACATATTTGTATCCTCAGAATGATCACGGTGGACCTCTAGTGACCTGGGTAGGAGCTCATGAAGTACTAATTGGTGTAGCATCAGTGTTCAAAGTAGATAATGATTATCTTTGCATGGGACCATATTTATATACAAGTACACAGTGTAATGGAGCATTTTTAAGTTGTATTTTAGAATCTAATAATTATACTCAAAGACACGAAAGAACAGGAAAATATAGGTAAGGTTTTGTTGGTAGTTATTTTAAATATTATTTAAATGGCAAACAACTACCTGATGGTAAGCAGTGACCGTAGCCCCTAGATAGTTGTATAAATAATACTACGGGTATTATTTGCGTGTTGCCAACCCAAAAACAATCCGTGTGGTGACGGATTAAGAATACAAATGTCGCCACCCCTGTCCACCCTGAGGGTGTCGACTAAGGGAGTAAGTCAGGCAAACAATATCCACTGCAAGAGAGGAAAAACTCGAAACAAAACCCTATACCAACCCGTCTGGCCATCGTAGCAGTAGGCTAATATCCCTCTTTGAATAGAGGAGACCCGTGCCCAGCAGTGGGACGTTTGTGGGTTGAGATGATGAACCTAAAAATGTTAACACCAGGGTTTTATAAAGATGAAGTATCTCTGGGATAGAAAAACGTTGTGTAAAGAACGCATTCAAACTGAACGCTGGAAACCTTTATTCACACACAGGACTGAACATTGTAGAGAAAAAAAAATTTGCTCTTTTAGTAGAACAAAAATCATAGTCATCATAATGGAATAATTGGAACACAAATAGTTTACCACTGTGTGTAGTGGCTGTGGTCTTCAAAAAATAACATCTATAGCTTCAAAGTAGGTAGTTGCTTGGATATGTCCATATGACATTGCTGATTTCCATTAGTGGCTGTTAATTACTGGTGAGCCATTAATTTGTCTATCAGCATCGACAACAAAATAACTGTCAATCGTAGGACTGCACTTCAGAAGAGAAAATCTACGAGTATAATATAAAAATGAATCGCTGAATGTGTTGCTATCTCGAGAACAGTTGAACCGATTTCGCTAATACTTTTTTTTCTATGTTCGTTATTGTCAGGAGAAGGTTCTTATGTAAAAATCATTTAAAAAGTTGAGCTAAAAATAGTTGAACCTGGGTAAATTCAGGGCGGGCCACTAGTTAGTATTAAATGTCTTTGCTAAATTGTGGTTGAACTAAGTAATGTAATTTTCACGTTTAAAGAACTCTTTTCCTTAGACTATTGCTAAACAAACTTGTAAACACATACATCCTCATATCAATATGGATCCGAGCGTGGCAGTCACGCGAGTTCTGTCCCTCTTCGGCAGTCAAATCAAATAGATTTTTATGAATACATGTTTTTTATTTGTTATCTGAACAGGCGAGAGCTTTGTGATAGTCCACCTCAAGAAAAAGGATATGATACAGTTGAAAGGCATATATCATGGATGAATCATCCAGATGGGTAAGTTTCAGATATTAGCAGTTTAACAATGTTACAAAAATTTAAAGAAAGATTAGCTACGCTCATATTGTGCGTGCAGTTTTGTTGCGTTATTATTACACGAACTTACTAAGATTTTAAGAATATAGAAAATACGAAACAGAAAAAGATAACTATTTGCCATATCAAAATTAAATGATAGATACAATCATAATTACTAGAGGTCACCCGGTGGTCGAAAGTATCTATAGTCCATTAATAAGCTTGTCCAAAATAAGTGTTTTAATTAAAATTTTATTTTTCAGTCCTGCAGAAAATGAAAGATTTTTAATGCGACCACAGCGACCACTACGAGATTAATATTGTTTAAATTTTTATATAGAAAATAAGAAAACATTTACAAATAAAAAAAAAAATATAAGAAAATGAATAAAATGTCTTATATTGAGGATTTTTTTATTATAACTTTAAGTATTTATTTAGATGCACTCGTTGATCGACAACCGATCAACGGATTGCGGTTATCTGAGCGGCTAAATGAGCGCTGAAGCCTGTTTTCAGACACAGGAATAGTATGGTGCCCTGCCTCTTAGAAGGTGTTCATTAGCAGGACTAGTTTCGACGTCATAATATTCCTCAGCATCATTGTAAACTGGAATCGTATCCATATATTAGTACAGCTATGTTGAATAGCAATGTTAATTTCCTATGCAAGAACCAAGCCAGTCCTCTGGTTACGAACAGCATTAATCCATAGTTTATTTGTCTAACAATGAACGTATCCTCACCCCTTGTGGAAGTGTTTTATATGTTCTGCCGACCAAGTTGGTTCTCATACAACATTAGCACTAAATATGCTATCTGATTTAAGAGGTACGGCAGTCTGTTAGACTTGAGAATGTAGAAAAATTACAATACCTCAAGGCACTCCATGAGATAATGTCATTTTGACAATACTCTCATGGTGTGTCTTCTGACATACACCATATGGGTAGGCTTTTAAGAAGGTAGACTTCAGCTCAAAACCGAATGCTGTGGAGGTGTGTGTGAAAACCCTGGTGGAGGTAAATAAAAAGGGGGCTTGCAAAGGCAGCTGAAAGACGTCCACTATTGGGCAAAGGCCTTTTCAGCTGAAATGATGAAGGATTATCAAAATATAGATACACTAGCTGTACCCGCGACTTCGTTGGCCTATTCAGTCTTTTACTGTAAATCTGAAAACTACAAACTTTCATCGGCTGATTTTCATCTTTAGCGGTTACATTTTAAAAAACCTTTCTTAGAGAATGCCTATATCATAATAGCTCTCTGAGAATCTAGTGATTTAAACTATGCGTTTGTTGATTAGTCAGTAACGTTTTTCTTTTAAACATTTAGGTTCTGCAATTAATAAACTTCATAAAGAAATATTCCTTGTTTGTACGATTGTTCTGCTCTCCAAATTGTCTTAACGTAAACAATCTTATGGCCTATCGCCTAGCTAATAGTTTGAATTTATCTATTGTTATGTCACTTCTAACCTGATAGGTTTCCATGTGGTGACGGATTAAGAATACAAAATGTCACCACCCCTTTCTATCCCAAGGGTGTCGTAAGAGTCGACTAATGGAGTAAGTCAGGCAGCCAATAACCACTGCAAGAGAAAGAAAATTCGAAATAAAACCCTATACCAATCCGTCTGGCCAGCGTAGTGTAGTAGGCTAATATCCCTCCAAGTGTATGGGGGAGACACGTGCCCAGTAGTACATTTATGGGTTGATATGATAAACCTGATAGGTACTGTTACACAGTTTGGGTGGGCTAAAATTTTTGATCCATCATTCTATTAATAGAGACATAGTACTCTACGTAAACTCCCGGAACAAAACTGAATTAAAAACCAGTAAGCTTTTAGTTTTAATATAGTCGACCATATTAGTGAGAGTTCAACGTAAATTCGATGTATAGGTATTTATTATTATGTATATCTCTGCAACCATGAATTTTTTATTTTGCACATTGTTTAATTTCGAAGTTTCGGTGCCTATATCCGGAATGCATTCTGCTTCCTGAATGCATTTGTTTAATTCATTGCAGTATGCCTAGATAGTATTTGAGGAGGTCACTCAATTCCCTACGGATCCGATCACCAGGACTGGATTTTTTTATAAATGAGAACAATATGAAAGACTATCCATTCAATTGCAAAATGATTTTTAAGAGAAATTTTTATGATAGGGGAGGAACTCCCCCTTACAGTAGACGACAGCCAAATACCTCCACACAGCGGTGTAGTTGTGTTCCTGTGTGTGAGTATAGGTCTTCAACGCTCACTTAGGGATCCATTTTGAAAGAAACGTATTCCTATCCCATGGATACTCTGGTCCCATCTTATGGCCCTGGTGTAAAAAATGGGTTGGTAACACGCAAGTGATACCTTTGGTACTGCAAGCGTCTATGGGCTACGGTAACTGCTTAACATCAGGTATGGGCCGTATGCTTGTTGTTTTATCTCAGCCTTTTTATCTGCCACAAAAGTAGTTTTATCTCAGCCATAAGACGTCCACTGCTCAACAAAGGCTTCCCGCAAGGTTTTCCACATCAGTCGGTCCTGAGCTGACCTTGTCCATCGGTTGCCCGCGACCTTTACATGTATTCTACATCCTAAATATTTGTATAAGTCTGTCTGTTCCATTGCTGTTATTGTGTTTGTGTCATCTATTTCATAGTTACCGGGTCTGATTTTGCCTCTTATAATATGTAATGTTTTGCATTTATCTAAGCCAAATTCCATATTTATATCTTTACTAAATTGTGTTGTATTATCTATTAACGTTTTCATGTCTTTTACGGATTTTGCATATAATTTTATGTCATCCATGTATATGAGATGTGAAATAATTGTATCTACTGTTGTTTCTTTAAGGCAGTATCCGACTCGGCATCCATGTAATAGGTGTGATAAGGGATTTAGGGCAAGGCAAAACCACAGTGGACTCAAGGAGTCACCTTGATATATACCTTTTTTGATTGCTATTTGTCTGGTAGTAATTGTTTTGTCTCGGCTGCTCAGTTGTAGGGTTGTTTTCCAGTGTGACATAATATTGCTTAAAAAGTTTGTTATTTTTGGGTTGACTTTATATATTTCTAAAATTTGTATTAACCAGTGTGAGTGTGGAATGCTGTCAAAGGCTTTTTTATAATCAATGTAGGTGCAATGGAGATTTCTATTTTTTGTTGTTGCGTGTTTATGGATAATGGAGTCTATAATAAGTTGTTCCTTGCATCCCATGTGACCCTGTCGGCATCTATATGCTCTTCTGCTATAATATTATTGTGGCCTACATGATTGTTAATTTTTCGGGCTATTGCTGATGTAAGGATTTTATATATTGTGGGCAGGCATGTTATGGGTCTATATTGAGAGGGTAGTTCTGAGAAGGTTGATTTTGGTAGCATGTAAGTTATACCTGTAGCGATAAATTCTGGGATGTTCTGTTTTCCTAATATGATGTCTGTTAAGTTATTGGCTATTGATTTGTGTATATTATTATTATTATAATAGTATTAGTATAGATTTATATTGGTTTAGTATTTTCAAAGACAAACTGACAGACAGAGACAAAACTGTTAAAATTGTATTTCTATTGTAAGTGCCATGTAAACAGCCACATTAATTTAATAGAAGGCTGTTATTTCAGATATTACAAACAGACACTTCAACTTTATTTATATGTGCATAGATATATAACTGATATGTGCTTGTGACTTCGTTCGCGTGGACTTCAGGGATTAAAACATAGAGTTTCCTGGAGTTGCTAAACGGAAAATTGATTGAAATCAAAAGAACCCGGGGCATAAAAAGACTATTACCTGCACCGCATCCTGTTAAAATATCTGCTTCTCTCTAATTTCGTTGTAAATTGGTCACTTTTAAGGTAGTACCGTTAACGCGTAAAGCACCAGTCAGCTGATCTCTGTTTAATATAGTCGCCCATATTGATGAGAGTTCAATTTAAATTGGTCATTTCTATATCTCCGAAAGCTCGCATTATTTTTTAAATTTCTTTTCATATAAACTTTAGTTGTAGTTTTACAAACTGCAGTTAACAAAAATTTCAAATTTTCAGTTACTATAACCTTTTTTATTTGTGAACCGATTGGAATAAAACAAAGCCTATATATGTTATGGGAAGGTTGCCACAATATATCAGTGAAAACCGCATGCAAATTGGTTGCGTGGCTGCTGAGTTTATCGCGCACAAACGCGGCCACAAACAGACAAACAGACACACAGACAAACAGACAAACAGACAAAAATTCTAAAAACTTTTGCCTGAGTAACATAAATACAACGTATATAAATTGTTTTTTTGAAAAAAAAATCAATGTACAGACGCGACTTGGTTATGATTTTATTATATGTATAGATTATTATGTATACTGTCTCGTTTCTCACGTTATTGTTTTTCTTGTTCACAAAATGAACACGTCATAAGCGTTACTCACCCTAGACATTATTATAATTTTACAAAAATAATAATACATATTTACTTTATTTACAGAAATAATAATATACATTTTTTACACTTTATACATAAAACTAAATTTTAAACTTACAAGGTAAGAAATACACAAAATAGGGAAGAAAGCAATACTTGTCGTTTAGGCGTCAAAATATTCCTCAACATAACTGTCTAACGGGAACGTGCCCAGAAGGCTAGCAGCATTGTCACGTTGGATTGCAATGCTTATTCTCTGGGCAAGAAAATTTTTGATTTTACAAAAATATTTTTGCTGTTGTTACATAAAATAATTGTTTTACAAAAGTTAATGAAGAAGAATTAATAATTAGATATTATATAATGAAATAAAAATTATAATATCTAATTACAATATATTATAAACCTCCTCCTACTTTAATATACAACATATTTAGAGACGATAAAAAGTTTATAATATAAAAGCAACTTAACCAATTTAAAAATAACATAACAATTAAACCAATGAACAGACCGATACAAAATTAGGTATTAAACATAAATTATACCTTTCACCTTACGCTTTTCAATGCCGGGGTTGAAATGTAACATTTACGTAAAATTCTAACTTTCAATCAAGAGTCCAACAAATAACAGATTTCCATACCGTTAAATTAATATTTCAATAGATTAGTTTTACTTCAAGGCTAGTTGTGAATTCAAAATGCATCCGCTAACTGTGATTCCAGTTGTGATTTTTCCATTATTCTTTCATGGTAAGTACTTAAGTTGAATTCTTTAGGTTCATTTAATAATATTCTGTATAGATCTTTTGATCACTAGATGGAATATTAACCAAAATTATGACATGATGATTGAAATAAGGAAATTTTAACATAATCTATCTACACATACCTGGGTGAATTTCCCGAGACCAATAATTGCGTGGCATCGATGAAATCGGTACTTAAAATCATAGTTATAATGCTCTAATATTTTTTTCTAGTTAGGTCACATAGTAATCTATGTGTAGCACTAAATATTTCATTTAATAGGAAGAATTATCCTTAGATTCAAATAAAGTGGTATTAGACTTCAGAAACTTACAAATTTCATATATGTATATACAAGGGACAGTCAAAATATTGTGTGCCTTGAATAAAGGCTTACACGAGTCACACCAGTCTAATTTAAAAATTGTACGGATACATTTCTTCTGAGCGATAAAAACTTTTGATATTTCAGTAGAATTTCCCGAAATAATTATACCGTATCGGATTACTGAACATACATATGCATGATAGACCATTAAAGAGGTAGGTCTAGATGCAACATCATTTATCTTTCTTAAGGCGAACATAAACTGATTAATTTTAGTGCAGATTTTGTCAATGTGAGACTTCCATGTAAAATGTTCATCTAGTGTTATTCCTAAAAATTTTATACCATGTACCTGTTCGATAGTATTGTTATTATAAGAGACATTAATGTGTACAGGTTTACTTTTCCAGGTTTTAAAATGAAGTATGTTCGTTTTTGATATGTTAATTTTTAACTTATTAATATCTAGCCATTTAATTATATTATTCAGAGTATGATTAATCTCTTCATTAAAATTTGACTGTTTGTTATGTTCTATAATAATCGTGGTATCATCTGCGAACATTATACACTTATGGTTAATAGATTGCGGTAAATCGTTGATGTAAATAAGAAACAATAGTGCGCCCAAAATGCTACCTTAAGGTATGCATATATGTACATGGGTTAGCTAATGCTTCAGAATCAAAATCTTCTATACAATTTGTTATAAAATTTTGTTACCCTTGTTATTTGTTGTCTGTTAGTTTAATATGATTGAAACCATGCTTTAGCCGGACCTCTTATTCCATATTTTTCCATTTTTTCAACTAGCCTGTAGTGATCAACGAGATCAAATGCCTTACTTAAATCTAAAAATAGTGCACTGGAAGATTGCTTATCATTTATATGGTGCATTATTGTTTTTACTAGTGTAAATATTGCCAAGGAAGTTGATTTATTTTAATAATAATAATAATAATAATCATTTATTTTCAGAAAATACATTCCATAGATACATACCTTACAGACTAACATACATAATTATAACTTTTGTTAGTTTATATTACTTAAAACTATGTTAGTAACACTTCACTAGCACTTCATTGTCTCAGTGCGTCCAGGTGGCACTTGTCCGCGGAAGCGACGGTACACCACACCTTTCGGCCAGAAGTCTTCTTTCATAACGAGGTGCAGAAAACACGTCGGTACTCGCACCACGAACGCCTTAAAGTTGACGTTGCGGTGCGACTCGAGTAACTGCACTCTCACCGTGTATTTAGTCTTCTGGCGGACGTACTCCACGATGTCCTCCGCCTTAGTGGTGTAATGCAGGCGAGAGATATACACGGGAGTGTTCGGTGCTGCGGCGCGTAGGCTTACGCCGGGTTCCACTGGAGCCGTGCCGCAACAGTTCTTTACAGCACGCTGTCGGCGCTTCCTCCTTTGCACCGTCACGAAACCGTCGTTTTCAGCCCGATTCATCGCCTTTTCAGGAATAGGCTTGGCGGGTGGAGCAATTTGATTAGTCTGCGTGACCGGGAAGTCAGCTGACCGCGCAGCGGGGCGAAGGCAAGCCGCGGGGACGGGGGCAGGGCAGCGACGCTCAGGTGCAGCGCATACAGCCGACGCTGCATTCCGCGGCGTCAAAACCGCTGATGCGAAACTTGCAACACTATCGTTCGATGTGTCGAGTCGGCAGGCTCCTCGGCGCATGTTTACGTTGTTACTACACGACGCCGATGACCCAGTTAAGGTCACAGTATTGCGCAACTCGTTGAGTTCCTTGCGCAAATCTGTGACGTTGTTTTGGGATGATTCCAACTTCCTCTGCACATCCGCTAGACTTGCCTTCAGATTGATGATGTCCTTGAGAAGGCTAGTAACGTCGACGTGGTCAAAAGTGACGGGCGGTAACTTATTTAAGTCCTTAGCCACAAACGTCGGCACGTCGTCAGGATCGGTCACCTTAAGTAGCGTGATGATGTCCTGTAGACTCTTTTTTGTCCCGTCACGCCTGCGAGACACCATCTGGTCACTTTTATTAAGCGACGTAAACACTAGCAGCTTGGCAGCAGCTATATCTTCCTCGCTGAAGTTCGTTGAGCAGATTTGGATGGCGGACACCTCGTCCATGACATCCAGCTTCTGCTGCAAGAACGCCAGCAACTCGTTCGCCACAAGTTTGTCACTCATGGCAAAATAATATCGAGCGTCGGCTTACGCCGCGCTAAACAATAAAATTAATTATAGCACGTACACGTCCACCTCAGAGCGCAGTGCAGTGACGTGTGATTTTGCCTGATTTTGCCTGAACCCAATCTGTTGTTCAACTAGAATATTATATTTATCTAAAAAATTAAGGAGCCGCTTGTACATAACCCTTTCAAATATTTTCGATAATATTGGAGTGAATGCTATTGGTCTAAAATTGTTGACGTCCGTTTTCGTGCCCTTTTTATGTAATGGTTTTATTAATGCGAGTTTTAATCTGTCGGGAAAACAACCCTGTTCAAATGAAATATTAATAATATGAGCTAATGGTATTGAAATATATTGGGATATACTTTTAATAAGCTCCGTTGTAATATTATCATATCCAGCAGATTTTGTATTTTTAATGACTTTATTATTTGATAGACTTCTAAGGCATTTGTAGGTTCTATAAATATACTATTGTCATGTAATTTAATATTATATAAATCAGTTTTATTATTTATTGTATCAAATAAATTATTTTTAGCAGCATTAATGAAATAATTGTTGAATTTATTAGAAATATCAGATGCAGATGTTAGTATTGTAGAATTGTCTGTGATATTATTGATGAACTTTCACATGGAGCATTACCCATATTGCGATTCACAACGTCCCATGTGGCTTTAGCATTTTTTGTGAGTAGGCAATGGTTCTTTGACTACACAATGTTTGTAGATTATTCATACACTTTCTTAGTAACTTAGAATATGATGTATATTTTTTTTATTTTCGTTATTTTTATTTAAATAATATTTATACCTTAAAAATCTCTTAGTTCTGCTACTATGCTTAATTCCTTTAGTTATCCATTTAGATGTATTAGCATTGTGGTTCTTCTTTACTCTTATACGTGGAAAACATAGTTTATATAAAAGCGTCAACAATTCATGAAACTCATCAAAAGCTTCGTTGGTATTTGACATGTTGATAATATTCTTATTTTGATATTTTAGTGACCTATGAAATGAGAAGGATTGTGGATGGAGTGCGAATATCAGAACCGAAGAGATATGTGGTAATTAAATTTAAATCAGTTTTATGTCATTTTATAGTTGGTAGAACTTCTTGCGAGACTATTAGCTAGGTTCAGTATCAACCTAGCTAAAAGTCTCGTAAGAAGTCCTACCTACTATAAAGCTAGTAAAATTACTGGACCTAATGAGATAACACCAATTGTCTCAGGATATTTGAAGAAACTGGAAGGCATAGCGGCCTTTACCTTATTAAAGGTCCTGGGCACTTTAAAATAATAGGATCCCTAAAATTGTGAAAAAAGCTTATTTTATTATTTTACAAGCGCCATCTATTTCACAGTACCATTTCTATGCAGTGACTGAGCTGTCTATCATCCAGACTTTTAATAATTAGTAATCTATTTTTAGAGATGGCACTAGTTACCTTGAGGCTTTTCGACTCTCGTCTGTTAACATTACTTGATTATTGAATTGTTGACCGTCGTCATATTTGTTTAAGATATCTGGTTAAAACAAATCATTTTCTGATTTTACGTCCCTCAAATCTTTCATCAAACGAGCCTAAAGAGCACTAACTCTATGGTAGCTAGTGGCAGTTACTACTTACCATCAGATGGACTGTTGCCTCATTAGCCATCATTGGCAATAATTAGCACCCTTTCTGACTTCGCCCAGGATATTTTTTGTGTACTGATTATGTGTATATATTTGTCTTCTATCTGTTGTCCTGTGTATGTTTGAATAAAAGTTTTTCATTCAATAATAAGATGTTAAAACATTCTAAGTTTTTTCTGCAAAGCCCTAGTAATAATTGAGATCAGATTAATAATAAAAATTGTTAACCACACATATTCTACACAAATTCGCAGACACATCTCCCTATCGGCCTATAGACGTCCACTGCTGGACAAAAGGGTCCTCCAAGGATTTCCACAGCATTCGGTCCATCAGTTGCCTGCATCATTTACTAGGTTATCAGTCCATCTTGTTGGAAGCCTGTTCACGCTGTGTCTTCCGATTTGTGGTCGTCATTAGTTAATCCTTTATAATATTCTCAGGTATACTTGGCAAAATCAAGAATATCAATTAAAGATTACGATGCTTGGTTATGCGGTGGTGCAATAGTATCTACTGAATACATTGTAACATCTGCGGCTTGCGTTGAAGACGTAAAACATATGTATGCAGTAGCAGGATACAGTATATATGTGCCAGATGAAGACATATACACAGATAAATGTACTAGCAAGATGAAAAAGAAAGTAATTTTTACTTGTGTACCTAAATGTAAGTAATTTTTTGAGATGACCTAACTATTTTTATAATCTAGTTGAGCGATTAGCAACATTTAAAGATACGTATCCATCTTAAGAATAAGACTTTCATTGACAAAACAACCATGGCTGGAGAAGGGCCCTGCGTTGCCAACAACTGATCTAGTTGATAAAATGATTTTGATAGGAATGTGGCGTCATCTATTAGAACTATAGCGACTACATACTAAGCAACAATCGAAGGCGACAACGTAGTTATGACATACACACATAGATGTCACTACTGTAATCCTTCAAATTCAAATTGTTGATTGTTGAACTGTTAATATCTCGACGTTTTTAACGTTTTTCTGCTGAGCCAAGCATTTATTCTTAGATGTTCCAAAGACAAGATTTTATTGTAATCACTTCATTCTATTATAAAAGTTTTAAAGCAAAACATTTGCGAAATCATATTATATGTATTTTGTCAATTAATGATTCCTTATAAAGTAGATTTTGTCAAAATTATTATATTTTATAATATTAATTTTAAAATAAACATTTGTCATGCGTTTTTGTCAAACATTGGTCTCTTATATACTGTGATCTAGCGATTGTTAACATTGGGACTAAATTGAAAAATGCACTTCATAACGTGTCTAAATAATGTACACATCAATGATATTTAAATATCCTGCCTCTCTTTTGTTGTTACACACTGGTCAATTGTGCATTGTAACATGCTGTAGTATGCCGTATGCTAGGCGCACAGTTATTAAATTATCTTTTCTTATTGTAGCCTACGAGTTGGACTATGAAAGGGTGGACAAGTGGTCTTTTATAGACATAGCTATAGTCAAAGTAGAATCACCTTTTAATTTTAACGACAAGAGGTATGAAGAACTTTGCTCGTACATGCCTACAGCTATACAAGTTAATTATGAAAATAAATTTCAAGAAGTTGATATCGATGCTATAGCTTTGGGTTGGGGACATTCTGAAGTATGGCGCATGGTAATATACATTTTTTATTTTTTAACTTGGTATTAATGTACCATCTATTCTTCTTCGGTGGCACAGTGCTGAGGTCCTTGGTTCGAACCTTTCCTTGAGTTGTGGAATTGTAACCTTTAATTTCTTAATTACATAGGGATCAACATAACTGGTAAAACGGGGGGTGCCATATCTAGACCCTTTCGAAAAGAGTAGATTGTTGCTATGTCAAATTATGCTATTTGTTTCTTGATTGCAAAGTAGCTAATATTATGTAATCTGTGATGATATTATTGTATTAAAACAATTTACTACAATAACATCATCAACAACTAAAATACGCAGTCTAAAATATATTTACTTGCATAAATGAATTACAAATATATTTATTTTAGTATTTGTTATATTACATCGCAATTAATAAAATAGGATCCAGTACACTACCTTGAGGTACACCACAAAAATAAAATATTAATAATAAGATAGTGATGTCATGCGTTTATAACTTCGCTTTATCAACGTGCACGAAGACACAAAGAACCTAAACAAAAAACCAAAAGAAATATATGCTGATAACACACATAATAATTTGTCACACACTCGATCAAACCCTACTTTAATCACTACTCTATATATGTTAAAACCTAAAAATAACTCATCACATTCTTTTTAGCCCAACGATTCAAATAATTACAATCAAGAAGACCTACATTACGCTTCTATATTGATAGCTGATAAAGAAGAATGTAAAAAACACTATCAAGCTTATGAGCAAATGTTGACAGTGATTGACAAATACATGATTTGCTCAATGGTCGAAGGTAACATCAATGAACAAGGAGAACTTAAAGTTAAAAGTCTGCCTGCTGCTGATGGCTGTACGCCAAAACAACAAAAGCTGTTGGGATTTGAAGGCTTATCTGTAAGTTTTTTTGTAAATATATTCATCATCATCATCTTCATCTCAGCATGGTGATGTCTACTGTTGAATGTAGGTCTGTCCACCTAGTTATTTATCTATATTTTATTATTATTTAAACTTTGGTTGATTACGCAGGCTTTATCGGTTGAGCTCCCTGCACAAGCTTTTAGTTCAAATATTCGTTGTGTCTAATATTTCATGGATGAAAAATCTTTTGCATAACAGGGAAAATAATGATGATTCGTCACTCAATTAGCGGCGAAAGAAACAATTTTGAAGGAACTCACATTGTTCTCAATTCTCCTGTTTTGTTGAAAAAATGATTGATCAGTGTTGATAATTTTATTTCAGTGTGAAAATCAAAACGATGATGATCAAATTGTTTTTATTGAAAATCGCAGAAATAATAATATAGGAGATAATAACACAATTGAAAAAGTTAATAGTAACACAACAGTAGTTGAAGAAAATAATAAAACAGCTAATGTTACAAATAAAACATTACCATTTCCAAATAGGGATACAAGAAAACACGGAATTTGTCAGGTAAAATGAAACAATTTCGTTAGGCTAGGTCAGGCTGTATAGAGATGCAGTACAGTTCAGGAGACTGAACTATATTGAAGTAGAAATACTAAAGAATCAAAATGTAAAAAAAATACTATTCCTGGTCCATAACGGTATGACAAGATAAATTTTCAATACCTTGCTTGTGAGTTAATTAATTATTTGCTTGACTAAGTTTTTGCATATTCAGAATGATCACGGTGGACCCGTTGTGACGTGGATTGGAGCACACGAGGTCTTGATCGGCGTAGCTTCAGTATTCAAGGTGTCAAAGGATTTTCGTTGCGTAGGACCGTTTCTTTACACTAGCACACAATGTAACGGAGCTTTCTTGGATTGTTTATTGTCATCTGATTATAATAAAACTGCATTGGCAAGGCTAGTATTATATATTTTATTAATATTTTTATATTTTCATTAGTTTATACGGTACCCAGGAAACCCACAAATCTTAGAAGAAATTCTAAAGGTATGTCTGATCCACAAGCCTACATTAGATCAGCGTGTGTGGATTAAGGCCTTTTAGCTCTCTTGAGGTTAACTTCGTGCCCAGCAGCAGGACATATATAGTTTGCTTCCATATTTATTGTTATTGCTCGGCACTTCCGTCCCTCTAGACAAGTGGCATAAACGATGGTCGAATTGAATATAATAGAAAGCAAATATATGGGATTTGACGTAAGTATACGATATTATGTCGTAAAGTTATGTCAAATCCCATACATACTATTCGATTCGATAACTGTTTATTCCACTTGTTTAGAGGGGATCAGAACGTTAGTATCAATACTCAACAACGATCTTTGAACAATGCTAGTACCCCAAGCGATTGGGTATTTGACTACATACATTTTGGGTAACTTTCTATTCATCAACATTATTATCAGCCTATTGTAGCTCTCTGCTGAACATAAACTTTACAAAATGCAAACCAGTTACTCTATTGTAGCTAAAATTATTTACAAAATTGACTTTTTTATATTGTGATTTTTTTTAATACATATTTTTTTACTAAACAGGAAGGCTTTCTGTGATAGTTCGGCAGAAGAAAAGGGCTTTGAAACAGTAGAAACGTATATATCGTGGCGAGACCATCCTGATGGGTAAGTCAAGCTTAAGTTATAATTATAAATGTAGAAGGATTCCCTAGTTTAGAGTTATTTTATGTGTCAATAGGTCCTATTGTTGCAATTGTTTTGTTATATAATGGTCTTTATTTCCATAGCAGACGAATCATGTTGCAAGGTCTGAGAGACATCGCTTTTGAAATATAATGGTGGTCAATTGTAGCACTTCTTATTCGTGCTTTCTTATCCGATACCGAAAAGAGATCAATCACGTAATGGTTGGTCCTGAACCTGATCTCTCTCCGGTATCGGATCTGAGATTGGGCTGATCACTGCTGGGATTGGGCTGCCCTGACCAAAATCAGTCTGGATGACATTGAGGGTACCAAGGATAAAAAATAGCATATGAAATAATGCAGCAATTTTCCCACTTAAGAGCTACGTTCAAGATTGTCAAGAACAGCAGCATTTTCTTATTAATACTTTTCTTACTTTTACAGGCCATCAGAAAATGAGCGTAATTAATTTAAGCCTAGACATGAAACAAAATAATTAGGAAATATTAAACTTATAATATATTATAATATTGATGTTAAACAAATTAATAATAATGAAGAATAAATATTTTAAAGTAATCACATTTAATAATTTATCATCTGCTTACTGTGAAAGAAAACATCATGAGGTAACCCAAAAGTCTAACAAGAAATTCTAAAGGCACGTCTGATCCACCAGCCTGCGGGCCAGTGTTTGAGGGTTAAACTTTCCTGTCATGAACTTTCCTATATTTCTAGAGGAGAAGAAACCTGTACTCAACAGTGAGGCATAATATATGGCCTGATATTATTATTGAAGAAATTAGATTCGTTTGATTTGTACGTTAATATTGCCAAAGTATGTACACTCATTTAAAAACATTTAAGTCACTTAGATTCTTCTCCTTCTTATCGTTTGGTTAGTGGTCAAACTGATGTCAGAGTTATTTAGATCGCCCAAGGCCTTTGTTGTGATCTAATGACTGCTAACAGTCGGGACCAACTTTCAGCATAGCACGATGAAATACCACTATGCGGTCACCCATCTATCTCTCCGGTCGCCATCGCAATAGGGCTACTGCGTCCTTGGTTGCGCTTTTCCGTACAGCGAATGCTTCTCCGAATGCCTCATCTCAATCATATCGATCACTAAGATTCAAACTCAAATTATTGAAGTAAAAACTTCTTTAAGCACGGCACGCATATTTTTGGATGTGATAAAATCTCTGGTTTTGGCGTACAAATGTGTTGTTTGTTTTGTTTGCCACCCAAGTAGTATAAAAAATAGGTACCAAAGACCCTCAACACAAAGTATCAGTGGCAATTAAGGCACCTTATCTATAACATATTTAAAGAAAACAAAATCTCTGATAAATACTTCCATTTAAAATACCTGAATTGAAAATAATTTGTTCGCTTACTTACTTGAACCTTTCAGACACAGGAATAGTATGGTGCCCTGCCTCTTAGAAGGTGTTCATTAGCAGGACTAGTTTCGACGTCATTATATTCCTCAGCATCATTGTAAACTGGAATCGTATCCATATATTAGTATTGCTATGTTGAATAGCAATGCTAATTTCCTATGCAAGAACCAAGCCAGTCCTCTGGTTACGAACAGCATCAATCCATAGTTTATTTATATTGTCTAACAATGAACGTATCCTCACCCCTTGTGGAAGTAATTTATTTGTTCTGCCGACAAAGTTGGTTCTCATACAACATTAGCACTAAATATGCTATCTGATTTAAGAGATACGGCAGTCTATTAGACTTGAGAATGTAGAAAAATTACAATACCTCAAGGCACTCCATGAGATAATGTCATTTTGACAATACTCTCATGGTTTGTCTTCTGACATACACCCTATGGGTAGGCTTCTAAGAAGGTGGACTGAAGTTCTGGTAAAGGTCAAAACCCTGGTGGAGGTAAATAAAAAGGGGGCTTGCAAAGGCAGCTGAAAGACGTCCACTGTTGGGCAAAGGCCCTTTCAGCTGAAATGATGAAGGATTATCAAAATATAGATACATTATGTATACTGTCTCGTTTCTCACGTTATTGTTTTTCTTGTTCACAAAATGAACACGTCATAAGCGTTACTCACCCTAGACATTATTATAATTTTACAAAAATATTAATACATATTTACTTTATTTACAGAAATAATAATATACATTTTTTACACTTTATACATAAAACTAAATTTTAAACTTACAAGGTAAGAAATATATACAAAATAGGGAAGAAAGCAATACTTGTCGTTTAGGCGTCAAAATATTCCTCAACATAACTGTCTAACGGGAACGTGCCCAGAAGGCTAGCAGCATTGTCACGTTGGATGGCAATGCTTATTCTCTGTGCAAGAAAATTTTTGATTTTACAAAAATATTGATGTGAAACATCTATAGCCGCACGTAAAACCGATTTCTGGCGTGGCGACGCATGCGCGATGGTACTATTACCGAAGTCACTAATTAAGTAAACGAATTTAGTAGTCACGATTTAAAATAAATTCGTAAATTTTTGTATTTAATGAAAATAAATCGATGGTACTATTACCGAAGTCACTAATTAAGTAAACGAATTTAGTAGTCACGATTTAAAATAAATTCGTAAATTTTTGTATTTAATGAAAATAAATGTTTATTCAATAAATAGTCATCGTTAACTGAAAAAAAAATTGTGATATTTTATTTTATCATTCTGACATATTTAGTTCCTATCACAATCTGTTTTTTTCTGCATATTACTTTTACAAAATAATGTCGATGTTTCACATCTGCCAGGCGTCCCGTGATGGCTCATATTTTTGCTGTTGTTACATAAAATAGGTAATTGTTTTACAATAGTTAATGAAGAAGAATTAATAATTAGATATTATATAATGAAATAAAAATTATAATATCTAATTACAATTATTATAAACCTCCTCCTACTTTAATATACAACACATTTAGAGACGACAAAAAGTTTATAATATAAAAGCAACTTAACCACTTTAAAAATAACATAACAATTAAACCAATGAACAGACCGATACAAAATTAGGTATTAAACATAAATTATACCTTTCACCTTACGCTTTGAAATGTAAAATTTACGTAAAATTCTAACTTTCAATCAAGAGTCCAACAAATAACAGATTTCCATACCGTTAAATTAATATTTCAATAGATTAGTTTTACTTCAAGGCTAGTTGTGAATTCAAAATGCATCCGCTAACTGTGATTCCAGTTGTGATTTTTCCATTATTTTTTCATGGTAAGTACTTAAGTTGAATTCTTTAGGTTCATCTAATAATATTCTGTATAGGTCTTTTGATCACTAGATGGGATATTAACCAAAATTATGACATGATGATTGAAATAAGGAAATTTTAACATAATCTATCTACACATACCTGGGTGAATTTCCCGAGACCAATAATTGCGTGGCATCGATGAAATCGATGCTCTAATATTGTTTTCTAGTTAGGTGACATAGTAATCTATGTGTAGCACTTAATATTTCATTTAATAGGATTATAGGTACTCCATAAAAAAATATTAGACCTCGAAATCTTTCATTGCCGTGTTTGTCCACACGTCACCTGTTGTGTCGTGATACCTCATTGTTAAAAACCTATTGGTTATTTATATTAAAATCTAGTTTTATTTGATTCGTGAATAGTTAAGTTATTGGTACGAAATACATTTATTCAAATATTTAAACAATACAACGAATGGTTAATAAAAAATCATTTGTCCCATACTTACCTTTCACCGTGTCCTAAACATGTTTAAGAATATTGTTTTATCTAAGGACTTGCGTCCTCCCTCCTATGCGCTAAACGTTGCATATTAGTGCTGCCTAAGTGCTCGACTTGGAAGGACGTACATACGTGCCTGCGTTTTGGCGCAATAAATGTAAGTATTCCATTTTTATGTTACTGGACATTTTTTCTTTCATCGCTGTGGATAGGTATAACTTTCTATTTGAATAAGTTTGTCAGTCTTGACTAAACATATGATATACCGCAATTTCTTTTGTTTATTTGTGAAGTGTTTATTACTTCGAATAATTAATAGATTTCTCGTTATTTTATAATTTTGCCTTAATTTTCATCAACGTGCTTTCATTGCCGTGGTTTCCGTGGTCAAAATTTGCTATGGCAATGAAAAAAAAAACACAACAATGAAAAAAATGTCATTGCCATGCCTTGTAAAACAATTTAGTTTCATTGCCGTGGCCAGGTGTTTCATTTCCGTGACTTATGTTTTCATCGCCATGGTATGATTAGGCAAATAAAACATCTTTACCTGTTATGAAAGTCGTACCGAATACATCGGACAGTACAGGACTCATCAAGTTAACGTACACACACACATACTACAGTCTGATTTTAATAATGGATTGTTTATTTTTAGGATGCCAAGATGCCTTAACCAAAATTATCTGAAGAGTAGAGAAAGGAGAGGAAAAGATAGAAAAGAGAGAGAAAAGATTTTTAATGAAGAATGCTGGACTTATCAAGTTTAAGACCTAGTAAGAAAAAATCAATGTTGACAATAATAAGGCTCGTGATTACTGCAAGTATGTAGTGCCTTCCTATAGGTTTTGTCTTTACATTTATAAAAAGAATAATGTTTAGCTTCGCATTAAACATTGATAAGTAAATTTAAAAAATGTGTTGTGTTGTATATGTTGTTTGCAATTGCTATTGCATACTTTACAAAACTATATCACATTTGCTTTTTTTGTGTGAAAGAATTTTAATAAATGATCGTACTTTTGCTTTGATTCTATTATTTTTTTGTTTAATTTTACTCCTTTTGCAGATGTTAAATCTACAAACATAATGTGTATCTATTGTATGTAAGTGTAATACTCTTGTACGTAGGTATATAAAATATTATGTTTTATATGGATTTTCATTTCCGTAGTTGACTCTTTCATTCCTATGGCACAGTTCTTTCATTGCTGTGGACGCTTGTTTCATTACCGTGCACGCATGTTTCATCGCCATGGTGCGTAATTTTTAATCTTTTATATCTCGTTAGTTTTTAAAGTTATCTGTTAGATATTTAGCAAGAATACATACATTATCAAAAACTTTAATATTTTCTAATTATTTTTATTTTAAAACGTAAGATAAAAAAATCCACGGAAGTGAAGATTTTATTGGACCTTTTTTTTCTTAATCGGGACAATCCCACCCACATGCCCACCGCTGTGACTCCTGTGAGCCAGGATTAACAGCGGAGTAACCAACTGATACACCGAGTTTTGACACTCGTGCGTCCCGTGGACAACTAAACCTACTGTCTTGGACCCCGCAACGAATTTAATCAGAAGTAAATAGGAGGAGTTAGAAAGAAAAGTTTCCACTTCCCTCCATAGCAAAGCGGGAGACAAAATAAATCTGTATAGGTTTGTAACCTATGAAAAGGAGCACCACGGAGGACCTTAAACTACGGGACCTAAGTGAGCTAAGTTTGATTGCTATAATATGTATGGCAGAAACGTTTAAATGCGCGGAAATTCCCTCTAGATGAGACTAAATCCCCATAGTAGGCCGCTCCAGATGATACATGTAAGCTGTTCAACATAATAGTACGATCATTATGCCAAAGACTACACTCCCAGAGTATGTGATGAGCAGACTGCTCCTGATCGGAGCCAGGTGTTGAGTATTGACAGTTCGGCGAATCAACTAGCTTAAATGAGTATAACTTGCTCCGAAAGTTACCGTGACCCGTAAGGAACTGAGCGACACTGTGATCAACCTCCAGCCATGTCTTTGCCAACCGATCAGTAACGAAAGGAAAAAACTGGTAGAGGTGGCGTCCCTTGGTTGATGTATCCCATCGCTGTTGCCATTCATTAATGAGGATTCTATAAACTTCAGTTTGTTCTTTAAATAATCGGGTGATTTTAAGGCGATCACGTGGCATTAAAAAGTTGGAATTGATGTTGTCACGTGTGGTGTAATAAATCGCCGCTCGTCTCTGTACCTCTAGATCGACAGGAAGAACACCTGCCAGTACTGGTAAAGCTTCAGTGCTAACTGTCCTATACGCCTTGCACAAAAATATCAACGCCAGACGTTGACTCTGAAGCAACTTGCGTCGTGCGGCACCGATGGTTGCCCTATCAGCCCACACAGGTGCACCGTAACACATACAACCCAAATAAGTTGCTGCATAGATAATTTTTAAGGTGTTAAAAGACAGACCCCATGTCGACGTCGATATCCTCGTCAAGGCGTAAAAACTATTCTTAGATTTTTCTCCTATCGTTGTAATATGATCTACAAAAGTGAAGTTCCTTTCTAAAATCAAACCTAAATAACAAGCGGAATCCTTATATCTAACAGTAATATTATTAAATCTAATTCTAGGTGGCGTTTTTAGATTCCCTTTCAATAGTAGCTGAAATGTTTTATGAGGCGCGAACGATAGGCGGTTGCGCACTCCCCAATCAGAGATCAGGCGCAAACATTTTTCCGCTAAGCTCTCAAGTCCAGCCCTGGTGTTAGATTGTATAAGTAAAAAACCGTCATCAGCGTAACCGGTCAAAGTGCAGCCAGATGGTAATGGCAGTGTCAGGAAATCATCAAAACCTAAATTCCAAAGATACGGCCCTAATACTGATCCCTGGGGACAGCCCATCGTTAGCGGCTTCGACACTGCATAGTGGCCAAGTTTAAGCTTAGCTGTTCCATGTGAAAAATATGTATAGATAAGTGAGTATATATTACTACACACACCACGAGCTTTTAATTTCATAAGTAACATCGGCCACCATGCATTGTCAAAGGCGCCAGATATATCTAAGAAAATACCTAGTACATATTGACAATCTGATCTAGTAACTGTTTCCCTAACGGATATAACTGCGTCTACAGTGGACCTACCTATTGTGAAACCAAATTGTTTTTCATGAAATTTAACCCCACCCGGCAAAAGTCGAGGAACGATAAGGCGTTCTAGCAACTTCCCTAAAGATGGTAATAGGGTTATAGGTCGATACGACTTAGGGTCATCTAGTGGTTTATCACCACCTTTTGGTATTAACCTTATGTTACCGGAACGCCAAATACTAGGAAAAATACCCTCTATAATACAGTGCCTATAAACATTTAAGATTGATTCCCCAGAGATTTTACAAGCCTCTATAATCATTTTGTTTGAAATTTTATCATCACCTGAAGCTTTATTGATGGGTAGAGATCTGACAATTTATTTATTTATTTATGTTAACACGGCTTTGACACCAATTACATTAACATAGACATAATATCGACATACAACATAAAAAAACATACAATAGACATATATAATAAAACAACAAAATAATATTATACAAACAACAAAAAAAAAAAAAAAAAAAATTTACATTTCTTTGCTCTCACAGAAGCTAAGGCAAACACACATTATAATTTTATATCCATCTGCAAAAATATCGCAACTCGGGTAGGCTTCCACAAGAGTATTGAGTGCAGATAGAATTATTAAAGCAAATTTATATCACTTTGGCTCAGTCTGTAATCACCTACTCTATTACTGTGTGGGGAGGAGCAACAAAAACCAAGTTCTTAGAAGTTGAAAGAGGTCAGAGATGTTTGCTAAAGATAATGTTTTTTAAGACACTTAGATATCCTACCAAAGACCTTTACGAAAATAGCGAACTTCTATCTGTCAGGAAATTGTTTATTTTGCTGGTAACCTTAAAATTACATAAAATAATACCTTTCAATCCCATTGAACAAACTAGTAGGCGAAAAAATAAGGTCGTCCCCCATCAACAAACCAAAACAAACTTTGCTAAACGGCAATTTTATATTATATCAGCGTACATCTATAATAAATTAAATGAACAGCTAGATATTCACAAACTAAAACTACCAGAATGCAAGAAAACTATTACTAAATGGCTACTTACCATAGATTACTATGATGCAGAGAAAATTGTAAATAAGTAGGTAAACTTACCAGTTTTGGTCACCAAACCACTGTATAAATGGTAACATTACACCAGATAGATGACTAACCTAATCTACGTCCCTATTCATATATACATACTCAATGGAGGCCCCTTCATACTTACTTTGTAATTAGATAGTGGCTTCCGATCCCAAGATCAAATCGTAGGGTTGGGGTTAGGTATATGTACACACACACAGACACACACACACACACACACACACACACACACACACACACACACACACACACACACACACATACACACACACAAACACACACATACACATACATGCATCTATACATGCGCGCACAGCGTGTTATTTTCTGCTAGGCCTAAGTAAAAAAATAAAAACTGTCTATGAAGAGCGAGACCCCCTGCCACAGGCTTTTTATAAGCTTACTAGGAGGGTCTCAGAAATATGTATAATTAGTACCCTAAGGCTTTTGAAAATAAAGAATTTTGAATTTTTTTTGAATTTTTTGAGATAGGACGCGAGGGATAGGCGATGACGCGCGTGCTACAGTGCGGCAAGAAGGCACGGCTAGCAAACTGTGCTTCCGGCCACGGACATAATTGTTGGGAACGTAAAGACGAATCAGCTCATTGTGGAGAACAGGGGCATCTATTGTCCCTCTACATATTTTGAGCATGATGTTTAATTGACCGTATGCTCTCCTGGTCTCCAACATATTAAATCCTAGGCATCCTATAAGAAATAACGTTGGATACAGATATGGATAATATCCTAGGGTGGCTTTATAAAGGTATCTTAGAAAAGCTTTTTGGACCTTTTCAAGTAGAAGTGTATAAGTAGATTCATGTGGATTCCAGATGCATGAACTAGTCTCCAATTTGCTTCTTACAAGGGTACTATATAAAAGTCTTATAACATGGCCGTTCTTAAAATCTCGCGCGTTTCTTAGCACAAATCCAAGCCTTTTATAGGATTCTTTGGCAACTGTAGAGATATGGTCATGGAATGTCAACTTCTGGTCGAAAATGACTCCCAAGTCTTTCATAGTTGTAGATCTTGTTAGAGAAGTACCATTTAATTTGTATTGAAAACTAATAGGGTGCCGCATCCGACCAAAAGACATGACGAAGCACTTAGAGGAGTTAAAGTCCATTTTATTAGTGATAGACCATCTGTGAACGGCATCAATGTCTCTCTGAATATCCTCACAATCTGATATGGTGTTCACATAAGTATACAGCTTTAAATCATCTGCATAAAAAAGACATTGTGCATGCTCTAGAACAGTTGGCAGATCATTTATCATAAGAAGAAATAGTAGAGGCCCGAGAATAGAGCCTTGACTTACGCCAGACCGAGTGTGGTAGGTGCTGGATTCATAAATTCCCAATCTAACGAACTGCTGGCGATCGCGGAGGTAATCAGCAAGCAGACTTAGAAGTTTAGGACAAAAGCCTGTGGCGCTAAGCTTCGAAAGCAGGATGTCATTATTTACACGGTCAAAAGCCTTGTGAAAATCAAAGTATAGCACATCAACTTGCCGCCCTTTGTCCATTTGAGCTGAAATGATAAATTCGTCAGTGGATGGTAAATCTGACATCGAAGATAAAGGCGGTTGTGCTGCCCATTGTCTAATCTGTTGGTGGTATTCCGTGTCATTATCTTGTCGATCATCGGGTACAAGAGAACCTAGTAGCTTAATGGCTGTCTCTTCTAAACCTACAGTATGTGCATTGTTAAACTTTATGTTATGTATGTATGCAAGTTCAACTGACCTGTTTGCTTTGAATTCATGATATACTGGAGACCATGGACCCTCTTTATCAAGCTTATCGACTATTCTACGCAATAAATTACCCTTAGATTTCTCAACAGCAGCTCTGTAATGAGATCTGGCAACCCTAAGAGCAACAAGGGCCGAAACATGGGCCTCTCCTATTATATTACGTTTCTTAATAATATTAAATTTCCTACGCGCTCTACGAAATCGTCTACGAAGTTCAGCTAGGTGATCACTCCACCAATCACATCTACGAGTACTAGTAAGAGATCTCCGACCAAGAGCCACATCTGCGCAGTAAGTGAAAGTGTCTGACAAAATAACAGCACTTTCTTCGGCGGTCAAGTCGTTGCGAGTGCAGTCTCTGACATGAGCAGCAAAGAGCAAACCGAAAAACCCCCAATTAGCACCTTTACTCTTATATCTGAAGTTGCCGGCATTACTATAAGGATCCCGTGCAAATCCAGAAGAAAACCCATAAACGATTAAACGATGATCACTACACGACGCATCCGGTAGGACACGCCACCTATCAATGCGAACGCCTCCACAAGAAAGTGTGACGTCAATAGAAGACTCGCCCATTGGGCTGCAAAAAGTTGGTGGTGCATCGGGGGTGTTATGTATAGAGAGGTTCATTTCTGCAATGAAATCCTCGACCGCACAGCGACGGTCCCTATCACTGGACCTATGTTTGCCATACCAAAGAACTGAAGAAGCATTGACGTCTGCGCCAATGATAATCTTGTGGCCTGCGAGAGACCGCAAGACGTGGCGAAGATGGTGAAGATGAGGAGTGACAGGATCGGAATATTGAAAGTAACAGCTCACGACATAAACCCTGCAGGATAAGGATGTAACTTCTGCAACGGCACAGTGTGACGTCATTAGATCGGAAAGTGCCGTTATTGTAAAATTAGAATTCGCGACGTATATCCTAGCTCGTGCTCTGTTGTTGTGTTGTACTACCTGCCTACGAAAGTGCGCATTCTGATACTGTTCCTGAACTAAAATAATATCTAACTTGTGTTCTATAACTAATCGGTCTAATTCTGATGTAGCAACCCTATCATTGTGGAGATTTAATTGACCTAACACTAAATTAGCCATTGTGGCCCTACCTACCTAGTTAGAGACCTACCTATCAGTTAATATGAGGTGTTTAAAATAAGCTGTTCTAACTTAAGCTTGTATGAAAGACACTGTTGAGAGCCACATCTATGCTCGCTGGGTTTCTTTAGGCGTTTGCAAGCTACGCACGTAGGTTTGAAATTAGGGGTAAGCTTATCAGGGCAAGCCCGAGTTTCGTGTTCCCCAGCGCAGTTCGCACAAGCAGGTGTTGTACTAGTGCAAAACTTATGTACATGGCCGAATTGTTGACATTTCAGGCAACGTACTACCTCAACGTCATCAATGAACCTACAAGTTGCCCAATCTATAAATACTTTATCTTTAGTAGTCGCCAGATGTTTCCTAACTACAGGTTCAACTTCTAATCCTATCCATTTACGCCCATTATCTAGCTTACGTCTGCGGATAACTTTTGTGCTCTTAATGAAATCCTCCTCTTTCATAGGTATTTCATCCTTAATATTCTGGCGATACAAGGCAGTCATGAAAGTAGACTCCTCCATAGAAATTGGCACATCTTTAATAAGAATACGTGGTCTGCGGCCCTTTGGTTTTTCCAAACGTAGACCCGCTGATTTGATTGCATCTACGGACTGGAGTTTTTGCAGTTGCTTTTCGTTAGCGACACGTAACACGACACCTGACTTTGCTGTCTTCTTAATGCCGACGATCTGAAAACCGTCGTCGCTAGGTTTTATTGCTTTCATTAAAGCTTGTTTAGTGGCGGAAGATGACGCAAAATCAGCTGATCGTTCAGTTGTCGGGTAAGCGACAACGCACGGCAGAGGTGGTCGAGACTGCACTGGCGCTGCCGACTTAGGTGGTATACGAAGTTTCAACTGGTCCGCATACGTTGGTTTTGACCCACATGTTTTTTGCCCACACGATAATGTTTGTTGATTATTTTGAACATTATTTTATTGGACCTGTTGAAATTCACCCACCTATTTTATAATTACTTTTCCTGACTGTCTGATTCATCACGCTGCTACAAACTTAAAATTTAGCACCTTCAATTTAGGGTCCTTAAATTACATACATTTGCACTAAGAAGAGTTTTTTGAAAATTCATTTCGGGCTATCGAAAAAGCGGGAGAAGAAAAGTTTTGACATTGACTTGCAGCCGATTGGTCTTTTGTATATCGGCAGATGGTCAACATGTCATCTCATATTTTTTACAGTTTTTTTATATAATTTGGATTAAATTTACTAGAAGAATATTTATTTGACATTGACAGAATAGTAGACATTCGCCAGATAATTACCATAAAAATAAAGAAAGGAAGATTTTGAATAGTAAATATATAGACGGACGCAATAAACTGCATCAAAGAAGAGATGAATTTGCAATTTTACATTGACTGGCCTATTGGTCTAGTGGTTTGTGACCCTGGCTGCTAAGCCGGAGGTCATGGGTTCGATTCCCACGCGGGACTAAGCTTTGTGTGATTCGTAAGTGGTAAAAAAATGGGTAATTGTATGTTTGTAAAGTCCTTTGCAACAAAAGGTTTGGTTCCTTATTGCCGGATTTTTTTTTAATAGGATAAAAAAGAAAGATAAATATACATACCTGCAGACTCAAGCCTGTTTCCCAAAAGGAGTGGGCAGGGACAGTTTTTTACTGCTGAAAATGTTTGCATAATGGATAAATATTTTTATATGAAAGACATTATGTACGTTGATGCTATTTATGTGTCCATCAGACTAGGTATATGCCATTTAAAATAATAATAATAATCGTTTATTGCGTCAAATATGGTTAGTTACAAAGTTATTACAATTATTGTTAAGTATCACATATTTCGCCGTTACACAGCATGCAACAATATAAATTATACTATATTATGCTAATACAGTTTTATTACAAATTAAATTAATTAAATATAAGTAGCTACTTATTAACACCTCAATGCATACTTAAAATTATAAAATTGACATGGATTTTTTTTAAGAACTCCTCAATTGAATAATAACATTCTTCTAATAGCCACTTTCGCAGCGCAATGCAAATTTTTTTATATGGCAAAAGAGTTATTGCCTTTGGTAATGAATTGTAAATTAAAGGAGCCATGTAAACGCAACTTCGTCTAAAAGTTCTAGTTTAGGAACAGGTATATCAAATTCTACGTGATTTGCTTTTCTCTTGTTAGAATTATCCTTAGATTCAAATAAAGTGGCATTAGACTTCAGAAACTTACAAATTTCATATATGTATATACAAGGGACAGTCAAAAGATTGTGTGTCTTGAATAAAGGCTTACACGAGTCACACCAATCTAATTTAAAAATTGTACTGATACATTTCTTCCGAGCGATAAAAACTTTTGATATTTCAGTAGAATTTCCCCAAATAATTATACCGTATCGGATTACTGAATATACATATGCATGATAGACCATTAAAGAGGTAGGTCTAGATGCAACATCATTTATCTTTCTTAAGGCGGAATATAAACTGATTAATTTTAATGCAGATTTTGTCAATGTGAGACTTCCATGTAAAATGTTCATCTAGTGTTAAACCTAAAAATTTTGTACCATGTACCTGTTCGATAGTATTGTTATTATAAGAGACATTAATGTGTATAGGTTTACTTTTCCAGGTTTTAAAATGAAGTATGTTCGTTTTTGATATGTTAATTTTTAACTTATTAATATCTAGCCATTTAATTATATTATTCAGAGTGTGATTAATCTCTTCATTAAAATTTGACTGTTTGTTATGTTCTATAATAATCGTGGTATCATCTGCGAACATTATACACTTATGGTTAATAGATTGCGGTAAATCGTTGATGTAAATAAGAAACAATAGTGGGCTCATAATGCTACCTTGAAGTATGCCACATGGGTTAGCTAATGCTTCAGAATCAAAATCTTCTATACAATTTGTTATTAAATTTTGTTACCCTTGTTATTTGTTGTCTGTTAGTTAAATATGATTGAAACCATGCTTTAGCCGGACCTCTTATTCCATATTTTTCCATTTTTTCAACTAGCCTGTAGTGATCAACGAGATCAAATGCCTTACTTAAATCTAAAAATAGTGCACTGGAAGATTGCTTATCATTTATATAGTGCATTATTGTTTTTACTAGTGTAAATATTGCCAAGGAAGTTGATTTATTTTGCCTGAACCCAATCTGTTGTTCAACTAGAATATTATATTTATCTAAAAAATTAAGGAGCCGCTTGTACATAACCCTTTCAAATATTTTCAATAATATTGGAGTGAATGCTATTGGTCTAAAATTGTTGACGTCCGTTTTCGTGCCCTTTTTATGTAATGGTTTTATTAATGCGAGTTTTAATCTGTCGGGAAAACAACCCTGTTCAAATGAAATATTAATAATATGAGCTAATGGTATTGAAATATATTGGGATATACTTTTAATAAGCTCCGTTGTAATATTATCATATCCAGCAGATTTTGTATTTTTAATGACTTTATTATTTGATAGACTTCTAAGGCATTTGTAGGTTCTATAAATATAATATTGTCATGTAATTTAATATTATATAAATCAGTTTTATTATTTTTTGTATCAAATAAATTATTTTTAGCAGCATTAATGAAATAATTGTTGAATTTATTAGAAATATCAGATGCAGATGTTTGTATTGTAGAATTGTCTGTGATATTATTGATGAACTTTGACATGGAGCATTACCCATATTGCGATTCAACAATGCTTTAGCATTATTTTGTGAGTAGGCAATGGTTCTTTGATTACACAATGTTTGTAGATTATTCATACACTTTCTTAGTAACTTAGAATATGATGTATATTTTTTTTATTTTCGTTATTTTTATTTAAATAATATTTATACCTTAAAAATCTCTTAGTTCTGCTACTATGCTTAATTCCTTTAGTTATCCATTTAGATGTATTAGCATTGTGGTTCTTCTTTACTCTTATACGTGGAAATCATAGTTTATATAAAAGCGTCAACAATTCATGAAACTCATCAAAAGCTTCGTTGGTATTTGACATGTTGATAATATTCTTATTTTGATATTTTAGTGACCTATGAAATGAGAAGGATTGTGGATGGAGTGCGAATATCAGAACCGAAGAGATATGTGGTAATTAAATTTAAATCAGTTTTATGTCATTTTATAGTTGGTAGAACTTCTTGCGAGACTATTAGCTAGGTTCAGTATCAACCTAGCTAAAAGTCTCGTAAGAAGTCCTACCTACTATAAAGCTAGTAAAATTACTGGACCTAATGAGATAACACCAATTGTCTCAGGATATTTGAAGAAACTGGAAGGCATAGCGGCCTTTACCTTATTAAAGGTCCTGGGCACTTTAAAATAATAGGATCCCTAAAATTGTGAAAAAAGCTTATTTTATTATTTTACAAGCGCCATCTATTTCACAGTACCATTTCTATGCAGTGACTGAGCTGTCTATCATCCAGACTTTTAATAATTAGTAATCTATTTTTAGAGATGGCACTAGTTACCTTGAGGCTTTTCGACTCTCGTCTGTTAACATTACTTGATTATTGAATTGTTGACCGTCGTCATATTTGTTTAAGATATCTGGTTAAAACAAATCATTTTCTGATTTTACGTCCCTCAAATCTTTCATCAAACGAGCCTAAAGAGCACTAACTCTATGGTAGCTAGTGGCAGTTACTACTTACCATCAGATGGACTGTTGCCTCATTAGCCATCATTGGCAATAATTAGCACCCTTTCTGACTTCGCCCAGGATATTTTTTGTGTACTGATTATGTGTATATATTTGTCTTCTATCTGTTGTCCTGTGTATGTTTGAATAAAAGTTTTTCATTCAATAATAAGATGTTAAAACATTCTAAGTTTTTTCTGCAAAGCCCTAGTAATAATTGAGATCAGATTAATAATAAAAATTGTTAACCACACATATTCTACACAAATTCGCAGACACATCTCCCTATCGGCCTATAGACGTCCACTGCTGGACAAAAGGGTCCTCCAAGGATTTCCACAGCATTCGGTCCATCAGTTGCCTGCATCATTTACTAGGTTATCAGTCCATCTTGTTGGAAGCCTGTTCACGCTGTGTCTTCCGATTTGTGGTCGTCATTAGCTAATCCTTTATAATATTCTCAGGTATACTTGGCAAAATCAAGAATATCAATTAAAGATTACGATGCTTGGTTATGCGGTGGTGCAATAGTATCTACTGAATACATTGTAACATCTGCGGCTTGCGTTGAAGACGTAAAACATATGTATGCAGTAGCAGGATACAGTATATATGTGCCAGATGAAGACATATACACAGATAAATGTACTAGCAAGATGAAAAAGAAAGTAATTTTTACTTGTGTACCTAAATGTAAGTAATTTTTTGAGATGACCTTACTATTTTTATAATCTCGTTGAGCGATTAGCAACATTTTAAAGATACGTATCCATCTTAAGAATAAGACTTTCATTTACAAAACAACCATGGCTGGAGAAGGGCCCTGCGTTGCCAACAACTGATCTAGTTGATAAAAAGATTTTGATAGGAATGTGACGTCATATATTAGAACTATAGCGACTACATACTAAGCAACAATCGAAGGCGACAACGTAGTTATGACATACACACATAGATGTCACTACTGTAATCCTTCAAATTCAAATTGTTGATTGTTGAACTGTTAATATCTCGACGTTTTTAACGTTTTTCTGCTGAGCCAAGCATTTATTCTTAGATGTTCCAAAGACAAGATTTTATTGTAATCACTTTATTCTATTATAAAAGTTTTAAAGCAAAACATTTGCGAAATCATATTATGTGTATTTTGTCAATTAATGATTACTTATAAAGTAGATTTTTTCAAAATGATTATATTTTATAATATTAATTTTAAAATAAACATTTGTCATGCGTTTTTGTCAAACATTGGTCTCTTATATACTGTGATCTAGCGATTGTTAACATTGGGACTAAATTGAAAAATGCACTTCATAACGTGTCTAAATAATGTACACATCAATGATATTTAAATATCCTGCCTCTCTCTTGTTGTTACACACTGGTCAATTGTGCATTGTAACATGCTGTAGTATGCCGTATGCTAGGCGCACGGTTATTAAATTATCTTTTCTTATTGTAGCCTACGAGTTGGACTATGAAAGGGTGGACAAGTGGTCTTTTATAGACATAGCTATAGTCAAAGTAGAATCACCTTTTAATTTTAACGACAAGAGGTATGAAGAACTTTGCTCGTACATGCCTACAGCTATACAAGTTAATTATGAAAATAAATTTCAAGAAGTTGATATCGATGCTATAGCTTTGGGTTGGGGACATTCTGAAGTATGGCGCATGGTAATATACATTTTTTATTTTTTAACTTGGTATTAATGTACCATCTATTCTTCTTCGGTGGCACAGTGCTGAGGTCCTTGGTTCGAACCTTTCCTTGAGTTGTGGAATTGTAACCTTTAATTTCTTAATTACATAGGGATCAACATAACTGGTAAAACGGAGGGTGCCATATCTAGATCCTTTCGAAAAGAGTAGATTGTTGCTATGTCAAATTATGCTATTTGTTTCTTCATTGCAAAGTAGCTAATATTATGTAATCTGTGATGATATTATTGTATTAAAACAATTTACTACAATAACATCATCAACAACTAAAATACGCAGTCTAAAATATATGTACTTGCATAAATGAATTACAAATATATTTATTTTAGTATTCGATATATTACATCGCAATTAATAAAATAGGATCCAGTACACTACCTTGAGGTACACCACAAAAATAAAATATTAATAATAAGATAGTGATGTCATGCGTTTATAACTTCGCTTTATCAACGTGCACGAAGACACAAAGAACCTAAACAAAAAATCAAAAGAAATATATGCTGATAACACACATAATATTATGTCACACACTCGATTAAACCCTACTTTAATCACTACTCTATATATGTTAAAACCTAAAAATAACTCATCATATTCTTTTTAGCCCAACGATTCAAATAATTACAATCAAGAAGACCTACATTACGCTTCTATATTGATAGCTGATAAAGAAGAATGTAAAAAACACTATCAAGCTTATGAGCAAATGTTGACAGTGATTGACAAATACATGATTTGCTCAATGGTCGAAGGTAACATCAATGATCAAGGAGAACTTAAAGTTAAAAGTCTGCCTGCTGCTGATGGCTGTACGCCAAAACAACAAAAGCTGTTGGGATTTGAAGGCTTATCTGTTAGTTTTTTTATAAATATATATTCATCATCATCATCTTCATCTCAGCATGGTGATGTCTACTGTTGAATGTAGGTCTGTCCACCTAGTTATTTATCTATATTTTATTATTATTTAAACTTTGGTTGATTACGCCGGTTGAGCTCCCTGCACAAGCTTTTAGTTCAAATATTCGTTGTGTCTAATATTTCATGGATGAAAAATCTTTTGCATAACAGGGAAAATAATGATGATTCGTCACTCAATTAGCGGCGAAAGAAACAATTTTGAAGGAACTCACATTGTTCTCAATTCTCCTGTTTTGTTGAAAAAATGATTGATCAGTGTTGATAATTTTATTTCAGTGTGAAAATCAAAACGATGATGATCAAATAGTTTTTATTGAAAATCGCAGAAATAATAATATAGGAGATAATAACACAATTGAAAAAGTTAATAACAACACAACAGTAGTTGAAGAAAATTATAAAACAGCTAATGTTACAAATAAAACATTACCATTTCCAAATAGGGAAACAAGAAAACACGGAATTTGCCAGGTAAAATGAAACAATTTCGTTAGGCTAGGTCAGGCTGTATAGAGATGCAGTACAGTTCAGGAGACTGGACTATATTGAAGTAGAAATACTAAAGAATCAAAATGTAAAAAAAATACTATTCCTGGTCCATAACGGTATGACAAGATACATTTTCAATACCTTGCTTGTGAGTTAATTAATTATTTGCTTGACTAAGTTTTTGCATATTCAGAATGATCACGGTGGACCCGTTGTGACGTGGATTGGAGCACACGAGGTCTTGATCGGCGTAGCTTCAGTATTCAAGGTGTCAAAGGATTTTCATTGCGTAGGACCGTTTCTTTACACTAGCACACAATGTAACGGAGCTTTCTTGGATTGTTTATTGTCATCTGATGATAATAAAACTGCAACGGCAAGGCTAGTAATATATATTTTATTAATATTTTTATATTTTCATTAGTTTATACGGTACCCAGGAACCCCACAAGTTTTAGAAGAAATTATAATGGTATGTCTGATCCAAAAGTGTACATTAGATCAGCGTGTGTAGATTAGGGCCTCTTAGCTCTCTTGAGGTTAGCTTCGTGCCCAGCAGCAGGACATATATAGTTTGCTGACTGCCTCGGTGGTCCAGTGGCCGCAGTATGCGCCTGCTGTGCACGTGGTTGTGGGTTCGATTCCCACACAGGACAAAACTTTGTGTGACCCAAAAAGAATTGTTCTGAGTCTGGGTGTAATTTGTGTCCGTTAATTGTATGTTTGTTAAAGTCCCCCGCGACACAGAGCTTGTTCTCTAGTGCGGGAGTTGTCTTTTTATAAAATAACAAAGAGTTGTCTTTTTATAAAATAACAAAAAGAATTTATTGCTTTTGCTCGGCACTTCAGTCCCTCTAGACAAGTGGCATAAACGATGGTCAAATTGAATATAATAGAAAGCAAATGTATGGGATTTAACGTAAGTGTACGATATTATGTCGTAAAGTTATGTCAAATCCTATACATACTATTCGATTCGATAACTGTTTATTCCACTTGTTTAGAGGGAATCAGAACGTTAGTATCAATACTCAACAACGATCTTTGAACAATGCTAGTACCAGTGCCGGATTAAGCCAGCGCGGGGCCTGTAGCAAATTCTGTCAAGGGGCCCTTGGTTTACTTTAGGTTCTTAAGGATCAAGTTTGTGGTATTAAATAAAACAAAACAGTTACAAATAAACTTTTCTGGATTTAATATGGGCCAATTTAGAAATAACACTTTCATTATTGACTTTTTTAAGCAAATCATACTCTATATTCATCAAAATGATAAAGTTCATTTTTAACCTACTTCAAAAACGAAGAAGTTATCAATTCGTGTGTTATGTTATGTTTAATACTTCGTCATTTATGAACCGATTTAAAAAATATATTCTAAAGACGTGTTTGGGCTTATTTGAATGGTCATGATATGCACTTTAGCTGTTTAGATCAGATCAGATCTGATCAGATTTAAAAAAAGGAAAAGTGAGTTTAGAGTGTATGTATTTAATAAAAATTAATCCTGTTTTTTTTTAATTTCTATAACTTGCCGCTTTTTTTTGTTAAAATTATTTATACGTTTTACGTAAATGCGTAAGGCAATTTCTACGTTTGGGAAACAACCGCTATGTCCCTGCATTTTAAATCTGTAATATCTTTGAAAATATTCATTAAAATGACATGCTGTAAAGCCATAAGGTCATATTTAATAATAATATAATAATAATAATAAATTTGTTTATTTCTCACCACACCATATTGATCTATATTAAATGCACAATGTATATATACTTAATTGGATAAGGATTAATGCTGTATTGCTTAAAACCGCTTCGTAAACAAGCCATTATTTCTCGTTAAAAGTAACGTATAAAAATGGTTATTGTGGGTTATCCCTAAGAGATAGACATACTTATTTATTTATTTAAACTTTATTATACACATACATGTGATGTATAAATGCGGACTTAATGCCTGAGGCATTGTCTACCAATCAACCTAAGGTGGTGCAGAGATAAGTCAAAGTAGGTGCATACAGATAAATTTAGAATTGGAAGAAAAAAAATTAAGGTTATTAATACATAGATCCTATAAAAATACATATAAACATAAACAAAACAATATATATTAGTATAGCAAGATATATAAACATAAATAAATATCTATATATTAAATATAATATAAATAAATATATATAGAAACATAAATAAATAAAGATTATTGTCGAAATGATTCTGTCAATAGTAGTTTACGAATTTTAACCTTGAACGAATAACGGTTGGTGGACATCCTGATTTCGAGAGGGAGGGCATTCCAGAGAACAATAGACTAGATAGGGAAAGAGTCATGAATGAAACCAGAGTTATGAGAAGGACACGCAAGAAGAAGATTGTTGAAGGATCCAAGATTTCGATTGTGGATAGAACAGCGATAGGTAAGAGGTTTTAATAGGTGGGAGCATTAGGGAACATTTATTTATTTATTTATTTAATCAAACACTTATATCTATCATTACAGGAACATTAAGACCTATTGCGACAGAAAAGCTTATTCTATAACTAAATAGTATTATACACTATTATCTTAACTTTAAGTATTAACTCTATTTAATTACATATTACATGTTATGCAATAAGTGGTCCTTGCAAAGTCGCTCAACGAACAAGAAAACAAATCAATATTTTCAGCGACCTTGTTTAGCGTTCGCAACGCGCGTGTTAAAGGAGCTTGTTGCAGTAGATTAGTGCGCGCGGTTGGCACCGCCAGCAGCCGTGGTCGCCGGCGCCGACCCACGCTCTCATCTGGTACACATAGCCTAAGTTCCTGTAGAATTGCTGAATTATGTGTCAATCCCCTAAGCACTTTCAGCAAATATGTAGCCAGTCCTACGTCTCTTCTGACTTCTAATTTGTAGTAACCTACCATGCCAAGCAAAAACAATGTTCCAACCAGCGCTTCATACAAAGCTTTTAAAGCGTTTATATTAGTAAAAGCATTTGCCTGGCGCAAAACGAAACCAAGATTACGGTATGCTTTTTTACATCCCTCAACTATATGCTTCCGAAAAGTAAGGTCTGCTGTAAAGCGAATACCCAGATCCTTAACCTCCGTAACGCGTAGAATGGGCTCACCTTCCATATTATACGGATATTGACTAGGACAATGTGCACGGGTGAAAGATAGTATCGAACATTTTGTTACATTAAAATATAGTTTGTTCTCTTTACTCCATTCAATAACGTTATCTATGTCCCTTTGCAGTAGACTATGATCTCTAACGTCCCTCACTACCATGCTCAGTTTAAGGTCGTCAGCAAAAAGGAGGCAAGTGGATTCCGCAACTACTTTTGATAGGTCATCTATCATTAATACAAAGAGTAGTGGTCCCAAATTGCTTCCCTGACTTACACCTGATCTTGTGTAGTATGGCTCAGAACATAATAATGGAATAGAAGGTAGAAAGTGCGCGCATACTACGGCGCTGGCGAATAGGAAGCCAATTCAGTTGTAAGCGATAAGCAGACACATGGTCATACTTCCGCAGATTGAAAGTGAATCGAATGCAGTTATTGAGAAGACGATCGAGTTTGTTGGGAAGATCTGCATTCAGGTCAAAATAACACACATCACCACAGTCGATCTGGGGAAAAATTAATGTCTGCACAAGCATTGTTATAGTCTTACATGGGAGAAAGTTCTTTAGCCGATGAAGAGTGCGCAGGGTACCGGTAACCCTTTGGCTGACTAGCGTGACTTGGGCGCTCCAATTTATATGAGAGTCGATGAGTAACCCTAGAACTTTAACAGCAGGGCACAGATCTATTGCAATACCATTAAAGATTACCTGAAGACGAGTTAATGGGTCTAATCTATTCATCAAGCGTAGACTGCCAATTTTATAATCAAGGCTTGACACTTGGTCGGATTCACAGTCAACCCAAATCTATCGGACCATTTCTGAATGTGCTGTAAAATGTTAACCATATCTACCGCAGAGTAGACACAGTTAAAACTTGCCTGCGAATAAATCTGCAAGTCATCAGCGTACAGATGATACGCACACTGAAGATTCGGAGTTATGAGATTAATAAATATTGAAAACAACAATGGAGATAAAATACCGCGCGAGTAATTATCACGCCATGTAGACGATGAATCTTCGAAGCGGACAGACTGCTGGCGACCCCGAAGATAAATTGAGAACCATTCCAGAGCCTCAGACGAGACCATAAAGTAGGAGAGGATAGACAGAAGGATGCCGTGACTGACGGTATTAAAGGCATTAGAGAAATTAACCAAAGCCAACACAGTGACTTTGGTATCCTCCATTCCCTGCTTAATATCGCTAATCACTTAAAGGAGCGCAGAGAGGGTGCTATGGCCGTCGTATCTCATCCGTTGCTACTGGAGAAAAGTGAAAAGCTTCAATGTTGGGACGAGGTAATCCAGCGTCCAGCTGTCCAGGTAAACGACAGTTTGACACTTGATTTGGTGATCCAACGGGGTTATAGAAGAGAAATGACGATTAATGTCATCCAAATCAAGTGTCCCGTGCAAACCAGTACAGCACTGTTTGCCGATACCTCATGTCCCAAGGCACTTCCAAATGTTAGCGGGGCTTGAAGCAATTATGTTATTATGAATGAAACATATACCATCGCGGACTTTTTTGTAGACCTTTTTAAGGTGTACAATGATGATGATGATACATATTTCCTCTTGAATTACTCTATCTATTAAAAACCGCATCAAAATCCGTTGCGTAGTTTTAAAGATCTATGCATACATAGGGACAAACAGTAAGCGGGAAGCGACTTTGTTTTATACTAAGTATGTATTGATCAACTACAGTAGATGGGATCGTGACTGAGTCAATATAATTTTAATAGTTCCTTTTACTCGAAATATAATTGATATTATATTACCTAATCGATTTAAAAAGTATAATCTCGGCTATGTAAACTTGCAAAATCAATGTACTACTATGTATATAAAAAAATAAAAATCTGACCGCTTGAAGAGTAGAGATGTGCTAAAGAGGCTAGTCTAAATATATCCATTATAATTAAACCGAAAAATAATGAATCGCAATTTTCAAAAGGCATTTGCTCAAAAGTATTACCAAAAAAAACAAAAATAAGAATGATTTATCGGGAATTGTAGTGTTTCCAAAGCCATAAACATTAGTTAACGTTAAAAAGTTAGTTAAACACAATTTTACGATTTTACGCTCCGAAATTGTTTTTAAATTTTCAGGTGCGAGTGAAGCATTGCCTTAGCGCTTCACGTTAAGGGATGCAAGATATTTTAAGCTCCCATCATTTTTTTTTACGGTTAGTCAGACAGGAGCGCGGGGCCCCCCAGTGCGCGGGGCCCGTAGCATTTGCTACTCTTGCTACGTGGCTAATCCGGCACTGGCTAGTACCCCAAGCGATTGGGTATTTGACTACATACATTTTGGGTAACTTTCTATTCATCAACATTATTATCAGCCTATTGTAGCTCTCTGCTAAACATAAACTTTACAAAATGCAAACCAGTTACTCTATTGTAGCTAAAATTATTTACAAAATTGACTTTTTTATATTGTGATTTTTTTTAATACATATTTTTTTACTAAACAGGAAGGCTTTCTGTGATAGTTCGGCAGAAGAAAAGGGCTTTGAAACAGTAGAAACGTATATATCGTGGCGAGACCATCCTGATGGGTAAGTCAAGCTTAAGTTATAATTATAAATGTAGAAGGATTCCTTGTTTAGAGTTACTTTATGTGTTAATAGGTCCTATAGTTGCAATTGTTTTGTTATATAATGGTCTTTATTTCCATAGCAGACGAATCATGTTGCAAGGTCTGAGAGACATCGCTTTTGAAATATTATCGTGGTCAATTGCAGCACTTCTTATTCTTGCTTGCTTTCTCATCCGATACCGGAGAGAGATCAATCACGTAATGTGGTTGGTCCTGAACCTGATCTCTCTCCGGTATCGGATAAGAAAGCACGAATAAGAAGTGCTGCAATTGACCACTATTATATTTTTCTCGCAATTGGCTAATCTCTGCTGTGATTGGGCCGCCCTGACCAAAATCAGTCTGGATGACATTGACCAAGGATAAAAATTGGTATATGAAATAATGCAGCAAAACGTTTTTCCCACTTAAGAGCTACGTTGAAGATTGTCAAGAACAGCACCATTTTCTTATTAATATTTTTCTTACTTTTACAGGCCATCAGAAAATGAGCGTAATTAATTCAAGCCTAGACATGAAACAAAATAATTAAGAAAAATAAAACTTATAATATATTATGTTATTGATGTTAAACAAATTAATATTAATGAAGAATAAATATTTTAAAGTATTAAAATTTAATTAATTATCATCTGCTTACTGTGAAGGTAAACATCATGAGGAAACCCAAAAGTCTAAAAAGAAATTCTAAAGGCACGTCTGATCCACCAACTTAGAGGCCAATGTTGGAGAGTTAAACTTTCCTGTCGTGAATTTTCCTATATTTCTTGATAGAGGCGAAACCTATAATCAACAGTGAGGCATAATATATGGCCTGATATTTGTTACCATTAAAGAAATAAGGTTTTTATCTGTACGTTGATATTACCAAAGTACACTCAATATTAAGTGTCCACTAAAATTCTTCTTCTTCTTATCATATACATATATATCTTCTTCTTGTCACTTAGATTCTTCTTCTTCTTATCATTTGGTTAGTGGTCCGCCTGGTTTCAGAGTTATCTATTAAAACCACAACTCTCGACTCGATGGTTGCCCGCAACCTTTACCAGGTCGTCGGTCCACCTTGTTGTGGAAATCCTTGGGGGAGGCCTATGTCAAGCAGTGGCCGCTTTTTGGCTGAGATGATGATGATAATTAGGCCTCTGTTGTGATCTAACGACTGCTAACACTCGGGACCGACTTTCAGCATTTCTTGAAGCATGGAGACGCTTTGATGAAATACCACTATGCGGTCACCCATCTATCCCTTCGGACGCCATCCTAGCTAGGGCTACTGCGTCCCGCAGCGTTGCGCTGATCATTTTCCGTACAGCGAGTGCATCTCCGAGTGCATCATCTCAATCACTAAGATTCAAATTCAAAGTTTACAATGATGTGCGTACCATACTCTGCCTTCCTTGGCATATTGGTTGATTGAAGAGGTTATAGGTTTCGGAAAGCTAATGGACTAGGTCAGGTCCGGACTGATTGCAGTAGAAATCTTTGGGAAAAGCCTATGCCGAGCAGTGGACGTCCTTCGGCTAAGATGAAAAAGATGATATTTCACGGATATAAAGTAGTTAGGGCACCATACTAGCTAGCTATACTAGACCTCCATCTTACAGACGACCACAGCCAAATAACTACACACAGTGGTGTAGTTGTGTTCCTGTGTACAGGTCTCCAGCGCTCATTAGGGATGCGTTTAAAAAGGTAAACGTATTCCTATCCCAGGGATACTCTCATCATAAAGCCCTGGTGTAAAAGAATGGGTTGGCAAGACGCAAGTGATACCTCTGGTAATACAAGCGTCCATAGACTACGGTAACTACTTAACATCAGGTGGGCCGTATGCTTGTTTGCCACCCAAGTAGTATAAAAAATAGGTACCAATGACCCTCAACACAAAGTATCAGTGGCAATTAAGGCACTTTATCTTTTACTTAATGTGTAGTAAATATTTAAAGAATACAAAATCTCTGATAAATACTTCCATTTAAAATACCTGAATTGAAAATAATTTGTTCGCTTACTTACTTGAACCAATTTCTTTAATAAATTAAGCGTAAAATTTGCTTCCAATCTGTCAAAAAAATGTTCCTTGTTGAAAATTGATGGCTCTTATATTAAATCCACCAGTTGGTTATGAAGACGTTTTTTGTTATTTTTAGGGACTTAAAATATCCTACTACTTATAATTATATTCTAATCGCGACAGTAACTCTGTCCTTCTGTTGCTTTTTTACCAGTAAACGGCTGACTCGATCATAAATTAGTAAAAATCTAAAAACTATATTTTTAAATAATAAAGATATAGTTTTTAGATTTTAACTAAGATCGCAATGTGATCTCGACACGTTTCTATCTTATACATACAAGAGGAAAGGATCCCTCATTGCCATACAGTGGAAAGCTAAATTCATTTTTATTTCCTTCATTGTTTCCCTATTAAAAATATTTTTACTTAAATTTAATTTTGTATGGTATATTGGGTCCCCGTCCCTTTTTGTTAACACTAATATTGTAACTCATACCATATTGTAAATGGTATAATCTGGCAATTAAAGAGAGTTTCTTGCCAATTCTTCTCGAGACCCAACCCTAGTCAGCGAATTGGCCGTAGGAAAAAAAGTATGCTGGCATTTGTTTTTATGACGTTCATAAGCATCATGTATTTGATCTAAATGAATAAATGAGTTTGACTTTGATGAAATTTGGAAAGGAGACAGATCTTGGAAAAGGATGAAATTACTTTTGATGAGCGTCATCTATGCGGGCAGAGCCGCGGGCAACATTTAGTAGTATTTTTTTCTGACATACATAACAATGGTAAAAATATAAGAGAAAAAAACTGTAGTTTTCTTAAGTGCCTTTTTACACTATTAAGGTAACAAACAAACAAGCGTGAAAGCAAGCTTACAGCAAATACATACTCTAGGTAATTTGCTTTTTTGTCATACAAAAATGTTATATTGAAGATTCGTAGAAAAAAGAAAAAAATAATGATAATTATATATCTACCAATGCGCCGTTGTTTGCTAGCTAAGTAGTAATAATAAAAAAATAGAAATAACACAAAACTTTAGCATTCTCCTGAATGCTTATATCTAGTCTCATTCCTACGTCGATTTGGTCTCAATTTAGCGTCGGATATTGTTTCATGTTTCCTATTCGCGTGTGATTCCAATACGATTGAATCGACTACGTGACTACGACTGCAAATAGTTTCCATATTCTGTTTTCTTCATAATACGTAGGTATCATAGAACAAACGATTCCAATAAACAAGAAAAGGGAATAGGCTTATAGGCATAGGTTACTAGTTAAGTTTAACTAGAGGTCAAAATTAGACCTCTAGTTAGTCGAGGTAGTCGAAATTCGATAGTAAATGCTTTCTGCACTTTAGAAGGAGTGATTTAGCATAGTAGTTAAATCACACACACTTTCGTGGACGCAATGTCAAAAACTGCCTTGGTGGTCCGGTGGTCGCAGTATACGCCTGCTGTGCACGAGGTTGTGGGTTCGATTCCCACACAGGACAAAACTTTGTGTGACCCACAAAGAGTTGTTCTGAGTCTGGGTGTAATTTGTGTCCGTTTATTGTATGTTTGTAAAGTCCCCCACGACACAGAGCATGTTCCCTAGTGCGGGAGTCGTCTTTAAAAAAAAAGTGCTTAAAAAGGAGTACAAGGTTCTTCTTCACAAATGCGTAAATTTCGATGGATGGATATTTATTACTCAATCACGCCAAAACGGCTTAATGGAGATGTATGAATTTTGGCAAGATAGATTATATTCAGGAAGAGTACATTATCCCGAAAACACTGTTCTTATGAGATTGTACTCGCGGGCAAAGTCGCGGGTAGAAACTAGAATTCTATTAGAAAGACAGAAAAAAGAAAAGGACTGCCGAGAGAAGTGAAACCTATGCAACTTGTGAATTGTATCGTCGAGCTATTAGATTATTATTTTTGAATTATTTTTGGTTTGTCTCATGGAAAATGTTCAGTGAAGATAACGCAAGTTTCATGATTTTTATTCACCTAAAATGTGCTCAACGCGCCTAAAGAAGTTGTCTGTTGCTTGCACGAAAACCGAAGCTGAGAAGTCGCTAAATTCAATTTCATTGTTAATTGCTCAAGCCAATCTCACCTAATCCAATTTGCATGCCAAATAGCAAGAGACAATGCCACAGACTACAAACTAGATGGTATGATGACCACTGTTAATATAGTTGAATGAGGAAACAAATAATAGATTTTTTTTTTTAAAGTCAACTCCCGCACTAGATAACAAGCTCTGTGTCATGGGGGACTTTACAAACTAACAATTAACGGACACAAATTACACCCAGACTTAGAACAACTCTTTGTGGATCACACAAATTTTTGTCCTGTGTGGGAATCGAACCCACAACCTCGTGCACAGCAGGCGCATACTGCAGCCACTGGACCACCAAGCTAGTCAATTAGATTCACTATACATTATTGGTAAGGACGTATTATTTTTTATAATGAATTCATTCTGAGCGCTCAGACACATTTCATGAACAAGTACCTCATTGCTTGGCTATGGTCTTCTGTAAGGTGGCAGTTCTTCCCTAGCCGGACTTGCTCACTTTTACGGTGTATACGGTTATATTTTGAACAAACACACTTTAAAATTTTCACACTTTATACAGTAAACTTGACAATTTGTTCAAAGAGTTACAAACTCTTTGTTTTCATCGTTTGCTTTTTAATCTAATTTTCGGCATAAAGCTGTTCCGATTTTTGACTCTTTTGTGTGCATTACAAATTTTAAAACGTTTAACTGTTGTTTAAAGTTTTAATAATAACTACCGTAGCCTCTGCACGGAGCTTGTATAATGGTCAAACGCATTACTTACGGATAAAAAGAGACTTGCAGTTGAACAATATAAGTATATTAATCATGTTTTGACCGTCGCGACGGTCAAAACATGATTAATATACTTATAATGATTAATATACTGATAACGACGCGTCGTTATCATAGTTCTGGCCTCTAAGAAAAACTGACTGGTGCATATGAACCTCATATTTGCAGCAGATGTGTTCTAAAGACCGCGGCTCTCCAAACGTAGAACGCACTCAGACTAGGCGGTATGGATGATCTTCTCAAACCGCCTAGAAACTGCTGGATGGAAGGATCGTGCTAAGTAGTGTGCACTTGAAAGACCTATGTCCAGCAGTGAATTGCGATAGGCTGAAGACGATAATAAAAACATGGGAATCTCAAGCACATGATCACACATTATAACTATATCACATTACCTAACAATAGACTCTAACATAATTTCAAAAGAAACCCTATAAAGGTAAACGAAAAATAAGTGGCCATTTTGAAATTTATTACCTCATAAAATATTCACGAGAGGTTTTCTATTGTACTACTTAGTTGTGGGTCTGTCTGAGGTAAATATTAGATTTCTAAGCAAACGTTTACTTGGAAGATTGATATTGAACATGGGGAATATCCGACGACAAGGGTATTGTCTGTTTTATATCCGAATATCGACAGGTAATGTATTGTTTATATATTAGATGTTTTAGCTACTCATTCCGACGACACACGGATGTGATTGAGACTTTCATACAAAAATACTTTCCAAATCCTTTCAAAATTTTCCATGAAAGATGAGATGGAAGATTTTTCGAATATTTTAATTCATAAAAGTATTCTCGTTTTTGTTTTTTTTTTGTACAACTCGCGGGGGACTTTATTAATATAAAATTAACAGACACAAAGTTCACCAAGATTCGGGACAACTACTTGCGGATCACATAATTATATAGTATTGTTTTTACTATTACTAAAACGATCGTTTCCGAGTGATGCTTCGGTGTTATGTTATGTTTAAAAAGACAATTCTTACACTATGAAACACACTTAGTAGGTACATTTTTTTAATATTATGCTAGGATGTCTCCTAGCATAATAGGGTCATATGCTTGTTTGTCATCAAGAATATGACCCACGTGATAGAAGCTTAAAACACCAGGGCTAGCTCGCTCGTTGCCGACCCTTAAAAACCTTACAACTCCTTTCTTAAAGAATCTCATACTATAGTCTCTTGGGAAAACCTCGGCAGGAAGCTCATTCTACACAATATATAAATTCCATAAGGTGTAACAGTCTTCTGCCTTTTCTATATGAATACCACCCTGTTTCAGCCTGTCCTCATACAGATTATTAATTTAATAATTTACCAATTGCAAATATTTTTAGAAGCGGTGGTGGCCGAGTGGGAAAGTAACCGACTTGCACGCTAGAGGTGCGAGTTCGATCTTTGTGGAGTTAATATGTAGGTACTAATCAAATGATTCGCCATCTGCTAACGGTGAAGGAAAACATCGTGAGGAAACCCACATGTCTTAGAAGAAATTCTAAAGACATGTCTGATTCACCAACCCGCATTAGGCCAGCGTGTGTGAATTAAGGCCCAAAACCCTCTCTCTCTCTCTTGATAGAGGAGAGGAGACCCGTGTCCAGCGGTGGGACATATATGGGTTGTAGATATATATTTTTACCTACACGAATTAATTTTCCACTTTCGTATATAGGTACATCTCCAAGAGTGTCGTTGTCGAAGTTTGATAGAGGTGACGACACCTGTCTAGCGCAACCTCTGGCTTATTATCCCCTCACTAACATAGCTAACACTACTCGACTATGAGTTTTATCTTTTTGAGATGAATTTTCGTGGGAAGAAAGTCATTTTTTTTCACAGAGGTATATGATTCCCATCATACAAGTAAGCAAGCCCAACTGGCTAGCTAAATGTGTTTCTGTGTCGAAGTACAGGTCTCCAGCGCTATTTAGAAAAGCGTTTTGAAAAAACGTTTTCCCAGGGATACTCTATCTTAAAGACCGTGTAAAAAATGGAGTCTGCAATACGTAGGTTATACAGTTATACCTCTGGTATTACGAAATGTTTTTCTATCCAAGGGATATTTCATCGCTTGGCTATAGTTTTTTTTTTTTTTTTTTTTTAAAGACAACTCCCGCACTATAGAACAAGCTCTGTGTCGCGGGGGACTTTACAAACATACAATTAACGGACACAAATTACACCCAGACTCAGAACAACTCTTTGTGGGACACACAAAGTTTTGTCCCTGTGCGGGAATCGAACCCACAACCTCGTGCACAGCAGGCGCTGTGGTCTTCTGTAAGGTAGAGGTCCTTCCCCAGTCGGACTTGCTCACTAGTAAGGTGCCCTCTCATTACAATTTACTTGATTAATCTATCCTTTAGATAATGAGTCAGCTAAAAGTAAACAAAGGCTAACAACGTCAAGGAGAACAAAGAAACACAAACATTCGAGTACTAAGTACTTCAACACCCAACACTCAACACTCAAGTAAAACACGTGGATTACGTCCCAAACCAACACCAAGTTTGGAAACGTTTAAAAGTCTCCAGCAATCAGCGATAGCAGTTCATTTTTAACCGACTTCAAAAAGAGGAGGTTATCAATTCGTGTGTATTTTTATTTTTTTTAATGTTTGTTACCGCATAACTCCGTCATTTATGGACCGATTTGAAAAATTCTTTTTTTGTCTGACTGGACATACTTCCAGTTTGGTCCCATTATCATTAAAAGAAAGTTCCGATGGGATCCATGAGGAATTGAGGGAACTCCTCAAAAGTTATAGGCACACATATAGCAATTTCAATATTTTTAACAATTAATCAATCATTTGCATTCAGAAAGTGTAATTTGGTGAAGTAAAACTGATGAAGAAGACCACAGATGGCCATCTGAACTTTTCAATAATAAGTATTTTACTGATGGCGATTAGATAAGTTTCGGTTATTGTTGCTAAGCAACTTTTAATAAGAAATAATGACGTGAATTAATTGAGCGCGGATTGCACAGATTAAATATAGCTTTTAATACCTACTTGACCTGTGTTCAGCCCGACGCTCAGTCGATTTTATTCGATTGTAACAATCAAATATCCGAAAATTTTACAACTTGCCGTACTGAAGTCGGTTTTTTTTTGTTAAAATTATTAGAGTTCATTTTGATGTTACAAAGTGTGAATTCAATGGTAACGGTATCCAATTTCGAGTAAGGTAAAATATTTTTGAATATTTTTTAGGAAATACTAATATGGATGTAATGTTTGTGCCTCTTTAACGCAAAAACTACTGAACGGATCTTAATTAAATTTGGCATAGATATAGACTATAGTCTAACACATAGGCTACTTTTTTATCCAGGAAAAAATCTCAATTCCCGAGGGTTTGTACGCGCGGGCGAAGATACTGGCGGAAGCTGTTTTATAATAAAAATTCAAGTTTAAAATTATTTATCCATATGAACATACTGTGACACTTATTCAGGTCAATGAAAAATGCTAAAGGAAATGTCAGATAATTTGCCTACTGCCGAGTTCGCTGACAACAGGGGTAGAACGTAAAGAAAGAATCAGCAAGAAATCCAGGCCACTCTTTTCAGTCGCCACATATGTTTTTTCTTTCTTTCTTATTTTATTTGTGTAAAAACGTAGGATGGAAACGGACGAACCCCTTTTAATTTGTGAGCTCAGGAAGTGTTACAACATACAAAATCAATTGGATCCAAGTGCACAGTTATCATTTTTATTTTATTTTTATATATATAAAACTAAGGGTCGCCCGCGACTTCGTCGGAACGTACATTTCCACGATTTTGCAACATATCTCACTATTGCTCCGCTCCTATTGATTATAGCGTGATGTTATAAACCTAGTCTATAGCCTTCCTGGATAAATGCACTATTCACAGAAAAAGGTTTTTTCTAATCGAACCAGTACTTTCTGAGATTAGCGCGTTCAACCAAACAAACAAGCTATATAAAGCTGAACTTTATAATAATACACAAATTAAAATACAATAATTGCACCCAAAAACTACTAAGGTTTAACCTTGTGCTATTAGGAGTCTTACAAATACGTAGAAATATAATAATATGTTAGGTACAAATGCAATAGTTATTAAAATATATAACACCTACTTACTATACCTATAGCATACTACAAACATAATACATAGCTGAACACTACTAAACAGAACCCAAAAAGTATTGTCTAGCTTCAATTTAAGTTAAAACACGCTCCAACCTTACACTTGTCTAAAAAACCGTGATATTAGGTACTGTAGAGGTTTATTGGTGGTCTCTAGCTGGCCGCATATCAATAGTGAAACCTCTGACGTGTTATAAAAATAAATCATAATTATATTTGAATTGAATGATTGGAAGGTTGTCATGGGCAGACAGGTTCGGGCTTCGATGAAGCCAAGGTACATCTGAATGTAAATAATTATAAGCAGGGAAAGTGCAATAAACAAGTTATATAGTTATCCAGTTGTGTTTAATTGTATATGAAGACAAGAACCCGTCGTCCGGACTCGTAGGTACCTGCTTTACTCAATCTGGAGACTACGCCCATAGTACGTGCTGGAGTGGAGGGGAGTTTGCTGACGACGGCGGGGGCTATATAGTACCTATATACTTTTGTATGTATTTCAAACAAAGACCAGAGACACAACACAAAGAGAGATGTAAGGGTACGCGGTCACTCATTTAGAAGTGTGCTATTTGCATAGCTACAACTGCGCCACAAGCAATAGTCTTTGTGCCACAAGGTAAATAAAGAAGTTTTGTGTATATAAATGCAACTGAAGCCTCGTATGAAATAAGAGCTGTTACATACTATATTTTTGTTATACTTTAATAATAGCAGTGTGCAGTGGAAAAAGGCCCGGAGCCGGATTCGAACCCACGCCTCTCGGGATCCGGCCCAGCGCACTACCAATTGTTCAATCCGAGCTCCCACTCTGCAGTTCGAATTTTCAGTCCACCGATTTTTACGTCTTGGAGTGACGTCAGCTTCATTCAAACGATAGTCGTTACAAGTCTTTACGTACAACATCTTCAAATTGCGAGGAAATAATGTTATTATAAAATGATATTCTTCAATTTTAATACCCAAAAATAGTGGTTTTCATTCCCCACTGACCTCGCAACACCTTTCGATGCATTGCAAAAAGTCGTCGTACACAACGTCACGAACGTATGTATGCAGGCTTTAAAAAAACAATGTCTATTGTGGAAAGTTTACACCCCCTGGGGTGTGCACTAATTGGACTAGTATTGTGGTCAAACAAACTTGCAATAACTTAAAAGTGAAAAATCGCTGTAAATACTCGTGCTATATGTATATGTATAGTTTAGAAACATATCTTCTCGCCCGCCTTACATTTGGTTAGGCAGAAACTATGGTATGTTAATTGCTGCGATCCAGATATACTTGTTAACTAAAACTTAATGTAGTCGTATAATTTGTTCTTTGTATGTATTAGTAATCATATGTTGTATATATTATTGGTATATATTATAGGTATATATATTTATTTATTTATGTATATGTAGTTATGTGTAATTATGTTTTGTGTTGCATCATATTCCTTAGTTTCTTTTTTATGTTCTTTATTATTATTATCACCTGCCATGCTTATCTCTGCATCCCCCAAAGGTTGACTGGCAGACAATGCCTTAGGCATTAAGTCCACCTTCTCCAATTTGTTTGCAGGAAGTTTAAATAAATAAATAAATACTTATTTTCCTTCATCAACCATCGTCAGTTCCAAGTACTCTTCATTTAGCATTTTTTTAGCACATCATCATCACGCCCGTCTTCCATTTGGGTAGGCAAAAACTATGGTATGGTTATTGCATCGTCAGTTCCGGGTACTCTTCATTTAGCACTTTTTTTAGCACATCATCATCATCATCACGCCCGTCTTCCATTTGGGTAGGCAGAAACTATGGTATGTTAATTGCACTTTTTTAGCACGTCATCATCATCACGCCCGTCTTCCATTTGAATAGGCAGAAACTATGATATGCTAATTGCATCGTCAGTTCCGGGTACCCTTCATTAAGCACTGTTTTTAGTACATCACCTCCTGTCCTATTCCAACGATACTTCATCTTAAAGCCCTGGTGTAACATAATGGACTTCTTCTTCTTCGTGTCAATGGTACGATAAATAATTAAATTGGACAAGCCCAGAATTTTGCCACCTCTACGGCGCTATCAGTTGCTGCGCAGAGGTCACTCAGAGTGGAGGTAGTAAGGCACAAAGGGCAGGACAGGAGATGAGCCATTGTTTGCGGGTCCGTACTGCATTCGCACCATGTAGTTGGTACAGCGGTATAGCCCCACTTAACCAGATTGTAAATGCATTTTTTCACATGGGTCCGGAGTCGGTTGAGTGACTTCCATGTAGACCATGGAAGGTTATACCCCACGGGCAGTTGCAATACTGGGCTGACAACATACAAGTGCTACCTCTGGTATAGTAAACGTCCATAGGCCATAGTAACTGCTTGACATCAGGCAGTCAAGATGTTTGTTTTGTCACCAAAGTAGTATTAAAAATTAAGAAAAAACAGTTAGAGTCAGAACTAGGATTTACAAATTACACCAAGATGAGAGGATATAGATTTAATCTCCATACGGAACAACCATATGGATATGTTGAATCTATACCCTCTGCGTAATAGTATTAACTATTCTATTAGTAATAATTTCTGTAGCCGGTGTCGTAGTACAATCCAATAATGGATGAAGTAAGCAAGCATATCACAGTAGTTCAAATCTGAGCAGCATTCAGCAATTGTTTAGTATTTTTACTGTTTAGCATAACAAACAATTTATGTACAGTATGATGGTAAGTAGTTACCGAAGTCTTTGGACGCTTGCAATACCTGGAGCAACACTCGCGCATTGTCGTTTTAAAAACATAGCATATTTCGTAATAATTTCTTTTAACTCTCACACACTAACACATATTTAACACTTTGTATTTATTTGAAAAACATCCTGGAGGCATTTTATCATCACAGCAGCATCAGCAAAAGTCCTGAATTATATCCATACCAATTGCAAAAGTTACTCTGTTTGATGGTTCATTTGTGTTTATTCGTAGATTCGATACGTTTTCACGACTAAACTGCTAAACGCATCGCTGTGCAATTTCCTTGGAAAGTGCATAGGGTACTTTTTATTGCGATAACCGTCATCCACGAAGGCAAAACCGAGGACTAACAGCAGTATTTTTTTTCTTTTAAAAAGACAACTCCTGCACTAGAGAACAAGCTCTGTGTCGCGGGGGACTTAACAATCATACAATTAACGGACACAAATTACACCCAGACTCAGAACAACTCTTTGTGGGTCACACAAAGTTTTGTCCTGTTTGGGAATCGAACCGACAACCTCGTGCACAGCAGGCGCATACTGCGACCACTGGACCACCAAGGTAGTCTACAGTTAGTATACAATAATTTAAATAAGTAGTTAGTAATAAACTTGAACTTCTGCGTATAACTTTAATGGATACGAATTTCCCTTTATTGTGTTCGTTATTGAATTTGTTTTCAATCTCAACTTTGCCGGCTTATGTATATTTTTGTTACGACTTTATTGATAGACATTATCCATCAGTATAAAGTGATTTAGTCAATTTTAGCAGAAATTTTCAAAGCAAAAACAATCCATACATTTTTACATACTTACAAGTTTATATCTGCTTGTTTGGATTTTTAATAGAAATAAAGAAAATTATTTTATTTGCACTTACATTAAATAAAACTTATAATTACTACATTTAATAAAACTTGTCCCTGCGTCAACTCTAATATTGAGACCTGGACCACAACGCTGGTATTCTCGCAGGACTTATGCTACGTTTATACTTTTAACTTTTTTCTAACTGTGCTGTTGCAGCTGTCAAAAACGTTACGTTGGGATGATTGAATTCACCCGCCCGCTTCCCTTCCTACCTTCCCGCAGGTGAATGGCGCTGACAGGGCGGACTGCACTTTTGTGTCTGCGCTATTTGAGTACGCATATCCCCCTTTGATATTATAAAACCTATCAATCAAAATGATTATAATTATCATTAAAATTTTGTTCGAATGCAGCCAACCTGGCAATATTTTGACAAAGACAGCTGGAAGTAAAATCGGGTAATAATCAATAGTTTCACTCACGGCTCGCAACGAGCCGGCTCGATGGATTTAAATAAATGTAATTTTCTTTTTATCTATCTATCTTTCGATCTATACTTAATATTATAAAGCTGAAGAGTTTGCTTGTTTGGTTGAACGCGCTAATCTCAGAAAGTACTGGTTAGATTAAAAAAAAACTTTTTTTGTTGAATAGTGCATTCATCCAGGAAGGCTATAGGCTATATAACATAACGCTATGATCAATAGGAGCGGAGCAGTAGTGAGATATATTTCAAAATCAGGGAAAATATTCCAAATTACCACGCGGATGAAGTCGCGGGCGACCTCTAGTTACTTAGAACTGTGTAGACAAAAGCCCGAGCATTAGTTTTAACTTGACGTGTTTGGCTCGATCGAGTCAAATGTGAGAATGGAGCATTAGGTCACAAACAAGCATGTTACCCAACAAGCATATTAGTTTTATGGTGGGGTATACCTTGAATAGGAAAGCGTTTCTTTAAAAATGTATCCCTAAATGAGTATCTGTTGAAAACGTACGTGGTTCGCCAATATTTGGGTAATTGGTTAGTCTTAATTACCTGATCAGCTGTCTAGAGTATGACGGCGACAGAGATGATATAAGTTTTTGACAGGGCCATTAATTGTTGACAGAAAACAATCACAAACTTATAGCGAAGATGGAGAATACCCTTTGATCTTCCGAGTTGCCTAAATTTTAATTATAAATAAAGTCAATTTCGTTAAATTTAAAAAATAATTTAAATAAGCTTCACGCCCTTTGGCATAAAAGGATAAGCAGGGGTGTTTCACCAGCGGTACAAGAGTGATGCGTGCAATACTAGGGGTATCACTTGTGTGTTTTTTACTCAAATATGTTAAAATCATTAAATTTCATGTTAATCAATCAATGTAAGAGAGGTAGGGACTATTTCTCTTACCTTACAGAAGACCACAGCCAAATACAGCGGTGTAGTTGTGTTCCTATGTGGGAGTACAGTTCTCCAGCACTCATTTAGGAATGCGTGTTTAAAGAAATGTTTTCCTATCCCAGGGATATTCCATCTTAAAAAAAGCCCTGATGTAAAAAAGTGGGTTGGCAACACGAAGTGATACCTGGCATTGCAAGCGTCTAAGGCTTCGGTAACTGTCGAACCTTTGCCACCTAAGTGATATAAAATAAACGAAAATAATGCCTTAATCAACACTATACCTTAAGAAAACGTATTCGTATTTCTTTCCATCACTAAACCCTGGTGGTAACATTTTTATGTTGGCAACACGAATAATAACCTTGTTTTTTATAGTTTCGAATCGTGGAGCCATAGCAAATGAAGTGAACGTACAAATTTGTGTCTTAGGGTTAAATTAGAGTAAATTTAGTCATCCCAATCAGACCCTGGAAAAAGTGCTACTGATTTTAGACAAAACAGATTTTATTGGCTATCCAATCTAATCCATACCATAGACTACGGTCATTGCTTACCATCAACCAGGCTATATGCTTGTTTGCCACCTAAGCAGTATAAAAAAGAGGAAATAAAAAAATACCCGAGCCTCTAGACAAGTGGCATAAAATCTAGTCGAATCGAAAAGTCAAAAAAACAAATGTATGGGATTTGACGTAAGTCTACGATATACCTAATGTATGTATGAGTCTACGATTAAATGTCGTAAACTTACGTCAAATCCCATACATTTTATTTTTTGACTTTTCGATTCGACTATCGCTTATGCCACTTGTCTAGAGGCTCTGTTTAGACATTTAGCGAAACGACTGATCGACGCTTCGCGTGATCAGAGGGCTGGCCTATTTCTCGCACAGAGAATAAGCATTGCCATCCAGCGTGGCAATGCTGCTAACCTTCTGGGCACGTTCCCGATAGACAGTGATATTGAGGAATATTTTGACGCCGTATTTTTCGTATCGTACGTATTTTTGTTTTCTTTCCCTATTTTATTTAATTTTATGTATTTCTTAACTTATAAGTTTAAAATTTAGTTTTATGTATGAAGTGTAAAAAATGTATATTGTTTCTGTAAATAAATCTATTTTAAAATATAGTGTATTTTCTAGTTATTTTTTTACTGTGCTTACTAACTTCTAATGTTTTGAATAAAACTTTCTAGCTACAGTCAGCTGTTCAAGAAGTACTGTTGTGTTGTGGTAATTGGATTTACGTCCAGGTTTAACAAAGCTTTAGTTAGTTCGCCTGGTCGTGTTGTTTATCTATCGGTACGTTGTTACGTCGTTTATTTACCATGCTTTGATTGAAAATAAAGCTCCCATCAACGTGACGGATTGGAGGCTTAAGTTGTAAGTTATACATACGCATATCATCACGCCCATCTCCAATTGGGGTAAGCAGAGTCAATTTTTTTGTATAAAGACCTATTGCCTGTTCAATTCTTTGATCTGTGTATTCTGGTTAAGACTCCAGTAATTTGTGTATTACGTGCTTACAAGTTTATTCACATCTTCACATCACTACTTTTCAATAAACATTATACTGCTGACATATCTATTTGAATACAATCACTCTGATATCAAATATACGACACTCTGGTAGATTGATGCTATTACAAGTCCAATATTATTAATAGTGATTACCACACTGTCACTCAGGTAAATTTATACAATTTAAGGCCAACATTATTATTATTCAGTTTGATAGTCGAACTGCATATCATTCCATCAGCCATCCCGGTAATCATGTTGACTTAACAACGCCCGAAAGTTGGAACAGAGCTCGTTTTGAATCTTAACCGGAAGAATATGTTGTCGTTTTAAACGTTTGACAGAAATACATGCCAACAATCGGTATGTCATAAAATGTCCTTCTCTAGGATACCATCTTTCTCTTTGCCAAATTTTATCTAGATCCGTTCAGGCGTTTTTGAGTAACAAACATTCATAAATGCATCCAAATTCCAAATTGTGGACGGATTGGTATAGATTACTCTAATAACTCATCCATACGAGTATGCAGCGGTTAATAAACTTTCTCATCCATAAAACAGAAGGGCCAATCTAAAAAAATAAAAGGTCACACATACTCAATCCGAATTCTCACACTCGCGACACTTCATACAATTTAAACTTCTCTTCTGTGAATTTAGAAGCGTAAAGTAGAAAACGGATTGAAAAAAAAATCAACAAAAAACACACTTTGCATAGTTATCTAAGAGCTTTTGCCAAAGATTATGTGTTGGAGTACATTTTTAGATACGCTTTCTAGCTGTTGGAAACTAGGAAAATAAAAATTAAAGATGTAGTCAAAGTCAAGTCAAACTCATTTATTAATTTAGATCAAATGCATGATACTTATGAGACGTGGACGCTCACAGTGGGGCTAGTCCACAAACTGAAAGTCACACAGCGGGCTATGGAGCGAGCTATGCTCGGCGTTTCTTTGAAGGATCAAATTCGAAATGAGGTAATCCGACAAAGAACCAAAGTTACCGACATAGCTCACAGACTTAGCAAGCTGAAGTGGCAGTGGGCTGGTCACATCTGCAGAAGGACCGACGGCCGATGGAGCAGACGTGTCCTAGAGTGGAGACCACGACTCGGTAAGCGTAAGTAGGGCGGCCCCCAGCTAGGTGGACCGACGACCTAAAAAAGGTCGCTGGGACGGACTGGATGCGGAAGGCGGAGGACCGTGTGCTGTGGCGCGTGTTAGGAGAGGCCTACGTCCAGCAGTGGACTGCGATAGGCTGATTGATTTGATTTTGATTTGATGATACTTATGAACGTAATAAAAACAAATGTCACCATTTTTTTTTCTACGGCTAATTCGCTGACTAGGGTAAGACCACGAGAAAAGTTGACAAGAAACTCGTTGTTTTTTAATGATCACATGTCACTTTTAGTAAAAATGAATAAACTTTATCTTTATTCTTTGAAAATAAATCATGGCAAGAAAAATAAGAGAAAGAACACGACTAAAAGTTTTTGAAGTGGAAACTTTTTTCTTTTTTCTTCTGAACTTCGCGGTATAAGTTCTTCAATGTCATAGTCTTCGATTTCGAAACGATAATCAAATTTGTCATTTTAACAGTAGGTACACATTATCACTTTGACGAGGCAACCAAAGTAATCGACGAAAAAACATAGGTACAGATGAATACCTATAAGTTCAATGTAAGTAGCTTATAGGTAAAATACTAGATCAAAAAAAATTGTCAAGTATAAACTATCATATCTACAAGTTACTCTATGAGCAGGTCAACATAGGCCGCAAGTAGGTTGCCCCTGACAAACACGCAACCGTTGAGCGCAGTCAATCCGGTTACGCTTCTATTTCCTTTTGCGAATGACCGGTGCGCTAACGTTTACTATTGAGTTTTATACACTTTTATATTTTTAGAATCGCCCTGTTTGTTTTTATAAAACTTCATTTTTAGAAGTTTTATTTTCTTGCTATGTGTGTTAGTTTTAATCTGTATTAGGCCAGTGTGTGTGGAATAAAGTCTAATAATTCTTGGCTCTCTTGATAGGGGAAAAGATCCATGTCCAGCAGTGGGGCATATATGTAGGTTTCTTTTGTTTCTGTTCTTGCTTGTGTGTTACTTAGATAATTACGTTTAACTTGGATATTAAGTCGTAATTTTTTCGCAGAGATCGTTAGGAAAAGCCGGTGCCGACCAGCTCAAGAGAAATATATATTTGATTTGTAAATAAGTATAGCACATTTTTTTTTATTCCGCGGTGACGAGTATCTAAATAAAATGTATTACTGTATAATGTGTTTGTGTATTTTAACGCTATTCTTAAAGACATTAAAGAATTTCCAACTAATTAATTCTGCAAGAATCTTAAATTTCAACTCTTTGAACTTAAATTTAATCTAATAAAAAGCTATTTATCCAAACCCATAGATAATTTTCAAACAAATAAAGAAACAGACAGAATGAAAATTAATATAACAGACTAAGGTTTTAAACCTATACTATTTTCTATAAGGGATTGAAAATGATCTGCAAAATGCGTCCTGAATACCACATACCATTAAAAGTACCATGAAAATAAAAATGGTGAGAGCGAATGAAACGCGGCAGGTGCACAAGGAACTATTAAAGAAGATTTTACTCTAATTGGGGCTAAAAAAGCAGATTTATGTACGAATGCAAATTACGTAGGTAGTCCTGCTGACACGAGATCTAAAATATGAGCATTTTTGCGCAGGATAAATTCCTTCTTGGATTATATGCATTAGCCTGTATTCTACAACAATCATATATCTATTCTAAAACTTCCTTCTACCAGTGGCTTCATCCGCGTGTACAATCTCTCGGAAACCGTATTTTTTTGTGCGCTATTTCAGACTATAATCTATCATTATGCAAAATTTCATCCAGATTCGATTAAATATACTAGTGTTATTGAGTTACATACTAATCTTTCACAGTAGGATTGACAGCCAAACTCGAGGTCATGGGTTAGACTCTCTTTGGTCAAATCTTTGTGTGTTCTTCTTACTTACACTTACATAAATTTAAATCGAACCCTGAATCTCTAGCCGGCAGAATACACACCAATGTGCCACCGATGCAGTCTGTCAATGACATTACATTTTAATTAACAACAATTTCAAATATTCTACAACAATCGAACTTCAAACATTTACAAATGTCGGCAAATTCAAATTTCGTTAATACGAACCGATAACTCTTGACATTGAATTCTGACGCGATTAGGTACGGGATATTAGGTATTAGTGCCGAATTACACTGGGCATTACCATCACAATGCTAAAGGCTTTGAATAAAGCTGACAATGGATTTTGAACCTAAGCTAATGCTTAGTAGAATTTATAATCCTTTGTTAAATCATCTTTTGTGCTTAGATTTTCGGAAATAATCTCGCATATAATTACCATAGGCTTATCTATTGATGCATTGCAGTAGTGACTGACTGAATAGAATTCACGGAACCTTTTAACAACAATTTAGGTATACAAATTTCTTTTTTAGAGACTACTCCTGAACTAGGGAACAAGCCCTGTGACGCCGGAGACTTTAAAAACATGCATTTCACGGACACAAATTACAATTTAGGAACAAACATTTATGAATGACACAAAGTTTTGTCCCATGTGGGTATTGGACCCACGACCTCCGGCTTATCATTCAAGGTCACTAACCTCTAGACCAACAGGCCAGTCAAATTATATATGTCCCTTCTGTGCTTCGGAAAGCATAAACGTTGGTTCTGTGCCTGAACTTTTTTTGGACATGTGAGCAATCCGTTCCATTGGATTATGAGATTGAAGGAACAGAAAGTGCACCTGTGTTTGTGCAAACACTTGCACTTATAATGTCTTGTGCAGCTGATTAATAAAAGGATATTAGACAGTTATTTAGATGTATAAAAGTATGTTAAAATCCTTGATATTACAGAAGGATGCTAACATTCAAATTTTACATGAAAAAAAAAGACATGCGGGGCAGTCTTTGGGGACTGCCGATCTAAGTGAAAACTAAAAAACCTAAAAAAGGTCGCTAGGACGCACTGGATGCGGAAGGTGGAAGACCGTGTGCTATGGCGCGTGTTGGGAGAGGCCTATGTCCAGCAGTGGACTGCGATAGGCTGATGGATGGATGGATGGAAGTAACATGAAGCGAATTGTTATATTATTTTTGAATATGGAAAGCGTTCAGTGATGATGACGCGAGTTCCATGATTTTTGTTCACCCAAAAAGTATTCAACGCGGCTAAAGAAGTTTTAATTTCCGAAATGAAGTGTACAAATGAAGACAAAATGGAAGATGAATAATTTAATGAAGAGGTTAAAACGACATAACGTCATCATACCAAATGATGCTTTGTTTTCATTAACCTTGCCGGCTAGAACAGACATAAAAATAATAAGGATTGATATGTACGATAGAAACTTTCAAACAAAAAATATCGATATTATCAATGATTAGCCACTTAATTGAGATTGATGGGATTTACGACTAATTTAGGGTAAAGAAACGAACCGAAATTACAAAGAAAAGAATATTTAATAAAATAAAGTTTAAAAACTAGAACCCGACTACTTAAAAATCGTCCTCTGAAAAGTATGAAATAAATAAATTTTATTTAGGTACAGAGGGTAGCCGTGGTCGTATGCCACCTTGCCTTAAGGATCGCTATATTTATTTATTTAAACACTTTATGCACAATCGCACACAGGCGGACTTGCGGATATCTTGTTTCGATGAAGAGTTCCTATATTGCTATGTAAAAGGTGGCATACGACCACGGCTACCCTCTGTACCTATATAAAATTTATTTATTTCATACTTTTCAGAGGACGATTTTTAAGTAGTCGGGTTCTAGTTTTTAAACTTTATTTTATTTGAATTATTTTGGAGTTTTATTTTTAAGACAATATTATACAATGCAGCTTTAGGATAAATTCAATTTGCATATTACATAACATAAATATGAGGGGCATTAAATATTAAATTAAATTTGCATTACATAATAATAACATAATATAATATGGCAAATAAAAACATTTTTTTTTTTTTTTTTTTTATACTACTTGGGTGGCAAACAAGCATACGGCCGGCCTGATGTTAAGCAGTATCCGTAGCCTATAGACGCTTGCATTACCAGAGGTATCACTTGCGTGTTGCCAACCCATTTTTTACACCAGGGCTTTAAGATGGAAGTAACCCTGGGATAGGAATACGTTTCTTTTAAAACGCATTTCTAAATGAATATAAACATATTTAAAAACTATATATTTATTCTTTTTTGTAGGTCATCAGACTTTTATAGTCTAATAGAAACTATTGGCACATGAGTTATATGCCTAATCATTTTTATTATTTATTTTTGTAATTTACAGATTTTTTATATTCTTATCTTCCAATTTCAACAACACATCCTAAGCACCACCTAGAAATATAGTTCTTGTCAAGATAAATCCAACAAACATGACGCGGCTATCTTGTTTCGTTAGAGTTCCTATGGCCAGTTTTCGACGTCATTATCACACCCTTAACACCACTTAGAAATATTAATATGCTTCTAGGTCACAACTTAGAAGCATATTACCCGTTTTGGTTTGATTGGTAATCCCGTCAAGTTAAATCTAATGAGCCCAAATACGATGCTTCTACGAGTATCTTGTTTAATTAAAAAGTACCTATGGCAACCTTCCGTCTTTCATCATCACAACCGGAACACCTAACTAGGAGTATAGTACTAGTCAAGATAAATTCATCGCACCAAAACGCAACGCGGCTACCTTGTTTCGTTGAAGAGTTTTCATGGGCACCTTCCGACTTCATCATTATATCCTAAGCACCCATCTAGAAATATAGTACTTGTCAAGATAAATCTATTGCACCTAACTTAAACACGACGCGGATATCTTGTTTCGTTGAAAAGTTCCTATAGCCACTTTCCAACTTCATCACCACGTCTTGAACACCCACCTAGGTATAAAGTACTCGTAAAGATATATGTAACGAACCCAAATACGACGTGGCTATCTTGTTTCGTTAAAGAGTTCCTCTAGCCACTTTCCAACTTCATCACCTCGTCCTGAACACCCAACTAGGATTAAAGTACTCGTAAAGATATATGTAACGAACCCAAACACGATGTGGCTATCTTGTTTCGTTGAAGAGTTCCTATGGCCATCTTCCGTCTTCATCATTATATCCTGAGCACCCACCTAGGAATATAGCACTTGTCAAGATAAATCTATTGCACCTAACCTAAACACGACGCGGATATCTTGTTTCGTTGAAGAGTTCCTATAGCCACTTCCCAACTTCATCACCACGTCCTGAACACCTACCTAGGTATAAATTACTCGTAAATATATATGTAACGAACCCAAAAACGACGCGGTTATCTCGTTTCGTTGCTGAGTTCCTATGGCCATCTTCCGACTTCATCATTATATCGTGAACATCCACCTAAGAATATAGTACTTGTCAAGATAAATCCATTGCACCTAAACACGATGCGGATATCTTGTTTATTTGACGAGGTCATTTGCCCACCTTCTGACTGTATCATCAGACCAGCTCCATGGTATTACATTATTACATTGTCACCAAAGTGCCGTCGGTGTACCAAATTTCAGCTCAATCGAACATTGAAAAGTGGTTCAAATCTCGCAAGCAAGATTTTACCTAAACCAACTAACAAACAATCAATGCAGGCACACCAGCGGGCGAAAGCTAGTAATATTTACATATTCGAAACCTGCAAATTAAATCCTATCATTTGATACCCATCACGGCACTTTTTAAAGAAATTTAGTTTTTATTTTCAGGTTTCAGGTCCCACAGAGGACGCCATACTGATTTTGTTGTGACGTCACATAGCCTATAACCAGCAGACAATCAAGACGTTTCTAACGATACCTCATTTGTCAAGTTACGATAAATAGTTTAGAAGTTATGCGGGAACAGATGAACATACATACATACATACATACATACATACATACAAACATACATACAGGTCAAAATCATAACCCTCCTTTTTGCTTCGCCGTAGTCGGGTAAATTAACGAAGATTGATGGGTTTAGGTATTAGTTAAATCCAATGAAGATATTTTTGTTAGCGACTTTACTTACGTTATTTTGCTTGCTATATTTATTTCAACTTAGAAAAATATGTGTGTGGATGACTATAATTTCAGCCTAATTTGACACTAAGAAATTGTTTAAATCTTGCTTGCAAGAATTGACCTAGATACATTGCAAATTCAGCGCTCATTTAGGTAAGTATTTTTATAATAATATTCTCTAAGGGCCTCTGCGTGTTGGACCTATGTCCCCGCGTAAGCCTTCCAAAGGCCCGGGTATTCTCCTTGAATGATGGGAAAATACCCGTGATAAAGAGAGACATAATAATAATAATTCTTTATTTCTAGACACATGGATCCATATTTACACAATTAAATTATAAATAATAATGAATAAATCCAATTAATAATCAATAAATTAAACAATACAGAAAAAACAAATAAAAATTTAAAGAAAAAAAAATACATTTCATGCAGCTATTTCCATCCACCTTTTTTTGGCGAAACATTTTCCTATCCCAGGGTTACTTCATCATAAAACCCTGATGTTAACATTTTAGGTTGGTAACACGCAAGTGATTGTTATTATTATTATATTTTTATACTAGTTGTGGTGGCAAACAAGCATACGGCCTGCCTGATGTTAAGCAGTTACCGTAGCCTATGGACGCTTGCAATACCAGAGGTAACACTTGCGTGTTGCCAACCCATTTTTTTACACCAGGGCTTAAAGATGAGAGTGTCCCTGGGATAGGAATATGACGTTTCTTACAAAACACATTCCTAAATGACCTGTACTCACACACACTGATATTTTTAGTGTTACAAGCGGCTATAGACATAATATTATATATGTACCTATGTATAGTTCTTAATAGGTATTTATTTGTACCTAATTATTATTTATTTACCTTCATTTCTTGTATTTATAACACCAAAACCACCCACTACTACCACTACGACTACAACCTACTTTTGCTTTATTATATTTAATTTTCTCTTCTGTCCATCCAAAGGTTTTCTGGCAGAAATTGCTTTTAGCGATAAGGCCGCCCATTGTACATAAATGTGTAAAATAATATCTGTATCATTAATGTAACTGGTGTACAATAAAGAGTTTTCTATTCTATTCTATAGGCTACGGTAACTGCTTACCATCAGGCGGACCGTATGCTTGTTTGCCACTTAAGTAATATAAAAAAAGCTTATAAAAACCATGCTTATCTCGCAAAAAAAATTCCAAGATGATAATCGAACCGACTACCTTCGGCAAATATGTCAGAATCACTAATCACTGAAAGAACATCCTAGTCAATTATAAATTTTGAAAATTTCAGATCAGTTTATTTCCTTTACTATCACAAAAAGTATACTATGATGACAACTTTTATTTAAAATTTATAATCCTCAATTGTTATTTGAACTTCTTACCCCCAAGATTCCCTTTTTCAGATGTTGTATTAAGTATAGCATAGACCGTTGAAAAGGTCGATTTTTCTTATAAGTCATAAGAAAAATCGACCGGCTCTTACGAACAACACCTGTCTAGTAATCCGTAACGAATTTGACAAGGGTCACACGTTTTATACATTTTTCTTCGGCGATTTCGTTATGTTTTTTGTTCGGCTCTTCTTTAGAAATAGTGATAACTAAATTGGAAAATTCATCAATTTTCCTATCTTATTATGTGAATGAATAAAGATTAATTTTATAAGGATTTTTTTAGATTTTTATTGTGTAAAAAAATAATGTCTTTGAAGAATTCTAAAAGCACGTCTGGTCCACCAACTCACATTAATTCAGCTGCTCTCTCGATAGAGGAGCGGATACCTATTAAAGAGACGTATCAGCATATACATCTTTAACCAGGTCACATCATTACTATTCCATTTCGATTTCTTATCCAATGGATACGCCATCACAAAACTTAGATTTTAATTTTAGTTGTTATTTTGGATTGTCTATGGGCTGCGGTAACTGCTTACCTTCAGGCTCGCCACCTAATTTTTTTTTTTAATCGATAGGATATACTTCTTCTCAATGATAAGTATAATTATTATATTATATAAAGCGACTGTAATAAAGTAAATTTCAATGTTTTTGATAAAAATGGTAGGTACCAATAAACTAATCGGATGATAAACCATATGTATGTTTGTAAAGTCCCCCGCGACACAGAGCTTGTTCTCTAATGCGGGAGTAGTCTTTTTAAAAGAAATACATTTTTGTTAAATAGTTTTTATTAAAAGACAACACCCGCACATAAGCCCTGTGTCGTAGAGTACTTCACAAATATACAATTAACGGTCACAAAGTGCACCTAAATTCGAACCCAGAACCCATCGAACCCATAACATGTTTCGTAGTGGTAAATGGCAAACTAACCTTGCGGTCAGTCTACAGATTTTTACTCCCTGTTTTAAATGACTAGCTCCAAAATGGTTAAAAGCTCGCGTTTGCTCACTACCGAATATTGCAGTTCACGGTGACACGCTCACTTTGTCCCCACGAGTTGTACATTGGACATGCGATAGTGCCTACCCTGTCAGTCTATTTCTGTCGCATTTCGACTACATAGTCGTATATTGCTTCCGAACTAGTTTTGGTCAAACTAGTTGAAAGCTAAAATTGGGTTTTGTTGACTGCATTCTGACAATTTATCAACCGATTGTTGAGTTGCTTTTTTATTTGACAGGGCTGTTGGTCTAGTGGTTAGTGACTCTGACTACTACGCCGGAGGTCTTGGGTTCGATTCCCACCCAGGACAAATATATGGGTTGATATTATATATATTATATTAGCCGAAAGACAGCTGCTGGACATCGGCCTCCATCCAAGATTTCTACATCATTCGGTTTTGAGCTGACCTTGTCCATCGAATTTTTTTTTTTTTTTTATTACCTAACATAATTTAATTGCCGAAGATGCATAGTAACTATTAATCAATACTTTTTATAGAAATTAAGTGAATACGGTAAATGTCGGCTCCTCTAAGGATTTTTCATCTTTAAACCTTTATAGCTGCCATATTTATGGTGTATGGGATACGTTTAACATAGTTATGGATATCATCATGAATAAAGATTTGCTAAATTCCATTAAATTCTGCGAGATCGAATCAGAAATGAGGAGATCCGTAGGAGAACCAAAGTAACCGACATAGCTCGAAGAATTGCCTCCATTAAGTGGCAATGGGCCGAGCACATAGCTCGCAGAACTGATGGCCGTTGGGGCAGAAAGGTTCTAGAGTGGCGACCACGAACTGGAAGACGAAGCGTGGGCAGGCCTCCAACAAGGTGGACCGACGACCTGGTAAAGGTTGCGGGCAACCGATGGGCGAGGTCGGCTCAGGATCGAGAGTTGTGGAAAACCTTGGGGGAGGCCTATGTCCAGCAGTGGACGTCTTTTGGCTGAGATGATGATGATTAAATTTTACGTACCTAGTTAAAAAGGAAATAATCAGGAAGCTTTTAAATGCATGGAGGGCGAAAAACCCTAATGTCGGCCGTTTTCGGTCGATTCTCGGCCGTCATTTCGCCTGATCTCGGCAGGGTTTAACATAATTTCGCATTGTCGAAAATGCATAATAGGTAGGTGTTTATTAATTAACACTTTTTATAGAAAGTGAGACAGGTGCCTAGATACTTAACTTTTAAAAAGACAACAAGTAACCACGAGCCGACCGTGGAGTCAACTCGCATTGTGCTGTCACTTACTCGTTTTATATTACGCTATGAATAGGTATAGATAAGTCAGTCAGTGATGAGCACGAATGTTTGTTCTGTGTCTGGGTGTAATTTATGTATAATATGTATGTATTTAGAAATATATAAGTATGTTTATCAGTTGTCTGGTTCCCATAGTACAGGCTCTGCCTAGTTTGGGATCAGATAGCGTTGTGTGAGTTGTCCCGAAAATATTATATCATATTATTAAGAAAAGGTTGAATATATCACAAATGAATCGCTGAATGTGTTGCTAAGCGCAAATCTCGAGAACAACTAACCGATTTCGCTAATTCTTTTTGTGCTATGTTAGTTATTGTCAGGAGAAGGTTCTTATGTAAAAAAAAGGAAGTTTAGATGAAAATAGTTTAACCTGGGCGAAGTCGGGGTGGGCCACTAGTTAATAATAAAACCTTTTTAGTCTAAATACAATAAAAATATTATTATTAAATACAATTTGACTGCACGATTAGTTCTGTGCCTTGTGGGTTCAATCCCCACATGGGACAAAAAAATGTGTGATTCATAAATGGTTGTCCTGAGTCTGAATGTCCTTGATGTCCGTTAATTGTATATTTGTATAGTTCCCTGCGGTACAAGGATTGGTCTTTTTTTTATTTTTTTTATTGAAAGGGTTTTGTCGCTCAGCGACGATATCACCCTGTAAAGACAACTAATTACAATTTTTACCTTAATACTAGTTCATATAATAATTTAGCTTTTTCTGATAATTGCTTAGCGAGGATGGAGTTACATATACCAACATTAAAACTTTTACTAGGACCAAATATATTAAATCTAATATTTTCATTGCGAAAACACTCCATTAATATATGATAGACATCATAAATGACACCCCAGTCATCACAATTAGGCGATGCAACCTTTTTCATAAGATTTGAAAATTTATTCGATGGAGTGTGACCGGAACGAAGTCTTAAGGCCTATTAAGATTACAATCAATCCATGGTGCTTTTGTAATTTGTGGCTGGATAGTTCTAAACCAAATTCCTTTTTCTTTTGAACGCTCATCAAAATACTCTTGCCAAATATCGAAACATCGCTTACGAGCCCACTTAAAATAATCAGAATAAACAGGGGTAATTATGGAGAGAATACCATCTGTACACGCTTGTTTAGCTAACATGTCGACGGTATCATTTTCGTGCAATTGTTTGTGTGACGGCATCCATTGTAAACATACGGATTTGGAAGGTTGAAGCCTTAAGATAGACTCATATATGGCGTAGGCTGTCGGTACACCTCTCACGTGAGAGGTATGCCGAGCCAAATGTTGCACGGCGCTTTTTGAGTCTGTCAAAATGACAAACTTATCGCAGTAGACCGATTGTATATATGATAAGGCTTCGGCTATCGCAACAAGCTCAATGTGCATAATAGAAATATCTGAGTCAATCTTAAGCTTCGTATAATTTTGTAAAAGAGGGTCTAAAGGCTTGGTCTTTAGTGCGGAAGTTGTATTTTTAAAGCGAAACCAAGCAATTGTTATTTATAACGAAAGAAAGACTATTATTAGGTCCTATCGGCTTGGGCTGGCCAAATGCGCTATGTATATTGATCTGGTCACAATCTGATATCATTTTCGTAGACGTACGATTAAGTCATGGAATGAGCTTCCAGTCGAGTCAGTTTTCCGAGAAACTATAGCTTAGGGTTCTTCAAGAAGGTTTTTACAGATAAGGTTATCTATAGACGCTTGCAACACCAGCCCCTCAAGACAAGTGGCATAAGGGATAGTCGAATCGAAAAGTCAAAAAAGAAAATGTATGGAATTTGACGTAAGTTTACGACATTAAATCTTAGACTCACGTCAAATTCCATACATTTTCGTCGCCGTCGACGCGTTCTTCTATGATACCTCGTGTTGCAAGCTTCTATAGATAACTGCTTACCATCAGGTAGGCCATATTATTATGATTTTTTGCCTCCTTATAAGTATAAAAATATTTTTATATTCTTCATACACTTCTATTGTTTTTCAGGCAAAACTAAGAACGAATAAAACTCACACTTCAGACGTTTGTTTTACAAACATCTAAGGTATGACAACCAGAGGTTGATGTACTTACATTCGTCACAAAGTAAATTTGCCACATAAATAAGTATGTGTAAATTTGTCTAGAACTGTGACCTGCGATCGTGTGGCACTCGGGAACTGCCGCGGTAAAGCTATTGCATATTATTGGAATTGCCAACTCGCTCACACACCGACACCCGGTACTGTGTGCTGTGCGGTGCTGACGAACTACGTGACGTCACGATAACCTGTTTTCGACGCAGCTGATCGACGAGTTTGTTTTTATAAACGAAGATTTGTTTTTTAGCTGGGATTATATGAACGCATCATTGTTGTTACCTGTGAGTAATTTTACTTGTCATACTAATAAAAATATACAATTTCACACAAAATGACTTCACTCTCGGCTTCTGACTCTAACTTGAATGTCACTGTTAGAGGTAATTCTAAAAGATTGCGCATAGAAGATGAAGCAGAACCAAATAAGTTTGATATTTTTAAGGATGAAATTATGGCAATGTTCACTAATATAATTAACCCATTAAGTACTCGACTTCAGAGCGTTGAACAAAATTTATCCACCATCTTAAAGCAAAATACGGACATCAAATCATCTAATAATGAGATCGAAAAATCACTGCAATTTGTAAGTGATCAAATACGTGACTTTGAATCTAAAATTGATAATCTCGAAAAAGAGCGTAATACAATAAAGTCACACATTTTGCAATTGGAAGATAGAAGTGAAATTCTCGAGCGATCTTTACGGAAGACTTCCATTGAGCTAAAAGGTGTCCCAAAAAGGAAACAAGAAAAGAGATTGGATATCCTCACAACCATAACAACCCTCATGAAATCCATTAATTTTGACTTTGACCCACTAACGATATAAAAGATGTTTTCCGCTTACCTTCAAAACAACTGTCCGCTACGTCATCAATAGTTGTAGAATTTTCCAATATATTTATCAAGGACGAATTTTTGAATAAGGTCAAACTGTACAACAGAGACAACAAACAAAATAAACTTAATTCAACACACCTCGGCTTCCAGGGCAACGCAACACCTATATATACCTCAGAATATCTCACCACAAAAGCTAAGAGACTGCACTTTCTCGCGAGAGACTTTGCGCAAACTGAAAATTACAATTTTTGTTGGGTCTCTAATGGACGAATATTTCTCCGTAAATCAGAAGGAGCCAGTTACGTCATGGTTAATAGTGAACAAACCCTTCAACAATTGCACGAGCCCTCGAAAAACTAACCGTTTTATTAGTTACTCATATAATATACTGTTTGTTATGTATACTGTACTGTTTATAGCAATATGCAGAACAGTTTTAAATTGTAAAAATAATCTATATCACTGTCACAAAAATACAACACAAACAACATACAATCCTCGTAAATTGTCAAACACACACACACTACCATTTAACTTCTTATCGTCAACGCCTATCATATATTATAACAGCTACTGTACTCATATAATGTATACCAAATCTATTCATTTATACTACACCACTACTTACTCTGCCAGCTCCTGGCCTATACTCCCACGCACATATAAATATACTACACATATTCAAATGCATTCTACTACAAATATCTCATACATCTATAAGCAACAAACAGTAAAATATTTTAATATACTACTAGAAAAATATTTTACATATAATTTTCTTACATACTTACATATACATATTACTACATATATCCTATACTACTATAAACTACGAGTACAAAAACTTTTCACTATACTACAAAATACTTATTTTACAGTGAATTATACTATATACATTCCAATGCATAATACAATACATATCACAATAATTTACATTTATAAACTTCGAACACTGTCGCATTGCACCATACCACTGTATACCTATTTTACAAATAAATATACTATATACATTCGAATGCTTACTATTACTCATATCTTAGACTCTTATAAACTACGAACACTAAAGTATTTTACCTTACTGATGAACTTTTATTTTATTTTGCCACGCTTTTTACAAATGAAATACCTTAACAGCATACTTATTCAGATACCTACTAAAAATGGCTAATCAAATAAATGTAATCAAAGATTTTGATTATACAGATATCTTTAGTAATACATGTATTAATCAACCAGAACTATGCGTTAACTTTTTGGGTGATGTCACAACCCAATTCACTATCGTAAGCCAAAACATAAGGAGTATACAAAAAAATTTTGATAACCTTTCAATTTTTATTACCAGACTTAACTTTATCCCGGACATCATAGTTCTAACTGAATGCAGACTTAATTCCTATACTCCTAAAGTTCAATTAAATGGCTACGATTGTTACTATTCGGAACGTTACATAAACCAAAATGACGGTATAGCAATTTTATACAAATCTGATTTAAATGTAAACATTGTTGAACCTCTGTTCGTAGAAGCAAACTGCGTGGTAATTAAGGTTGGTACAGAAGTCACAATATGTGCAATATACAGATCACCCTCTTTCCACAACATCCAAAATTTCTGCGCCTCATTGGAAAGTGTAACACAGTCTTTCAAAACTTCTTCGTCTATCATAATTGGTGACATAAACATAAATATTAATAATGATAACCGGGATACTCGGGCGAATGACTACTTAGACTTAACAGGAACCCTTGGATATTATCCAGGCCACCACCTTCCTACTCACGATCGCTCCTGCCTCGATCATGCTTTGATCAAAACAAAGCAAACAGCAAAAGTAATTGTTTGTGATTCAGGACTAACAGATCACGACACGGTGATCGTCGGAATAAGTAAAACTTCTACATCTACTGCCCCCACTCCTAATAATCCAAAATATTGTCCAAAAATCGATTATGACAACCTGGTCAAGGAACTTGACGACGTAGACTGGAGACAATTCATGAAACACTCCGACGTTAATGCTGCCATGGAAGAATTTAATGGAATAATGAGTAAAATAATTGAACAAAACACAAAGAAAGTAATCATTAAAAATTCGAAAAGTATAAGAAAGCCTTGGATGACTGAAAACCTGTTAAAATGTGTGCGTAGGAGAGACGCACTTCATGTAGAAGCTAGAAAGAAAACAAATAGAAACAATCTTGTGCTGCAACAACACTATAAAAACTACAGAAATTACTGTAATAACATATTGCAAAATTTAAAAAATCAATCTCACACAAAACTACTTGAGGACTCAAATGGAGATTGTAAAAAAACCTGGTCGGCAATCAAAAACATCTGTAACCTCAAAAACAAAGCTGGTGGTAATCTTGATTTGCTAAACTCTCACTCAGATCCTACTACCTCTGTAAACGCGGCAAATGACTTTTTTGCAAATGTAGGTGTACAGCTTGCTGAAGATATTTTGAAAAGCTTGAACAAAACGGAATCAGAGCTTCTAAACACTAATGCTGAATTAAGTAAATCAACTTTTACTCCCAGGGATTCTTTCTTCCTAAAACCTACAGATGAAAACGAAATTAATATACTTATATCAAAATTAAAAACTGTTTGTGCCGCCGGATGGGATGGGATTACCAATCGCATCATCAAACTTGGTAAACACTGCTTAATTCCGCCGATTATGCACATATGCAATCTAAGCATGTCAACCGGTGAAGTCCCAGCCCAGATGAAAATCGCCAACGTCTGTCCGATTCATAAAAGCGGTGATACGGTTGTAGTTTCAAACTATCGACCAATATCCCTACTCACCTGCATATCCAAAATCATGGAAAAACTGGTCAATAAGAGATTGCTCAATTACTTAGAAAGAATTGGCTCTTTATCTGAAAACCAATACGGCTTCCGTAATGGCAGGTCAACGGAGGACGCTGTTGTAAATCTAGTCGACTTTGTTGTATCAAAACTTGATAAGGGAGAAAAATGCACAGGCGTATTCCTCGACCTAGCTAAGGCGTTTGATACCGTCTCGAGACCATTGCTAATACAGAAGTTGGAACTTATGGGTATCAGAGGAGTTGCTTTAAATTGGTTTAAATCATATCTCACAAACCGCAAACAAAGAATCTGTCTTGGTAACTACCAGAGTTCCTTGGCTACGGTCGACTACGGCGTGCCACAGGGCAGCGTCATAGGTCCGACGCTATTTCTCGCGTATATTAATGGCCTTTGCTCTTTAAACCTTAATAACGCCCAAATCTTCGCCTATGCAGACGACACGGCGATAATCTTCTCGGGCAATACCTGGGAAGAGTCACACAAATCTGCTGTGGCCGGCATGCGTATTGTTACAAATTGGCTTCAAAACAATTTGCTTAGCCTGAACGTTACCAAAACAAAAACCATAAATTTTAGCGTAACCAAGAAAACCATGTCTGACCCAAAACACACACTCAAAATTCATTTGAATAATTGTTGTGGAGAAGTGAACTGCAGCTGTCCGGCACTAGATAAGGTTAACGATATTAAGTATCTAGGCGTCATTATTGACCAACATTTGAACTGGAGTAAACAAACAACAGCACTGAGCTCGCGCACCAGAAAACTTATTTATATTTTTGGTAGACTAAGATCGGTTGCAAATAAAAGTTTACTAAAAATGGTATATCTCACCTTATGTCAATCAATCCTCTATTACTGTATTGCAGCATGGGGTATATCTAAGAAATGCTATCTTATTACAGTTGAGCGGGCACAAAGAGCGTTGCTGAAGGTAATGCACCACAAAAGAATACGTTACCCAACTGCAAAACTATATAGAGAAGCGGAAGTACTAACAGTGCGCCAATTGTACATTATGTCTATTATCCTTAGGTTTCACAAATCGGCACTTGTGTCTATGGTGGTTGACAGCCGCTCGAAAAGAAAGCCTAAATGGGCCAAACCAACCTGCTGTCTAGCCTTCGGGTGCAAAATGTCTGCCTATATGGGCCCTCATCTTTACTCCAAAATAAACAAAATCCTAAATATTCTCCATATGACTAGGTTCACCTGCAAAAAAACTGTAAATAAGTGGTTAATGAGTTTGAATTACGACCAAACAGAGAAATTCTTATCTTCATCCTATTAAACTAATGATGTGATTACTGTGTTCTATTTTGCACTAAAGCTAGTGATCTGCTGCCGCAGACAAGTTACTACAGTCCTCAGCAGCAGATCTGATCCCAAGGCACATGCCGTAGGGCTAGCAGGCACAGCTAAAATTAAACTCACTCACACACATACTTCACGACACACACACACACAAACACACACACACACACACACACACACACACACACACACACACACACACACACTACACTACTACAACTAATAATGTATGCAAATGTTGTACTTACCAACACAGTGTATAACAGTAACTTTTTAATAATCTGTGGTATAACTCAGTGTCTGATTTTTTGCTTAGTGTATAATATTTACCTATTACTTCTACTTCGTTTTGTAATTATCTTTTAAGCATATCGATGAAAGAGACTGGTCTCCACGACACAGGGAATCCTAGTGTGGAAACCAGTGCTTACCTAAACCCTGTTATATTTTGTCTGAGTAAATAAAGATTATTATTATTATTGTGTTTGTTTATATTTCACAGCTTTTAGGCTGGTCATAACTACATTTACGGGTGGTAACCAAGTAAATGCAGCGTGTGTTGTGTAATGCTATGTAGGTGTTGTGTTTTCGTCAATTTGCAAAAATTTCCGGACTATTCTGCAGGTATTTAGTATTGCGGCTTTTTGTAGGGTTATGAACAAAGATTCATTTAACTGTAGTAGTTTAATGCTATGGTGAAGATGTTTGGGAATGATACCTGTGGTGGAAAGAACTATGGGTACGACATATACTTTATCCTGCCTCCAAATTCTTGCCACTTCTTCTTTAAGTTCTGCGTACTTGCTAATTTTTTCGGTAATTGTTTTTTGTAAATTGTGAGTGTTAGGGACTGCAATATCTATTAGGTAAGTAGTTTTATTGGTTTTGTCTTGTAGTGTTATATCTGGTCTATTGTAGTGGATGGTCCTGTCTGTTAGTATGGCACGATCGTAATAAAGTTTGTGTGTAGTGTTTTCTAGTATAGTTTGTGGTGTATAATTGTAGTAAGGTGTGTTTGTGTTCTGTATGAGATTGTGTTTGAGTGCTAGTTTTTGGTGAATTATGTTTGCAATTTGGTTGTGTCGGTGTGTATAATCGGTTTGTGTAAGTGTTGAGCATGCTCCGGTTATGTGCTGGATGGTTTCGGGTTGGGTGTGGCATCTGCGGCATTTGTCATTACTAAGTTTTGGGTCTTTAATAATATATTTTCTGTAATTTTTGGTATTTACTATTTGATCTTGTATAGCAATCATAAATCCTTCAGTTTCAGGGAAAAGATTACCGGTTGTAAGCCATTTATTTGATGCTGCTTTATCGATGTGAGACTGTTCTAAGTCGTGGGGGTGCCTACCGTGAAGAGTTTTTTTCTTCCAGTTTTCAATTTTGTGTATTTGTGGGTCATTATTGTGTCGTGTGTTTTGTACATTTGAATTGTCGCTTAAGTTTAATGGGGTGTAATTTAGGTCATTGTGGACTATGGCTTTATGAATGTGACTGGTTTCAGATTTTGCGTAGAAGAAAATTTTTAGATTATTAGTTTGGTTCTGCCACATGTGGTGGATATCTATTAACCCTCTACCCCCGTTGTGTCTTTTAACCGTAAGTCTTTCTACTGCAGATTTAGGGTGTAAGTGATTGTGATGTGTGAGTGTAGTGCGTGTGGTTCGTTCTATCTGTTCTATGTCTGTTTTTGACCATTTTATTATTCCGAATGAGTATGTTAATATAGGTATGGCGAAAGTGTTTAAAGCTTTAATGAGGGATTTCCCATTTAACTGTGTATTGCAGATCGCGTTTATTCTCTTTTTGTATTCTAATGTAAGTGTTTGTTTTATGGCTGTGTGATCTAGTCCTTTTAATTGTTTGTATCCTAAATATTTGTATAAGTCTGTCTGTTCCATTGCTGTTATTGTGTTTGTGTCATCTATTTCATAGTTACCGGGTTTGATTTTGCCTCTTATAATATGTAATGTTTTGCATTTATCTAAGCCAAATTCCATATTTATATTTTTACTAAATTGTGTTGTATTATCTATTAACGTTTTCATGTCTTTTACGGATTTTGCATATAATTTTATGTCATCCATGTATATGAGATGTGAAATAATTGTATCTACTGTTGTTTCTTTAAGGCAGTATCCGACTCGGCATCCATGCAATAGGTGTGATAACGGATTTAGGGCAAGGCAAAACCACAGTGGACTCAAGGAGTCACCTTGATATATACCTTTTTTGATTGCTATTTGTCTGGTAGTAATTGTTTTATCTCCGCTGCTCAGTTGTAGGGTTGTTTTCCAGTGTGACATAATATTGCTTAAAAAGTTTGTTATTTTTGGGTTGACTTTATATATTTCTAAAATTTGTATTAACCAAGAGTGTGGAATGCTGTCAAAGGCTTTTTTGTAATCAATGTAGGTGCAATGGAGATTTCTATTTTTTGTTGTTGCGTGTTTATGGATAGTAGAGTCTATAATAAGTTGTTCCTTGCATCCCATGTGACCCTGTCGACATCCTTTCTGCTCTTCTGCTATTATATTATTTTGGCCTACATGATTGTTAATTTTTCGGGCTATTGCTGATGTAAGGATTTTATATATTGTGGGCAGGCATGTTATGGGTCTATATTGAGAGGGTAGTTCTGAGAAGGTTGATTTTGGTAGCATGTAAGTTATACCTGTAGCGATAAATTCTGGGATGTTCTGTTTTCCTAATATGATGTCTGTTAAGTTATTGGCTATTGATTTGTGTAGTGTTGTTAGCTTTTTGTACCAGAAATTATGTATTTTATCTATACCAGGAGATTTCCAATTATGAAGTTTAGATGTTATAATAGATATGTCTATTTCTGTGATTCTATCGAATTCCATTTCCTCAATAGTACTCCATTTATTTCTTTCTGCTGCTATCCAATCCGCTTTATCATTATGTTGTACCTGTTGTTCCCATATACCTGCCCAGAATGTTTCTAGTTGTGATTCTGTTGGTAATGTCGTGTTGTGTGTTGTGTGTATATCATTGTGTGGGTTTTGGAGATTTCTGTAGAAAGATTTTTCATTTGTGGTGAATAATATATTGTCATATTTTCGTTTTTGAGCTTTCTTGTATCTTTTAAGTCTATGTACTTTTAGTGCTAATTTTTGTTTTATGGTATCTAGATATTCTTCAGGCTTTCTGTTACTATTTTCGTGTCTTGTGTGTAAACTTGTATTTTTGAATATTAGTTCTACTTTTTTAACTACTTTTTTTGATTTGTTATTGTTAATGTATTGAGTAAGTCTTCCACAATCCGCTCTAAGCTTTTCGATATCTTTTTCTAGCCTAATTTGCCACGGTGGCTTATTGTTGTCTTTTGTTTTATTATGTCTTGAATAACCTGTTATTTTATAATTTAATTCTTCGGATATGACTAATGCAGTGCAGTATATTAGAGTGTTTATATCTATTAGTTGTATGTCTTCAGATATAAATCGATTCAATATATTTTTATTAAATAAACAAACTAATTGAAAAAGTTTGAAACTATACTTTAATTTGGGTAATCTTGGTCGGGCATCAGGGTTCATACCAGAGTATTGAGTGAGTGCTGTTCTAAATTTATCGTGTATTTGTTGAGTATGTAGTTCTAATACAGGGTTGTTGTCTGTTAGTGTTTCTATATCATTTTCTAATGTAAGTGTTATAGATTCTGTTTGTGTGGATTGTGTATGTGTATATTGTTGTAAGTGTGTTTGTGATTGGGATGTAGGTGTTAAAATTTGAGCACGTAGTTGTGATTCTGTATGTTCTTGTGTTGAATTATTATGGGTTAATGTTGTATGATTGTCGTTTGTGTCTATATGTATATTTGCCTGTAGTTGGGATCGTACTTCTTCTTTTAACTGGTTGAGTATTTCTTGAGATAATAGTTTGTTTCTAACTATGGTTCTTCTTTGGTCCGAAATTCTTTGTTCAGTAACTTTAATTGCAGGAAATTGATTAGAGAAACGTTCGTGTAAATGTTTTCTGTATGTAGTCATATCTGTTTCTAATTTCGTGATAAAGTAGTAAGTACGCATGATAAATATATTTACTTCTTTGCTCCAGCTCATACGTACTCGGGGTTTTCCAGCCTTAGTGGACGCAGGCAACAAGGTATTCACCTCCTGCGCAACACTTGAGGTTGGGGTAGGTGTTCCGCGTGAGTTTTCATCCACGGAGGACACCGGTGTGGGAATATATGAGTTTGTTGATGGACTGAAAGGTTCTACTATTGAAACGGATGAATTTAAACTAATGTTGTCTGAATTGTGTGTATGCTGGTTATTGGATTGATTGGCTGTTATTTCTTCGGATGATCCGGAGAGAGCCCGCCTATTCAGCTCCTCTCCACTGACGGTTCGTATACTGAAACACCCAGCGTCAGCTCCAGGTGTGCCCCGGCGATCGCCCCCGGGCAGCGGTCCTATGCGTTTACTTCTTAAGTGCATCACCATAAATGGGTTCCCAGGGCCATGTTAGCCGCGCCAGTAATTTAAGGTATCGCGTGTCCGCCCCCCACGTGAATCAGATGGTCGATTCGGACGTATGGTTGGATTTGGGGGGCTTATTATTATTATTATTATTATTAGTATGTTTTTTTTTCGAAAGAAATAAAAAAATACTTTACAGAATTATCTAAATCATTTTATTTTATTCTCAATTATTCATACAAATATATTATTATAATAATAAAAATGAGTACTTGTAATAATTCCTTATACTATAATCTTTTTCACATTAATATTCTCTTAGATCAAAACCTCCTTACACAAATTTGACATATTATTATTGGCCGTTTAGAGAATTTGTCATTAAAAAAAGTTTCACCGCTGTGCCGGTCGGAGTGGGGGAGGTTAGGTTTATTATTTCCGTTACGGAATTTCTGGATTCGGTCTATCTAACAAAAATAAAAACACAATACACCTAAACTAAAATAAAATACAACAAAAACTAGACAAAATACAACTTAGTAGTTTAAAAACAAAAGTTTTAAACTTTTGTTTTTAAACAAAAAAATACCCAAAATCTAAGATGTCTGTAACCATTTTTTAATAAACTTATAAATGTGTATATTTTATTAAAACAGTGAAATATTTTATTAATTCAAGCTAAACTGATCATAACTTTCTAGTATTTAACTTAGAGATAAAGTTATAATCCATTTTAAAGTTGTTAACAACTTTGCATTAGATACTACGATTATCGGATCAAAGTTTTAGTTTTGATTATAGTTTTTTTTATACTACTTGAGTGACAAACAAGCATACGACCCGACTGGAGTAAGCAGTTATCGTAGCTTAAGGACGCTACAGTACCTGATGTTGCACTTGCATATTGTTGCTGACCCAAAAAAATAACACCATTGTTTTTTGATAAAGTATCTCTGAGATACAAATTTGTGTTTTTAAAAATGCATTCCTAAATGAACGCTGGAAACATGTACTCACACATCGGAACACAACTACTCCTTTGCATGTAGTTATTTGACTATAGTCTTCTATAAGGTGGAGGTCCTACCCCAGTCGTGCATACTAGTAAAATACCCAAATTCATGGACATCCAATGATATGTACTATATATCGTATTCATTCTTACAATCAATAAGTAAGTATGCAATAACACATGGTAATAAAACTGAACGCCGCTCAGTATCTATAACAACCATTTATGGATCACTTAATTTTTTGTCCCGTGTGGGGATCGAACCCACAACACGCCACGCAGTAAATAAAGGTAGCTTATTGTCATCCTATAAAAACAATAGGTACGTGTATATTTTGATTGATGAGTAGATATGAGAAATGTGGGCACCCAGTTATTATTGATTTGGTGTTACGTTTGAGCGATCTCTCATATTTTTCCCGTTTCTTATGATTCCACCGCCCTTTATGAGATAAGGATGAAATTGGTCTTGCCAGGGCTATCTATCAAAACGTTATTGTCCACAGCTGGAGATAGATAAACGATTTAGGAACGATATATTATATAAATAGAATCTGGTTAAACGTATGTAAGGGATACAACCAGCAATGTACCTGTGAAAATAATAATATAAATGTATTTAAAAATCAACTCCATCTAGATAAACCTCGTGTAGAACTCTTATAAAAACTTTCTCAACAACAACACTCCAGATGTGGTAGTATAATGCCCTGCCTGCCTGAGCCTGGGGCTCCGCCCATAAGAAAACTAGTCGATATACACCTTGTATAAACTCACAAACACCGACCAGACACACTCGCAGCAGCACGCGTTCGCCCATACACACACAGACACAAATACGCGCGCGCGTACCACGTAATTAATTAATACTACTATAACTTAAATAATGTTATAGATGCCCTGGGTTTATCACAGATTAAAGCTTGAGCAAAACATTAAAATAAATCACTTATAAAACCTAGGCCTGAGAATTTAGAGGACTCATGTGAAAATGCGAAAAAGCTATGGTAAATATAAATTAATTTTGTATTTGTATTCTTAAAGAATTTTATTATACATAATTGATTGATGTATTTTTATCAATAATTGATGAAAGTCTTCACAATAAGAACGACAAGTGGTCACAAGACGAGGGTAAGGGAAACCTTTTATAGCTCATACAGTTTTGGTACACACATGATGGAAAAACTAAGATAGAAATTTATAATATGAAAAGGTTTGTCTACGTCAAATGCGTTGTCCAAGTTGGCAATTTATCATCAGATTAAAAAATAACACCAGTGTTTTTTGATGAAGTATTTCTGAGAAAATACAAATGTCACCACCCCGTTCCATTTCGAGGATGTCGTAAGAGTCGACTAAGGGAATAAGTCAGGCAGACAATATCCACTGCAAGAGACGGAAAACTCGAAACAAAATCCTATACCAACCCGTCTCGCCAGTATGGTATAGTAGGCTGATATCCCTCCTAGTGTATGGAGAAGACCCGTGTCCAGCAGTGGGAGTTTTATGGGTTGAGATGATTATCTCTGAGATAGGGATTCGTGTCTTTAAGTTCATCCCTAAATGAACGCTGAAAACCTGTACTCACACATAGGAACACAACTACTCTTTTGCGTGTAGTTATTTGACTATAGTCTTCTATAAGGTGAAGGTCCTACCCCAGTCGTGCATACTAGTAAAACACCCAAATTCATGGACATCCAATGATATGTACTATATATCGTATTCATACTTGAAATCTATGAGCAAGTATTTATTGTTTTTGTTTGCTTAAGAATCTTAGTAATATTATAAACTAGCTGTTGCCCGCGGCTCCGCCCGCATGGATGTCGGTTATCGCTGCAAAAAGTAGCCTATGTGTTATTCCAGACCATAATCTATCTCCGTGCCAAATTTCATCCAGATCCGTTCATTAGTTTTAACGTAAAAGAGTAACAAACATCCATCCATCCATTCTTACAAACTTTCATATTTATAATATTAGTAAGGATGACTGGCTCGTTAGTTATTGTTATACTGCACATAACTACTATTTACTTGACTGGCCTGTTGGTCTAGTGGTTAGTGACTCTGACTGCTACGCGGGAGGTCGTTGGTTCGATTCCCACCCAGGACAAATCTTTGTGTGATGAGCACGAATATTTGTTCTGTGTCTGGATGTAATTTATCTATAATATGTATGTATTTTGAAATATATAAGTATGTTTATTAATTGTCTGGTTACCATAGTACAGGCTTTGCCTAGTTTGGGATCAGATAGCGATGTGTGAGTTGTCCCGAAAATATTTTTTTTTTTTTTTTTTATACTACCAAGGTGACAAACAAGCATACGGCCCGCCTGATGGTAAGCAGTTACCGTAGCCTATGGACGTTTGCAACACCAGGGGTGTCACTCACGCGTTGCCGACCCTTTCAAAACCTTATAACTCCTTTCTTGAGGATCAATGTTCTTCTTCACGTATTAATATATAGATATACAGACCCATGCCAGCAAAAGGTCAATATAGCAGTAGCTCAATATAAATCCAGCCACTTGAACTCATTCGTTAACCTCAGTAGTACTATAAGTATAGGAAACGGGCCCTAATACAAACAGGGGTGAATCAAGATTTATACACGATATTGGAGAGTCGGCCGGCCGAGATCGGTTCATAACTAGGTTAGAGGCTTCTTGTAGTGTTGTCCTTTATCGATATTGGGTAACGTGAATCTTTAGTTATATATAGCAGAAAATATATTTCGTACTCGACATTTGGTAAGGATGGAAGAAAGAAGATTACCAAAAGAGGTAATCTTCTTTAGAATGAATGGAGAGAAAGGATGAATGTCGGTAGAGAATATAAATTGACCAAATAAGTGATGTGTGAATAAAGAGCCAAATTAGAAGTATCAGAAGCGACGTTCATGCATAAAGAGGTTGATGAATGTAGAGGAAGCGAAAGAAGTACGAGTATGTCTGAATCAAATCAATTGGCGTGCCATAGTCTCTACCTACCCTAATAGCCTAATGATATGTATTCCATCTGAAATCTGAAATTAATAGATATGTTTAGAATCAGTTGTATAATAAAGATTCGAGTACAATAATTATGTCCTAATAATGTATCAACACTTGGCACATTACAACGAAATGGTTTTTATATTGATACGTGCGGCGCTAACGGCACTTTTCGCTAGGTAACCATAATTGTGCAGGACAATTCATTTCTTTCATTTTAACGCTTTGAAAAAAAAAACATATATAGTGTTTCGGTATTTGACTACACCAAAAATAGCATTGTATAAAGGCCAAATTAAATATACCCCGAGTCAGTTCAGGGTATTTTTAATTCTTGTCAAGCTTTATGAAAGAGAAAGCGAAAAAAGTATGACTGAATCGAAGTACATTATTTTATCGATACAATCGATTGCAGTGACAATCACTATACGGTATAAGAGGCAGGTAACGATTTTCCCAAGTCCATCCCTCGTATATTCAACGAGCCACTCATACTCTCCTGAATCGACATTCACTCAAGAATAAAAATGTTAGATATTATTTTTAGAATGCTCAGTGAGTTGAATTATCAAAACTGTAACTGCGCAATTATAGAACTTGTAAGGAAACATAAATATCTCGGATTGGTAATTGACGACCGATTCAAATGGACTGATCATATTAACACCGTGTGTGATAAACTGCGAGCTATGTTGGCCAAATTTTGTATAGTAAAACAACAAATACCATATTACACTATACTAGAATTATATAAAGCTCTTGGAGAAGCAACTATTTATTACGGTTTAAGTAGTTATGGAAGGACTTATAAATCGCATCTAGATCTAATATATAGTTTGCAGATACGTATATTAAAATCTATCGTGCCTGCTAAAGTAAAAAATAATTTTGAAGGAGACATAAACGAGCTCTTCTACCATTGCAAAATACTACCCATACATGAACAGGTTAAGTATATATTACTTAAAGAAAACTTTTTTAATAAGAATTACCTAAATATTGTTCAGCACAAAAAGAAAACACGCAGTGCATCTAGAATAACATATACGTTACCTAGCTACTGTAATCTTTACGGAAAACAAAGTCTACAATATCAAACACCTAAATTAATTAATGATCTACCTATGAATATAAAAACCCAAATAACAGAAACAAATATAAAATACAAATTAAAAAACTATTTCCTATCTAAATTAGTATTAGATATTAAAAAATAAAAATATATAATTTAAATTACATAGTCGTAATGTTCGCCCGTATGTTTTCTGCATTCCGATATCGCTCATGCCGTATTGAAACTTGGTTAAAAGTATTATAGTCTACCTTCTTAATGTTTAATTTTATTTTATAGTATTGTATAGTATACCCTACATATTTGAGAACACGATGATGGATCTCAGTGTACGGAAAAATCTAAAATGATTTATGTTACACTGTTAGCTTTAAGATAATATTAAGAAACACTATGTATTTTTTTTTTTATAAATAAATAATAATTTGTATGGAAGGTGTTCATGTGTGTATTACTCATGGCTTTGTCGCAGGGGTAGTTATTACATCCATGTTTCTTTTAAGATGGAGTACCTATCCCTGTCATAGGAAGACGTTTCTTTCAAAACGCATCCTTAAATGAGGGCTGGGGATCTGTAGTAACACACAGGAACAAAACTACACCGCTGTGTATAGTTATTTGCCTGTAGTGTTGTGTGTGGTGGTGTTTCTTTAAAGTGGAAGTTCTTCGCCAGTCGGGATTGCTCGCTAGTAATGTATAAAGATAAAGTAATGATTTACCATTTGCAAACGGTGAAAAAAAAACGTCCTGAGTAAAGAAATTCTAAAGACATCCACCAGACAAACAAGAGACCCTTCCAAGGTTTTTCCAAGAGACTATAGCATGGGGTTCTTCAAGAAAGGAGTTATTAGGTTTTTAAAGGGTCGGCAACGCGTGAGTGACACCCCTGGTGTTGCAAACGTCCATAGGCTACGGTAACTGCTTACCATGAGGCGGGCCGTATGCTTGTTTGCCACCTTGGTAGTATAAAAAAAAGCAATATTATATGTAGATAGATTAGCGGTACAAGCACTACAGTGCCCTGCGTAAGTTATTTGGCTGGTCGACTTCAGTAAGGTAAAGGCCCTTACCCAATCAAAGATGCTCACTTTTATAATACCTTACAAAACCTCTTCAATTTACATATTTTTGGAACTAAAAAAGCGTTATTAATTGTTCACAATATAAGATAATTTTGTTTATAATATATTCTACAAAGCTGAATTTTAAAATGAATATAAATAAGTATCAACCAGAACAACTACCAGTGCCTATTCATACTAAGGATGGCCGTGACCAAAATATGAAGAACTCCTGCATATCTTTAAATATTCTAAGAGAAAAAGGTAAACCGGTAACGAGATAGTTCTATGTAAAATGGACGTCTCATGTAAAGAGAGACTTCCCGGTGCAACGAGTGAGTCTCGCATAATGCGATCCATTTAAGTTCAAGAGTCAACTACGGCTCACAAGCTCTTTAATTTATTATTGTAACTTTAGCTATATGTTAATGCTTAAATTTATTCAATACAAATTCGCTAACATGAATAAATAAAATATGTATATACTAGCTGTTGCCCGCGGCTCCGCCCGCGTGGATGTCGGTTATCGCTGCAAAAAGTGTGCCAAATTTCATCCAGATCCGTTCAGTAGTTTTTACGTGACAAAGTAACAAACATCCATCCATCCATCCATTCTCACAAACTTTCACATTTATAATAGTAGTAGGGATAACACGGGTATGTAAGGAAACCCAGATGTCTAAGGTCGCATACAGGTTATGCCATTGCTTTGACCGCGATATAGGTTACAAAATAACACCTATGAAGGTCATAAATTATGAGTAAGCCAGAAAGATGATGTCAGCTGAGTTTTCCTACCGCTAGTTCGCTGGCGTGGAGCCATTTACGTAGGATACCATGTTATGGTGCTTTCTATTTATGTGTGGTGTCTAACTGCTGCTACACCTTTAAAATGCCGCTGGAAAAAGTAATGTAACGAAAAAATACAATTTTTAATTAAAGATAGCCTTGTCAACATATAGGCTGTCAATCAACCCACATTTCATTTATCTATAAATACTATTACAAATATTATTTTTTTTAAATAGAGAAATAATGAGGAGTATTTTTATTTAACCGGATCTTAGACTATAAGTACGCTATACAAAAAATAATTTAGAACGCGCAGAAAACTTATTCATGTAATTTTTTTATGTGTTCTTTTTATTCAAACGTTACAAAGTAACGACTCCCTGAACACACATTTAATAATATACGAGAACCTACAAGTATATCATTACATACAACACATGGTTTTTAACAAAGCTTTGAGCTATTTTTGTTTGTAGCGAACTGAGATCAAATTCAATAGAAATATATTTTTTGTACTTTCTTAAAATTGTTCTGAGGAATATTAACTTTATAACACGTCAAAATAACAAACGATAAAGAAAAGTTTGCGGGATATTGCTATTCCTTTTTTGCAAAATAAACAAAGTATGACAAAACTATTGTTTTATGACGTCATACATACGAGTGTATGACGTCATAAAACAACAGCGATGACTTGGTTTAATTATTGATATTAAAATGATTGCATTTATAAGGATGCTACTTGAATGGCAAACAAACATACGGCCCGCCTGATGTTAATCAGCTACCGTAACCCATGGACGCTGGCAATATTTTTTACAATTGTATGCTTGTTTGCCACCTAAGTAGTATAAAAATCGGTTTACTGACGATAGTTGAACGTGACAATGTCATAAGAATGGCCGATTGTGCCTCTTTGTCGCTCGTTCCGCGCTCTCGCTTGCACAATGGAACGCCTCAGAGCGAGGTAACGCCGCATACGTTTTGTTTTTCATGCTTGCAGCCGGCTCCATCGAATTATAAGACGTTGTCACATCAAAAAGTATCAAACTCACACCTCCTGCCATTGTGTTTGTTACAAGACTGTTCCTATTCAGCTACCACCGCTTATATTATTAAATAATTATTTTATTGAATCGTACATTCTAAGTTAATTAACCCGTATTTTCTTTAGACAATGTTATGTAAATGACTTATACATCTCATTTATGCGAAGGAGAGAATTGTTTAGAAAATAAAGGTGGGTGTTTGAATGCGAATTCAAATCACTAAGCACAATGAATTTTGGCGTTGGAGGTATTTTCTTTACGGTTAGTTCCATTCAAAATAATATTCTTGAATCGAATTAAGCCAGTTACTGTGTCGATGCTACACCTGTGCCTACCCCTTTAGGAAAAAGAGTGATGATCTGTAACATAATTATTATATCAAGCCAACTCTAATACTTATCCTTACTAATATTATAAATGTGAAAGTTTGTGAGAATGGATGGATGGATAGGTGGATGTGTGGATGGATGTTTATTACTCTTTCACGTAAAAACTACTGAACGGATCTGGATGAAATTTGGCATAGTTATTAATTTTGCAAATGTACAATACAACGAAATGGTTTGTCCTCCAGTTCACGCTGCCCTAGCGGCACTTCCCGATAGGTGACCAAAATCGTACAAGAATAAATACACAATGAAATCAGCTTACAATATCGTGAGTTGTTATTGTATTATTCTTACTTTTCTAATAAAAATAAACTTGGGATTATTCGGTATTTTACTATAATAAAATAGCATTGTATACCAGAAAAGCAGATAAGCTTCAAGTCTTTTTTTCCAAATATTAATAAGACGTAAATTATTCTTTAAAAAAAGACAACTCCCGCTCTGTGTCGCAGGGGACTTCACAAACATACAATTAACGGACACAAATAAATTACACCCAGACTCAGAACAACTCTTTGTGGGTAACACATGTTTTGTCCTGTGTGGGAATCTAACCCACAACCTCGTGCACAGCAGGCGCATACTGCGGCCACTGGACCACCAAGACAATCAATTAATTAATTTGCCTACTACTGCATTCGTTGAATGAGCAGGAATAGAATAAAAGTGACGCGATCAAAAACTCAATATAGTTCTTATGATTATGTATCATAAAAACTTGATAGACTAGATCGCTCATCGGAATAGGTGCTTTGTTATTTTGCTAACCTACTTACTCACATCGCGTCGATGAATGGTTTAATATTTGAGATACATTGCTTTTATAGAAATCTGTTGCCATTAAAACGTATATTATAATATCTTTTCCAAGACTTAGCCCTCAGGAATTCGGTTTTTAATAAAAAATAAAATAGCCTAGGTGCTATTTTATTTTTTATTAAAAATATATTTTTATATATTATTATTTTATTATAACTATTCTGATGTATAAACTAATAAACATTGTAATAATTTCATCAAAATCCGAATAATAGACATCCATCCATCAAAATTTCGCCTTTATAATATTAGTAGGATATATACCTACCTACTGAAGCCGAGTGGGAAAGTAACCGACTTGTGCGCAAGAGTTCTGCAATCCCGGGTACCAATGTAAATTACACTTAGTAAAATTTTTATACATTAATTAAGTGATTTACCATCTGCTAATAATCTACGAAGGAAAACATCGTGAGAAATCCCACGTGTCTTAGAAGAAATTCTATTCTATTAATCCACAAACCCGCATTAGGCCAGCAGTGGGAATTAAGGCCTAAACCCTTTCATCTCTCTTGATAGAGAAGAGAAGACCCGTGCCCAGTAACGAGACATGTGTATGGGGTTGCTATTATTATATACCTGCGTTGGTCAATATTCTATGTTCATTTTGAAAAACTATGAAGCTTCAAACTCCAATTAACTTGCGGCCGCTGACGACAACCAGTTAGGATTTCAATTTTAGATAAAATACGAAAAGGTACGTATTAGAAATTCCTATTTGAAGTTCAATATTTCCATCAAAATGGTTGGATTTTACTCAGTTGGTTTTCATTAAGTTGCAAAAATTGTTGAAAATTTACTTCGACTGCTATAAGAAATTCGAGAATGAAAATTTATGAACTAAATTGGAAGTAAATATAGTATTGTTAAGGTTTTCGTTAAACTTTGTATTCAAAGAAAGCATTCAATATGAATAAAATCTGTTGAACTTTGGCATTATATCTTTATATATAAAAATCTCGTATAACGATGTTCATTCACGCTGATCTCCAAAACCATTTAACAGTTTTTTATATTTTCTTAAATTCTTTATTGAACACAATAACAAAGAAAACAAATACATATACATAATATAACATGTACAAAGGCGAGCTTAACTCAAGATTTAGTTTTCTACCAGCAAACCAGTGTGGCAGAGGAGAAAGATATAAATGTGAGAGTCAGCGAAGTGTACAACCGAAGAGGAAAACTGAAAGAGTAGAATATGAACCTTACCTTACTGACTAATGTATACCTTCATGTATACTTACTTACATGTACATACAATATTATGAGTACATATTATCTAATATATAAAAATCTCGTGTCATAGTGTTCAACTTTGAACTCCTCCGAAACGGCTCGACCGATTTTCGTGAAATTTTGTCTGCATATTGGGTAGGTCTGAGAATCGGACAACATCTATTTTTCATTCCCCTAAATGTTAAGGGTGGTCCACCCCAATTTTTTTTTTAATTTTTTTTTGACAAAGTTTTTTGTTTTTTATTTTTTTTGTCATTCAGCATTAAAAAATACATACATCCCTTAATTTTCACCCCTCTACGATCAACCCCTATTTTTTAATACCGATATTACTATTTTAGTAGCACAACAACGTTTGCGGGGTTAGCTAGTATCATATAATAATATATATAATATAATATATTTTTAAATGTATCTAGTTTTAATATCGATATTTCTTCAATTTACTGCATTATTTACCTTAAGATTGCTTGACGTTTTGACCAGGTTACAGAACTGAGTCTGGTTTACTAAGACTAAGTCAATTTGACCAATGCCTGTGTTATGTAACCCATCGTTTTAATAATAATAATATTAGCCTATATGTCCCACTTCTGGGCACTGCTCTTCTCTATAGGGAGAGCTGAGAGTATTTCAGGTCGTATTCTGCACACACTGGCCTAACACGAGTTGGTGAATCAGACATGCCTCAAAATGTATTCTAAAGCATGTGGATTTCCTTATTATGTTTTCCTTCACTATTAGATAAGGAATTCACATAGGTATTGCTACCTGGGATCGAAGCCATACTTCATGGGTACATGTCGATTACTTTCCCACGGCTACCATTGGTTACTAGATACTACTCTCCGTTGCCGCTGTTGTATATATAATTATAGTATTAATATAAATATTAAGCCAGAAATAGTGTTAGTAAGTTAATTAAACCTACTATGTACGGCCAGCAACGGAGATAGCTATACAGGGCCGCTATATGAAGATTAGTTTTTTAGGAAAACTAATGTATAAATTACTAAGGGCCAAGAGCAATGGAGAGAGCTATGCTTGGAGTTTCCCTGCGAGATCGAATCAGAAATGAGGAGATCCGTACGCGAACCAAAGTAACTGACATAGCTCAAAGAATTGCCTTTATTAAGTGGCAATGGGCCGGGCACATAACTCGCAGAACTGATGGCCGTTGGGGCAGAAAGGTTCTAAACTGGCGACCACGAACTGGAAGACGAAGCAGGCCTCCAACAAGGTGGACCGACGACATGGTAAAGGCTGCGGGCAACTGAGCGGGCTGAGATGGATGGATATTTATATCTAAAGGTTTAGTCTGTACACTGTTACCAACTTCCACAGAAATATATACAATGGTTTTCTTAAAAATCTAATCTTAAAGCGGCCATGTATAGCTATCTCCGAAGTCGTGTGTACCTTCTTCTAAATCAAATTATCCCAATATTATATATCTAGATATTCATGTGCTCGAGAACCTTGGGTTTAATTAATTTACTGAGGCTGTTAAGATTTCTCAGATATGTTAAATAGAATTTCTGGTTTATTTTCGATGTGTGAATTCTAGTCGTAAAATTACAGAACTTCTAGACAAGTGGCCTAAAAGGTAGTCGAATCGAATAGAATAGAAAGCAAATTTATTGATTTGACATAAGTTTACGATAAAGTAATAAATCATTTTATTATCGCGTCGCATAAACGCATAGATATACCTTACAGACTAACGTACATCCTTACTAATATTATAAATGTGAAAGTTTGTAAGAATGGATGGATGGATGGATGGATAGATGGATGGATGGATGGATGGATGGATGTTTGTTACTCTTTCGCGTAAAAACTACTGAACGGATTTGCATGAACTTTGGCACAGAGATAGATTATGGTTATCGCTGCAAAAAGTAGCCTATGTGTTATTCCAGTAACACATAGGCTACTTTTTGCAGCAATAACCGACATCCACGCGGGCGGAGCCGCGGGCAACAGCTAGTATTAATATAAAGTTGTGTTAATATTAAAAACTTAAAACTATGTTAGTACTCTTCACTTGCACTATGTCGCAGTGCGTTCGTGTGGCACTTGTCCACGGAAGCGACAGAACACTACACTTGTCGGACAAAAATTCTCTTCCAAGACGAGGTTTAGGTAGACTGTTGGTACTCGCACCACACAAGTAACAGTTTAAGCTATTAAGAGTGTGGTCGCACTTTTGATGGGTGACTTCATATTGATATTTTATCTGAGTATCTTCGAGCTCCTGTGTCATCTTCGTGGACATTTTAACAGTCTGTTCCGACAAACGATAGATTACGACTGACATCTGAATGTGCGATCTAAACTTACCTATGAGAACTGTGGCAATGCTGAACTGACGTATACATAAATACCACATAACACATACACCGCGCACTCACACGCACACATACATACACACACACACACACATATGTACATACAAACACATACCCACACAAACTCACTCTATACACAAATTTTGTTATAATCTATACTAATATTATAAAGCTGAAGAGATTGTTTGTTTGTTTGGTTGAACACGCTAATCTCAGAAAGTACTGGTTCGATTAAAAAAAATATTTTTTTGTTGAATAGTGCATTTATCCAGAAAGGCTATAGGCCATATAACATCACGCTATGATCAATAGGAGCGGAGCAGTAGTGAGATATGTTGCAAAATCGGAGAAAAATATTTTAAATTACCACGCGGGCAAAGTCGCGGGCGACCCCTAGTATTTTATAAGTATTATTAATATAGAATTAATTACCAAGTGTTAATGACTATTCAGTTAAGGTAGAGCGTAGTCTCCTAATACAGCCTATTTTAGCTTAAAAGGAGGTTCCATTCACAATCTAATTTATAAGATCAAACTTGTTAAAACTAATAAATCATCTTTCATTTTCAAACTTCTCTGTCACCTGATTGGCCACTAACCACTCAATAAAAATAATATCGAATAAAATAACGTCTTTCAAGATAATTCTTAAAATAAAATTGTCATAGCATAATCTTTGAATAAATACGATTTATTTCGGTTCAACGCCTGTGTTAGATAATGTAGTACTTACACATTTATAATATTAAAGTTATTTTATTAGAATATGATAACAAAGTTCCTATTAAATTTAAGGTTTGTTTCAACATTTACTGTATAATGAATGAATAATGTTATAGAGAGTTTGCTGCCGAATAGGAAAAACAGTTTTGTATGCCAAAAATACTTAGTAACTACACAGACTTCTGTAACAATTAAAATAATGTCTTCTAAGAAAGAAAGAAAGGAATTTTCTTTCTTTCTTTCTTACAAAAATATTTTTCCTATTATGTTTATTTGGCACAATAAAGACACGTAGGCCCAATATCGATCAGCACAGGCCGATCTCTAAGCGTGTGCACAAACACAGATAATAATAATAATTATAGTATAGGACCTGATTTAGGCATGGGTCTCCTCCTCTCTATCAAAATAGTTGAGAGAGCTTAGGCCTTAATCCGACACGACCGTAAAAGGATCTGGCGCAGGACCAATGCAACGGCTTTACGTAGGTACTTAGTAAAACATTGACGGGTCATTGGGACCCGTCCGTGTTAAACAAAAATATAATTTTTTTAACTCAAACTTGGCCCGGATTTTCGATTAATTTTAAACCTGCATTAATAAAAATGTAACTGTAGTAATACATACATCTGCAATTTGCATATGTGTGTGCATACGTAATTGCATTACTGCAAGTGTTAACTCAATTTAATCTCGCTAGGGTAAAAAAACTACTTCTAACACTCTAATTCCTCTCACGGTGCACCTACCCCGAGTCGTATCGCTTACAGATAGTAAAGTTTTAAGAGAGGCAGGGCAGATACTAGCGAGCAAGCCCGACTGGAGAAGGATCTCCACCTTATCTATACTAATATTATAAAGCTGAAGAGTTTGTTTGTTTGGTTGAACGCGCTAATCTCAGAAAGTACTGGTTCGATTAGAAAAAAACTTTTTTTGTTGAATAGTACGTTTATCCAGAAAGGCTATAGGCTATATAACATCATGCTATGATCAATAGGAGCGCAGCATTAGTGAGATATGTTGCAAAATCGGAAAAAAATATTCCAAATAACCACGCGGACGAAGTCGCGGTCGACCTAGTACCTATGTAGTATAAGACTATAGCCAAATAACTGCATACAGCGATGTAGTTGTGTTCCTGTGTGTAAGTACAGGTATGTTAAGCTACTTGCATCTAGTGCTTCCCTGCAGCTACGATTAAGATGTCATCAAGCTAAGATCAAGATCTATACTAATATTTTAATAGAAAAATTTGGAAGGATGAATGGATCAATGGAAAAATAGATCAGAATGAAATTTGGCACAGAGATAGATAAATAATCAGGCATAGCACATAGGTTAATTTGAATCCTAGAAAAATAACAATTCTCATGGGATTGTAGTCGACAATTATAATATAAATATATGGGCCCTAAGATGTGCAACTAGGACCGTCCCATGACGTATTAAACGTGAGTACTTGTTCAAAGTCAAAGTCAAACTCATTTAGATCAAATACATGGTACTGATGAACGCCATAAAAACAAATGCCAGCATACTTTTCTCCTACGGCCAATTCGCTGACTAGGGTAGGGCCTCGAGAAGAATTGGTAAAAAGCTCCACTCTTTTTAATCGCCAGAGTATAACATTTACAATTTAGTATGGGTTACAATATTAGCGTTAACAAAAAGGGACGGAAACCATACACCTACCATACAATATTAAATTTAGGTAAAAATATTTAAGTAACAAGGAAACAATAAACAATAAAGAAAAAAAAATGAATTTTGCTTTCCACTGTATGACAATGAGGTATCCTTTCCTTTTGTATGCAAAGATAGAAACGTGTCGAGATCACATTGCGATCTTAGTAAAATCTAGAAACTATATCTTTATTATTTAAAAATAAATCATGCCAAAATTGACCAGCCACCCCAAGTAGCACCCGTTCACGACGTTCACACTTTCGAGGAAGAGAGACAAAACTATACACGCTATGTAGCTCCGTCCCTCTTTCTTGCTCGGACTGCTCACAACTCATTACTACAGTCACAGTAGTTGATATGCTTCAACTCATAGTAGTAACATTTGTAGATTGGAACGGAGACTGGCAATAATAGATTTCCGTCGAACGTATGAACTTCAGTAATTGGAAGGTGGAAAACGCGACCGATTTGCACCAGGTACGTATATTTTTGTTTGCTTCTATCACCTTAGTTAATCTATACTTTTATTTATTTATTTATTTAAAATTTCTTGCACAAATGAAGTCATCAATGGTGGACTTAATGCCAAATGTATTCTTTACCAGTCAACCTTAGAGTGATGCAAAGGAAAACTAGGTAGTAGGAAAAACAGAGAAATACTTTCAAATAAAAAAAAATAAAAGACCTAGATTGACTGATAGATCTCCTCCTCCTCTGGCATTAAGTCCGCCTTTATATAAATTTGTGTATAAAGTTTAAAAAAAATAAAAGAGGTAGGAGAAGGAAAATATAGAAAATACAGAAGACTGCAGGAAAATTTTGCTGACATCATCTTTCTGGCTTATTCATAATTTATGACCTTCATAAGTGTTACTTTGTCGTGATCTAACGACTGATAACAGTCGGGACCGACTTTTAACGTGCTCTTCGAAGCACGGAGACGCTCAGATGAAATACCACTAAATATGGGCGATCTAAATAACTCTGTCACCAGGTTGGCCACTAACCAAACGATAAGAAGAAGAAGTGTTACTTTGTAATGTAATGAAAAAATTAATTTTGAGTTTGAGTTTGAGTGACCACAGCCAAGTAACTTCAACGGCGGTGTAGTTGTATGCCTGTGTGTGTGTTTTAGTTCTCCAGTGCGTTTTGAATGAGACGTTGTTCTATCCCAGGGATACTCCTTGCCCTGGAGTAAAAAATGGGTCGGCAACACGCTTGTGATAGTTCTGGTATATGCAATTGAATAAATAAGAAATCAATCAAATCGAAATAAAATTAAAATTACCTAGTATTGAAAAGTACGACTCTGAAACCCATGGAGTTCCAGTGACGCACCATTGGACAATTTGTCCGACATATAATATTATTTAGGAGGTAGTCTCCTAAATAATTATTGATATGTATATAATTGATGATATAATTATTATCATATTTCTGATAATGATGCGTTGTGTGCGTGACAGCACCAGTAGTTGGTGATGTCACGCACACAACGCATCAGGGAGGCTATATGTTTAAGGCCTCCCTAGCCTCCTTCCACTTCTCTCTGCCAAGAGCTACTAAGGACTAGTCTTCATTTAATGGGTCCAACTTATCCCGTTGTCTCCAGACGGACATCATCAGAGCGACATCGTACACCTAGACGGGTGTACCACGATGTCGCTTGCTATTCAAAGCCACTGGGTAGTGAGTTTGGCACATTAATAGTTAAATTTTAAACCATAATGCTGTTATTTAATTTTATTCATACATACGGATAAAGGAGTGCTGCGGATGCAACTTTTGCTGGAACTATTCTAGTGGGATTACAAGCTTAATGTATAAAAGTTATAACTCAGACAGGACGAATCTCTTGAGAGTTGTATTGTTGTGAGCACAGCAATGAAGAATAACTTAAATCCATACTCATATTATAAATGCGAAAGAACTCTTTTACATTTCCTCTATCACTATTGGTTTGCTGTTACAAAACTCAATATTGAGTTAAGCTCGTCTTTGTACATGTCTTTTATTAAGTAATTTGTATTGTTATTATAATTTGTGTGCAATAAAGAATTAAAGAAAGACTCTGTTTGTATGTTTCATTGTTATCTTTTTACGACTAAACGGCTGAACGAATCTTAATGAAAATTTGCAAAGAGATAGATGGTAACCTGGGGTTTAACAATCAGAGTTACTTTCGCATTTATATTATTAGTATTTTTTATACTACTAACGGGGCAAACAAGCATACGACCCGCCTGATGGTAAGCAGTTACCGTAGCCTATGGATGCTTGTAATACCAGGGGTATCTAATAGTACTTGTTTAAAATTTATAATTAATCTTGAAAATAATTTTAGGACATTATTTAGCCACCTTTTTGCATTTAGAATGAATGTAGAGGAAGCGAAAAAAAAAAGTCTGGGTTGAAGCTATTGGCGTATCATCGTATCTACCTACCCCAATAGCAGACAGGCGTAATGGTTATATATTTATGTATAATATTATAATTGATCACACCGTTTTCCCAATATACTCAAATCTAGTTACAAAGTAGCAAATTCAATCAAATAACTTTGATTCAGACTCAACGCTCTACGTCCAACTTCAACTGCTTGAGGTGCTAGTTCAAATTGAAAGGCAATATTGTAAATTCAAAATACATTATAATGTTCTGTAATAACAGTTGCAATCTTTGATTTAGTATTGAGTTTCTGTAATTTGTTCTCTCTTGGTATCAACTAGCACCGAGAAAATGATTAGAGATGTCGGGCCTCGTTTATTTACGGTTTATTAAAATATGATTTGTACAAATAAATATGTATTCCATAACAACCAAGATTCCGTTAAACATTTGATTGTAATTGTTTGTTGTAATAACCGTTTTCTTTTCATCAGTACACAACTCACACTTGACATTTAAATTGTCAAAAGTGGTCCAAATCAACGAAGCCAAAAGCGCCTTTCGCAATTTCACACCGTGGTGTCAATCGACGAAAACAAAATAAGATATTCGCCGTTTGACACCACAGTCGATAATTAATATGAAAATGGTGCCAAACAGGTAAGTCAAAAAACGTTCTTCTGCGATTAACACCGTGGTGTCAATAAGTCGTGGTGTCAAACAGCGAAGGACCCTGTCTCCAAGCTATCAGATAACAATAAACACATTAATGTATGTTCTCTTGTAATGACTCACTGCACGTGTTGGGTCACTGTAAGTGAATATTAATACCGTTATATACCACCAATATCGTAATTAATTGAAGACTAAATCAGAATTTTCATATGGGTAATGTTGACTGCCTCGGAGGTCCAGTGGCCGCAGTATGCGCCTGCTGTGCACGAGGTTGTGGGTTCGATTCCCACACAGGACAAAACTTTGTGTGACCCACAAAGAATTGTTCTGAGTCTGGGTGTTATTTGTGTCCGTTAATTGAATGTTTGTAAAGTCCCCCGCGACACAGAGCTTGTTTTCTAGTGCGGGAGTTGTCTTTTTTAAATACAAATACAATACAAATACAATGTTGATATGTTTGCATCCACAATACACGTGACTTACACATTACTTTCATCAGAGTTTTATGTTATGAGTGACTGTCAAATAAGGAAAATATTCTTTTAAAAGCCGTTTCAATAAAATGAATACCATACACGGTTGTATGGTACCTTTCTTGGAAATATCTTTAAGTAAAAAATACCGGATATCAAAAGAATTTGCAACGGTATTCAAATTATCGCATTTCATAGTGGACCAAGAGCCAGCGACGTATTTACTTTCGTCATTACAAAAGTCATGAAAATTCACAAATTAAATCTTTGATACCTGCAGAATAATAAATAAATAATAAAAGGCTCTTTTGGTAACCCTATTACTAATAAAATATTATTTATAACTAGGAGTTATTATTTATAACAAATAATAATACTATTATTTTTAACAAAGAGGGAAAAAAAACTAAATTTGGTTACAATATCAGTCCTAAAGTTTGTAGTATTGACAGTATTATCTATTTTAAGTTAAGTTTTATTGCTTACTCCCAGCTGCAGAAGGTTGCTAGACGAGAGCCTTTTATTATTCTGCAGGTATAAAAGAGTTACTTTGTGAGATTTCATGACTATATAAATTATAAAAGTAAATACGTAACTGGCTCTCCCTCTTTAGTAAAAGTTGGTGAGAATTAATTCTCTTGTTGGGTGGCAGTAGCAGCTGCGCAAACGGGATAAACGTTGTGTCATCTTAGAAATTGTTTCCTTTACACTGTATAAATTAATTTTAGAATAATTTTCTTTTATTTAATTTATATTTAGAAGTACGGATTTTATTCATGACTAGCCACACGTTCCGGTTTCGCAAAGATGGTCATTTTCCTCTTAATAAAAAAACATAGAGCCGTTGTTACTCGCCAATAACAGGCCTGTTGGTCTAGTGGTTAGTGACTCTGACTGCTACGCCAGAGGTCGTGGGTTCGATTCCCACCCAGGACAAATCTTTGTGTGATGAGCACGAATGTTTGTTCTGTGTAATAATATATGTATGTATTTAGAAATATATAAGTATGTTTATCAGTTGTCTGGTTACCAAAGTACAGGCTCTGCCTAGTTTGGGATCAGATGGCGGTGTGTGAGTTGTCCCGAAAAAAAAAAATGTAGCTATCTACAATTGAAGGATTTTTCAAATCAGTTCACTAGTTTTCGAGTTTATTTATTACAAACGAAAATAGAAACATCAAATCAAATATGCAAATATGTTCTCTTTTTGATATTAAGGGTACATAATGTATAAAGAAATTACACAGCATAATTCAACAAAAGTTTTTGCCTAAATTAACTCAAACAGTACCTTCACCCTAAAGAAGGCTACAGCTAAAACAACTGCATCCAATGGTCTACATAATATATTTCTGTGACAAAATGTTTTTCTTTTATGAAACTTTTTCTATCCCAGGTATACTTCACCCTGTTTATATATATTGTTTATATTTTTTGGCAACACGCTAATGATACCTCAAGTATTGCAGTCGTCCATAGGTTACAGTAATTTCTTACCATTAGGCCGTCTGCTTGTTTGCCGCATTTGTATTTATTTATTTATTCATGAACAATTTTTACATCGTGTTTGAACATTTATAACTAGAGCTAGACAATCCACATACATAGTAATATTCTTAGTAATAAGTAACAGAAACAAACGCAGACGACACGACATTTCACATAAAAGACACATAATATAACAAACAGACAAACAAAAAATAATCAAATATAAAATGTCACAATCAATATCTTAATGTCAAATAATAATTATCACCATGTCAGAACCATACAAAATATATACAAAAAAAAAATTATATGAATATTATGTATTATATGTGTCAAGAGATAACTACTATCATATAATTTATTTATTTTACATTTCATTAACTGTATAATAACACCCTTTTAACAGGAATTTTTTTAGCTTCGCTTGAAATTCAGCTTTGTACAAAATACTCTTTAACTCTTTAAATTAATTTAATTGATCTATAGTAGGCACAGTGTTTCACTACATTGAGATGAGGAATGTTCTTACAACGAAAATCTTTTCTTCGCGTATTCTCTCTTTGTACTCTTTCTTGTTCTGTTTCATATTCGTGAATATGTTTGGAAAAGTAACCCAAAACAACCAAAATGTATAGACTAGGCACCGTTAATATCTCCAAATCCAAGAAATACTCCTTACAGGGTTTAGGTCATAGGTATAACAAAAAGAAATAGTTCTACCCTATACGAGATCCAAATAATTGCAGCTAGTTAAGAGACGTGGGGCACTATACTAGCGTGCAAGCCCGACTAAGGAATGACCTCCACCGTACAGAAGACCACAGCCAAGTACACACAGCGGTGTAGTTGCGTTCCTGTGTGTGAATACAGGTCTCCAACACACAATTAGGGATGCATTTACATAGTACAGGCTCTGCCTAGTTTGGGATCAGATAGCGATGTGTGAGTTGTCCCGAAAATATTATTATTTTGATAGAAACGTTTTCGTACGCCAGAGATTTCATCTTAAAGTAATTCATCCTGGTATAACAAGCAAGGCTTCGATGACTACTTAACATCAGGCGGGCCGTATGCTTGTTTGCCACCCAAGTAGTATAGAAAAAGCTATCTATCGTTTATTTCCCTATATTTTTCAACAGACACTTCCCTAATAATCTGTAATAATATAGTACATTGAACGGTTATCATCCCGCCCATTAAAAGGGTCATCTCAGGTAATTAGGTCACCCGCCAGGGAAAGGTTGGCAGCATGGCAGCTTATAGATAATTATTTTACGTTCAACAGATAATTACTTCGCTGAGATATAGACATTTAATATCAGTGATATAATTTTCAAGAAATTGAAAGATAATTTTGAAAATTTTAAGAGCGGTAGAGCGCTGAGCTTTATAGAAGACCACGGGCAGGTTGTGTCCCTGGTCTCCTGTAGAGCACATTTAGTGATGTATTTTTAAAGAAATCTATAAGTATCTATACTTCTATACTAATTATAAAAAGAGATTGGTGTTCTTGAAAAATCTTTTCTGTTTTTTTTATTATTCTGTAATGATATTTTGGTGATTCATTTTTATGTGTCCAAAAATGTGTCCAAATGAACTTTATCAGCGAATAATATAGGCTATATTGTAGGTAACAGGGGTGGTGACAGAGTGGCAAAGTAACCGACTTGCACGCAAGAAGTGCGAGTTCGATCCCGGACGGCAGCGGCAGTACCAATATAAATTTCACTTTGTGGAGTTTAGCAGATGGCGATTCATTTGATTAGTAAATCAAATGATTCACCAGCTGCTAACGGTGAAGGAAAACATCGTAAGGAAACCTGTGCATTCTATATTCTATAAATTCTAAAGACATTTAGACATCATGATAATTAAGGCCTAAAACCCTCTCTCTCTCTTGATAGAGGAGAGGAGACCTGTGCCCAGCAGTGGGACATTATATGGGTTGCTATAATATATTTTAGATAAACAAAATTATGATGCGCCGTGCCGCGAGTATAAAAGTGAGCTACAGCAGATGTGTGACCGCATATTTATTCTGATCCTCCGTGCTTCGATGGGAATATAAAAAATGTCGACAGCTTTGATTGCAATCCACTCTGAGGCTTATTCTGATTCCGTTTGATAGTCACATTAAAATCTTGACAATCCAACTCAATCGTACTAATTGATTAGCTTGGTTTATAACGTTCATCTTAAACTTCCGCACTTGAGAAGAAGCCCTGTATCGCAAGGAACTTAATAAACATACAATTAATAGACACAAAGTACCCACAGACTCGGGACAACCATTAATGGATGACACAATTTTTTGTCTTGTGTGGGGATCGAACTTACAACACGCCGCGCAGTGGTTAGAGGCGATGTAACCACTTAAGCCACTGAACCATCCGTGCAGTCAATATTTCTGCTAGCTTTTGCTATGTATTGCTAAATCAATAAGCCTTTTTCAATCCGCTGCTGGATATATACCTATCCAAATTCGCACTATAACACTCGGTCCGTTCCGCATTCAGTCTTCACCTACGATCCTTCTGGCCGGGAGGCGTCCCACTTTTACCAAGTCGTGGATACCACTCAATATTCCTCACATGTATTTTATCAGTGACTCAAGGCTGATTGGTAAATACACTTTATTATTTACAAACAAAGCAACAAACCAACAAATCTATAACAATAAGTTGATATTTGCCACTGCCTTAAAACAAACAACATACAAAAAGCCCTGAAAAACATAACACTGTACACGACAACACAAAAAAAGAATATTACATTGTACCATAAGGTTTTTATCCACTGTTGCGTTCCGAAAGCGGACCGAATTCTTCTTCTTCTTATCGTTTGGTTAGTGGCCAAATTGCGCATGTCTCAATCATAAAATTATACGATGTCGAAGCTTGTACAAAACGCGGTGCTATGCCATACGATAACGATACGATGGACGTCTATCTGCAGTACTTAATTGAGCAATAATTGAAATTATTTTAGACAAAGCGATAGTGTATATCGCAAGTCAACGTACCGTGTTTTTGCCTATGTGGAGCAAGTTTCGTAACGGAACGACATCTCTCTCTCTCATCTCAACCCATAAACGTTCCATTACTGGGCAGGGGTCTCCCCCATCCACTTGCTAGCATATCCCTAGGGATATTAGCCTACGCAACGACATAGTGCATGTTAAATCGTGATACATTTCAATATTTAAAGCAATGTGGTAAAGTCTTATTATATATATTTTTTTATATTACTGGTGTGACAAACAAGCTTACGGCCCGCCTAATATTAAGCAGTTACAGGAGCCTATGGACGCTTGTAATACCAGAAGTATCACTTGCGTGTTGCCAACCTATTTTTTACATCATTTTTTAAGATGGGAGTATCCCTGGGATAGGAATACGTTTCTTTCAAAACGCATCTCTAAATGAGCGCCGGAGACCTGTACACACATACAGGAACACAACTACATCGCTGTGTGTAGTTATTTGGCTGTGGTCTTCTGTAAGAAGGAGGTCCTTCCCCAGTCGGGCTTGCTCGCTAGTATGGTGCCCTACCTCTCTTAAAATATCTATGGTACGGTATAATGGGCAGATACCTTTACCCATCAGAGTCGGTTAAAAGCCGTATTTTAAACAGTATTCGCTACCGCACTTAGTCCGTTATCGCATAAAGTTGTTGCACAACTCAAAAGTTGATTAATTTGAGTGCGTTCCGAAGTTGGACCTATACTTGTAAGCCCGTTGTTGTGGTTCTGTTTGTTCATTGTAATATTGTTTTGTTTATCATTGCATCATATTAATCGTGGAGGAAAAACTTTGTTCCCTTTTTTAAGCACATTGCGCGCTCGGATGAGTGTGAGATTAGTAGGTACATACTTAGAAGGTTGACTGCAGAAAGCAATTAAGGTTGAATTTCGACCTCCAGGATTAAAATAATTTAGAGACAATACTGCTGTTTTGTTTTGCGAAAAAGGGATAGCAATATTACGTTTCGTAAAATTTAAAATACGAGTATATGTAGCACTCCCATCCAAATGCCCATTTGCAAGTCTGACTAAGCTAAGCTAGCACTTCGAATTATTTATTTATGTACCACTAGTTACCGCCCGTGGCTCTTCCCACACATTCTCTCCGATGGAAACAATGATTTTAAGCCTTTGTATTGTTCCAGACTATAATCTATCTATATGCCAAATTACAACCAGATCCTTTCAGCCGTTTTGTCGACTTGTATACTAAAGTTTAAATAGATGTATGGGTGTTTGTTACTTTCGTATTTACAATATAAGAACAGTACATGGAACTTTTCATATAAAGAGGTCTTTACACTGTAATATTAGTATGGATATTGTTGACTCCTGTTGCTATTCTAAGTATTCTTCAATTTTAATTCACGAACACGCGTGTAAACAAAATGTCCTGTATTGTCAAATACGGTATTCAAATAAAATATATATTCGCGTCACATCCTTTATAAGTTCAATAACATTCAGGACGTCGACACTCTGTCTGTTTTCTGTACTGTATTTGTACAGGTCTAACGGTTGACAAGGATAATCTAAATTGATTCCTGTCTGTACAGTTGAGGAGGCTTAATTAATTTTCGTGCCTCAAAGGCTGTATCGCCTTAACGTTTTGAGCTTAAAAATTGTAGATAGGTTATTTGCGTTTACTAAATTATTTTAATACAGTTTAGAGTAGTAAAAATTGAAACCGAAAGTCCATACTTTATTTTTATACTACTTTGGTGGCAAACAAGCATACGGCCCGCCTGATGTTAAGTAGTTACTAATTTTGCATACTAATATTATGCAAAAATAACTCTTTTTTTGTAGTAACTTGAAAAGAGAAACATTATTTCCTTGTTGTTATATTATGTTCAGTAAATACGATGGAAAGTATTTTCCAAAAAAAAAAATATGCAGAATATGACCGTATGTTTGGTAGTGTACATGTATGTTGGGTCGTTTGTGACCTATTCACGTCTAAACGGCAAAACGGATCCTAATGAAATTTGCCAAGGAGATAGATGATGTCCAGGGACATAAGACAATTTTAATTTGTCGCGATAGCCGATAGTACAAAATTAGTTTAGGTTTAGTTGTCCACGGGACGCAAGAGTGTCAAAGCTCGGTGTATTAGTACCTAGACACAATAGATGTTTTATTGTCATGACGTCTATAGGCGTTCACTGTCCTTCAAAGTGTTAATATGTATCACAAAGCTTGAATAGTTCTTTTTTAAACTATCAAGGAGGCAAATAAGCATACGGTCCGTCTGATGGTAATTAGTTACCGTAGCCTATGGACGTTTACAATACCAAAGGTATCACTTGCGTGTTGCCTACCCAAAAATAAACACCAGAGTTTCATTATCGAATTTCCCTGAGATAGGAAAATGTTCATTAAAAAAAGCATCTCTATGAGCTTTGGAAACCTGTACTCACACACAGGAACACAACTACACCGCTTTATGTAGTTACTAGCTGTAGCACGCGGCTCCGCCCGCGTGGATGACGGTTATCGCTGTAAAAAATAGCCTATGTGTTATTCCAGACTATAATCTATCTCTGTGTCAAATTTCATCCAGATCCGATTCGTAGTTTTTACGTGAAAGAGTAACAATCATCCATCCATCCATACTCACAAACTTTCACATTTATAATATTAGTAAGGATTTGGCTATGGTCTTCTGTAAGGTCTTTCCTCATTCCCCCTCATTATAGTTTAAATAAAGGTCATGCGAGAATACCAGCGTTGTGGTCCAGGCTACAATATAAGAACTGACGCAGGGACCATATTTGCTTTCTTCTATTAAGTTTTTTTAAATGTAGTAATTATAAGTTTTATTATAATTATAAGTTTTTTCATTTCTCAGTCGTGGCTTGCTCACTAAAGTGGGGCTATATGGTGGTTAAAACATAAACACGATTTAGTCGATTATTCTACGTATTTCTATATTTACTGTCGGAAAATCCTTTCCACCGTATTTATTGAACGTATAAAAACGATGACGAAAGGGAAGTAATGTTTTTCTTTTCAAGTTATACGTTTGAACTTTGAAATGAAAGAAAACAAATAAGGATTCTTTGCTTTACTTCGGTCTGGCAACGTTCACTAGACGTTTTGGTTAGTTAAGTCACTAACAAATGAACTGAGACCAAGAAAGCTAAATAAATACGAAAAGAAGACAGTTCCTGTAGTTACGGGTCTGTAGAAAGAAGCTCACGTGATGTCTTCATTATCTTTTCTTTTACAAAACTTGTAGGTAGCACCAGAGTTTAGAAATGAGGTACCTATCCCTTAAAAAATAAGTTCTTATCGAGCACTAGGGCACCATCATAAGTCCTTGAAGCAATTTAATAACACTGACAACTATCAAACTGGGTTATAAAATCCATATCTTATCCTGTTAGTCTAGTGGCTAGTGACTCTGACTGCTAAGTTGGAGGTCGTGGGTTCGATTCCCACCCAGAACAAATATTTGTGTGATGAGCGCGATTGTTTGTACTGTGTCTGGGTGTAATTTATCTAGTTTATGTACATAATATATGTATTTAGAGATATATAAGTATCAGATCAGATGGCGTTGTGTGAGTTATCCCAAAATATTATTAATTATAATAAATACGTGAAGAAAAAAACTTTAGTTCTCCTGCACTGCACATTGTGCTCACCCTCCGTGAGTGTGTGATCTAGCATAGTTAAAGTTCATTCGAAGAATGTTAGTTTTTTTTTATAAGAACGTCATGGGGCGGCTACGTGTACCTCTTAGAACCTCGTGTGTCTCTTTAAACCTCACTTTAACAACCCAAATTAGGCCAAAATCCTTTCAGCTCTCTTGATAAAAAAAAACAGGAGATCCTTGCCCAACAGTGGGACATAATAGGTTGCTATTATTAAACCTCGTTTGATAAAGGCGGATAATAAACTAGTTTCCTTACAAAATTTGTTGCTTTACGTTTGCAACTTTATTTAAACTTGCAGACTCCTATACCACTTTACAATTGCATTAGTAATTCTAGGTGTACTGAAAAATTCCTACTCTCGCAAACATTTCCTGTCCTTGTCATTCTTAAAGGTTTAACACAAGTCAAATAGAGATAGAATACAGCCATCTGTTTTAGGTTGTGGTCCGATTTTTAGGGTGGAAATGTTTCATGATTTTGTTTTATTAATTTTATGTTGTAATATGCAATGCAAACATAAGTTTTTTTTAAGACAACTCCCGCACTAGATAAAAAACTCTGTGTTGCGGAGTACTTTACAAACATACAATTAACGGACACAAATTACATCCAGACTCAGAACAACTCTTTGCGGGTCACACAAAGTTTTGTCCTGTCTGGGAATCGAACCCACAACCTCGTGCACAGCAGGCGCATACTGTGGCCACTGGACCGCCAAGGCAGTCAAATTTAATTAAAGGTTGGCTGTTGGTTATTAAGCTGTAGGTCGTGGGGTTGATTCCCATCCAGTACAAATTTTTATGTGATGAGCTCGATTGGTGCCGGCATGAAAAGGTAACAAACAAATTAACAAACAGAGTTACTACCGAATTTAATATATTAGTATTTATTTATTTTTTAAAGTTCATACACAAAATGCGACCCCTATAATATATATCCGCTATTAGTGTAACCCCACAGCGTTGCAGTTCAGTGGTTACAAACGGCACTGCCGGTGGAATTATTAATGTTTCTCCACCAGCTCGGTGACGTACAACTTACTCTTCAGACCCTCACTGTAGATAACGCGTAATTGATGAACATGATAGTTTTAATGATGAGGAACAATCTCCGATAATGGAAGGGCAGCGGTGACATATTTGTTTGGTTTTGTTTATTGATTTAGTTTTTAGGAAGGGTCGGTAGTATAGGATTAGTGGTGGTAGCTGAGTGGGAAAGTTACCGGCCTAAATAAGGGAAGTCTAAGTTCGATCCTAGATGAATTTCATTTTGTTATAATTTTTTTATACCTACTACTTGAGTGACAAATAAGCATACGGCCCGCCTAATGTTTACACTTTAAGTGCCAGGAACCTGGTGGTCCATGGTTCTTTGATACGCTATACGCCGAAAACCCGGCTACCGAGTACATCTATAGATAGTTATTAATTACCTGTCCTAGTGCCTAGCACTCGGCTACCGAGTCCTATTGTTCGTTCGCAAAATAGTAATAGTCGATACCTTTCTTAAACCAATTGAATACATTTATTTTACAGTAAAAAGTCGTAACGGCTTTCTTGGTACTGAAAGTGTTAAGCAGTTACCGTAGCCTATGGTACTATCCGTGTGGTGACGGATTAAGAATACAAATGTCACCACCCCATTCCATCCCGTGGGTGTCGTAAGAGTCGACTAAGGGAGTAAGTCAGGCAGACAATATCCACAGCAAGAGAGGGAAAACTTGAAACAAAACCTTATACCAACCCGTCTGGCTAGCGTGGTGTACTAGGCTAATATCCCTCCAAATGTATGGAGGAGACCCGTGCCTAGCAGTGGGACGTTTATGGGTTGAGATGGAACTCAAACGATTGGGAAGGACTACATGAGGAAGGCGGAGGACCATGTGCTGTGGCGCGTGTTAGGAGACGCCTTTGTCCAGTAATGGAGTGTCATAGGCTGATAGATTGATTGACTCAAACCATTTACCATCATTTTTTTATACTACTTGGCTGGCAAACAAGCATACGGCCCGCCTGATGTTAAGCAGTATCCGTAGCCTATAGACGCTTGCATTACCAGAGGTATCACTTGCGTGTTGCCAACCCATTTTTTACACCAGGGCTTTAAGATGGAAGTAACCCTGGGATAGGAATACGTTTCTTTCAAAACGTATTCCTAAATGAGCGCTGGAGACCTGTACTCACTCACAGGAACACAACTACACCGCTGTGTGTAATCATTTGGCTGTGGTTTTCTGTAAGGTGGAGGTCCTTCTCCAGTCGGGCTCGCTCGCTAGTATGGTGTCCTACCTCTCTTATCTGTTAACGATGAAGAATTTTAATAACATGCCTGATCCATCAACCCTCATTATGGCAGCGTGTGTGGATTAAGGCCTAAATCCTCTCAGTTATCTATATACAAATAAAGTTTGTGAATATTAAAATGGTGTTCTGTATAATTTGTATGTTTGAAGTTTTCTCATGTGCTCCAAATACTTATCGGAATCAATTCTTTAAACTTTCACGATTTGTACACATATTATAACTATAATGGACAACGGGTCTAAACGGGAAACAAAAAGGTATGGAAACCTTTAAAATATTACGCGATTTAGCCCAGTTGTCCATTATAGTTATAAAATTATCGGAATCAGTTTTATTAATAATGCATTTGACAAAGAACAAGCTTTGTGTCGCGGGGGACTTTACACGGACACAAATACACCCAGACTCAGAACAACTCTTTATGGGTCACATAAACTTTTATCCTGCATGGGAATCAAACCGACAACGTCGTGCACAGAATAGAATAGAGTAATTAATAGAGTAACTTATTAACACAGCAGGCGCATACTGCGGCCACTGGACCACCAAGGCAGTCAATGCAATATTTACGAGCTTTTACAAACTTTAATCTAAAGAATTTTTTTAAACTTTCACGATTTGTACACATATTATACCTATAATGGACAACGGGTCTAAATCGCGTAATATTTTAAAGGTATACCTTTTTGTTTCCCGACGTTTCGGTCGAAATCGAAATTCGACCGTGGTCACGGTCGGTGCAATTCGATTTAGACTCGTTGTCCATTATTTAATCTAAAGCTTTCATTGTTGTTATTTTTTAAATAAAAAGTCAACATCTAAATAAAATTAACTCCGCACTGGAATGCTTAACGATTCATTTACTTTTATCCACTTTATTCTTAAGTGAAAATAAACATTCAACGAAACTGAATTATTCGGAGTATGATAATCGGAACTCCGATAATTTTGACCACTTAACATAATGTATTTATCTCGTAATCTTTAAGATTAATGGTTATCTCGACTTAAGATAAGATAGGTAGGGCGCCATACAAGCAATCAAACCAGACTGGGAAAGTACCTTATACAAGGCTGTCCAGTTCTTATTTAGGAATACGTTTTTAAAAAAAAACTCAAAATCCTGGCTTTTATATACTACATAGATAGCAAACAAGCATACGACCCTTTTCTTTTTTTTTTGTAGAGCGTAAATACTTTACGCATACCGACCCGCCCGGGGAAGCGAAGTGGATATGTCGGACTCCCCGGCGGCCGGCATACCGACTAAACCCCCCATGTGCACCTTCACCGTTTTCACGGGAAGACCACCGGAACCTGATATAACGTCAGTGGTCCACCCAGCACAAGCATACAACCCGCCACATTGTAAGAAAATACCGTAGCCTTTAGCAACTGCAATAGCATAGGTATGACTTGCGTGTTGAGGTTGTATAGTCATTGCGTGTTGCCAATCCAAAAATAAACACCAGGCTTTTATGATGGAATTTCCCTGAGGCAGGAAAACGTTCTTTTAAAACGCATCCCTAAATGAGCGCCGCCGTGCCGGAGACCTTTACTCACACACAGAAACACAACAACACCGCTGTTTGTAGTGATATGGCTGTGGTCTTCTGTAAGGTGGAGGTCCTTCTCTAGTCGGCTTTGATCGTTTGTATGGTGCCTTATCTTTCTTTTGTTTAAAATTATACACAGACTCGGGACAAAAATTAATAGTTCACACAAAGATTTGTATCGTGTGGGAATCGAACCCACGACCTCCGGCGTAGTATCCAGGGTGACTAACCACTAGACCCATATGCCGATCAAAGAACTATAAGCATGTATCTCTATATAAGAGATACAGACACTCTGATGTAACCAAGTACTAACTGTCTCTAATTGATAGTAGGTAGGTATAGGTTACAAAGAGACGCTCAACCTTTACGATCAAAGCTAGCATTGTTAGTGGCAAATGGAATGGATAGACGTAGTTCAGGTACGGACTCGCTCGTCTCTAAGTGAACACGGCAATGTGAAAGAATTTATTGCCTACAATGGCAATAAATTCTTTCACATTGCCGTGTTCACTTCGAGAGTGTATCTAGATCTGTATATTATAACTTATTTGTATATATCAGAAACGTACATCAAACAGAAACAATCGTTCAAAGTCTTACTAACGCTCAAAGAACATAAAAAGAACAAGATGTATGCTAAACCTTCGTGAAAACCCCGATTGTTCAATACATGCGTTACAATGAAAACATAAAAATACTCACTAAGGGTGAATATATAAAAATACTCACCACGTGGTAATTTGATTTTGCTACATATCTCACTACTGCTCCGCTCCTATTGATCATCAGTGTGGTGTTATATAGCCTATAGTCTTCCTGGATAAATGCACTATTCAACAATAATAATAGGTATAATAAAATAATAATACCTTCCTTTTAGAATAAGCATTTACTTTCCTTTTAGAATAAGCATTCACTTTCTTTTTAGAATAAGCATTTATTTTTCTTTAAGAATAAGCATTCTCTTTCCTTTTAGAATAAACATTTACTTTCCTTTAAGAATCAGCATTTACTTTCCTTTAAGAATCAGCATTTACTTTCCTTTTAGAATAAGCATTTACTTTCCTTTTAGAATAAGCATTCACTTTCTTTTTAGAATAAGCATTTATTTTTCTTTAAGAATAAGCATTCTCTTTCCTTTTAGAATAAACATTTACTTTCCTTTAAGAATCAGCATTTACTTTCCTTTTAGAATAAGCATTTACTTTCCTTTAAGAATAAGCATTCTCTTTCCTTTAAGAATAAGCATTCTCTTTCCTTTAAGAATAAGCATTTACTTTCCCTTAAAAATAAGCATTCTCTTTCCTTTTAGAATAACCATTTACTTTCCTTTTAGAATAAGCATTTAATTTCCTTTTAGAATAAGCATTTACTTTTCTTTTAGAATAAGCATTTACTTTTCTTTTAGAATAAGCATTTACTTTTCTTTTAGAATAAGCATTCTCTTTCCTTTTAGAATAAGCACCACTGTGTATTTGTATTTGGCTGACATCTTCTGTAAGGTGGAGGTCCCTACTCGGGCATGCGCGCTTGTACAGTACCTTACCTCACTTAAAATGGTTTTCGTCAGTTGAATCGATCAGTACCAAATTCACTCTGTGTCGGCCTAATTTCTACGTAAATTACCGGTTGTTCACGGCACGGTTATTTTGGGGAAGGCAGCGAGGCATGCCGTCATTGCTTATTCGAAACATGTGCTTGTTTGAAACATTTCAACCTTAAAACACGATGTTTGGAATGTGTGGACGACTGATATTGTATATTATGTTTGAAGTTTTTAGTGTATTAAGGTTTTGTACCAACGACGAGCCTGGCTGGGAAAGGACTTTCACCTACAGATACTAGACACTAGACAGACAGGTGCTCTGACTGTACGGCTCGTTCATTGGTCTATAATAGCAAGCCATATATGTCCCACTGCTGGGCACGGGTCTCCTCTCCTCTATCAAGAGAGAAAGACGGTGTAGGCCTTAATTTATGCACGCTGGCCTAATGCTGATTAGTGAATCACACCTACTAAGACATGTGGGTTTCCTCACTATGTTTTCCTGTACCGTTAGCAGATGGTGAATCATTGATGAGTACATATAAACTCCACAAAGTGAAATTCACATGGGTATTGTAATGAAATTATGTGTATGAACCACACTCATAATTTAATCACAAGTAAAAATATTTACCACCCAACAAAGTGTACGGTGGCACGTGTTAGCTAGTTAGAATTCTATAAACTAACAGTACATAATATGTCTATCGAAGCGTCAAAATTCTGCAAAGACTACACGGTACAAGATATTTAGCAATCAAGCCGAAGGGAAATGCCTGAGGTCAGGTCTTAGGCAATATCGTTAGAGTCGAAGTTTGATTAAACATTCCTTATATATTGGTATATAAACTAAGAAGATTAGAACACCACGCAAGTGAGAATGCCCAACTGGGGAAGGAGCTCCACCTTACAAAAAACAACATCCAAACAATAGTGGTGTCGTAGAATAGAATAGAAAACTATTATACACTTTATGTTTGTTTTGGTAAAAATACATCTCTCGCACTAGCTTAGATAACGCGCCCTGTTCGCGGGGAATTTTACAAACATACATTTGTCAGATACAAGTTTTCAGAGCTCATTTAGGGATGCGTTTTTCAATAAAAAGTTTTCCTATCCTAGCGATAATCTTAGAGCCCTAGTATAATAAAATGGGTCAGCAACACGCAATTGATACATAGTTCCAAACAAATTTCCGCATACTTTTCTGTGGCGAATTTACTTTGTGACAAGTGTATAATAATAATAATAGCAACCTATATATGTCCCACTGCTGGGCACGGGTCTTCTCTATAAAGAGAGAAAGACGAGTGTATAACAATCCAAAAAAAATATACAACATTAAAATGAAGGGACTGTGGCTATTCTAAAATAAACAGTAGGCAAATTACATACTCTTTGTTAATTGAATAATGTTTACACTATCATTATCATAATTTCAGCCTAAACACCTTCACTGTTGGACAAAATCGTCTTCCATGAAGCCTGCCCACGCTGCGTTTTCCAGTTCGTGATCACTCTTTAACCTTTTAACGAAATATATTCATATAAAACAAAAGTTTAAACGCTTGGTCAACAACATACTTTTAATGAAAATTGAGCACAAAAAGCAATTTGATCTCTGTACCCGAAGATAATTCGATACTTTTAAGAATTTATTGCGTGCGGCCGCCCATGAAAAGGTAACGGTTAGAACAGTTTTGAATTAGCCAGATATTCTCTAAAAAGAATCGTACAGGTAAGAATCGTACGTATCTCTTTTTGTTTTACGAAATTTGCCTTTTTGAACTTAGTGAGTTACTCAAGTGTATTTGAAGATTTATTCTTTGTATTTTTACATCTTGAAGAATGTTTTTCATTTATACTTTGTATTTTATGTCTGTAGAGACTGGTGCAGGTGTTAGTGATGGATATTGCGTTTTATTATCAAAGAGTAGATATCGTGCAGTAATGAATGGAGATATCGGTAGGGGCCGCCCTATGAGAATATACAGCGACTAAGTAGGCAATTTAAAAGTGCTCAGAATCGACGTTCATGCATGAAGAGGTTGATTAATGTAGAGGAGGCGAAGGAAGTATGTTTGGATCGAAGTAATTGGCATACCACAGTCTCTGCTTACCCCAGTGGGAGACGGGCGAGAGGATATTTATGTAGAGTATGTATGTTATGTGCCCCAAAGTGCCTATGTTAGTTACGAGTAATAATAATAAAAAGTGAGGGCAATCACTTGTTATTATTATTACGTATTATAGTGTTATAGTGGTCGAAATTCAACCATTATTTCGACCACTTTCTACAGTCCTTTCAACTTTAACTGTGTCTTAACAAAGTCTCCTCGGTACGGCTAATGCGCTTAAAAAGGAGTACAACGTATTTATTTCGTGTATTAAATAATCCTATCCAAAATTTGGTCACGGTGGCTAATCTTTCATTAAAGTTCTTTAATTCGTTCGTATTGTTTATTCATAAGTTTGCAACTAACATTGTTACTACGATTTAAAATGCATAAGCGTTCTATTTGGAGACGAATAATAAATTAAGCTAACCGCCATCGTTAACAGTACTAAACAAAATTATCTCCACTTTAAATTGTTATTGCTAACGTTACTGTTACGTTATATTAACGTTACACCACTTAATAATTAATGTCGCCTACACGTGTGTCTTTAGGTAGCAAACAAGCTTACAGACCGCCTGATTCTATAGGTATATAAGAATTAGTGAATTTTCATGACTTTCGAAATGAGAAAAGTAAATTCGTCGCTGGCTCTCCCTCTATGCTTACATACTTGTAAACTAACTAGAATATTCTAAAGCAAATATCCTTACTAATATTATAAATGTGAAAGTTTGTAAGAATGGATGGATGGATGGATGGATGTTTGTTACTCTTTCACGTAAAAACTACTGAACGGATATGGATGAAATTTGGCACACAGATATGTAGATTATGGTCTGGTATAACACATAGGCTACTTTTTGCAGCGATAACCGACATCCACGCGCGCGGAGCCGCGGGCAACAACTAGTTATGTTAATAAAGTTATATTATCCATGTACTTTCCAATATACACGATTAGAACTTACTAACATGAATATAACTTTGCTTATTATTAAGCTGAAATACTATTACATAGTGTTTTAAAGAAAAGAAGGGTACCATACCTACGCCCTGCCCGGGGAAGCGAGGCGGTTATGTCGGACTCTCCGGCCTAAAGATGGTAGCGTTATAGATGGATAGAGGCTACTGTAACTGCTTAACATGAGGCAGGCCGTATGCTTGTTTCCCACCTAAGCAGAATAAAAAAAAGAAAAAAAAAAACAGCTGTTGCCCACGGCTCCGCCCGCGTGGATGTCGGTTATCGCTGTAAAAAGCTAGCCTATGTGTTATTCCAGACCATAATCTATCTCTGTGCCAAATTTCATCCAGATCCGTTCAGTCGTTTTTACGTGAAAGAGTAACAAAAATCCATCCATCCATCCATACTTACAAACTTTCACGTTTATAATATTAGTAGGATATATTTATACATACATAATAATCACGTCTGTTTCCCATTAGTAGGTAGAGACTATGGTACGCAAATTTCTAAGATCCAGACATACTTCTCTGGCTTTTTCTACATTCGTCAAGCTCTTTATGCATGAACGTCGATTCTGGGTATTTTCAATTTGGCCCTTTTTTTAGCAAATCACCTGCTTGATTGATGTATATTGGTATCAGTAATTTACTTGTTATAATCTGGTACCAGTAAATATATTCATTTTGTTTTCTTTAAAAAAGACATTTCCCGCACTAGAGAACAAGCTCTGTGTCGCGGAGGATTTTACAAACATACAATTAACGGACACAAATTACATCCAGAATCAGAACAATTCCTTGTGGGTCACACAAAGTTTTGTGTGGGAATCGAACCCACAACCTCGTGCACAGCAGGCGCATACTGCGGCCACTGGACCACCAAGACAGTCATTCAATATTTGAATATTGCCGAAATCTACACACCCCTATAGATACATGACAAACAAACAAGATCATCATCATCTCAGCTAAAAGACGTCCACTGCTGGACATAGGCCTCCCGCAAGGATTTCCACAACTCTCGATCCTGAGCTGACCTTGTCCATCGGTTGCCCGCAACCTTTACCAGGTCGTCGGTCCACCTTGTTGGAGGCCTACCCACGCTTCGTCTTCCAGTTCGTGGTCGCCACTCTAGAACCTTTCTGCCTCAACAGCAATCAGTTCTACCAGCTAAACAAGATCACTGTTCTATTTTTATATTATACTTTTGTGTACATTTTTAAAACTCATCCTTATTTGATGGATTGCCGAGTCAGGTGACAGTCTCATTTTGCCAATCAATCACGCCAGCTTATGCTATAAGTATTTTAACAATATATGCCTAAAGATTGTAAATTCCCGGTATTTACAACCTCGTACCTCGTAAGGCATGTAAAGCCTTACGAGGCACTAGGTTTTTGTTGTTCTACGTCGGATCTTTTGAGGCCGCGACGGAATGTTGCCGTCTCATCGGACTTTAACACTGGGGGAATCAAGAGTCCGCCTGTGTTTGCGCACACACTTTTGAACCAAAAACCTCTTTTTACTCAGTAGATAAATATCCACATAGACAGACTGAACACCATAATTTTTTTTTTAATCTCGCACCACCAGTACTAAGTCCGATTAGCTTTTTTATCAATAAAGTAATTATCGGGTGTTGACAGCATCAGCTTGTATGCTACCATGCTTGTATTTTACAAAAGATTGTAACTATCTGGCGATTAAAAACAGTGACTTGAGTTTCTTGCTAGTTCTTTTTAAGGCTCCACGTCAGCGAACTAGCCGTAGGAAAGTTTTCGCTGACACCATCTTTCTGGCTTCATCATCATCTCAACTCATAAACGCGTGAGTGACACCCCTGGTGTTGCAAACGTCCATAGGCTACGGTAACTGCTTACCATCAGGCGGGCCGTATGCTTGTTTACCACCTTGGCAGTATAAAAAAAAAAAGCCCCACTGCTGGGCATGGGTTCTTTCTGGCTTATTCATAATTTATGGCCTTCATAAGTGTTACTTTGTAACCTAAATGAAGAAATGAATTTTGAATTTGAGTTTGAGTTATCCCAGCTCAATGAACCTATAAACCAAATATGCAAATACTGGGTTTCCATGTATTTTATATAATCACAGGATGAAAGGTTTCGTTGATGTTAAAATTAAATCTGTTTTTCATGTCATGTGTAATCGTGTGTAAGAATAAAAGAGCTCTGTGATGTTGAGGGTAGTCAGAAAATTGTAACATGTTTGTGTTTAAAGTAATGTTAATGAATGTTTATATAAGTTAACTGAGTTCTGCTCTTAATGGAGAGTAGCGATTTCCATCTCAGCCACAAGACGTCCAATGCTGGACATAGGCCTCCCTCAAGGTCTTTCACATCATTTGGTCCTAAGCTGACCTTGTTCATCAGTTGCCCGCGACCTTTACCAGGTCGTTGGTCCACCTTGTTGGAGGCCTGCCCACGCTGCGTCTTCCAGTTCGTGGTCGCCACACTAGAACATTTCTGCCCCAACGGCTATCGGTTCTGCGAGCTATGTGCCCTGCCCATTGCCACTTAATTGAGGCAATATTTCATTGATTAGCGATTTGCGCCGAAGGTATTATAGTGCAAAACAATCTTAACATAGTAAGCAAGACTGTTACTGTCAACATTAGCTTATTTCATTCAATTTAATACAAAATGGACCTATCGTTAAGTCAGCCCGAACCAAATGTATAGGGTTTGACGTAAATTTACAATATAATGTCGTAAACTTCCGTCAAATTCTATACATTTGCTTTCTATTCTATTCGGTTCGAATTTAAGCCACTTGTCTAGAGGGGCGGGTGACTTCGAACCCGGGTGGCTGTACCAATGTAAATTTCATTTTTTAGAATTTATATGTAAGTAATCAAGTCATTTAGAATTTGCTAATGGTGAAGAAAATCATTGTGAGGAAGTCCACATGTCTTTAAACTAATTCTAAAGGCATGTCTGATCCACCAACCCACGTTAGCGTATGTATTTAAGGCCTTACTTTTTCAGCTCTCTTGATAGAGAGAACAACCGTGCCCAGCAGTGGGACATTTAATAAATCAACGAAGGTCACGCACTCAGTAATGAAGTGATAAAGAACAAACACAAATTTAATGGCCACTCTAATTTCCATAATGTTCTTCGTTTAGAAATATCAATATTGTAACAGCTGTGTGAAATAATTTGATTCTAATTTATTTGCATGTCTGGTACCGCTGAAAATTATACTTTACAGCAATTTTGGGGTAGGCAGAGATGTAATATATCTACACTTCCCTAGTTATGATAGGTATTTTGTGAGATGAAGTGAACTTATTTTCGAATAAATTTGGTTTGGTTCATAAATATTTCTACCACGAATATATACAGAAATTATATGCTTTTTTACAGAGAGGTAGGGCACCATACTAGTGAGCAAGCCCGACTGGGGAAGGATATCGACCTTACAGAAGACCACAGCCAAATAACTGCATACAGTTTTCTAGTTGTGTTCCTGTGTATGAGTCTCCAGCGCTCCTTTAGAGCTGCGTTTTGAAAGCAACGTTTCCTATCCCAGATATACTCCATCTTAAAGCCCTGGTGTAAAAAAATGGATCGGCAACATGCAAGTGATACTTCTGGCATTGCAAGCATTCATTAACTATGGAAACTGCTTAACATCAGGCTTGCCGCATGCTTGTTTGCCATCCAAGTAGAATATAAAAAAAAATGTATGCCGCTAAATAAAAAATATATACCTACCTAGTTATAATATAACCGTAGGTTTAATTTTATCTTAGTTTATTGAGTGTTTATACTGCTCATACAAGTTTAAAGTAAAGCCTATTTTATTGAAGGAACATTGTAAGGAGATTTTTTACCAACGTCAACATAAAGTGCTACGACTACCTACGCAGGTGCTACGCCTGCCTACGCATTATCTACGACAGCATACGCAAGTAATACGTTGTGATAATTTATAAAATATTTTTTATCGTTAAGAATTTTATTAAAAAAACATCTAAATTTCTGACATTTTACCTGCATTTTTCATCTTGTCCTGTAAATTTTAATGACTTATTTAATTAATGAGTGGGTATTTATTTGGCTGTGGTCCTTTATAAATAAGGTGAAGGTTCTTCACTAGACAGGCTTGCTTGCTTCTGTAGTGATCTACCCTAATATTTAACTATTAAGATTTTTATCAAATTATTTAGCAAAAATATTTTCTGTCTATAGCTATATTAAAAAGAGAAAATTTGTGTGTGTGTTGGTTTTTATGATTTTTTGTATTTGTAACGAATAAACTCAATAACTACTAAACCAATTTTAAAATTCTTTCACATACAGAAAGCTACACTATCAACGAGTAACATAGACTAAATTTAATTTAGAAAAATAAAGGGTTTATAAATGTCCATCCGTGTGAAGTTAGGACGTGCCGCTAGTCATTTATAATTGCGGTTTATTAATACAATTACCCTTTCATCTTCTATTCCTCTCTCTCTCTCACTCATGCACCTTTCTCTTTCTTACTTCCTCTTACGTTTAGTTTACCACATTTATGGCATGATAGTAAGCAATTTGTGAAGATATTTAGGAAAATAGTAATCATTTTTTGTATAATAAGAATATAATGTAAGAGTACTCGGTATACTTCAAACGTTTCAGGTCCTTGTCAGACGGCCATTCGTATAAGCCGATTATATGAATGATGTAGGGTGGAACACACTGTTGCAGTGTATGATTCTGTTATTTTAATAAACATTGACGTCACATTATGTAAATACCTCTTGCGGCTAGTACTGTGCTTTGGCGATTTTACACTGCTATGCATCTTCTGCGGGGTGCGTGGCGACGGAACAAAAACACTGCACGTGAATGCGTTTTCGGTGTGTTGAACTATGCGTGTTTTCAATACAAAGAGAGATATCTTCAGGCAACGTAAGACCACGCACTGCCCTACCACGCTGCGGGGTACGGGGCAGTGTGTCAATTGTCTTATCCAAAAAGTTCTAGAAATCTTTCTTAATTACGTAGGTTAAGAAAATTATAGGTTTTTAATGTAATTATTTTTATTCTAAGGCCAAACCAAAATGAGCCATGAAGTGCTGTATTCAAGCATAGGAACACAACTATATCGCTGTGTGTAGTTATTTGGATGTGGTCTTATCTAAGGTGAACGTCCTTCCCTAACAGAGTTTGATTGCTTGTTTGTGAGTATGCAATTAACACTTTGAAGGACAGTAAACGTCTATAGACGTCATGACAATAAAACATCTATTGTGTCTACGTTACTGTAAAACTGTAAAACTATAAATGCTATGCTTTTATTGCAACTTTCAGCACCATAGCCGACATTTAAATTTTACAAAATACCGCTTTTTAAACGCCGTAAATTCTTATCCTTAATTCAAATCTTTTGGTAAATAATAATAAACTCGGTAAACAATTGGTCGTTTCACCCTGTTTCCTTTGTAGCTATTTACGTAAAACTGCTTACGGGTATACTAAGTACTTATATTTATGCGAGTAATTTGTGAATCAAATGTTTTATGCATGATTTGTTCACACGTATGGGGTATAAGATCATTTATTAGCCTATCTATTGAGCTGAAGCAGCCGTTTGATGTTAAATTTCTTATTCTAGAACTAGGAAATAAGCCTTGTGTCACGAGAGACTTTACAAACATACAATTAACGGACTCAAATTACACCCAGGCTCAGACCAACTCTTTGTGGGTCACACAAAGTTTTGTCCTGTGTGGGAATCGAACCCTCAACCTCCTGCACAGCAGGCGCATGCTGCAGCCACTGGACCACCATGGCAGTCAATTCATTACTATCAACTGTCTGGATGTAATTTATCTTTACGTACTATACGTTGCCTTTAGAATATGCAAATTTTGTGTCAGGAATTATTCCATCAAATTAACCAAATACCAATGCCTCGTGCATAAAATTTATATTTGTGGTTGTGGGTTCGATTCTCACACTACTGGGGCAAAACTTTGTGAGACTCACAAAGAGTTGTTCTGAGTCTGGGTGTTACTTGTGCCGTTAATTGTATGTTTGTGAAGTCCTCTGCAACATAGAGCTTGTTCTCTAGTGCGGGAGATGTCTAAAAAAATGTCAAAAAAATCAATTGCTAACACAAACATTTGTAATACGAGGGAGTTTTGTTAGGGTACCCCTAAGATAGCAACACGTAGTACCTCTAATACTTATTGCTTACTTGATTGCTTTTTTCTTGCTTTTTTCTTAAAAGATAACCTCCGCACTCGGGAACTAGCTCTGTGTCGTTGGGGACTCATGCAATTAACAGACACAAAGTATCCAGACTGGGGTCAACCATTTATGGACCCCCGCGACACAGGGCTTGTTTCATACTGCGGGAGTTGTCTTTTTAAGAAAAAGAAAGAAAACACAATTTATTTTGAACTTCACTACAATTGGTAATACATGGTTATTATAGTATAACTAGCTGACCTAGGAAGCGTTGTTTTGCTACTAAAATAGTAATGACGCTATTAAAAAATAGGGGTTGATCGTAAAGGGGTGAAAATTAAGGGTTGTATGTATTTATGTATCTTAAAAAAAAAACAAAAAAAATAAAAATCGAGGTAGACCACCCTTAACATTTAGTGTGGTGAAAAATAGATGTTGTCCGATTCGCAGACCTAACCGATATGCACACGAAATTTCACAATAATTTGTTATAAATAGTCACGTAAGTTTCATTGTAATCGATTATTATCGTTTATTAAAAGTTATATTGGTGTGCACTAATAAAAGATTTTTGAAAATTCAACCCCAAAGGGGATGAAAAGGGGTTGCAAAGTTTGTATGAACCGATGTGTTTTCTTGGTATGAACAATTTTAAACTTACCCGTGCGAAGGCAGGGCGGAACGTTTTTGCAACATTATGGATATTATATACTAGTGATCCACTAGTATATAATATCCATAATGTTGAATAAACGATAATAATCGATTACAATGAAACTTACGTGACTATTTATAACAAATTATTGCTAAATTATCAATATTGCTAACAAGAGCATTTGGTGGGGAGAGATTTGGTGATGCAGCTAACATTAGCTGGCTCAGCATACTTAAGGCCTCTTTCAAAAAATGATGAAAAAGAGGTGTAAATGAAACCATTATTTGTTGTCCTTAGACGATTCTACAAGATGTGTTCCATAATATAGTTTTGTCATAAATTGTATATTAATTCTAAATAGTTTTAAAAAAAATCATCGAATCAGCACCAAATTATTGAGATGTAACCACTTTATGACTTAAATTTTCATCAAATATTAGAATAATTTTGAATTTTAATTTATTAAAAATTAATAAGACATCTATTCAAAGAGTACATCTGTTTGTGGGGGGATACAAACAGATGTACTCTTTGAATAGATGTGTCGCTCGCCTAAAGAATTAGCTTGTAGTGAGTCGAGTTTGCTTCGTCCATATGCTCAAGGCCTATACGCACTTATACCTGCTTTCAAAAAAGAGCTTATACGAGCGTATTAAACGCTAGTCTGAAACTGTCCTTATGTAACACTTGTCCTTATGTTGACTGCATCAGCTTGCATGCTATCATACTTGTATTTTACAAAAGATTGTAACTATCTGGCGATTAAAAAGAGTGGCCTGAGTTTCTTGCTAGTTCTTCTCAAGGCTCCACGACAGCGAACTAGCCGTAAGAAAATTTTGCTGACATCATCTTTGTGGTTTATTCATAATTAATGACCTTCATAAGTGTTACTTTGTAACCTAAATGAATAAATGAATTTTGAGTTTGAGTTTTGAGTTTGAACACCGTATAATTACTCTTATATCAGCTTTGAGTCGCACATATGACGTATTCCTATTTACGTTAATCCCTTCAAACGGACCAAATACCGTTCTGCTAGCTTGGTTAACCAATGCTGTTTAATCGATTAGTCTATTTATCATGTATCTGATTTGATTTGAATACATAGTAGGTGGCTAGCGTAAGGGTCTTAGCACACATGACTACTTTCAAGTGGTCTTTTTTTTAACTTGCTCTATATGAAATCTTTACTTTCCTAATCAAATATCTATATTGACATCTAATATATAAAATTCTCGTGTCATGGTATTTGTAATTAAACTCCTCCGAAATGGCTCGACCGATTTCCGTGAAATTTCGTGTGCATATCGGTTAGGTCTGCGAATCGGACAACATCTATTTTTCACCACACTAAATGTTAAGGGTGGTCTACCTCGATTTTTTTTTTTTTTGTTTTTTTTTTAAGATACATAAATACATACAACCCTTAATTTTCACCCCTTTACGATCAACCCCTATTTTTTAATAGCGTCATTACTATTTTAGTAGCAAAACAACGCTTCCTAGGTCAGCTAGTTATACTATAATAACCATGTATTACCAATTGTAGTGAAGTTCAAAATAAATTATGTTTTCTTTCTTTTTCTTAAAAAGACAACTCCCGCAGTATGAAACAAGCCCTGTGTCGCGGGGGTCCATAAATGGTTGACCCCAGTCTGGATACTTTGTGTCTGTTAATTGCATGAGTCCCCAACGACACAGAGCTAGTTCCCGAGTGCGGAGGTTATCTTTTAAGAAAAAAGCAAGAAAAAAGCAATCAAGTAAGCAATAAGTATTAGAGGTACTACGTGTTGCTATCTTAGGGGTACCCTAACAAAACTCCCTCGTATTACAAATGTTTGTGTTAGCAATTGATTTTTTTGACATTTTTTTAGACATCTCCCGCACTAGAGAACAAGCTCTATGTTGCAGAGGACTTCACAAACATACAATTAACGGCACAAGTAACACCCAGACTCAGAACAACTCTTTGTGAGTCTCACAAAGTTTTGCCCCAGTAGTGTGAGAATCGAACCCACAACCACAAATATAAATTTTATGCACGAGGCATTGGTATTTGGTTAATTTGATGGAATAATTGACACAAAATTTGCATATTGATAATTTAGCAATAATTTGTTATAAATAGTCACGTAAGTTTCATTGTAATCGATTATTATCGTTTATTAAAAGTTATATTGGTGTGCACTAATAAAAGATTTTTGAAAATTCAACCCCAAAGGGGATGAAAAGGGGTTGCAAAGTTTGTATGAACCGATGTGGTTTCTTGGTATGATCAATTTTAAACTTACCCGTGCGAAGGCAGGGCGGAACGTTTTTGCAACATTATGGATATTATATACTAGTGATCCACTAGTATATAATATCCATAATGTTGCAAAAACGTTTAAATAACTTTAATTCTACAGTGCAATAAAAATATACAATTTCTGCGTTTTAAATGATTTTGTACATAACTTGTACTACATACAGTTGTTTAAAAAAACGTTTTTTTAATAATCATAAATCATAATTTATTGCACAGAAAAACCTAATCCTTACTAATATTATAAATGTGAAAGTTTGTGAGAATGGATGGATGGATAGATGGATGGATGGATGTTTGTTACTCTTTCACGTAACTACTGAACGGATCTGGATACAATTTTGCACAGAGATTGATTATGGTCTGGATTAACACATAGGCTACTTTTTGCAGCGATAACCGACATCCACCTGGGCGGAGCCGCGGGCAACAGCTAGTACAACATATACTCAGACTAATAGAATAAGATAGACGGTGCGTGTAGAACTCGCGCGTGAAGCCGCCAAAAGTCATACTAAATAGCAATGTCATACGTTTTCGTTTTCGCGCGCAGTCGATTTGAGCCGCTCTGAAGTATTTTTACAACGTTTTACTACACAATACGGCATTATAATAATATTTTGTCAAAACGTGTTTAGACGTGCGTACTCACTAGCGGCTCAAATCGACTGCGCGCGAAAACGAAAACGTATGACATTGCTATTTAGTATGACTTTTGGCGGCTTCACGCGCGAGTTCTACACACTCCGTCTATCTTATTCTATTAATCTGAGAACATATAGTAGAAAATATTTTTAAACAATTTCATTAGCCCACTATAATAGTATGGTGATCTACGTCTCTTAATTTGAAAACGAATCACATAAAGAGATAAAAATAATATGACAAAGGAAATTTAATGTAAATTTTATACCGTTACATCTCTCCACAGATAATAGACGAACATAAAGTAATATCCGTGGAGGTTAATTAATGGATTAAGATAAAAACCCGACATCTTCTTTTTTTCGGTTCCCTAATAATAACAGTCGTCGAAATTTTTTATTTTAAATTGAATTAGTAAGTTTAGAAATTCAGCTCTCGTTTTTAATTTTATCAATAAGATGGATTTCTAAACGGTTTTGTAATAACAGAACCCAATTTCTTTCTGGAAGGAAATTGAAAAATTATTTGTATTTTTTTATAAATTGTCACTTGGATGTATATTATGACTATGATAGTATATATGTTTTTTTTTGTTTTTAATAAAAACAACTCCCGCACTAGGGAACAAGCTCTGTGTCACGGGAGACATACATATAATTAAGACACAAAGTACACTTAGACTCAGACTTTATGAATCATACTAGCTGTTGCCCGCGACTCCGCCCGCGTGGATGTCGGTTATCGCTGCAAAAAGTAGGCCATATGTTATTCCTGACCATAATCTATCTTTGTGCCAAATTTCATCGAGATCCGTTCAGTAGTTTTTACGTGAAAGAGTAACAAACATCCATTCATCCATCCATTCATCCATCCATCCATCCCTCCATCCATACTTACAAACTTTTGCGTTTTTAATATTAGTAGGATACAATCATACAACAAAAACACACACACACACACACATACAACACAACATTACTGTAGTAATATTGAAACTGTACCATACTGTTTAATTTAAATTATTATCGACTAGATGAAAGAGACTGGTCCCCACGACACAGGGAATCCTAGTGTGGAGTCCAGTGCCTACAACCTAAAATGCACCTTTTTTGAGACAATAAAGTTATTATTATTATTGAAACAAATTCGCTTCGTGTGACCAGAAGGTCGGCCTATTTCTCGCCAGCCTTTTGGGTACTATTCCAGTTGACATAACTAAAATTTTAATAAAGAGTAAATAAGTTTGATATGTAGTTACAAACTAAGTGAGCGTGGCCACGGGTGGAAGCTAGTATGAAGGTTCTAGAATAAAAACTATTTTGTAGCTACACCGAAAAGCACTTCGTCAAATTATATTTAATTTACCTCATTTGCATGATACCGTTGTCACCAATCAATTAGCATTACTAACGAACATTATCCGTTGAATATTTAAAACCATGCATGAAGGTAAGAGAGGTAGGGCACCATACTAGCGAGCAAAGACCTCCCAAACCCTATTGGAGAAAGACCTCTCACATACAGAAGACCACAGCCAAATAACTAAGCTGTTATTGCGTTGCTTACATGTGAAACAATTTACTTAGAGAGGTAGGGCACCATACTAGCGAGCAAAGACCTCTCGAGCCCGATTGGAGAAAGACTCCAACATACAGAAGACCACAGCCAAATAACTAAACTGTTATTGCGTTGCATACATGTGAAACAATTTACTTAGATAAGTAGGGCACCATACTAGCGAGCAAAGATCTCCCGAGCCCTATTGGAGAAAGACCTCCAACATACAGAAGACCACAGCCAAATAACTAAACTGTTATTGCGTTGCATACATGTGAAACAATTTACTTAGAGAGGTAGGGCACCATACTAGCGAGCAAAGACCTCCCGACCCCTATTTGGAGAAAGACCGCCAACATACAGAAGACCACAGCCAAATAACTAAGCTGTTATTGCGTTGCATACATTATGAAACAAAATACTTAGACAGGTAGGGCACCATACTAGCGAGCAGAGACTTCCCGAGCTCTATTTGGAGAAAGACTGCCAACATACAGAAGACCACAGCCAAATAACTAAGCTGTTATTGCGTTGCATACATGTAAAACAATTTACTTAGACAGGTAGTGCACCATACTAGCGAGCAAAGACCTCATGAGCCCGATTGGAGAAAGACCTCCAACATACAGAAGACCACAGCCAAATAACTAAGCTGTTATTGCGTTGCATACATATGAAACAATTTACTTAGAGAGGTAGAGCACTATACTAGCGAGCAAAGACCTCCCGAGCCCTATTGGAGAAAGACCTCCAACATACAGAAGACCACAGCCAAATAACTAAGCTGTTATTGCGTTGCATACATGTAAAACAATTTACTTCTACAGTTAGTGCACCATACTAGCGGACAAAGACCTCCCAAGCCCTATTGGAGAAAGACCTCCAACATACAGAAGACCACAGCCAAATAACTAAGCTGTTATTGCGTTGCGTACACGTGTAACAATTTACTTAGAGAGGTAGGGCACCATACTAGCGAGCAAAGACCTCCCGAGCCCTATTGGAGAAAGACCTCCAACATACAGAAGACCATAGCCAAATAATTAAGCTGTTATTGCGTTGCATACATGTAAAACAATTTACTTAGACAGGTAGTGCACCATAGTAGCGAGCAAAGACCTCATGAGGTCAATTGGAGAAAGACCACCAACATATAGAAGACCACAGCCAAATAACTAAGCTGTTATTGCGTTGCATACATGTAAAACAATTTACTTAGACAGGTAGTGCACCATAGTAGCGAGCAATTTTACAAACATACAATTAACTGACACAAATTATACCTAAACTCAGAACAACTCTTTGTGATTCACATAAAGTTTTGTCCTGTGTGGGAATCGAACCCCGAAACAACCTCGTGCACAGCAGGCGCATACTGCGACTACTGGACCACCAAGGCAGTCAAATGTGTGTGAGTACAGGTTTCCATAGCTCATTAAGGGATGTTTGATTTAGTGTTCAGTGTAGTGTATAAGGTGGAGGTCCTTCCCCAGTCGGGCTTGCTCGCTAGTATGGTGCCATACCTCTCCTAAAAGCAGTTTAGTCGTGGAAAAGTAACAAACTTACTATCAAAGTATAACTTTCGCTTTTATAATATTGTATGGATGCGATAAAGTGTATCTATACTAATACTATAAAGCTGAAGAGTTTGATTGTTTGTTTCTTTGGTTGAACGCGCTTATCACAAAAAGTACTGGTTCGATTACAATTGTTTTTTTGTTGCATTGTGCATTTATACAGAAAGGCTATATAGGCTATATAACATCACGCTACGATCAATAGGAGCGGAGCAGTACTGAGATATGTTGCAAAATCGGAGAAAATCACCACGCGGACAAAGTCGCGGGCGACCCCTAGTGTATATTTAAACATAAAAGTGTTCTCAAATCGAGTTCAACGGTTAGGTGGCAAATAAATATGATTCCCGTTCGGGTGGAGCGGACACAAATGTAATTTTCGTCAATTTTCGTTCTGAGCGTACTTTTAAAACTTCCCTTTGAGTAGTGACGAGTTTACGTTTTGTGGCTGCACTTTGGAGAGTGTATAAACTGATTTTCATACAGCTTTGAAAATGAAATACTCTATTTTTATAGAGACTAACTTAAACTCCTGTCAACGCTTACGGGGTACAAGAGTTTGATTCACGTCTAAATTTAAACTAAAAATAGATATTCGACTTTTGTGTTATAGAAATTTACAACAGTTGCCTGAAGTATGGAAATTGGCGATGTTTATATGCCTTAAAAAGCACATAAACCGGTTGACCTATACCTTACTTTTCTCCGGTCATATCGGATCGCCTTACTATTAAATAATGAGAGTGAGGGAATAAAGCTTGCACCTTTTTGCGCACACACTTGTGGACTGTAGACGTCTACGTTGAAAATAGTCACCATCACCAAAATTCGAGTAGTTTGTAAGTTTGTGACGATATAGGCAGTAATCTCTGGATCTGCTAAACCGATTTTCTCTCTCCAAAAGACTTCTTTAAGAACTCTTTTACCAAAAGAAAGTCACGTTATTTGTGAGTGTTATAAGCTCTATTTCATTGTCAAAAACATTACGGGACTCCACGAAATACCACCCGTGCAAAACCGGGGCAGAGAACAAAGTTTCTTGTTTACAAGATTTAATTTTCCTCATTTAGATATGTAACCTCTGATGCCAGAGGCATTACAATTACAATATTCCATGCGGTAATTGTACATGTAAAGCCGCAAACAATGAACGTAAATGCGAAAAGAAATGGCGTTTTTTATTACATATTTTAAAAAGAAAATATTGTTCTTTATTTGTTATACAACTTAGGAGGCAAACATAAAGCCAGCTAGATGATTGCTTGTCACCGTAGCCTATAGACACTTGCAATACCAGATCACTTGTGTGTTGTCGACCAGAAAATACGAGGTCCTTTTCGAATCCCGAAATAGACTGCCTTGGTGGTCCAGTGGCCGCAGTATGCGCCTGCTGTGCACGAGGTTGTGGGTTCGAATCCTACACAGGACAAAACTTTGTGTGGCTCACAAAGAGTTGTTCTGAGTCTGGGTGTAATTTGTGTCCGTAAAGTCCCTCGCGACACAGAGGTTCTTTTCTAGTGCGGGAGTTGTTTAAAAGAAAAAGAAAGAAGAATCGGGACTAGCACTACCTTTTTTAAATTGTTATTTTTAAATAATATTTTGACCGTCTTCAAGGCCCTGTTTTGCATTTTCTGCTAAGAACAAAAACTTGATAGCAATTTTGAAACATTAAATAACTTAAAGTTATAAAATATTTCCTTTGATAACGACCACCATATTTCAGGAACGTTTCCGCAATAACAGGAAATGTAAAGGTAAGGAAAGATAAGCTATGAAATAGCCCTAAAGGATCACCATCCATTTTGGTATTCATTCATTACTTTTAAGCAAAATCTGTATACCTATTTTACCGTACCTACTGTAGCCTATGGACTCTTGCTATACCTAGGGTATGTAATAGATTCAACGACTGCTTGTTTGGATACGTTTTAGAGCCATGACAGTCCTGTCGCAGTCGTAGATATGCAAATTTGCAAAAATAATGCCTAAACTCAAAGAGTGGTAGGGCACCATAATTATAGTGAGCAAGCCCAACTAGGGAAGTGGAAACTTTTCTATCTAACTCCTCTTATTTACTTCTGATTAAATTCGTTGCGGGGTCCAAGGCAGTAGGTTTAGTTGTCCACGGGACGCACGAGTGTCAAAAATCGGTGTATCAGTTGATTACTCCGCTGTTAATCCTGGCTCACAGGAGTCACAGCGGTGGGCATGTGGGTGGGATTGTCTCGAAGCCCAACTAGGGAAGACCTCACCTTACAGCAGACCACATCCAAATAACTCAATCCTTGATAATCCTTGATGCAAAAGCTGATAGTTTGAAACACCATCTGTACGTTGATGCATTTTTTTTAAAGGCATCTCCCGCCCCAGAGAATAAGCTCTGTGTCGCGGGGGACTTTACAAACATACAAATTAACGGGCACAAATTACACTCAGACTCAGAACATGTAATTCTTTATGGGTCACACAAAGTTTTGTCCTGTGTGGGAATTGAACCTACAACCTTGTGCACAGCAGGCGCATACCGCGGCCACTGGATCAGTCATTAGTTTAAATATTAATCGCAACAAAACTTATTTTTACGATATTAAAAGATATAAATATTTTTATAACCCTATAACGTTGTTATTTAGCAAAAAAACATTTTACGATGTGTTCTGTTTATTTAAACAGTAGATTTCATGAAAAACTGCTTTAGAAATGTAGTACTTACCTTTTTATTGTTAAATTCGTAATAGAAGAAAGCAGCCAAGAAAATATTTAGAATTTCTTTAAAGATATATAAGTAACCCGCTCTGACATTGCCCGGGTTAAATTGAAGGCCCTTATCGAGATATAAACTATTATCCTATCTTTTAAGTTGAATAATGTTTTATTGCAGCACACAGTAAGCAAAATTTTATTAAAATCAGCTCAGTAGTATTCCATAGCGGACAAACAACGTGACACGAAATTTATATATATTGAGATTAAATAAATGGATTTCTTCATGATATTTTCCTTTACCGTCAGCAGATGGTTAATCATTTGATTCATTATAATCACCTCAGCCAAAAGACGTCCAGTGCTGGTCATAGGGCCTCCGCCTTATTTTTCTACAACATCTTTATGTATAAAATTCACTTAAGTTTAATCAGGTTTAAACTTAAGCCTTGACAAGACTCGTGCAACCGTGAACCGTGCAGTCATAGACTGCACGATAGGTTCAGTGGTTGTTTTGCCATTTACCACTGCGCAGCGTGTTGTGGGTTCGATCCCCACACGGGACAAAAAATTGTATGATCCATAAATAGTTGTCCTGAGCCTGGTTGTACTTTGTGTCCGTTAATTGATTGTAAAGTCCCCCGCACTACAAGGTTTGTTTCCTAGTGCGGGAGATATCTTTTTAAAATATAAAATAGAAAACGTCTGTGTCCCTTAGACGGTTACCATCTCTTTAAGTATAAAAGGTATGATGAAAATAAAAAAATATGTGTTTGCGTGTTTAATAAATGAATTTCTTTTGTTTATGTCATATTCACAACCTAGCGCTGATCCTAGGTCTTTGTAACCGACGATAAATTGTCTCTTATTTTGACAACAAACATGGCGTAAAGAAAAAATGAACCTATTTGAATAAAACTTATCTATGACACGGCAATCTGACATTAGAGGGCTATGGCGGAGAGAATAAAAAGTGCACTTGTGTGTGCGCACACACTTTTGCACTATAATATCTTGCGTGCAAATGTCTAGTGTTTGAGATTAGCTGCCGTTACTGAAATTCGGCAAGGAAGACTTTTTTTATACTACTTGGGTCGCAAACAAAAATACGGCCCGCCTAATGTTAAGCAATTACCGTAGCCTATGGACCCATTGTTATACACCAGGGCTTTAAGATGGGGTATCTCTGGGGTAGGAAAACATTTCTTTCAAAACGCATCCCTAAATGAGCACAGGACTACACCGCTGTTGTTAGTTATTTGGCTGTGGTCTTCTGTAAGGTGGATAATTAGCAACATTAAATCATCACATAGAACTTAAGTCTTATTATCGACTTATTCTTGTTCAAACTTTACTTCGTTTATCTTATATCTGGTGACAGGGAGTTGAGACCGGCTCCCTGTCGGCACCGGTTACGCGTCGTAGCCACGGACTCCCCGAAGGAGGTCCTTCCCTGGTTGGGCTTGTTCGCTAGTATGTTGCCCTACCTCTTGTACTACTGTCTTTCTTAATGAATTTCAGTACGTTTCAAAATAATAATTTATTTTGAAAAGTACTATTATACAACATAGCAATCTAAAAGGAAAACATTGTCGCCATTTTATATTCAATCTTCTTTTACGATTGCCACAAACCAAAATAAGGTATTTCCACGTCAAATAGCAAATATATTGAAACAGAATTGTATTAAAAGTTGAATTGTACGATGCAAGTGAACAATTCGTTACAATGCTGCAATGACGTGTATATTTTGTAAATATCCTTTGAATGTTGCAACTACAAACTGTATTTTAAAAATACTAGTTAATAGGTGAGATTTTCGTTCGCGTTTAACATTGGTAAACATATAGAGTAGCAAACCTATACAATATAGGTTAAAATATTGAAACCTGCCATTATGCCAACGTAGCTTTGAAACCACCAAACATTTAGTAAATATATAACTAGCTCTATTAATCTAGTTCGTTAGAACAGTGACATAAATTGGATATGACAGAGACAGTGATATTACTTGCATCGATAAGCTCGGTGTTGCATACCATTATGAAAAACAAAAGCTACGGCGTAGCTTTGAGCTACGTCAGCACAATTATTCTATTGTATCGACTTAGCTTCAATATTTTGATATTATATTGTATGGCTTTGCTTCTCTATCCACTTTATTAATAAACGTGGTGTAGCGAGTGAATAGTTACAGAATGTTTTGTCCTCTTTTTTCAAATGTCAAATTACTGATGACAGAGTGGGAGAGATTAATAAGGCTGTATATTTACCTCTGTATTATTAACCCTCTGTATCGTCAACAATGTGTTTAAAGAAATAAATTAATGTTGTGTTTTGTAAATAGATATGTCTTTTCGTAAACCGCTATTTATACCAGTACTTAAGTAGAAGAACGTAATTGCATACTATATAAAATATTGTACGCCCTAACTGGCATGTTACAGTGCTACTATAAATTATGTATACCTACCATCTGTAATGTAAACTACCTGTGACAAACAATAAATGCATTTGATTTGATTTGTACTGTTTGTGTGTTGTGGGCCTTATTTTTGGTAAAAATAAAATTATTTTCTTTTTTCATTTCAGATAATTAACTTAATAAAATAATATTAATGGATCGGCAACACAAAAGTGATACCTTTAGTTTTGCAAGCGTCCATAAGCTACGGTAACTGCTTCACATCAAGCAAGCCGTATGCTTGTTTAAAAAAAATATTGAAATTAATCTGTACAGTTTTCAATAGTACGGTAGCGAGGGATCGTATAATTATACGAAACGAGTTTCTGTCAAAGCCCAATTTTGCAGTCGTTCTATTTTATATTTTTTATACTTGTCAGGAAAAAATACGTCTGCATAATATTACTTACTAGTTCTATGTCCTTTTGCAACCCTCTTCAAAGACTTACCACATAAGCTTTCTCACAACCTCAGAAAGCGAATTTAAGCTCGTTTAAACTTTCATAAATCACGAAACATGACTGCCATATTTCAATCGTTGGAAAGTTAGCTGCATTGCATTCCAAGTTTAAATTTCCAGGGAAATAATAGGCACTGGTTTCGCTGGGTAAATCCAATAAAACTTTTTGACAGGAGGTTTTATGCGCTGGAACAAGTGACGTTGGGTTTGTAGAAAATAATGATTATAAGGCTTCGCGGAAACAAGCCACCAAAAAGAAAAAATATAATTATACCATTTCCATTTGTGCTCAGTCAAGATGACCTGCTAGAACTAACAAAGCACCTAAATGCCCCAATATCCAGTAGCATAATGAACATACTGTAATTTTCACTTTACAGTATTGCATCTGAACAGACTCATCTGGTTCCGAACAATGGGTGCCATTATCAATGCAGCGACGACTAGACACAATAGTTCGATTGTCCGCGGCTCCTCATGGAAATCTTGCTTTTGATGTCTTTATCCGATCTTTAGGACGAGTTATTGTATTTGATTCTGATGATTTAGCATTAAATATGACTTGGAAAATGCGGTGTGAGCAGGCTGGAATGATGACCTGGTGAAGAATGCAGGAATCTGATGGATTAGGACAGCTTGGGATTGAATGCTGTGAAAATTTGACTTGCCTGTTGGTCTAGTGGTTAGTGTTCCTGACTGCTGAAGCCAAAGGTCGTGGTTTGGATTCCCACTCGGAACAAAATTTTGAGAAATTATTAAATGTATGTTTCGAGACTGTGTTTAATTTGTATGCGTGACTTGTATGTTTGTTTGTTTGTAAAGTTCCCCGTGACACAGGGCTTGTTTCCTACTGCAAGAGTTGTAGGAGTCGCTTATGTTGTAAAACAAAAACCATTTAACACAAACTACTCACAAACAATCAGATGTGTTCACCTATAAATACAATTATCTGATTGAGGTCGCAGTTCTAAGGAAAGGTTAGCTTATGAAATAAATGATATAAGTGTTACGTTACTTTGGCGACAATGCAATATAATAGTAGCATACGGCTGATCTGAGGAAGCAGTCTTAAAATTCTCCAAATCTTTTTGTTAAAAAGCATTGTTGATGATTTTTTTGAATAAAAGTAATAAGGCTTTATTTATTCTTGTTGAAAAATTTTACAGGCAAAAGACAACCATAGAGAGTGACTCAGTCTATGTAACTTGTGATGAGTATCAAAAATAATAGTGTTGTGCTTAGACGGTAATTAGGAGTTCTTGCAAACCTATATTATTAAAACAGTTGTGCATTGCCAATAATCTGTGCCATCTAGCCTCAGTTCATCTTTTAAATACTAGCATTTAAATAAAGTTTATTGAGTTTCCAGCTTCATAATATAATTTAATCCAACGTTTCCCAAGTCTATCAACCAAGTGAATATTCAAGCTAGCCGGCTGCAAGAAATTTATAGCGGCAAAAACTTGAGCTCAGTTTATTGAAATTGTAGTGAAACCTTAATACCACAGAAATGGACGACGCTATTTAGTATATTTAAATGCAATTTTGTTTTAACAACAGGAAATATTGCAATGGTTTATTTTTAATAAGTTTAAAATAATCTGAAGGTTGTTTGGTTATGAAGTCTTTATTTTATAGGGAGGTAGGGCACCATATTAGTGAGCAAGCCCGACTGGGGAAGAACCTTCACCTTACAAAAAACTACAGCCAAATAACTACACGCAGCGATGTAATGATGTTCCAGTGTTTAAGGACAGATCTCCTGCGTTTTGAAAAAAAAAACGTCGGACTTTAAGATGGAGAATCTCTTGGATAGGCCAAGAGATAGTCTTTGGGGACTGCCGATAGAAGTGAACACTAAGTAACTTGTGAATTGTATTGTCGAGCTATTAGATTATTATTTTTTCATATCGAAAGCGTTCGGTGACGATGTCGTGAGTTCCATGATTTTTCTTTACACAAAAAGTTTGAATAGCGTACGGTGACAATGACCTGAGTCCCATGATTTTTCTTCACACAAAACGTTTGAATATGGAAAGCGAACGGTGACGATTACGTGAGTTCCATGATTTTTCTTCAAACAAAAAGTTTAAATATGGAAAGCGAACGGTGACGATTACGTGAGTTCCATGATTTTTCTTCACACAAAAAGTTTGAATATGGAAAGCGTACGGTGACGATGACGTGAGTTCCATGATTTTTGTTCACCCAAAAAGAGCTCAATGCGCCTAAAGAGGTTTACACTTCAATTAACAATCCATGCTTGCATCCTACTGTAGTAGTATAAAAATAGAAATAGGAAACATAGTTAAGTTAAACTATTCATTCAACTATACGTACACTAATAACAGTTATAGCCAATATCAGACGGAATTTAATTTTAAAACTTTCAGTAAACGTGCACCTCGTGTTATTATTATGTGAATAGTTTTTTGAATTTTTCATTGTTTAGAAATACACCGACTGAATATAATACGACAGTGAAATATTATTAAACTCGTCCTACTACTTTTATATATGAAAAAGGTTGTGGTACTAAGAGTATTTGTTACTTAATATATATTTTTTTTTTTTAAGGACTACTCCCGCACTAGAGAACAAGCTCTGTGTCGCGGGGGACTTTACAAACATACAATTAACGGACACAAATTACACCCAGACTCAGAACAACACTTTGTGGGTCACACAAAGTTTTGTCCTGTGTGGGAATCGAACCCACAACCTCGTGCACAGCAGGCACATACTGCGGCCACTGGACCACCGAGGCAGTCAAATCAATTTTATTAATAACAATCATAATTGTATTGACAGTAAAAAAACAAGTATACATTCCGCCCGAATTAAATTTATGACCACAAAAGCCTTTAAAATTTCTTCTAACCTGTGGTCATAAATTAGAATAACCCATAAATTAGAAAAACCGTACCGTATGCACCATTGACCTGCACCATCAATGGTGCAGATGAGACTTATTAGTTTCATTGGCACCATTAATATTAATACAACTATTTTACCATACTTGCCTTGTCCCCGTCGACCTGCACCGGTGAGACTAATAAGTTTCGTTTGCGTTTACCATTACTATGTAATTAAAAAAAAACAAATGAACATCGCTAAACATGATTGTGAGCATCGCCATAAAAACAAATGAATATCGCGAAACATGCGAGCATCGCCATCGGTAATATTTTGATACGGGATGTCGAAAAACTAGTGCATGCAATTTTGAACTTTAGAGACATTATTAGTTGGTGTTCAAAAGTGTTTTTTTAAAATGTAAACTTACTTTAAAGAAGCCTTATATAAACCTCTGTTTATTTAGGTGTCCAGTTAACTGTCTCAGTAACAAACTATTCGCTTAGCAATATAAATAATTTATAAACAACTTGAGCATATAAACTAACAGTACGAAGCTGCATCCAACAACGATGTAAATTGCGGTTGGTTCTCGCTTGGTTGATCCACTGCTGACTAAGTCATACTTATAGACGCGCCAACTTTTCTTTAAAGATAATAATGCAACGATCAGTCGGCTTAAGATTTTCGCGGGAACTTAATGCGGTTTCTTCAATAATAATATTATAAAGAAAAATACGCCACCTTCATACTGAGCGGCGTCCACTTTTGTTTCCATATTATAGTGTGTAATTGCGTTTACATTCCAAGTATGAATGCGATAGATAATACGGAACGTAATATTACAGAAAGAGATAGTGATAGATGAAATTAAACGACTTAGCTACTGTTGTCAGGAACAGTTCCCGCACGCTAGTGCGATGATAATTCGTCCGCACGTAGGACAAATGCATGTTATTGAATTCGCGTGTCACCGCAACGGATCGTATTGCAATCGCGTTTATTTTGAATCGCCTACGTAGGATGTCACTTTGTTTCGAGCCGGTAGTAGACGTAGGAGAAGAATTAGCACATTGCAGCTATATAGATACAGTTGTTTGACTTCATATAAATGTCTAACTTGCTTTATATTGGCTCAAAAATGTTGTGTGCATTCAAAAAATAGGTTTTATTTATTTATATCGAGAGAGGCAGGGCACCATTTAAGCGAGCAAACCTGACTGAGGAAGGACTTTACAAAACACTATCTTATAAAAATGTGAACTTTATAAGCTGATTTAAGGGATAGTCTGAAACTACTGTTCCTCTCCCTCTCTCTCTCTCTTCCAGACTATTTATCCCACATGGTGGTGAGGTCAGCTCTTTCGTGATACTACTGTTCCGATTATGAAAAATCTATTGATAGAAAGTTACATTATTTATAAGTTCTACAAACTACATTTTATTGACATACCACACATCTTCTTCTTATCGTTTAGTTAGTGGCCAACCTGGTGACAGAGTTATTTAGATCGCCCATAATTAGGCCTCTGTTGTGATCTAACGACTGATAACAGTCGGGACCAACTTTTAACGTGCCATCCGAAGCACGGAGACGCTCAGATGAAATTTAATACCACTATGCGGTCGCCCATCTATAGGGTTACCGCGCCCTTGGTAGCTTAACCCACACATGCAAAGCTACGGGTGGAAGCCGGAAAGGAAGGTAGTCTTCAATAAAATAATAAAGAAGGGCTTGTCCATAGATATGACTCGCCCGAAATCCATTACAAAGTTTTGAAGCGCATGGAAACTTCCCAAACTCTGAAGACTGTCGCAGTTTTACATGAGCGTCTAAGTACTTGTCGCCTCGTCTAGCGTTGATAGTATAATATTTGTTTTAGCCTCATTAGTATAGTTTCTCGTCTAGAACATTCTACTAGAGAGATATTTGGTATATTATGACTGTTATAATGATGTTGGATATATTCTCATAAAATAATTGTGGCCGTGCAAAGTGCATTTTTGGTCTAGTAGTCAGTGAATAAGTTTATCATCAATCTCCCACCCTGTATTGTTTGAATGTTTATAAGTCTATGCTTTGTAAGTTGTCCTTAAATAAATATTACAAGTTTAGAAATAAATATTGGGATTTTCTGTCAAGAAAAAAAAACTGTATTTTTTTTTATTTTTTTTTTATCAATCGGACATTATAGTCCGGCAACTTCGTGCGCGACCGTCCCGCGGGGTACAGACGGTGGCAGGGGCGAGGTAGCGCGTCATTCTTAGTACACGGCTACACACGATGCAAGCGTTTCCCTTCCCCGCTACACCACCCGCTACCCGCTGAGATCGTAGGTACCTCGCCCCCGCCAACGTCTGTCACCCCGCAGGACGGTCGCGCACGAAGTTGCCGGGCTATAGTTTTACGTTAGTAGTTGTCACTCCACAATACATTATTGTCACAAAAGTTTCTAATAAAATCCCGAATAATGTGTTTGTTGCAATGTATTGTTTTTGAAATTGAATTTAAAATGGATTACAGGGAGTGCTTTGAAGAAAGAACACGTAGCCATGATGCGTTCTATAGCTTTGTTTGTTTTACGTTCGGAAAGTTTTGCCATTAAGTTTCTTTGTTGACTGCAATTGTGGTTTTACGACTTAGATTGCAAACAAGCATACAGCCCGGCTGAATTGATACTGATATGATACTGCCGAGAAAGCTAGACTGAGGAAGGACATCCATCTTATAGAAGCCCACACCCAAATAACTATACGCAGTGGTGTTTTTGTGTTCGTACAGGTCTTCAGCGCTCATTTAGGGATGCGTTTTAAAAAAAAGTTTATCTATCCCTCTCTGAACATCTATGATGTTAAGGTTGTTGAGGTGTTGGTGTTGAGGGATACACTGTTGTAAATAAATGGGTCGGCAAAACGCAAATGATACCTTTGGTATTGCAAGCATCCATAGGTTACGGTAACTGTTTAACATCAAAGGGGCCGTATGCTTGCTTGAACCAAAAATAACGTGTTTGGTCGCTAGTCTTCTATAAAACAGAACTTTATTACCTCTGTGGTAATACATACGAAAGCCGTATTGACATTCCAGGTATATCGAATCGGGTGTACTATCGACGAATTCTTAGTATCAGCCCGGAGTCTGGAATTGTTCCCGGTATTGGAACGTGGTAGCCTGACCAACTAAATCACTACATATATTATGTACGGTTAGAAACAGAAGTAGCAAAAGACCTGTTTTCATACGTTCCCACGTAGGTATCTAATCTTATCTTGTGACGGGGCCTTGTCCTTTCGGCCAGCGCACCTCGACCCTTGGTGTCTTTTGTGCATGCCCCTACCTTACTGCTCACCCTACGTCTTGGTCCCTGAATACCTCCTGCATGAGCTTCAGTAAATCCTTGACGGGGGTGCGCCTGTAGTCCTCTGGTTCTGGGTATGCCAGTCCCAGTAGGCTCATTCTTCTTGAATGAGAAGCTTGTTTGTAGGGTAGTGACCCGTGAAGGCACCGGTCACTGCCCTCATTTGTGTTCTGCTGTACTTTCATAGTTTGTTCGTCCAGCCTTTTTCCACTCTTCTTAGGAATTCTTTAGCATGACTTTGGTCTTCAGTGTTTTGCCACGTAGGTAAGGTTAGGTTATAATAAAATGTTTTTTTATAAGTGCCGACTACCTACTGTTTTTGACAGCCTTGCTAACTGATATATGGTGCCCTACCCCAGTTAATTTATTATTGCATCCACTCGTATTTACTATTGTCATGTATTCATCGGTCTTAAAGTAAGATGCGAACCGCAAAAAACCCCATATCAGCGAACTAGCCGTAGCAAATATTTTGCTGACATTACCTTCTGGCTTATAAATAATTTATGACCTTCATAAATGATACTTTGTAACCTAATTGCATTTTGAGTTTAAATTTGAACCCAAACGGTGGCATTCATTGCTCAATTAATCTTAAACACATTTTAGATTATAGTGAAGCATAGGTATAGCGTATTACAGATATTAACGCGGTTACAATTATAATTATTTCCGTGCTCAATTATTAACTTAAGCAGAGTTTTGTATTAATACTTAGTTACGACGACATTTTCAAGACAAAAAGTTTATAGCAAGTAATGGATTACTCGTAGTGTTTATTTAGGTTTTCATGCGGGTTAGTAGGTATATTGACATGTGGGTTACCGCACGATATTTTTCTAATTACTAGGTGGTACATCGATTTTGATATGTTTAACACTTTGAAGGACAGTGAACGCCTATAGACGTCATGACAATAAAACATCTATTGTGTCTACGTTACTGTCCGCGAAAGTGTTAGAGCAATTCACATTTGTACTGCTACTTGAAATAAACCTTACTAGCTGTTGCCGGAGGCGGCTCCACCCGCGTGGATGTCGATTATCATGATAGAAAGTAGCCTATGTGCTATTCAAGACTATAATTTATCTTTGTGCCATATTTCATTCAGATCCGGTCAGAAGTTTTTAAGTGAAATAGTAACAAACACCCATACTCACAAACATTCACATTTATAATATATTATTAGTATGATAGTAATAAACAGAACAGTTTGAAAGATATATTTTGAAAACTTGAAACTTTAGTAGGGATTGAGAATTACGTCACATTTATTAATTAAATCAGTTTCTAGTAAAGTCATTTGTTACTAATAGAAAGTTATAATGCCATTTGTATTTGAAATACAGCCCTAAAATTATATTTTCAACGTTTAAATAACAATTTCTGAAACTGAAATAAATCTAATTTTCCAATTCAGTAAGCTAAATTAATTTGAATATTCAATGGCCAATCCCAGTGCCCTTCTTGTCAATCTATAAAACATTTCGGTATTATTCATTGATTGGCCAATTTGGATCCAATATTTGCCATACAATGTTGGTCAACTAATCTTGAACAAAACATCTTAAAATTGTAATTATAAAATTTATTCTTGGCTGCTTTTCTAAAATGAAATTATTTTATTAAATTCTTGTGATTCTATTTATAAATTTTAGCTCAGGTGATAAAAATAATTCCTACAAATATCTTTTTATATTATTCGACACAACCAAGATACTTTTACGTTGTAGAACCAAAGGCTTGGCGTGCTTTCCGAGGCACGGAAATTAAAATGTGTGTATTAATAATATAATGTATTGTAATCATCACCCGCCTAAAGACGTTTACTTCTAGACAAAGGCCTCTTTCAAGGATTTTCACAGTTTTACAATTGGCTTCAAGGATTTGAATTGGTGTTGAGTGTGAGTTTTGCCAAAAATCGTCACGCTTGGTATGCGAGTTTCTTACCACCAAGATTTGATTATTTCGCTCGGGGCCACTATATAAGAAGCACAGGATGCCGCCGAGCCCTTTTTTTCGACCTGCGAACTGCCATGCTTTAAGAGTACTAATCACTAAGCTGTTCCTCAACAAACCATATTAAATATTTCTGAAAAATAAATCTATTTTTATCTATATTACACAGTTTTTTATTTACTGTACATATTATACAACACCTCCTACGCATACTTATCTGCGATTACGTTCATGCTCATTATGTATTAAAAAGACTGCACGATTTGTTTGCCATTTACCACTGTGGGTTCGATCCCCACACGGGACAAAAAATTGTGTGATCCATATATTTTTGTCCTGTGTCTGGGTGTACTTTATGTCCGTTAATTGTATGTTTGTAAATATCCCCCGCGACACAAGGCTTGTGCCCTAGTGCGGTGGTTGTCTTTTTAGAAAGAGCGAAAGAGAAAGGGAAAATACTTTGCATGGTTCTGTTGTTTTCCACTATACTATTCGAAAGCATTCAATACAAATTTCACTACCTAAGAATGCCTCAACTGTATACTATTACATTTTCCCTCCTTTAGAGCTCAATATCCTTGTAACTTATACAACTGCAATTCAATCTACGTGCCAAACACTAGAGCACAAGCATCTCTGGGTAGCGGTCCATCCTTACGTAGCACACAAAGCAGCTCTGATTGGAACGTCGGTTTCTCTGTTATACATATGCAAATATTTACCACAAGTATAGTATAGATAAGTGTGTAGTAAAGAAACTTGGGCTGAAAACTTTTGGAGTGGCGATCATGAATTGAATGATAATAAGATGGACCGATGACCTAGTAAAGGTTGCGGATAGCTGAAGAATAAGGTCAAGATTGAATGCTGTGGACGACTTATAAGTCGGTGGACGACTTATAATATCGGTCGGAGGTCTACTATTGGATATATCCAATAGTAGATCTCCTTCAGCTTAAATGAAAGAAACAGCCAAAATATCAAATTAAAATACTTACCATTCAGCTCCGATTTAATCAGCGCACAAGTACGGGCTGGCAACGTTGTAGACGCGGTGCCCACCGGCGTATGAATAGTTGGTATCGCATTGCTATATCGCGACTTGTATTTGAATATTTATATCGATATAATTTTACCTTCATATTAAATTTAAATGATATTATATAACAATCATATGCGTTACGAGACGGTTTGTGGGGTAAAACGCGAGGTATTTATTTGCCGGCTTTTAAGCAAATTTAAAGGAGATTCTCTACTATCAACTTTTTATACTATGCCACTAGCTAGACTTGTGAACCAAAAACAACTATGTTAGTGGATTGATGTGCAGTTGCCTTTGTATGTGCTGATGAATTGATGCGTTATGGTTGACTTATATTGAGTGATTGATTTCAGAGAGTGTAGACACTATGTCTAATAAGTTATTAGGCTGAGAACTGCAGTCAATTCAATTGAACTGTTGGTTTAATGGTAAGTGACATTGACTATTTACTATTTTACTATTTTTTTAAAAAGACAACTCCCGCACTAGAGAACAAGCTCTGTGTTGCGGGGGACTTTACAAACATACAATTAACGGACACAAATTACACCCAGACTCAGAACAACTGTTTGTGGGTCACACAAACTTTTGTCCCTGTGTGGGAATCGAACCCACAACCTCGTGCACAGCAGGCGCATACTGCGCCCACTGGACCACCAAGGCAGTCATTGACTGCTGACGATCATGGATTCAATTTTCACCAAGGACGTGAAGTGACGTCACATGTAATTTCCCCACGATGTTATTATTGTAAGCTTCTTTTAATTATATAACACGTCTAGGCTTAATTATTTGGCTGTGATTTACTGTAAAGTCCGAGGTCCTTCTAGTTATAGTTGATATCTAAAGTAAGCTAGTAGGTATTAAAATACCTACAAGCTTACTACTTACTACACTACTGTCTACTATAATAAAATATATATACTATGCTATATCTACTATACTACATGAAATGTTTGCATCTGCTAATGCATTACTCACTAGGCATTGGATTTGCATGAATAGATTGTTGTTTGAAAGCACTCGATATAATAGGCTTACAAGCAAACATACTAAATTGGTTGATATATAACCTAACTGAATAGGGGATGTCATTATATGTTATGAATTCATGGAACTAATATATCTCTATGCGGTTTATAATTTTCATGTTTAAATTATAACAAATAACAGCTCTTTAGACAAGTGGCATAAACGGTAGTCAAATCGAATAGAATAGAAAACAAATTTATGGAATTTGACGAACGTTTACGACATAATAATACATATATCATAAACTTACATCAAGTCTCAAACATTACATTTGAATAGAATATAAATCAAATGTATAAAATTTGACGTAAGGTTACGTCTTTGTACCGCAAACTTTTTTTTTACTACTTAGTTGGCAAACAAGCAGGCCCACCTGATGTTAAGCAGTTACCGTAGCCTATGGACGCCAGCAATAATACTCATAATACTGAATACCCGAGGTATCACTTGCGTGTTGCGAACCATTTTTTTACAGATGGGAGTATACGTTTCTTTCAAAATGCATACCTAAATGAGCGCTGGAGACTTTTACTCACACACAGGAACACAACTACACCGCTGTGTGTAGTTATTTGGCTGTGGTCTTCTGTAAGATGACGGTCCTTCCCCAGTCTTGCTGGCTAGTATGGTGCCCTACCTCTATTAATCTAATACTCTAAACTTATGTAAAATCCCATTTATTTAAATCTCAACAACGCACCGTTTAGGGATCTTAATGTAATAGACAGGCATTTACACTCTAAAAAATATCTAGTTTCACATTTGCTCCATTGAAATCAAAAGTAATTTCGCATTGCAGGATATTAACCGAAGAGCGTCTGCAAGTATTTAAATTGCCAGATGCCGGCAGCGAGGCACAGCGTTTATTAAAAGAAATGCACTTAAAGTTCATCCAGAATTGCCTCCTGCCAGCAATTTCGATGCATTAACCTTTTAATTGGAAAGCGAATGCAAAGAAAAATGATCTTAAATAACATAATGTTTTAATTAGTTGTGGAAATTAAAATTGAAATATGAAATTTTAAATACAGCACTGTTAAACAGTGCTGTATTTAAAATTATATAGCATTTTTACTTAAGAGAGGTAGGGCACCATACTGGCAAGCAAGCCCGACTACGGAAGGACATCCACCTTACAGAAGATCACAGCCAAATAACTACACACAGTGGTGTAGTTGTGTTCTTCTGTGTGAGTTCAGTTCTCCAGCACTCATTTAGGGAAGCACTTTGAAAGAAACGTTTTTCTATCCCATAGATTCATCATCTATTCAAGCCCTGTAGAAAAATGGTTCGGCAACACGCTAGTGTAAGGTATAACAAACGTCCCTCAGGCGAGCCGTATGCTTGTTTGCCAGCCAAGTGGTGACAAGCTAGTGATGCCCCAGATATACTTGCACTTGCAGGGAGTTCATCCTCACATCCTTGCAACTCTAACTTGCCGTACCGTAAGATTCCAGAGGAATTTCTTACCACGTACGATTAGGCTGTGGAATGAGCTCCCTGCCGAGGTTTTTCCAAAAGACTATAGCATGGGGTTCTTCAAGAAAGGAGTTATAAGGTTTCTAAAGGGTCGGCAACGCGTGAGTGACACCCCTGGTGTTGCAAACGTCCATAGGCTACGGTAACTGCTTACCATCAGGCGGGCCGTATGCTTGTTTGTCACCTTGGTAGTATAAAAAAAAAAAAAAAAAAAGCGTCCATAGGCCGCAGTAACTACTTACTATCAAGCAAGCCGTACGCATTCGCCATCTAAGCAGCATAACAGAAAAGTTTGATTACGAATATTTTTGCTGAAATTTCATGTATCTAACGAAATTTCATATATTTGGTGGCGTAATTTTGGTACACAAAGTATTATTTACATTCATATATACTTTGTGATTGAACGACCGACGTTTCATCAACGGTTTCTTATGATTGAAAATAAAAATCCGCCAAATATTACTCGAAAATATAAAATAAATGTTAATAATCCTCTTGGCAGCTGTCACACGGCAACGGAGATATGTGTACAGGGCTGGTATATGACGATTCGTTTTTTAAGGAAATATTATGTATTGGCAACCCTGGAAGAAGAAAAACGTTATTTGAAAAGCGTATAAATAATGTTGATTTAAAAATCGAACTAGATATAAATAAAATAGCTGACATCTGGCTTACCTGCTCTTTACTTTGTAACTGTTTTTTTTATACTACTTAGGTGGCAAACAAGCATACGGCCCAAATTAGGTATTGAGTTTTAACTTTGACAGCCAGAAAAAAAACCAGTCAAATTTGAAAAATAAAATACCAAAACTATTTACGAAACACACTGAATAATATTATTGTCCAATATCGTACTGAATACAAATATAACCCTTATCCTTTCACGAATGTTCTTTTGCAGTTCTTTTGATATTGTGTTATCAACTGAAACTCGTCAGTAAATATGATTCGTATTCTTGTTTATTCTGTCTGACAAATATTTTGATAGTGATGAAAAAATATGGGTTCGTCGCCTACTTATTTTGGTAAGAGTATATTGACGGTAGTGGGAACACAATTTTGATATTGATATTATATTTTTGTCGTAATAATAATACCCTAAAAAAGCGGTGGTGGCCTAGTGGGATAGTAACCGACTTTCACGCAAGAGGTGTGAATTCGATCCCGGACAGTACCAATGTGAATTTTACTTTGTGGGGTTTATGATGTACTAATTAAATGATTCGCCATTTGCTTACGGTGAAGGAAAACATCGTGAGGAAACCCACACGTCTTAGAAGAAATTGTAAAGACATGTCTGATTCACCAACCCGCATTAGGCCAGCGTGTGTGAATTAAGGCCTAAATGCTCTCTCTCTCGATAGAGGAGAGGAGACCCGTGCCCAGCAGTGGGACATATATGGGTTGCTATTATAATATTATCCTCGGTCACAGCGGCTTTTGTAGTTATCGTCACGGGATATGCTTTAGTGCACAATTGTGTGTGTAGATATAGCAGAGAGATCAGGCATCAACAGTTTTATGTGCTTTTCAATGCACAGGGTAGTAAACCTGGAAATATGTATACAATAATAATAGTTTTTTTTCTGTTTTATGAGCTAAATACAATGTTTATTTCGTATCTACTTACTATTAGGCAAGACTTTATATTTTTTAACGAAGTTACAAATAAAAACATTCAAACAATTCTCACCAAAAAAACAAAACACAACTGTTGTTTAAGCGTTAAAATATTTTTATTAATTTTTATACCTCTTGGGTGGCAAACAAACATACGACCCGCCTGATGTTAAGCAGTTACCGTAGCCTATGGACGCTTATAATACTTGAGGTATCACTTGCGTGTTATCGACCTATTTTAATTTTACACCAAAGCTTTAAGAAGGAGTATCTTTGGGATAGGAAAAACGTTTCTTTCAAAACGAATCGCTAAATGAGCGTTGGAAACTTGTACTTATATACAGGAACACGACTACACCGTTGTGTGTAGTTGTTTGGCTGTGGTCTTCAGTAAGGTCCTTGCTCAGTCGGGCTTGCTCGCTAGTGTGGTGTTCAACTTCTTCATCATTAAAATTTAAATAATATAAAATATTCCTTATATAAGTTTATACAAAATGCACATGCATTAATTAAAATTGTACATTTAAATTTGAAACTCAATACCAGACTCTGTCACGATCACGCATAAAGCGAAATTTCCATTCAACACTACAAATGCAAATGTTGTGTCTGTAAATCTAAATTGTTATTAAAATGAAGCTCGACTTGGTGCAGGCATTTGCAGCTTCAAATTTAAATGTTATTGTTTAGGATTGTAGCAGGTTTGATAGATAAGAGAAAACTGTTGCTGAATTTTAAGTTGTTTATCTCAAGTTAAAGCATTTTGAGATTGTTGTATTTGAATTAAACTTAGCTTAAGGATTTTATTTTGTCAAAATTATTTTGAGAAATTAAAATAAACTTTAAAACGCTTGGGCCGTGGGGTGCAAGTGCTCGCGGTCTTTTTAAAGATTTGTCGAAGCGTTTAATCGAGGCTTCACGTGACCAGAGGGCTGGCTTATTTTTGGCTCAAAGAATAAGCATTGCCATTCAACGTGGCAATGCTGCCAGTCTTCTGGGCACGTTTCCAGCAGACGTCGATGCGGAGGAATTTTATGACGCCTACTAAGCAGTCCCTCCCGTTTTTCGTGTATTTTCTATGTATATAATTTTTTAAGAAGTGTAAATATATTAAGTATATTGTATATATAGATGTATATAAAGAACAAAATAAACTTTTATTTATGTGTTTTTTCGGGACAACTCACAAATCGCTATACCTATGATACCAAATTAAGCAGAGCCTGTACTATAGTAACCAGACAACTGATAAACATACTTATATATTTCTAAATACATACATATAATAGATAAATTACACCTAGATACAGAACAAACATTCGTGTTCATCACACAAAGATTTGTCCTGTGTAGGAATCGAAACCACGAACTCCGGCGTAGCAGTCACAGTCACTAAACCACTAGACCAACAGGCCAGTCAATTTTGTTAAGAGAGGTAGGGCTAGATCTTTCTTCAGTCGGGCTTGTTGGCACTAGGGAAAGATCTCTATCTTACAGAAGACCACAGTCGAATGACTACACACAGCGTTGTAGATGTTCCTGTGTGTGAGTACAGGTTTCCAGAGCTCATTTATAAGAGTGGGCTTGTTGACCCGCGTGACGTGGCCCATGTTGGGCGCCACTGCGCCACATCACCTACTCAACATAACCCATACATATCCCACTGCTAGGCATAGGTCTTCTCTCCTATATTAAGACAGAGAGAGGGTCTAGGCCTTAATTCACACACGCTGGCCTAATGCGGGTTGGTAAATCTGACATATCATTAGAATTACTTCTAAGACATGTGGGTTTCCTCACGATGTTTTTCTTCACCGTTAGCAGATGGCGAATCATTTGATTAGTACATATAAACTCCACAAAGTGACATTGGTACTGCCCGGGATCGAACTAACAACTCTTGCGTGCAAGTCGGTTACTTTCCCACTCGGCCGCCACCGCACATAACAATACTATTACTTAATTAATATTATTTACCATTTAAATAAAATAAAGCTGTTAGAAAACTTTAGCCACAAATACCTTGGTACTAAAAGTACTTCCAACTACACGATATATGCATTAACGGGCGAGCAACTTAGAATGTCTCTAATCTAGAACATGTGCTTATAATGCCGTCACTTCATAGTGCATTTTGTGTTAATACTTTCCATTTTGGATTGAGGCAAAATTAATCTTATTAGCTGTAGATAAAGTAGATTTTAATAAAGTCAAATTCATTTAGATCCAATGGATGATACTTATGAACGTCATAAAAACAAATGCTAGCATTTTTTTTCCTACGGCCAATTTGCTAACTAGTGGTAGGGCTTCGAGAAGAATTGGCAAGAAACTCGTGCCACTCTTTTTAATCGCCAGAGTTTAACATTTACAATTTGGTATGAGTTAGAATATTTGTGGTAACAAAAAGCGACGGAAACCAACAGGAAGGAAACAAACAAACAATATACAATGTATAAATTGAATAAAAAACATCAGGATTATCAGGGAATAGTACTTTTGAGATTTTAGAGTGCACCACCTGACTGCCTACTTCCTAAAATGATGTCCATCCAGGTTGTCTTTAAAAAATTGCTGTCGGTCTTGCTCGCTAGTACGTTGCCCTACCTCTCTTCAAAGCAAGCCAGAGAAGGCTTGCTTTGCGATTTGATTTCAAGAATTTTGACTACAAAGTTTCAAAAGAACGGATTCTATTTTCTTATATTCCCCAATCTGAAACTAATTTAGAAATAATGTCTTAAAAACTTCAAATACAACTTTTCTGTAAAGAAAGTTGTTTTGTATAATCACGCTGATTTCCCTGAAGATTTTATTCTTTCTCTTTCAATCTGGCGGGTTTGTTACCTGTGATATTTCAGTCAAACATTTTGAATGACACTTGTACATGATTAAAGTCCGGCGCAGTAATATCTTTATAGCAGCTCAATTGGGAAAAATGTTTCAAAAACCGCTGCTTACAGTATTAGAAAATATTGTTTTGCCAGCTTCTACCCACTATTTCGCTTGCGTGTACGGTTCCACGGAAACAGAGATTTGTCCCGGATAAAATGTAATCTATGTGCTATTTTAGACTATAATCAATTTCTGTATCTAATTTCATCAAGATCCATTTTATAGTTTTTGCGTGAAAGAGTAACAAACATCCTTACATCCATCCATCTTCACAAACTTTCACATTTATAAAATTAGTAGGATAACGCATATTTTTAAATTTAAATAAAATAATAATGTATGTATAACAGCCAACAGAGCCTCGGTTTTATTGTACGAAAGTGCTTTTATCAGGCTGACCAACATTATTTTCATTTCGTATTGTTTTAGGATATATTATACTATTTTATTGATCTTGTTGTATAACAAGGCGAAACTAAATATGGTCATGGTTTGGGGGATTTTCATAATAATGTTTTTCCACCTTTTGGACATTACAACTGGGTCACATGTTTGAGATTTATGTTTTCTTCTTCATTAAAACAAGAGTAAGAATAGAAAAAGTAAATAAAATGAGTCTTTATAAAATATTTTTTTTGCATTTTTGCAATGCAATTTGCTTCAAATATAGATAAATAGAAAACTCTTTATTGTACACCAATAACATTTATGATACAGATATTATTTCACATATTTATGTACAATGGACGGCTTTATCGCTAAAAGCATTTCTACCAGGCAACCTTTGGATGGACAGAAGAGAAAATTAAACAGAATAGAGCACAAGGGAGGTTTTGGTGTTATGAAAACAAGGAATGTAAAGGAATTTGCAAATATTTATTATAAACTAGCTGTTGCCCGCGGCTCCGCCCGCGTGGATGTCGGTTGTCGCTGCTAAAAGTAGCCTATGTGTTATTTCAGACCATTATCTATCTCTGTGCCAATTTTTATCCAGATCCGTTTAGTAGTTTTTACGTGAAAGAGTAACAAACATCCATCCATCCATCCATACTCACAAACTTTCACATTTATTATATTAGTAAGGATATGAGATTATCCCAATATTTACTGAGTTCAAACTTTGAACAAATAATTACGAGCTAAGAACTCTTGATCCTACAGTTTAACATCACCAAAACTGCGCCTGACGTCGAGTACTTCAAGAACCAACTATTTGAATAGACCTTCCAACTCTAGTCCGACTGTTTGTATTAAATTGTCGCTTGATATCGCTCGACAGTACTTCAACTGTGCCAAGTTTGGATTCTTGACATTTAATTTATCAAACAAATCGATTTTGTGAAGAAAAATGAAAGCATAATTATTCCGTTAGAAATGGGAGCTCAGAGAAATATGTGTGGAATCAAAATGCTATACAGGGTAAGAAACTATGACATACTAGAACGATGTGAATTGAAAGAAGATGCAGTAACAAAAGTTGGGATGTTGAGATGGTCTGGACATTTAATAAGGATGGATGAAATAAGAGTAACAGAAGAGGAATATCGTGCGAGAGTGAATGGAGATTCGTAGCCGCTCTCGGCGAGCAAAAATGGACCAAATAGGTGATATACTAAAAAAAGAGTCAAATTAAAAGTACCCAAAAACGACGTTCAAGCATAAAGTGGTTGATGATTGTAGCGAAAGAAGTATGTCTAGATTTAATCAAAATCTAATGAGAGATGATCATGATGATATATTATGTCTTTATGTAAATTCAATTAAAAATTAATATCCCCACACGAGACAAACATTTGTGTGATCCGTAAATAGTTGTCCCGAGTCTAGGTGTACTCTGTGTCCGTTATTTGTATGTTTTTAAAGTTCTCTGCGATACAGGGCTTGTTTATTAGTGTAGGAGTGGTCTTACTAAAAAAAACAACTTACATGGCAGTCTTCGAGGACTGCCAATAGAAGTGAAAACTAAGTAACTTGTGAATTGTATCGTCGAGCGCGTCCGGTGGTGATGACGCAAGTGTCATGCTTTTTGTTTACCTAAAAAGTACACATATATACACAGTATACGTATAGCTCATGGAAAGCATTCGGTGACGATGACGATGACGCGAGTTACATGTTTTTTGTTCACGCAAAAAGTGTTTAACGCGCCTTAAGAAATTTTCACTTATAAAATCAGCCCCTCTAGGCAAGTGGCATAAACGGTGGTCGAATCTAAAACTCAAAAAAGGAAATGTATGGGATTTGACTTAAGTTTACGACATTATATCGTAACATAACGTCTATTCCTATACATTTGCTTTTTTGACTTTTCGTTTCGACTACCGTTTATGCCACTTGTTTAAGGGGGCAGGACTTGTCACACAAATTAGTTTTTTTTGTTTGTGTGGTATTCAAAATTAGAGTCAGATTTATAAAACTGAATGTATATGGCAACTCCTACCGTAGACAAGTGAAACAACCTAAACCTGTGAATGATTAAGAGTCTCATTTACCGTTAAATGCCATTCCAATCTGTTTTAACAGCCATTTATCAATCTAACTTGGTTTCACACAATGACAGTGACACTTTAATTTAATGTATGTCTTACTGTTAATTTAAATGTATAAAGAGACTATGAATAAAATTAAGTTAGCCTCGTAGATCTCTTATCTTAGGCTTATGACTGCGGCTAATCGTGAGATCTTGGATTTGATTCCCGTGTTGGCATAAGTGTTATTGGACTATTTTGTTAGAAAATTCACCAAGTTAGAGTGTTGCTCCCAATGTTTACCATCAGATGGGTCAATCCCACCCACATGCACGCACCTCTCGCCACCGACAGGGAGTTCATCCCTACATCCTTACACCTCAAACATGCCGTACCGTAAGATTCCAGAGGAATTTCTTACCACGTACGATTAGACTAGCTTAGAGACTATAGCTTGGGGTTCTTCAAGAATGGAGTTATAAGGTTTTTAAAGGGTCAGCAACGCGTGAGTGACACCCCTGGTGTTGCAAACGTCCATAGGCTACGGTAACTGCTTACTATCAGGTGGGCCGTATGCTTGTTTGCCACCTTGGTAGTATAATAAAAAAACATGCCCGCCGCGGTGACTCCTATGAGCCAGGATTAACAGCGGAGTAACCAACTAAAACACCTAGCTTTGACAATCTTGCATCCCGTGGACAACTAAACCTACGGTCTTGGACCCCGCAACGAATTTAATCAGAAATAAATAGGAGGAGTGCGAAAGAAAAGTTTCCACTTCCCTCTTTAGCAAAGCGGGAGACAAAATAAATCTGTATAGGTTCCCATCAGATGGGTCAATGCTTCTTCGTTATCTTAGTTGTGTAGAAACGAACGAGTTATTACGAACGGATTACGACTATTCACGATGTTATATCAAAGGTACGTGCAAGCAACACCCAGTATCCAAATGGAATAGAAAAGAAAATAAATTAAATAAAACTAACATAATGTCCTCATAATATTATAAATGCGTAAGTTTGTAAGTATGGATGGATGGATGTTTGTTACTCTTGCACGTAAAAACTACTGAACGGATCTGGATGAAATTTGGCACAGAAAGAGATTATGGTCTGGAATAACACATAGGCTTTTCATACTTTTTACAGCGATAACCGACATCCACGCGGGCGGAGCCGCGGGCAACAGCTAGTATTTTTTATATTTAAAGACTAGCTTTCGTCCGCGGCTTCGCCCGCGCGTACATTTCCTCGGGAATGGAGTTTTTTTTCTGGATAAAGGTAGCCTATGTGTTATTCCAGACTATAGTCTATCTTTATGCCAAATTGAATCCAGATCCGTTCAGTAGTGTTTGCGCAAAAGAGTAACAAACATCCATACATTCTTACAAACTTTAGCGTTTATAATATTAGTATACATAATTTTATTAATTCATCAATAACATATATATATACGTTTTACTTCATATAAACATAAAACTAATTTACACAAAAATATAAAAATAGACGAAGACTGTTGTTTAAGTGGCAATGGATATGTGTGGACTCAAAACGATTAGTAACTTTAGTTCTTATCTATTGCAACATTTTAGCAATATTTCTCAAACTTTACAAGTTTGCTCGTAAAAATTGAAGTATAATTCATTTTGTAAAACGGACGTACTATTTTGATTTACAACAGTTTAGAACTTCATAATGGCGCAACGGTGTTTGTTGTGACTTGAATTGCAGTTCTATGTCTTAACGATAAAGCAGTTTAAATATTTTTTTATACTACTTGTGGCAATCAAGCATACGGCCAGCCTGATGGTAAGCAGTTACCGTAGCCTATGGACGCTTACAATATTCTAGATATTATTTGCGTGTTGCCGACCCGTTTATATACACCAGGGCTTTAAGATGGAGTAACCCTGGGATAGGAATGCGTTTCTTTCAAAACGCATCCCTAAATGAGTGCTGGAGACCTGTACTCACACACAGGAACACAACTACACCACTGTGTAATTATTTGGTTGTGGTCTTCTGTAAGGTCCTTTCCCAGACGGGCTTGCTCGCTAGTATGGTGCTATACCTCCCTTAAAATATAATGAGTGTAATTGTTTAAGCTTACAAAATCGTATAAAATTATATTCTGAATTTTCTAAAAAAAACAGTCCTTATATAGCGACCCTGATACTTTACGTGCTTTGCATGCTGTACCTATAAAATTGTTTAGTAAATAAAGAAAACAAATGCCTTCAAATATAGATATAGTCGGCAGGTGAACGACCTCAGTATACGCGTCATAACCATCGATTGAAATACAACATCGATAATGTGATTAGACTGTAAATATTAATTTATCTTGTCTCACAACTAATATTGTCGCGCAGGTCTTAATGTATGTACATCACAAAGTGATTAATGACTGAATGAATAATATAAAAGGATGAAGCGCCGTGAAGCCTGGCTACATGAGTAGATGTGGCCTGGCCCATTGTTCCGACCTGCAACTACCAGTAATCTACCACGTAGCGTGTTTTTACGAATTTTGTGCCTAAAGACTTTACATCCTGTGATCTATTACCATTTTATAATAAAAAATACCTTAATTTACCTGACGCATGTTGTTATTAGGTTTTTTTGGATTTTTAAAAGACAAATCCCGCACTAAAGAACAAGCTCTGTGTCGCGGGGGTCTTTACAAACATACAATTAACGGACACAAATTACACCCAGAGTCAGAACAACTCCTTGCAGGTCACACAAAGTTTTGTCCTGTGTGTGAATCGAACCCACAACCTCGTGCACAGCAGGCGCATACTGCGGCCACTGGACCACCAAGGCATTCTCGCTTCGTATTACATGTACCTACGTAACACTTATTTATTTTCTAAAATTTTAAATTCTCCGGTAGGAAAAGCACTCGAAACATATTAAATTATTTAACAAACAAAGAATGAATCGCAAAGTATTCATTGCAAAGTGTAGAACGTAAATCCAGGCTGGCTTCAAGTAAATTGGATAGTGTTGAAATGTTGATGACGTCACAATTTACAGGCGGTGAAGAACACTGCCTTTTTACGAGCCGAACGAACTATAGGGTTGTCACATTTCTTTAATTAATAATAACATTTTGAAACAACTCTCGTGTGTGAATTGCCTAGTGTGACCAAAATCGATCAGGATGACTTTGGTATTTGCAAATAATAGTTTCGTTCACGGTAACCAATGTCAACAAAGAGTAGCTATCTGTGTAGGACATAAAGATTATATTACACAAATGTATTCTCTATTTTTTACTTTTCTATTCTGATAGGATACAATTGGACACGACTAGAGAATGTTCAGACGTTGGACCAATGGCTTTACGTGCTTTCCAAAGCATGGAGAGATCTTAGTATGTTTTTAAATTTGGTTACATACATAATATCTAATTAAAAGCCTCTCATGATTATAAAATAAAAGCAATTAATCATTTGCGACGCACAAATGCTGTTAAGATACTAATTTAATAGTGTCAACCCTATTCTCTAGTTCCGTACACTAGCCAGCGCCTGCGCTCTCATTGCATTTGTCAGGCAATACTTTGACAAAGTAAGACCGTTAATTTCAACGTGTGACTTAGTTGAACTGTGATGTTGATATAACTGTCTGAAAGGCCTCGAGAGGTTGCATCTCAAAAAGTATGTAGAGTCGTCTTACTATGCTTTTAATACATTATGGTCATCCATTTACAAATTGAAAGAGGTAAGAACGCCTAACCTTGGATATATATCAATAATACTATACTACGGCCCCCAACGATTATCAGATACATATAAATTACTAGTTGTTGCCCGCGGCTCCACCCGCGTGGAAGTCGGTTATCGTTGTAAAAAGTAGCCTATGTGTATTCCAGACCATAATCTATCTCTGTACCAAATTTCATCCAGATCCGTTCAGTAGTTTTTTTTTGTACTACCAAGGTGGCAAACAAGCATACCTGCCTGATGGTAAGCAGTTACCGTAGCATACGGACGTTTGCAACACCAGTTTTTACGTGAAAGAGTAACAACATCCATACATCCATCCATTCTTACAAAATTTCGCATTTATAATATTAGTAGCATTAATAACTCACAAATGTTGCAATGAAATATCTTGGATAAAGTGCCAACCCTATTCACTAGTTCCGTACACTGCCGTTGTCTAGCTAGCCAACGCCAGCTCTCATTATAGTTGTCAGGCAATACTTCGACAAAGTTAGACCGTTAATTTGAACGTGCGACTTAGATAAATTGTCACTTTGATGCAATTGTTTTAGTAAGAGAGATCTAAAATTACTTTGCTTTGGAAATAACGTAAAGTCTTCTCGCTGTATTTTTAAAGAATAGTCAACTACCTATGGTGTAAAAGCGGAAAGCACACTTAACTTTCTTGACCTGTCGATCCACGTGGCAAATATTTAGCTACGAGTTCCACATGATTGTCAAATGAACATAAATTAATAATTAGTGAGAAAAAACTATTTGATATAGTGCCAACCCTATTCTCTAGTTCCGTACACAGCCGTTCTCTGGCTAGCCAACGCCAGCTCTCATTACAGTTGTCAGGCAATACTTCGACAAAGTTAGACCGTTAATTTGAACGTGCGACTTAGTTGAATTGTCACTTTGATGCAATTGTCTTAGTTAGGCGTCATGTTAATGACGAAATTGTATTAGGTCGTGTAATGAAGAAATTTAGACAGCCGACCTTTTTGTATAGTTAATTAGGATAGTGGGAGAATTTAATTTGGATGGCTGGCGAGTGTATAGTTTAACTGAGCCTCTAGACAAGTGGCATAAACGATAGTCGAATCGAAAAGTCAAAAAAGCAAATTTATGGGATTTGACTCCCATAAATTTGCTTTTTTGACTTTTCGATTCGACTATCGTTTATGCCACTTGTCTAGAGGCTTTGGTCGGTCGATGAATGCGGCAGCTAATTATTAGGGTCCTGGGTCTGATTTGAATCAAGTCACAAAAAAAAAATACTGAGATTTCTGAGAATAAATTCATAATATCGCAAATTGGCGGAAATTACACCCCGCGACTAAAATAAAGCATGTAATTCTTTCAAAGTTAAAGTACCATATTCAATTTTTGAAGTGTCTGTGTTTTCATTTTGTTTATTTTTATTATTGTATACCACTTTAGATTTAACACCATTTAAGATTTAATATTGTTACAAATTTCTTAGCTTATAAACTACATTAATATTACCCAACATTAATATTTTTAATTACTTACTGGGGTGGCCTCAATACTATCATGTTATTTAAAAAATTTCAACAATCAACAATTACAAATTGAATTACTTTGTAACCTAAATTTATTTATATGAAACCAAAAATTAAATAAACAATTATATTAGCCACCCATATATGTATGTCCCACTGCTGGGCACGAGTCTCCTCTCTTCTATCTAGAGAGAGAGAGAGGGTGTAGGCCATAATTCACACACGCTGGCTCAATGCGGGTTGGTGAATCAACATGTCTTTAGAATTTCTTCTAAGACATGTGGGTTTCCTCACGATGTTTTCCTTCAACGTTAGCAGATGGTGAATCATTTGATTAGTACATATAAACTCCACAAAGTGAAATTCACATTGGTACTGCCACCCAGGATCGAACTCGCACCTCTTGCGTGCAAGTCGGTTACTTTCCCACTCGGCCATCACCGCTTAATAAACAATTAGACTAAAATAAAGAGCCGGAGATTTTGTAAGATATTAAGATACCTCTGCCAAGAACATAACCATCGTATATCTCATCATTATCTGCATCTCTGAACATCTTGCAGCTCAAAGGGAACTTGAAATAACGAACTATTGCAGGCACCTCGTCAAAATGTCCGCCCTCAATGCAAATTAGTCTCAAACTCTCTAACTGTACCATCATCCAGATAATTTGGATAAATTGCAATTTAATTCTCTGAAGAGCTACGTATTACGCTTTAGACTTCATTTAGTTCTAGATTTTGCTTCAAATTTTAATATAAATATTTTATTTTTCAAAAGCGAATACCGCTTTCGAAAAATTATAATATTTATATTATAAATTTACCCGCCGATAATGTAACTTTCTAATGATGTAGAAAATTTAAAAATCAGTCGAGTCGTTTTTGAGTTAAATTGTAACTAACAAACAAAAAATTAAAACATTTCACTTTATAATACTAGTATAGATATGTGTAGATATTAATTAAATAATATGATTTGATGACATTTTATTAAGATTCAGTAAATCGCACCAGTATATCGCATTTAAAATGTAAGTAGACATTTCAAATAAATATATCCATCTATACTTACATAATTACGTTATAAATATATAATAATAGCAACCCATATATGTCCCACTGCTGGGCACGGGTCTCATCTCCTCTATCAAGAGAGAAAGAGAGGGTTTTAGGCCTTAATTCACACACGCTAGCCTAATGCGGGTTGGTGAATCAGACATGTCATGTCTTTAGAATTACTTCTAAGACATGTGGGTTTCCTCACGATGTTTTCCTTCACCGTTAGCAGATGGCGAATCATTTGATTAGTACATTATAAACTCCACAAAGTGAAATTTACATTGGTACTGCCCGCCCGGGATCGAACTCGCACCTCTTGCGTGCAAGTCGGTTACTTTCCTACTCGGCCACCATCGCTTATATTATAATTAATGTTATTTTTGTATTATTTAAGAAAGATTCTTTAAATATGAAGGTAGTTAATGAACAAAGTCTTGCACTACAGAACAAGCCTTGTGTCGCACAGGGAGAAACTTTTCAAGTATAATGACTTTTTACGGACATAAAGTACACCCACACTTAGGGAAAAAGGATATAGATGGATTCGGTGCACAATACCACATTTAAAAATTACTAGAATTTAGCAAAATTATTATTCTGAAAACGCCACATCTCATTTTCATCATCATCATCTAAAACTATCAACGTCACACTGCTGGGTACGGGTCTACGCCATACACTTAAAGGGATAATAGTCCACTATACCACGCTTGCCAGACGGGTTTTGTTTCGATTTCTCCCTTTCCGATTTTTCCCTTTCTTGCAGTGGATATTGTCTGCCTGACTTATCCCTTTGGTCGTCTCTTACGACACCCTCGGTATGGAATGGGGTGGAGGTTTTTGTATTCTTAATTTCTTACACGGACCTCACAAAACGTCACATTAGCTAAATAATTCACATAATTTATTTCAAAAATTCCGGCAGAATTAAAAAAGCAAAGATAATAATTTCTTCCGACGTGGAAATCGAAGCTACAACACTTAGCGCTATGTCGGTGGCAAGGTAGAAACCTTTTATTAATGCGTTTCTATTAAAATGGTACTATAAAATTGTTTCTACCATACCAATACATACAATAAACACAACAGCGTAAAAGAGAGTAAAATCGATTTAACAAACCTTTGCTAGGCTAAATTTTCCGTGGTAGTGTAAAAGTTTGCCGTAAACAAACGCTTTGAAATGAATTTTCTATTTTCAAGCCCCTGTTACGGTACACTGCTGTAACTTTATCGAGTTGATGCATTCAGTGACTAAGGGTAAAGAGGAATTGATTAATCCTGCAAGCCTTTGTCAGATTAATGAAAGAGACGGATAGATTTGTTATTCAAATCAATGAAGATACACATTGTCATGGTTAGGGTTATATAATAGCAACCCATACTTGTATATGTCCCACTACTGGGCATGGGTCTCCTCTCCTCTATCAAGAGAGACAGAGGGTTTTATTTAGGTCTTAATTTACACACGCTGGCCTAATACATCTCAACCCCAAAAACGTTCCACTGCTGAGCACGGGTCTCCTCCAAACATTTAGAGGGATATTAGCCTACTATACCACGCTGGCCAGACGGTTTGGTATAGGGTTTTGTTTCGAGTGTTCCCTCTCTTGCGGTGGATAACACTTACTCCCTTAGTCGACTCTTACGACACCCTCGGGATGAAAGGGATGGCGACATTTGTATTCTTAATCCGTCACCACACGGACATCTGGTCTGCTTCGCTGGCCTAATGCGGGTTGGTAAATCAGACATGTCTTTAGAATTTCTTTTATGAGGGATTCTTCACGATGTTTTCCTTTACAACGGTGACGTCTGCTAACGAGCAGATGGCGAATTATTTGATTTGTATATATAAACTCCACAAAGTGAAGTTCATATAGGTACCGGCATCGGAGATCGAACTAACGCCTCTTGCGTGCAAGTTGGTTACTTTTCCACTCAGCCACCACCGCTTTTGGTTATTTCGCTTATGGTTAGGGTAACGCGAAATAGCGCAAGGTATAAGTTCCTACTGGGCACAGGTCTCCTCTATACACTTGGCGGGGTATTAGCCTACTATACCACGCTAGGGTTGGTATAGGGTTTGGTTTCGCAGAAAGAGGCGGCGGAGCGGATCAGGGAGGAAAGTCTCCTCGCTGATCCGATCCGTCGCCGGCGAACTGGGCGGCGTCGGCGCACCTACGAGCGTCTGATGCCGCCACAGTGAGGTTGCGGGAAGACTGGGGCAGCAGAGTCTTACCCTTCACACCCTTCCGCGAAGGGACATTGTTCCCGGTGCGCCCGGACGCTGTCACTGGGTATGGAGCCCGCGTAAAGCGGGCAGCCGCTGGGTGGACCACTGACGTCATATCAGGTTCCATTGGTCCACCCGTGAAGGCGGGTGTTGGTGCACAGGGGGGTTTTAGTCGGTATGCCGACCACCTACCATCTTTGAGCCGGAGAGTCCGACATAACCGCCTCTCTACAAAAAAAAGGGTTTTGTTTCGAGTTTTACCTCTCTTGCAGTGGATATTGTCTGCTTGACTTACTCCTTTAGTCGACTTTTACAGGTTAGTTACATGTATTCTAAATCCGTCACAACATGGAGTTATGCTCACCCCCAATATACGAGATCTAATTTATATAGCTGACGAAGCACGATTGTGCGATACTAACCAATACCAAAGCGAATTTGGCCTAAGCACCTGTGCCTTGTGGTTTCCAACTAGACCGTGAGGTTACACACAGTTCACAGTGAACATAATAATATCGTAGAATTATGTTAGTCTGATAATGCCTTATTTGTAGGTACAAACTGCAAAGGAGATATATATACAGGGCCGCTATATATGTATACTAGCTGATGCTCGCGGCTCCGCCCGCGTGGATGTCGGTTATCGCTGCAAAAAGTAGCCTATGTGTTATTCCAGACCATAATCTATCTCTGTGCCAAATTTTATCCAGATCCGTTCAGTAGTTTTTACGTGAAAGAGTAACAAACATCCATCCATCCACATTTATAATATTAGTAAGGATTTAACAGTCGTTTGTTTATGGCAGAGATCATGGGCATTCTGAACGACCCCATCTCCATCTTTAAGCTATAATAATAAATATAAATGTTAAATCTATACTAATATTATAAAACTGAAGAGTTTGTTTGTTTGGTTGAACGCGCTAATCGCAGAAAGTACTGGTTCTATTAGAAAAAATCTTTTTTTGTTGAATAGTGTAATTTTATCCAGGAACGCTATAGGCTATATAACATCACGCTATGATTAATAGGAGCTAAGCAGTAGTGAGATATGTTGCAAAATCGGGGAAAATATTCCAAATAACCACGCGGACGAAGTCGCGGGGCGACCCCTAGTTGTATAATAATCGCAGATAAAACTTTTGAATTACATACAACGTTCTCGTTATTAATTAACTTTTACATACGTGACGCATGAAACAGTAAATTAATACTTACTTTAACAACATTTCAATTTCTCGTAGAACTTAATAGAATTCAACTCGACGTAATTGATTAACTTTGCCAAATAAAATATAACTTCAGTAAAGATGAGTTTTCTTATTATTTTAGCGAATAAGTTAGAAAGCGTATAGAAACTAGATACGTGAGAAATCATATTTTACCTACGTGAAGTACCATAGTATCCAACCATAGAAGTACCATATAAACAAGTGAGTTCGACTGTGTTAATGCGTTTAATACGCGTATTGCAAGCGTTCATAGGCTACGGCAACTGCTTAACATCGGGGCCCCAATTCTGCTAATTTACGGATAACTCTATTGAATCTCAATTAAATCTCAGTAGCATTTTTGGTATTCTGATAATAAATTTAAGACCAATATTTGGAAAACCATTGGTTTTACATTATTAAACAGAATACCAATAATGTAATACCAAAAATGCTAATAATTTAAGACCAATGGTTTTCCAACTATTACTCTTAAATTTATTAGCAGAATACCAAAAATGCTACTTAGATTAAATTGAGAATCAATCGAGCCATCCGTAAATTAGCAGAATTCGGGCCCTGGTAGACCGTATAATTGTTTTCCACTTAAGTAGTATAAAAACATGCAACTCAGTATAAGTGTTCAAGGTCAATAAAGTTTGAACACGTTTGAGATAAGATTAATCTGCGTCTGTACGGTGACGGAGCTGTGACTGATGTATGAGAACGTACCCTTATCTGTCAAATGTCTAATATGTCGAGTTTTGAAAATAGAACAATGTCTTTCGGGTGTTTGTAATAAGGCCAGCATTTCATTTGATGTACGATTTTCTATTATTTTTATACTTTTTGCTATTAATTCCATGTTTTACTAGAGGTACAGTAATAAATGCCTAAGTTTTTTTAGTTTTCGTTTTTTAAAATGCAAATACAAGGTGTGGCCACTGACAACGCATTAAATTGCAAGCCTGGGGCAAATAGCGTTATTCTATAAGTTGTATAATATTGTGTGTTGTGTATTAATAAATTGTTTTTTATTTTACTTATTTGTAAACTGTTTTGTTGAGTGCGGCTGGTGACCACGAGGACCAGGGATTGATTATCAGGTCAGATCAAAATTAGATGTTGGGTTTTTTTGTACAAAAATTTACAATATAACTAATAATTCTCGAAGTTCGAAAATTGGCGGTGTTCAAGCCCACGCCACAAAGCAAATTCAACGCCTGATCTCTCTCCGATCATGCCGGATTGTTGTCGTATTTTACAGTGAGAGTATGAGAGTGAGGGATTGAAGAGTGCACATAATTATATTTTCCCACTTGTGCACTATAATATCTGCCGGGCAAATGGCTAGTCTCCGTCGAGATTAGCTGTCGTATCCACTGAGGACGAACGTACGTTTAAAAATGTAATAACAGCCAGTGAAGAATTTAAATTTAAGTAAGTTGACGTGGGGCATGTAACTTATGAGAAATATCAAATTAATTTTTACACGAATAATTTCAGCTTTTCATTCTCAGATTTTATAAGCTTATTTTTATATATAAAATGCTATTTTTACGATGCAAGTGTTTATGAGGAATCCCAAATACTAGTTTTTAATTTAATTTTCTAAAATAATCCAATAACACAGAACAACAAATGAATGGAATGCGAAGTAAATTACAAAACAACATTTAGAGCTCTCTGAACTGCTCTTAAAGAAACTTTTGTACACGTAAGAACTTCGTAAGAAGTTATTGTTAGAAATTCGTCATAACGCTTGTGTATCACGTCAGGAGAACGTAGCTATGTAATAGTCTACTGTACAGCATTCTATGATTACGTTCAGTGCAGAAAGGTCGAGTTAATTTGTGCAGACGCTTTGAGTTTGTAACTTTTACTGTTTGTTTTTAAGTTAAATTTATAGTTTGTATATCCAGCTTATTAAGTTTTTCGCGATTGTAGCAAAGCAGGCTTATAAATGAAGCAAGACCGAATAAGAATTTAATGGTTTTAAAATAACTTTAGTAGGTAAGTTCATTTTCTTGAATTGTCCTTCAGACTTTGGTAATGGTAGCCCATCTGAATGGAGATTACCTAACTGCGCAGGACGTATTAAAAGTGTGCACGTATGTGTGTGTGTGTAAGACAGGTGAATACTTTATTCCCCCACCTCTTAAAGTCTTAAAGACGGTAAGTCGACACAATGGGAGGCGCATGACCATCACCTTTTCATACTTTCTTAGGCACAAAAGGTCGTGCTGCGTTTTTAGAAAATGATCACCCGTCTACTAACTGACTGGGGCAAGCTCACTTAACTTTGAAGATTCGTGCTTAACTTGAGAGTATACCTATATACCTTTTTTATACTACTTGGGTGGCAAACAAGCATTCGGACCGCCTGATGTTAGGCAGTAAACGTAGCCTATAGACGCTTCAATACCAGAGGTGTCACTTGCGTGTTGCCAATCCATTTTTTAACACCAGGGCTTTAACATGAGAGTATCTATGGGATAGGAAAACGTAAACGTAACGGAATACAACTACATCCCTGTGTGTAGTTATTTGGCTGTGGTCTTCTGTAAGGTGGAGGTCCTTTTCCTGTCGGGCTTGCTCGCTAGTATGGTGCCCTACCTCTCATATATACCTTATATACCTATATAAAATAATATTTACATTTAACCGACGAATTTACCCGAAACGCCTGCAAATATCGTAAACATTCAAATATCACCATAATTTTCTTCAAAAGCATTTTACTTACTCCCCAACACAGGTGCGCAATTGCGGTACACCAAAAGCGGTAGAATATTAGTACAAAGCACACTTGGTTGAACCGTCTGCCGTCTACGACTATGAAAAGTGTATTTACAAGTTTATTTGCCACTCCATTTTATACCCAAAATCTCAAAGCTCCATTGTATAAGCCAGACGTTTCTAGAACGTTGAATATTTTCTAAGGTTTAAGAGTAATCGTGGAGATTTGTATGCGGTATTTTTGTGATGTCATGAATTTGCATATTTTGCAATAGTAATGTAGTTTTCTGATAGTGCAGTGATAGAGCGTAGAAAGTACCCCCGGGCTAAGTAGTATTGGGTAATTGATACAAAAAATGGCCTGTACCAACTCAGGCTCGATAGATATTAAATTATTTTATAGAGTTTACTATTTGTTTTTTGAATTTAACATAAGATTACGACATAATGTATGACAAAATTAGCTGTTGCCCGCGGCTCCGCCCGCGTGGATGTCGGTTATCGCTGTAGCCTATGTGTTTTTACAGACCGCAATCCATCCATACTTACAAACTTTCGCGTTTATAATATTAGTAGAATATATCGAACATTTACGTCAAATTCCATACACTTGGTGTCTATTCTATTCGACTGCTGTTTATGCCACTTGTCTAGAGGGGTTGTTCTGTTCTATTTCATTTCGCTTAAAGCCCTGGTGTTATATATTAAACAACCTGCACTACACAAGTGCAAGTCATGCCCCAGGTACTGCAAGTATCTACAGGTTACAGTTACATTAGGAGAGCCGTATACTTATGTTTTTTAACAGAAAATAAACCATAATATTATCACTTAAGACCCAAACTCAAACAAATGTGCCTGTAACATTTACATATCAACGAGCCACATTTTACGTAACGAAATAATTAATTCTTTTAACTAAACCAGACTGTGGGCACCCAGATTTCTGAAACAGATTTGAAACGACGTAGTAAAGTAATTGGTTAGATAAATATCAACTTTCAGACCCGACGAAAGGGTTCAAAACTTTAATATGTAAAATTGAACAAATATGGTACAAGGGGGAATTTTCTCTAGTACCTTATAATTGATGAAATTTTTGGCATAGTTGTCGCAAATTGGGAAATAGTAATTGTTGGGGCTTTCACGTCGTTGACGTTATCCCGTTGTGTTGAATTGTAGGTGTCGAAATTAGTTAACACTAACCACTTGTTATGTAGATACCAATACTTTATTTGTTATAAGTTACGTTCGGTAAGTTGAGTGAGTCGCACTTTCCGTTAGTTATTGATTATCACGCACATTACGTAGTAACAGATGTTGCAGTACGACTGACTTAAAATTAAATTATTACAGTATTATATATAAGTAAGCATTTGCTGTATGGGCAATTTTTGGCTCGTACAGTAATAAAATATTTGGGAGAGCCTCACATTACTGTTGAAGTTTTATATGATAGCAAATGTCGTTTCGCCACTATGACAGCGCCGAGTGATGTGGGTTCAATCCTCATTTGGGATTTAGGCTTTAACATGTATGAACTATTAGATAGACAGAAGACCTGCCTTTTTAGACTAGTGGCATAAACGGTAGTCGAATCGAATAGTTTTTTTTAAGGTAATTCCTGCACTAGAGAACAAGCCCTGTGTCGTAGGGGACTTTACAAACATATAATTAATACTCGGGACAACCATTTCTGGATTATACGGTCGGGATCGAACCCACAACATGTCACACAGTGGTAAATGGCAAGGTAACCACTTAAGCCAATGAACCAACCGTGCAGTCTAGACAAGAGACACGAAATGAGATTTAACATAAGTTTTTTTTTATACTCCTTAGGTGGCAAACAAGCATACGGCCCGCCTGATGTTAAGCAGTTACCGTAGCCTATGGACGCTTGCAATACCAGAAGTAAGAATGTTGTGTACACCTTTAATAATAATAATAATAAATCATTTAATTTCAGATAATACAATCCATAGATACATACCTTACAGACTAACATACATAATTATAACTTTGGTTAGTTTATAAAACTTAAAACTATGTTAGTAACACTACACTAGCACTTCATTGTCTCAGTGCGTTCAGGTGGCACTTGTCCGCGGAAGCGACGGTACACCACACCTTTCGGCCAGAAGTCGTCTTTCATAAAGATGTGCAGAAAACACGTCGGTACTCGCACCACGAACGCCTTAAAGTTGACGTTGCGGTGCGACTCGAGTAACTGCACTCTCGTCGTGTATTTCGTCTTCTGACGGACGTACTCCACGATGTCCTCTGCCTTAGTGGTGTAATGCAGGCGAGAGATATACACCGGAGTGTTCGGTGCTGCGGCGCGTAGACTTACGCCGGGCTGCACTGGAGCTGTGCCGCAACAGTTCTTTACAGCACGCTGTCGGCGCTTCCTCCTTTGCACCGTCACGAAACCGTTTTCTTCAGCCTGATTCGTCGCCTTTTCAGGCATAGGCTTGGCGGGTGGAGCAATTCGAGTGCTCTGCGTGACCGGCAGGTCAGCTGATCGCGCGGCGGGGCGGAGGGAAGCCGCGGGGACGGGGACAGGGCTGCGAGGCTCAAGCGTAGCGCATACAGCCGACGCTGCATTCCGAGGCGTCAAAACTGCTGACGCGAAACTTACAACACTATCGTTCGATGTGTCGAGTCGGCAGGCTCCTCGGCGCATGTTGACGTTGTTACTACACGCCGCCGATGACCCAGTTATTGTCACAGTATTGCGCAACTCGTCGAGTTCCTTGCGCAAATCTGTGACGTTGTTTTGGGATTTTTCCAGCTTCCTCTGCACATCTGCTAGACTTGCCTTCAGGTTGATGACGTCTTTGAGAAGGCTAGTAACGTCGACGTGGTCGAAAGTGACGGGCGGCAACTTATACAAGTCCTTCGCCACAAACGTCGGCACGTCGTCAGGATCGGTCTGTTTGAAAAGCGTGATGATGTCCTGTAGACTCTTCTTTGTCCCGTCACGCCTGCGAGACACCATCTGGTCACTCTTATTTAGCAACGTAAACAATAGCAGCTTGGCAGCAGCTACATCTTCCTCGCTGAAGTTCGTTGAGCAGATTTGGATGGCGGACACCTCGTCCATGACATCCAGCTTCTGCTGCAAGAACGCCAGCAACTCGTTTGCCACAAGTTTATCACTCATGGCTAAATGATTTCGAGCGTCGGCTTACGCCGCGCTAAAAGCCTTTAAGTGCCATACATATTAGCATTAATATTAGTCATAGTTTTACGCAATGAATAATATGTATAGCTGTTGGTGTTCCATTAAGAAATAAATAAATAAGTATCACTTGCGTGTTGCCAACCCATATTTTTTTTTACACCAGGGCTTTATGATGGGACTAGCCCCGGGATAATTATTATGCCATAATGGCGTTAACTTACGTACAATCTTATATATTTTATGCCACTTGTCTAGAGGAGCTAGTCAGACCTGCAAGCAACCTCTGGACGTAGGCCACTCAAGACCGGACTTTGTGGAAACATATAGGTAGGCCTACGTTCAGCAGGAGATTAGCAGACTGAGAAGAAGAAGAAGGTACACGTTGGCTCTGGGTTGGAAAATAAAACATGCTTTAAATTTTATTCTAGGATATGTTGGTCCCACACAATGATTCCTTCATCGTTACATTTAAAAGGTTTTCGTTAATAAATTCACCACTTTAAATTAAAAAACAATAAAATTGTTTCAAATATTTTCATGAGAGATTTTTGCCTTCATTGTCAACTTTGTCGAAATATCGAACATTAACTAAGCTAATTAAGTACAAAATAGCAACTAAGGGCGCGGTGGTAACCGCACAGTGGTATTTCATCTGAGCGTCTCCGTGCTTCGGAGGGCACTTTAAAAGTCGTTCCCGACTGTTAACAGTCGTTAGATCACGACAGAGGCCTGAATATGGGCGATCTAAATAACTCTGTCACCAGGTTGACCACTAACCAAACGATAAGAAAAAGATTAACTACAAAAGAAACAAGGAAAATGTACTCCGAATATTACGATAACATGTTTATTATTTTTATTTAAACAAACAAAATGTACAAAAGAGGTTTTCATTCTCATACAAAATAATTAAATACAAACAGAAATATAAATAGGTAATTACGTAAACTAGCTTTTCAGGTCCTTTTATTTTTGAAGTACCTATTCACTGCGGGCAATTACTTTTTATAAATGAGTTTTACTTATTACGACATGAAATAACTTTTCATCAGAAGGAATTCCTATGAGATTATACGCGCGGGTGAAGTCGCGGGCTGAAGCTAGTATAGCTATATAGCTATTGGCTGCTTCGCCCTGGAATTAAGATTTTTTTTTTATCCGTTTAAAATCCCTTCTTTACTTACGTCATTTAGCGAACCTTTGTGCGAAATTTCAAATGTGTAGCCCCAGCAGTTAAGGATCTGCGTTGATGAATCAGTTAGACAGGACATGTGATTAAAAATATATAGATAACAGTGACAAACCTACACTAATCCGGACGCGCAATACTCTCAAAAAGCTCTATTCAAAAGACTTCGCTTGGCGTATTAATAATCTATAATATAAAAATGAATCGCTGAATGTGTCGGTAAGCGCAAATCTCGTGAACAGCTAAACCGATTTCGCGAATTCTTTTTTTTTGTTGTGTTTGTTATTGTCAGGAGAAGGTTCTTATGTAAAAAAAAAGAAAGTTGCGCTGAAAAAAGTTTAATCCGGACGAAGTCGGGGCGGACCGCTAGTAGTATATAGAAATGAAACTGGATATAGAGGCGTGAAGGTTTTACTCACAAAGTTAGGAGTAGCAGACTCCTTACTTTATATAAATATCAATATTTTCTGAAAAATTAATGGCACATTTGACGTGAAAGACATTGTTGAATTTAACTCCTTATGAGTTAAATGCGCGTAAATTTTCTTTGTTTAAGAAAATTGCCTCAATAAATTAGAGTTGAAATTTGATAAAGAAAATTATGTGCTTATCTAATTAAAGCATGATGAAAAGTGATGTTGAGATTTGTTTTTAAAAGAAAGTATTTCGTGTTTTTAAGTTTTTATTAAATGTGTAAACAAATCCCTTTTGCTGATGAAACAAAAATTAAACTACAGTAGTCGCTGGATTTATGAAACAATAAATAACAAATATAAATATTGGCTTTTATTGTCACTTAATTGAATATTAATGACCGACATAACTCGAAGAATTGCCTCAATTAAGTGGCAATGGGCAGGGCAGTGGCTCGCAGAACCGATGGCCGTTGGGGCAGAAAGGTAGAGTGGCGACCACGAACAGGAAGACGCAGCGTGGGCAGGCCTCCGACAAGGTGGACCGACGACGACCTGGTAAAGGTCGCGGGCAACCGATGGACAAGGTCAGCTCAAGATCGAACAATGTGGAGGACCTTGAGGGAGGCCTATGTCCAGCAGTGGACGTCTTATGGCTGAGATGATGATGATGATGATAAATTGATTATTACTCAGTCGTTAGTCCCGACTGACTGATATCAACATATGGCCTGACATCAACCGCTGGGACTACAAGCTTAAAATTTTGCACAAAAGTTGCTTAAATGACGTAAGTAAGCACTAAGAAAGAGTATTCGGGAATTTAATCCCTATTTTATATAAAAACTAGGGGTCGCCCGCGACCTCGTCCGCGTTGTAAATTGGAATATTTTCCCCAATTTTGCAACATATCTCACTACTACTCCGCTCCTATTGATCATAGCGTGATGTTATATAACCTATAGCCTTCCTGGATAAATGTACTATTCAACAAAAAAAAAGAATTTTTCAAACCGAACCAGTACTTTCTGAGATAAGCGCGTTCAACCAAACAAACAAACAAAGTCTTCAGCTTTATAATATTATATTATAGATTGATTAATCCATTCAAAGTTAATTTGTGCCACTGATAAATTATATACCAGGTAATGCAAGCGTCCATAAGCTTTGGAAACTCCCTAAAACTCCCTCCCTTTGGAACTTCCTTATTATGTATATTTTGTTTGTATAGTTTTTTACCACTACCACTACTAATAAAACGCGTATTACGTATTACCATAATCTAAAAAAACTCTTTCAAATCCATTTAGTCGACATTCCACAAAGCGATTTTTTTTCCTACTGCTTAAATGTATGCTCTAAAATTACGTTAAGTACAAAGAATACACGTCTAAACTTTAATTTTACTGTCAATGTAGCCCACACATCTGAAGCATCTATTTAAAATTACCCTAAATACTGTCTGTAACTAACAACTCTAAATTGCAACACATTGAAAAGCGGCGAGCCAGAAGCTAAATTGTGGATTCAAAGCGATTGAAACTTTTATTTATTTTCGATTGTGCATAGACGATTATTTATTTTAGAATTATTTACTAAAAGTAGATCATTAGAATTACAATCTAGCCACAAGGCTAATGAGTAATTTAAATATAACCTAAAGTGCTTAGTAGAGTAAAATATAAATTATAAGAATGTGTCCATTAACACTTTTCCTAATGTCTCTATTATGTTATTATAAACGATCAGCGGGTTAAGCTACCAAGGGCGCGGTTACCTTATAGATGGGTGACCGCATAGTGGTATTTCATCTGAGCGTCTCCGTGCTTCGGAGGGCACGTTAAAAGTCGGTCCCGACTGTTAACAGTCGTTAGATCACGACAGAGGCCTAAATATGGGCGATCTAAATAACTCTGTCACCAGGTTGGCCACTAACCAAACGATAAGAAGAAGAATGTCTCTATTAAGGCGAAGTGAACGATGATATGAAATAAAATGTTTACATCAAAAGAAAAAAGGGAAACATTTAAAAAGGTACCAAATAAGCACGCAAGCAGAACTGCCCTTTTAGACAAGTGGCTTAGGCGATAGTCGAATTGAAAAGTCAAAAAAGCAAATGTATGGGATTTTACGTAAGTTTGCGACATTATATCGTAGATTTACGTCAAATCCCATACATTTGTTTTTTGACTTTCCGATTCAACTACCGTTTTTGCCATTTGTTTAAAGGCTCTGTAGAAGGATAGAAAAGATATGAAAGACCTTACAAATAGCCACAGCCAAATAACTACACACAGTGATGTAGATGTGTGCCTATGCACAAGTACAAGTCTTTCTTATTGCTCATTTAAGGATGCAGTTTTTAAGAATCATTTTTCTATTCTAGGAATCACTCAAATTATTAAACCTTGATAGTCCATTTTTGGATTGTCTATACGCGTGTAATGCTCCAAATATGTCTACGGTAACTATTTACACCAGACTGGCCGTATATAGTTTGTCATCTAAGCAGACAAAATAAATAAAGGAAATGAATAAATATAATAATTGCTTAAAAAAGACAAATAAACGAAGTATTGTTTAACAGTCTACTGCAAGATAAACTCGTTGTAGAAAGCGGTAACAAAAATAAACAAGAACTTTACAAGTATTACAACTAGATCGCTGTTCCAAACATTTTCTCGCACAAACTTAAAATACTGTTAAATTATGAAGAAAATGCAATGTACGAGTACTGGAGTCTTGACGCTCAGCAAACTTACTTCCCTAATGAAGTATTAAAAGAATTCCAGCGGATCTGGGCTGCATCAACTCCTTTTGAGAGATAATTTAATTTTATATGAAGTGTCTGAGTAACAAGTTTTACATTTGTTATTAGGTCATGTTCTTAGGTAGCGAAGTGATTGTGGCTTATAGTTTGCTAACAGTTGTTTGGTTTGTTTGTTTTTTAAATTTGAAATTTAATTGCTAATAAAGATGCCGAGATACTTAATACACGATTTTTGTAGATATTGTCTAAGTAAGTGATATATTACCTACACTAGAGAACAAGAAAGAGAGACGGAGGGAGAAAGAGGGACGTTACACGCTATATAGCTCCGTCCCTCTTTCTGACCCAAACGACTCACGTTCAACATGTCTTAGTATACTTATACATGTACGTTATACAACTTCAGGTGGATGGAAGACCTAGTAAAGGTTACGGGCAACCGATGGATAAGGTCAGCTCAGAACCGAGTGCTTTAGAAATACTTGGGGTTGGCTTATGTCCAGCAATAGACGTCTTTCGGCTGAAATGTTGACGATACAATTAATTCAATGATTATTTTTTTCCCAGTGGGTATCAAACCCACAACACGCCGCGCCATGCAGTGTTAAATGGCGAGATAACCACTGAGTCATCCATGCCATCAAAGTTATTTTAACTAATTCATTGCAATATTTTATTACTGTCAGTCAGCTGCAAATCGTTTGCTATATTATACAGCGCGTATCAGACGACAGGCAAACTAAAACTATACGCCAAAAACAATTTGCTAGCCGACTATCCCACCTTATATACAAAGTAGGATCCTTTATTTGATATTTCGCCTAGTGTTGAATGTTTATCTTCTTTATAGAAATGTTTGAGTTTGGTATTATGCAAGGATATGTTAGTTGAATTTTAATCTTTTCGTGGTAGGATTTTGCACGTTTTGCTTGTTTGCAACCGATTATGCATGTTGCAGGTAAAGTGTAATATTTTTATAGTGGTTTATTAACCTATATTATACTCAAATATTAAAGCAATGTGGAAAAAGACGAGCCCGGAGCAGGACTCGAACCTGCGCCTCTCGGGTTCCGGCCCAGCGCACTACCAACTGTGCCATCCGAGCTCCTACTCCAGAGTTCGAATTTGTCCACCGCTTGTTTACGTCTTGGAGTGACGTTAGTTTCATTCAAACTTCCACATTGCTTTAATATTTAAGTATATTTCAGCTAATTGCATAGCAAAATGCTAAAAATATTTAATAATATTGAGTGGTTTCATTCTTTAATAACATTCTTTCCTCATAATTGGAAGATGTTGTACGTATAGACCTGTAACGGCTAACGTTTGAATGAAACTAACGTCACTCCAAGACGTAAACAAGCGGTGGACAAATTCGAACTCTGGAGTAGGAGCTTATGTTTTTTAACAGAAAATAAACCATAATATTATCACTTAAGACCCAAACTCAAACAAATGTGCCTGTAACATTTACATATCAACGAGCCACATTTTACGTAACGAAATAATTAATTCTTTTAACTAAACCAGACTGTGGGCACCCAGATTTCTGAAACAGATTTGAAACGACGTAGTAAAGTAATTGGTTAGATAAATATCAACTTTCAGACCCGACGAAAGGGTTCAAAACTTTAATATGTAAAATTGAACAAATATGGTACAAGGGGGAATTTTCTCTAGTACCTTATAATTGATGAAATTTTTGGCATAGTTGTCGCAAATTGGGAAATAGTAATTGTTGGGGCTTTCACGTCGTTGACGTTATCCCGTTGTGTTGAATTGTAGGTGTCGAAATTAGTTAACACTAACCACTTGTTATGTAGATACCAATACTTTATTTGTTATAAGTTACGTTCGGTAAGTTGAGTGAGTCGCACTTTCCGTTAGTTATTGATTATCACGCACATTACGTAGTAACAGATGTTGCAGTACGACTGACTTAAAATTAAATTATTACAGTATTATATATAAGTAAGCATTTGCTGTATGGGCAATTTTTGGCTCGTACAGTAATAAAATATTTGGGAGAGCCTCACATTACTGTTGAAGTTTTATATGATAGCAAATGTCGTTTCGCCACTATGACAGCGCCGAGTGATGTGGGTTCAATCCTCATTTGGGATTTAGGCTTTAACATGTATGAACTATTAGATAGACAGAAGACCTGCCTTTTTAGACTAGTGGCATAAACGGTAGTCGAATCGAATAGTTTTTTTTAAGGTAATTCCTGCACTAGAGAACAAGCCGTGTGTCGTAGGGGACTTTACAAACATATAATTAATACTCGGGACAACCATTTCTGGATTATACGGTCGGGATCGAACCCACAACATGTCACACAGTGGTAAATGGCAAGGTAACCACTTAAGCCAATGAACCAACCGTGCAGTCTAGACAAGAGACACGAAATGAGATTTAACATAAGTTTTTTTTTATACTCCTTAGGTGGCAAACAAGCATACGGCCCGCCTGATGTTAAGCAGTTACCGTAGCCTATGGACGCTTGCAATACCAGAAGTAAGAATGTTGTGTACACCTTTAATAATAATAATAATAAATCATTTAATTTCAGATAATACAATCCATAGATACATACCTTACAGACTAACATACATAATTATAACTTTGGTTAGTTTATAAAACTTAAAACTATGTTAGTAACACTACACTAGCACTTCATTGTCTCAGTGCGTTCAGGTGGCACTTGTCCGCGGAAGCGACGGTACACCACACCTTTCGGCCAGAAGTCGTCTTTCATAAAGATGTGCAGAAAACACGTCGGTACTCGCACCACGAACGCCTTAAAGTTGACGTTGCGGTGCGACTCGAGTAACTGCACTCTCGTCGTGTATTTCGTCTTCTGACGGACGTACTCCACGATGTCCTCTGCCTTAGTGGTGTAATGCAGGCGAGAGATATACACCGGAGTGTTCGGTGCTGCGGCGCGTAGACTTACGCCGGGCTGCACTGGAGCTGTGCCGCAACAGTTCTTTACAGCACGCTGTCGGCGCTTCCTCCTTTGCACCGTCACGAAACCGTTTTCTTCAGCCTGATTCGTCGCCTTTTCAGGCATAGGCTTGGCGGGTGGAGCAATTCGAGTGCTCTGCGTGACCGGCAGGTCAGCTGATCGCGCGGCGGGGCGGAGGGAAGCCGCGGGGACGGGGACAGGGCTGCGAGGCTCAAGCGTAGCGCATACAGCCGACGCTGCATTCCGAGGCGTCAAAACTGCTGACGCGAAACTTACAACACTATCGTTCGATGTGTCGAGTCGGCAGGCTCCTCGGCGCATGTTGACGTTGTTACTACACGCCGCCGATGACCCAGTTATTGTCACAGTATTGCGCAACTCGTCGAGTTCCTTGCGCAAATCTGTGACGTTGTTTTGGGATTTTTCCAGCTTCCTCTGCACATCTGCTAGACTTGCCTTCAGGTTGATGACGTCTTTGAGAAGGCTAGTAACGTCGACGTGGTCGAAAGTGACGGGCGGCAACTTATACAAGTCCTTCGCCACAAACGTCGGCACGTCGTCAGGATCGGTCTGTTTGAAAAGCGTGATGATGTCCTGTAGACTCTTCTTTGTCCCGTCACGCCTGCGAGACACCATCTGGTCACTCTTATTTAGCAACGTAAACAATAGCAGCTTGGCAGCAGCTACATCTTCCTCGCTGAAGTTCGTTGAGCAGATTTGGATGGCGGACACCTCGTCCATGACATCCAGCTTCTGCTGCAAGAACGCCAGCAACTCGTTTGCCACAAGTTTATCACTCATGGCTAAATGATTTCGAGCGTCGGCTTACGCCGCGCTAAAAGCCTTTAAGTGCCATACATATTAGCATTAATATTAGTCATAGTTTTACGCAATGAATAATATGTATAGCTGTTGGTGTTCCATTAAGAAATAAATAAATAAGTATCACTTGCGTGTTGCCAACCCATATTTTTTTTTACACCAGGGCTTTATGATGGGACTAGCCCCGGGATAATTATTATGCCATAATGGCGTTAACTTACGTACAATCTTATATATTTTATGCCACTTGTCTAGAGGAGCTAGTCAGACCTGCAAGCAACCTCTGGACGTAGGCCACTCAAGACCGGACTTTGTGGAAACATATAGGTAGGCCTACGTTCAGCAGGAGATTAGCAGACTGAGAAGAAGAAGAAGGTACACGTTGGCTCTGGGTTGGAAAATAAAACATGCTTTAAATTTTATTCTAGGATATGTTGGTCCCACACAATGATTCCTTCATCGTTACATTTAAAAGGTTTTCGTTAATAAATTCACCACTTTAAATTAAAAAACAATAAAATTGTTTCAAATATTTTCATGAGAGATTTTTGCCTTCATTGTCAACTTTGTCGAAATATCGAACATTAACTAAGCTAATTAAGTACAAAATAGCAACTAAGGGCGCGGTGGTAACCGCACAGTGGTATTTCATCTGAGCGTCTCCGTGCTTCGGAGGGCACTTTAAAAGTCGTTCCCGACTGTTAACAGTCGTTAGATCACGACAGAGGCCTGAATATGGGCGATCTAAATAACTCTGTCACCAGGTTGACCACTAACCAAACGATAAGAAAAAGATTAACTACAAAAGAAACAAGGAAAATGTACTCCGAATATTACGATAACATGTTTATTATTTTTATTTAAACAAACAAAATGTACAAAAGAGGTTTTCATTCTCATACAAAATAATTAAATACAAACAGAAATATAAATAGGTAATTACGTAAACTAGCTTTTCAGGTCCTTTTATTTTTGAAGTACCTATTCACTGCGGGCAATTACTTTTTATAAATGAGTTTTACTTATTACGACATGAAATAACTTTTCATCAGAAGGAATTCCTATGAGATTATACGCGCGGGTGAAGTCGCGGGCTGAAGCTAGTATAGCTATATAGCTATTGGCTGCTTCGCCCTGGAATTAAGATTTTTTTTTTATCCGTTTAAAATCCCTTCTTTACTTACGTCATTTAGCGAACCTTTGTGCGAAATTTCAAATGTGTAGCCCCAGCAGTTAAGGATCTGCGTTGATGAATCAGTTAGACAGGACATGTGATTAAAAATATATAGATAACAGTGACAAACCTACACTAATCCGGACGCGCAATACTCTCAAAAAGCTCTATTCAAAAGACTTCGCTTGGCGTATTAATAATCTATAATATAAAAATGAATCGCTGAATGTGTCGGTAAGCGCAAATCTCGTGAACAGCTAAACCGATTTCGCGAATTCTTTTTTTTTGTTGTGTTTGTTATTGTCAGGAGAAGGTTCTTATGTAAAAAAAAAGAAAGTTGCGCTGAAAAAAGTTTAATCCGGACGAAGTCGGGGCGGACCGCTAGTAGTATATAGAAATGAAACTGGATATAGAGGCGTGAAGGTTTTACTCACAAAGTAGGAGTAGCAGACTCCCAACTTTATATAAATTTCAATATTTTCTGAAAAATTAATGGCACATTTGACATGAAAGACATTGTTGAATTTAACTCCTTATGAGTTAAATGCGCGTAAATTTTCTTTGTTTAAGAAAATTGCCTCAATAAATTAGAGTTGAAATTTGATAAAGAAAATTATATGTTTATCTAATTAAAGCATGATGAAAAGTGATGTTGAGATTTGTTTTTAAAAGAAAGTATTTCGTGTTTTTAAGTTTTTATTAAATGTGTAAACAAAACCTTTTTGCTGATGAAACAAAATTAAACGACGGTCTAGTGATTGTCATCGCTGGATTTATGAAACAATAAATAACAAAGTAACAAATATAATATGGGCTTTTATTGTCACTTAATTAAATATTACTCAGTCGTCAGTCCCGACTGACTGACATCAACATAATATATGGTCTAAACCGCTGGAATTACAAGTTTGAAATTTTGCACAAAGGTTGCTTAAAAGACTTAAGTGAGCAAGACTAAAGACTAAGAAAGAGTATTCAGGGATTTAATCCCCATTTTATATAAAAACTAGGGGTCGCCCGTGACTTCGTCCGTGTGGTAATTTGGAATATTTTCCCGATTTTGCAACATATCTCTCTACTGCTCCGGCCCTATTGATCATAGCGTGATGTTATATAGCCAATAGCCTTCCTGGATAAATGCACTATTCAACAAAAAATGAACTTTTCAAATCGAACCAGTACTTTCTGAGATTAGCGCGTTTAACCAAACAAACAAAGTCTTCAGATTAATAATATTATATTATAGATTGATTGATCCGTTCAAAGTCATTTTGTGCCACTGATAAATTATATACCAGGTAATGGAAGCCTCCATAAGGTCTTTAAATAAATAAATAAATAAGCTTTGCAAACTGCCTAAAACTTCCTCCCTTTGGAACTTCCTTATTATGTATAGTTGTTTACCACTACCACTACTAATAAAACGCGTATTACGTAGAAGCATAATCTAAAGAACTCTTTAAAATCCATTGGGTCGACATTCCACAAAGCGCTTTATTTTTTTTCTTACTGCTTTAAAGATCCATTTAAATGTATTCTCTAAAATTACCTAAGTACAAAGAATACACGTCTAAACTTTAATTTTACTTTTAATGTAGCCCACACAATTAAAGCGTCCATTTAAAATTATCCTAAATACTGTCTGTAACTAACAACTCTAAATTGCAACACATTGAAAAGCGGCGAGCCAGAAGCTAAATTGTGGATTCAAAGCGACTGAAACTTTTATTTATTTTCGATTGTACAGCATAGACGGGGAACCTAACGATGACATGAAATAAAATGTATAAATCAAAAGAAAAAAAGAAGACATTTAAGAAGGCACCAATGATGACATGAAATAAAATGTATAAATCAAAAGAAAAAAAGAAGACATTTAAGAAGGCACCAAATAAGCACGCAAGCAGAACTGTAGAAGGATGGAAAAGATATGGAAGACCTTACAAATAGCCACAGCCAAATAAACACATACAGTGATGTAGATGTGTGCCCATGCACGAGTACAAGTCTTTCTTATTGCTCATTTAAGGATGCAGTTATTAAGAAACATTTTTCTATTCTAGGAATCACTCATTATTAAACCTTGATATTCCATTTTTGGATTGTCTATACGCGTGTAATGCTCCAAATATGTCTACGGTAACTGTTTACACCAGGCAGGCCGTCTGCTTGTTTGCCATCATAAGCAGTCAAAATAACTAAAGGAAAAAAATGAATAAATATATAATTGCTCCAAAAAAACAAATAAACGAAGTATTATTTAACAGTCTACTGCAAGATAAACTCGTTGTAGAAAGCGGTAACGAAAATAAACAAGAACTTTACAAGTATTACAACTAGATCGCTGTTCCAAACATTTTCTCGCATAAACTTAAAATACTGTTAAATTATGAAGAAAATGCAATGTACGAGTACTAGAGTCTTGACGCTCAGCAAACTTACTTCCCTAATGAAGTATTAAAAGAATTCCAGCGGATCTGGGCTGCATCAACTCCTTTTGAGAGATAATTTAATTTTATATGAAGTGTCTGAGTAACAAGTTTTACATTTGTTATTAGGTCACGTTCTTAGGTAGCGAAGTGATTGTGGCTTATAGTTTGCTGACAAATGTTTGGTTTGTTTTGTTTTAAAATTCTGGATTTACTTGCTAATAAAGATGCCGAGATACTTAATACACAATTTTTGTAGATATTGTCTATGTAAGTGATATATCACCTACACTACAGAACAATAAAAGAGAGACGGAGGGAGAAAGAGGGATGGAGCGTTACACGCTATATGGTCCGTCCCTCTTTCTGACCCAAACGACTCACGTTCAACACGTCTTAGTAAGATTCCTTTGCTGTGGGCAACTTATACATGTACGTTATACAGGTGGATTGAAGATCTAGTACAGATTACGGGCAATCGCTGGACAAGGTCAGCTCAGAACCGAGTGCTGTAGAAATATTTGGGGGTGGCTTATGTCCAGCACTAGACTACTAGTCCTTCGGCTGACATGTTGACGATACAATTAATTCAATGACTAAAATTTTGTCCCGATTGGGTATCGAACCCACAATACGTCGTGCCATGCAGTGTTAAATGGCGAGATAACCACTGAGTCATCCATGCTATCAAAGTTATTTTAACTAATTCATTGCAAATATTTTATTACTGCCAGTCAGCTGAAAATTGTTTGCTATATTTAACAGTGCGGATCATACGACAGGCAAACTGAAACTATACGCCACAAACAATTTGCTACCTCACTATCCCACCTTACATACAAAGTAGGATCCTTTATTTGATATTTCGCCTAGTGTTGAATGTTTATCTTCTTTATAGAAATGTTTGAGTTTGATATTATGCAAGGATATGTTAGTTGAATTTTAATCTTTTCGTGGTGGGTTTCTGCACGATTTGCTTGTTTACAACCGATTATGCATGTTGCAGGTAAAGTGTAATATTTTTATAGTGATTTATTAAACTATAAAATATGTATATGTAAAGGTAGATACATGATGTACTTCTAACTGAATTAAGTGTGTAGTAAAACTTTAGTGCACAAGTGTGTGTGCAAACACAAGTGCAGTCTTTATTTCCTTTTTCTCATAGTCCGATTCAAATTTTGCCCATTGCAGTATGAGACTGAGGATTTTATTTTTGTTTTGACAACTCCCGCACTAGAGAACAAGCTTTGTGTCGCGAGGGACTTTACAAACATACAATTAAAGGACGCAAATTACACCCACACTCAGAACAGCTGCCACAAGACCACCGAGGCAGTCAAAAATCCACTCTATAACATCTGAGAATAATTTATACTGCAAATTTTAGTTTGTCTTACTTTTCATTAGGGCTACAGAAGTCATGCTATTTTTAGCACCGACAATCTGCAATTTAGTCGCTTTTTAGAAGCTGGATGCTGCAACCAAACATTCAGTATAGAATGTTTGGTTGCAGCATCCAGCTTCTTAACAACGCACACTTAAAACGCCAAACACGATGATATAGTCGCTTCTCGGCAGCAACACTGCGGAAAACGCTAAACTCCCCAAAAATTTAGATGACGGTTGCATCGATTTGGTGCATTGTTTCATATATACATATATTACGTAAAGATCCGCGACCAGACGCAGAGAGTCGCCAAAACGCGATGCAGCATCGATACGGTCGCAAAATCGCTGATCGTCGTTGCTAGAAGGAACATGTCTGCTTGAAGCTTTAGTGGCTTTAGTTGCAAATGTATGTGTTCCTGCAAGAAACGTACATAATAAAATTTTGTTTCGTAACTACCAAACTCGTACCAAAATTACAGCTTGACTGGCCTGTTGGTCTAGTGATTAGTAACTCTGACTGCTAAGCTCTGGCTTAGCAGTCATGGGTTGAGGTAATGGGTTCGATTCCCACCTGGGACAAATATTTGTGTGATGAGCACGATTGGTTGTTCTGTGTCTGGGTGTAATTTATCTATAATATATATTATTTAGAAATATAATAAGTATGTTTATCAGTTGTCTGGTTCTACGGGCTCTGGCTAGTTTGGGACCAGATTGAGATGTGTGATTTGCCCCTTAAATATTATTATTACTATAGCTACAATTGTACGTACGTCAAAACTATTGGCCACATGAAAAGCCTATTATAAAATCCAATAAACCACAAACACAATATCAATCTACGTTTGTATAGCGTAGAGTAAACTAATTTAGTAAACAGTGGACAGCTTCATTAACAACGATACGGCGCGTCACTAATTAATTTATTCTTTAACAATAAAAGCGTCACTTCACTATATAAAACCAATTTATTTTATGATAAATTTATTACTAAAAGAAGAAAGAAAAAAATACTATCACAATAGAAGTAAAAATTTGTGTCTGAATAAGAAAGAAAAGATAACTATCGCCTATCAATGAATAATGTAATGTAATGAAGAAAAAAAAAATCTTTTACCACAATCTTTGACTGCCTCAGTGGTCCAGTGGCCGCGGTATGCGTCTGCTGTGCACGAGGTTATGGGTTCGATTCCCACGCAGGATTTTGTCCTGCGTGGAACTCGTCCTCAGAACAATTCTTTGTGTGACCCACAAAGAATTGTTCTGAGTCTGGGTGTAATTTGTGTCCGTTAATTTCTATGTTTGTAAAGTCCCCCGCGACACAGAGCTTGTTCTCTTCTTGTTGTCTTTTTAAAAGAAGAAGAAATAAAAAATAGAAAGCTACGTTATCAGCGAGTAATATAGGCTATTCTTATTATGAAAAAATTAAGGGATCCTTACGAAAACTTAATACTCAATGCCCACCCGTTCAATACTGGGTTGTGCCGCTAGAAGACTAGAAATGTCTGAGAGTGATCACTTTTAGCGATAAGACCGCTCATTGCGCTCATCAATTTAGACATTCGAAGGTACATAAAGTCCCAACAAGCTGACACAACACAACAACTACAAGTTTTTGAATCGTTATACCTCAGAAACGGTGGCTCAAAGGAAAAAGTATTGGCACATTTTTTATAAATAATTTTATGATCTGCAATTTTGTCTTGGGTACTACGGTATATGATAAAACTTACCATTTTGCTGAAAATCGTGAAATACTCTTTTTTTTTGCCTTTGACCTCGAATATATTTTTTTCCATACACGGGAATGATGGGGATGGAACAATTTTATCGACTTTCAGCTTGTTAGGACTTTATGCACCTTCACTCTCATTTTGTGGTCTAAATTGACCGGACTATTAGTTATTTTTAAGGTAATAATAATAATAATAGCCGCAGAGCAGCTTGTGGCGGGCTGAATGTGAGTGGCGACACTGCGGTCTCGAATCCCCCAGAGAGTCGGTCAGGGCCTCGTCTCTGGATTGCCTTTATCGGCTGCCCGGAGTGGACTGGCAAGAGCGCCCGCAGGACTCTCAACTCTGGCTTGCCTTAATTGGCTGATCAGAGAGGGGTCGCAAGAGCTATATGCTCGGGGGTGGAAGTGTCATTTTCAAGGGCATAACTACGGGGAAACCCGCTCTCGGGTCTCTGTCAAAGACCCCCGATGGTGAAACCGGCGCCGCACCGCTCGACACCCCTAGCCGCGCACTATGGTGTTGCCCTGTTACTTGTGGGCTGTTGCCCATGTCGGTTGTTTCATGGGGCCCATCTAGTGTATAGGCGAGTCACCGTCTGCCTATTTGTCGTTTAACAGTATATCCCAACTTTCGGGACAATCCCACCCACATGCCCACCGCTGTGACTCCTGTGAGCCAGGATTAACAGCGGAGTAACCAACTGATACACCGAGTTTTGACACTCGTGCGTCCCGTGGACAACTAAACCTACTGTCTTGGACCCCGCAACGAATTTAATCAGAAGTAAATAGGAGGAGTTAGAAAGAAAAGTTTCCACTTCCCTCCATAGCAAAGCGGGAGACAAAATAAATCTGTATAGGTTTGTAACCTATGAAAAGGAGCACCACGGAGGACCTTAAACTACGGGACCTAAGTGAGCTAAGTTTGATTGCTATAATATGTATGGCAGAAACGTTTAAATGCACGGAAATTCCCCCTAGATGAGACTAAATCCCCATAGTAGGCCGCTCCAGATGATATATGTAAGCTGTTCAACATAATAGTACGATCATTATGCCAAAGACTACACTCCCAGAGTATGTGATGAGCAGACTGCTCCTGATCGGAGCCAGGTGTTGAGCATTGACAGTTCGGCGAATCAACTAGCTTAAATGAGTATAACTTGCTCCGAAAGTTACCATGACCTGTAAGGAACTGAGCGACACTGTGATCAACCTCCAGCCATGTCTTTGCCAACCGATCAGTAACGGAAGGAAAAAACTGGTAGAGGTGGCGTCCCTTGGTTGATGTATCCCATCGCTGTTGCCATTCATTAATGAGGGTTCTATAAACTTCAGTTTGTTCTTTAAATAATCGGGTGATTTTAAGGCGATCACGTGGCATTAAAAAGTTGGAATTGATGTTGTCACGTGTGGTGTAATAAATCGCCGCTCGTCTCTGTACCTCTAGATCGACAGGAAGAACACCTGCCAGTACTGGTAAAGCTTCAGTGCTAACTGTCCTATACGCCTTGCACAAAAATATCAACGCCAGACGTTGACTCTGAAGCAACTTGCGTCGTGCGGCACCGATGGTTGCCCTATCAGCCCACACAGGTGCACCGTAACACATACAACCCAAATAAGTTGCTGCATAGATAATTTTTAAGGTGTTAAAAGACAGACCCCATGTCGACGTCGATATCCTCGTCAAGGCGTAAAAACTATTCTTAGATTTTTCTCCTATCGTTGTAATATGATCTACAAAAGTGAAGTTCCTTTCTAAAATCAAACCTAAATAACAAACGGAATCCTTATTTCTAACAGTAATATTATTAAATCTAATTCTAGGTGGCGTTTTTAAATTCCCTTTCAATAGTAGCTGAAATGTTTTATGAGGCGCGAACGATAGGCGGTTGCGCACTCCCCAATCAGAGATCAGGCGCAAACATTTTTCCGCTAAGCTCTCAAGTCCAGCCCTGGTGTTAGATTGTATAAGTAAAAGACCGTCATCAGCGTAACCGGTCAAAGTGCAGCCAGATGGTAATGGCAGTGTCAGGAAATCATCAAAACCTAAATTCCAAAGATACGGCCCTAATACTGATCCCTGGGGACAGCCCATTGTTAGCGGCTTCGACACTGCATAGTGGCCAAGTTTAAGCTTAGCTGTTCCATGTGAAAAATATGTATAGATAAGTGAGTATATATTACTACACACACCACGAGCTTTTAATTTCAAAAGTAACATCGGCCACCATGCATTGTCAAAGGCGCCAGATATATCTAAGAAAATACCTAATACATATTGACAATCTGATCTAGTGACTGTTTCCCTAACGGATATAACTGCGTCTACAGTGGACCTACCTATTGTGAAACCAAATTGTTTTTCATGAAATTTAACCCCACCCGGCAAAAGTCGAGGAACGATAAGGCGTTCTAGCAACTTCCCTAAAGATGGTAATAGGGTTATAGGTCGATACGACTTAGGGTCATCTAGTGGTTTATCACCACCTTTTGGTATTAACCTTATGTTACCGGAACGCCAGATACTAGGAAAAATACCCTCTATAATACAACGCCTATAAACATTTAAGATTGATTCCCCAGAGATTTTACAAGCCTCTATAATCATTTTGTTTGAAATTTTATCATCACCTGAAGCTTTATTGATGGGTAGAGATCTGACAATATTGATAAATTCGTCAGTGGATGGTAAATCTGACATTGAAGATAAAGGCGGTTGTGCTGCCCATTGTCTAATCTGTTGGTGGTATTCCGTGTCATTATCTTGTCGATCATCGGGTACAAGAGAACCTAGTAGCTTATTGGCTGTCTCTTCTAAACCTACAGTATGTGTATTGTTGAACTTTATGTTATGTATGTATGCAAGTTCAACTGACCTGTTTGCTTTGAATTCATGATATACTGGAGACCATGGACCCTCTTTATCAAGCCTATCGACTATTCTACGCAATAAATTACCCTTAGATTTCTCCACAGCAGCTCTGTAATGAGATCTGGCAACCCTAAGAGCAACAAGGGCCGAAACATGGGCCTCTCCTACTATATTACGTTTCTTAATAATATTAAATTTCCTACGCGCTCTACGAAATCGTCTACGAAGTTCAGCTAGGTGATCACTCCACCAATCACATCTACGAGTACTAGTAAGAGATCTCCGACCAAGAGCCACATCTGCGCAATAAGTGAAAGTGTCTGACAAAATAACAGCACTTTCTTCGGCGGTCAAGTCGTTGCGAGTGTAGTCTCTGACATGAGCAGCAAAGAGCAAACCGAAAAACTCCCAATTAGCACCTTTACTCTTATATCTGAAGTTGCCGGCACCACTATAAGGATCCCGTGCAAATCCAGAAGAAAACCCATAAACGATTAAACGATGATCACTACACGACGCATCCGGTAAGACACGCCACCTATCAATGCGAACGCCTCCACAAGAAAGTGTGACGTCAATAGAAGACTCGCCCATTGGGCTGCAAAAAGTTGGTGGTGCATCGGGGGTGTTATGTATAGAGAGGTTCATTTCTGCAATGAAATCCTCGACCGCACAGCGACGGTCCCTATCACTGGACCTATGTTTGCCATACCAAAGAACTGAAGAAGCATTGACGTCTGCGCCAATGATAATCTTGTGGCCTGCGAGAGACCGCAAGACGTGGCGAAGATGGTGAAGATGAGGAGTGACAGGATCGGAATATTGAAAGTAACAGCTCACGACATAAACCCTGCAGGATAAGGATGTAACTTCTGCAACGGCACAGTGTGACGTCATTAGATCGGAAAGTGCCGTTATTGTAAAATTAGAATTCGCGACGTATATCCCAGCTCGTGCTCTGTTGTTATGTTGTACTACCTGCCTACGAAAGTGCGCATTCTGATACTGTTCCTGAACTAAAACGATATCTAACTTGTGTTCTATAACTAATCGGTCTAATTCTGATGTAGCAACCCTATCATTGTGGAGATTTAATTGACCTAACACTAAATTAGCCATTGTGGCCCTACCTACCTAGTTAGAGTCCTACCTATCAGTTAATATGAGGTGTTTAAAATAAGCTGCTCTAACTTAAGTTTGTATGACAGACACTGTTGAGAGCCACATCTATGCTCGCTGGGTTTCTTTAGGCGTTTGCAAGCTACGCACGTAGGTTTGAAATTAGGGGTAAGCTTATCAGGGCAAGCCCGAGTTTCGTGTTCCCCAGCGCAGTTCGCACAAGCAGGTGTTGTACTAGTGCAAAACTTATGTACATGGCCGAATTGTTGACATTTCAAGCAACGTACTACCTCAACGTCATCAATGAACCTACAAGTTGCCCAATCTATAAATACTTTATCTTTAGTAGTCGCCAGATGTTTCCTAACTACAGGTTCAACTTCTAATCCTATCCATTTACGCCCATTATCTAGCTTACGTCTGCGGATAACCTTTGTGCTCTTAATGAAATCCTCCTCTTTAATAGGTATTTCATCCTTAATATTCAGGCGATACAAGGCAGTCATAAAAGTAGACTCCTCCATAGAAATTGGCACATCTTTAATAAGAATACGTGGTCTGCGGCCCTTTGGTTTCTCCAAACGTAGACCCGCTGATTTGATTGCATCTACGGACTGGAGTTTTTGCAGTTGCTTTTCGTTAGCGACACGTAACACGACACCTGACTTTGCTGTCTTCTTAATGCCGACGATCTGAAAACCGTCGTCACTAGGTTTTATTGCTTTCATTAAAGCTTGTTTAGTGGCGGAAGATGACGCAAAATCAGCTGATCGTTCAGTTGTCGGGTAAGCGACAACGCACGGCAGAGGTGGTCGTGACTGCACTGGCGCTGCCGACTTAGGTGGTACACGAAGTTTCAACTGGTCCGCATAAGTTGGTTTTGACCCACATGTTTTTTTGCCCACACGATAATGTTTGTTGATTATTTTGAACATTATCTAACTGCCTTTCCATATTTACTAACTTAGTTTCATTACATGAAGATTTAATGGCCAATAACGAAACAATGCCAGTAAGACGCTGAGTAATGTCCATTATAGACGTCTTATTGGCTACATTAATGCGAGACCCCTGATCGTTCACTAATTGATTTAATGTGTGTGAGTACAGGTCTCCAGCGCTCATTTAGGAATGCGTTTTGAAAGAAACGTATTCCTATCCCAGGGTTACATACATCTTAAAGCCCTGGCGTAAAAAAATGGGTTGGCAACACGCAAGTGATACCTCTAGTAATGCAAGCGTCTATAGGCTACGGATACTGCTTAACATCAGGCGGGCCGTAGCTTGTTTGCCACCCAAGTAGTATAAAAAAAAAAAAAAAAAAAAAAAATTCATTGATTTTCGCGAGGTATTCCGTCGCCTGAGTGACCAGCGAGCAATAGTCCTTATCACTTATAATTGACTCATTACTTAGATTATCAGTTTGCATACGTTTAGCTCCCTGAGGCGACACAAAAGTAGGTGACATGTCACTAAATAATCTCTTAGATGTTGGAGTTGCAAAAATTGGCCCCCCGCTATCGGGAGGATCGCCTATAAATTTTGACATATCTTATTAAACCTATATAACGTATTTTTATATGTATAACTAACGATAACAAACAAATTACAATGAATAACTTAAAAATAAAAGATAAAAATTAAAAGACAGAACAATATACCTGCTACCCTCTTTGTTAAGAAAATAAATGAAATGACTTACCGAAATAAATCCAGAATTAGAACTATATTACACTTACAAACGTTAAATCACTTACGAATAATAATCCTAAACACTACAAATAACACATAAACAGATACACAAGCCGAGACAACGACTTTTTACCGGATTAATTAATTTTAAACACGGAGCAAACAACGTCCCACTGCTAGCCGTCAGAGGCGAGGAGGGGAAGTATATCCCAACTTTTAAATGATGGCAGGCGACGTTGTATCCCATAATCTTTGTCCAGTCCACCAAACACTTGGGTGTTTGGTGACTTTGGGACTGGTCCCATAGCCCAAAATTAATTTATTTCATATGTTCCAATAGTTTTACACTTGCCATAGGCAAATCATGGCTGTACTGCAATAGTGCAGCTGTGGCATGACTATGGTAAGCGTCTCATCCCATTTTAAATTAAAATTCTCTAAGGGCCTCTGCGTGTTGGATCTATGTCCCCGCGTAAGCCTTCCAAAGGCCCGGGTATTCTCCTTGAATGATGGGAAAATACCCGTGATAAAGAGAGACATAATAATAATAATTTATTGTTCTCTCCCACATAGATATTACAGAAAAAATAAGATATAACAGGTACAATATTAAGGCTAAAAATAATAACTACTATGTGAGAGACTGGCAGCTGTACTAGGAGACCTGTATTACAGCTTACCAGCCTCTCCTAACTCTGGATAGGTAACATTGTAAAATGAGCCGTGTAATCGCGTTGTGTTAAGCTATGCTGGTAGAGAGTAAGTACATGATTGTGTGTGTGTGTGTGTGTGTGTGTGTGTGTGTGTGTGTGTGTGTGTGTGTTTGTGTGTGAGTGTGTGTGTGTGTGTGTGTGCGTGCGTGTGTGTGTGTGTGTGTGTATTTGTGTGTTCGTACTTATGATGGTATTTGTAAGAGTGCTTCGGTTTCTTCATATGAGAGGGATTTGAGCCAGATTGAAACATTTCGTTTACAGATAAATCTTGTATGAGAGTAGATGTGTGTCATTTTATTGATTTTATTATAGAGGTATCTTCCCAAAAACCCAAAGAACCTACCAGAGAACTTGGAGGTCCACCTAAACTCTAATGTATCACAGACTTGATGTTTCCGCCGTTTGTGTGATACTTGACAGGGATCATAGGTGAGCATAGTATGCTGCCTAAGAACAGTTCCGAGAACAAACAACTGGCGTACGGTCAGAACATACGATAGTTGGTAAAGGTCTTTAGTAGGATAGCGGAAAGGAAGAGAATGGCTAACTTTTAGTAGAGTAAGGTGTCTAATGATTTATGTTTATTATTATTTGGTGTAGATTAAAAACAGGACAACTGACGTAATGTTATACGATTTATACAATAGGCTGTGTTCCAAGAAATGGTTTGGAATGATGCCAACGATTATGTTTTATTAACGCTCCTTCTACCACATTATCTGTCATTAGAACCTCTATCGTGCCGTAATATTCGATTTCAAAGGAATTTCCTCCCACGTATGGTTAGGTATAGACATAGCGTTGGTCGCCGAGTGGGAAAGTAGCTGACAAGCACGCAAGAGGTGCGAGTTCGATCCCGGGTGGCATTACTTGTACAGATCAAATGTTTTGCCATCTGCTTACGGTGGAGGAAAACATCGTGAGGAAACCCGCATGGCTTAGAAGTAATTCTAAAGACATGTCAGACTCACCTACCCATATTTGGCCAGCATATATTATGTGAGTAAAGGCCTAAAACCTCTCTCTTTTTTAATAGAGGAAAGGAGACCCGTGCCCAGCAGTGGGACATAATATATCGGCTGCTATATATGATTAGGTTGCGTAATGGGCTTTCTACCGAGGTTTTCCTGAGAAACTATAGTATAGATACCCTGGGTAACACCAGCGGTAATACTTCTGGCAATACTAGCCCATAGTCCATAGACTACGGTGACGATGACAGTTTTTTAATACTACTCAGATGGAAAGAATACAGTCCGGCTGATGGTATTATTTTCTCCCGATCCAAATATAAACACTAGGGTTTTATGATGGAATTTCCCTGAGATAGGAGAACGTTCGTTAAAGACGCATCCGTAAATGGGCCGGAAACCTGTACTCACATACAAGAACACAACTATACCACTGTGTCCCCCGTCGGGCTTGCTTACCCTATCTATCATAGTATAGCATTATCTATACTAATATTATAAAGCTGAAGAGTACATATGTTTGTTTGTTTGGTTGAACGCGCTAATCTCATAAAGTACTGGTTCGATTAGAAAAAATATTTTTTCGTTGAATAGTACATTTATTCAGGAAGGCTATATGTTATATAACATCACGCTATGATCAATAGGAGCGGAGCAGTAGTGAGATATGTTACAAAATCAGGAAAAATATTCCAAATCACCACGCGAACGAAGTCGCGGGCGGGAAGTATATAAAATACTTCACAGAACGATGATAAGTGGACTAGTTTTATTTTTATATGTGACGTAAAGGCCGCGAGGGCTCAAATTACATTCGTGATCGATGATCAATTTATAGCCAGAGGTTAAATCTTACTTATCATCAAACGGGCTGCATGCTTGTTCACCAAAATATTATAAAAAGCTACACTATATAAATGGCGTTTTAGATAAAGCTGTTGTTTACCAAAATTAATTTGAACTTCATGAATAATAAGCTGAGCACACATTACAATAATTCTTAAAAGCAATTTTCACAGTCTACTTCAATATGAACATTAAATATTTCATTATAAAACATTGTTTGTATTAACTCTAATTTAATGAAACGGGTGTGTAGCCCATTAGAGACTTCATAGCTCATTATTTTATTAGACTAATAATTCGACTTACTTAAATATTAAAATACATAAACTCATTATGAAAGAAACAATTATTATTACTAAATCGTTTAGTACAGTTCTCATTATTCTTTAAATGTGTTAATGTATGTTTGCAATTAAAAAAAAATGTTTTCTTATTTTACGTCACACAACCACTCTTAATCTTCTTTTCAACTTAAGTGAAGTCAAACTTAGATCAAATGCATAATACTAATAAACGACAAAAGAAATAATAAATTAAAGCAGTCAAAAGTCATTAGTCAATAGTTTTTGCCCCGCGCGTCAAACCCACAGGAATTGTATGTTCTACGGGATAAAAAGTAAGCTTATGTGCTATTCCAGACTATTCGGGACAATCCCACCCACATGCCCACCGCTGTGACTCCTATGAACCAGGATTAACAGTCGAAAAATCAACTGATACACCGAGCTTTGACACTTGTGCGTCCCATGGACAACTAAACATACTGTCTTGGACCTCGCAACGAATTTAATCAGAAGTAAATAGGAGGAGTTCCAGACTATTTTCTATCTCTGTGCTAAATGTCATCCAGATCAATTCAGCCGTTTTAGCGTTATTGAGTTACAAAAATAATATTATTAGCCAGTTGCCTGCTGCTCCGTCCGCGTTGATATCAGTTATTGCGATAATAAGTATCCTATGTTCTTCCTCGGAATACCATTTTTTCTTCTTGCCAAATTCCATTAATATCCGTTCAGCTGTTTAGTAGTTAAAACCTAACAAACAAACTCACTTTCCACATATATAACATAATAAGTATAGATTTTTAATTTATTTTACCAATAAACTAACGCGGCAACTAAAGCTTTTAGAAATTTCAAACATAATTATTTGATCCAACATATCCAACAGCGTAATCGAAGTAAATGAAAACAATGAACAAAACTTAATTAAACGTCATGCGACATAAAATATTCAGTGCTCATTAAATTTTACAACCGTTTTAGTACAGTGTAAATCCTTTACATAATAATAATATGTACTATTTGAATATAATTTATATCGTAAAAATAGTTTATACTACTTGGGTGGCAAACAAGCATACGGCCCGCCTGATGTTAAGCAGTTACAACAGTACAAGTTAGGTATCACTTGCGTGTTGCCAACCCAACATTTTTTTTACACCAGGGCTTGATAGGAATATATTTTGTAGTAAAATAATATTATCTCTTACTAGCAGCCCGCCCTGTCTTTTCCCGGGTTCAAAATCCTGTTCTTTATTTCTTTCTATAAAAGTAACGCTACAAAACTGAACGCCGCTCTGTATGAATATTGGAAAACACAATTAAATTGTAAATCCAATCAGTATTATTATTTCAAATAGATTCTTAGCTAAAATCAAATCTGAAAAATCAAGATAGGAATCTATCTATTCCAGTGGGATATCATAATATATACTTGAAAGCAATATAAAATCATCAAAGTACCGACAAAAGAAAGACAAACTCTCAACAAAATTATGTATCTTTTGAAGAAAGGAAAAGTTGCAAACTTCAACCTCTGGAGAGCAATAAAAGAAACAACATCCATGGGAAAAAAATTATACCATCAACCATTAAAGGTTAAAAAAACTTTTCAATTTCAAAAAAATATTATGTTGGTACTATTAATTATTTATTCTCTTACCTTTGCGCAATCTGACCTGCCCCTCTAGACAAGTGACATATACAGCAGGTCTGCAGTCGAATTGAATCGAATAGAAACCAAATATACATATATCGTATTGATAGTTGAAATCTATCGTACGCCCATAAGTAAGTATGTGTAATAATGAAGCAACAAACCTGAACGACGCGAAGCAAATGTATGGGATTTGACATAAGTGTACGATATTATGTCGCAAACTTACCTTCTATTCCATTTCATAGCTACCGCTTATCCCACTTATCTAGATGGGCTGTTATTCTAGGGTTTAGACATAAATAGAAATAAAGATCCTTGAGAATACTAAATAAATATTCACCCGTGCGAAACCCGAACGGGTTGCTTTCAACTACATAGAGCTTGCTAGTAAAATTTTCAAATAGTAATAAAAATATAGTACGAAGGAAGAAAATACCATAAAAATAAATCATTTTAGTATTATGCATAAGTTTCAATATGCAATTTTTATCCACTTCACCGGATTGAACCGTCAAACTTTTCGTACTAAGCCATTCGTTACCTCGCTTTCCTTGAGCCACTTCGTAAGTTGCAATTGATAAATGTGTCCCGAGGGCGTCATCGAGGAGTGTTGGGAAGCGTATTTGGATGTGTTACTGTACTAGCGATGGTCAATAATGTTTTATATTTTCACTGGCCTGTGTCTTTCCTTTATCCTAAATTCATTTGTAGACGAAAAAAGTAGGTACTAGTTCTTTTTTTGTATTTTTGACTGGTAGAATATTTTGATTGGTCATTAAGTCGAATCTCATACGAATTTGACATAATGACGTAGACTTACGTTAAATCCCATAAATTTTATTTTATTCGATTCGACTATCGATTATACCACATGTCTGATCAGGGGCTGTTGGTGGAGCAAGCTCTATTTTATCCAAGAGAAATCTTTGTGAGATAAACACAATTACTTGTTCTGTATCTGAGTTAATTTATCTGTTTTTATCGCGTCACCGACAGTCACGTGGGCGGAGCCGCAGGCTATAGCTAGTAAGCCTATATTTATAGTACAACCTACTATAATTTAAGCATACGTAAACAAAATTCAAAACCTGTCCCAAAATTTTGTCCTCAAAACTTTATAAGTAGGTGTTTGTTATTCATTTTAAAGTGTAAACACAAAATATACAAGTTTAATATTAAAACGGAATAAAAGCTTGCCATTTAGTCTCAGTTTCGTATTACATGGCGTCTGGTATTTTCACTGAGGCTTTTAATAGGGCTATGTTATTTCCATTTTAATAAATGTAAACAATTTTTAAAGCGGTAGTAGCCAGGTCGGCACGTAACCGACTTGCAAAAATGAGGTGTGACATGGATTTTGGGTTACAGTAGCAGTGAAGGTGCTCTAGCCTAGTGCACACGCTGTTGGGTAAACGATCAGCGGGTAAAGCTGCCAAGAGCGCGGTAACCCTATATGGGTGACCGCACTGTGGTATTTCATCTGAGCGTCTCCGTGCTTTGAATGTTTTATTCCGAGTGGGAATCGAACAGCAGTCAGGGTCACTAACCACTAGACCAACAGGCAGTATTATCACAATCGATCAAAGATTTACAATTAACATTTCAGAATTTAACTTATACATTTTTATGTAAATTTTGACAACCCTATCATAATGTAAACGAAACTGTCGTTGATATAAATAAATTGTAGCGCTTTGAGCAAAAGTAAACTGCCCACTGTTCTGAAATGGCAGATTTTCGACGAGGAACACTTATTAGCGAGGTTGTGTGCACACAGCCGTAATGGCGATAGTATAACTATTCAACTTATTACAGATGGATTTTATTATTTTCGATGCAATCGTTTGTTTTTTGTTTCACTAGGTGTTGCCTGCGGCTCCACCCGTATGACCCATACACATCTAAAAAACAAATGTAGGTAACCTTAATTTTGGTTTTAAAAAACTTAATCTGAGTTTTCTAAAGAAAAATTTAAAATTTCTAAAGAGAAAGTTTCGTAGACGCTCGGACAGTCCAGTTTTTAAAAACTTTCTGAAAGACGCTTGAAAGCAGTGGAAACTTAATAAAAATGTCCAGCTCAGTTTGGATACTTAAAAGTACACTGATTAAATGAAGTTTGCAAGTTTTGTTCGATGAAAGAGACGGAGAAGACATGTACAATACGACGTTGGATTGTGATTTTTTTTTTATTCTTCGTAGTTAAAAAACATATAATACAGCTCGCTTGATCGTCAGTTACCGTAGCGTATGGTCGCATGCAGTATTACTTGCGTGTGGACGATCTAAAAGTTTGTAATAGGATTCAGTAAAGGGGTATCCCATGTTAGAATAATATACCTACTGCACCAGGTATAACATCCCGAGACACGATGGCTACGTGGGCGACACAAGCGTACGTCAACGTCGTCTGAGTTGCCAGTAATGTGAAATCAAACTTTCCAAATGCCATATATTAATTACCTCTGCGAATCAGATAGAACTGTGTTTTTTTAATACTTTATATTTAAATTGAACCATTTCGTTTGTTATATGACTGAAAATTAAAATTTGAAATGCATTATTATTATATATTATTTTTGTAAGGGATGGTAGAAAATATTATTTTATTATTTATTAAATACGATGAACTTATAAAATGGCAACTTAATGGGTGACGTAAGCAAATGTGACTTCCGTAAGGACAGACCATGTTTTTTTGAATCATGGAGTATCCTTAGGATAAAGAAACGTTTCATAAAAAACACAACTCTAAATGAGTACTAGAGACATGTACGCACAGAAACACAACGTCACAAATCGAACCCACGACCTCCGGCGTAGCACTCAGAGTTCCTTACCACTAGACCAACAGGCCAGCAACTACCGTAAAAAGTAAGTCCATATCGTTGCCTCAAATAATTCCTTAACTATAAGTGGTAATACCTATACATAGCCCATATTACGTCTTTCCAAAGCTATTGTACTAGTTTAAGAACAGTTATAAATTATTCCTTACGTGTACACTAGGTTCGGTAATTGGTATTAGAGAGTACCGGTTCTAGAAACAAAAGTTTGTGCGTGATCACACGAACGGAAATTAGGTTTTTATGCTTTGTATGTTAGTTGAAATGAAAGTGGAAATTGTAATGGAAGAATGTATACTGAAAGACAGTGTAATGTAGTAACATTTTGACTCAAACTCAAAATTCATTTAGGTTACAAAGTAACACTTATGAAGGTCATAAATTATGAATAAACCAGAACAATGATGTCAGCTAAATTTTCCTACGGCTAGTTCGCTGACGTGGAGCCTTGAGAAGAACTAGCAAGAAACTCAGGCCACTCTTTTTAATCGACAGATAGTTACAATCTTTTGTAAAATACAAGTATGATAGCATGCAAGCTGATGCAGTCAAAACAAGATGTGTTCAGTAATTTAAGTGATTGCCTCTTCAATAAACACTTTTTTTATCTGCTTTTTTTGAAAGACAACTCACGCACCAAGAAACAATCCCTATGTCGCAGGGGACTTTAAAAACAATCATATTAAGAGAGGTAGGGCATCATACTAGCGAGCAAGCCCGACTGGAAAAGGATCCTGTAGTATCCCTGGGACAGAACAACGTTCCTGTCAAAACACATCCCTAAATGGGTTCTGGAGACCTGTACTCACACACAAGAACACAACTACAGTGTAGTTATTTGCCAATGATCTTCTGTTAGGTGGAGGTCCTTTCCAAGTCGGGCTTGCTCGCAGGTATGGTGCCTAACCTCTCTTATTTTTTTATCTTAGGATGATTCAAATATTACCATCTCATTCTAAACTAAACGTCTATACTTTGGCAAAAACTGTAAACATACTTTAATATTTTTAAACGTACATAAATTATAGGATTATTAAAATTTAATCACTTGATGCATGTTTCAGATGATACAAAACTTAACACCTATCTATCTTCCATATATTGAGATGAATCAAACCCCTTTTTTAAGTAGACATGGGCACAAAATCATTATGTGCTCATTAGAGCGTTATAATTGTTCAACCAGTCCTTACGTCATCCAGAATATCGATCAGCTATCTAAAATAAACCTCATAGAAGATACGATGTCGTTGGCATAACGTTAGAAAATAATGTTATATCTATACTAATATTATAAAGCTGAAGAGTTTGTTTGTATGTTTGTTTAGTTGAACGCGCTAATCTCAGAAAGTACTGGTTCGGTTAGAAAAAATTTTTTTTTGTTGAATAGTGCATTTATACAGGAAGGCTATATAACATCACGCTATGATCAATAGAAGCGGAACAGTAGTGAGATATGTTGCAAAATCGGGGAAAATATTCTAAATAACCACGCGGAGGAAGTCGCGGGTGACCCCTAGTTTACAATCTATACATATAATAAAATCGTAACCAAGTCGCGTCTGTACATTGAATTTTTTTTCGAAAAAACAAATTATATACGTTGTATTTATGTTACTGAGGCCAAAAATGTGGTTTTTAGAATTTTTGTCTGTTTGTCTGTTTGTCTGTTTGTGGCCGCGTTTGTGCGCGATAAACTCAGCAACCACGCAACCGATTTGAATGCGGTTTTCACTTATATATTGTGGCAACCTTCCCATAACATATAGGCTTTATTTTATTCCAATCGGTTCACAAATAAAAAAGTTATGGTCACTTTGATAACACACGTGCTATACAAGAAACACGCTTCGATTTATTTAGCTGAAACTTTTTAAAATGTAGTTTGTAAAACCACATTTGATGTTTATATGAAAATAAATTTAAAAAATAATGCGAGGTTTCGGAGATATAGCCATTACCAATTTAAGTTGAACTCTCATCAATATCGGCGACCTTATTAAATAGAGATCAGCTGACTGGTACATCACGTGTTAACGGTACTTGGTTAAAAGTGACCATTTTACAACTAAATGTAATAGAAGCAGACATTTTAACAGAATGCGGTGCAGGTGATAATCTTTTATACCCCGGGTTCTTTTGATTCCAAACAATTTTCCGTTTAGCAACTCCAGGAAACTCTATGTTTTAATCCCTGAAGTTCACGCAAACAAAGTCATAAACACATATCAGCTATACATCTATACACACATTAATAAAATTGAAGAGTCTGTTTGTAATATTAAAATAACAGCTTTCTATTAAATTCATGTGGCTGTTTACATAGCACTTACAACAGAAATACAATTTTAACAGTTTTATCTTTCTGTCTTTCTATATTGCAGCTAAAATCGTCTTTGATAAAACTAAAACTATATAAATATACTATAAGTACGAATAAAATGCGTTAATCATGCCAAGATCTAAGACAATCACTGACTAAATTAAACGCCTAATAAAACTTAAACACAAACTATAATATATTACTATAAAATGAATGCTATTTTATTTTGTGTAGGCGCTAACATTTAACAATACCTTAATTTAGGTAATCAGGAAAGCAGCACAGAAAAGAAAACACTCCACCGAATCTGTCTGTCTGGTCACGGTCATATACTCAATAACTACCAAACAAAATTTCATACGATTTTCACCAGTAGACGGCGTGATTCTTTCATTATAGTTTTGCGAGCGTGAATTGGCTGAAATATTACGATGATAGTTGAGCGAGTCGGAAAAATCCTGCCGTTGGAGGCAATGTTATTTGCAAATAGATGTAAAAAACTCCGCGATACTATGTGTCTATCTTTGACCAACAAAATCACTCACAGCGAAACGCATGATCGGCCTCTGTCTCATCGGCATACTTAACTGATATATATTTTTAACTGAATTTTTAAAGATTTTCTTTTTAAGTGACCGACATAGCTCGAAAAATTGCCTCAATTAAGTGAAAATGGGCAGGGCATATAGCTCACAGAACCGATGGCCGTTGGAGCAGAAAGGTTCTAGAGTGGCGACCACGAACTGGAAGACGCAGCGTGGGCAGGCCTCCAACAAGGTGGACCGACGACCTGGTAAACGCGGGCAACCGATGGACAAGGTCAGCTCAGGACCGAATGATGTGGAAAACCTTGCAGGAGGCCTCTGTCGAGCAGTGGACGTCTTATGGCTAAGATGGAACTACTTTTGTGGCAAACAAGCATATGGCCCACCTGATGTTAAGCAGTTACCGTAGCCTATTATATAGACGCTTGCAATACCAAAGGTATCACTTGCGTGTTACCAACTCATTTTTTACACCAGGGATTAGATGGGAGTATCCCTGGGATAGAAATACGTTTCTTTCAAAACGAATGTCAAGTGAGCGTTGGAGACCTATACTCACACACAGGAACACAACTACACCGCTGTGTGTAGTTATTTGGCTGTGGTCTACTGTAAAGTGGAGGTCCTTCCCTCTCTTTAAAAATTCTCTTAAAAATCTTTTAAAGAGAATTTTTAAAGAGAATGAATGAATGAATAATTTTTCATATTGTTCTCAGTTTTTAAGAAATCCAGTTCTGGTGATGGGTTCCGTAGGGAAGTGAGTAACCTCCTCAAATATTATAATTATTTTTCCGATGGAGTTCAGACATAAAGAGCAAATTAAAATGTTACAATTGAACTAATATTATGATACAGCCGGATATAGGCACCGAAACTTCGTAATTAAACAATGTACAAAGTAAAAAATGCATAGTTTCGGAGATAAAGATAATAATTAACAGATACCTATATACCGAATTTACGTTGAACTCTCACTAATATGGTCGACAATATTCAATAGGGTTCAACTTACTGGTTTTCATTCAGTTTTGTTCCGAAAGCTTATATAAAGTACTATAACTGTATTAAAAGGAAAGTTCAATTTCTGAAATCCTTGAGCACTACGACGGACCATTATGCCCTTTTAGAATTTAATAAATTTTTAGCCCACATAAACTGTGTAACAGTACCTATCAGGTTAGAAGTGACCAATTTAAAACGAAATGTAATAGATGTAGAGATTTCTACAGGGTATGGCACAGATAATACATAACAATACATAAATTCAAACTATTAGCTAGGCGATGGGCCAATTAAGGTTATTTACGTTTGCGCTAAGACAATTTGAAGAGCAGAACAATCATACAAACAAGGAATATTTCTTCATGAAGTTTATGAATTGCAAAATCTAAATGTTTAAAAGAAAAACGCGACTGACTAATCAACAAACGCACAGTTTAAATCACTAGACACTCAGATAGCTATTGATATGATATAGGCATCCGCTAAAATAAGTATTTTAAAATGTAACCGCAAAAGATGAAAATCAGCCGTTGAAAATTTGTAAGGGGATAACTATAGTTTTCAGATTTACAGTAAAAGAACTGAACACGCGAACGAAGTCGCGGGTACAGCTAGTAATATTATAAAGATGATATTTCCTCAGAACTGCGACCTCAATAAAATATTTTATTTATAGGTTAATACCTTTAAATACAATATCTGATTGTTTGTAAGTAGTAAACTACTTATAAACAATCAGATATTGTAAAATATTTTAATAACTTTTCATGTAAATATCTTATGAACTAAATTTTACCTAAAGATGAAAGATTTCTATTTTTGTAAGTGTGTAACGAAGAAACTCGAAGAAAAGTACTGGAACGATAATGAAAATTCTTTCACAATTAGAAAGCTACACATACTGCACTGATTTGAAAACATTCACCATTAGAAAGCAACAGTTCCAGCGGGTAATATAAGCTATATTTTGTTAACAAATAACGGGATCCATACGAAAACTAAGTAAATATCCACTCGTGCAAAGCTGGTACATGCCGCTGGTTGTTGTAAAACGTTTCTTAATAAGGCAAAAGTCTGGAATTAACAAAAATAATTCTACTCATAATAATAATAGCAACCCATATTATGTCCCACTGCTGGAAACGGGTCTCGTCTTCTCTATCAAGAGGGAGAGAGGCCTTAATTTGCACACGCTGGCCTAATGCGGGTTGGTGAATCAGACATGTCTTTAGATTTTTTCTAAGGCATGTGGGTTTCCTCACGATGTTTTCCTTCACCGTAAGCAGCTGGCGAATCATTTAATTAGTACTTATGAACTCCACAAAGTGAAATTCACATTGGTACTGCCACCCGGGATGGAACTTGCACCTCTTGCGTGCAAGTCGGTTACTTTCCCACTCGGCCACCACCGCTTCCATTAATTCGTTATAAAACTAATAAAAAATTATGTTTTCCTTTAAAGCTTCATACAGAATTAAATTGAAGAGTATGTTTATGAACTCACAATTATTATTCAAGGCACGTATTTCGGTGTTGAATTCAAAAGTTCTTTGCTGAAATTTGAAAGACATTTAATTGTAAAATTCTTTGCATTTTCCCTTTGAATATTTCCACATAGAACAAACTTTGAATGTTCTCGTATTCATGCATCTGCTCAACGGTTTTGGTAATGTGAAACCTCTTAGACAGGAAAAGAGGATTTAATTTTTTCAAATTACCATTATAACAGAAAATTGAATATAACTATATTTTCTAAATGGCCGATTAAAAATTTCACCAACGTAAAACAAACACAGCTAAATAACAACGCAGAGCAGGATAGTTGTATTCCTGTGCGCGAGTAGGTACAGGTCTTTGATTCTCATTAACGTATGTGGTTTTACATACACCTACATATCATCACGCCCGTCTACCATTAGGTTAAGCAGAGGTTATTGTACTAAAATTGCTTTGATCCAGACATACTTATTTGGCTTCCTCTACATGCATGAACGTTCGATGTGTTTTTATGAATCGATTTATAATCCCAGGGGTACTTACTCCATCACAAGACTCAATTTTTTTGAGTCGGCTATACGTACGATACCTCAGATATTGCAAGCATCCATAAGCTACAACAACTGCTTACCATCAGGCAAACGGTAGGCTTATTTGCCAATTGAGTAGCATAAAATATTATTATACATATACATCTCCGATGATAAACCACTCGCGTTAACGATAATCATGAAAAGATGAGAAGTTTAATAATCATGTCGTCAGTAATAAGAGTAAAATTATTAAGTCTTGCCCGCCTCGAGTAATGGAATGTAAATGAGACAAATATTTGAGAAAGGCTGGCAACATTTTTTTAGAATGCACCCGGTTTTTCAACGCTGTTTGCTAAGCAATTAATATAAAGCTTATTTACTTTAAAAGATACCTTCAAAAATGTTAATTTCGTAAATGTTTTAATGCAGGTATTTTATTTTAGCAGTATACTATTAAGTATTCTGTGGTAGTAGTTAAAAAACAATGTAACACTAGCTCGTTACATTGTTTTTTAACTACTACTGCTAAAATTAAAATACCTACATTAAAACATTTACGAAATGAACATTTTAAGTTTAAAATTAACATTAATTAACATTTATTTTTTTTAAATTTTTGTATACATTTATTTATTGATTTATATTTTTTCTAATATTTTTGAGGGTAATTAAACATAATAGCTACAATAGTTTGACATGTTTGACACTGACAGATATGACAGGTAACGGTCAGTGTCAAACATGTTTTGTGACAGCCCGCCATTAGCATGCGGACGACGAGGTGCGAAGCACAGCAATTAATTGTAACGAACAAAGAGCAAACAATAAACGAATTGTAGATTGTTGCTGATTGTTTTCGTGAAGTCCTTCGAAGTTTTTTTTTCTATGCGGCTGCATGGTTGGTTTAATGGTTACCTTGTCATTTATCAATGCGTGGCGTGTTGTGGGTTCGATCTCTAAACACGGCTGTATGGGACTTTATTAAATCTATTCTAATATTATAAATGAGAAAGTTTGGATAGATGGATGTATAAATGGATGTTTGCTACTCAATCACGCCAAAGCGGGTAAACGTATGAAATTTGCCATAAGGATTTATACCAATTTTGTTTAGAATAGCATATAGGCTACTTTTTATCGTGAAAAATATCACTGTTCCTGAGCGAGGCCGTGGTTGAAAGCTAGTATTCTCACAAATAGATAAACTCCTTTAAAAAATCTAAAACAAAGCTCACACTTTCAGTGAAAGGATAATAATAGCGGGGCACGGGGCGTCCTAAACTAACAATAGAAACAAACCTGAACTGCGGAACTAATTACTTATCGTTGGCAACCCGTGACTCTCACAGATATTATACAATAGGAAATAGCTTTGATTTCTACGCTTTTAATATACCGTAGCAAATAATAAACATGATTATTTCCTACATACAGGTCACTACATAACACATACGCAGATCAAGAGAAAGATAGTATTATAATTTGCGTACTGCAATCAATGAGTTAATTTAAGTCACAGCGTGCCCACTTTGTTGATATTTTTTCGATTTATACACTCAATTCACTTTTCATGGTATTCGTGGCAAAAACACAGGAAAAATGTACAATTACACAGTTTTGCTGCCACATGTTTTTAACCGACTTCAAAAATCAGGAGGTTATCAATTTATGTGTTTTTTTATGTTTGTTACCGCAGAACTCCGTCATTTATGAACCGATTGTATTTTTTTTTATCTGAGAGGACATACTTCCAGTTTGGTCCCATTTTTATCAAATCTGTTGATGGGATCCATGTAAATTGAGGGAACTCCTTAAAAAATATAGGCACACAGCAATTTCTATATTTTTTACAACAAACTTATTATTCAAACATTTGAAGAATGGTCATGAGATGCACTTTAGTTGTAAATGATCAGATTTATAAAAAAATTACATTAAGGGAGAAAAATGGGATTAAAATTTGTATAAAAGTTCATCTTGTTTAAATCTTAATCTTGTTTAATACATCTTGTTTAGACACTACTAGTAACTAATCTTAATTACCAAGGTGACTTGTTATCACCATAACTTATTACAAATAATGCCTGTCTTAGTGAATGCAGTCAAATAATATTTTTATATATACCTATTATTATACATATAAACCTTCCTCTTAAATAACTCTATCTATTGTTGTCTGCATTCAATCCGTTGCGTAGTTTTAAGGATCTGGGCGTACAGACAGCGGGAGAGACTTGGTTTTATACTATGTAAGGATATAAAATAAACCTAGTTGTGCTTTCCTATAATTACGATGCATAATAGAATACATATTGTGAGAAAAAAAAAATTAATTGGTAAGCCTTTAAATAAATAATAAGTTATGATTTCGTTAAACGTTCAAGAAACTTTCTAATATCATTTTGTTTGTTTTTTCTACTTAAAAAGACAACCCTTGCACTAGGGAACAAGCCCTGTGTCGCAGGGAAGAAAAACATACAATTAACAGACACAAATTACACCCAACTCGGAACAAACATTTATGAATCTTGTTTTGTCCCGTGTGGAAATCGAACTCATGACCTCCAGCTTAGTCTTAAGTCAGGGTCATTTACCACTAAACCAACAGGCCAGTCAAAATGTAATTATTAAGATTGTACATTCGAGTACCTAAGTTGGTCACTAAATAACACCACTACCCATTGTTCACAAACTGTAATCCTTCAAGTACCTGTAGTAGGGTTGCACACCGCATAACTTACCAAAACTTCAGCCCATACAGATTTACTACATTCTAACAACCATATTTCTTTAGAATTAGGGTTGTCGACACTGAGAGACAGAATTGAAAACAAAATATGTTTAGCAGTAGGTATTAAGAATTTGGCTGCGAGATGAATTAAATTTGTGGTTTTATTTTTTAACATCCACTTATCAGACAGAACCTCAATAGTCCCGTACTGTACTGTTTTAGAGAATCTTTCTTCCACATACGATTAGGTTGTTAAATGTGAGACCACAGCGAAGAGATTTTGTCGGAGGAAACAGATTCGACAAGGCGGGAGTTATACCCCTATAAGCACCCGAAGTGTGGGGAGTCCGTGACTACAACGCATTGCCGGTGTCGACAGGGAGCCGGGCTCAACTCCCTGATATAAGATAATAACAAATGAAATGAAGTTCAAAAAGAAGAAGTCAATCATACGACTTGCGTTCTTTGTGATAATTTAATGTTGCTAATTCTACATGAGTACCCAATATGGTATCCTGGGTATATAAGACATACTACTTACTACTTTTGGCCGCGAGAAACAGCCCGATAAATATAAGCCAATTTAATTGAATTTTCACAGCGCTATTGGATAAAAGCAGCCAAAAAATAAATGAACTCTTCAAAGTGTGCGTGACAACCTTATCTGACACATCTTTGCAAACAATCGCTGACTAAGTATTATCTAAATTAAACTTAATTTTGAAAGTTTAATTAACACAGTCGAATTAAATATTTTATTTTAGATAGCAGTTCAATAGTGGCATAAATTTAAGAATTTAGACAAGATTATTGTTTAGGACTTACGTTGAATGAAGATAATGAATAATGGAGAAGAGAGGTAAAACACGACTGGGGAAGTCTAAGTCTCGACATTACAGAAGGTAAGTCGCCACGAAGTACATCCAGACTCGGGACAACCATTTATGGATCACACACATTTTTGTCCCAAGTAGGAATCGAAGTCACAAGACTCCGCGCAGATGTAAATGAGGTAACTCAAGCCACTAACGCACGGTGGATACCGTGCAATCCATTTGCGTACTTGACACCCTGTCTCTTTCTAACTAGGCGCCCGAGACCGTAGTTAGAAAGAGACGGTACGTAAAGTGCGCGTACTCAATACCTGAGATGCTTTTATAAATACGAGCCTACAAGATCAGTTCAAAACCACTACATCAAAGAAGCAGAATTTTATGAGTGTAAACGCAAATATAAATTCACTTGCATAAGTAAATTACCCACATAAACCGCTCTGGTCGGAATATAAAGTTCTCCTACGTGATATGAAAGTAGAAAGCTTACCAAATCTTTTTAGTAGTTGAAAAACCGTTCTCTTAGTTGTGCATTTTAAAGTTTATATAACTGTGTGTTCACAGAACTTACATACGTATCATCATGCTTGTTCCATTGGGGTAGTCAGATACTAATAGATTCTTGCAATACCTGGAGAGTCTCTTGCGTGTTGCAGACCCAGTGTTGTTTAAAGATTTTTTTAATTATTAATTAATTTAGAGATGCGTTTTGAAAGAAACGTTTACCTATCCCAGGGATACTCAATCTTAAAGCCCTGTTGTAAAAAAAATGGGTCGGCAACACACAAGTGGTACCTCTACTTTTGCAAGCGTCCATAGGCAACGGTAACTGCTTAACATGAGGCGGGCCGTATGCCACCCGAGTAGGATATAAAAAAAAATAAACACAAAATGATATTTATGCCACTATTTGCATAACAAAAAGTTGCTAACAAAACCGACATCAAAACTTAAAGTTTCACGCTTAGTTAAAACGCTTGAAGCTACAAACGATGTTAATAACTTAGAAACTGCACTTTGTTGCCAACTATAAAAATGACTGATAAAACCAACCACAATGAGGTTTGTGATTTTATTTATATATGGCAAGTTTTTATATTTGAATATAATATTAATATTTATTTTGTACTAGCTGTTGCCCGTGGATACGCCTATGTTGATGTCAGTTATTGCAATAAAAAGTAGCCTATGTGCTATTCCAGACTATAATCTTATCTATCTCTATTGTATTGGGTTAACACCTGTAAAAATAGACGTAAGAGTGAAAAATTAAATAAATAAATCTCTGTGCCAAATTTCATGTAGATCCGTTCAGTAGTTTTTACGTGAAAAAGTAACAAACATCCATACTCACAAATTTTCACATTAAGGATATAGCAATGTAGCGCAGATATATGATACGTTTAATAGCTCGCTAAGTAGTATGGCCAGCGATGCGCAGGAGAAGGAGCGACGGCCGTGCCCGGGGTGCCTTATATAAAAGTAGGCAAGCCACCTCGAGTGAGCACACCATGGGAGAGCAGCCGGTGGTGGACGATTCGACGTCACAGTCACCTTCGCCACGAAGAAGAAAGAAGGATAAAAAACCACAGTCACTCACATTTCTGACCGCCGCTGAAAATCAGCGCTGTTGTTGCAATCCTTGCTGGTTGCAGCATAATTAGCAATATGCTGAGCGATGGCCGTTTTTAACATGCGTGTGGCGTACACCTGGACACATTTTTCTTTTCTTAATAATATTAGATCATTGTTTCTTAATATCTTTTTGTTGTATTTGTAATCATTTTTGTAATTTATTTATCACCACAATATTAGCATTCAATACAATAGCTAATTTAAAACATATACAAACAAGTTGCGGTGACTAGCGCCTTAGCTAAGTTATTGGAAAATAACTTGTATTAAAAGCGCTAGGCCCAAATCCCTAAAAGTGGGTAAATAATAGAGCTTGTATTATTAATTTCTTTCTTTTTTCTATTTTACTCTTACTTACTTACTTCTCAACCCATAAACGTCCCACTGCTGGGCACGGGTCTCCTCCATAAATTTGGAGGGATATTAGCCTACTTATACCACGCTGGCCAGACGGGATGGTATAGGCTTTTGTTTCCAGTTTTCCTTCTCTTGCAGTGGATATTGTCTGCCGCACTTACTCCCTTAGTCGACTCTTACGACACCCTCGAGATGGAATGGGGTGGTGACATTTGTATTCTTAATCCGTCACCACACGGAATCTATTTCACTCATATTAATATATTTTTTTGCAATAAATTATTATTATTTATCTTTACCTTCGTTAGTTTTCAATGCATGTAGTATAATACAATTTCCTCTGTTTTGTAATGCGTGTGTAGGAAGCGTGATGACAAAGAAAAGTTGTGTGTTCAGAGAATAGCGAGTTTGTCAGTTTATGTATTGTAACATTTATGACAGACTATATTTAAAACTAGCTTCTGCCCACGGCTTCGTTTACTAAGCTTGTCGATGAAAAATAGCCTGTAGTCAAAGATAAATAAAGCTTTTAGTAGAAAAATATCTTTTAGAAACGAGAACTTACTCAATTGAACGACCGATTTCGATGATTCGTTTACCAATAGAAAACCATGTTATTTGTGAGTGTCATAGGCTATATTATTTACATAAAATAAAAGACTGAAATAAAGTGAGGGCGGGTCGCTGGTATATAAAATAACTAAATATATTTCTACGAGTTTGTGTCCATGATTTGTATGTTTTGTGATGTTTGTAAAGTTCCCCGCGACACAGGGCTTGTTGTCTGTCTGGTTTTTAGTTATATATTTGTTTGTCTGGTTCGGTCCTCAATTTCTTTTGCATATCATTTCTATTTTTTACACAGCGTAGAATGCCTAACGTTATCCAAGGCTAAATTGCGCGTTGGCTCCTTGGAACTAGTGATGTAATGGTATTTTGCAGCAAACAGTCGCTCAAATGTTAAATATTTTTTTCTGATAATACTTGCGGATCACTGCATGATAGTAATTCAGTTAATTTGTACTTATTAATACTATTTAGGGCTTTGCTAAAGTCAATTTTAGTTTTAGTCCTTGCGAATGAATAAAAAATAAATTGAATTGAATTGATTGTAGAAATGATCTTTACTTTAGATAATTTCAGAAAAATCATGTAATGATCCGTAACAGTGGTCTGTATAACTGTTATGAAGGCACTTATTAAATATTGTTTTCTTTTATTTTTAGCATAAAGTGATCCAGGCAGTTTTGTTCTCGTGTTGGCAATGTATGACTGGGCAGTAAACCATGCAACGATAACATATTTAGACAGATATGTCTATTTGTGCGTTCACTAGAATTTTCTTTCATTTTAGGTGTAATATTTATATTTATGTTGGAGCATGATTTGATGGTTTCTAAGTGAGAGTTCAGGGAATTTATAAAGCTTGTAGCATAATTGTTTGATGGAGAGCAAGAGATTGTATATACCTAAGATAATTAGGTTGTACATAGAGACTTGTAGACTTGATGCATGACTTAGTTTTATTTCTTGTACATTAACTTTATAGGATTTATTTATATAGAAGACGACTCCATCGCATTGATTAATATGATTTGTTGTAAGATATGTAGTTATGGATTTGGGGAATAGGCTTATCACAGTTTAGTCTACATTCAGTTAGAACCATTAGATCGATTTCAGAGTAAAGGCTTGTCAGCGTAATTTGTAGATCGGAAATGTTTCTATACACTTCTGATGTTCTGCGAAATGATTGTTAAGTCGGTATTGTTTATGTTAGTGATTTTGGAGAAGTTTTCTACAGAAGATTCCAAAGAAAGGAATAATGCAAACATGCTAGGTGAATTGAAATTTGGAATAAATTTGCCGTATTGAAATGTTGCGTAAATTAATGAGCCAACACTAAACTTAAATAACATTGTTAGTGTATATTACGGAATGCTTATATTAAAATTATTTGTAAAAAAATCCCGTGCTGACGTTTACCAAAAATTTTATAAAAATTATTTACGCCAATAACCCGGTAAATGAAACTTACCAAAATAAAAAACTTTTTTGTTTTTTGCACAGACCTATAACAGGTTTTTTGTCGAAATATTTTTGTTCCTAAATTCCCAGCAATAAAAGGGTGTGTCATGATATCTTTGTAAATACCAATAGAAAAAATCTGAAAAAAATTGCTAAGGTGTATTCCAGTCCCTGGATTCCGAATTTGACATAACAGCATAAACCCCATAATAGCACATTACCGAGTTTTTGCTTGGAGGGGTCGACATGTTTTTTATACTAATTGGTTCGCAAACAAGCATAAGGCCCGCCTAATATTAAGCAGTTACCGTAGCCTATGGACGCTTGCAAAACCAGACGTATCACTAGCATGATGCTGACCTATTTTCACACCAGAGCCTCTAGACAAGTAGCATAATAATAATGTCCTCCTAACCGAATTTCGGTCACGGCGGCTAATCTCAACGGAGACTTGCCATCTGCGCGGGAGATATTATAGTGCACAAGTGAGTGCGCAAACACAAGTGCACTCTTTATTCCCTCACTCTCATAGTCCGATGGGACGGCAAATCCGACACGACCGGAGAGAGATCAGGCGCAGGACCAACGGCTTTACGTGCTTTCCGAGGCACGGGGGTGTAAACACCGCCAATTTCCAAACTCCGGGCATCTATTGTGAATTTCTTAACAGGAAAACCCAATATCGATTTTTGGCCCGACCCGGGAATCGAACCCGGGACCTCTTGATCAGCAGTCTCACACATCAACCACTGAGCCACGGAGGCAGTTACAAGTGGCATAAGCGATAGTCGAATCGAAAAGTCAAAAAATAGAATGTATGGAATTGGATGTGAGTATACGATTTAATGTCGTCAACTTACGTCAAATCTTATACATTTTCTTTTTTGACTTTTCGATTCGTCTATCGCTTATCTCACTTGTCTAGGGGCTCAAGACTTTAAAATGGTATCCTCGGAATAAGGAAACGTTTAATAAGCGCTGGAGACCTGTACTCACACACAGAAACACAACTACAATGCTGTGTGTAGACATTATCAGTGGTCCTCTGTAAGGTGGAGGTCCTTCCCCAATCAGGCTTGCTCGCTAGTATGGTGCTATACCTCTCTTACGTGTCTCATGTGTATTTAATATTAGTAGTTTAAAAATTATCTCACTAATTACAAATAAAATCATTAAAATTTTAATTAAAGTAAGATAATTCGAAGTCGATAATAACATCAGAAATGTATTCGTGAATTTTTAATAATGTTTATTGCCATAAGCGGCGTTTGTTATAAAATATTTTACAAGAAACATTGTAATTTATGGACTTTAATGGAGTTTGAAGACATTGTAATTCAAATTTTGTTAATAAATACATTTTTAACAATGCTTCGCCTAATTGAAAGATTAAGTATAGATTAATTTGCTTAAGCTTTTAACATATCGCATTCAGAGTAGACTTCCGTTCGCGGCTTCCGGCCTCCGGCCTTGGTGGTCCAGTGGCCGCGGTATGCGCCTGCTGTGCACGAGGTTGTGGGTTCGATTCCCACACAGGACAATACTTTGTGTGACTACCTACTACCTACAAAGAATTGTTCTGAGTCTAGGTGTAATTTGTGTCCGTTAATTTGTATGTTTGTAAAGTCCCCCGCGACACAGAGCTTGTTATCTAGTGCGGGAGTTGTCTTTTTAATAGATAAGAGATAGTGGAAAAATGACTTAAGTTAAAGCGTTTATGTTTTGCAATTTAGATCTTATTCTCAACAGCTATGGTTGACCCTTGCCCAGTGATATATCTCAAGCCAGTTTTCTACAAAGTATGCGGTATATCAAACAGGGCACCATGCAAGCGAGCCGCTCGCCTGTCAAAAGAACTCTGCTATACTACACTATGTTAAGACCACCTGAGAAAAGAAGTCCACCTTATAGAAGATCACAGCTAAGTAAATAATTATACAGAGAAAGGTATTAAAAAAAACACGCAGGGCAGTCTTTAGGTACTGTTGATAGAAGTGAAAACTAAGTTAATTGTGAATTGTGTCGTCGAGCTATTAGATTATTATTTTTGAATATGGAAAGCGTTCAGTAACGATGACGCGAGTTCCATGATTTTTGTTCACCCGAAAAGTGCTCAACGGACCTAAAGAAGTTTTCACTTCTAATTTTAAACTATTTTTGGTTTGTCTCATGGAAAGCGTTCGGTGACTATGACGCGAGTTCCATGATTTTTATTCACCCAAAAAGCGCTCAATGCGCGTAAAGAAGTTTACTTAAAAAAAATAGACAACTAGAGAATAAGGCCTGTCTTGCGGCGACTTAACAAACATCACAAAGTACACCCAGACTCGGGACAACCATTTATGGATAACAAAAAAATATTATCCCGCGTGGGAATCGAACCAACTACACGCCACGCAAAGGTAAATGGCGAGGTAACCACTTAAGCCACTGAACCAACTGAGAGCCGAATTATTGTCTAATGAACAATTATGATACAAACACATATTTGGGTCAAGGCTTGTCCCTGATGTTGAGACATTAATTATTTTGATTAACTCTCATTATCTTCACCCAAATGTGTGAATAAGAGTATGTTTGTGTCACATAATTATGAGGGATGGATATTTAACTACATTAACAAAGAGATAATATTTGTTTGTTTTTTTTTCTATTGAATAAAGTAATAAATAACAACTTAAAAGAGAGGTAGGACACCATACAAAGCAAGTCCAACTGGAAAAGGACAACTAATTTACAGAATCATCATCATCTCAACCCATTAACGTCCCACTACTGGGCACGGGTCTCCTCCATATATTTGGAGGGATATTAGCCTACTATACCACGGTGGCCAGACGGGTTGGTATAGGGTTTTGTTTCGAGTTTTCCTTCTCTTGCAGTGGATATTGTCTGCCTGAATTGCTCCCTTAGTCGACTCTTACGACACCCTTGAGATGAAGGGGTGGTGACATTTGTATTCTAAATCCGTCACCACACGGACAATCGTTTAACCCGGGCGAAGTCGGGGCGGGCCACTAGTATTTTCATAAAACATTTTCTTATTACAAGAATACTCCATCACATAAACATTTTATTTTGGAAACGCATGAGTAGTGCAAGCGTCTAAAGACGGGATCTGGTAAAAAATGCACGATTTAAATCTAGAAAAATATATAACTTTGAAAAATATCCAGTGTATGTTATCCAGTGAGGGCCTGGTAATCTGTGTGAGAGGGTTTCCTAGTGCAGATACCAGTCTCCCACAAGGCTATGTAATTCTAGTTTTAATGTACCTTTGTGAAAGATAAATAAATAGTATTTTTGAACGGGTTAAAGTTATGACACTATACCGGTACGGCAACGGCACAGCTGCAGCATGGTGCTGTCTCGAGGTCTGTCTCTTGAAAAGATACGCCTAGGATTTCAGGATGCTGTCGGTAGACTGTCGAAGTTTTTAGATAGCGGCAAGCACGCTGCTCACCCGCCGTTGGCTTTTTATATTGACGTTATGAAATATATTATCTTATATATAAAATTCTCGTGTCACAATGTTCGTTCCCGTACTCCTCCGAAACGGCTCGACCGATTCTCATGAAATTTTGTGAGCATATTGAGCAGGTCTGAGAATCAGTCAACATCTATTTTTCATTTCCCTAAATGTTTTTTTGTCCACCCCTAAATTTTTTATTTAATTTTTTAGACAAATTTTTTTGTCATTCTGCATTAAAAAATACATACAACCCTTAATTTTAACCCCTCTACAATCAACCCCTATTACTATTTTAGTAGCAAAACAACGTTTGCTGGGTCAGCTAGTACAGTATAAGATTTAATCATCATCATCTCAGCCAAAAGACGTCCACTACTGTATATAGGCCTCTCCCAAGGATTTCCATCACTCTCGATCCTGAGCCGACCTTGTCCATCCCACCCGCAACCTTTACCAGGTCGTTGGTCCACCTTATTCGAGCCACCAATCAATCAACAATCTTAAATCATAGCCTAGCCATGGTAGGCTAAGATTTAATGGTCAAATTTAAATGACAAGATAATCATCGGGTTGGTACGGTGCCGTTACCGTACTATGACCTTAAAGTAACTTATAACTTACAAGGAAGCTTTCCTTGCTGCTCCTTCCTTTAAGACTAAATTGGATAAAAGTATAATCACTTTAGCAATGTCACATAAAATTGTCTGACGTTTTTACATCAGTAAAAAAATATTTCAACTTTTAAATTGAGATGAACCCAGTTCCTATCTTCCAATGATCTGATTAGGCTCAAATAATTTGCTCAAGTCTGGACAGACGGTTCTTTACTTATACTTTATTCGAGTTTCAGTTATATAAAACGTAATGAAATTATCCATCTGTCTATCTAATACCTTTAAACGAACAATTCTAATCCTAGTCAAAAAATAAAATGTATGGGTATTTGACTTCAGTCTACGATAATAATAATTAGAATGTCGTAAACTTTCGTCAAATCCCATACATTTGCTTTTTTGTCTTTTCGATTCGACTACCGCTTATGCCACTTGTCTAGAGTGGCAGATGCTTACCTATAGTAGACCTGTCTGATAAGAAGGAAAATGTTACAAAAAACAACATTATGAGGCGAAGTATGTTCTGATTACATTATTGACATTATATACATATGATCAGTGACGGTTATGAAGAAAAAAAATATGAAAAAAGTAATAATAAAAAAATGCTAACTGAGTGTTATGAGTTCCCATGGTAGTAATTAAAAATATATTTTTATTACTACTTACGTGAACAAAAATATTATGAAGGGGAAAAAATTTTTGAACATAAATCGGTAGTAAAATAAAAAATATGAATAAGAATTTAATGTGAGTCAATATGGATCCTAGCTAAATACTACACAGAGTGACGTAATTGTGTTCCTGACCAAAGGTATTAATTAGTCTTTAGTGCAAATGGGAAAGCATGTTTCAAAATAATCTCTGTAATCTCAGGGTTTAAAATGTTCAAAATGTTCGTGGTGTTCATAGACTAGGTAGGTAATTGTACTGTAACTGTAGTAGTATAAAATTCCGGAAACCATAAACTCTATCCTGTCCTATTCTTTTGTCTACCCATCCCTTTGAAGCAGAGGCGTAATGCTATGTTATCCTTACTAACATTATAAATGTGAAAGTTTGTGAGAATGGATGGATGGATGTTTGTTACTCTTTCACGTAAAAACTACTGAACGGATCTGGATAAAATTTGACACAGATATAGCTGATTATGGTCTGGAATAACACATAGGCTACTGTTTGCAGCGATAACCGACATCCACGCGGGCAGAGCTGCGGGCAACAGCTATTATATTAATTAAGTAGCTGTTATTATATTAATTAAGTAGGTAATTATTATAATATTAATTACATGCTACAACAATCTTCGAGTCTTCCATTAATTATGCATGTAAATTCAAAGTACCTATAATTACTTACCTACCTGAATTTGAATTAGTGTTTGCTTGCACACAAATGAAAATAGAATTAAGTACTAATAATAATAAAACGTGGTTAGGAAAGCACGTGAAGCCGTTGCCTTCCCATCGGACTATAATATACCTAATAATATAATGGCAACCCATATATGTCCAACTGCTGGGCACGGGTCTCCTCTCCTCTATCAAGAGAGAGAGAGAGGGTTTAGGCCTTAATTCACACTATCTATTCTTGTCAATTTTGATAAGAGTTCTAGAATTTTGATAAGAATCAAAATTGACAAGTCGCAATTGCCTAATATTTAATTTGATGGTAATCTATTACCAATCAGTGACCAAGTCACGACCTTAGGAATCCATTTAGACAAAACATTGTCATGGAAATTCCAGGTAAAAGAATGCAGTCGTAAACTGTATGCATCAGGAGGGTCATTACGAAGGATCCGGAACTTCCTTCCGACTGCCACTAAGATTGCGCTTGCACAAACTCTCTTACTTCCAATCCTCGATTACGCCGATGTCAGCTATCTTGACCTTACAGAGGAGCAACTTGATAAACTTGAGCGTCTCCAAAACTTTTGTATAAGATTTATATTTGGCTTGCGCAAATATGATCATGTCTCTGAATTTCGCAACAAACTCAAGTGGCTTCCAATTCGTCTTCGCAGGAATACTCATATTCTCACATTACTATATAATGTATTGTTTATCCGACTGCTCCCAATTACCTCAAAGAACGCTTTAAGTTCTTACATGACACACATTCGAGGTTCTTGCGGTCGTCTGATAATTTGAGACTACAGATGCCAACTCACTCTACAAACTTTTTCGATAAATCTTTTTCTGCCCAAGCCATACGTTTGTGGAATAAATTACCAATAGAAATAAGGAAAGCACAATCTCTTAATATATTTAAAACTATGTTAAAAAAGTACTATCTGAAAGAAAGAATAAAAGTACGTAAGCAATTATTTTTTTTAGTATAGAAATATGTATTATGTATGTATGTATGTATTGTTCTATATATTATACATGTACGTATATTTTTACAATGTAATATTGTATTTAACTATTCAAATAAGTGTAAATAATATAAACTACACCATCACTTGTTTTTTTAAGCGTTCTGGTCATTCCTGTCCATCCCAAGGTTGCCTGGAAAAAATCGCACTGAGCGATAAGGCAGCCCATTGTACTGCATTATTAACTGTTCGTTATTATAAGTAAGCTTTTGTAATTTTATGGTGTACAATAAAGAATTATCTATCTATCTATCTATTAATCGGACTATGAAACATAATATTTGTATCAATAATGTAATCGGTATAATGAAGAATTTTCTATCTATCTATTCGTGAGAAATGAACCTGTAAATTGTGCTTACTCTTGTGCACTATAATATCTCCCACGCAGATGGTTAATCACCGTCGAGATTAACAGCCGTGAACGAAATTCGAAATTAAATAAAAAAGAACGTCGTTTATTTGCACAATTCTTCCAAACTAATAATGTCTTAACCACCAACATGGTTTCAAAACATTTTCTCTTTATCTACCCTCCCGACGTTCCAAACAAGTTCAAGTTGAACTCTGTACTTAGAAACATTCGTGTGCACTTACTCAGACAACGGTTTGATGTGGTAACTAAAGCAAACCAACTTAGTCCAAAACTATGAACTTTGTCTAGCACAGAATTGACGGAGATTAGAAAGTTGGTTTCTATCTAAAGTAAAATCTATGTAGGGGGATAAATACAGTTGTAGTCTTAGCGTTTTATGGTTTCAAACTAATGTAGTAAAAACTAATTTATCGACGTATTTTGTTATTTTTTTAATATATGTACTACTAACAAGCATGCCGCCTTATTATTTTATTTTATTGGTTTAACAAAAATACATAAAATTATGTCGAAAAATGAAAACAAAAATTTTTTTGCTTAAAAAAAGACAAAGTAATAATCAACCATTTCATTTTTTTGGAATATTTATATTTGACGTCACACTTTTGTAATGTCATAGTAGTTGATTGTACCACTAATGGTAATTTGGTTTAAAAAGGACAGGAATATCCCGATAGCAAAACATTTATGTATCAATTATTGTTTATTTATTTAATTTCTACGGAAAACTTACAGCTAAACACAGCAGACAAAAATTCTTACTACTTAACATGTTTACTTCTTATGTAATTTCATTTCTATTTTCATAGACTAGTAACATGCATTTAAAGTTAATCTTTACTTTATTGCTAAATACCCTATTGCAATATTTTCTCTGCACAGCGATTAGAAAAAAATAATGACATCTTATATATAATTTACTGCTGGGCACGGGCCTCCTCTCCTCACCTAATAAAAGTGAATTGAAAAGGTGAAAGCCTTTATCCTAATACGCTAGCCTAATGTGGGTTGCTAGATCAGACATACATTTAGAATAAAATCAATAGAATATTATCGCTTATTGGTAATTTCACCCTAACCAAAACTTAGCTATCTATCCGTATTTTAGTGTTCTCAATAAAACTAAAAACGGCAGTAATGTGTTTAAGATTAAGCTGAGCTTAGCATGAATTGATTTTAACAAAGATATTCTGAAGGCTATTCTTGTTGACTCAGCTGCTGCGAAACCTTATCAAATGCCTTTTAAATGTTGAATTGCGGCGAGCAAAGTTAGTATTTTTTTTATGTAGGTTAGTACAAAATTTGATCAGATCATCTTTTTCAACCATATAATAAGGGACAGGGTACTACACTATCGATCAAGTCTTACTGGAGAAGGACTTAAATGACAGATCACAGACAAATCATTAACTAATCATAATAATAATAATTATGCGCTCATTTAGGGATGTGTTTTACAGGAAACGTTTTCCTATCTCAGAGATACTCCATCTTAAAGCTCTGCTGAAAAAAATAGGTAGGTAACACGCATGTGATACCTTTGGTATTGCAAGCGTCCATTGGCTACTGTAACTTTTTAACATCAGGCGGGCCGTTTGTACACATAGTGGAGTACTTGTCGTCCTGAGCGTACAAATCCCCAGTGGTTTAGGGATGCATTTTTATAGAAATGTTTATATGCAAGTTATGCCTCAGGTATTACAAGCGTCCTTAAGTTACCGTAACTGCGGTCAGTATGCTTGTTTTCGGCCTGAGCTGAGCGATATAAGTCTCATGGGGGTTTGAACCTACAATAAAATTAGCGCTGTGTGACCACGTAACCACTTTTACAAAAATAAGAAATCATTCGTAGTCAAATAAATTTGAATAAAGAAATTATAAATAAAAAAAAAACTGAGATGACTAAATTAACGTAGTGCAGCTACGTCGTAGTTTCTACAAATGTCGTAGCACCTTCTACGGCGTAGCTTTTAAATACAATTACAAATCTCTTTATTCCGCTCTCGCGAGTAAAAAGGCCTTTGTTATATAGTGAGTTTATTAATTCTTAAACTTTATTATATGTTTTCGTGTTTTACATAAAAGAGAAAGAGAGGTACATAGATTTTTTGTAAATAAAAAAATAAAATACATAACAAATTGTACATACATTGTACGCAGTAGTACGTTATAAGAGAACCATGGTACCCATACCAGAGAGCACGCCCGACTGTTATTTGTGTAAGTATACACAAACTAGCATCTATTATAAATTACTTGTGAGAAAAACCCAATATTTATTTTTGGCACGACCCAGGTCTTCGTAGCAGTCGCAACAGTTGCTCAACAAGGTAGTAAAATTTCCCAGGTCTCAGGTATCATCCCAGGTCCCCACTTGTGTCAAACATATTGCAAAAGCTACGAGTACACCCGTCACACCATTAACCATACTAGACGAGAGTTTAAAAGTTCGTACATAAGGAAAATAAACAAATACTTATGCTCCACTTAGGAAATGTCTACACTATAAGAGTAGCGGCGTAATGACCCATTAGTTGACTTTTACGAGCAGTGCGTGAACCTTTGTTCTTCATTTATATCTAGCTAAGAACTTAATGAGCGGAATTTTTCACTTATTTATCTAAATCCTTACTAATATTATAAACGCGAAAATTTGTAAGAATGTATGGATGGATGTATAGGTGTATGGATATTTGTTACTCTTTCACGCAAAAATACTGAACGGATCTAAATCTAGATCTTTTTTTCAGCCTGTATTGTCCCACTGCAGTGCATCTTATGCTAAAATAGAGTTATTTCTGTACGTATCAAGCTCGTCTCTCCAAGTACTTCTTACTGTAATACTTAGTATAAAAAATAGTTCAGGTTCTTCGTAACTGAATATTTAGTTTACACGTTCCATTACTTAATCACGTGGTGAAGATTAATTACATATTTGATAGTGATAGATAGTAACACTATCAATTCGATTTTAAGGCCTCCACCCACTATACCGTTCCGTAAACGGATCGTATCGAACATCTGACTATGAACTAAAATGTGTGAGCGACGGTGTACCGCAAGGTACCTATTCTAACTTCTACAATACCTTAAATATTTTAGTATTTTAACATTACTAAGAATACGTTATTATACTAAATGTTTTCCTTATAACTGGAGACTTACTTGTATTCACAAACCAGAAGATAACTAAAACACTATGTGTAATTATTTTGTTGTAGTCTTCTGTAAGGTGGTGGTCCTTCCCTAATTGGGCTTGCTTGCTAGGTATATTTTATGTACCGATCATATTATATTACGGTATAATGTGTGAAGACCATTATTCAGAAAAATATGCTAATATATTGAACAACCCAGACAAATGAAAGTCACACAAAAACTGGTTAACAATAGATTACTCACAAAATGAGTTCGACCAGATTTAGATATATTACTTCTTAATGGAGTTTGGATAGAATTACAGTTTTGTTTGTAGAATAAGTTTAGCTCTAGAAGAAAAAAAGGCTTCTCTCTAAATTGGAAATACATTGATTTTGGTGTACTTAATGGTCGCAGAAAATAAATCGAACTTTTTCGGTCTTACATTCAAAAAAAATATTGTTGGAGAATTGTAGAGGCTGCGTGATTATAAAGGCTTCTTGCCTTTTTAACACTAGTTTCTACCTATGGCTTCGCTCTAGTGATATTTATTTTTTTATTAAAAACATTATAAGCTAACAGTGTGAACCAAATCACTTACATATTATACTACTTAACAAAATTCTTATAAACTGACTTACATTCTTATCAATAACAGCTTTATATATACATATTTATACCTATAACTATTTTTTATAATCTAAGCACTTATATTGCAGCATACATAATTGAGATCAAAGTTATCACAATTTAGTAATTAAATTTTTAAAATTCGGTAAAAGTAAGTTATCGCACTTGAATACAATATAGCCACCTATTAGTAAAGCATTTTCAGAATGGAATCAGTAATTGTAGAGAACGTCCAAACTTACAAGATTTGCGTTTGTACTTTACATTAGATCTGCCACCTAGATAAATAAGGATTTTTGTTCAGACCAGTTACATGCAAAATCTGGTCGACAATAAATTACTCACAAAATGAGTTAGACCAACCAGATTTGTTTCTTCTTAATGGAGTATAAATAACAATTACTGTTTTGTTTGTAGAACAAGTTTAACTCTAGAAGGCATAGTTTACCGAAAAAAGGGTTTTCTGTAGGGAATAGGTACATTGTTTTTTCTGTTCTCAATGGTCCTTGAAAATAAATCAGAGTTTTTAGGGAATTTGTTGCAGAGTCTTACATTTGTAAATGTTGTATTATGTACTGTTGGAAATAAATGAGCGGCCTGTTGGTCTAGTGGTTAGTGACTCTGGCTGCTAAGCCGAAGGTAGTGAGTTCGATTTCCACACAGGACAAATCTTTGTGTGATCCATACATGTTTGTTTCGAGTCTGAGTGTAATTTGTGTCTATGAATTGTGTGTCTTTGTAAAGTATATTTATAAGATAAAAAAGAAAGCTATGAAATCCGAACGTTGCAGTCTTGTGGCTGGTTCTTTGCTGGTCGTGTTGAATAACTGTCCTATCAGGCTATAAGAATGGGTGTAGAGAGAGTACTTGTGTTTTGTGCACACAATATGTCTAAATTAATAAGCTTTTTGCCGCTGAAACTGGGTTCTTTAGGCGTAATTCGGCTAGCAGAACTATTATTAGATATTTACATGAAAAGACGATATTAAATTATAACATAATTTCTTGTATTTCTCATTATTTCTTTGTTACACTTTAAAATCTGAGAGACAAGACATTTTAACTGACGTTAGAGTTAAGTACCCTTTCCCTGAGGGTGTCTGAACGAGACTTTGCTAAGGCGACGTTGAAGTGAATTAGGTTGGAGTTCTATTGTCAATATTTGACGAGAAAGATTTGCTTTAGATAAAAGCTTTATTAGATAAAAAGAAAAGATGTAGACGATAATGTTTATTTATCATAATATATTATTACTCGTTTAAAAATTGTTATCGACACGTTGGGTCATTGAAAACTGTTTTTTTTTTTTTAAAGACAACTCCTGCACTAGGGAACAAGCCCTGTGTCGCGGGGGGCTTTACAAACATATAAATATTGGACACAAAGTACACCCAGACTTGGGACTTGTTTTTATACTATTCCAATTTTCTAATATATTAAATGATTTGCTATTAGAACAAAAAAAACCGTTTTCCTATCCCAGGGATACTCCATCTTAAAAAAAAATTGATTAAAACACGCAAGTGATACCTCTGGTATTGCAAGCGTCCATAGTCTGCCCAACATCAGGCGGTCCGTATGCTTCTTTGCCACCCAAGTTGTATAAAAAAATATTATGTCAGAATTTCTCATATATAATTATAATATAATGTAGTTCATGTATCTTGTACATGGCTTTAACGATTTGGAAAAAAAAATCTGTTTAAAATTTTCCTTTTCTGAAAAACACACAGAAAGGAAAATTCGTTAAGAATAGTTCAGTCACCCAAGTACATTTCATTTCATATGAAAGAAAAAAAGAAATTCATTCAGTGATTCGTGAAATAACATGAACAACATGACCTATTTTGTGAAAACACTATCAAATGATATCATGGAAGCACTGAATGTAGTTAAAATATTATTAAATACATATTTTAATGTTATGTGTTAACCCAGTTAGTGAAGTAGTGCATTAATGATAACATTCCTTGAGGGTAATGGTGTGTAGTCTAAAGCTTCAGCTACATTAAAAACAATAAGCGCCTCGTGATATCAGCGTAAATATTAATGGAAACTCTTGCGTTTATTTTTGCACTAGAACCAACAATTTTGCTTCCTAATTATATCCTACTAATATTATAGGTGAAACTTTGTGAGTGTCATACATCATCACAAAGTTTCACGAGGAGAGAGAGGAGATTTATGAGCTTTTTTTTTTGTGAGGATGTATAATATTAATTAATACATATTATATGTAATTTAGTGTCAAAAGTAAAGAATAAGTTTTAATTATATCCGCCAAATTTCTCTAAATCTCTGCACCTCCTTAGGTCGACTGTCAGAGAATGCTTATTAGTATTATAGGCTACTTTTTATTAATTTAATCTAGTATATTTTTAATAATGTTTTCTGACAACATCTGGTCCCAAACTAGGCAGATCCTAAGAATATCAGACCGCTGATAAACTTACTGATATATTTTTAAAATACATATTTGTATGTTATAGATACAGAACAATCATGCTCATCACACAAAGGTTTGTCCTGGGGTGCTACCATTACGTGTTAAAATGTGAGGTGTTCGACCGAGTAAGAGGAACAAAGCTATATAGCGTGTATACCTCCGTCCCTCTTTCTCGTTCGAATTAGTGCCAATTCTTTCTGGTACTTAGACCTAATGGTTGGGAATCGAACCCACGACCTTCAGCTGAGCAGACCCTTTAAATTTAACTAGGAAGATGATAGTTTTTCTTTTGTATACTGACAACCCAAAATTAAATATAGATAAAGTTGATTGAAACAGGTTTAATTAAATCATGTATAAAAGCCACAAAAGAACTGATGACAATAAATTAAAAAAACTACGCAATTCATTCTTCTATAATAAATAATCGTCTACTTGATTGCTTTTATCAATTTAAGTATTATAAATTACCTAAAAATTTTAACCTATTGTATTTTCTGTAAAAATAACAATTATTATAATATTGTACTAGCTGTTGCCCGCGGCTTCGCAAGCGAAGATGTCCGTTATCACGATTAAAAGTATGTTTGTCCCAAGGATACTATTGCTATTCTCCATGCCAAATTTCAACAGTGTAAGTGTAATAATTTAAATTTAAAGTTTTATTTATATTTATTAATCGTTGATAGTTTGGCAAGTAAATATAAATAAGACTTTTTAGTACTGTTATAATAACGAGGCTGCCTAGCCAGCAATGCCGCGCGAGGCGGCCACTCGTTTACCTCGCGAGCCAATTTGAATGTTGCCTCACTGACTGACTGCCTGCTCAATGCCAGCACCAGAGCCTCCCAATGTGGATACCGGGCTTTACACGAACAAGTTTAGGTACTTTCCCATTACTACCACTTCCAGCAGTTCGTGGTACTTTAAATACTCTGAAATAGAAACCAGGTCGTACCTAAAATAACAAAGCATAATTTTATGTTATACCAATATAGCAGTAGTATCGTATAATTATTCAATTCAACACTAATATTATGCGCATACTTAATATACTCCGACATAAGTTAAGTCGAATCGACCTTACCATGAGTTTATATTGTAACTATAGTTAAGATTTACGCAGGTAGTATCGTGACGATGATAAATATCCATCTCAACCCTTGAACGTCCCACTGCTGGGCACAGGTCTCCTTCATACACCTGGAGGAATACTAGCCTACTACACCACGCTGGCCAGACGGGTTGGTATAGGGTTTTGTTTCGAGTTATCCCTCTCTTGCAGTGGATATTGTCTGCCTGACTTACTCCCTTAGTCGACTCTTACGACACCCTTGGGATGAAACGGGGTGGTGACATTTGTATTCTTAATCCGTCACCAGTATCACCACACGGACAATGATGATGATGATAAATATATTACATGCAATTTCCATTATTACACCCAGACTCTGAACGATACATTTTTGTGAATCACTGTAATACCGTCTCTGTTCTTTGTGCAAGTTAGAGTAGGAAATATATACCGTTTACACGACATAATACGGTCTAAACATAGACGAGTCGATGAGTGATCGCGCTCCAGGATCGAGATCTACAGGTGCGTGTTCTTTGCCGTCGCGCTCCTGGAGCTCTATCTACAGTCAAGGGGAGTTGTGGAGCGTAATAAGAAAAACATATTTAGGTCGCTTGTCCAGGATGAGGGTAATGCGGAGAAATGTTTGAGCAGGTCATGTTAATCATATTTGATTAGGTGGCATCAGCAACAAAAGGCCGGTTTTTCTCAGCCTATCTGCTTCGGTTCTCAACTCAGCTCCATTTTTTCCTCAGCTTCTCCCCTCTGCGTTAAACTGTATACATTCCCAAGTATGTCCCCAATGAAGTAGAGCGGAGATTTTGGACGATCATTATGGTCTTCTTCTTAAATGGTTATATTGGCACAGCCCAGGTTATGCAGGCAGCCTTACATAGAAATTTAATCTTCATCGTATGCTTAATTTTTGAATCAATGGATGAAAAATAAGAATTGTCTCAATTAAGTGGCAATTCTGCAAACTATGTGCCCTGCACATTGTTTGCAGAACCGACGGTCGTTGGTGCAAAAAGGTTCTAGAGTGGCGACCACAAACGCAGCGTGGGCAGGCCTCCAATAAGATGAATAAGATCAGCTCAGGACCGAGTGCTGTGGACTGTTATGGAAGAGCGGAATCTTCTATCACAGGCATGGTTTGCTTAAAAGGAGGCTCCAATCAACAATTATTGTTAAACAAAAATGTTGGGTATTGAAATAAAGTTATTATTTATATTTATATATTTAAATAGTGTGTTAGGGGAATTTCATGCGGAAGTATTTTTAAAATTTTAACAGTAGCCACTTACTTACTCTTACATTTTAACTACAACCGTTAGCGTTAGTATGATAGCAACACTTGGTAGAGGTGTCGACCAACAAACGGCTTGAATTAATGTGACTGGCAATTTTGTAAATTAGAGGTAATAAAGACCTATTATAAGGGTTTTGATGCATGTATGGTATAGAACAAGACATAATATATTAGGTTTTGTTGGGTAAAAGTTTTGTAAGACTATATTTTCACTGGAGGATTAAATTTGACACAGGGCTTGTTTCTTAGTGTGGGAATTGTCTTTTTATCCATGGTCGATGTTTTATTTTATTATGGTCGGTCCCGACTGGTAACAGTCGTTAGATCACGACAGAGGCCTAAATATGGGCGATCTAAATAACTCTGGCATCAGGTTGGACACTAACCAAACGATAAAAAAAGATGGTCACGAGTTTGATCTTCCATGAAATCAAGATTAATACTGTAGATATGTTATCAATAATAATAATAATTGTGGTGCTGAATGAAATGAAAATCCAAAGCGCCTTGCAATGATTGCAGATATTACTGTCCTTCATAAACAAATAAAATATGTTGACTTTTCCCACGAGATTGTTGACATGTGGGATGTGGATTCCGCTGTCATTGTACTAACAGTCGTTACAGTTATTGGTTAAATAGCTTCTTAGCTTTTTAACCAATAACTGTAACGAGCCTTTTAATGTGTTGGTCGATGCAAGACCATCGACCAACACCTTAATAGGCTCGTTTTAGTTGGATGATTCAAGGGTTTAATGCAGAAGACAGTGCTCCTCGACACGTCACGTATTATGAGGGGGTTCCTGTCTCTTGAGCCCTAACCGCTGGTAGCTTGGACTCTGTTGACGATACCAGTGGGTTACTGTTTTTAATATATTTTTTATGGTTTTATATGTTTATTTAAAAAAAAAAAAAATATATGTAATCTATTTTTTTTTTAATGCTATATATACAAGAATAATATTAGAAACTTATTTAAACTAACTAAACCTAAATATAAAAAACTAATTTTAACATAAATACTAAAAAAGGAAAAACATAATACAAATGAAGACTGTTGTTTAAGCGTCGAAATATTCCTCAACATCACTGTCCACTGGGGAAGTGCCCAGAAGGCTGGCGGCATTGCCACGTTGAATGGCAATGCTTATTCTCTGTGCGAGAAACAAGCCAGCCCTCTGGTCACGAGAAGCGTCGATCAGTCGTTTATTATTAGTTTTTTAAATAAATACTATAATCCTATAATGTCCCACTGCTGGGCATGGGCCTCCTTCCATCAATCGGGAGCGGGGCGGAATGTAATTAGTATATAAAACCAAATGAATATTCATAATAACGAGTACGGATGCTGCAAAACTGCTTATTTAGGATTTTTTTAATCCCATGAGATTAAATTTGAGGTTTTGCTTAATAATCGTTTTAAAAGACATTATGCTTGAAGTACTTTTTGAGTCAATATAAAAGGTACCTTATGTTATATTTATAGATTTGCTTTTGGCTTGGCACTGTAAATATTTATACAAATATTACGTGAGGTAGAATACAATTTCTTTCGTTTTGCGAGGTGATTTTGGAAATCCAGGTACCTACTTGCTTGGAATGTACTAATACTTACTATGCATATTGCATAAGCATTGGGCAGATAACCTTCCAAATTAGTATTTTTTTAAATACTTTGTTATTTACTAAGATATTTACATAACGTTAATTTAAAAAAAAACTGTTTTTAAATAATTTATTTTTCTGTTATTAATCTAAATAGTTACACTAAAGACTACGCCCGCTGTAAAGTTCCAGGGCACTTAAAAATAATTATAATTCAGTTAAAAGTCACAATCAATTTTTAAATAAAATATTTTTTTTAAAATATGCTTACTGAAAAAAATAAATAATTAAAGATTACTTCTGGTGTAACAGTCTCACGCTTACTATTTATGCCTCATAATTTAAACACATTGAAATTACAACAACCATACCTAATTATGATTTTAATTTTTTTAAATGTACCTGTTACCTAATTATTTATTTAAAAAATGGAGAAAGCGTTACATATTAAAGTAACAACGAGTACAAAATATCGAGGCGAAACAAAACAACCCACACAAAACAAGATAAAATTAACCCTAATATACCAACCACTTACGCTAAACGAGACATCACCGAAACTCATTACAATCACTAACATCGCAATAATAGTTAACCCGCAAATGCAATACGAAAACTAACCCTCCATATTGCATCGAAGTTTTGCCGACTGCCGAACGCCCGCCCAAGCGCGCGTCAGTAGACTGTAAGGCGCCGGACAGAACGCCCACTAGTTGAGTCGCGTTCGAAGTTCAAGTTCGAATAAACATTTATTCAATTTCCCAAATAAGTATTAGTATTTATTTAATTTATTCAATAAATTATTGTTGTTTTGCGAATTTTGTGTGAGTGAAATTGTGTGAAAAGTAAAATAAATACGCAGCAAACTTTGTCACAGTTGGCGAAGTTTTGAAAGCTCGAAACGAATTTGGGAATTCACAGGTAACATAGAATAAAAATAAATAAATTAATGTTTTTAGCATTTATATTATTATGTACTTTATAATAAAGAATTATTCACTTTTTTTTTAATGTAAACTAATATGATTAATTTTTTTTTTAAATTTTATAGGATGATTTACGAAAAAAAAGTTTTTTTTTTAATTTTATTGATTGGTTGGCCAACCTGGTGACAGAGTTGTCCAGACCAGGCATTAGACCTCTGCCGTGATTTAAATACTGTTTAGGGGTACCTAATTAATTATTATTACAGCCTGTTTGGGCAAACTATGTTATATACTTTTTGTGCACTTTAAGCGTCGTATATATCAAAACACCATAAAACTGTTGCTATTAATATATAAAAACGTATGATGTGGTTGTGCTATTTTATTATACTACTAGGCAAATAAACGTACAGTCAGTAAGTTACGGTAACTGCTTACCATCAAGCAATACCTATCCGTAGCATATGGACAAAAAAAAGAAAAAAAACATGCGAGGCAGTCTTTGGGGACTGCTGATAGAAGTGAAAACTAAGTAACTTGTGAATTGTATTGTCGCGCTATTAGATTATTTTTGAATTATATTATTTTTGTTTTGTCTCATGAAAGGCGTTCGGTGATGATAACGCGAGTTCCATGATTTTTGTTCAACACGCCAAAATAAGTTTTCACTTCAAAAATGTTTTTAATAGTAATAAAAAATAAAAGTTATAATCGCCACTTTTATTTATTTATTGGGTATTTAAAAACGGCAAATTTCAATTCGCGTCATTTGTATTCACAATTTAAAGCCTTAAATGAAATAACTTATGGTATAAATTTAAATGCTACACACATATCAGTTTAAGTATAATTTGCATATTGATGCACGCATTGATTCCGTACACTTTTAATACTATTCTTATGTAAATTTTAACTGATATTATTTTGCGTGACGTGTACCGACGGCATAAAATATTTTGTAGTTGCGGGAATTATATTTCAGTATATTGATGAAATTGGATTTTGTTTTATTATAAAGTAGCTGTTGCCCGCGGCTCCGCCCGCATGGATGACTGTTATCTCTGTAAAAAGTACCCTATGTGTTATTCGACACCATAATCTATCTCTGTGCCAAATTTCATCCAGATCCGTTCAGTAGTTTTTACTTGAAAGAGTAACAAACATCCATCCATCCATCCAAACTCACAAACTTTCACATTTATAATATTAGTAAGGATTTGAAAGTGTCAAGATGATTAACTGCTAAGTTAAAGGCCGTGGGTTCTTTTTCCATCCAGGATAAAATCTTTGTGTGATGAGCACTTTTCTTTGTTCTTTATTTGGATGTATTCTAAAATATTATTGTATGTAGGTATTTAAATATATAATTATGGATATTTACTAGTTGTTAAGTTACCTACGATTTATCCCAAAATAGGTAGAGAATTTTACTCTATATTGGGAATTTGTAATACTATATTGGGACAACTCACACTCAGCAGTGTGAGTTATCCCAATATAATATTATAGCAATAACAACCAATATAATATTGTGTTGAACTGCTGGGCACGGTTCGTCTCTCCTCCAACAATATCCAGAGGGATTAGAATAGAATAGAAAACTCTTTATTGTACACCAATTACATTTTGATAACAAACATTATTTATACTTAGTAATGTACAATAAGCGGCCTTATCGCTAAAAAGCAATTTCTTACAGGCAACCTTTGGATGGACAGAAAAGAAAGTTAAATATAATAAAGAAAAGTGGGAGGGTTTTGGTGTACTTATAATAAGGAAAGGAGATAGATCAAAACAATTAGATGCAGATGAATACCTATTACTTATCACAATATATCAATATAAAGTAAAAATATACATACATACACATACAGATCATTGCTTCGTCAAAAATATGGATCAGATATGTCTTTAAAATTTCTTGTACGACATGTGGTTTCTCTCATGATGATTTTGTTCACCGTTTGCAGATGGTTAATCATTTTATATTGGTACCTGCTTGGGATGTTTGATCACCGATTACACCTCATTTGCTTAAATCGGTCATTCTCCCTCTTGAATACCATCGCATTAAAATATAACTAATTATAACTAATGATCGCCCAGTGGTCGAATTTTGACCGCAATTACTTTCTACACTTCTAGTCTGTATGAACTCTAACTATGCAAAATATCACACTGTGGGCGCAATATGCTTAAAAAGGGGTGTAAAGTATTTTCTTCACGTATTAATATTAAGGTGTTTTTACATTATATACATATCATCGCGGCCGTCTCTCATTGGGGTAGGTAGAAACGATGGTAGGTACGCCAAAGTTGCTTCGATCCAGAAATACTTCTTTCGGTTCCATCTACATTTATCAATATAGTTTCTGGTTTTTTACGTACATAATTATATATTATTATTATAACGACTATATTCCATTGGGGAAGGCAGAGACGCCAATTGCTTCGATTCAGACATGCTTCTTTTGATTTTCTTTTTCATTTACAAATATTAAGAATAACTTTATAATTAATATAGTTTAATCTGACGGGGGCACTGCAGTGATATAGACACCCGGGTGTCTATATCACTCTCATTATGAAAGTTATCTATTAACAAAACTAACTTCAGCAATATTATGAACTCTTCAGATAACAGCGATACAGATAACTATACTTTAATATTTGCCGATATTGTAATTTAATATTCTACTGAGTATAGCGTTTTAGTTTATTTATTCTCTAGCAACCTTTGGGTAATGCAGAGAGAAAACTTTGTAGAAACTACACTAAACACGAGCTACTATTGCGTAATGTGGTAGGATCATCACAAGAAATTTTGTCATTTCATTACTTGTTTCTATTTATATATTGTGTTACCGTCTATATTTATTTATATATATTATATATTATTGTATGTATTATAATATTATCATATAAGTACTTTTTTAGTATATTAATAGACATCATATTAAGATATTTATAGTAGGTATATTTACAACTACAATGGCTCCCTATCCGTCAGCGACGTAGCTGGCGCGCTCTATCTATGCTTTACTCTCTTCTTAACTCTCCCAATGCCCCTACGTATTTAACTCCTCATTTCCAATATCTTTGCAGCACTCATCACAAAAACTTACGTTCTTCTAACAACCTTCTTCTTTTTTGTCCTCATCACAACTCAAGTCTAGTTCATTCTTCCTTCTATATTCAATCTATTCTTCTTTGGAATGCACTCCCTCTCGAAATCAGGATGTCAACTAACCGAGACACCTTTAAGGCTAGAGTACGGCAGCTCTATAGCAGATATTTGGCAGAATCATCACAACATTCATAATATACTTATATTATTTATTTTAAGTATTGTATTGTTATATAATATATGTGTATCATGTATGTATGTCTATTATTTTATATTATATGTGTATAATATGACATTTATTATTGTAATATTATTGTTTTGTTTAGTTCTACGGTTTATGCATCTACCTAGTATTCTCTCTGCATCACCCAAAGGTTGACTGGTAGAGAATGCCTTAGGCATTAAGTCCGCCTTTGTACACTTTTTTTTTGTGCAAAAGTTTTTAAATAAATAAAATAAATAAATATTTATTTATTTAAAATTTAATATACAAAACATGTATAAAGGCGGACTTAATGCCAAAGGCATTCTCTACCAGTCAACCTATAGGGTGATGCAGAGATGAAACATAGTAGGTGCATATTAGTGTGAGGTCTTGAAATAAGCAATTATTATATACTAATCAAATACTATAATACAAAAATAAGGAAGGACATATATATTTATTAATATAAATACTTAATTAAAAAATATATTAATAATATATATCTATACATATAATAAAATCGTAACCAAGTCGCGTCTGTACATTGAATTTTTTTTCAAAAAAACAATTTATATACATTGTATTTATGTTACTGGGGCCAAAAAAATAGTTTTTAGTATTTTTGTCTGTTTGTCTGTTTGTCTGTGTGTCTGTTTGTCTGTTTGTCTGTTTGTGGCCGCGTTTGTGCGCGATAAACTAAGCAACCACGTAACCGATTTGAATGCGGTTTTCATTGATATATTGTGGCAACCTTCCCATAACATATAGGCTTTGTTTTATTCCAATCGGTTCACAAATAAAAAAGTTATGGTAACTTTAATGACACACGTGCTATTCAAGAAACGCGCTTCGATTCATTTAGCTGAAAATTTTATCAAATACAGTTTGCAAAACCACAACTAAAGTTTATATGAAAAGATATTCAAAAAATAATGTGAGGTTTCGGAGATATAGCATGCACCAATTTAAGTTGAACTCTCATCAATAAGGGCGACCATACTAAATAGAGATCAGCTGACTGGTACTACACGTGTTAACTGTACTAGGTTAAAAGGAACCATTTTACAACGAGATGACATGTGATAGAAGCAAAATTTTTAACAGGATGCGGTGCAGGTGGTAATCTTTTATGCCCCGGGTTCTTTTGATTCCAAACAATTGTCCGTTTAGCAACTCCAGGAAACTCCGTTTTAATCCCTGAAGTCCACGCAAACGAAGGCACAAGCACATACCAGCTATACATCTTTGTATAGGTACACACATAAATAAAATTAAAGTGTCTGTTTGTAATATCAAAATAATGGCTTTCTATTAAATTCATGTGGCTGTTTACATAGCACTAACAACAGAAATACAATTTTAACAGTTTTGGACCTCTGTCTGTCTGTTACCGCTAAAATCGTCTTTAAAAATACTAAAACTATATATATATACTACACGTACGAATAAAATGCGTTAATCATGCCAAGACCTAAGACAATCACTGAATAAATTAGAAACGCCTAATAAACCTTAAACACCATCTATAATATATTACTATAAAATGAATGCTATTTAATTTTTTGCAGGCGCTAACATTTAGCAATACCTTAATTTAGGTAATCAGGAAAGCAGCACAGAAAAGCAAACACTCCACCAAATCTGTCTGCTCACGATAAATAACTACCAAATAAAATGTCATGCGATTTTCACCAGTAGACGACGTGATTCTTTCATTTTAGTTTTTGTGAGTGAGAATTGGCTTAAATATTACGATGATAGTTGAACGAGTCGGAAAAATCCTGCCGTTGGAGGCAATGTTATTCCTAAATAGATTTAAAAAAAGTCCGCGTTACTATCGACCAAAAAAATCACTCATAGCGAAACGCGTGATCGGCCTCTATCTCATAGGAATACTTAACTGATATATATTTTAACTGTACTTTTAAAAGATGAGGTTTCTAATACAATTGCATTTGAGATTGTAATCCTTGAACATCGTCATTTGAGAACCAATATGTAATATTCTTTTTTTAAGTGACCGACATAGCTCGAAAATTGCCTCAATTAAAGTGGCCATAGGCAGGGTATATAGCTCGCAGAACCGACAGCCGTTGGGGCAGAAAGGTTCTAGAGTGGCGTCCACGAACTGGAAGACGCAGCGTGGCAGGCCTCCAACAAGGTGGACCGACGACCTGGTAAAGGGCGCGGGCAACCGATGGACAAGGTCAGCTCAGGATCGAATGATGTGGAAAACCTTGCGGGAGGCCTATGTCGAGCAATGGACGTCTTATGGCTGAGATGGAATTACTTTTGTGGCAAACAAGCATACGGCTCACCTGATGGTAAGCAGTTACCGTAGCCTATGGACGCTTGCAATACCAAAGGTATCACTTACGTGTTACCAAGTCATTTTTTACACCAGGGCTTTAAGATGGGAGTATCCCTGGGATAGGAATACGTTTCTTTCAAAACGGATCCCTAAATGAGCGTTGGAGACCTATATTCACACACAGGAACACAACTACACCGCTGTGTGTAGTTATTTGGCTGTGGTCTTCTGTAAGGTGGAGGTCCTTCCCTCTCTTAAAAATCTTTTTGTAATTGAATGGATAATCTTTCATAGTGTTCTTTTTTTTTAAGAAATCCAGTTCTGGTGATGGTATCCGTAGGGAATTGAGTAACCTCCTCAAATACTATATGCAATGCATCAAACAAATGCATTCAGGAAGCATCAATTCTTTAGTGAAACTAATAAAGAATACTGCAGGTGGCCAACTTCTCAATGATAAATAATTTGCCGACGGAGATCAGACATAATGTATCTCAATTATGGTAATGAAATGACAGTAACTAATCACATTCAATGAGCAAATTAAAATTGTACAGTTGTACTTATATGATGATACAGCCGGATATAGGCACAAAAACTTCGTAATTAAACAATGTACAAAGTAAAAAATGCATGGTTTCAGAGATAGAGATAATAATAGATACCTATTATACTATATATCTAATTTACGTTGAACTCTCACCAATGTGGTCGACTATATTAATAATAATAGGTTCAGCTTATTGGTTTTTATTCACTTTTGTTCCGGGAGCTTATGTAGAGTACTATATCTCTATTAATAGATATGATGTATCAAAAGGAATTTAATAACTATGTATTTCAATTTCTGAAATCCTTGAGCACTTCGGCGGACCATTATGCCCTTTAGGAATTGAATGAATTTTTAGCCCACCCAAACTGTGTAACAGTCTTGAAGTACCTATCAGGCTAGAAGTGACCAATTTAAAACGGAATGTAATAGATGCAGAGATTTCTACAGAGTATGGCACAGACAATACATAATTATATATAAATTCAATCTATTAGCTAGGCGATAGGTCAACTAAAGTTGTTCACGTTTGCGCTAAGACAATTTGAAGAGCAGAACAATCATACAAACAAGGAATATTTTCTTCATAAAGTTTATTAATTGCAGAATCTAAATGTTTAAAAGAAAACGTGACTGACTAATCAACAAACGCACAGTTTAAATCACTAGACACTCAGATAGCTATTATGATATAGGCATCCGCTAAGAAAGGTTTTTTTTAAATGTAATCACTAAAGATGAAAATCAGCCGATGAAAGTTTGTATGGGGGATAACTGTAGTTTTCAGATTTACAGTAAAAGACTGAACACGCGAACGAAGTCGCGGGTACAGCTAGTGTATGTATATAATATATAAATATAAGGTTATATACTTATTGTCGTGATAATTCTGCTAATTGTTTCAACAGTAGTGTCCGGACCCTAGTCTTAAATACATATCGGCTGGTGGACATCCTGATTTCAGATGGGAGAGTATTCCAAAGTCGGATAGCTTGGATAGTAAATGAGGAGTGCATGAAGCCAGAGCTATGAGAAGGAAAAACAAGAAGAAGATTGCTAGAGGAGCGAAGATTTCTGTCATGTATGGAACTGAGATATTTAAACTGGGAGAGAGGAAGATTCAAATAAGAGGGAGCATTGGGAGACATAAGGATTGTATAAAGTGTGGAGAGTGCGCGCAAATTACGACGCTGACGATGGTATATTGTATACCATTAAATTTCGGAATGCCCCTACTATCATGTTCTCTCTGCATTACCCTAGGTTGACTGTTAGAGAATGCTTTTAGCATTAAGTCCGCATATGAACAAATATATGTGCAAAAGTTAAATAAATAAAATAAATCAATAAAATTATCTACATAATGATTATGCTACTAAGCGTATACATAAATAAAATAAAAGCATAATATATAATACAATACATTAATTAATAATAATTGCATCAGTTTTTTTATTGCCAATGGCGGAAGACATAAACAGTCTTCTTCTTATCGTAAGGGTATTGCCTACTAAGGCAATCTGGTGACAGCGTGATTTAGATCATATTTAGGCCTCCCCGTCGTGATCTAACAACTGGACAGACTTTTAACTTGTCCTCCGAAGCTCGGGGCTAAACAACGCTTTCTGCGCAACATGATTTGTCAAGATGATTGTCAGCTACTATATTTAGAAATATTATATACTAGCTGTACCCGCGACTTCGTTCGCGTGTTCAGTTCTTTTACTGTAAATCTGAAAACTATAGTTATCCCCTTACAAATTTTCAACGGCTGATTTTCATCTTTTGCGGTTACATTTTAAAATACTTATTTTAGCGGATGCCTATATCATATCAATAGCTATCTGAGTGTCTAGTGATTTAAACTGTGCGTTTGTTGATTAGTCAGTCGCGTTTTTCTTTTAAACATTTAGATTTTGCAATTCATAAACTTCATGAAGAAATATTCCTTGTTTGTATGATTGTTCTGCTCTTCAAATTGTCTTAGCGCAAACGTAAATAACCTTAATTGGCCCATCGCCTAGCTAATAGTTTGAATTTATGTATTGTTATGTATTATCTGTGCCATACCCTGTAGAAATCTCTACATCTATTACATTTCGTTTTAAATTGGTCACTTCTAACCTGATAGGTACTGTTACACAGTTTATGTGGGCTAAAAATTTATTAAATTCTAAAAGGGCATAATGGTCCGTCGTAGTGCTCAAGGATTTCAGAAATTGAACTTTCCTTTTAATACAGTTATAGTACTTTATATAAGCTTTCGGAACAAAACTGAATGAAAACCAGTAAGTTGAACCCTATTGAATATTGTCGACCATATTAGTGAGAGTTCAACGTAAATTCGGTATATAGGTATCTGTTAATTATTATCTTTATCTCCGAAACTATGCATTTTTTACTTTGTACATTGTTTAATTACGAAGTTTCGGTGCCTATATCCGGCTGTATCATAATATTAGTTCAATTGTAACATTTTAATTTGCTCTTTATGTCTGAACTCCATCGGAAAAATAATTATAATATTTGAGGAGGTTACTCACTTCCCTACGGAACCCATCACCAGAACTGGATTTCTTAAAAACTGAGAACAATATGAAAAATTATTCATTCATTCATTCTCTTTAAAAATTCTCTTTAAAAGATTTTTAAGAGAATTTTTAAAGAGAGGGAAGGACCTCCACTTTACAGTAGACCACAGCCAAATAACTACACACAGCGGTGTAGTTGTGTTCCTGTGTGTGAGTATAGGTCTCCAACGCTCACTTGACATTCGTTTTGAAAGAAACGTATTTCTATCCCAGGGATACTCCCATCTAATCCCTGGTGTAAAAAATGAGTTGGTAACACGCAAGTGATACCTTTGGTATTGCAAGCGTCTATATAATAGGCTACGGTAACTGCTTAACATCAGGTGGGCCATATGCTTGTTTGCCACAAAAGTAGTTCCATCTTAGCCATAAGACGTCCACTGCTCGACAGAGGCCTCCTGCAAGGTTTTCCACATCATTCGGTCCTGAGCTGACCTTGTCCATCGGTTGCCCGCGTTTACCAGGTCGTCGGTCCACCTTGTTGGAGGCCTGCCCACGCTGCGTCTTCCAGTTCGTGGTCGCCACTCTAGAACCTTTCTGCTCCAACGGCCATCGGTTCTGTGAGCTATATGCCCTGCCCATTTTCACTTAATTGAGGCAATTTTTCGAGCTATGTCGGTCACTTAAAAAGAAAATCTTTAAAAATTCAGTTAAAAATATATATCAGTTAAGTATGCCGATGAGACAGAGGCCGATCATGCGTTTCGCTGTGAGTGATTTTGTTGGTCAAAGATAGACACATAGTATCGCGGAGTTTTTTACATCTATTTGCAAATAACATTGCCTCCAACGGCAGGATTTTTCCGACTCGCTCAACTATCATCGTAATATTTCAGCCAATTCACGCTCGCAAAACTATAATGAAAGAATCACGCCGTCTACTGGTGAAAATCGTATGAAATTTTGTTTGGTAGTTATTGAGTATATGACCGTGACCAGACAGACAGATTCGGTGGAGTGTTTTCTTTTCTGTGCTGCTTTCCTGATTACCTAAATTAAGGTATTGTTAAATGTTAGCGCCTACACAAAATAAAATAGCATTCATTTTATAGTAATATATTATAGTTTGTGTTTAAGTTTTATTAGGCGTTTAATTTAGTCAGTGATTGTCTTAGATCTTGGCATGATTAACGCATTTTATTCGTACTTATAGTATATTTATATAGTTTTAGTTTTATCAAAGACGATTTTAGCTGCAATATAGAAAGACAGAAAGATAAAACTGTTAAAATTGTATTTCTGTTGTAAGTGCTATGTAAACAGCCACATGAATTTAATAGAAAGCTGTTATTTTAATATTACAAACAGACTCTTCAATTTTATTAATGTGTGTATAGATGTATAGCTGATATGTGTTTATGACTTTGTTTGCGTGAACTTCAGGGATTAAAACATAGAGTTTCCTGGAGTTGCTAAACGGAAAATTGTTTGGAATCAAAAGAACCCGGGGTATAAAAGATTATCACCTGCACCGCATTCTGTTAAAATGTCTGCTTCTATTACATTTAGTTGTAAAATGGTCACTTTTAACCAAGTACCGTTAACACGTGATGTACCAGTCAGCTGATCTCTATTTAATAAGGTCGCCGATATTGATGAGAGTTCAACTTAAATTGGTAATGGCTATATCTCCGAAACCTCGCATTATTTTTTAAATTTATTTTCATATAAACATCAAATGTGGTTTTACAAACTACATTTTAAAAAGTTTCAGCTAAATAAATCGAAGCGTGTTTCTTGTATAGCACGTGTGTTATCAAAGTGACCATAACTTTTTTATTTGTGAACCGATTGGAATAAAATAAAGCCTATATGTTATGGGAAGGTTGCCACAATATATAAGTGAAAACCGCATTCAAATCGGTTGCGTGGTTGCTGAGTTTATCGCGCACAAACGCGGCCACAAACAGACAAACAGACAAACAGACAAAAATTCTAAAAACCACATTTTTGGCCTCAGTAACATAAATACAACGTATATAATTTGTTTTTTCGAAAAAAAATTCAATGTACAGACGCGACTTGGTTACGATTTTATTATATGTATAGATATAGATAATACCAGCGGCCCGCCCAAAGTTCGTCCAATTTAAACTATTTTCAGCGCAACTTTCTTTTTTTTTACAACCTTTTCCTGACAATAACAAACACAACAAAAAAAGAATTACTGAAATCGGTCCAGCCGTTCACGCGTGATGCCGTGACCAAGGGAAATAGGGATTCATTTTTTTATATAAAAGTACTAGTGGACCCAGCAGACGTCATCCTGCCCGGAGAAGCTAACATACCGACAGCAGCGCCATCTATCGGATCCAATTGTAAATCTAAACCATTCTTGAATCCACCTGAAGAAACAGGAATACACAAAAATTTCATTATATTCGGTCCAACCGTTTAAGAGGAGTTCAGTGACATATACACGCACAAAAGAATTATATACCTATATAAAGATTAAGCTTAGCTAGGTGCGCTCGTTGTTCGGTAAACGATCAGCGGGTTAAGCTACCAAGGGCGCGGTAACCCTATAGATGGGTGACCGCATGGGAGGGTACGTTAAACGTCAGTTCCGACTGTTATCAGTCGTTAGATCACGACAGAGGCCTAAATATGGGCGATCTTAATAACGCTGTCACCAGGTTGGCCACTAACCAAACGATAAAAAAAAAATTAAGCTTTACCAGTTAAACTTGCTTTGCTGCCGTAGTAGTATAAAAAATACTAAATAACAATTGCGTATCTGTACATACCAACCGCCAAGTAATTATGACTTTATCTATGGTAAATTCTTAGACGATTGTGCGTCATTCTTGTATCCTTATCTTAATGTTGGGTTGTATGAAAGGTAGGGCATCATATAAGCGAGCAAGCCCAACTGGGGAATGACTTCCACCTCACAGAAGACTACTGCCAAATAACTACACACATTAGTTGTGTTTCTGTGCGTGAGTACAGGTCTTCTTCATTCAGGAATGCATTTTAAAGAAACAGTTTTCTATCCCAGGGATAATCCGTCGGGAACACGAAGGTCATACCTCTGGTTTTGTGAGTGTCCATAGCTGCGGTAGCTGCTTAATAATTTAAAGGGCCGTATGATTGTTTGCCACCCAAATAGTATAAAAAAACGTTTTCCTATCCCAGGAATGATCCAAAATCCTGGTGATCATTTTTTTTGGTTCTATAAGCTGAAGTATGCTTGCTTGCTAATAAAATATAGAAGAATACCAAAAATATGGCAATATTATAAATATGAAAAAATAATGTAGTTCTCCAATTATTATTTTTCTGTAAAAACATGGCCGCAATCGCTTGTAATAAATTTACTGTTTGTGACCGCGAAACGTTAAATTAGTAAAATGTGAATATTTATGATTGGAAGTTATTTAATTAATCTGAAATGTAATCTAGCTTAACATGATCGACAAAATAATATGAAACCACAACAGCTTATTTAATTTTATTAATATAAGCCTAGTGGTGAATGTGGTCACCTTTCCGAGTAATATACTGGGTTAAACTTTATGTGATCTTTAAATATTTGTTGCGATTTTGGGTGTACTTTGTATCCGTGAATTGTATTTGTGAAGTCGACACAAGGCCTGATAGACAAAAATATTTTTTTATATTAAGAGTATAGCTGTTCAGGATCGGTAATATTTCATTAAAACCACGTTAGATTTATTTAACTTAATTATCTTTTTTTGTGTTATGGCTCCATCCGTTTAGTTTATCAGCACACAAACGAATTGACATTACATATTTTAATAGACAAAGCAGTGCGAAATGTCAAACGGAAACAATATTTATGAAGATACTTCTTAATAAAAAGTTTATAAACATATCTATCTTATAAATTTATATTCATTCAACAATAACCATCCCTCCATCCATCTCAGCCAAAAACGTCCTTTACTGGACACTTGTACACCATTTACAATAATTTTACAAAAACTTTTTATAAATAAGTCTGTACAATGGGCGGCCTTATCGCTAACAGCGATTTCTACCAGGCAACCTTTGGATGGATATGTACGTAGGATTTAGCGGTAGTTGATGGCGTACTCAATATTTATAAATAATAATTTTTATATATAAAGTATAAAATAATTATATATATAAATAATATATATCAATACATATTATTTATATATGGACATAGATCTTTTCTAATTATTTCTACAACAGTCAATCTTGAGTGTCCATCGATTGCCCGCAACCTTTACCAGGTCGTAGCTCCACCTTATTAGAGGATTACCCATGCTACGTCTTCCAGTTTGTGGTCGCCACTCAAGAAACTTTCTGTCCCAATGGCTACCGGTTCTGCGAGCTATGTGATCATTATTCTTCTAGTTGTTACTTGAGTTCTTCTACAGATCTCCTTGTTTCTGATTCGATTATGCTGGTGAAATAATGTACTTTTATAGATTAGTAAGACAGGTAGAGCACCATACTAGCGAGCAAGCCCGACAGGGGAAGGACCTCCACCTTACAGAAGACTAAACAGAGCAAAATTACTACACATAGCAGTGTAGTTGTGTTTCCATGTATGAGTATAGGTCTCCAGCGCTCATTTAGGGATACGTCTTCGTATCCCAGGGCTAATATCCACCGTAAAGCCCTGTGTAAAAAAATGGCTCGGCAACACGCAAGTGATACCTCTGATATTGCAAGCATCCATAGGCTATAGTAACTGATTAATATTAGACGGGCTGTATTTTTTATACTACCAAGACAAACAAGCATACGGCCCGCCTGATAGTAAGCAGTTACCGTAGCCTATGGACGCTTGCAACAGCGAGGGTATCATTCGTTGCCGACCCTTTAAAAATCTTTATGTTGTTTGCCACCCAAGTAGAATACAAAAAGGTACTTTTTTTTTCTTTTCAAAAGACAACACCCGCACTAGAGAACAAGCTCTGTGTCGCGGGGGACTTTACAAACATACAATTAACGGACATAAATAACACCCAGACTCAGACTCTTTGTGGGCCACACAAAGTTTTGTCCTGGGTGGGAATCGAACCCCCAACCTCGTGCACAGCAGGCGCGTACTGCGGCACTGGACCACCAAGGCAGTCATTCAATTTGAATATTACACCTACATTAATATGCATACTCATAAATAATACACAAAATGTTAAATTAGTACTAATAGACACATGCTGACGTCACACTAACCTATTTCCTTTCACTGGTACATACAACTCATGCGGGATGATACACCAGCGAATACAAACACATTTAGTTACAAAGCTATTAACTTGTGAATGGAATATCTTAATTACTTTCAAACTGAATGTACTACACTCAAATAATAATACAATCTCTTATTTGGAAGTATCCAAAATAAGAGCTTAACAGTAAGATTTCGGTTAAAATTTTGTTGAAATCAAGTTTTAATAAGATTTTTTTAAGAGAGGGCACTATGCTAGCGAGCAAGCTCGACTGGGGAAGGACCTCCACCTTACAGAAGACCACAGCCAAATAACTACACACAGCGGTGTACTTGTGTTCCTTCGGTAAGTACAGGTCTCCAGCGCTAATTTAGGGCTGCTTTTTCAAATAATTCCCATGCCAGGGGTGTCCCTCATTTTTTTACAACAGGGTTTTAAGATGGGAGTGTTCCCATCTTAAAACCCTGTTGTAAAAAAATGAGTTGGCACGCAAGTGATAATTCTGTATCGTAAGTAGAGGAGAGAGTTAAAAATACTGACTAAATCTAACTGGCGAATTAATAGAATGGCCTGAAACTATTGCTTATTCATATCGAGGCTACATTTGTCATAAGCCAACTAGCCGTAGCTGAATTGGCTGACATTATATTTCTGTTTTATTTTCATGACTGATGACCCTCATAAGTTACTTACTAACCTAAAACGATCTTGAGTTTATAAATTTAATCACGGATTCTAAAGTACACCTATGAAACATTTTATTGTGGTTCATCCAATTTTTTGTTCCCTGTGGGGATTGATCCCAGAATAATTCCGGTAACCCTGTTAAGCTGGAGGTCATGAGTTCGGTTCCCACCTTACTCATCAGCATAATTATTTGTGTGATAAACACGATTTTTTGTTCTGTGTCTTTCTTTATATGTATGTTTATCAGTTGTCTGGTTGCCATATAATAGACTCAGATAAGCTTAAGATTATTATTATGAAAATTTAATAACACATTGACTGACTAAGAAATCGAATCCAGGATCTCAAGGTCTGAGGTAAACATAACGCAAAATTACACATCAAATACACGACCAAATGAGTCATAAAAAAAACAAAAAAGAAACTAAGTATCATTACAAACCCTCAAACAGAAGAGGTCCGAAAATACCCAAAATAAAAATACAAAAATTCCTATCCCCTCCTTAAAAGATTAGGGGAATGGTGGCCCTCCTCGTCCATTTTGGGACACTTACATTAATACGGTCAAGCATCTAAAATGGGTCAATTATACTGAGCTGGTTATATTTGGGATCCAAACACAATTTACACACGTATTTTTTCAGTATACGTTTTCATATCCCTTATTAATTAGGTTAGGATTTTTTATCCTTTTGTATATTTAGACCACATTTTGGATATTCGGACCACCTGATCGCAGCGTTTTTAACCAGTTATCGTGGTCTATGGACGCTTGCAATACTAGGTGCAACGAAACGAAAAACGTTTCTTAAAAATCAGGTCCCTAAATAAGCACTGTGGACCTAAAGGCTTCGCTAAACAGAAGGCGTATTTAGTTTTTTTATTATACTTGGGTGGCAAACAAACATACGACCCGTCTGATGTTAAGCAGTTACCGTAGCATATGGACGCTTGCAATACCAGACCACCACTTAGGACGTTTCTCTCAAAACGCATCCCTAAATGAGCGCTGGAGACCTGGACCTACACAGGAACACACACCACTGTGTGCAGTTATTTGGCTGTGGTCTTCTATAAGGTAGAGGTCCTTTCCCAGCCGGGCTTGCTCGCTAGTATGGCGCCATACCTCTCTTAAACTTAGTGTGCGTCAGAAGAGGTAGCAGTACGGCACGCTCTACTGGCACGATTGTACTGTTTGACAGCGCAATCGTAAAACATAATTCGATGCTTTAGCGCGGCGTCAGAACTCTGACGCGCGTTAAGTACGCGTTCTGTTTGGCGAAGCTATAATGGCTTGTTGGACTAGTAGTTGGTAGGAACGTTCCTTCCTATATTTATACTTTAAGAGAGGTAGGGCACCATACGGTAAGGCAAGCCCAACTGAAGAAGGACCTCCACCTTACAGACCACAGTCAAGTAACTACACACAGCTGTGTTTCTGTGTGGGATTATAGGTCTCCAAGCTCATTAAGGGGTGCGTTTTAAAAGATAGATAGATAGAATATTCTTTATTGTACACCAAGCAAAAATACAACGGTAAAAATAACAGTTGGATATAGTTAGCTGTACAATGGGCGGTCTTATCACTAAAAGCGATCTCTTCCAGACAACCTTTGGATGGATTTTGAAGAGTAAGGTAAGGTAGTTTGTGGTGTACTCACTATATAAATACTATACAATACATAGATAGATAAATAAAAGAATCGTTTTCTTATCTCAGGGTATAGTTTTCTTTGAAATTAATTATTTGAAAGCCCTGGTGTAAAAAGTAGGCTACGGTAACTGCTTAACATCAGGTCGTAGGGGGTCAGGGGCGGTATGGTTGTTTGCGACTTAGGTTGCCAAACAAGCATGCGCCTGATGATAAGCAGCACCGTAGCCTATGGATATAATTATATTTCTTATTTACAAAATGTAGTTGAAGAATCTACAAGATAATACAGTACAGAAGCCTTTATTTACACATAATAAACAACAAAGAGCAAATGAAGTGAAACCAAAACCATCCACGTCTCAAGTTAATACGAACGAAATGAAAAACCACAGAGAGGCAACAATTCCTTTTTTAATATCATTCAGTAAGTCTTTGAGCATTTTAATTAACTTCTACTGAGTTCATTGAGATATATAAATTAACTGTAGAGGATGACATTGTGTGACTTTCCTGTAATCAGAGTAGGGGTTAGCTCGTTCATATTATTGTTATTAATAACTTTTTTTTCGACACTGGCTGCCTATTAGTCGATGGAGACTTGTCATCTGCAAACACAGGTAAAGTTTTTATGTCCTCACTCTCATAGTCTAATAAGAGGGCAATGTGACTGAGATCAGACGTGGGACCAATGGTTTTACGTGTTTTTCAAGGCACAGGGATGTAAATATAGTCAACTTCATTCGAGTCCCTATCTATTGAAAGTTTATTGAATCGATAAACGGCAATCGAAACCGAGTACGACTGCTACTCACTAGGTGACATCACCTAGTGAGTAGCAGTCGTACTCGACGGCCACTAGACCAACAAGTTAAATACTTAGTAATTTATTTTGATTCTGATTAGGGAAAAAACATCAATACATTTTATGTATTTTTTTATACTTCCTATGTAGGTACATATAAATCTGTACATGGACGCTTGCAAAACCAGAGGTATCACTAGCTTATTACTGACACATAGTTTTGCATGGAGTATCCCTGGGATAGGAAAAAGATTTTTTCAAAACGCATCCCTAAATAAGCGCTAACGACCTGCCCTTCTGTCTAGACAAGTGGCATAAACGGCAGTTGAATCGAATAGAAAGCCAATGTATAAGTTTACAATTTAATGTCGTAAACTTATGTCAAATACACTACATTTGCTTTCAATTCTATGGCTGTTTACTTAGTTTTAACAATGGAGCAATGTTTGCTATCACAACACTTGAATCGAGCTACCAAACTCACTTACTTACGTCCTTTTGCTTCACACTAGTCCATGAAAAAAGAAAGCAGACACTTTTTAATCAAAAGTTATTCATGTCCACCTTTTGTTTTTTTTTACAATGCCATCTATTTCCGAGGACAAAGGCGCTGGCGTTGTGGTTGCTTCGGATTCCGACATAAGAGGAATGTAGATTAATTGAAATACCTTTATATTTGGAATCCGTTTAAAAAATCAAGAGTAAATTTTATTTTATTACCTCCAAATACCGTAGAAAATATAAATTACATTTTTATTTGCAGTTGTTTTTCATGCTTTTTAAATACTTATCTCCAATGATGTTATAAGTAAAAAGGTGTAGATGAACCTACAAAACATTCGATCTTCAAAACTGGTACACTAACACACACATGAATAACTTAGTATTGCAATGCTATTAGACGTTAAAGTAGCATGGCATGATGTAATTATCGTGAGCGAAAAAGAGACAAAAAATTCATTGCGCTCGGTACTTGAAGTGCTTTCGTTGCCGCCGGTGCGCGACGTAACATAGGTCGGAGACGTTAAGAAGAGGTCAATTGTACTCTTTTTATTCCACTTGCAAAGCGCTTATAACTTATCTTCACCTTTTTATTTAAAATATCATTGCTTATTTCTTTAATTTTATAATAAACATTAAAAAAATTACGCTTCGTATCCATTTTAATCAACCTGGGACAAATCCAAGATGTTTTCGAGAACGCCATTCTTCCATTCAATATTTTCTTGAGTTTTTTTAAGACTAAAGGTGTATCAAGAAAAGAATTTGCGAAAAGCAACCTCTAGAGAATAACGCAGACAGTTGAAGTTAGAAATTTACAAAGACAAAGTTTGCAGGAAAAGAAAAATATATCTAGAAAACGGACAATAACATGAGAGGTTGCTATAATATTCTTAAAGATATTTAAAGTTTATGGTTCTTGGATAGCTATAAGACTTCTGCACTAAGAAACGTTTTCCTATCTCAGAGATACTCCATCTTAAAGCCCTTTAATGATCATCTCAATAATAGCTGCATTAGAGGAAATTTTCATATAAATTACTTGACTCGAAATTTTTTTTATATATTTTTGTTCCGTATGCAGATCGACCGCTCACTAGGTGGAAAGATGATATCATCAGAGCTGCTCTGATGATATCATCTGTCCACCACGGGAAAGCACTGGACGCAGGCAGCTCAGGATCGGCCATTGCGGAGACATTTAAGGGAGGCCTACGTTCGACGATGATGATGCAGATCGAATTCAAAACACACCGCGTGTTTTTAAACGTCTAGATTACTACATCGTACATATAAATAGTAGTCTCTAGTGATTTTGAACCTTATCACTTCGAGTTAGAGTCTAAAATGCATGAAATTAGAAGACCAAAACGTCAAAAGGGCTGCGCTATACGCAGTCATTATCTATTTCACTCAAAGCGGAGGGTTTATACTCCAACGCTTACGTTTACAGGGCTAACCTAACATTAACGTATTAAAATGTACCGCAAGTCATCGTCTTTAATCAAGAAACGCATTACTGGCAAACTCTTTTGGCCGTATTTCCTATAGAAGCCGTCTATTGTGAATGATGAAAGAATGACCATGAACCTTGGTTTTAGCAGAATGCTAATGATATAGCAATTTAGCATTTCAGTTAGCTATAGGTGAAATGACTAAATTGTGGTTGCGATTTAGTTTTGCTATAATTAGTGTAGTAAAATTAATATTCCTACGGTTAGGGTTAGTGGTTTTTAATAGATAATTTAATTTAGGTTTATTACCCAACTGAACTCAAATGAGGGTTATGTGTTTGATCTGTATGAATGTATGTCCTCTTTGTTCCCTCTTCACTAAACGGCTTTGATGGCGACGTTTCACACTTTATAAAAGACGAGACTATCGTGACGTAAGTGAGAGAGTAAGAAGGTTCTCGTCTTTTTTTGTCTCCTTCTTTCTCCGCTTAGTGGCTTGGTGGCTGCTAGCGAGTTAAATCTAGCTTGTCCGCTTGACAAACAAGCGTGTAGCACAGAACAGAAAAGAATAAATTTCTGCTGTTTCTAAAAATTTGCAAACAATAATCCAATAACACGTTGAATAAAAGTCTCGATATCTTTCCAAATATGTAAGAGAGTGTCTGTAGGCATAGGCAAACCTTATTGTATTTCAAAAGCCTGGCAAAAAATAACAAATAAAAATTATTCTCTCATAGATATTATGTTTATAAAATATTAGGAACGAAATTTCTAATAAAGACCGGCGCAGATGAATGGAACTCTTCATAATAAGCCCAAAGATTAATTAAATGTTCGGATTTTGTCGAAAATTTCATACAAAAATATATAAATAGCAAAATGATTAACAGTTACAATGAAAATTTAGGGTACTATATTCTATATTGTACCGAAAACAAAAAAAAAATTATGTTCACTTTCCAAAGTTCGGGGCTAAGCACCTTTTTTTCAGTGTTACATACAAATATTGTGTTACTCAATAGGTCTTTTCAAGTAACAGCGAGTGTTGTAGGATCGATTCCCACAAGAGACAAAATTTTGCGTAATCCATAAATGTTGGTTCCGAGTCTAGGTGTACTTTAAGACACAAAGTACACCCATTGTAGCTTTTGTAAAAGACCCCCATGACACAGGGCTTGTTTCCCAGAATGGGAGTCACCTTATTTTAAATATATGCTAATAAATGCAAAAGTTTGGGTGGATGTATGAATGTTGGCTACTCAATCACGTAAAAACAAATGAACGGATCTCGATGATATTTGGCCCAGTAATAAAAAATAGTCTGAATTAGGTTAGGGATTTAATTATTTAGGTAGAGGGATTGTAAGCCGTGAGCTGCTAACATTCTTATTTATAGGTAAATACCTTTATTATTTTAGATAATATTGTTGATAACTACAATATCTGATTGTTTCTATGTTGTTTAGCTTAAGTTGCTTTAATTTCAATAACTATTCTTGTAATTATCTTATGAAATAAATCTGTATATACCTATAGATTGCTTGGAGGCTAGACCAGGTAGCACTGGACGTAGTCACAAGCTGAGAACGCTTGTGACCACCGCTGGTGTAATCTGGTTCTGAGAATCGATTCCCAAAACCAGATAGTAGTCGTTAAGAGCAATTGATACCGGGTTTGAACCGTATTCCGTAAGAGCAAAAACCGAGCCACCGCAAAAACCGAGCAAAATCTGTCTGTCAGATTGAAAATCGGTATTCCGTAAGAGCCCTTTTTGACGTTTAGTCAATAGATTGTGCCGTCACCGAGCAATCACAACTGTCAGTTTTGCGATCACAACTGTCAGTTTGCCATCGCTGTTTCTTAGAGAATCAGCCGGCCGGTATCAATCGCACTTAACGACTACTAGACCAACAAAGTGTTTTTATGCTATAATAATAATAGCAACACATATATGTTCCACTGCTGGGCACGGCTCTTTGCTCCTCTATCAAGAGGGAGAAGGTTTAAGCCTTAATTCACACACGCTGGCCTAATGCGGGTTGGTAAATCAGACATCTCCTCAAAATTTATTTTAAGGCATGTTGGTTTCTTCATAATGTTTTTCTTCACCGTTAGCAAATGGTGAATGATTAATAATATTATATTATAATCGTATAATGACTTAACCATTAATCGGCAGCCATAAACAATGAACTTGGTCGGTAACTAAGTTTATTTCCTAAGTTTAACCAAATCTTATAAGTCTCTACGTAATCTGCGTTCCAAGTACCCACGTAATTCTCTAGGAGTATTTGACGATTCTAATTCCTGCTATGGTAAGTCTCAGATAGCCGGAATCAGAGGTTTTATAATAAGTACTAGGAGTTGCCCGCGACTTCGTCCATGTAATAATTTGGAATATTTTCCCCGATGTCTCACTACTGCTCCGCTCGTATTGATCATAGCGTGATGTTATATAGCCTTCCTGGATAAATGCACTATTCAACAAATAAAGTATTTTTCTAATCGAACCAGTACTTTCTGAGATTAGCGCGTAGAGGAACCCTAAGAACCTTTTAGCCAAGAACCTTTTAGCTCTGTTGGCCATCGGTTCTGCGAGCTATGTGCCCTACCCAATGTCACTTATAAAAATGAGACAAGCCTTTGAGCTATCACGGTAAAAATCAAGATCGTAGCAAGCAGAAAACTTATAGTTTCTGCCTGCCCTTCTCGGAAACAAGAGTGACTATATATTTGACTGCCTCGGTGGTCCAGTGGCCCCTGTATACGCCTGCTGTGCACGAGGTTGTGGGTTCGATTCCCGAGGACAAAACTTTGTGTGACCCACAAAGAATTGTTCTGAGTCTGGGTGTAATTTGTGTCCGTTAATTGTATGTTTGTTAGTTCCCAGGACACAGAGTTTGTACTCTAGTGCGAGAATTGTCTTTAAAATAAAAAAATATTTATATATATGTGTGTGGACGAATCCATAGAACAGAAACTTGGTTAAAGAACTAAAATATAACGTATTTTATTTTAAGTATGTTTTATTCCGGAACAAAGGTTTTCTTTATCGTAGAACCAGAACACTAAAATACAAACATGGTATATTTCACTTCAGATGTCGTTTGTGTACATTGATTTTCGATTTAGCGAGTGGTACAAGTTTCTAATGTTAGAAACTAAATTGTCTACTGTTCTATTTTATTTTCGTATTTCTTTAAATAATTAGGGATTTATTTATTACGTGCCTGCCATAAAAACAAATCTATCCCTTGGGGAATCGTATATTTTTCAGGGATAGAGATAGATTATAGTTTGGAATAGCGAATAGTCTACTTTTTATCGCGATAACTGACTAACGCGGACAGAGTTGCGATCAACAGTTAGTCCCTTTAATAGAACTGATATCTTGATTTAATAACTAGCTGTTTCCCGCGGCTCCGCCCGTGTGGATGTCGGTTATCGCTGCAAAAAGTAGCCTATGTGTTATTTCAGACGATTATCTATCTCTATGCCAAATTTAATTCAGGTCCGTTTTGCCGTTCTGACGTCATTTTGATACAAACATCTATCTATCCAAACTATCGCATTTATAGAGTAGTATGATCCTAAAAATACTACATTATATTTAGTTAAGTAGATAAAAAACTACTTTTTATCGAAATACCGAAATGCTAGCCAGGTGCACTCGTTCTTCGTTAAACAATCAGCAGGGTAAGCGACCAAAGGCTCGTTAACCCTATAGATAGGTCACCGCATAATGGTATTTCATCTGAGCGTTTCCGTGCTTTGCAGGGCACGTTAAAAGTCGCTGCCGACTGTTAACAGACATTAGATCACGATAGAAGCCTAAATATGGACGATCTAAATAACTCTGTAACCAGGTTGGCCACTAACTGAACGATAAGAAAAAGAAGAAGACATACCGCATGTGTGAACCCGCGGGCAGAAGCAAGTCTATAATAAAAACACTATCGACAACCATGACCATGTATATATTTCACAGTAAATAATAGGATTTGTCAAATGTATGTGAGATTTAAAGGCTTAAGTTTGGAGCTTTGCCACGTTTTATACCCGCCAAAGCCTAGCGGATATTTTATGTTAGGTATTTTTTTCAATCTCTGTAGAGAACCTGTGATTAACTGGTTTGAAAATTTCAAGTGAAAGGAAAGTTATTCGCTATATTGTCGCTGTTATTATGTAGAATTAATAAGAAAGGTAGGGCACCATACTAGAGAGCAAGCCTGCCTGGGGAAGGATCTTACAGAAGACCACAGCCAAATAACTACAACTACTAACTACTACTCTTTTACGTAAAAATTACTAAACGAATTTGGCTAAAATTTGGCATAGAGATATATAATATATATATAACCGATATCCACGCGAGCAGAGCCGCGAGCAACAGTTAGTCTCTTTAATAAAACTGATATCTTTATTTATTATTAATAAATATTAATTCAGATAATAAGGTATTTACAAACAAAACAGTTCTTAAATATAAATTAGGGTATACCTATTTTTTTTTTTTGGTGCGTATTAAAATCTGTGCTACAGACGGTTACAGTGCATGTAGCTATTTATATTTACTCATAAATGAGTTTAGGAAACATATAAATACTCTCAAAAATTATTAAGAAACTAAAGAAATAATTAGACTATATTTAAGGTAACATTTATATGACTTATTTTACTATAAATAACATATCTTCGATTAACATATTGACATAGGACATTAATACATTTGCACAGAATTCTACTCATGCCAAGCGACTAGTGTTACTTACTAAATAAATTCAAGCTTGGGATTCCCAAACGGAAATCCCTAAGGGTTAGACACTATAGTAAACACACAATTTACATAGTAATTAAAGCATTGTACCTCATCTAAATTAAGTTTTAGCTTAGTTCTATTGTGCTAATGGATTTGTGTGGTATAATTACTATAATATCACGCCTGTTTTCGCAGAGAGGGTAGGCAGTAGTGAATAAGATTGACATTTACTAGCTAAGTTAGGTCTCATGTATAGGTGGTGAGCTCATTACCGAATGTGAGAATCGGTATTTTAGAGAGAAAGGGTATTACACAATCGAGCAAGCCCGGCTGAGGAAAGACCTTACAAAAGACAGATCACAGCGATATAGTTTTGTTACAGTGATTTAATACAAGGCTCTCGATTTGTTCCGTGCATAAGGCCAGAACGCATGTAAAGTTGGTTGGTTGGTTCTGTGCCTGATATTTCTCCGGTCGTGTCGGATTACCGTCCTATCGGATTGTGACAGTGAAGGAAAAGTGAGTGCACCTGCGTTTTCGCACACATTTGTGCACTATAATAATGATATCCTGTTCAGTTGCGTGATCTTCCGTCCAGATTGGCTGCTGTGATTGAAATCGGTCTGGACTACTATTAATATATATATATATTTTTTTTTATACTACCAAGGAGGCAAACAAGCATACGGCCTGCCTGATGGTAAGCAGTTACTGTAGCCTATGGACGCTTGCAACACCAGAGGTATCACTCGCGCGTTGCCGACCCTTTAGAAACCTTATAACTCCTTTCTTGAAGAACCCCATGCTATAGTCTCTCGGAAAAACCTCGGCAGGAAGCTCATTCCACAACTTAATCGTACGTGGGAGGAAATTCCTCTGAAACCGCACAGTGCGGCATGATAAAGGTTTTAAAATATGTGGATGAACTCCCTATCGGTGGCGGGAGGTGCGTTGATAAATTGTGGCTGTGGGCATCATATCAAACAATTCTTCGGAACACAGCCCGTTGTACAAGCGGTTGAACACGCACTATAGATTTCTAGTGCTTAGTTATGTATGCATTTTCAAAGAAATATATTTGTATCTTACGTTTTACTATTTCAGTCAGCAGCAGTAATAATATAAAATAGAATTGAATAGAATAGAATATTATTAATTGTACACCAAATAATATAAACATAAGACAATACAACACCTTAAAATAAAAATAAGTTACAATAGACAGTCTTATCGCTTAATGCGATCTCTTCCAGACAATCTTAGTGATGCCCCAGGTATTGCTACGGTCCATAAGCTATGGTAATTCCTTTCCATCAGGCGTACCGTATGCTTGTTTACCACCTCAGCAGTATAACAAAACAGAATTCCCTATGAGTCATACACACCTCAAACAAACCTCTTACCTACCCCATAATTATGCCCTAGCAACGAGTAAATATTAACTGTCATACAAATTTCGGTAAAAACGCATCTAAAATAAATACCTGAGAATTGTTTTTCCTGTGGCATTTAGCACGCAGTTGTGCTGTTATTCCTTAGCTAGGTGAAATTGCTTGAAGGTATTTTAAGTTAGGAAATTAATCATACGAGTGCTAGTTACTCGGTTGTATGATTTATTTGTATAAAGTGATACAGTATGACCTGGTTTCCCCATTCCTTTAGTTATTAAGGCAGTTGTTCTACCGCCCGGCTAGTAAGCGACTAACTATCGGCTATTATCTCGCTCAAAAACCTAAGTAGATATACATTCCGTGTAAAGAGAGTCCGTAAAAGAGCAAGCCCGACTGGGTAAGGACCTCCACCTTACAGAAGACCACAGCCAAATAACTACAGACAGCGGTGTAGTTGTGTTCCTGTGTGTGAGTACTAGTCTCCAGCGCTAATTTAAGGATGCGTTTTGAAAGAAACGTATTCCTATCCCAGGCATACTGTCATCATAAAGCCCTGATGTAAAACAATGGGTTGGCAACACGCAAGTGATACCTTGGTATTGCAAGCGTCCAAAGGCTACGGTAACTACTTAACATCGGGTGGGCTGTATGCTTGTTTGCCATCTAAGTAGAAGAGAAAAAAAGAGATGCATATATTAATTGTTAATTGCTGACTGTTCACACTGCCAGCGAGGACTTGTTTCACTAGATTAGCCGCTGAGCGACAAGCTATCAAAGATATTATCGCTTAGCGATTCTCGCCGCTAGAAGTCAGAACTCACACTGAGAGACCAACTTTACCAGCGGTCTGTCTGGGTAGCGTGAGTAATCGCCCGTCGCACTCACACACTCACTTATAGCCCAGTGACAAAACTAGAACTACTAACACTCGCTTCCCACTGCTCATCTTCGGCCGTGGGACAACTGCCTAAGGGTCAGCGAAGACAGAGAGGAATAATCCCCGCGCGGTCTCGGGCATTTTCTTTACGGATCGCGTATGATTCCCGCATATCTTCGAGGAAGCGCGAGCAATTTTTGTCAGGTTCAATCATTTATGCACTTTATTGTAATAATTTTAAAGTTTATTTTCAAGTGCGTTAATAAAATCCTCTCCGCTGCGCTCCGTTCCGTCTGCGCTGAGGACCCTTAGGGGTGCTCATAATAATCGCAGTAATGCAAAACAAGTAGGTAATAAAGGTATTTTGTACCCCAATGGGAGATGGGCGTGATGACAATGTGTGTATGTAAATTATATATACACTAGTTGTTACACGCGGCTCCACCCGCGTGGATGTCGGTTCTAGCGGTAACTCTATATCCTTCTTGAGGATACCATAATATCCTCGTCAAATTTCATAAAAAGCAATTCAACAAACAAACAAACTCACTTTCGCATTTATAATGTAAATCATCTGAAAACTAATACACTTGATTAAAACTAAACTAACTAAACTACTGAACGGATCTAGATAAAATTTGGCGCATAAATAGATTATAGTCTTGAATAGCTCCTAGCGTTTTACCGCGATAACCGACTACCACGGGTGTAGCCGCGGGCAACAGCTAGTATTATATAAAGTTTTTATTTGAAGTCATCCTGTACTTAGATGCAATTTTTGTGTATTTGCGCTACCTTTAGACCGGCATTTTCTACATTGCTTTAAACATATGTAAAGACAGCTTAATACCTACAGCATCTCGATTTCCCTGAGCTGCTGATAATTTTAAACGGTGAATCATTAAGTTTCGTTGAATCTACAGAGTTTTTGGGTTTGGCTTTAGATCGCAAGCTTCAGTGGGATGCTCATATATCGTGTCTTGCAGGGAAACTTAGTTCCGCAGCTTTCGCAGTAAGAAAAGTAAGGCAGTTTATAGACATAAAGACAGCTAGGCTTGTTTATTTTAGTTATTTTCATAGCGTTATGTCTTATGGAATACTACTATGGGGAAAAGCTGCTGATATTGAAACTATATTTATACTCCAGAAAAGAGCAGTACGCTCTATTTACAATTTAGGAACACGAGTTTCACTTAGAGAAAGGTTTAAAGAAATAGGCATTCTGACAGTTGCATCTCAGTACATTTTAGCCAACATCATGTTCGTTAAACAAAATTTACACCTGTTTTGTAAAAACAGTGACATTCATTCAATAAACTCAAGAAACAAACACAAAGTTGTTGGTACATATCACCGCCTACATAAAGTCCACAATTCATTTGTGGGACTCGGGGTACGTTTTTATAACAAACTACCTCTTGAAGTTATGAACAAGTATGCTGGCATTTGTTTTTATGACGTTCATAAGTATCATGTATTTGATCTAAATGAATAAATGAGTTTGACTTTGACTCTATCCCAGAATGCCGGCCGTTGGCTTATGCGCTGAGTAGCTATCACCTATACAAAACAGAAGTTAGTATCTAATAACAATGTCCACAGACTATACGTGTTCAATAAAATTATTGGTAAAGTTTTGCCGGACGCGACCTATATGGAACAAACTTAGTTGTACCTACTTATTGTTACTGTGCCTACATTAACCGCCGTGGTTTCACTGCTATGTTCATGTGTTACTGACATTTTGTTGCTTTGTTTAATAAATTTCTGTTATTAAAAAAAAAAATGTTTATTGACTTATATTACAAGCATTTGTATTAAAGTAAGCATAGTCTTTGGATAACGATTATTATAATGTAGGTACCGATACTGGTTCCCAAACTAGGCCAGAAGCCTGTATCTTGGGAGACAATTTTTTTTTTTTATACAACTCCCGAACTAGAGAACAAGCTCTGTGTTGCGGGGGACTTTACAAACATACAATTAACGGACACAAATTACACCCAGACTCAGAACAACTCTTTGTGGGTCACACAAAGTTTTGCCCCTGTGCGGGAATCGAACCCACAACCTCGTGCACAACAGGCGCATACACACCCACTGGACCACCAAAGCAGTCAATTTGTATATTAATAATAATAATAACTCCTCTCCTCTATCAAGACAGAGAAAGAGAGGGTTTAGGCCTAATTCACACACGCTGACCTAATGCGGGTTGGTGAATCTGACATGTCTTTAGAATTACTTTTGAGACATATGGGTTTCTTCACGATGTTTTCCTTCACCGTTAGCAGATGGAGAATCAATTGATTAGTACATATTATAAATAAAAAAAATGTATTTAATATATTATATGTACGTCTTATGGCTGAGATGAATGAAAATGCATTGAATTGAATCTGTCCAACCCATAGCGATAAGTGATATATCAACCCATAGCTTACTGCTGGTATAAGATAGGTACATAAAATTTGGAGTAATGTCCACTAAGCGTGGGTTTTTCGAAATTCCACCCCAACGGGGTGAGATGTGCAGTTGTATTTTATATGACACTTTTTATTCTCTAAGTGTAATGACTCAAAAATTGGTACACAGACAGTTCAATTAAAATCTTGATATAAGTATCAAGATCATATTTGTTCCAAAATCATCCCCCAATAGGGTGTCAAATAGGGGTATGAAAGTCGCATGGCGCAAGGTGGCACGGTACATAGGGTGGAGCACGGGAAGTGCAATAATTAGGTAAGATTTAAAATAACTATGTTGATTTAATTACTTTAGTTTCAATCGCGCTAGAATGTCTTATTTGGATAGTCAGGGTCACAAACCAATAGACCAATAGGCCAGTCAAAGCAAAACAGTCAAACCTCTTTTTAAAATACATATTTTGTTACTCGTATCCGCAGTGTAAAAATCGATTTAGTATCGATAAAGTTTAATATCTAACGAGCAACACAAACCCGTAACGACACTTCCCTCTATTTGTTCCAATAATACTATTGGCAAACTTTGACGTGAACACCCAACGGCCATCATGAACGTAGACAGTATATACATATATACCGATAACTCTATGTACACATGGCAACGGAGATATGTATACAAATCCGCTATATGAAGATTAGTGTTTTAAGAAAACCTTGCATGCCGGTTCCTTTTCCACTGAGGTGAGCACTAAGAAAAGGATTATTGGACATTCAACCCCTAAGGTGAAGAAAAGAGGGGGTGAAAGTTTTTATGAATGTCGGTATTTTTTTAAGATAGTGTAGGATAATTGGTGTTTAAGGCCCCTTTCTCAAAAAATGTGGAAAAAGAGGTGTAAATGAAACCATTTTTGTTGGTATTTATAGACAAATGACTGCCAAAAAATACAGTATTAATCTACAAGATGTTTAATTCTTAATAGTTTTTAGGGATTATAGCACCACTATCAGAGTGGCTTCAGATAGCCCTAATTGAGTACTGCTCCTTCTGGTATTTCGGGTATGGGTCAAGCAAACACTAGAGTTCAGTTACCGAATATATTTCGCGAGAACCCAAAGAGAACCGTTCGCCCGGACCAGTGCGCAGTAACTGTCCGTTGAATGCATACATCACGCTTTCATTCAATTTGCTTATCTTGCACTCTGCCTTACATACTTACATGTGTCCCTACACTACTTCCCCCCAAAATTTTACAAAAATTTTGCTTAAAATTAATACACCTTAATATAAACCATGTACCATGTTGTATACAAGTCGTAGTACACAAAGTAAGAATACACAATAACATAAAAGTATAAAAGAACATTACATATTGCGATAAGCACTGAACGTCTATCACACCATAACAACTCACGGTGGTCGGCTCATATTACGCATACTCGTAATTAGCTTGAGTTGGCTGCTGTGGAACCGTGCGCGTCTCTATGCGCGTCGGCAGCCTAGCCACAACACCGGATGCGTTGTTAATCTCTTTATGGACCATTTTCTTAACACGATTACGAAAATGACGACACAACACGAACACTACTATTAGTAAAACTGCGGTTGCCATGACTGCAAAACCGATCTCGTACTTCGTCACCTTTGACTCTATCGCGTTATTTTGGGCTATAACAACTTCTTCCTTGCTGTAAGTTTTGCCCATGGTTGCTAACTTAAAATATTCGTACGTCAATACCGCTGCAAAATATATGATTAAATAAATGCTAACACTATTTTACTCAGTGCTTCTTGCAGTATGTGTAAATATAGGTACATAGATCAGCAAAATCAAAGTTCATTCACTTACACGTAAACAAAGATGGAATTGAAGACTACAAAAATGTTTTTATTTAACATTTGAATAAAATAAATGTAAGGAGCAGAGTCAGCTTAATTACTATACTAGTTATAATACAGGCTGTGGTCATCCATATTTCAGGAGCCGACTTTAAAGTATCCCGTTTGGCCATACAAGACTTAAAAACTACGCTTAAGGGTAGTTGCCGTAACTTCCGCTCTGCAATAATTAATTTCACCATAAAGGCCGGCAACTTCCGTTACGGCAACGCCAGATAAAATAATAATACAGATCACCTACTCATTAAACCTCGCAGGTGGTTTTATAATGCGACCGCTGCGGCTTTTCTTTACCAGAGGCTCATCCATACGTATCGGTTGCGTTATAACCGGGTTCGAATCGACTTTTGTGTCATAATGGGAGTTATCTACTATGGAGCCGGATTGACTAACATTATGATCTTCATTTAACAAATATGCTGGTTTAAGCCTATCAATGGACACGCTAACTTTCCTGTTTGGTAGCTGAATTATGAATACTTTATTTTTTCTTTCTAAAACTTGGTAAGGGCCATCATAGGTAGGTGTTAAAGGTTTCCGTACGGCATCGTTACGAATAAATACAAAGTCACACTTATTTAGATCACCATGAATAAACAATGTACGTGAGTCTCGCATGTCCCGAGATACCGGTTTTAAATTGTTTATTGTATCCTTTAAATGCTTTAAAAGCTCATGATCATCACCGCTTCGTTTAGTGGAGACATTGTAAAAGTCCCCTGGTAAACGCAGCGTTTGGCCGTACACATACTCTGCGGGACTAACGCCATTGTCGCTCCTACCTACTGAACGTAACCCTAGCAACACTGTAGACAGTTCGTCAAACCAGGACGAGTTGTTGATGAGACGAGCAGTTAACGCTGCCTTCATGGATCTATGCCAGCGCTCTACAATACCATTGCTTTGAGGGTGGTATGGTGTAGTGCGCAATTTCCTTATACCCATGTACTTCATTAATTGCGTGAACAACGTGCTCTCAAATTGGCGACCTTGGTCACTCGTCAATCTATCAGGACAACCGAATCTACTAATCCATGATTCATAGAATACTTTGGCTACGACTTCCGCAGTGATTTCCTTCACTGGGATGGCTTCCGGCCAACGCGTACATCGGTCGATCATAGTAATAAGGTACTTGTGCTCTTCTTGTGATGTTGGTAAAGGCCCCACGATATCGATATGCACATGTTCAAAGCGGTCACAAGCTGGAAACTGTTGCAGGTCCGATATCGTGTGTCTGTTAACTTTAGATTTTTGGCATTGTAAACATGTTTTGGCCCATCTGCCAACATCACGATTTAGCCCTGGCCAAAAGAATCTTTGTGCGACCAATTTGCGCGTTGCTCGGATGCCAGGATGGCTGATATTATGTACTGAATTAAATGCAATTCTCCTAAAATCTTCGGTTAGATACGGTCTACACGTGTTGGTTGAAATTTCACAATAAATCTGTGCGTCACTGTTAGGAATATGATATTTCTTTAAACAATAATTATTGTTTGTGTCGTTCAACAGTTGCGCAAGTTCGACGTTATTGTCCTGAGCTAGCGCTAATTCCGAGAACTCGAGTACAGTTGGACAGTGAATTGTTTCAATACGCGATAAGGCATCCGCTACTTCATTATTTTCGCCTTGTATGTACCTAATATCCGTGGTAAATTCACTAATGAATAATAACTGCCTAGTGCGTTTAGGAGTTTCACAATTACTCTGAAGTTTTGTAAATGCATAAATTAGAGGTTTATGGTCAGTAAAAATTGTTAACGGATTGCCCTCGAACAGAAAACGAAAATGCTTAATTGCCATATACACTGCTAGTAATTCCCTGTCATACGTGGAATACTTTTGTTGAGCTTTTGTAAAAAAAAACACATATTCACCATAGCACTATCACACATCAGAAGTTTCGGCTTCGACATATTCATTGCAGATGCCTCTGCAGGCACCAGCCTGACACCAGCCCCCTGGTATCTCTCCATGTACCATATGCTCCAAGTGCATCACAAGTCCAACGCAAATCACGCCACGCCGCGCCGCTCAAGTATCAAATACGCCGCTAATGTGGTTTTCCAAAAATTACGTTAGTTTTACTTTAACGAGCAGTTACTAAAAACCACAAGCTCAGCACTGCCGAAAGGCAGCACTGGCAGGGTCGCCATGCAATGTTGGGACTTGGTGGTCAAAGTAAAAGATGTTAATTAGTCTGATGTCAGAGGTTTAATGATATAAACTTACATACTATCTTACATTATATATAACCTAAGTGAATGAGTGATGGGGGGCAATGCGTCACACACTACAATCTCTTCGAAAAGTATCCTAGTGGCTGCCATGCACTACCAATTTTTTGCTGCAGCACAGCTCCTGCACAGGTGTCTGAGGCGTCTGTCATAAGGGCACGTTTGCTTTTGGATGCGATAACATAACTGCATTTTTTAAACCTAGTTTGCATTTCTCGAAAGCCTCGATCGAGGTACTATCCCATTGAATAACAGTTTTATCTTTCTTTTTGGCACCTTTCATAAATTCGTTGAGACTCGACTGCTGACTAGCGGCGTTTGGAATACTCGGTCTATAAAAGTTAATCATTCCTAAGAAACGCCTCAATTGATCTATTGTTTGAGGACGAGGATATTCAAGAATAGCCTTGACTTTATAATCTAGGGGTCGAATGCCACTAGTAGAAACCTCGTAACCTAAGAATTCTATGGTTGTTTTACCGAACTCACACTTAGACAAGTTAATAGTAATGCCATATTGCCTAAATCTATCAAAAACCTGCCTTAGGTGCATTTTATTTTCTTCTATAGAGTCGCTAGCTATGATTACGTCATCGACGAAACTAAATAGAAAGTCTAACCCTTGGAGCACCGTATTGTTCATGAAACGCTGGAATGTTTGACTCGCATTTCGTAGACCAAAGGTCATACGCGGGAATTCGAACAAACCAAAGGGGGTTATAATTGCCGTTTTTTCGATATCTTCTTTTGCGACCCTGACACAATGGTAAGATTTGCTGATATCAAGTTTTGAGAAGATTTTCTTACCTGTAAGTACATAAGTAAAGTCGTGCAGCCGTGGTACTGGGTATCGGTCCGGCTTCGTGATGGCATTCAGACGTCTGAAATCGCCACAAGGCCGGATATCCCCATTCTTCTTCGCCACAACGTGTAGCGGGCTGGCCCACGCACTCTTGGAGGGTCTGCAGATTCCCATTTCCTGCATTAACCTAAATTCTTCTTTTACTTTATGGTACCTATTTGGAGGAAGTGGTCTAGCGCGTGCATGTACGGGTGGTCCCGCAGTCTCAATATGATGTAACACCATGTTATTATCGTCGTCAGCGTCGTTGTCCCTATAAGGCATGGGTTTCGTGATATCTGAGTACTCCGATAATAATTTACTAAAAGGGTGATTACTGTCTACAATGCTGACTGAGGGTTCCGCGCATTTAACAATGTTACCGCTAGTTAATAAGTTCGATTGATTATCTAATAATTTTTGTGCATTTAAATCAATTATCAACCTATGATGGCGTAAAAAATCAGCTCCTATGATAGGTTGTTTTACATTTGCAACGATAAAGGTCCACTGATAAGGTTTATTAAGATTAAGATTTAACTTTAAGTGTTTTGTTCCATACGTCTGAATTTCTGAGCCATTTGCTGCATACAATTTAAACATATTACAATCATTTACATTATATTGTTTTTTTGTTATCGGTAATACAGATACGTTAGCACCAGTGTCTATTAAAAAACGCATACCCGTGTTGATGTCCTTGACACATAGGCGGTGGTTTGACGCGTTGATGCAGGGATCCGCCGTTGACTGCACCGTTGCTAGTTTTCCGCCTCTCGTTTTCCTACAGCTGCCGCGCCACTCTTCCAGTTACACGGCTGTATGCATTTAGTAGCCTTCTTCCCGAAACGAAAGTGGTAAAAACACATCCAATCCGCCGATCTCCTCCTGTCTCGCCGACGCTGCGAAGAATTGTTCTCACGCCTATCCGGTGACTGCGATCGTGATCGAGAATTGTAAGGTTTCTTCCAATTCTGTCTATCTCTATGCATTTCGTCGATTTTTTTACCGAGCTTTGATATCTCCGCTACCAGTAGATCCGCGCTTGACGAAGACGAGCTGGCAGTGACTTCAGAAATTGCGTCGCTCGGCTGTGCTGTTTCCATGATCTTGTCTGCCTGTTCTGTTAACTTCTTCAGATCCGTGACCTCACTGATGGACAAAATGGTACGTGCCGAAACTGGTAAGTGTCCCATCCACATGATGCGTAGAGTATCTTCGGGAAATTTACCCCTAGCCAAGTCCTTCATTCTCCGCAGTAGCTGTGATGGTTTCTGGTCTCCCAGATCAAGTTCAGTCAACAATTTTTGAACTCTCCGAGTGTCCGACTCTTCGTAAACGCTCAACAAGCGTTCTTTGAGCGCAGTGTAAGGTTTTTCATCTGGTGGTTCCAACACTAAATCTGATACCTGTTGTATATTTTCTTTGCTCAGCTTCGCGATTACCAGGTTGAATTTCGTCTTCTCCCCTCGTTTCTGGTCTGCCACGATTAGCTCAAATTGTGCAAACCATAGCCGCGGTTGATCTGTCCAGAATTCAGGAATCTGTGTCTTGATGGTAATCTGAGCAAGATCACTGTCTTCAGACTTCACTATAACTGGTGCAACTGGTGGCGTCATTTTACCGCACGTTCACAAATGCACACGTGGACAAAGTCACAATAGTTCGCACTTACTAAGTCTTATTGTTGTATATTTTCCGTAAAACGTATGTAATTCGCGTTCGGGGTCACCACTTTAGGGATTATAGCACCACTATCAGAGTGGCTTCAGATAGCCCTAATTGAGTACTGCTCCTTCTGGTATTTCGGGTATGGGTCAAGCAAACACTAGAGTTCAGTTACCGAATATATTTCGCGAGAACCCAAAGAGAACCGTTCGCCCGGACCAGTGCGCAGTAACTGTCCGTTGAATGCATACATCACGCTTTCATTCAATTTGCTTATCTTGCACTCTGCCTTACATACTTACATGTGTCCCTACAAGTTTGTAAAAAAATCATCGAATCAGCACCAAATTATTTAGATGTAATCACTTTATGACTACAATTTTTATCAAATAATACGAAAAAAAAACAATATTTGAAGAAAACATACACCTATAATTTGCTAATGTTATATTTTAGAATAAGTTAGAATTTTAATTTATTAAAAATTAATAAGACGACCATTCAAAGAGTACAACTGTTTGTATCCCCGCGCTCCGCTCGCCTAGAGAATAAGTGTGTGGTGAGTCGTGTTTGCTTCGCCCAAATGCTCAAGGTCGTTGGCGATATCCCAAACCTTCAACGGCCGAGGCGGGGCGGTCCAGTAATCATATTATATTTTCTAAACATCCTCTTTAAACCTAAGCCAGCACCACAAACCGCAACAGCCTTCACCAACGCTAGCAACATGTGTAACCGCGATGTAACCGCGGACATTTACGCCACATTATAATACGATGTATAATCTAGTATGTTCCTATATGTATGAAGAGCACATATGTTACACGGATAACTTTCCCAATAAATATAAGCATGAATTTAGACTGGATGGGACAGTGGCTTATTTTGCTATTTGGATTCATTGTAATTTTTGGTATCGGAACAATCCCACCCACATGCCCACCGCTGTGACTCCTGTGAACCAGGGTTAACAGCGGAGTAACCAACTGATACACCGATCTTTGACACTCGTGCGTCCCGTGAACAATTAAACCTACTGTCTTGGACCCCGCAACGAATTTGATCAGAAGTAAATAGGAGGCATTTTTGGTATCGTAAATTGTAGTACACATCTATTTATTCGTAATTCTTTGCCAAAATCTGACCTCCTCGAAATTGAGGGGGTCAGATTTTGGCAAAGAATTACCAAAAACCTAGAGACCAAACTTAGAGGGAGCCCATTCATGTCTTGCGCCCTAGGGTCGTCGCCCTAAAGCCGGCAGTGCAAGCCTTAAGTAAAAAAAATAAAATGAGATTAAATGATTTCATATGACTTATGCAAAACATGCAGCATTTCATTTCGTCTGCTGTCTATGTTACTGTCCGTGAAACTGTTAATTGTAAATAACAGTTTCACGGACAGTAACATAGACACAAAAGATGTTTTATTGTCTTGACGTCTATAGGCGTTCACTGTCCTTTAAAGTATTAACAGTTTACATTGCTAAACCACTTACATTGTAACTGAACCACGAGCAACAAATAGCTTCCACGTGTCACCAGCAAAATTTGTTGCAATACCTTTTGGCGCTAAGATTAATAGGGCCATTCGTTTTGTTCCGGACACTATTAATAAAGTGCACGTTGATGTAGTTAGTTCTATTGTTTCATACGGTACGATAGAGTCTATATTATCTTTATTTATTTATTTTTTTGAAATAAGACAATTCTCGCATATAGATCAAGCTCTGTGCCGTAAAGGACTTTATAAACATGAGGGCATCCTTTGAACAGCGAGCTCGTGTGTCTCCGAATAAGATAATACAATCAATATATTATGGCTTTTATTTTAACGACATCAATTTTAATAGAATAATTTATATGTAATAATCATTAATGTAATTTTATTTGTTGACTGACACTGAATTGAATTTAATTTAATCTTATTATTTACGTATTATAATTTTTATGTGTAAATGTATGCCTATGGTACTTGTACCTGACAATAAACATTTATTATTATTATTATAAACATACAATCAACGGACAAAAATTACACTCAGACTAAGAATAAGTCTTTGGGGCTCACACAAAGTTTTTTCCTGTATGGGAATCGTGTTAAAATATAGATAACAAAATTAGTTCCTATGTCTAATATGTCTATAGTTCCTATGTGTTAGTGGCCATCTACGTGTGCTATGTGTATCTTGTAGTAGAAAAATAAAGTCAGTCTATTGCGGAAAATCAACTTTTTCTTTTAAATCGAACCCACAAACTCATGCTCAGCAGGTGCATACTGCGGCCAGTAGACCACCAAGGCAATTACCTCTTTTATATACGTAGATATCATCACGCCCGTCTCCCATTGGAGTACCCAAAGACCGTGGTACGCCATAGCTTTGATCGAGACATACTTGTACTTCTTTCGCTTCCTCTACATTTATCAACCTCTTCATGCATGAACGTTGGTTTTGGGTACTGTTAATTTGGCTCTTTTTTAGCACAGCACCTACTTGGTCGATATATTTTTCTTCCTTCCTTAAAAAAGACAACTCCCGCACTAGAGAACAAGCTCTGTGCCGTGGAGGACTTTATAAACATACAATCAAGTGACAAAAACTACACCCAGACTAGGAATAAGTCTTTGTGGGTCACACAAAGTTTTTCCCTGTGTGGGAATCGAACACACAAACTCATGCTCAGCAGGAGCATACTACGGCCACTGGACCACCAAGGCCACCTCTTTTATATACATACATATCATAACGTACTCAGAGACTTGGGTACGCCATTGCTTCGATCGAGACATACCTACTTCTTTCGCTTCCTCTACATTAATCAACCTCTTCATGCATAAACGTTGGTTTTGGGTACTTTTAATTTGTCTTTTTTTTTAGCACTGTTGGCCTAACTACTTGGCCATGTTCGCCAAGGGCAGCTTCTATCGACATATTTTCGGGAGTTATCTTTATAATAAAATAAAAAAAACTCCCGCACTAGAGAACAAGCTCTACATGGAGGACCATGTATCCCATCTAACAAAAGAGGTAAATACCTCTTGCGAGAATTAATAAATATGTCGATAGAAGCTGCCCTTGGCGAACATGTAAGTATGCCAAGTAGTTAGGCCAACAGTCGCTTGCATGGTGCCTACTTATCTTAATATGAGGGTAATTGATTACTAAGCTGGCAATTAATCAGCTAATAGTCCTACATAGTTAGGTCACCCAATGATCTCATTCACATTATCAGAACCTATTAGTTGAAAGCTTGCAATAAATATTTCTATCAATAAAATCCCCATCACATACGCTATAAAAGTGACTATCAGTTTAAATTGACATTCTACATATCGTTACCTTAGTTAAAAAATGACGTAAGTTTAAATACGTATGTTTAGAAATTTACATCTAGTGCCAGTAATTTTAAGGGTCAAGCCTGTTTCGGTCTACTTCTAGACAAAGGTCTTTCCTATTTCACGCCTCAACACCCGCAGGGGTATTCCATAAGAGCGAAAACCGAGTGAGCGCGAAAACGGAGCAAAATCTGGCTGTCAGATTGAAAATCGGAGCAAAATCTATTGTCAGATTTAAAATCGGTATTCCGTAAGAGCGAAAACCGAGCCATTTTGACGTTTAGCAATCGTGTGTGCCGTCACCGAGCAATCACAACTGTCAGTTTGCGATCGCTGCTTCTTAGAGAAATATATATAGCCAGCTCATTAACATTTTAGCTTGCTAAGTTTACAAGTGTAAATATACACAGGATAACAGATAGAAGATAAAAATAGACACAATCAGACAGAAACAGAAAAAAAGGGAAAAAGTCTATAGTCAACTCACGTAGGATTAACAATGCACGAGTCCTTGATATTGCAAGCGTCCATAGGCTACGGTAACTGCTTACCATCAGGCGGGGCGTATGTTTATTTAAGTAGAAGTTAATGAGAGGAAAGTAAAGCTAAATAATTGTATCAAATGTCAACAAACAAAATTAAATAAGTCTTTTTTCAACAGTGTGAAAATTAAATTTATTCTGTTTACATAATTAAACGAAATAAAATAACCCAAGATACTACAAACACTTCTAAAAATTACAAGACAATATTAACAAGAAAAACTCAACAAGGTTAAGCCTTATAATGAAAATTTTCTGTTATTTTATAATAAACAAAGTTAGCTTAAGTTTTAATGTACACTCTTCTAAATTTTGTTGCTATAAGCTAAAATTTTGGAGAGTTGAAAAAAATAGCATTAGTACAGGATAGAGCCTGGCTGGTATAAAATATTTATGTACAAAAGCGGACTTAATGCCTTAGACAAAAAAACACAGTAACCGCTTGATAAATGTAGAAGTAAGAACAAAATAGATGTTATTTTATTTATTTCAATAAATGTACAAACATAACAGTGTGAAATTAAAGCGATGTACAGTTAAATCTTAAAGCTGTTATTATATAAATATTTACAAATTTATTTATTTAGGCTCTCAATACATATTACAAGCACAGAAATGTAACAATCTGCCTTCGTGGTCCAGTGGCCGCAGTATGCGCTTGCTGTGCACGAGGTTGCGGGTTCGATTCCCACACAGGACAAAAAACTTTGTGTGACCCACAAAGAGTTGTTCTGAGTCTGGGTGTAATTTGTGTCCGTTAATTGTATGTTTGTAAAGTCCCCCGCGATACAGAGCATGTTCTCTAGTGCGAGAGTTGTCTTTAAAAAAAAAAAAAAAATCTAACAATATCTATGAACTAGCTTGGAACGTAAATTTTGTGCTTTCAGCAAACATAGTAAAGTTTTAATGTACACTCTTTGAAATTTTATAGCTTTAATGTTGTAAACACTAGGGAAAATACAATTTAAAAAAAAGAAAATAAAAATATTCAACTGGTACCCGTTTGACATTCTAGCGTCCGCGAAACAAGCAATAGCTTTTCTATATGGACACTATTAGTACCCAGATATTGATTCAGTGAATACGATCTAGTTTTTGTAACGCTAGACAAAAATATATAGTTTAGATTTTCGGGCCTTTTGGTCCAGTGGTTACTTACACGACGCTCTCTGCCTTGGAAAGCTCGTAAAGCCATCAAACAACTATTTGTTTCGTGGTTGTAACCTATTTAAACTTATATTATAAATAGGAAAGATTTGATTTTTGTTTGTTTGTTACGATTGAACTCAAAAACTACTCAACTGATTTCAAAAAAAAACTTCCACCATTTGAAAGTTACATTATCAGCGAGTAACATGGGCTTTATTTTAGTGAAATTACGGGATCCCTACGAATACTAAACAAATGACCATCCGTGCGAAGCCGGTAATTGCCGTTAGTCAAATGTATGTATTTAAGAATATAAAAGTATTTGTACCAAGCGTCTGGTTTCTACAGCACAGGCTCTGCCTGGTTTAGGTTCAGGGGACCACGTGTCCAAAATTGACCTGAAAATTTTCAATCTCAAAATTCATTTAGGTTACAAAGTTTCACTTATGAAGGTCATAAATTATTGAATAAGCCAATAAAAAAATATGTCAGCGAATCTACGGCTAGTGACATAGAGCCACGAGAAGAACTAGCAAGAAACTGTAGCTACTCTTTTTTAATCGCCAGATAGTAACAATCAATAAATTACTATTATGGTAACATGCAAACTGATGCAATCAATTCATACTATATTCTGTACCTAATTATATTTCAGCTTACCCTTTCAGGGTAAAGGCGTGATACTACGAAATAAATGCTATAAGCATCTATATTAATATTGTTTACCAAATATAAAGGCGCTAATGTAATTTAGGGGAATTTCAATATCAAAATATTCGCCGACAATATTGAAATTCAATTAACCGTTTCTATTCACGCTCAGGATTAAACACATCAAGGTGTTTGAGCTGATAATATTATAGCAGCCACTGGATGGATTATAATCATGAATATCATGATTAAATTTGCGTAGTCGTAGTAGGTACTAAGGAGGCAAACAAGGAAACGGCCCGCCTGATAGTAAGCAGTTACCGTAGCCTATGGACGCTTTCAACACTACGAGTATCACTCGCGCGTTGCCGACCCCTTAGAAACCTTATTACCCCTTTCTTGAAGAACCCCATGCTATAGTCTCTCGGGAAAAACCTACCCGCCTCGAGTTCGGTACACAGCCAGTTACTCTGCGCGCAGTAATAATAATAATAAAAACATTATATTTGTCTCCATAAATTACATAATTGTTTTAATTCTAGTTGAAAAAGAAGTTAAGATAGCTTGTGTATTTATTTTGTAATTTGTGGGAGATCTGAAGTCTAAACTAAGCCATGGCCTGTATTTTAGAACTCCATCACAATAATGGTATTTTGATGTTGTCAACAAATTATGGATGTGTGTGTGTGTATAAAAATATTAGGTAAGAATAATATATTATAATGTTACGAGGTGATTTTTAGGATTTATTCCGTTCCGTTTTGTAGAAATCTAGATTAAGTTACCAAATTTTCAGCTTATTTTTACATATGTTTGGCAGTTGGATATATTAATTTCTTTATTTAATTTATTGTATAACATACTTCCGCTGAAGGCAAAGAATCTTTGAGCAAAGGTGGTATTGACCGTAGTGTGTTCATATATAGCATAGTTTTTCCTTGTGAAGATTATGCGTTTTCTCCTATACCTACTTAAGAAGTACAGTTAGCTAAATGTATAGCTGACGTACAGATAGTATTTGTGCTTCCTTATATGTAGTTACAACGATTAATTGCGTCGTTTTGATTTAGTATTGAGAAGACTATATATTTAGTTTTGTCGTCGTTGAGTGTGAGGGAATAAGATGTTAGCCAGTGACATACAGTGTTGAATCCTTTTCGGAAGAGTTCGAAAAGGTCAAATCGGTGTCATCAACATACGCTGATATACGACAGTTGGCGAGTTTGAGAGTGCAAAGGTCATTAATATAGCAGAGAAACAGGGTAGGTCCTAATATACTACCCTGAGGCACACCAAATTCGACGGTTAGTTTGTCGCTGGCAGTGACAAACCAGAGTCAGACAGAGCCTGGACGTACCACTAGTATTATATAGATAAGCTTGTTCTGACTGAAGATTAACGCACAGCCTACTACCAAGTCTTGAAAGCTAAAATGTTGAACATATGTTTATCTTATAAAATAATTTGCTAAGAAAGGATTTTTGGAAATTCCGATCCAATTAAAGAACAGTTTAACCCGGGCGAAGTCAAGGCAGATTGATAGTCAATAATTTGAAATAATATAAATATGAGCTTTTGCTTATAAATCCAGTCCGCCAGTGCAATCCCACAAGAACAGTGTTTTTTTGTGATAAAAGTTAGTTAGTCCATGTTTTAATTTGGAGAAAGCTATCTCCGTTCCAAATTTTATGAAACTATGTACAGCCGTCTATATTTCAATTTATCTTTTTGGATACACGCGAGCGATTCTGATGCTAAAAAACAAACAAACTCACATTCGTATTTATAAAAAAGGATTATTTATCAGTTTTGTTTGCCATAGTAAGTTTTTACAGGCAAACATATTACAATAGAAAGTTGTGTGGTATAGGAGATTTGTTATGATTTTTAAATGAGTGTATTTGTTTCATAACAAATCCCCTATAACACACAACTATCTGGTCTCAAACTAGGCAGAACCTTTACCACAGTATTGTAATATGTTTAGATAAGACACCAGGGCCTGGCATCTCAGATAAGGTTATCTGTGTTGCAGACTGTACATACATTTATATTTTATTTTTAGAAATACTTTTATTATGATATTTTTTACGATATGATATTTAAATTCACCATGGTGTTTAATTACTATTTATTACTGTATTACTTTGACTGCCTTGGTGGTCCAGTAGCCGCAGTATGCGCCTGCTGTGCACGAGGTTGTGGGTTCGATTCCCACACAGGACAAAACATTGTGTGACCCACAAAGAGTTGTTCTGAGTCTGGTTGTACTTTGTGTCCGTTAATTGTATGTTTCTAAAGTCCCCCGCGATACAGAGCTTGTTCTGTAGTGCGGGAATTGTCTTTATTTAAAAAAATAAAGAAAGAATTTGATATGAAAAGTAGATAATAATACATCCCATTAGAGAGCCTCGTATTATGCTTCATGTTAATTTCTAAATTACATTTTGTAGTATTATTTCAGCGTAACCAAAATTAGCTTTCTATAGAACGTACGTTCACTGTGTGTTTATTTTCAACTAGCTGTACCCGCGACTTCGTTCGCGTGTTCAGTCTTTTACTGTAAATCTGAAAACTACAAACTTTCATCGGCTGATTGTCATCTTTAGCGGTTACATTTTAAAAAACCTTTCTTAGCGGATGCCTATATCGTAATAGCTATCTGAGTGTCTAGTGATTTAAACTGTGCGTTTGTTGATTTGTCCATTACATTTTTCTTTTGAACATTTAGGTTCTGCAATTAATAAATTTCATAAAGAAATATTCCTTGTTTGTACGATTGTTCTGCTCTTCCAATTGTCTTAGCGCAAACGTGAACAATCTTATGGCCTATCGCATAGCTTTTCTGTGCTTAGCTTATGCCCTGTAGAAATTTCTGCATCCATACATTTCGTTTTAAATTGGTCACTTCTAACCTGATAGGATTCCGTGTGGTGACGGATTAAGAATACAAAATATCACCACCCCTATCTATCCCAAGGGTGTCCTAAGAGTCGACTAAAGGAGAAATTCAGGCAGACAATATCCACTGCAAGAGAAGGAAAATTCAAAATAAAACCCTATACCAATCCGTCTGGCCAGCGTGGTGTAGTAGGCTAATATCCCTCTAAGTGTATGGGGGAGACCCGTGCCCAGCAGTGGGACATTTATGGGTTGATACGATGAACCTGATGGATACTGTTACACAGTTTGGGTGAGCTAAAAATTTATTAAATTCCTAAAGGGCATAATGGTCCACCGTAGTGCTCAAGGATTTCAGAAATTGCACTGCATAGTTATTTGATTATTTTTGATTCATCATTCTATTAATAGAGATATAGTACTCTACATAAGCTCCCGGAACAAAACTGAATAAAAAACCAGTAAACTGAACCCTATTTATTATAGTCGACCATATTGGTGAGAGTTCAACGTAAATTCGATATATATGTAGGTATCTATTATTATGTATATCTCTGAAACCATGCATTTTTTTGTACATTGTTTAATTACGAAGTTTCGGTGCCTATATCCAGCTGTATAATCATATTAGTTTAATTGTACCATTTTAATTTGCTCATTGAATGTGATTAGTTACAGTCATTTAATTACACATTATGTCTGATCTCCATCGACTAATTATTTATCATTGAGAAGTTGGCCATCTGCAGTATACTTTATTAGTTTCACTAACGAATTGATGCTTCCTGAATGCATTTGTTTGATTCATTGCAGTATGCCTAGATAGTATTTGAGAGGTTTCTCAATTCCCTACGGATCCGATCACCAGAACTGTTTTTTTTAATGAGAACAATATGAAAAACTATCCATGCAATTGCAAAATGTTTTTTAAGAGATTTTTTTCAGATAGGGGAGGAATTCCACCTTACAGAGAACCAACACCTTAGAAGACGACAGTCAAATAACTATACACAGCGGTGTAGTTCTGTTCCTGTGTGTGAGTATAGGACTCCAACGCTCACTTAGGGATCAATTTTGAAAGAAACGTATTCCTATCCCATGGATACTCTGCTCCCATCTTATGGCCCTGGTGTAAAAAATGGGTTGTAACACGTGTAACACGCAAGTGATACCTTTGGTACTGCAAGCGTCTATAGGCTACGGTAACTGCTTAACATCAGCTGGACCGTATGCTTGTTTGCCACAAAAGTAGTTCTATCTCAACCATAAGACATCCACTGCTCGACATAGGCTTCCCGCAAGGTTTTCCACATCAGTCGGTCCTAAGCTGACCTTGTCCATCGGTTGCCTGCGACCTTTACCAGGTCTTCGGTCCACCTTGTTGGAGGCCTGCCCACGCTGCATCTTCCAGTTCGTGGTCGCCACTCTAGATCCTTTCTGCCCCAACGCCCATTGGTTCTGCGAGCTATATGCCCTACCCATTGCCACTTAATTGAGGCAATTTTTCGAGCTTTTCGATCACTTAAAAAATAATATTACAAATCGGCCCTTAAATAACGATGTTTAGGGATAAAAAAAACAATGCAATTATTTTAGGGAACCTCATCTTTTAAAATTCAGTTAAAAATATATATCAGTTAAGTATTCCGATGAGACAGAGGCCGATCACGCGTTTCGCTGTGAGTAATTTTTGTGGTCGCAGATAGACACATAGTATCATGGACTTTTTTTTAGATCTATTTAGGAATGACATTGCCTCCTACGGCAAGATTTTGCCTAGTCGTTTAACTATCATCGTAATACTTCAGCCAATTCACACTCACAAAACTATAATGGAAGAATTACGCCATCACCTGGTGAAAATCGTATTAAATTTTATTGGGTAGTTATTGAGTTTATCTTGACCAGACAGATTCAGTGGAGTGTTTTCTTTTCTCTTCTGCTTTCCTGATTACCTAAATTAAAGTATTGTTAAATGTTAGCGCCTACAAAAAATGAAATAGCAATTATTTTATAGGCGTTTATTAGGCGTTACTAATTCAGTCAGTGATTGTCTGAGGTCTTGGCATTATTTACCCCTATTTTTTTTAATTAAAATATAGCCTATGTTACTCGCAGATAATGTAGCTTTTTAATGGTGAAGGATTTTTTAAAATCGGTCCAGTCGTCTTTGAGTTTATCCATTACATACAAACAAACAAACAAACAAACAAACAAACAAAAATACAAATCTTTCCTCTTTATAATATTAGTATAGATTACAAATTACGTCAAATTGTTTACTTCATTGTAAATTGTGTTGTATGTGTAATTTTATTTAATAGACAATTTAAACTTAAAGTCAATATTCATGTGGGTTACAAAGTAACACTTATGAAAGTCATAAATAAATGAATGTAGCAGGTAAGGCTGAAAGATGATGTCAGCAAATTTACCTACGGCTAGTTAGCTGACAGATGTAAAGCTGTGAGAAGAACTAACAAGAAAATTAGGACAGTTAATGATTTTTTATAATATTTTTTTTAAGATAATGATTTGTATCATAACATTAAGTTCGATTCCCACACAGGACAAAACTTTGTGTGACTCGCAAAGAGTTGTTCTGAGTCTGAGTGTAATTTGTGTCCGTTAATTGTATGTTTGTAAAGTCCCCCGTGACACAGAGCTTGTTCTCTAGTGCGGGAGTTGTCTTGAAAAAAACAAAAAATAAATAAATAAAACCACCAGTGCAGGTCTTCAGTACTCATTTAGAGATGATGACGTCATTATTTCATTATTCATAGATTTATAAGTATCATCACATCAGCCGAAAGACGTCCAGTGCTGGTAATACGTCTCCTGCGAGTATTTTCATAGCAGGTCCTAAATATTAATTTGACTGGCCTGTTGGTCTAGTGGTTAGTGACTCTGACTGCTACGCCGGAGGTCGTGGGTTCGATTCCCACCCAGGACAAATCTTTGTGTGATGAGCACGAATATTTGTTCTGTGTCTCGGTGTAATTTATCTATAAATATGTATGTATTTAGAAATATATAAGTATGTTTATCAGTTTTCTGGTTACCATAGTACAGGCTGTGCCTAGTTTGGGATCAGATAGCGATGTGTGAGTTGTCCCGAAAATATTATTATTATTGTTAGCATTTACAAGAAGTCTTCATCTAAAAACCTGGTGTTAAAATCTTTGGGTCAGCAACACGCAAGCGATACCGCTGATATTGCAAGTCCACAAACCATCAAGCCTTCAGTATACTTGTTTGACGCCTAAGCAGTGTATAAATAAAAAAGCATCACAGCCATGCTCTTGTATGTCGTACCTTACCTCATTAACGTAATTAAATTATTTAAACGGTAAACAAAATTCTAAAGGCCTGTCTTTTTTTTTTTTTTTTTTATTTAATAATTCACAAAGGTAATTCTTATATCTATAACATTTATACCCTCGCCAAACTTAAGTGTTTAACGGCGAGATACGCTCTTAATTATTTAATACATTACCTTGTTGCTTACTTGTAACACAGTAACAACATAAACAAAATAAACTATCTTACTATCTAATTGCTTACTACTAATTAGGTTTATAAACACTTAAAGACTAAAGGATGTGTTGTGCAAATAATTATTTACACAACACATCCTTTAGTCTTTTCTTTAAAGTACTAGTATTTAATTTTGGGTTCTGTCTTAAAATATCTATATGATTAAAAATTGTTGGTATTACAGACTCATTTGTTCTCTCTCCATAGTAATTTTTTACTTTTGGTTTAATTAGTAATTGCTCTCTGGCCCTTTTGGTATTATATTTATTTTCAATAATATGCTTGTATTCATCAGTATAATAATATTCTAGACCGATTAGGTATTCTACTTTTTTCTCTATTGGCAAAATTTTACATAGAGGAAATAACAAACACATACATAACAACACAGTTGGACAAATGCGGGTCTGATTTCACAGACCCGCATTTGTCCAACTTAAATGGACGCTTTAGGATTGTGCTTAGATTAAAGGATTTAGGACATTAGATTAAAGGATTTAGGACAATTCTAGAAAAAATCATAACCTAAAAAAATAGCCCGAAATTTCAACCGTCTATAACCGTAATAGCCCGACTTTTTATTTTACTTAAGGAAAGGTATTAAGAATATTATAAGGGATCAAACAGATAAAGTCGTAGGAGTGTTTAGTGGTCTATAAACCCAGTAACATACTCGTGGACGGATCCATGAAACCTCAATATTGCGTTTTTAACAGAAATTCTACGTCATAACGCCTTTTATTGAATATTTTATTCGAGATCATGTTGCAAGAATTGTGCATAAAATTTTTCATTCACATTTATATTATACTAGTGATCCGCCGGTTGATTCTCTAAGAAACGATGGCAAACTGACAGTTGTGATTGCTCGGTGACGGCACAATCTATTGACTAAACGTCAAAAAGGCTCGGTTTTTGCTCTTACGGAATACCGATTTTCAATCTGATAACCAGATATTGCTCGGTTTTCGCGGTGGCTCGGTTTTTGCTCTTACGGAATACCCCTGCTGGCCTCGCTTCGCTTCGGTTTTCTTGGATTTATAAAGGGGTAATTATGTATGTTATAATATACATGCAAACCTTTCTTTTGAATCATTCTACCTATTGCTAAAAACCGCATTAAAATCCGTTGCGTAGTTTAAAAGATCTAAGACAGCGGGAGCGACTTTGATTGACTGCCTTGGTGGTCCAGTGGCCGCAGTATGCGCCTGCTGTGCACGAGGTTGTAGGTTCGATTCCCACACAGGACAAAACTTTGTGTGACCCACAAAGTGTTCTGAGTCTGGGTGTAATTTGTGTCCGTTAATTGTATGTTTGTAAAACCCCCGCGACACAGAGCTTGTTCTCTAGTGTGGGAGTTTTGTGTCTTTTTTAAAAGGAAAGGAAAGGAAACTTTGTTTTATACTGTTTGAAGATTAGCTTTTGTTTTTATTGCGAAATGCTTAGTAACTGCAAAGTCTAAAGAACTTCATATAGTATCAGTCTGGACTTGTATCGGTTAAACTTTAATACAAAAATCATACATTTTTGGGAAAAAATATAACATGGTTTCAAAATAACTGTACTCGAATCTACTACTAAAAAACTACTTTCAGATTTGGCACATACCAATAAAAAGGTTACAACTGCTTGCCCTTTCAGGCTAAGCACGTGATATCTCAGGCAACACTTTTCTCTATTCGCATCACGCATAAAAACATGGCGGCACCAATTAGTCACTGTCTTGACAGAGGTCTAATGAATGTCCCTTATGTACATTCTTGATACAAAAGGGACATTCGTTTCACATGACACGTGTCATAGTATCTAGACGTAAGACGTCAAGTAGAATGCTTATTTATTTATTTTATTTATTTATTTATTAGGTCAACCAACAATTGTTAACACTAATACATGCTTTTAGACATAAAACATTTTCTATCCATCGCTTATCAGTAATAATTATTTATATATATTTAGCTAGTATGTATGTTTATGTTTTATATATGTATCATCTATATCTATACTAATATTATAAAGAGGAAAGATTTGTATTTTTGTTTGTTTGTTTGTTTGTTTGTTTGTTTGTATGTAATGGATAAACTCAAAGACGACTGGACCGATTTTAAAAAATCCTTCACCATTAAAAAGCTACATTATCTGCGAGTAACATAGGCTATATTTTAATTAAAAAAAATAGGGGTAAATAATGCCAAGACCTCAGACAATCACTGACTGAATTAGTAACGCCTAATAAACGCCTATAAAATAATTGCTATTTCATTTTTTGTAGGCGCTAACATTTAACAATACTTTAATTTAGGTAATCAGGAAAGCAGAAGAGAAAAGAAAACACTCCACTGAATCTGTCTGGTCAAGATAAACTCAATAACTACCCAATAAAATTTAATACGATTTTCACCAGGTGATGGCGTAATTCTTCCATTATAGTTTTGTGAGTGTGAATTGGCTGAAGTATTACGATGATAGTTAAACGACTAGGCAAAATCTTGCCGTAGGAGGCAATGTCATTCCTAAATAGATCTAAAAAAAAGTCCATGATACTATGTGTCTATCTGCGACCACAAAAATTACTCACAGCGAAACGCGTGATCGGCCTCTGTCTCATCGGAATACTTAACTGATATATATTTTTAACTGAATTTTAAAAGATGAGGTTCCCTAAAATAATTGCATTGTTTTTTTTATCCCTAAACATCGTTATTTAAGGGCCGATTTGTAATATTATTTTTTAAGTGATCGAAAAGCTCGAAAAATTGCCTCAATTAAGTGGCAATGGGTAGGGCATATAGCTCGCAGAACCAATGGGCGTTGGGGCAGAAAGGATCTAGAGTGGCGACCACGAACTGGAAGATGCAGCGTGGGCAGGCCTCCAACAAGGTGGACCGAAGACCTGGTAAAGGTCGCAGGCAACCGATGGACAAGGTCAGCTTAGGACCGACTGATGTGGAAAACCTTGCGGGAAGCCTATGTCGAGCAGTGGATGTCTTATGGTTGAGATAGAACTACTTTTGTGGCAAACAAGCATACGGTCCAGCTGATGTTAAGCAGTTACCGTAGCCTATAGACGCTTGCAGTACCAAAGGTATCACTTGCGTGTTACACGTGTTACAACCCATTTTTTACACCAGGGCCATAAGATGGGAGCAGAGTATCCATGGGATAGGAATACGTTTCTTTCAAAATTGATCCCTAAGTGAGCGTTGGAGTCCTATACTCACACACAGGAACAGAACTACACCGCTGTGTATAGTTATTTGACTGTCGTCTTCTAAGGTGTTGGTTCTCTGTAAGGTGGAATTCCTCCCCTATCTGAAAAAAATCTCTTAAAAAACATTTTGCAATTGCATGGATAGTTTTTCATATTGTTCTCATTAAAAAAAACAGTTCTGGTGATCGGATCCGTAGGGAATTGAGAAACCTCTCAAATACTATCTAGGCATACTGCAATGAATCAAACAAATGCATTCAGGAAGCATCAATTCGTTAGTGAAACTAATAAAGTATACTGCAGATGGCCAACTTCTCAATGATAAATAATTAGTCGATGGAGATCAGACATAATGTGTAATTAAATGACTGTAACTAATCACATTCAATGAGCAAATTAAAATGGTACAATTAAACTAATATGATTATACAGCTGGATATAGGCACCGAAACTTCGTAATTAAACAATGTACAAAAAAATGCATGGTTTCAGAGATATACATAATAATAGATACCTACATATATATCGAATTTACGTTGAACTCTCACCAATATGGTCGACTATAATAAATAGGGTTCAGTTTACTGGTTTTTTATTCAGTTTTGTTCCGGGAGCTTATGTAGAGTACTATATCTCTATTAATAGAATGATGAATCAAAAATAATCAAATAACTATGCAGTGCAATTTCTGAAATCCTTGAGCACTACGGTGGACCATTATGCCCTTTAGGAATTTAATAAATTTTTAGCTCACCCAAACTGTGTAACAGTATCCATCAGGTTCATCGTATCAACCCATAAATGTCCCACTGCTGGGCACGGGTCTCCCCCATACACTTAGAGGGATATTAGCCTACTACACCACGCTGGCCAGACGGATTGGTATAGGGTTTTATTTTGAATTTTCCTTCTCTTGCAGTGGATATTGTCTGCCTGAATTTCTCCTTTAGTCGACTCTTAGGACACCCTTGGGATAGATAGGGGTGGTGATATTTTGTATTCTTAATCCGTCACCACACGGAATCCTATCAGGTTAGAAGTGACCAATTTAAAACGAAATGTATGGATGCAGAAATTTCTACAGGGCATAAGCTAAGCACAGAAAAGCTATGCGATAGGCCATAAGATTGTTCACGTTTGCGCTAAGACAATTGGAAGAGCAGAACAATCGTACAAACAAGGAATATTTCTTTATGAAATTTATTAATTGCAGAACCTAAATGTTCAAAAGAAAAATGTAATGGACAAATCAACAAACGCACAGTTTAAATCACTAGACACTCAGATAGCTATTACGATATAGGCATCCGCTAAGAAAGGTTTTTTAAAATGTAACCGCTAAAGATGACAATCAGCCGATGAAAGTTTGTAGTTTTCAGATTTACAGTAAAAGACTGAACACGCGAACGAAGTCGCGGGTACAGCTAGTATTAAAATATATATGTATAATATATGTACATTTATGAGAGTATACATTGTGGTATACTACATAGTTAAGTAAGAACTTGCTCGCTCTCTCCCTTTTCTTTATCTCCTTTGTTTTTTATTTCTTATTCTGGTGTACACTTCATTTGCTCTCTCGCCTTATCTTCTCCTCTACCACTCTAAGGTTTGCTGGTAGAAAACTCATTATGAGTTAAGCTCGCCTTTGTACATGATTTTTATTTTTAAGTATATTGTAATGTTTATTTGTGTGTACAATAAAGAATTAAAAATTAAGAATAAAACTATAAAAAGTAACAAGTGTAACAATTAATTATAGGTTAACACCACATATTTAACTTAGAGTACAATTTACAATAAAAATAAACAAAATATATAGAAGCAAATAAATAAACTCAGAACACTTTGTGGGTCACACAAAGTTTTGTCCTGTGTGGGAATCGAACCTACAACCTCGTGCAAAGCAGGCGCATACTGCGGCCACTGGACCACCAAGGCAGTCAATCAAAGTCGCTCCCACTGTCTTAGATCTATCTATAAATAAAAATGAGACATAAAATTAGTATCACATGAATAATACAGTATTAATACTAAAATGTAATTAAGGAGACGTATGTTTGAGAACATTGTCTTTGCAAGGTACAGTATCATTCATAATTGGGTGGACCACTGATGTCGATGTTTTGGTGGTCCACTCATGAAGGTGGGATTAGGTGTACAGAGGGGTTTTAGTCAGTATGCCAGTCACCTACTATCTCTAGACCGGAGAGCCCAACATAACTTTACTTCTTTGGAGCAGCATGCATAAAGAACATTTCCAAATTTTGATTTATAATACTCGAAATAATATTGACTGCACATCTGTTCTGTTCTTCTGTTCTATGGAGGTAGCCTCGTCACCAATAACACGCACACAGGACAAAACTTTGTGTGATCCATCAAATGTTTGAGGCAATAAATCTTTCTTTTTAATGAAAAGACATCGCCTACACTAGGGACAAACCCTGTGTCACAGTGGGCTTTACGATATACCCAGTCGGGATAACCATTTATGTTTTACACTATTTTGTGCAAGGTACTAAAAGACGTAGCGCACGACAACCACTAGTAGATGTGACCCTCTAGACAAGTGACATAAACGGTAGTCGAATCGAAAAGTCATGAAAGCAAATGTATGGGATTTGACGTAAGTCTACGATATAATGTCGTAAACTTACGTCAAATCTCATACATTTGCTTTCGTGACTTTTCGATTCGACTATCGCTTATGCCACTTGTCTAGAGGGGGTGGCCCGTTTACACGCTATCTAAGTAGTACGAACCACTATAGCACGTATAGTAAAAGCCACTACATATAATATGTAATACTAATAAGCAAACATTTTGACGGTTCCACGTAATTGAATACAAACACATCATTACCTAACTGGAATTCGCTGAAACGTTCTACATTAGCATTCGTAGTTTCATGTTACTTTTAAATTGTTTAATGGTAAAATACAGCCAAATTAACTGCTAATCAAGTCGCGGGTAAGGCCAGCATAGTTTTTTTGTCGAGAATTTCACAATAGATGTCCGAAGTTTATATGTGTAAATTGGCACCGCGATCTGCCTTAAAAAGCACGTAATCCTAGTGGGCCTGCGGAGTTTAGACCCTCGGGCCCGGAAGCAGATTGCCTTTCCATTGGATTATGAAAGAAAGGAAATGAAAAGTGCATCTGCATAACCGCACATACTTATGCACTCATCTACCACGCAGTTGGCAAGCCTCCGTCGAGATTCGCTCGCTTGTATTTTGCTGTAACATTTAAAATAAATATTATTATTAACTAGCTTGTTGGTTAGTGACCCTGACTGCTAAGCCGAAGGTCGTAGGTTTGAATCCCACGCAAATTTTGTGAGATTTATAAATATTTGTTAAAAAAAAATTGTTTGTAAAGTCCCCCGCGACACAAGGCTTGTTCATTAGTGCGGGAGTTGTATTTTAATAAGTTTATATTTAAAAAAATATTTTTAAATACAAGCTTTTATAGTGTATTTATGTAATACATGGGTGTTTATGCATTAAATATTCTTAAAAGAGCCCAAACACGACACGGCTGTATTGTTTTGTTGAAAAGTTTCTATGTACCTTTGAACATCATCATCACACACTGAACTCCACCTAAAAATATATTAGCCATGAAGCTATATCATCAAATCCAAAAACGACGCGGCTATCTTGTTTCATTAAAGAGTTCATCATTGCCATCGCCCGACTTCATCATCACGTCCTAAACATACATCTAGGTATGTATAATACTCATCAAGATAAATCCAAAACACCCAAACACGACACCGCTATCTTGTTTTGTTGAAGAGCTGCCGTAGCCACCTTGTGACTTCATCATTACGTTCTGAACACCCACCTACAAATATAGTACTCGACAAGATAAATCCAAAAGACCCAAACACGACACGGCTATCTTGATTCGTTGAAGATTTACCATGACCACCTTTCGACTTCATCATCACATTCTGAACACCCACCTACGAATATAGTACTCGTCAAGATAAATCCAAAAGACCAAAAAACACGACACGGCTATCTTGTTTCGTTGAAGAGTTACCATGACCACCTTTCGACTTCATCATTACTTCCCCATCTAAGAATATAGTAGTTGTCAAGATAAATAAAAAAAATACTCAAACACGACACGGCTATCTTGTTTCATTTAAGATTTGCCATGGCCACCTTCCGACTTCATCATCACGTCTTCAACACTCACCTAGAAATATAGTACTCGTCAAGATACATTCAAAATACCCAAACACGACACGGATATCTTGTTTCGTTAAAGAGTTGCCATGACCACCTTTCGACTTCATCATCACGTCCTAAACACCCATCTAAGAAAATAGTACTCGTCAATATAAATTCAAAACACCCAAACACGACACGGCTATCTTATTTCGTTGAAGAGTTGCCATGGCCACCTTCTGGCTTCACCATCTTGTCCTGAACACCCATCTTAGAATATAGTTCTCGTCCGGATTAATCCAAAACACCCAAACACGACATGGCTATCTTGTTTCCTTGAAGAGTTGCCATGGCCACCTTCCGGCTTGATCATCACGTTCTGAATACCCATCTAATAATATAGTTCTCGTCAAGAAAAATCCAAAACACTCAAACCCGACGCGGCTATCTTGTTTCGTTGAAGAGTTCCTATGGCCATCCTCCGACTGCATCATCAGACCAGCTCCATGGTACCATATTATTGCATTGTCACCGAAGTTACGTCGGTATACCAAATTTCAGCTCCATCAAACACCGGGAAGTACTTCAAATCTAGCTCACAAGATTTGCTAACATACAAACTAACTAACAAACTAACATACATTGCAAGCTAAATAAAAGCTTGTAAAAATACTTATCGTTTGAATGTAAACGCTTTGCCTAATCGTTTGTAACTATGTGACTATTGCAATAAATAAAATGTACCGAACTGTCTGTTGTGACAGTATACATTGTGCGTGACAATTAGCTACATATCTTTGTTTGTACATTGTGTACTATGTTTAATAGCGAGTGAAGCGTTTGAGATGAATGCCTTGGGGTATTTCTATTAACGAAATGTTATTTAAAACGATGGAAGTCGAGAGGAGAAGTTTGAAGAGAGGTAGGGCACCATACTAGCGAGAACATACGACTGGGGAAGGACCTCCACCTTACATAAGACCACAGCCTAATAACTATACACAGCGGTGTAATTGTGTTCCTGTATAAGTGCAGGTTTTCAGCGCTCATTTAGAAATGCGTTTTGAAAGAAACCTTTTCTTATCCCAGGGTTACTCCATCCTAAAGCCTTGGTGTTTATTTTTGGGTCGGCAACACGCAAGTGATTTTTTTGGTATTTACAAGCGTCCATAGGCTACGGTAACTGCTTACCAACACCCGGGCAGTAAGCTTGTTTGCCACCCAGGTAGTATAACAAAAAAATCTACCTAGGAATCGAACCCGGTACCTTGTGATTGACTTTCATACTCAACAAGGTACTAGACGAACTAGGTATTACACACTATTACTATATTCACCGATGCAATCATTAGAATTACTTTTCTTAACATAAAACGACTTTTTAAATCGAAATAAAATTGTTCCAAACATTTGGAAGCGCGTAAATTATAGTATGTAATACGAGAACTTTCTCGAACCTTAACAAGTACAGAAAGTACCCTCCAAAACTAAGGGTAAAGTACCTATTCTTTATCAGTCAATAAAAGGTCGTGTTATGTCCCCTACTATGTGTATATTATAGCTATAAGGCTAGGTTCACACAGCAATACACTGCACAGTTTTAGTAGTATTTGATTCTAACTGTACAAACAATGTGAGGGTCACACGATACATTATTCGTTTAAAAAATAAATTGTCGCAGTTTTCCTTCCTTTAGATCCGTCCTGCAGACCGAATACGTTTTTAATATAAGTTCATTCTATTTGCTTGACAAGTCTGTTGGGTATTCGTGTAAATAAACGGTTTACGATTATGAAATGAAAACTTCTTTAGACGTTAAGCACATAAAAGCGTGAAACTCGCGTCATCGTCACCGCACGCGCTCGACTATACAATTCACAAGTTAGGTACTTCTACTACATGCACAAAAGACCCCAAGGGTCAAAGTACGCTGGCCGCAAGGACAGTCCCGTCATAAGAAGATAGGTACTTAGTTTTCACTTCTATAGGCAGTCTCCAAAGGCTGCTCCCCATATTTTTTTGCAGGAACGTCTCAATAGTTCTATATACAATGTATGTGCCACTATTTATTCGTTCAGACATATACAAAAATTCATGCAGGACGATACCATGTGCACTAAGCCTTATTCATTGTTACTACGAGTAACTAATATACTAATAGAAAACGGTAATTAAACTAATCGAACCATACTACGACTCAAACTAGGGCATCATATTGACGAGCTAGCCCGACTGGGGAAAGACCTTACAGAAGACCACCGTCAAATAACTACACACAGCGGTGAAATTGTGTTCCTGTGTGCGAGTACAGGTCTCCGGCGCTCATTTAGGGATGCGTTTTAAAGAAACGTTTTCCAATCCCAGGGACTAGGGCTCTAATATAAAGTATCTATATTATTGCCCTAGTGTCAAAAAAATAGGGTCGGCAATACGTAGGTGATAACTCAGGTATTCCAAGCGTCCATAGGCGAAGGTAACTGTTTAACATCAACCGGGAAGTTTGCTTGTTTGCCACGCAATTAGTATAAAAAATGGTCTCTGCCTACCCTTCTGGGATACAATACGTGGATAACTACTAATATTATAAACGTGAAAGTCTGTAAGTATGGATAGATGGATGTTTATTACTTTTTCACGTAAAAACTACTGAATGGATCTGAATGAAATTTGGCACAGAGATAGATTATGGTCTGGCTCACATAGGCTAATTTTTACAGCGATAACCGACATCCACGCGGGCGGATTCACGGGCAACAGCTAGTTATATATATTTACATTTTTTTTTAATTTTTTTTTTTAAAGACAACTCCCGTACTAGAGAACAAGCTCTGTGTTGCGGGGGACTTTACAAACATACAATTAACGGACACAAATTTATTATTACATTAGTAGGGGTATACAATTTGAAAGCTTCCAAAGTCGATAAAACACAATGGTTTACTATTAAGATGTCACTTTGATATATATGAAACGATTGAGTTGTAGTTCATTGACCGGCTCGTTTTGTTTGATTGAACGTTAACGCGCCGCTGAAATGTGAGCGAAGGTTTTTTATCCAATCGTATAAAATATATGCGTCTCTTTCTTTGTCTCTCTTTATTTAAGAGGCGTTGTTTTTCATTTATGGGATGCTTTTAAAAAAATTCCCTTTTTCTAAGGTACAAATATTGAGCAAGCTCGACTGGGGAAGGACTTCCAACTTTTTTTCAAAGACAACTCCCGCACTATAGAACAAGCTCTATGTCGCGGGGGACTTTACAAACATACAATTAACGGACACAACTCAGAACAACTCTTTGTGGGTAACACAAAGTTTTGTCCTGTGAGGGAATCGAACCCACAACCTCGTGCACAGCAGGCGCATACTGCGGCCACTGGATCACTTAGGCAGTCAGTCACTTTACATAAGACTATAGCCAAATGACTACACAGAGTGGTGTAGTTATGTTCTTGTGTGTGAGTACAGGTTTCCAGGATTTTGTGATAAGAAATGACATAATATCTCTAGAACATTGGAAACTTGAACTTCCTGAACATAACACCGCTGTGTATATAGATATTTAACTGTTATCTTTGGTAAGGTACTTCGCCAATTGGGCTTACACACTAGAATGGTGCTCTATTTTAAAACATATAATAAGCCCTTATTTAAACCGAATTATTCTGTTTCTAACTCTCATATAGTTTGTAACACAATTATATTGGATACACCCTGTACACTACCCTGGCGGATCATTTATAGATACGTATCGAATAGCTGCAGATGCGGCCTGACCTTTAACATTAAACTAATGAATAAATATAAGATAATAATAATGTTTTGCTGATTGATCTCAGTCACAGCTGCCAGGCGATAAGTAGTACGAAAAATAAACATGGATGAAAGAAAGAAATATTTTTTTTAAACAGGGAAATAATGCATTATAAATTCACTTAAATACTAGCAAAGCAAAATAGGTTTGAGCTATTAAAATAGTGAGATTTAAATATTAAAATAGAGAGATTGAACAATTTAAAATAGTGGACAGGAATTTGTGATAATATTTAAAAGTTATCTTGTCTGTCTCATATAATTTGTAACTCAAAAATAGTGGACACACCCTGTATATTACCCTGGCGGACCGTTTATAGACACGTAACGAACAGTGGCAGATGCGGCCCGACCTTTAACATTATTAAAGAAACTATTACCGAATTTGTGTTGATAAAATAGTCACCAGTTTTTTAAAACTAACTGTTCGTATGGTCCAGTTGTTTAAATGATTACTGACTATGATTGTTTCATTGGTCTAGATTGGGTTTGATTCACGGGTCAAGCGTTTTTTTTTTTTAAACTAGTGTGAACAACAGTTACCGTAGCTTATAGACGCTTGCAATAATGGTATTGCAAGCGTCTATAAGCTACGGTAACTGTACCTATGGAGGTATTACTTGCGTATTAACGACCCATTTAATTTCCACCAAGATTTTAAAAGTTAGGTTTTTCTGCCAAGAAATTCATAATAGTCCCCTGTGCCTTGACAGCATGTAATCTCGGTGGGCCTAAGCGTGATCTCTCTCCGATCGTGTCGGATGGCTGACTCATTGAACTATGAGCGCAAGGAGATAAGGTGTGCATTGCGTCAAATTTATTATAATTTACTTTTAATTGCATACATACATTATTTTAGAGAGGTAGGGCACCATACTAGCGAGCAGGCCCGAATGGGGAAGAACCTACACCTTAAACAAAACCATAACCAAATAATTACACACGGCGGTGTAGTTGTATTACTTACGTGTGAGCACAGTTCTCCAGCGCTCATTTAAGGAAGTGTTTTAAAAGGAACCTTTTCCTATCCCAAAGATACTCGATCTTAAAGTCCTAATGTAAAACAATAGGTCGGCAACACGCAAGTGATACCTCTGGCATTGCAAGCGTCCATAGGCCACGGTGACTGCTTAACATCAGACGGGCCGTATGCTTGTTTGCCACCCAAGTAGTATAAAAAAAAACTAAATTGAGACGTCGTGAAGTCAAGCTATTGCTGAATATGTGCAAAGTTTTATTTATTTATTTATTATAGACACGCCAACAGTAGGTACACATATATACAACATTGAAGAAGGATACAGTATTTGATAATGGTTCTTATATGTATACCCATAAGAGGCATGTACAGCTTACACCAACTAAGTGACATTATTCAAGTTTGTCTACTTGTGTAAATTAAACAAAACACATTACAATAAAAGAACTTTAAAGGAATTTAAAATTACAATAGCAGAATATAATACAGAAATTTATAATAATAGTGATGACGATGATTATTATGCGAATGATTTTAATATTTTATTTTTGTAACTGATAAATGAATCGTAAAAAATATAAAACTAATATCGACTATATTAGTTTTTTGTGAAAAAGCTTCACAACGCGTTTATCTGGGAACGTATGTGGTGGCTAAAGGTTACGGCATCTGCCGTCGCTAAACAGAGCTAGAGTTGCTATCAGCAATAGTTCCTAGTGGCCGTATTCCAGATTTCTCCCTTCAAACTGATTCTAGTGTGATCAACAGTCGCACACAACCAACTACTAGATACACAAGGCAGTTAAGCTACCAACAATATAACGTTGACTACCTTGATGGCTCAGCAGTGTGTGACTGCCGATCTTGAGGTCCCGGGTTCGATTCCCAGGTCAGGACAAATTCACAATAGATGGCCGGAGTTTGAAAATTGGCGGTGTTTACACCCCCGTGCCTTGAAAAGTACGTAAAGCCGTTGGCCTAACGCCTGATCTCTCTCCGGTCGTGTCGGATTGCCATCTCATCGGACTATGAGAGTGAGATAATAAAGAGTGCACTTGCGTTTGCGCACACATGACCGTAATTCGGTTATAAGGACATAATAACGTTAACTACCAAATTATAAACCACGTTTAATACCTCCATTCAATTAAGGTAACAATAGTACGAATTAATCAAAACTAAATTGTGTCGACCACCGGAACAGATCCGGTGTCAGAGGGTTATAAACGAATTAATATTTCATCAAATAATCCGTCGGTTGGCATTTATCGTCGGCTCTTGTCTCCTCTACGTTATATATATATACTTTTGTAGGCTAGTGACCCACCTCGACGTCGCCTAGATTAAATAATATAAATAATTTTAAATTTAGGGTTTAAATTCTCAAGCTAATTTTAATCCCGTTAGGGATACAATTTTGAAAAACGCGGTTGTTGGTCTTTATTTATTTGATACTAGAATCGGGTTTTTGAAATTTCGTGCTTCTTATTTTGAAAATGATAGACTTCCATGCTACTCGTACTGTTCATCACTTATTTTATCCCCTTAGGGATGAAATTTGAATATTTTTAAATCTTTGTACTATGGTCACTTAATGTCAAGTGAGCATTAGTGCTCATTTGTCTCTGTTTATATCTACAAAAAATCAGTCATTCGGGACAAGTAATTATCCTTACTAATAATTGTGAAAGTTTGTGAGTATGGATGTATGGATGTTTGTTACTCTTTCACGCAAAAACTACAAAACGGATCTGGATGAAATTTGGCACAGAGATTAATTATAGTCTGGAATAGCATATCGCGATAACCGATCCGCACCGAACCGACCGCGCGAACCGAACCGCGGGCGGAGCCGCGGGCAACAACTAGTATACAATAGATTAATATAAATATTTAATCAAATAATCCGTCTGTTCGGCATTGATCGGCTGTGCACGTTGCCACCGGTTATATTAATAGATCAACACAGTATACCCTCTCATACCTTTATTTATAACTAAGGGATTGTGAGTTTATACAGAGACTGGTCAGGCGTATCGAAATAATAATAATGTTTTGCCGACCCGTCTCAGTCACAGCGGCCTTTTATATAAATGAAAACTCTCGCACCAAATAACATGCATACATACTGATATAGCAAACATACTGTTCACAGACACGAACATTATTTATGGTTTACACATTGTCCAGTGTTAAAATAAAACCTGCAACCTCAAAGCGACGTGATGAAGCGGAGAAGTACAGCGGAGTTTTTGGAGCAGAGAAGTAGAGAAAAAACGGGCGCGTGTATGCATATAACTAATGTTCCGCACCGTTTGCAACTCCGTATTAATGTAGGGATACATTTTCACACATTTACATTATACAAGTAATTTATAACTTAATTAGGGGTCACCCGCGACTTCATCCGCGTGGTAATTTGGTATTTTTTTTTTTTTTTTTTTTAATAAAAATGTTTTATTGTCTCAAACATCCTGCAGTACATGATGATTTTGATGATGATTTTACCCGATTTTGCAACATATCTCACTACTGCTCCGCTCCTATTAATCATAGCGTGATGTTACAAGTATATAGCCTATAACTTTCCTGGATAAATGCACTATTCAACAAAAAAAGATGTTTTCTAATCGAACCAGTACTTTCAACGCGTTCAACCAAACAAACAAACTCTTCAGCTTTATAATATTAGTATAGAAGTATAGATAGGGTTACGTTTATCAAAAAGTTTTCCTATTCCAAGGATACCTAATTCATCAAAGAACCTAGCCTACAGTAACTGGTTACCATCAGACGAGCCGTATACTTGTTTGCCGCAAAAAAGTCCGCATCTCTGCTCCGCATTACTTCCTCGCTCCATGTCGGTGGAACAACAGCCTAAGGCTGCCTGTTCATTAAAACGGAGCGCGGCTGCGGAGTGGAGAAACGGAGAAATATTAACCAATAGGTTTGCATACTGGAGCGAAGCGGAGATTTAATACAATCCTATTGGTTAATAATACTCCGCTCCGCAGACGCGCTCCGCTGAAATGGACAGGCAGTCTTAAAGTCTATGTTACACAACAATGTTACTAACTATAATAATGTCGCTATAAATGTTACGACTACACCTGTTTCTACGATCCTATAGCAATACTTTTTAGTATACGACCTATTTTATACTCACAGCATAATTCCTGACTTGAATGTATGTTGTTGAGCTAAGACATTACTTTTATTTATTTCTTTGTATATTATGTACTTTCTTTGAAACTTTGTAGTTCTTCAGTATTTATATTATCTTGTGGCAACTTACATACGGCCATCTGATCTCAAACTAAGCAAAACCTCTTTTTTATACTAATTGGCTTGCAAACAAACTCACGGTCAGCAGGGCACCAAACTAGCGAGCAAGCCCGACTGGGGAAGGACCTCCACCTTACAGAAGACCACAGCCAAATGACTACACACAGCGGTGTAGTTGTGTTCCTATGTGTGAGTACAGGTCTCCAGCGCTCATTTAGGAATGCGTTTTGAAAGAAACGTATTCCTATCCCAGGGTTACTTCCATCTTAAAGCCCTGGTGTAAAAAATGGGTTGACAACACGTAAGTGATACCTCTGGTAATGCAAGCGTCTATAGGCTGCGGATACTGCTTAACATCGGGCGGGCCGTATGCTTGTTTGCCACCCAAGTAGTATAAAAAAGAAAAGTACCTAAATGGGTTTAACGCGCGGTGTTAAAGTATCAGTCTAGCAGTTAAGCTACACGCTACACGTGTATATTCCTTAATACTTCTAACCTTAATAAACCAAGATTAAACTTGCAAATACACTTAATATTCTTTACACCTTAACAAATATTATTAACATACTTTGTAAAAGGATTAACTAGAGCTAAGACTTTAAAATGTTGTTATAAAGTAGATGAAGACATTCCACCGAATACCGTCGACAACTAAGAGAAGTGTTAAACTTTATAGAGGAAAGTTAAACTTGAGGTATTAATGTTAAACGTCTTAGTGCTCAGACTTAGATTATCCTTACTAATATTATAAATGTGAAAGTTTGTAAGAATGGATGGATGGATGGATGGATGGATGTTTGTTACTCTTTCACGTAAAACTACTGAACGGATCTGGATGAAATATGGCACAGAGATAGATTATGGTCTGGAATAACACATAGGCTACTTTTTGCAGCGATAACCGACATCCATGCGAACAGAGCCGCGGGCAACAGCTAGTAATATTATAAAGCTGAAGGGTTCGTTTGTTTGTTTGTTTAAAAGTACTGGTTCGATTAGAAAAAATATTTTTGTTGAATAGTGCATTTATCCAAGAATGCTATTGACTATATAACATCACGCTATGATCAAAATGAGCGGAGCAGTAGTGAGATATGTTGCAAAATCGGGGAAGTGTACGTTCCAAATTACCACGCGGGCGACCCCTAGTTGTATATATTTCTGTGGAATTAGGTAACAGTGTATAATTAGTTTAAACCTACAGATTAAAATACATTGCACACAAATTCATACATTGGTTTTCCTAAACAACTAATCTAAATATAGCGCCACTGTACAGCTATCTCCGTTGCACACCGTACACAATAGTTTTACGCGCACAGTGATTTATTGAGGCCAAACTTCACACACACAGTGATATCGCGGCACACACACAGCAATATCGTGGCGGGGCCGCGTAAATGATGCTCGTCAGTACGACTCTCTATTCAAATTCAAATTGCCTTTATCTCTGATTCTCTTTTTTTTTTTTCTGGTATTGCAAGCGTCCATAGGCAACGGTAACTGCTTAACATCAGGCGGGCCGTATACTTGATTGCCACCTAAATAGTAAAAAAAAAACTTTTTTTTTTAAATTTTTGTTGTATTTATTATTAAATTATAATTGAATAATTATTTCATCAGTATAAATTATTATTTGTGTTTATTTATTTTATTTTTTTATTTTATTTTTATTTATTCGGAAAACCAACAGTTTTATAAAAAACATAAAAAAAACAATATCAATAGTAACATTAAACCATTAATAGGTTTTCACTTATAGTAACATAATAAAAAAATATAAAGGTGACCATATTATTAAGCACACGTGCATTGAGTATTAATATATTAAGGTAACAATATAATATCGCAATACTGGTAACAGTGTCTTAATAATATATACTTATTATAAACTAAGCAATCGCCTCGCCTTCGCAACACTACTATTAAACAAATCAATATCCAAATCTCTAGTCAACCTATTAAATCCATCGCTCGCTCGCCGAATAAATGCGTTTTGCCTGTAATTTGTAGATGCACTCGGTAGACTCAGCACGTTTCCCCTTCGCAGCCCTGTGACAGGGACCCTTATATTAATTGCCGATAACAATTCTGGACAATCTAAATGACTACCAGCAATTCTCATCAAGAATATCGCACCCCCCGCAGAATAAAGTCGTAAGCGCGGTTACCACCTTTTTAATGTTTTTGCATTTTCGTGATCTATAAGGTCAAATACAACTCTCAGATTTTTTTCAGATTTTTTTAAATAATATTAATAATAATATTAACATAAATTCTTTATTCCTCGGATGAAAAAAATACGTTCCTCCGTCGAACAAAATCGTAATAAACATTTACACTTTGGAAAAGTATGTTAAGAGCATGTAATACGACATGGCGGCTGTATACATCGAAATAAAATGAACCGTGTTAACTTGTAAGACGCGTTTACCACTTTATTCGCGGGAAGAAATTAACGTAGGTTTTCGTTATAATCTAGTCTTTTAATTCACACCATAACTACAAATTGAAAAGAATTTTGCACAAAGTAGGCGCACTAAGGAAATTCACAATTATCATAGTAGTAGGGGAGGCCACGATGCTAAATGGGGATTTACTCGAGCGTCGTAGAGACCTATTGAGTTGCGAAACTTAGATGATAAAAAGAAAAAAAATGTTATTTAATGTATCCTTTTCATCGGTGGGGAAAGCAGCTATAGATTTTCAAATATGTAAAAAAAAACGGTTGCATGGACATACTCGAGCGCTTCAGATATTGATAGCATCCATGTCCTACGTATTTTTAATAATGCATGTATGTTAATCTGATCGTTTGCATGATGGGGATGTTTGCGCCCAAAGGTGGCAGCAGTACTCCATGTGGGGCCGGACTTTCGCTTTGTAGAGCAGTCTTTGGCCCGCGGTGAAGTACCACTTTGCCTTGTTGAGCACACGTAGCTTTCTAGATGCCAGCTTAGCCTTGTCTTCCAAGTGATGTCGGTACTGTACGTCGCTGGAGATGTGGACGCCGAGGACGACGGCTGTGTCTTAGAATCGTGGAGCCATATTGAATGGGGCTTTCTTAGCGGTGAACGCGCAAACTTGTGGCTTACTAGGGTTAATTGGACTAAATTTAGTCGTCCCCAATCAGAGACTCTGGAAAGAGTGCTACTAATTTCAGACACAAATGCTGTCATCAAGTTCCTTACCAAGCCTAGACCATTTTAGAAGAGATGTCTTCTATTTACGGGGACTCATGCCCTGGTAAAACCATGATTTAAAAGTGGCACAACCCCTTCAAGCTCGGCAGAGATTCACTAGAAGACGACCTCAGTGCAGGGCGGCCTATTGAAGCGATCACAGTCGTGTACACGACAATCTTCGCATGTCAAAAGTGTGCGCAAGGTGGGTACCGTGAATGCTCACGCCACATCAGAAGCAGCGACGAGTGGCGGTTGTCAAGAGTTTTTGGACCTCTGTGCTGAGAACAAAGAAACCATTTTGGCCCGGATTGTGACTGGGGACAAATCTTGGGTTTACCATTATGAGCCTGAGTCGAAACAGGAGTTCATGCAGTGGCACAAAAAGGGTACACCACCTCCTAAGAAATTGCCGATTGTGACACCTTGTCCCAATCGGCTGTAAAGCTCATGGCGACGATTTTCTGGGATACAGAATTTTGTTGATAGATTATAAGGGAAAGGGTGTCAATATAACCGGAGAGTACTACGCTGCACTGCTAGAACAATTGCGAGATGCTGTGAAAGAGACGAGGCGGAGCAAATTGACCAAAAGGGTGCTGCTTTTACACGACAACGCACCCGTTCACAAGGCGCAAGTTGTGATGGCTGCCATACAAAAAGTGGGCTCTAAAATGTTGGAATATCCTCCATACAGTCATGTAATGGCAACAGAAACCAGAGTGGGAACGGAGTTAGAGAGTAATAGATAGAGAAAAAGTGAGAGAGGAATAGAAGGGAATATGGGCATGAGGCATCACAAAGCTTCATCGACTAATTTTTGTTACTTCGGCTTGTGGAAATCGTCATATTTTTTGACTTTCTTGAATTATTTCCTTCAAAATAAAAATAAAATGCAGCCACCCTCGAGAATGACGAGATGACGTTTTTTTTTACAACTTTGCAGCCCTCCCCTTTCTTTACGTCACTCGCAAATTGTCAGATTAGTGGAATATACACTTTTTAGCATGTAATTAACCCTACCTTAATCTGATGCACTCGAGAATAAATGACGATTTTTTTTTACTAATCTGATCCTTTAGCCTTGACGCCATATGGTGCTCATATTTGGTGGAGGTACGTAACCAGGTACAAGGTATCCCCATGTATATTAATCTGCCGTATTTTAGTAAATCCCGAAATCCCTTCATGGGCTCCCCTGCTATAGCAACATTGTTACTCTTGTAGAAAATGAGGCGCCATAAACCATAACACACAAAGTCTGCTTTATTTTATATTGAAAGAAAGCCGTCATAATACATTACTGAATGTTATTAACGAGCATCTTTTACCGAATAAAGTGACTGTTGATTATTACGCTAATTGCGAGGACAACTTTTTGCCACGAATACAGTGGTAATAGATGATTACCAACAAGGTAATCATTTAAATTTATGGTATTATACGTTTTCCTTAATATTTAAGAGAATCTTATTAATATTTATTTTGTTTTAAAGTAATTTCAACAGAAAAAAAAATAGCTTTCATTTGACATCTCAATCATTTTGATAGAACGTATAGTTGCTAAATTATTCACTAAAAACGGTTTTTTAATTTTCCTGAAAAGTTGATATTTTCATCTTACGCCTTTATTCGGTGGGGGGTGCGATATCACATCTGCAATATCTCGACGCTTGGCTAAAGGTAGAAGATGGTGTTTAACGCATTTATCGTTATAAAGGTCTGAGGTGTAATGTTCCCTTGTCTTAAAACATAAATGCCTTATAAACTTTCGTTGAACCCTCTCAATGCGGGAGATGTAAACATCATACCTAGGACTCCACACTTGCGATGCATATTCCATGTTATCTTTGCTTTCACACTCAATCTAGTACATATTTAAACTAAGTGGTTAAATATAAATTTAGCTAAACTATAACTTAACTATATATTACTCAATGGACTTGTTTTGACATCGGCGTGGCTACGGCCACGTGGAGATACCTTGTGATTTATCTATGCTCATAGCCAGGTGGACTCACTGTTTGGTAAAGCTACTAAAGGCGCAGTAACCCTACAGATGGGTGAACATCATCATCATCATCATCATCTCAGCCAAAAGACGTCCACTGCTGGACATAGGCCTCCCTCAAGGTTTTCCACAACTCTCGATCCTGAGCCGACCTTGTACATCGGTTGCCCGCAACCTTTACCAGGTCATCGGTCCACCTTGTTGGAGGCCTGCCCACGCTTCGTCTTCCAGTTCGTGGTCGCCACTCCAGAACCTTTCTGCCCCAACGGCCATCAGTTCTGCGAGCTATGTGCCCGCATAGGTGATGGGTGAACGCATAGTATAATCTATCTCTATACCAAATTTTATCCAGCTCTGTTCAGTAGTTTTTACGTAAAAGAGTAACAAACAACCATACATACATCAATCACAAACTTTCACATTTATAATATTAGTAGGATTTTGTTTTCATTTGTTTATCCATAACATATACCCAGTATCCATCACTGTATAGAATAACTACTGAAATAAATAAAACTAAACGATATACTTATCATAGTGACGAGTATATTACGAAGGGCGTTCCATTGAAACCTGGCGCTTTAGTATAAGTTTTTATACTCAACAAAATAGCAGAATAGAATGGCCCATTGTTGGTTTAACAACGAAAAACTGTTATGCTATACTGTTATGCCTATATGTTTATCTATTTATACGAAATCTAGCGATGCTTCCCGGCTTCGTACGCGTGTAATGTATGATTTTACGAAATGTTTTTAAACTTTCTGTAAATACAATTCTATTCAAAGTAAAGTAAACTAAACAGCCCAAATTTGTTTTTATTAGAAAAGTAAGCATAAAATAAAATAAAAACAGGGAAAAAAATACGAATGCTATAAGCCTATTTTCTGTTTAATTATGGCCGCCTAGCGGAAAATACCTATGCCTATGCTAGGGTCGCGTGTACCAGTATATTGTACATTTGTAAAACAATCATAATGCCTAATAATAATAATGAGGTTGTCTGGAAGAAATCGCCGCTAGCGATAAGACCGCCGATTGTACTAGCCTTAACTTAGTAATTTAAGTTCGAAAATGTAATTTTATGGTGTACAATAAAGTATATTGTATTGTATTGTATTGTATAATGGCCCGTTAAAATACGACCGCGGCAAGCCTTATTAACCATGCAGCTCTTCTAGACAATTGGCAAAAGCGGTAGTCGAATCGAAAAATCAATAATTTTAACAAAAAAAAACCGACTTCAGTACGGCAAGTTACAGAATTTTAAAAACCTTAAAACAGGGGTTTTACCTAGGGAGGTACAACCCCTAACATAGGTATTTAAACAGAATGAACTTTCATGCAAACTCTTATCTCACTTTTCCTTCCTTAAAGACGGTTCTTTTTGATCTGATAATTTACAGCTATAGTGCATCTCATGACCATTTAAATAAGCCCAAACATGGCTAGATTACATTGTTTAATTACGAAGTTCCATTGCCTAGCTACCTTAGCAACCATAATGGAAACTTATTTAATCACCATCCGTAAAATACTTATTATTAAGAAGTTCAGGTGGCCATCTGTGGTCTTCTATATCAGTTTTACTTCATCATATTATACTTACTGAATGCAAATGTATACCTGCCTATAATTTTTTCAATCTCAATCTCAATTCCTCATGGATTCTATTATCAGAACTTTCTTTTGATGAAAATGGGACCAAACTAGAAGTATGTCCTCTCAGACAAAAAAAGATTTTTTCAAATCGGATCAAATAAATGAAGGTTCTGCGGTAACATAAAAAAAATACACACGAATTGATAACTTCCATTTTTTAAAGTCGGTTAAAAAGCAAATGTATTGGATTTGACTTAAGCTTACGATATTAAATCGTAAACTTATGTCAAATCCCATACATTTGCTTTTTTGACTTTTCGATTCGACTACCGTAAATGCCACTTGTCTAGAGAGGCAGATCTATTTAGCAGAATATCAGCGCTGCAGCTATGTTGCAATTAATCGCTGAGTTAGCTCCTGTTTTGTCTTGCAACCATTTAAATATTATAATTTTCTTGTAGGTTACTGTAACTTCTTTGATCTTGTAAAGAAAAATAAATACTTTTTCTTTCTTTCTTTCTTTCTATCCGCTAACACTTAGCTACGAGCCCCTAAGTACACTTATCTGTTACTTAATCAGTTATTTTCCTTTTTTTCATAAACAAGCATTTAAATAACTTATTTATGAGTGCAATCTGCTGGCAAACAATGCCCTTGAAAACTATTCTTGCCTCTCAAATATATTTCAAGGGTAGACCAGCCAGCCAGATCTATTGAGTAATTTAAAGCGAATGTCGCCTGACGTCGGTTATAAGGCTTTTAAGCTTGATCTTATAACAAAGCCTAGGATTTTGTAGTCATATTTTGACATGAGCCTTAGTTTCTCAACGAAACTTTGAATGATATTGTTTAAAACAATATTCTCTGTTCTGCTCGTTCTATAATAAATTCCTTTGAACTGAGTTTCGGTTACGGAGACTCGCCAGATATTATTACTATTTTTTATACTACTTGGGTGGCAAATAAGCATACGGCCCACCTGATGTTAAGTATTTACCGTAGCCTATGGACGCTTGCAATACCAGAGGTATCACCTGCGTGTTGCCAACCCATTGTGTTACACCAGGGCTTTATGATGAGAGTTTTGTGTACAAGTGTGTGCACAAACACAGGTGCACTCATTATTCCCTCACTCTCATAGATAGATAGATCGAAAAATCTTTATTGTACACCAAAAATAATTGTACACATTTATGATACAGAAATTATTATAATTTCTCATAGTTCATTGAGATTGCAATCCGAGATGGCTGGCAAGAGATTAAGTGTAGTGCCAAACGGTTCACATACTTTCCAAGGCAGGGTAAACAGTGCCAAATTCCAAAATGCAGGCATCTACTGTAAATTTCTTGACTGAAAAAAACAGGAAGGGTAAGGCTCTATACAAGGGAACAAACCCGACCGTAAAACAACCTCTACTTCTACCCAGCGGTATAGGTTTGTTCCTGTACGTGAGATCTCCAGCTCCCATTTGGTGGGGATGCGTTCGTATAGATCTTCTACTCTAGCTCCATGCTCCTACCTCAGGTACATCCCATCATAAAAGCCTGATGTTACTCATTTTTGAGTTAGCAACACGTAATACGTCAGGTATTACAGGCGTAAATAGACTACGGTAACTGCTTACAATTCTGTAAGCTAAGTTTTTCACCTAAGCAGTACAACAAAATCTGCAGGCGAGCAGCGGACTGTATGCTGGTTTTCCACTATTTTTTTGTTTGTAAAAGGCAACTGCCGCACTAGAAAACAAGCTCTGTGTCGCGGGGGACTTTACAAACATACAATTAACGGACACAAAATACACCCAGACTCTTAACAACGCTTTGTGGGTCACACAAAGTTTTGTCTTATATGGGAATTGAATCCACAACCTCGTGCACAGCAGCATACTGCGGCCACTGGACCACCAAGGCAGTCACTTTAATAGTATAAAAAGGGTTTCTAACTTATTTTTTCTATGCCATGCAATTTTTATAGTTTCTTCAGGTACCCATCAATCCTTTATAGCACAACAATCCTAGTTTTATGTTGGAACATAAAAATCACGTCAAATCTCTACGTGATACTTGCGTGATGGTTGGAAGTTTATGTTCTTGTGGGTAATGGAGCATTCTGGACACATCAGGTGATTTGTTTCTCTGTATTATTATTCTCTTTATTCATTTTGTTTCTTATTAATTGACTGCCTTGGTCCAGTGGCTGCAGTATGCGCTTGCTGTGCACGAGGTTGTGGGTTCGATTCCCACACAGGACAAAACGTTGTGTGACCCACAAAGAGTTGTCTCAAGTCTGGGTGTAATAAATATGTGTCCGTTAAGTATATGTTTGTTAAGTCCCCTGAGACTCAGAGCTTGTTCTTTAGAGCGGAAGTTCTCTTAAAAAAATAGGTACTAACAGTGAGTGCTCTAAAGACAGACCTCTTCATAATATGTGTCGTGTGGAGAAGCAGCTTCTCCACACGACAAGAGAGTGGAGAAGAAGCCTTTTGCATTAGACCTTTGACCCATCCACAAAATGCAGCTTATAATATGGGCGATCAAAACAACTTTATCACCAGGTTGGCCCATAACCAAAGAAGAACACGTGGTCGAGGCTCTTGGCTATTAACCTATTCACTGTTATGACTATTCGCACAGATATACTTAGTGGAATCCACATCCCACATGGCAACAATTTCATATATTCGTTCGTAGCCAATTAATCACCAAGTTTATCGTGTGAACGCTGACTACGAGATTCCAGGTTCGGTTGCTGGGTCGGATCAAAAATAGATATTGGGGTTTTCTGTCAAAAAATTCCCAATTGATACCTAATCTCTTTCCAGTCATCTCAGATTGTCTCAGAAAATACTACAACCATTGTAAAAATATGTTTAGGCTTCATAACTCTATATCCTTACTAATATTATAAATGTGAAAGTTTGTGAGAATGGATGGATGGATGAAAAGATGGATGGATGGATGTTTTACTCTTTTACGTAAAAACTGCTGAACGGATCTGTATGAAATTTGGCACAGAGATAGATTTTGGTCTGGAATAACACATAGGCTACTTTTCGCAGCGATAACCGACATCCACGCGGGCGGAGCCGCGGGCAACAGCTAGTTTGTATATATCTTTGACAACTCAAATAAAAAACCAACTTGTAAAACCATCTTAATTGCTTGGGGCTCCCGCAGTAATCGAGAGCTTTGATCAAACGGTTTTGCTACCGACGCGCGACGTGAACGACGACAGTTTATGAATTGGAAACGAATTGAGGTATATTTACTTTATAAAAAATATTTGCCGACGTCGTACTCTACCTTAAGATATACATATTTGCTTTTAAATAAATAGCTTAGTGACAATCAAAATGTAATATTTTAAGAAGTCACTCCAAGACGAAAACTAGTGGACAAATTCGAACTCTGGAGTAGGAGCTCGGAAGGCACAGTTGGTAGTGAGCTGGGCCGGAACCCGAGAGGCGCAGGTTCGAGTCCTGCTCCGGGCTCGTATTTTTCCACATTGCTTTAATATTTAAGTATATTTTAAGAAGTGTTTTTATTGTCAACAAATTATATAAACAGTTTAAAAGACTTATGCTGAAATGTCCGTGTGGTGACGGAATAATTAATAATACAAATGCCACCACCCCGTTTCATCCCGAGGGGTTCGTAAGAGTCGACTAAAGGAGTAAGTCTAAGTCTAAGAAACGGTAAAACTAACTAAAACCTTATACCAACTCGTCTGACCAGCGTGGTATAGTAGGCTTATATTTCTCTAAATGTATGAAGGAGACGGGTGTCCAGCAGTGGGACGTTTAGGGGTTGAGATGATGACGATGATACTGAAGAGAACATAATATATTTGAGAGAATATATTTTGAGTTGCAAAATCTGCAAATTTTATGTGCCTTCCGAAGCACAGCAACGCTCAAAGGAAATACCACTATGCGGTCACCTATTTATAGGGTT